>CM075346.1:121260000-122568750 GCA_037693485.1 Kitagawia praeruptora | reverse complement strand
GCACATTGGAAAAATAAAAAGCACATCTGAATGTTTTAATCAAAATGGGAGATCTTGAAAAGGGGACAAAATAAATGTTGGTTAGAAAAGAATGCGATAAACTGAAAAGAATTTTAGACATCACAATATCAATTGCTAATATTAATATCAAAACATAACGAGAAAAAAATACCAATTACAGTATAAAATAGAGCAATCCCGTGCCTTGCACGGGAATTGAAGCTAGTTACAATAGTATAATTCTGGTACCTGTTCTAAAAAAACATGTATTATAACAAGTTCAAGCAGTCAAAAGAGTTAGTACCAGGTACTGTGGACTTATTTTACAGAAACATAACTAGAAAACAATCAAACTATACTGCTGGTCAGTATAATTACGTGAATCAGGACTACTAGTTCAAAATTACATCTACTACTTACAAATACTATATTCCACATTCATCACTAATACTCACTACGTTAGAGAACCAAACATCAGCGTAAAACACTACAGAAGACTGTACTTTGTCATGATGCATCACAGATTCACAGTTCTAAAACATATTTTTATGGGGCAGTTTGAAAAGGAAGAGGGACGCGGGGAGATCAATCATCTGTTTCCAGTTAATAGCTTTCCTAACAGGAGTATGTATGTAATGAACCCACAACAGCCCAACAACTTGATAACTTATTCAAGACTTAAACCCAGGGGTAGAAAGGACATTGGACAGTTGAAGTCAACACATGAGGGTCCAAGGGCAAAACAGTAAATGAAGAGAAGGCAGGAATGGAATGAATGGAGGATCAGGGATATCAATTGGGATTATCTGATTATTGGTTGTCGTTGGTTTAGTTTCAATTGGAGAGAAGGGCCTCTCGAATGTCCCTATATGTAATCGGAGTCTTTTCTTCTTGGAGAGTGAACCCGTTTATCATATCTATTTATCAGATTTGTCTTTCTTTTTTTATAAACCGTGTTTTAGTAGTTTGATTAGCTCAGTTCATAACAAAGTGGTATCAGAGCGTTACGATTCCATGGCATCCACAACTCCAACGGTGACTCAGAGGGTCGAGGACGACAAAGAGACGATGACATATTTCGAGAAAGAGCTGAAGGAGATGATTGATATGGCATTTGATAAGGCCATGGAGGCTGTGCGCCGCGCTTTGAAGGAATTTTCGATGGACCACCAAACCACAGCCACGAAGAAATGGGGTACAGAGGTTGAGGCTCGGAAGGTGTTTGATAAAAGTCCTGAGAGAGCTTTGGAGGAAGAACGTGACTCGGAGGAAGTGAACGATGTTGAGGCTATGTGTCAAATGGGGTCTGCAGATAAGGTGTTTGATGGAAGTCCTGAGACAGTTTTTACAAGTACAGGTACACACCTAGATTTTTCCGCTCATATACACTCTCATTTTAATGATTATGCTAAATTTGGGAAGAGGACTGATGTGGGTGGTTATGGAAGAGTGGGTACTGAAAATTGGGGTTGTTATAAGGATAGTGGGTCGGGTGGAGGTCCGGGGCAAGGGCGTATTCGAACACTCGACATACCGAGGTTTGATTGCAATGATTCAGATGGGTGGATTAGGAGAGTTGAGCAATTGTTGTATGTATATCGTGTGTCCGAAAGTGAGTTATTAAAGGTGATAGAAATGGCTTTCGTCGGGGACGTTTTACGATGGTATCAATGGGAGAATAACCGACGCCCGTTTCGTTGTTGGACTGATTTGAAGGGGGTTATATTAAGGCAATACCGTTCATCTACTTACAAAAATTTCAGCCGTAGTTATGATGGGTATGGTGGAGATGGCGGGAGAAGTGAGTTCAGGGGAGAGGGTTCTGATCTTAAAGGGCATGGAGATAAAGTGGGGGTGACTGCACACCTCCTGAATGGCACTGCTAATGGTCTGGTGAGAAATGACCCTCTAATGAGACAAAACACGGGGACTACTGCTAAGGCCATGGCTGCAAAAATGTATGAGGAGAGAGTAAAAGTTCCGCTCCAGAGAGATTCTCTGAACGATGCAGCCATGAAGCAAAGAAATGATGATAATGTTGGCCAGCTTCTGGGTCCCAATCATGCCTCAATACTGAAATCTGCTGCTGCAGCTGGTCAACCTTCTGGGCAAGTGCTGCATGGGACAGTTGGGGGTATGTCCTCCCAAGTTCAAGCACAAGCTCGGAACCAACAGCTTCCAGGGCCTACTCCTGACATAAAGACTGAAATGAATTCAGTTCCGAATCCCAGAGCTGGTGGTACAGAAGGATCCTTGATTGGGATTCCTGGATCGAATCAAGCTGGTAACAATCTGACTCTTAAAGGATGGCCTCTCATAGGTCTTGATCAGCTTCGCTCTGGGCTTCTCCAGCAGCATAAGTCATTTATGCAGGGTTCTCCACCCTTCCATCAACTCCAGATGCTATCTCCACAGCATCAGCAGCAACTTATGCTAGCACAACAAAAAAAATATTCCGGGGAAGGAGAAACTGTTTTTCGTGGTTGGTCAAGAATGGGTGTGCCAATAAAAAAATTTAAGATCAGGTCTGTAAAGCAACCAAATATTGGAGAAGTCAAACCATCATCCGTGATAGCAGAAGTTACTTTCAGTATATCCAGTTACAAGGCACAAGTAAGATCAGAGTGGAACTCACTGAAAGAGCAAGATGTTTTGTTTTTATTTTCCATCCGCCCGTTGTTTGAGCCTTTAAGTGCTGAAGAAGCGGAAAGTGCCACCGTACCCCAAAAGCTTGGTCTTCAGTATGTACATGGGTGTGAAGTTATTGAGATGCGTGATGAGGAGGGAACTCTCATGAATGATCTCACTGGTAGAATCGAACGAGATGAATGGAAACCTCCAAAAGGAGAACTGAGAACTGTAACTGTTGCTCTTGATACGGCACAATATCATATGGATGTTACTAATATTGCAAAACAAGGCGGAGATGACGTTTATGGTACATTTAATGTATTGATGAGGAGAAAGCCCAGGGACAGCAATTTTAAAGCAATTCTAGAAACTATAAGGGAACTACTGAATGGAACCTGTATCGTTCCTGATTGGTTGCATGATATATTTTTGGGATATGGGATTCCCTCTGCTGCACAGTGGACTAATATGCCTGATCTTCTGGACACCGTAGATTCTAAAGATACTTTCCTTGATGTTGATCATGTTTTACAGTGTTTTCCAGGGTATCAGTTTTCTTTTTTGAACACCGATGGCACAGAGAACTCTTCACCAAGGCCTCCCTTTCGTATAAAACTTCCTAGAAATCTAAAAGGCAACATTCATGCTCTTCCTGGTAATGAGAAGTCTGCTGTAGCATCCGTCGATGCTGTTGGCAATCTAGAGAATGGCTCTGAGAAAGATCCACTGATTGTTGAGGCTTATATCCCTCATGATCCAGGTCCATATCCTCAAGAACAGCCAAAGCAGAACTCAGTTAGATTCACTCTGACACAGATTGGAGCTATCATCTCAGGTATTCAGCCTGGCCTAACTATGATCGTTGGTCCACCTGGTGCTGGAAAGACTGATACTGATGTGCAGATATTGAAGAGGGACGTGCCTGCTCGCTATCTTCTACGTATTGGTCAAGAACTCTGCAGAGAGAATTGGTTGGGATACCAAGTAGGGAGAGAGTCATTTAGATGCGATGTTGAGAGTGTAACGGAACACGGAGTTGTGGTAGGAAAGGTGGAAATATATCGAGAGAGACCAGAGGGTGCCTATTTTTCCTCGAGGAACCCAATTCTATTCGAGGAGATCCAATCTTTCGACCTACTGTCACTTCAGCTTTACGAAGTCTTTTCCAACGTCGAATTTTTCTGTGAAGCGGAAACTATTCAACGGATGTTCTGTGGAACTTCAAAAGTCATTGACTTGATTGTTGTTCACGAGCTCACTCTTGTAGATGACTCTTTCAATTCGTGGTATGTGTCTCTGTTTTCTTATTCAGAAGAGCATAAGTCGATTCAGGAGTATCTTAAGGAAACACTAGCGGAGTTGAATCGTTGGAACACCAAGAAGGCTGAACTGAAGGGAGACGAGTTAAAACGCAGTGTGAGGCTGGACAAAGTGGCTGCCACCATTCCAGCAGAGCTCCCAGCTGGTATAGAGTTACTGGAAGGACCTGAGATGATTTTTGATGTGCGACCAGTTCTGGACGGACGTCATAACTGTTTGGAAGCTTTAATTCGTTGGAAGAATCTGTCAAAGCATGAAGCTAGCTGGGAGGATGCGACCTCGGTTACCCAACAAATTCCTGAGTTCCACCTTGAGGACAAGGTGAGTCTTTTGGGGGCGGGGTAATGTAATGAACCCACAACAGCCCAACAACTTGATAACTTATTCAAGACTTAAACCCAGGGGTAGAAAGGACATTGGACAGTTGAAGTCAACACATGAGGGTCCAAGGGCAAAACAGTAAATGAAGAGAAGGCAGGAATGGAATAAATGGAGGATCAGGGATATCAATTGGGATTATCTGATTATTGGTTGTCGTTGGTTTAGTTTCAATTGGAGAGAAGGGCCTCTCGAATGTCCCTATATGTAATCGGAGTCTTTTCTTCTTGGAGAGTGAACCCGTTTATCATATCTATTTATCAGATTTGTCTTTCTTTTTTTATAAACCGTGTTTTAGTAGTTTGATTAGCTCAGTTCATAACAATGTACATAACACTTGCGTCGAATTACCTATGTGAACCTAGAAAACCATATTCCACTTGTGTTGTGGCAGTTACCATTACAATTACTAGTTACATATACTTATATGGATACCAGCATCTCTAATCACGAAATTCATAGGGAGGCTAAACAGGTGATATGTTTTTTTTTCCTATTATTATGCATCCACCTATTGTGCATTTTGATGCAAATCTATGTGTACAAAAACCTTATATACCTTGCAGCTAGCACTTTCTGCCAAACATTGGAATGGCAGCCTAATCATTCAGCAGGCTTTTGATTCCATGCGGATAATGTAGCAAATTATATCATTCAGGCTTTTGATTCCACTTGACATTTGAATTATTAGAAGATGAATGAGATGACAATGGAATAAATATTAGGCTATTTCCTATTGAAGCATTCACAATCTTAATATTTCGATCCATCAAACTAAGCGAAGATTCATGCTCCCCGATTTACCCTCCTATTTATAAAATTTTACTAACATCTTCCTCCCACCATCTCTTCAATCGTTTCCTTTCTAATCTAATTTTATTCAATTTCTTAATAACACTCCCACCCCCCTTTCAAACCAACCAAACGGCAAACACAGCATTAGTGGCTTTACAAGTACAGCTACATGGACTTCTAGATGAAATCTCAAAAATTGATAGTAACGCAGACTTATTTATAGTATATTTCATAAGCAATCATTCGTTCAGTTGAAGAACGGAGGTATCGCAAAATATAATTATACTGAGCACAGATTAAAAAAATGAACTAGAAAAGCATTCAGTAATGAAAGCAGAAGTGCAGACTAAAACTTACCATTAAAACAATACAATGGATCTAATGGGACACATAAGAAATTACTGTCTCTTAACGGAGATCATGCAATCAACAATTCCTACGCTTAACTTCACAAGAAGGGCAAAAGAAAAGAGTTGAGACAATAACTGCCACGTTTAACCTACTTGTTTTCGGTCTCTGCATCAGCATCTTTATCCAAATTTTCGTTCAAGTCATCATCATCACTACCATTGTCCGCATCAAGGAAGAACATCTACATAAATTGTTCTCAAGTCATGTTGCTGGTAAAAATTAGCTACTACCTACTAGTTCACTTTACCAAGCAAGCACACTTTCTATAGATAGAAAATCAAGGTTATGTAAACAATGGACTCACATCTTCTTCATTAATAGCTTCCCCAGGGACTGTTAGTGGTACAGGTTCAGGCCCCAATTCTTTTTGATATATTTTCTGCATTTCGTCCGCAACAGCACGAGCTAAAGAATCCTGCAATTGAAGCCGAATTTAAAGGATTAATAAACTTCACCAGTTAAATGCACCAAGAGTTACTACGAGCATTTTATTATAATATCAGGAAAACAACCTGGTGACTTTCAGATGAGGGGTTAAATGAGCATCCAGAAGGATCAATTTCTACCGCAGGAATGATTGATGTCTTGCACTTCTGGCAACATATTGCAAATGTGAAATCCACAGCAGACAAAAATACAGTAGTTGTATGGATTATGCGATAAACTCAGATATTAAAAAAAAATCAGAAAATAGCACGTTTCATGAGAAAAACAAACCAACATCTTTACATAAGAAACAGGGGAAAGACCCATGATCAGTATATTTAAATAGTTTTTTCACCTTTTTAGATTTGACATGTTGTTCACCTGCAAAAAGGTCAAATATCTTAGTTAGACATTCCATTCAAAATCCAAATTTCAGTAAATTTTTGCCTTTAGTTTAAAGGGGGGGGGGGGGGGATGAATACCTTTATCATCCCATAGGTCAGTCATTCCACCATCATCCTGAGAGATAACAGAAAAGGGATTATACACAATATTGATCTAGAACTATATATATATATATATGTTGAACACTACAAGTAACGTATGTTGCTCACCTTGGCAGCATTCTGGTTAGCGTCCTTTGGTATTTGGACCTCTTTCTGCTTCGGCTTACACTTCTTAAGAGTAGAAGATGGTACAGGTTGAACAAAAGAGTTCTTTTGAAGTACTCTATCGCAATGAAGTACCTTCTCTCTGTTCTTCTCAATCTTCCGTCTTACACCAAGGTCTGAAAGTGAAAAGCATAACTTAAGGTAAACCAAACAATTCATTCCAACAAAGAATAGAACATAAACAACAGAAACAGACACTTCACATACTCCCAACTGCTCCTATGCTTCAATATGAACAAAGAATAAATAAATTTTCTCCACTTTGCAACCAATAAACCACAAGCTTGTTCATTTGCACAGTTCCAATCTCGTATTAAAGAAAAAATCAAATAACACACGTAGTCATTAGCACCAAATTCCACAACTCTAAAAAGGCTTTAAAAACCGTGTCGTGACTTTGAAATATCATCTAACATTTGCAATATAAATCAAGCTAATTTCTCCCAAAATCAATTCAAATAAATAAAATTAGCCCAAATACAGTTTACTATTAAACAACACAAGCTTTAACACCAATTTATCAAGATTATTAAACTTATCGAGCATTAATCAATCGAACAGAAAGCAAAGCATTAACCCTATAAAACAAACTTAACGAGAAGGTTATTAATTTATCGAGTATTAATTTATAAACAAGTAAATATAAATTGAAGAAAGTGTTAATACCAGTGGATTTGTCGAGAAAAAAGAGGGATTCACTGGGGACTTGAGTGAGAGAGCCGCCAGAGAGAGCATCTTTAGTTGATTTCTCGTAGAAATCCTCGATATCTTGAGTACTAATGTTGGCTCTCCATGCTTTCTTGCCCTTTCTTGAACTCTTTGCTCTCTTTCCCATCGCCTTTCTCTCTCTCTCTCTGGTTTGGTTTGGGGGTGTCAGTAGCTGTATAGAGGGAGGACCCAAAGAGAGAAACCCTAATTGATGTTGGCGCCGTTGTGTCCCACCCACCCCAATTTTAATTATTTTGCTATTTAATTTAGGGGTTAATTAATTCAAAGATTCCTAAACTATATGCTTTTTATTTTTATTATTTAGGTTCGTGAACTATTTTTTCCAAGGGTTAATTGGCTAATTCATAATTGAACTCGTACTCAACTTGCAGTTGGATAGACCTGGCAAAATGGGTCTGGATCCGAAAAACCGAACTGAAATATGTGGAACCGAATCCGAAATTGGATCCGAAATAGATTATCCGAAATTGTATCCGAAACC
Organism: Kitagawia praeruptora; assembly: GCA_037693485.1. Taxonomy (NCBI): domain Eukaryota; kingdom Viridiplantae; phylum Streptophyta; class Magnoliopsida; order Apiales; family Apiaceae; genus Kitagawia; species Kitagawia praeruptora. Next base: position 122,560,908 of record CM075346.1, on the reverse strand, counting down.
GAAACAATCCGAATCCGAACCGAAACCGGTTCAATTTAATCAAATCCGATAACGATCCGAAAACCGATTTGACCCGATCCGAAAATTAACCGAACCGGAAATTTAACCAAAAATTATCCGAAATACTGTATCCAATAATGACCATGCATCCGATTATAATCAGAACCGATCAAATCCGAAAAAAAAATTACCCGAACCGAACAGGCTCTAAATAGTACCTTAACCGAAAGTGGATCCGATCCGAAGCAGATCCGATCCGAAACCGATCTGTTTACCCGATTTGCCAGGTCTACAGTTGGATAATCGAACTCAAAAAACTTGTAGTCAACTCATCAAAGTAATTAAAACTTGTAGTTAAGTAATCGCCGTTAACTCTATGTAATTTCCGTGACGGAAAATTGACGTGGAAGGCTGATGTGTTAAAAATTATACGTGTTTGCTGAGGTGGTTTGGCTCATTAAAAACAAAAATTTTACTTAAATAACAAAATATTTTTGGAATAAATATAAACCATTTCTTTATTTCTTTTTCGGGTTAAGTATCAAAGTGGTCACTGAAGTGGAAGCCATATATCAATTCGTTCACCGATCTTTACGAGGTATCATTTGAATCATTAAAGTCATAATAAATATCAAATGGATATATTTAAAATGTACTCAAAAAGCAAAAGTAATTTTTCATTGAGTTCTACACATTTTTCTTGAATGCTTCCATAACCAAACGAAAGGTTAATAATTCTAGTATTTATGATAATATATTTAGATTTTTAAAAATTAATTTACTATTTATTTTTAATTTTATTGTCATTTTGCTTGTTTTAATTAAAAATAAATAGTAAATAAACTTTTTAAATTCTGAGTATATTATCAAAAATACTGGAATTCATAATCTTTCATTTGATTATAGTACCATTTAAGAAAAATGTGTAGAACTCAATGAAAAATTATTTTTACTTCCCGAGTACATATATACAGGTATTTGTTTGATATTTATTATGACTTTAATGACTCAAATGATACCCTGTAAAGATCGGTGAACAAATTGATATTTGGCTTCCACTTTAGTGACCACTTTGATACTTAACCCTTTATTTTTCTCTATTTTCTCACAATCTCTAATCTCTCATCTTTCATCCCTGTAAAATCTCTCTGGCTTGTTCTTGATTCCGGCAACTCTTTACTTCTCATCCACCCACCTTCTTAACCACCCTTCTCCTCCGACCAACTACCACCTGTAACAACTCCTACCACTCTAAAATTTAAATATATAGCTTTAGGGTTCTTGATTAAGAATTGGGGCTTTTGATTTCAGAGATTTTTCAGTCCTTTTGATGTGGTATATAGCTTTATGGAGTTGTGTATATTCCATTGGTGTGTCTAATTGTTTTGATTGTGTTCGTATTTGGGTGTTCGAGTTAAGAGTTTTTGTTCAATTTTTTGAGTCAATCGTTTAGTGCTTAGATGATGTTGTTCAGTTGATTTGAGGCCACCAATAGTTTTGTTATGATCTCAAGGTTGTTTTGCAATCAAAAAATGTGAGTTTTGGTGTTGATTTTAGAAAAACGTGTTTGGCCGGACATGACCGCCGGACTTGTGCGAACTCGTCGGGTTTGAGCAACTCTGGTCAGTTTTTTGAGGTGTTATAGATGCCCAGATAATCGAAAAATTCATGGTCAGCTACCTGAATCTGCAAACTTTAAGAGCATTCACACTCTTCTTCACTTTATGTTTTTTTATATTATATAAATGGATTTGATCTGTTTTATTAGATTAAGGATAAAAATTTTGTGATTTTTACCCCATGAAAAATTACGGTGGCTATAATTTCCTTAAGTAAAATAAATATTTACTTTTACTGTTAATAAAAGTATTATTTAAATTTACTATTAAAAAGGGTTTATGTAATTTTTGATTAAATTTTAAGTTAAAATTCTGACATGTCATCACACGTGGCAAGAGTTAACGGAGCACCGTTAAAAGTCAACACGACTTAACGGCCATGCAAGTTATTTCGTGTTAAGTGGTTCAATTGCAATAAATAATTAGTGTACTTACCTATTTGCAAGCTTTTTGAGTTCAGTTACCCAACTGCAAGTTAAGCACGAGTTAAGTTATGAAATATCCAATTAACCACCCTTTTTCCAATATTAAAAACGAAACTTACTCAGTTATAATACCACTCAAAGTGGTGTCTGAGGAGGGTAGATGTACGCGGACCATGCCCCTATACAATAGAGAGGCTGTTTCTGAAGGACCCCGGCCATTACAAATACATAAATACAAATACATAAAAGAAACCTAATATAAACTAAGAAACTCACACACACGCAGGAGTCGAACCCCTGACCTCCTTCAATTTTTTAATTCGCATCTTTCCGTCCAAAATTGACTAATGGACATTAGTCAATGTGGACGTGGCAGTGACGTGGCATGACGGCCATGTCGGCATTGACTAACGTCCGTTAGTCAATTTCGGACGGAAGGATGCGAATTAGAAAAGTTAAAAGTTTAGGGATCGCAATATTGGAAAAATTAGTTCAGGGATCTAGACAATAAAACGCATATAGTTCAAGGACCTTTGAATTATTTTCCCTTAATTTAATTAAAATATTCAAATTTAGCGATAGTATTTGAATGTGCTATAATTGTTTTGAAGCTGTTATGGTTAATATCTTGATTTTTAAAATCATTTTAAGTTTTGTACCATTTTTTGTGGTCATGATTGGTGGCGTAGTTTTTGGGCCTTTAAGAGATAATTTGTGCCATTTTATTGGCTTGTCTATACCTTAATCTATTTTTGGATTTAATTATCCAATTTTGTTATTATTTTGAATATGCGCTAATATTGGTAATTTTTATAATTTGCAAATTTATTAGCTAAGTTTGGTTTTTATTAAATTACTAGCTTATAGCCTGTGCAAAGCACGGGTTACTTTTAAAAAAATTAAAATAATATGATTAAACAAAATAGAATTTTATAGTTTATTATGGAATTAATTCAACTTTTTAAAATTATTTAATAAATCACATGTATTGTTTAGAACTAAAAATATAAAATCTTAATGTAAATTTGTTGTTGACGGGATTCGAACCGGGATTTAAATATAGAATATTCCTTATTATTATATCTAACGGTTATAATCTATCTACTAAATATATAACGGTCATTATTGTTTTAAATGGTTGAACCAAACAACCAAATTACATCACTGTTCACTTATTATATATTAGTATAGATGTATATAGATTTTTATTATATTTTATTAATGATTGTAAGATGCGGTGTGATATTTTTGGATTTATATTATTGACTGCAAGATTAGTTTTAAATTTAAAGGTAACATGTTTTAGTTAGAAAACAAATATTAACGTTTTTAAGATATGGTACAATTTTACGTGTTTATAAAAGGTAATTTCTATTAAAAGTAAATGTTAAAAAGGCAATCGGCTAATAACTATTTGTTATATTATTATAAATAATAATTAAGTAAGGATAATTAAATAAAATAACATGTTTTATTAGTTAAGGGTAAATAAGTAAAATCAACAGGTACCTTTCTTTTGATATGTTATAAATTTTATTTAATAATATAATTAGGTTTTATATGATCATTATTTTCAATAATGTTTTTATTTTTAGTATAATTTAATATACTCATGTTCAAGGATTATCTTCATGTTTTCTTATTCTTAACAATGCATATAGATTTTTATTATATTTTATTAATGATTGTAAGATGCGGTGTGATATTTTTGGGTTTATATTAGTGATTGCAAGATTAGTTTTAAATTTAAAGGTAACATGTTTTAGTTAGAAAACAAATATTAACATTTGTAAGATATGGTACAATTTTAGGTGTTGATAAAAGTAGTTTCTATTAAAAGTAAATGTTAAAAAGGCAATCGGCTAATAACTATTTATTATATTATTATTATAAATAATGACTAAGTAAAATAACATGTTTTATTAGTTAAGGGTAAATAAGTAATATCAACAGGTACCTTTCTTTTGATATGTTATAAATTTTATTTAATAATATAATTAGGTTTTATATATTCATTATTTTCAATAATTTTTTTACTTTTAATATAATTTAATATACTCATGTTCAAGTATTATCCTCATGTTTTCTTATTATTAGCAATGTATATAGATTTTTATTATATTTTATTAATGATTGTAAGATGCGGTGTGATATTTTTGGGTTTATATTAGTTATTGCAAGAATAATTTTAAATTTAAAGGTAACATATTATAGTTAGAAAACAAATATTAGCGTAACATATTACCTTTTCTATTTTTCACTAACTAATTAATTTTTCTTTTTAGGTAAAACACAATATTTAATAATATAATTAGGTTTTATATAATCATTATTTTCAATAATTTTTTTACTTTTAATATACTCATGTTCAAGGATTATTTTTCTTATTATTAGCAATGTATATAGATTTTTATTATATTTTATTAATGAGTGTAAGATGCGGTGAGATATTTTTGGGTTTATATTAGTTATTGCAAGATTAGTTTTAAATTTAAAGGTAACATGATTTAGTTAGAAAATAAGTATTAGCGTTTGTAAGATATGGTACAATTTTAGGTATTTATAAAAAGTAATTTCTTCAATTAAAAGTAAATGTTAAAAAGACAATCGGCTAATAACTATTTATTATATTATTATAATAATAATAATTAAGTAAGGATAATTAAGTAAAATAACATGTTTTATTAGTTAAGGGTAAATAAGTAAAATCAATATGTACCGACCAACCAAACTTTTAATGTTTCGGATTTTATATAATAGTACTAGCCTAAAACCTGTGCGATGCACGGATTTTTTTTATATTATATAAAAAATTTCAATAATTAAAATTAATTTTTTTTTAAACATGAATTTTGGAGGCACTTTTTTATATGAGATGATTTGATAATAATTATATAAATGTTATTCGTGATATTTCTAGAAAAGGAGGGATTTAGTTAGAAAATATAGAAAAGATGATAGGTTTTAGTTAAAAAGAATAATCAATTAATTATTAGTAATTATAAAATTATTACTTCATTTTATTAAATATAATGTCCGTGGTATGATTATAAAAATAGAGAATTTAGTTAGTGAAAATTAAAAAAATTATACGTTTTAGGTGAAAAAGGTAATTGATTAATTTATAGTAATTATAATTGAATTACGTTATTTTACTAAATACAATTGCTCGTAATGTTTTTAGAAAATGAGAAAATAATATTGTCCGTGGTATTTCTATTATAAAGGGGATTTTAGTTAGAAAATATAGAAAAGATGATATGTTTTAGCTGAAAAAGGTAATCGGTTAATTAAAAATATTATAATATTATTAGTTTATTTTATTAAATAGAACCGTCTGTGATATAATTAAAAAAAAAATTAGTTAGAGAAAATAGAAAGGTAACGTGCATGATTTATGTGGAAAAAGTAATTGAATAGTTTATAATAATTATAATTTAATTATGTTATTTTACGAAATAAAATTTTTCATAGTTTTTAGAAAATGAGAAATTAACGCTACCCGTTATATTTCTAGAAAAAAAGGGAATGTAATTAGAAAAAATAGAAAAGATGATATATTTTAGCTGAAAAGGTAATCAGTTAATTATTAGTATCATAATATTATTATTTTATTTGTATTAAATAGAATCGCCTATAATATAATTAGAAAAATGGAGGCTTTAGTAATAATAAATAAAAAAAGGTAACGTGTTTTGCTGAAAAAGGTAACCGTCCATGATATAATTGGAAAAATAGAGATTTTAGTTAGAGAAAAGAGAAAAGGTAACGTGTTTTGACTGAAAAAGGTAATTGATTAGTTAATAATAATTATATATAATTATGTTATTTTTTAGCTGAAATGGTAAATGGTTAATTATTAGTATTATAATATTATTATTTTTTTATTAAATAGAAACGGCTGTAATATAATTAGAAAAATGGAGGTTTTAGTAAGAATAAAGAAAAAAGATAACGTGTTTTGCTGAAAAAGGTAACCATCCATAATATAATTGGAAAAAGAGAGATTTTAGTTGGAGAAAAGAGAAAATGTAACGTGTTTTGACTAAAAAAGGTAATTGATTAGTTAATAGCAATTATATATAATTAAGTTATTTTTTAAACAAAATTTCTCGTAGTGTTTTTAAAAATGAGAAATTTTAGTTAGATAAAATGTAAAAGATATTCTATTTTAAATGAAAAAGGAAATTATTTAGTTATTGAAAAATAGAAAAGGTTATATGTTTAAACTGAAAAAAGAAATTGATTAATAAATGAGAAATTTTAGTTAGATAAAATATAAAAGATATTGTATTTTACTTGGAAAAGGAAATTATTTAGTTCTTGAAAATAGAAAAGATAATATGCGTAACCTGAAAAAGGAAATTGATTAGTTAATAGATCTGTAATTGAGTAAGGGTAATTAGGTAAATTCAATAGGTACCGTTGAACCAAACTTTTAATGTTTCGGCTTTAATATAATAGAATAGATAGTATAGATTGCAAGATTAGTTTTAAATTTAAAAATAACATGATTTAGTTAGAAAATAAGTATTAGCGTTTGTAAAATATGGTACAATTTTAGGTGTTAATAAAAGGTAATTACTTCAATTAAAAGTAAAAGTTAAAAAGGCAATCGATTAATAACTATTTGTCATATTATTATAGATTATAATTAAGTAAGGATAATTAAGTAAAATAACATATTTTATTAGTTAAGGATAAATGTTGGTCCCGGAAAGTATTGCAGAAGGGGGGTTGAATGCAATACTAATAAATTTCAAAAACTATTTCAACAACTTAAATAGAGTTTGTAATTTACTAGTAGAAGAAATGCAATCACAAGTAATATCTAACAAGATGTTTCACAAAATAATTGTTTTATTTATTTTGCGAGGTTTTGCTACAACCTTGAGAACAAAATAATTCTCAAGCTTCAAATACTCAAGAGATTACAGTTGTAGAGATCTCATCTATTGTATAAATAGAGTGCTCTATTTATAGTGTGATAGTCGATTGTACTACCACTATCAGTATGGGTTGTTGAGTTGCTGTTATATTCCTTTTGCAGCTCATTCCATGATTTATTCCCATGTGATCATCACAAAGTAACTTTAAGATACTTTCCAGAATTGAGCCACCCAGATCTAGCCGTATTCAATTTTATCTGCTCTAGACTTTACAGGTTGCTCCATGTGATCTCTCGAACTTCAGTTATAGACTTTCCAAGCTTGCTGTAAAGGTTGAATATTACAACACGCCTGCTTCTTTTGAACATGTATTATGTCGCTTAAATTGACTTAGAAAATTCCTAAATCAATTTGATTCTTTATGACAGTATGTTTGCTTCAGAGTTTGCTGTCAATGGATTGTGCTTTGGTTGACAGTATGAATTCCCGCAGAGATTACTGTCAAGGATTGTGCTTTGATTGACAGTATGAATTTCCCGCAGAGATTGCTGTCAAGAATTCCAAACTTACTGTCGCAAACTATATATCAAAGTTGCTGTCATCAAAATCTCCGCCAATGTTGCTGTCAAGTTAAAACTTGCTGTCGACTCAATTAAACTTGTTGTCGAGCTTTGCAACATGCTGTTTCCTTGTAATCTTATTGTCAATACTTGACAGTAACTTTTATTCCTGCTGTCGAACTTCTGTATTTCTTGAGGCTTGAACATGATCGAACTTCTTTCAAGAATTACAATTATTACATGACAGTACTTATTTTAATTACAGGAATACACTTCAGGCTATGACAGTATGTTCTACTTAGTAAAACTAAGTATACCAATAAAACTAGTTAAGTTGTCTATTCCATCACCCATAAATCCCAACAATCTCCCCCAATTTGTTTTTATGGACAATAAGAACAAATTTACAAATATCATGCTGACAACTTAACTAACATAGATCAGAAAGAATAAACTCTTCATTTCTGAACAATGATTAAACTGGATTGTTTTCAAACAATGTATCATAAAAGTTCATAATTAAAAATCAAGAAAAAATCTTTACTTAGCTTGATTTGAACTTTCGCCTTGCTCCTTTTCCCTCAGAGCTCTTCTGAGATTTTCAATTAACTCCTTTTCTTCAGGGGACTGTGCATCATCTTCATTTTCCACGATGTATTTTCTGATCATTAAGGAAGTAGTGTTTAATACATCTCTGAGTTCCATCCAATAAACATTTTGTTTTACTATTGATTTGAATTTCAACACATCTCCCTCCATCTTGAATCTTCTGCCAGGAAGCTGATTTAAAGTTTCCCTTCTTTGTCTGTCCAAGCTGGGATTCTCTCATTTCCTTTGATCAAAAATCATATCTAGCTCCCAAGAACATAGTGCTTCAAGTTTGTTAGATGATCCTGTCACTTGCCAGTACAGTTCTTTTAGCACACTGGTCTTCAACTTAGAAAAGCTGTCTATGTAGATTTCTTCTTTGCCATATTTGATTCTCAGAGGATTGTCCAGTACAATTGGCTGATAGTTTAATTCACTGTTGTTGACCTTGTTGAGTTTACTCCAACTTTCCTTCATTTGAGCTTCAATCTCATCTTCTATCTGTTGACGAGATTTTTGTCTTGAGGCTAATTCTTCTCTGAATTTCTGCTCTGCCTCATACCTATCCATCTCTTGCTTTGAATAAGGTTTCTCCATTTCATTCCAGTCATACTCAGGGATAGGATTATCTTCTTCATTTTCCAGACCTAGAGCTTCAAAAACATCTTCATCATTTTGAAGTGTCCAATCACCATGCTTTTCAATGAATTCAGCATGTCTGGATGCATAGTACTTATGAACATTATCCATGATCTTTTCAGAGATATCACCATAGCTTTCCAAGAGTTCAACCATTCTTTCCAAATTGAAATAATCAATTCTTCTTCTTACATGTGCTTGGGTTTGAACTAGACTGTTGGATATTACTTTTGATTTTGATATCTGAGTGAAATCAGGTTCTACCATAATCAATCTTTCTTTGTTTTCCCATAGAATGTATCTTGTGACTTTTTCTTTTGACTCATCCAACTCTATGGATACAGAAGTGATTGCTTCTTTGGCTTTCTCTTGTAGTTGTTCAAGGCTGTTCATCCTTCTGCTCATGATTGGTTTCTTAAACCCTAGACCTGTAGCTTTTCTTTGTCCAGAATAGACAGTCTTTCCCTTTATCTTCTTGTTTGCTTTTCTTTTGATTCTTAATGTCTTGGATGTTTTGACAGTAGAATCATTGACAGCATCTTTGATAGGGCTTCTGATTGTGTCTTCTTTGACAGCATCTTTCATGACAGTGTCTTCATCTTCCCTGTCAGCATCTTTGACAGTAACTTCATTTTTCTTGACAGCATCTTTGTTGACAGTATCTTTTTCAGAATACATACTATCAATTTCCATTTCTGCTTGGTTAATTTCTAATGCTTCAAGTATCTCCTCTTCTTTCTCCTTTTCTTCTTTTTTCTTGCTTGTTCCAGGAGCTTCTGAAGTTTCATTCGGCTTAGCTTCTTTAGCTTGGGATTGCTCTTTTGAAGAGTTTCCCTTTTCTGACTCTTTAGCTCCTCCAGCTTTACCTCTATCTTCATTATCATCACCATCTTTATCCAAGGTGTCATCAAAGGAGCATTTTCCACCTTGAGCATTTCTGCTTTCGTTTGCTTTGGCAATGAGCTTATTAATTTTGACACTGTATCCCATATCTCTCTTTGCCATTATCTTGTGGATATCTTTAACTGCTTGAATCCTTTCCTTGGTGATGGGTGCTTTCAGCAATAACTTGAGTACATCCATGATGACTTTACTTTGTAGAGATGTTTTGCCTTCAAGAGTTAAGAACCCAAGTCCTTTAGTTCCTTTGGCTGTTGTCTGTTTAAAGCTTACACCATATGGCTGGAGACATATTTCTGGAAGTTTGTTGTTAACCATTGTACTCAGTTGCATATAGAGACTTTCATAAAAAATGGTAGACTTTTTCTTAACAAGAATCCCAAGGATGTATTGCACTCTGGCAGAGAAAGTTTCTAGCAGTTGCATTGTTATGAATATTGAATGTCCACTCTTCAGGTACACTTCAACTGCCCACCTCTTCTCTGAGCTAATCTTCACAGAAAGATTGACAATCTTTTCTTTCAAAGCTTCTGCCAACTTAACAGGTTTTCCTCTAGATTCTATGATTGCTTCATTCACCAGAGTGTTGAATTCCTCATCCTTATTATTCAAGGTGCTCTCCATATGACTTACCATTATAGAATCAGCTTCTTCTTGAGAATATGTGCTTCCATCAGTCCAGGTAACCAACTCTGAAGGATTCACATATTCAGGCAGCTTGCCCTTGCCTTTACCCATCCTGTTAGACTCATCCTTTTCTCTCCAAAGCCTCTCCAAAGTAGATTCTTTCTTTTCAGGAACTGGTTCACTAATTTTGATGGAAGATGCTTTATTTCTTTGTATCAGTTTCAATACTTCCTCAGATACTAGCATTTTCTCCCCATCTACTTCAGTTTCTAACAGTTCACCAGTCCCAGAGGCTATGACAGTATCTTTTTGCTCCCCCTGTCTTTCAGCTTCCCTTTGTAACTCCATTTTCCTTTCTGGTTGCTCAGTCTTTTTCTGATCTATTACTTTCTCCCCCTTAGTTAAGTTTGCAGCTTGAATCAAGGAAGAAAGTGACAGTAGGGTGGCTTGTATTTCAGCAAAACCAGTCTTCACAGTAGATGACAGAGTGTCCAGCTTGCTCTCCATTTTAGCACATCTTTCTTCAATAGCTTGGAGCCTGTCATTTGTGGATGCAGAAGGACCACCAGACCTAAGCCTCTTAGGAGGTAAGGGATAAGTCTGGGGCATGGAGGCTGTTGGGGTTCTCACACTCTCAATGTCTTTTCTGGTGATCTCATCACCACTCACAATAAATCCCTCAAGGCCTAATGCCTTTTGTTGAATGGCTCCCTCAATTTCACTCTGGACATGCTCAAGTCCCTCTCCTTTTGCCAGCACATTTGGCTGCCTCTCATTTTTAGACTCACTTCTCTTTTCTTTTATCTCTCTTTTCTTTTGCTCTCCCTCACTCATCCTAGATGCATGAGTATGAGCAGAACTAACATACAATGAAGAGAAAGGTGATTTAGATTTTACCTTAAAAGCCTTGGAGAGTGGCATGTCATCATCAGAGATGTCCTCAATTAATCCTTCCTGATATTGAGGTTGAGCAGGGTTGACAGCATCTTTCACCAATAAGTTACTGTCAGAAGGTGTGTTGACAGCAGCTTTAGAGAGACCTTTGACAACATCTTTTGGTTTGTCATTGATAGCATCTTTGGCTGTGACAGCAACTTCCCTAGGGTAAGATGCTTTGAGGGAATCGATCAAGATGCTGGCTGTTTCAATTTCTGACAAATTTGCATCTTGATCTAATCCAGTGTTTGATGGAGTGGTATCCATTTCACTTTGAGAAATGGGTTCTTGTGGACCACTAGATGGGGGCTCATCCATGATTTGAGATGGATGATCAAAACCTAAGGGGTTGGTACTGTCCCCCTCTCTAGGTTGTTCAGAAGAAACAACAGATGTAGGAATGAAAGAAGAAGTTTGAAGTTCAGATTGATTAATTGGCTGTTCCACAGAAGAAGATTGTGGAACATCAACAGTATGAGTGAATTCCTCACTGTGCTCTATCTCTATGTGTGTATCTTCAAATACAGGTTCCTCAAGAGTGAGTTCTTGAGTTTGTGCAGACTCTTTACAAGGTGCCTTGGGAGACAGGCCAATTTCAATAGATGCCTCTTGTTGAGAAGAGGCACCTAGAGATGAGTTTATTTCCCTATCATCCTCTACAGTCTTTTGGGAAACTGTAGAGTGGCTGACAGTAACCTTGGCCCTTCTAGCTCTCTTCTTCTTAGGCTTAGAAGGGGCTACTGTGGGTTCTATTTCACTACCATCCTTATTTGCTGCACTAGGTGCAGTAACTCCCTCTTGACTCACAACATTTTCACCAGTTGCACTCTCTAGGGTTCTTTTCTTGGATTCCTGTTTGGCCATTTTAAGGGCTTTGGGCAGTCTAGAGTCCCTAGGTGGAATGTATGGTGTAGAATGTGGGTTAACTGAATTTGGGTCTAATTCAGTCTCATTCTCAAGTGTGAAAACAGTGTACCCTGTAGGTAATGGAAAATCAAGGTTGGGCACTTGATTAACCATGTGTTGTGTGAGACATAGTGGAATATTTGCATTCAAATTTTGTGTGTTGAGAGACGTGTGTGTGTGTTTTTCTTCAAAACAGGGCATTCCTCAGTATTAGGTGCATCTTCAACATTTCCACAAATATGATTAATACACATAGTTAAAAAGCGAGGGTATATGGATACCTTTTTGCCTATGGCGCTTTTCAACTGTGCCATGACCAGCTTTCCAACGTTCACCTTGTATCCATGGACTAAAGAATGAGTGAATTTCTTGATATATGATGGTATTCCATTCCAGCCAGTAGACTTAGTAGAGAACACCTTCACCATAACATCAAAGATCATGCTCCACTCCTTTCTCAGATACTTCCTGTCCATTTCTCCCGTTTGATACCATTTATCAGAGGTTTCTTCAAGTTTAGAACCTGAATACCCAATCTTCAGAAAGAACCTCTTCAGAGTGTCATTATTTGCTAGTTCCTGAAAGCTTTCTCCACTGGCCAAAACAATACCCAAGGCATTATTGATATCCTTGACTGAGAGAGTATGGCTTGCATCATCTATTTTGAAGTTAATTGCTTCATCCTCTCCAGTTCCTTGAACACTGGCTGATTTCCAGAACTTTTCAATTCTATCAATATTGATTTTAGGGGTTGAGATTATTGCATGACCTAGGTAGGATTTATTTATGAAGGAAATAAGTCCTTTGAAGCTTTCACCAGCATCACTAGGAGAGAAGATACCAGCAAAGTTGATTTGAGCAACATTTTGTTTAGGTGCCATTGATGAATGCTTTGAAAAATGAGAGAGAAAATGCGATTTTTGGATGCAGAAAGTTGAAAGGTTTTGCAAATGAAATTGATAGTAGATTAAACGGTAGATTCAGTTTATAAGATGAATCGATTTAACCTGTCTTAATTGAACGTGCAGTAATGATTTTACCCATTAACCGCACTTGCTGTATCACGTGGCAGTTGCTACTAGATCGTGGATTGGTGGATTAAGTTTATATATATATATATATATAAATTACTGTAAGTAAATTTATATCTCCCCACTATCTTTGACAGCAACTTCTCATGACAGCAACTTTCATTGACAGTAACCTGTGAACTTTTCTTTCTTTCTACTATTTTTGACAGCAATTTCTCGTGACAGCAACTTTTATTGACAGCAACCTGTGCGCTAACAACATTTCTGTCAATCAGTTTAATGAGTGATAGTAAGTTTATCTGACAGTAAACTAAGCGCAAAATCATGCTGTCACTGTTCACACATAACTTAAGTTAAGGACACTTGATTTCTTAAAACCGTATTAAGACAGACATGTAAAACTATTTTAGCATAGTCATAGCAAACATGATATCTAAAAATCCTTTTAGCATAGTCATAGCAAACATGATATCTAAAAATCCTTTTAGCATAGTCATAGCAAACATGCTGTCTGAACAAGTAACACCTAGAACCTTAACTTCTCATGACAGTACCTTTCTAGTGACAGTATCTTTTTTTTATTACAGTACCTTGAAAGTTTCTGTCATGAGCTGCGATTGAGAATTGACAAACCAGTTAGATAGTCATACCTGATTTAGCATTCCCAATTCACTCACCAACCTGGTAAATGTTGCTTCATCCAGTGGCTTGGTGAATATATCTGCAAGTTGCTTATCTGTTGGAACATAAACCAATTTTACATCTCCCTTTTCAACATGCTCCCTGATGAAATGATGCCTTATATCAATATGTTTTGTTTTGGAGTGTTGAACTGGATTGTCTGATATGGCTATGGCACTAGTGTTGTCACAGTAGATAGGAATATTTGACAACTCTAGTCCATAATCCATTAATTGATTCTTCATCCAAAGTATTTGTGCACAGCAACTTCCAGCTGCAATATATTCAGCTTCTGCAGTTGATGTAGAAACTGAGTGTTGCTTCTTACTGAACCATGACACCAATCTCCCCCCAAGAAATTGACAGCTTCCTGTAGTACTTTTTCTGTCAATCTTGTAGCCAGCATAGTATGAATCAGAATATTCAATTAGATCAAATCCAGTTTCCCTAGGGTACCAAAGACCTAGATTTGGGGTGCCTTTGAGATACCTAAAGATTCTTTTAATTGCAACTAAGTGTGATTCTTTTGGATCAGCCTGAAACCTTGCACAAAGACATGTAGCAAACATTATGTCTGGCCTGCTTGCTGTTAAGTAAAGCAATGATCCAACCATGCCTCTGTAGGTACTAGAATCCACTTTCTTGCCTTTAGGATCTAACTCTAATTTGGTGGCTGTTGAGATAGGTGTCTTGGCAGGTGATGAATCTTCTAAGTTAAACTTCTTGAGAAGTTCTTTGACATACTTAGATTGACAGATGAAGATTCCATCCTTCTTCTGATAGATTTGAAGACCAAGAAAGAATGCTAATTCTCCCATCATGCTCATTTCATACTTGTTTCTCATTAGAGATGAGAACTTTTCACACAATTTTTCGTTTGTTGAACCAAAAATTATGTCATCAACATATATCTGCACAAGGATGATGTCTTTGCCATGGTATTTATAGAATAAAGTTTTATCCACCATACCTCTTACAAATTGATTTTCCAGGAGAAAAGTGGATAGTGTGTCATACCAGGCTCTTGGTGCTTGCTTTAAGCCATATAGAGCCTTGAACAGCTTGTAGACAAAATTATGCAGTTTGTCATTCTCAAATCCAGGAGGCTGTTCAACATACACTTTTTCTTCTAATTCTCCATTTAGAAAGGCACTTTTGACATCCATTTGAAATACCTTGAATTTGCAGTGTGCAGCAAAGGCTAAGAAAATTCTTATGGCTTCAAGTCTGGCAACAGGTGCAAATGTTTCATCATAATCTATCCCTTCCTGTTGACAGTAACCTTTGGCCACTAGCCTTGCTTTATTTCTTGTCACATTTCCACTTTCATCTATCTTGTTTCTGAAGACCCATTTTGTCTCAATGACTGATTTTCCTTTTGGCCTTGGAACCAGCTTCCAAACATTGTTTCTTTCAAATTGATTGAGCTCTTCTTGCATGACCATCACCCAATCAGAATCCAACAATGCTTCTTCAACTATTTTTGGTTCCATTTGAGATAAGAAACATGAAAACATGCTGTCAGCAGAGATATTCCTCCTTGTCCTTACACCAGTAGTGGGATCTCCAATAATTAGATTACTGGTATGATCTCTGTTCCACTTTGTTGATTGAGGCAAGCTTCTTGTTTGATGAGATTGCCTTTCATCAATATGAGGATTTGATTCTCCACCATTTTCATTGTTCTGCTCATTTAGCTCAATTTCTCCAGTCTCACAGTCTTGTTGATTGATGCCTGAAATTGTCTGTGATTGGGCTGAGGTTTGATTTAGATTATGAGTATTGACAGATTCTTTCTCATATCCCATTGATTGAGTGAGACTAGGTTCTTCATCAACATATTCTTCTATTTCCAAGTATCCTTGATTCTCAAATCTGAAGGGTTGCATTTGACCATCCTCATGAAATCCTGGACACTTGGTTTCATCAAATGTGACATTTACACTTTCTTCAATTGTCTTGTGCTCCATGATATAGACTCTGTAGGCAGTCCTTTCTAGCCCATATCCCATGAAAATGCCTTCATATGCTTTAGTATCAAATTTTCCTCTTATTTCATGGTTGTCTTTCATTAAAAAGCATTTGCTTCCAAAGACATGAAAGTATTTAACAGTTGGTTTCTTTCCTGTCAAAAGATAGTAAGGAGTATTACCATGAGCCTTGTTGATTAGTGTTCTGTTCTGTGTGTAACAAGCAGTGTTGATGGCTTCTGCCCAGAAATATGTTGGTAATTTAGCATTGCTCAACATAGTTCTTGCAGCTTCAATGCGTGTCCTATTCTTTCTTTCTACAACTCCATTTTGCTGTGGAGTCCTTGCAGCAGAGAATTGTTGAACCATCCCTTGATCTTTGCAGAAGTTTCCAAGTGTAGCATTTCTGAATTCAGTTCCATTGTCACTTCTTAGAAATTGAACTTTTGCTCCAGGGGTCCTATCAAGTACCCTTATGTGATCAATGATTTCTTGAGCAGCTTCATCTTTTGATTCTAAAAATTTCACCCAAGTGTACCTAGAATAGTCATCTATCATGACCAGTGCATATCTTTTTCTGGATAGTGATTGAACATTCACTGGTCCAAAAAGATCCATATGAATTAACTTGAGTGCTTCAGTGTTGGTGTTGACTTGTTTTGATTTGTGCATTGCTTTCCTTAGTTTTCCCATTTGACAGTCTTCACACAGTCCTTCTTGATAGAATTCCTGTTGAGGCAGTCCTCTCACCAATTCCTTCTTCATTAACATGTTCATAGTTTTGAAGTTGAGATGGGAAAGCTTCTTGTGCCAAAGCATGCTATCTCCAACACTTGCTTTGTTGTAGAAGCAAAATATTCTTTCCTCATTTGTTGAGTTTAAGTCTGCAACAAATAGGCTTCCTTTACTGACTCCTTTCAGAGATAGGCTTCTATCCTTCTTGTGGTAGATTGTGCATTCCATCATGCCAAAGTTAACTTTGAATCCTTTGTCAGTGAATTGACTGACACTGAGCAGATTATTCTTCAAACCTTCCACAAGAGAGATTTCTTCAATGACAACATTTCCAGCTTTTAAGCAACCATATCCCACAGTGTAACCTTTGCTGTTGTCTCCAATTCCAAAGGTTATTGTTGGACCAGCCTTCTCAACATATTGTGATAGCAGGGATATATCACCAGTCATGTGTTTGGAACATCCACTGTCGATTATCCACATGATCTGTTTACCTTTCTTTCCCTGCAAGACAGAAAGAGTTTAATTTGCATTTGGTACCCAAGTCTTGTTGGGTCTTGCACACTCAGTATCATAAGAAACTTTATCAATATTTGAAACAATATCATCAGAAGATGGTTCCTTGACTTCTTTTATTACCCACTTAGTTTTAGACATTGACTTAGACTTTTTCTTAGTGAGAGCAGTCTTCTCACTTTCTTTAGTAGATTCAGAAGTCTTTGCAGTTTGTATATAAGAACATAATTCATTAGATGAAATTTGAAAATTAAAACATGTACTCATGGCAGTAATTTTGCATGGCATACAGTCAATGTTATTACAAACTACCAATTTTCTTTGCATAATGGGGGTTCTGTGTAAGTTCCCTTTCAACTCTGTTGCATTAGATATGCTACTAGTTGATTTCTTACAAACATGAGTTAAATGATGTGAGGAGCCACAATTATTGCAAAGTTTCCTGGGTGCCTGCTTAACATACGCATAATTATTCTTTTTATCAATGCCTAGCTTCCCATTTCTGTTTTTGGACTTGGAGACAACTGTCTTGACAATCTGTTCAGAAGGTACTGTCGAGCTATTTTTGACAGCACCTTTTGTACTTGCTGTCTTGACAGTAGGTTTGAAAGTTACTGTCTTGGTTGACTTCTTGACAGTATCTTTGAAAGTTACTGTCTCATCCTTTGTGACAGTTTCTTTTGAACACTTGGTTGGGCTGTTTGATACGGTTTCTGTCATAGTCATTTTGACAGAATCTTTTTCTTTCTTAGATGCACTATCAGCCCTCTCATCTTCATCACAGAGTTCTTGATTAATAATTAGGGAATTTTCATTAACCTCAAACTCTGTACTTTTGAAAATTGGATTGCTCACATTTTTTAGGATGTGAGGTCTTACAGTATTGTTATCATCATTGTTCTGTATAACAGCCTCTTTACCAGGTCTCCTACTATAATCATAGCCTATGCCTATCTTCTTACTTTCAGTATGTTTCTCATGATACTCTTGAACTATTTTAGAGGAATTTCTAAATGCCTTTAGCTTAAATTCATTTTCAGAAATTTCTTTTCTTAGATATTCCTCTATCTCTTTAGCACAGATTAAATCATTTTTTAATCTTTCGTTTTCCTGAGCTAAAGAATCAATAGAACCGGTCTTAAGCAACAACACATCATTGTTGGATCTGAGTACTTCATTTTCTTTAGTTAATCTAGCGATTTCTTCATTTGCATCAGATAAACTAGTGTGAATATTAAACATTTCAGTACTCATTTCCTCAATGGTTTGCTTATAGTCATTTAAAGACATATCTAGTAAAACTTAAGATGGTACCTGACTTGTCGAGGTTGATGCTTCTTCATCCTCTCTAGCCATCAAGGCTAGATTCACAAATTCCTCTTCTTCTTCATCATCAGATTCATCCCAGCATTTTCCTTCAGCCACATAGGCTTTTCCTTGTCCTTTCTTAAATTGACTTCCAGTTCCTCTCTCCATTCTTTGTATTTGTTTTGGTCTTTTGCATTCAGTAGCAAAGTGACCAAGTTCATTGCAATTGTAGCATCTAAACTTTGATCTATCTACCATTCCTATTTTGTATCCTCCCTTGGTGCCAGTAGCAGGTTTTGATGAGCTTCCTTGGTTATATTTTGGAAATTGACCTTGAGGCTTATATGGCTTGTTCCTCCTGAACCTTATATTTTTGAATTTTCTTGCCATAAAAGCCATGGTTGGATTATCCATTTTCTCCATTTCTTTTAGAGTGAAGAATTCTTCATCTTCAACATCTTCTAGTTGAAGGACAACCTTTTCTTCATCTTCAACCACCTCTTCAATTTTCACAGATGAAAATTGAGGTTGTTGATCATTTTGAATTTGCTCACTTGCTTGAAAATATGATGGTCCTTGAGCAACTAGAGCACCAGCCATGTTTGCCATCAATCCTTTGGATCCACTTTGTATGGCTTTCTTTTGATAATATTCAAGTTCATAAGATTTTAGAACTCCATACAATGTTTCAAGAGAGACAGAGTTTAAATCTCTTCCTTCTCTTATGGCTATTACTCTATGCTCAAGGTGTTCTGGAAGAGTTAGCAGAAACTTAATATTGACTTCTTTCTTTTCATAAAACTTTCCATGAATCTGGAGCTCAGCTATCAGTTTGCTAAATCTTTCAAACATGTGAGTTAACTCTTCTCCATGCTTGCCCATAAACGCTTCATATTGTGACACCAGTATTTGTTTTTGATTTTCTCTGACCTCTTCACTTCCTTCACATAACAGTTCTATCTTTTTCCACATATCCCTGGCAGAGTTGCATGCTATTATATTTCCACTCATAGCTTTGTCCAGGGTAAGTGCATCTAGTAGAATGAGTTGCAGATGATCATCCAGTGCTACCTTTTCTTTTTCTGAGTCATTATACTCAGTAGGCTTCTTAGCAACCCAATGAGCTGGGATTACTACATCATTAACTGTAGCAGATGGAATTTCCTTTTGAGGAACGAAGGGGCCATTTTCCAGAATACCTAGGAATAATGGATTCTGAGCTTTGATAAATAACATAATCTTCTTTTTCCATATGTTGTAGTTTTCTTTATCAAAAGCTGGAATCTTGATATTACTTGACCTTTGAATACTTGCCATTTGGATCTCAGATATGTGTATTAATCTGAACGCTCTGATACCAGTTGTTGGTCCCGGAAAGTATTGCAGAAAGGGGGTTGAATGCAATACTAATAAATTTCAAAAACTATTTCAACAACTTAAATAGAGTTTGTAATTTACTAGTAGAAGAAATGCAATCACAAGTAATATCTAACAAGATGTTTCACAAAATAATTGTTTTATTTATTTTGCGAGGTTTTGCTACAACCTTGAGAACAAAATAATTCTCAAGCTTCAAATACTCAAGAGATTACAGTTGTAGAGATCTCATCTATTGTATAAATAGAGTGCTCTATTTATAGTGTGATAGTCGACTGTACTACCACTATCAGTATGGGTTGTTGAGTTGCTGTTATATTCCTTTTGCAGCTCATTCCATGATTTATTCCCATGTGATCATCACAAAGTAACTTTAAGATACTTTCCACATTTGAGCCACCCAGATCTAGCCGTATTCAATTTTATCTACTCTAGACTTTACAGGTTGCTCCATGTGATCTCTCGAGCTTCAGTTATAGACTTTCCAAGCTTGTTGTAAAGGTTGAATATTACAACACGCCTGCTTCTTTTGAACATGTATTATGTCGCTTAAATTGACTTAGAAAATTCCTAAATCAATTTGATTCTTTATGACAGTATGTTTGCTTCAGAGTTTGCTGTCAATGGATTGTGCTTTGGTTGACAGTATGAATTCCCGCAGAGATTACTGTCAAGGATTGTGCTTTGATTGACAGTATGAATTTCCCGCAGAGATTGCTGTCAAGAATTCCAAACTTACTGTCGCAAACTATATATCAAAGTTGCTGTCATCAGAATCTCCGCCAATGTTGTTGTCAAGTTGAAACTTGCTGTCGACTCAATTAAACTTGCTGTCGAGCTTTGCAACATGCTGTTTCCTTGTAATCTTACTGTCAATACTTGACAGTAACTTTTATTCCTGCTGTCGAACTTCTGTATTTCTTGAGCCTTGAACATGATCGAACTTCTTTCAAGAATTACAATTATTACATGACAGTACTTATTTTGATTACAGGAATACACTTCAGGCTATGACAGTATGTTCTACTTAGTAAAACTAAGTATACCAATAAAACTAGTTAAGTTGTCTATTCCATCACCCATAAATCCCAACAATAAATAAATAAAGTCAACAGGTACCGACCAAACAAACTTCTAATGTTTCGACTTTTATATAATAGTATAGATAGATTTTAGGTGTTTATAAAAGGTAATTTCTTCAATTAAAAGTAAATGTTAAACAGGCAATTGGCTAATAACTATTTATTATATTATTATAAATAATAATTAAGTAAGGATAATTATGTATTTAACATGTTTTATTAGTTAAGGGTAAATAAGTAAAATCAACAGGTACCGACCAACCAAACTTTTAATGTTTAATTAAAAGTAAATGTTAAAAAGGCAATCGGCTAATAACTATTTATTATATTATTATAAATAATAATTAAGTAAGGATAATTATGTAAAATAACATGTTTTATTAGTTAAGGGTAAATAAGTAAAATCAACAGGTACCGACCAACTAAACTTTTAATGTGTTGGCTTTTATATAATAGTATAGATTATGTAATAATACTTTGTTGTTTTAGGTATATTGTTGAGTGTAAGTTAAATAGGATCATATTTATTATTTAATTAAAGATAATTATTACATAAATACTATATTATTATGATAATTGATTTTCATATTTTTTTGATCTATTTTAGTTATTTAATTTGTCTCTAACCAAAGGGGACCCATTTGGTTAGAATTTTATTTTTATATTAAAGGATATACATTTTTTTTGTTAAATTTTATTTTAAAGATATTTATTATTAATTTATTATTATTATTATTATTATTATTATTGTTGTTGTTGTTGTTGTTGTTGTTATTATTATTATTATTATTATTATTATTATTATTATTATTATTATTATTATTATTATTATTATTTTTGCTAATGTTGTTGAGTTTTAATTGGTTTTTGTCCTTTTCAGGTGTGATGTATAAGGTCGTCTCTTTTCTTATATTTAAGCTTTTTTGTTCAAGCGGCCTTTTGGTTAGACGAGGAAGTAATGGAGCGACCAAGAGTCAGAGGGAAATAAAGAAAGTATGCAACAACAATCGATGACAATGGGGACTTTTGAAGTGATAAGTAGTTCTTTGTTTAGTAGCAATTTGTAAAATGAAGTATTTTTTATAGTTGGAGGGTACTTTTTTTCTCCCTTTGAGCTTTTTTTCCACATGATTTTGTTCTTGGAGGGTTTTAACGAGGCCTTCCTTTTGTGGGGTTCTTCAATTCTGATTCTAAGCGTCCGGAGGAAACATGCGTGTCTTTTGGGTTAGATGATGAATTTCCTTCTTTGAAAAATCCATTTTATACGATTATTGTATTTCGGTACAATTTATGTACGAGTAAGTCATTACTGACAAAAAAACAAAAAAGTAAAAAAATATTCAAATTTAGCAACCGGAGTTGAACATAAACCTAGGGAAGAAAACAATTAAAAAGAGTTTGGGTCGGTTATGTTTTTTTATTGGTATTTTTCTTCTATGAATTGTAATTGTAATTCTTTCAACCATTATATTCTATTATACTTATCCTATTATATAATAAGAGTAAGAGGAATAATAAAGGAGTATTACCATAGGTCAAGGGTTCGACTCCTAACAGTAACATATATTTTATAAATTAAATTTAAACTCACTAATACAAAGCTTAATTAATAAACGAACTGAGTTTGTTTATGCCTCGACCTAAAAATCTTCTAAACATATTCTGTCTCTGCTTGATTTTATGAATAAATACGTGTATAGTTGTTAGTTATATCTTATTATATAATAAAATTAAGAGGAATATTATAAAAGTAATAGCATAGATCAAAAGTTAATCAATAATATATTAAATTTATATTATCTATACTATATCAATAATATATTAAATCTATACTATAATAAGCAAAAAATAGTATATTTTGTAATTTGGTTTTGGTTATCCGCACAACCGTTAGATCGGTAGCTCAAATGGATGATGACCGTTAAATATAATAATAAAAATTGTTACAAAAGTTGTTATACACACATATCTAAGTTTGAATTCCATCAACAATATTTTAATTTAAAATTAGTACTAAAAGATGTTACATAGAAAGGTTGAAGGTTCGATTCACGCAAACAACATATTACTTTAAATTTAATACTAAAAGTTGTTGTATACAAAAGTGAAATGTTTATAATATTATGTAACTATACTGTAAGTAAATTAAAAAAAGTTACAAAAGTAACCCGTGCTTTCCTATAAGCTAGTTTAATTTAAATTTACTCAATATCCTTACATTTATCCATATTTAATTTTTATAAATTATATTAGTTTTAATATAATTTTTTATTTCATTTTTAGACCATAACCAAGTCATTCCTATATTTTCTCCCTTTTTTCCTACCTGAATTTCATTCTGTATTATAGCGTGAATCAAATGCTTATGAATTTCATATTTTGTATTACATTTGACTTCTAGTTTCGCATTTTTCATGTATTAGAAAATTTAAAATATTTAATTTGTTAAATATCAAGGTTTAATTAATTCGAGATTTTAAAATTTAAAAAGGCAGTCATTTGCTTAGGAAGTTCATTGTTTCTAAAAACAACTTAGAGCTTGTCCAATAAGTTCAAAAAATTGCACAAAATACAAACTCCGATTATCACTAACTTCCTTTCCATTTTTTTTGGTATTCTCTTCATGATCTTCATTCTCTTTTCTATTTTATTTAAACCTTGCTTGTTATTCCTCCATCCCATTTTGAAGCACCTGAACTCATGGAAGTAGACGTGAAGTAGGATTGACAGATGTTCCATTGGATTGAGTCGGTTACAACGATCACATGAGCTGATGAGCTGAACAAAATAATTGAATAAAAGCTACTCATATCCGCATGGATGCTGAATCATCTTTCCGTCTCCTTTTTAACGTTCGTAACTTCAATGATCTGATTAAATTTTTTTACCCATTATATGACCTAATTAAAATTTTTTAAAATTAAATGATTCAACCAAAAATTTTCGATGAATTAAGTGGCCTAACTCCATTTAACCTATTCCCAAACCGCTTTATGTTTCCTCTTGTTCCTCTGAAACCGCATGCTGAGTAGTGCGCGCGCGTGGGTTGAACATCACTCTAGTAGGAGCGTTATACTTATCCTATCCTGCTCTGCTCCACCTTATACACGCGCCACCTCTGCTTCACCGGTAAAACTATTGCTAGTCATGGCGTTTTATCAATCGTGACTTTAATTTGTCTTATCAATCTTGACTTTAATTTGTCTACATGGGTTTGAGTTGCTAGTCATGTCTTGTTGTTTTAACCATTTATTCCCTAATGCCTTGAATCTTGATGGATTTTAACTGATTGTGCTTGTATCATAGTATCTTTTAGTATTAGCTAAGTTGTTTAACTTAGTACTTCATGGAATGTTTGAGAGTTTCTGAGTGGTGGCAAAGGTGCTCATAAATATCGAATGAAATAAAACAAGGAATGTTTTCTTACAGAATCCCGTGTTAATGTTGTTTGAGAATAGTTCATCTTTAAAGGGGTTGGGTTCGTAGTTAAAAATGGGTGATGCCACTACCCAGATTCATCAACCTTTAGAAGTTTTAGAGTTTCGGAGCTTATGAATATCATAAGTTCTGCAGAAATCCGGTTCAACTATTATCCATATAATCACAGGTGCACACCCACTACATCATCTATCAGCAAATTTATTAAAGAAACCCTGTTCATAATTACCCCTCTTAAACTAATTTACTCTCACTGTACACCCAAATTCATTTATACAGTATAACAAAAAGTGTGTAAGACGTTGCTCGCCGTCTTTTCCCATTGTATATCTTTGCTGATAGAAAAGATCCACTCAACCTTAATACATTTTGATCTAGTCTTTATTAATTACAAGCCATATTCTTGATGAAAATAGAACAGATTTACACACACTATTATGTACACAAATCAGAATACACTTAAAAGACTACATTGTATTAAGTTGTGGCAATAGAAAACCCTACATATGCTAGCTAAACCCACGTAATAGTTTCCTAAAAACAAGCAACTAATGCCTACATTATCTCCATTACACCAGACTTATTCAAACATAATCTCCTATAATTGCTCCACATCTATTACCTGCCAAACTAATTAAATAGCAGACTAAAATAAATATAACCATGATTTGTAAATGCCAGATAGGATCACGTCAACTTTGGATTAATCCCAACAATCACTCCCTTAATCCAAAGTTTATATCGTCCAAATCTTTGACAAAATTAACACCATCATGAATGCCAACCAATTTTCGGAACAACATATATCAGGATGTAGCACTTATCTTCCTTTGCAAACCGCTCAACCAAAGACGCTGTTGTATGTTCATAATAATTCGAAGAACATCCAAGCCAGCAATTTGACAATCTCACTTGTGTAATCGAATCACCTAAAATGTTCTTCAACACCTTCCTTAGCCCGTTTGGCTTGTTGCATTGTACAACATCTGAAGCCCGTTTGACTTTGTTGCGTTCTACAGCATCACCCGTTCTATACTTTCAATGAGTCCGTATGGTTTTTTTTTTCATAACATAAGCCCGTATGGCTAACAACTAACCCTTATTGCTATCAACTAAGCCCGTATGGCTATTAACTGAGCCCGTATGGCTTCTGTTTGCCCGTCTGACAAAACACACTTCAGTGCCCGTCTGGCAACTTTGCCCATCTGGCAAGTATTTTTCTGTGCCCATCTGGCAACTTTTCCATTAATTCAGCCACACCATGTTGCTAGACGAACAACACCATGTTGCAGTACATACACGTACAAGACATCTACACTCACACTCTTGGACCATAACCCCGACAACACCTCACTGCATTGACCTGTAACAACAATGACAACAGCAAAGAGGTGCAACAATTACTCTTTCTTTGTAACCTCTTCCGTCACAGCCTCATCGGAAGCGACCACCATCAGTGAAGCAACACAACGGCAGGAGCCACAAAGATTATGAAAAACCGATGCTGCATCATCTCTTCTTGCCATCTCTTTGCTGCCACATCTCTTTGCCATCAGCATGTCACCACAACACCTCTGCCCCTTTGTTAATAACAAAATCATTTTCTTCCTGCTCCGTTTTTCTGAGAATTCTCTGGGGACTTCTTCCCACCCTTCTGCTTCTTCCCAGCACTGGAGCTTCTTGTCGAAATTAATTACCACGCCACAAAGATCGGTAGCTCTGATACCAAATGATGAAAATAGAACAGATTTACACACGCTATTATGTACACAAATCAGAATACACTTAAAAGACTACATTGTATTAAGTTGTGGCAATAGAAAACCCTATATATGCTAGCTAAACCCACGTAATAGTTTCCTAAGAACAAGCAACTAATGCCTACATTATCTCCATTACACCAGACTTATTCAAACATAATCTCCTATAATTGCTCCACATCTATTACCTGCCAAACTAATTAAATAGCAGACTAAAATAAATATAACCATGATTTGTAAATGCCAGATAGGATCACGTCAACTTTGGATTAATCCCAACAATCACTCCCTTAATCCAAAGTTTATATCGTCCAAATCTTTGACAAAATTAACACCATCATGAATGCCAACCAATTTTCGGAACAACATATATCAGGATGTAGCACTTATCTTCCTTTGCAAACCGCTCAACCAAAGACGCTGTTGTATGTTCATAATAATTCGAAGAACATCCAAGCCAGCAATTTGACAATCTCACTTGTGTAATCGAATCACCTAAAATGTTCTTCAACACCTTCCTTAGCCCGTTTGGCTTGTTGCATTGTACAACATCTGAAGCCCGTTTGACTTTGTTGCGTTCTACAGCATCACCCGTTCTATACTTTCAATGAGCCCGTATGGTTTTTTTTTTTCATAACATAAGCCCGTATGGCTAACAACTAACCCTTATGGCTATCAACTAAGCCCGTATGGCTATTAACTGAGCCCGTATGGCTTCTGTTTGCCCGTCTGACAAAACACACTTCAGTGCCCGTCTGGCAACTTTGCTCATCTGGCAAGTATTTTTCTGCGCCCATCTGGCAACTTTTCCATTAATTCAGCCACACCATGTTGCTAGACGAACAACACCATGTTGCAGTACATACACGTACAAGACATCTACACTCACACTCTTGGACCATAACCCCGACAACACCTCACTGCATCGACCTGTAACAACAATGACAACAGCAAAGAGGTGCAACAATTACTCTTTCTTTGTAACCTCTTCCGTCACAGCCTCATCGGAAGCGACCACCATCAGTGAAGCAACACAACGGCAGGAGCCACAAAGATTATGAAAAACCGATGCTGCATCATCTCTTCTTGCCATCTCTTTGCTGCCACATCTCTTTGCCATCAGCATGTCACAACACCTCTGCCCCTTTGTTAATAACAAAATCATTTTCTTCTTGCTCCGTTTTTCTGAGAATTCTCTGGGGACTTCTTCCCACCCTTCTGCTTCTTCCCAGCACTGGAGCTTCTTGTCGAAATTAATTACCACGCCACAAAGATCGGTAGCTCTGATACCAAATGATGAAAATAGAACAGATTTACACACGCTATTATGTACACAAATCAGAATACACTTAAAAGACTACATTGTATTAAGTTGTGGCAATAGAAAACCCTATATATGCTAGCTAAACCCACGTAATAGTTTCCTAAAAACAAGCAACTAATGCCTACATTATCTCCATTACACCAGACTTATTCAAACATAATCTCCTATAATTGCTCCACATCTATTACCTGCCAAACTAATTAAATAGCAGACTAAAATAAATATAACCATGATTTGTAAATGCCAGATAGGATCACGTCAACTTTGGATTAATCCCAACAATTCTCTCATAAATGTGCTACAGATATAGATTCGTCTCCTATCATCTATGCTCCTCCACTCTAAAAAAAGAAGCCTACAAATTTTTTTTTGACCTAACCATCCATTTCATTGATTGTGACCTAATCATGGTTAAAATTCCAGCTAATTAATGATGAAATGTTGACTGACAAATTATGTCAGTTGATAAAAAGTCTCAGGCAGTGAGTGCTTGATGAAAATCTCAGGCAATGAGTGAAAATATACGTGGTATTGGGGCAGGATTCAGCTCTATATGATAGTGTCAATACTAACTTTCGGTTAGATAACAATCTAATTAATATGCACTCTACTGTTTTATTAATTTATACCGTCCATTCTGTTCATTTAAATTTATTATAATCTTCCAATCTCACATGACACATCTTGACATTTTTTTAACACTACATTCATTTAACACATGTGTCCTCTTTGTTTTAAATAAACTAATAAATCGTTAACTGGTTTTATGATGTAAATCTTCGCAAAATTTTACCCAAGTTCTTGTGTTCATACATTTTAAAGAAGCATATATTTTTAAGGACATTTCTAGTTTGTGCCCTTCATTATTCTTGAAGGATAAATGTCAGGGTACATCTTTTGAATAGAGGCAATGGCTATTAATATTTGTATCAGACCCACATTTCCTGAAGCAAGTACTCATCCGAAATTGCAATCCCGAACTTTTTGTACAAAGGTATGAGTCAATCTTTTTATCAATAAAGCCAGTTTTTTCGAGTAGGAACCTTGTCTGGGCTTGATTGAAACTGTAATTTAACTTGAAGTACATTTTGCAGACTAGAAGAGTAGCATTACATCTCACTACTCAGAAGGTCAATGGAAGCACCTCCAGCCAAAGACAAACTTCAGAGTCTAAGCCTGGTTATGGAACTTGGCAACAGAGTCAGACCCAGGAACTGGTTGATCTCCTACATGATTGCGCAAAAAATAGGTCCATCAGAGATTCAGAAGCAGTTCATGGTTACATTTTAAAATGTAACCTCTCGGACGAGGACCTGTTAGTGTTACTGAATCATGTAGCCTATTCTTATTCAAAATGCTCAGATTTTAGTGCAGCCAAGTTGGTGTTTGATAATTTGCCTCAGAGAAATATCTTTTCTTGGACAGTCATGATTGCTGGGTCAACGGATAATGGGTTCCTTAGTGATGGGATCGAGTACTTTTCCCAGATGCAAGAAGATGGGATATTGCCTGATGCGTTTACATATTCTGCAATCATCCAGTTATGCATTGGTATAGAATGTGTTGATTGTGGTAAAGCAGTGCATGCTCTGATTGTGAAAAGAGGCTTTGCATGTCATACTTTTGTGAGCACATCTCTTCTTAACATGTATGCAAAGTTGGGTGAGATTGATGATTCTTGTCGGGTATTCAACAACATGAAAGAACCCAGTGAGGTCTCTTGGGCTGCCCTGATATCTGGACTTACATCGAATGATCTTTATCACGAAGCATTCGATAGTTTTCTTACTATGAAAAAGGAAGGATTTACTCCGAATACATTCACAGTTACAAGTGTTTTAAAAGCGATTGGGATGCTAGGTGATGTTAGTAAGGGCAAGCAAGTCCACAAATATGTATCTGAATCAGGTATGTTGTCTAATGTTCGCGTTGGAACTGCACTTATTGACATGTATTCAAAATGTGGGTCTCTGCATGATGCCAAGTCGGTTTTCGATCACTTCATCGTTTCCGGACTGAATATGCCATGGAATGCAATGATTTCAGGCTATTTGATTAGCAAGTGTAGTGAAGAAGCTTTGAAGCTCTATGTCGAGATGTGTCAAAATGATATTAAATCTGATATCTATACTTATTGTAGTGTACTCAACGCTATTTCTGATGTAAGATGTGTGTGGTTTGGGAAACAGGTTCATGGAATGATCATGAAGTCCGGGTGTCAATTAACGGACTTAAGTGTTAATAATGCAATTGCAGATGCATATTCTAAATGTGGGTCCATTGAGGATGTAAAAAAAATATTTGACAGAATAGATGAGAAAGATATAGTATCTTGGACAACCCTGGTTAATGCTTACTCTCAGGGCTCTGAGTGGAGGGAAGCACTAGCCATCTTTTTACAGATGAGAGAACAAGGATTTACTCCCAACCAGTTTACCTATTCTGTCGTTCTTGTTTCATGTGCTAATCTTTGTTTTTTGGAATATGGTCGACAAGTACATGGTCTTCTGCACAAGGCAGGCTTGGTTACAGACAGCTGTGTAGAAAGTGCTCTGATTGATATGTATTGTAAGTGTGGAAGTATAAATGAAGCAGGGTATATTTTCGACGGCATTTCTAATCCTGATGTGGTTTCATGGACTGCTATGATCTGGGGTCATGCACAGCATGGTTCTTGTGCTTATGCTGTTCAACTCTTTAGGAAGATGGAACAAATGGATATTGAAGGCAATGCAGTAACCTTATTGTACGTTCTTTTTGCTTGTAGTCACGGTGGTCTGGTAGAGGAAGGGCTTCATTTTTTTGAGTCAATGGAGGGAACTTATGGTATAATGCCAGAAATGGAACATTATGCTTGTATTGTAGATCTTCTAGGCCGTGTTGGACGACTTGACGATGCATTAGAGTTCATAAAGGGAATGCCTGTTAAACCAAATGAGATGGTCTGGCAGAGCCTCCTAGGAGCATGCAGAATCTATGGCGATGTTGAGCTGGGGAATGTGTCTGCAGAGAAGATACTTTCCATTCTGCCAGATTGTTCATCCACTTATGTTCTTTTATCTAATATATACATGGAGGCAGGAAGCCCAAAGGGTGGGATTAGTTTGAGAAATATGATGAAGGATCGAGGTGTCAGAAAGGAGCCAGGATATAGTTGGATATCTGTCAAAGACAGGGTCCATAGATTTTATGCGAGAGATCAGCATCATCCAGAAAAGGATGACATATATGTCCAGTTAGAAGTGCTAAGAAAAAACATAAAGGACATGGGTTATGTTCCTTGTTTAAAATATGCATTGCAAGCTTAAGATTAAATGATATTCATAAGTAAGACCTGATGCTGAGAGGGAGATCAGGATTATACTTTTGAAGCATAATCTTGTGTAGAAATTCTACGGGTCAGCAGTTTGTGAGTTTGTATTCAAAGAAAAGAATTCAGGCGAGCATGCATTTCTTTCATTTTTATTTTTTATTTACAATTTACTAAAGAGAACTTCCTTGTTTTAAAATGCAGAATCATATATTTCATGGCAAAGTTTATGCCATGATGAGAAGTATTGCAGTGGCGTTTTATCACAACCGTACTCAGGCTTTTAGGCCAGCCTTGCTGCTATAAGTGAGAGCTACCAAAGTCAGGAGAGAAATATACACAATTGAAATTTTTGGGTTGCTGGCAAAGAAAATTAGGCTGCTGTCACTTTCAGTAAGAACATGTATATTGTTAGGGTAATCTTCATTGTCCTTAAAATCTGTTGTTTACTCAAGAAAATATATATATATCAGAAATTGGTTAAAGTAGCTTTACAACAATCATATCCACACAGTACTTCTGTGTAAAAACTTTCTGTTCTTGATTCGATGATTGCACTTTAATAAAACAATAATCTGTCTCGTTATTGTTCGAACTGAACCATTTTAATCAGATAGATTGCCTTCTTCCCACTCTCAATAGACTAATAGCTACAGTGTTCATTACAATCAAGATAATATAAGAATCAAGTTGTGCAGAAGTGACTCTCTGCAGATCAAGGCTTGGGACATATCCAGTATATTCTAGTTGTGATGTGACTCAAATTTTAAATCATTGTTCGGTGAAACTCTCTGATATGGTTATATTACCTTTACTCTGTTGTGCATATGTTCTATAAGTTTTTTATATTATGAAGTTAATTTTGTTCCTGATGACCAAACAACAGTTTCTCAATTAGGCAATGTTCTGGTCGACCTCTCCATGCCTTTTGCGGGAGTCCCTCTTATTTCAGGTGTGTCACTTCAGTATAATATGCTTTTGTTCTTTGTTGTTTTGAGGGAATATTTAGGTGAGTCAACGAACGGTTCATTGTAAACATCTGCCTGTTCCTTGGGTAGTAAAGGCCCATTTAGGAATGCAGAATCTTATCCTAATAAACTAAACTACTGTCTTGGCAGTTTGGCAGATATCTTAGGAAAAAGCTTTTAAGTCGTATTTTCCATTATTAATACTGATATCTGATACAGTCATATTACCTTTACTCTCTTGTGCATTTGTTCTACAACTCTCTTATATTATAAAGTTTACTTAATTTTTTTCCTTTTGACCAAACAAACAATTTCTCAATTAGGTAATGTTGTGATGTCGACCTCTCCATGCCTTTTGCGGGAATCCCTCTTATTTTAGAATTGTCACCTCAGTATAATAAGCTTCTCAGCATTTTAAGTATTGTTGTTTTGAGGGAATGTCTAGGCTTACTTATCTGTATCAACTAACGATTTATTGTAAACATATGCCTGTTCCTTTGAAAGTAAAATCCCAGTCGGGAATGCCGGATTCAATTTTAATAAAGTTAACTACTGTCTTGGCAGTTGTCAGACATCTTAGAAAAAAGTTTTAAGTCGTGTACCGTTAATAATACTACCATGGAAGTCTGAATTAGAGAAAGTGCAGTTGAGATAAAGCCTTGCATGTCTCTTGTGATTTAGATATTTTTTGAGTTGTTTATGTAACTATGGTCTTCATAATTTGATAGCAGTTGCATTTTGAACATTCCAGTACCGAGGTGCTTTGACCTGTCGCTAGTTAAATCACCTCAGTACCAGTTGCATTTTGAACTTTCCTTTGGTTCTGTCAATTTTTTATTCCTGCTTTCTCAGGAACATTTTCTTTCCGATCAACTTTTCTCAATGAAATTTTAGTGATATTTCTCTTCAAGTGTAAAGGTAGCAACACTGAATACCGGGGGCAGGTAATTACCAGTCCTTTACGAGGGACAACTTGCTATTACCTCTCCTCTTTAATTGATGGCTGCATATAATAAGAATCACAAATAAAGTGTTGCTTGAACTTGAACAACAGCAAAAAATTCTATAGTTTCTCCAGTTATGCTGGCTTAAGCAATACATTTGTTAATGTGTACATCTGTATGACCAAGTATGTGGTATTTAGATTTAGATTTCTGGTTCCTACTTGCAGCTAAATTTTGAGCAATATATCTTATAGTAACCTGTTGGTTTTGTTCTATAACTTAGTAAAACCAGCTTACATGCTAAACTACAGATTATTTCCGACTTTTTTGTGTGGATCCTAGTGCTTGATTTTCTGGTTAACTAGTCGGAAATTATTTAACTGACTAGTTAATCAGTAGGAAAAATGGAACAACTAATGTCAAATGACTTGGATAGCATTAGTCGGTCGACTAAGGATGTCATTCAGCACACGCTACTGCTCTAGTACGACATTTGTTTGAACTGACCCGAATCAAATTGGTATGATTAAATCAAAAAAGACTTGAATCAAATCCTTAATCACGTAGAATAAAGAGAAGAAATTATACTTAGAGAAAGAAATGAGAGGGGAATGATTAACTAGACTTTACTTGTCGCATTTAGTTTAATCTAGTTTTTAAATTTTCGCTGGGAAAACTAGTCGTGTGCCGACTTGTCTTGTTGGTATATATATCGGAGCCAGCCCTCTACGCGGTTAGTCCTCATGACAGTTGATACAATCTTGCGTTAATTGTTCATTAGAATAACTGTTCTAATGTCTGTTAACAGATATCGAGGAAAATCTCTACTAGAGTGTTGTCTTCTCTTCATCTTTTAACTCTAGAGATCATATTAAAACCCTTTGAACATTCCAGACAAGTTAAATAATGTTGCATTATCAACTTGCAGAATTGCTGTGATGAAGGATAGAGTATGCAAAACCAGAACTCTGTCCAACCTAATCCCTGTAAAATGTGAAATAAGCTCGAATAAATCGGATCTGTTCAACCTTATCCCTGTAAATTGTGAAATTTGTCTTAAATCAGTATGTTCATGTTATGTTTGACCGATAATTGGTAGAAGTTTAATTATGAATTGTTGCTCTCTCACTTTCACTCTCTTTAGTCTTTATGAAGTATATATATAGGGAGAGAGAATAATGGGCATGAGGATGACCTTAGATAAACTATCTGAGGTAATAATCTAGCATAAAATTACAGGGGTTTATTTTTTGTTCTAGTGTAATGTAAGTTTATATTAATTTTTACATAGCTATGTACACTCTGCTAGTTGGCATCATATCCGTTGCTAAGATGACATACTGAAATCTGAAGATCGTTAAATTTATTCTAGTACTAAGCATGCATGGGTTATAATCCATTAGCAGTGGCATACAACTTTAGATATAATGGCCGGTAAGCCAGTGTTGGATTTGTTTCGAGTGACTATTGTTAAAGCAACTAGCTCACTTTCTATTGTTTATTTGTGTTAGGAACTTGTCAATAATAAGGATAACAGTGGTCAAACATAGGACTGTGAAATGACCGATAATTTATTGGAGGACTAGAATGGCCACCAGGTTTATGATTTTCTGGAATTCTATAGCCCCTAAATTTTCTCTATATAAGTTAATTTTCTTTTCAGGTTCTTCTTGTATGATTTGTCCTTGTTAGCTGTTGTCTAGTAAAAAGGTAGGCTGTTTCTTTGGTGATCCACAATATTTTACGCGTCAATGATCTCGTAAAGTTTTACGTGGAGAGGGGCTAGATAATTAAGTGTTCTCATAAGCATGTGTCTGTGTTGCCTGTTATGCATGTGGGTATGGTACTCATCTTGTGTTTCTATGTTAAGGCTAATTTAGAATGTATCCTAAAACTTTCACAGTTGGTAATCCCAAACTCTCTTTCTTCTGAATAATGTCATCTTGGTCTTGCTTTTATTGCCGTTAATGCCTATCATGCTGCTCTTCTTCAGTGCTCTTATCAGATTTTTTACATTCAACGCTCTTACCTTAGTAGTTGGAGCATTCACAGAATCTCACGAAGCCCTCCTCTTTTTTCCCCTGGGTTAAAACAAGTAAAAAACTAAAGTTTAACCTATTTATGCGTGTATGTGTATGCGCGCGAATCCTGTGAATATTACTGTTGAATTTGGAGATTAAAGATAGGATTTCTATGAGATGCCAGTGCACTGAGCTGATGGTTCACGTGGAACTAAAACTCTCCATGCCCAAGTAGCTAGTGTACGCAATGTGTAGGACAGGCAAGACATGTAATGCCAAATCTTGCCTGTTGAATGAAAACTTGTTTCATCTGGGTCTAGATAGCA
Organism: Kitagawia praeruptora; assembly: GCA_037693485.1. Taxonomy (NCBI): domain Eukaryota; kingdom Viridiplantae; phylum Streptophyta; class Magnoliopsida; order Apiales; family Apiaceae; genus Kitagawia; species Kitagawia praeruptora. The sequence goes on along the minus strand of CM075346.1, from coordinate 122,526,028 downwards.
GGTTCAGATCACAAGGTAGTACAGACATCAGATTATTTGGAAGTTTTATCGACACACGGGCATGCAGGACTGTAAACTATATAAGGAACAAAACTATTTAACTCTATTTGTGTTTGTTTTCTTCTGTTCAGAAATGGGCATATCACAGGCGAAGTAATTGATGTTCTGGTCATCTCCGGTTAGTATGATCTACGTTTGGTTGTTGATACTAGTTTCACTTCTCGTATTTTCCTTCGGATGCTGCATGAATGCATAGCTAAACTTATGGTGTATTGAATAGTGATACTTTTTTTTTATTATTTAATTTTTAATTTTTAATAATCTTGATACTCTTACTACATGCATGATGTACATGAAGAGAGCTGGCCTTGGCTTGAACCCTACACAATACACTGGCAGGTTTCACCCAGATTGTACATTTCTTGGTTGAGTTGTTTGTAGTAATGAATTTTGCTGGTGTTTTGTGACATGTGATGTAGAAAGGACAAAGAAAGAGTACTAAATTGTCACACAATACAAATACTGTCCTTCAAATTTCTATTGCTCATCCAAATTTACAGTGTTTTTGCTAGTTATGTGTCCCCCTCCCGTGACCTGTGAGTCTGTGACCTCAAAACACTACAATCTGATTGTCATACTGTTGCAGTACGTACATTTTACCCGAATTCTGGGAAATTTTTGATACGCCACCATTTTTTTTACTGATCGACATGAATTTGTAGATTTAGGTAATTTAATAGGTATAAGTTGAGGCCTTTTGACATGTTCATATAATTATCCACTCTGTGCATAGAATCTTACTCCTGTTTCAGTAGCATACCAAGAACTAATTCATATTCCCAGCCAGGTCTAGAGATCCAACACCGTTTCGAACTAAAAACACCGTAAATGATGTAACCTTAGCATGAACTTGGTAAACATAATCATATGTGTTCGTTGTGAACATCGAATAGAACGAGGCCAGGAAATGCTATAAAGCTAAGATTTGTGTTCGTGTTCGACTGAATGGGACGAATAAAGTGAAACATTTGAAAAATACTATAAATGTTATCGAAACAGGTCGATGTCGTCCCACTGGCCACTGCATGCTATCCATTTTATTCCAGCCCATCAAGGACTACATAAATGGTATGTCAATCGGTTCTTAAAATTTATTAAGTACCATCACAACCAAGTTCCTACTCAACCAAGTTCGACACTTCTACTTAGACGAGTTAAATTATTTATGTCGACCAATATAGTGTAATATTTGATGTAGACCAACCATGACAATTGAAATCAAGGATTGCGCGGGTACAAGTGACTTTTTTTAAGGTAAATATTGACTTTTATTTACAAAATGAAAAATTGCTCTCATGTATGAGATTCAAATGTAACGGTATCTTATAAAACATATGATCCTCACTGAAAAGGACACATTTGTTTATAGAGTCCAAGAACACAATTGGCAAGCTATTTTTTCCTAAAAGAAAATTACATAGTTTTGTTCAGGAAAGAAAAATATTTATATACCCGTGATGTAATTACATTTTTTTTAATGGCTACGGTCACTTCACTTGTACTAAATTAATTTCCAACCTTCGTAGTTAGCGACTTTGTGCAAAAAAAAAAAAACTTATTTACAAGTTATACTAAAATCTAAACTATTAATTCAATTTTTATTTGCTTTAAGCCTATATCGGAATGAGTAAAAATCCGACTGAAAATTTGGAATGACAGAGAATAAACTCGGAACGGTTGAGAATAAATTAATTACCACACTCTTTCATAACGCTCATTCAATTTGTATTTGTCAGTTAATTTACAAGACCCATTTCGATCATTTGATATATGAAATACATGAGTTAAATTTCTTTAAAATAATACGTTTGGAATCGAGAAAAATACTACTTTATCGAATTTATTATTTTAATGAAAATAAAAATACACTATCTTCATTATATCGGAATCGAAAAAAATAATACTATAATTAAATTATTGCTTTATCGATTATTATTTTATCGAGTTTCTGTATACAACCCTAACCCTAATCGTTTATGAAACTACTTAACTAATCTCATTTCTTAGTAACCCAATTTTATTCTGTTCTGTTATATATATAACCATTTACTGCGGCTCTAGAACGTTCGTGTCTCGGATAATAAAATGGCGGGTAAATTATGTAAGAGACTCCATATATGAAATCCTCCAATAATTTTAGAAAACGTACAATCAATCAAAGGCTCTGTTGTTGGCTCATTAGCCTTACAGGTGTAGATGAACCACAAATTTTTTCCTTTCAAATCATTGAACGCGTCAACTGTGCATACGTCAAGTCACTATATTATTTCCCATAATGGGGAATGCGACTCTGATTGCTGTGAGTTTAAAGATTTTACGGTTGCATTATTATACGTATCATCGTTTATGAGCAGTGTTATATATATATTTCAGAAAAAATTCAATTTTTTTTTTCTAAATAACGTAACATAACATATGACACATTTTAATTAATGGATGCAGCAGATTCCATATTATTATTAGATAGGTTACTAATTACACATAAGTGTCTGAAAAAAATTAGAAATATTTTACGAGTTTTAGCATTTTTTTAATTTATATGTGTATATATATTGTGGTGTGTGATTAATTAGTAAAATATAAATGTGAAAGAATTCTGTTGTCAAGAAGGTTTAACAAAGAAGACAAAGAATGCATAGCTGTAAAGATTGTTCTAGTTTTGTTGTTTGCTAGCACGGGTAGTATTCTGATTTGGGAAAAAAATAAAACAGAAACAGAATTTGATAAATTTAAATATAAGTCAGTATATATAAATGGATTCGTAGGCCTTGTTTTGTCACCATTTAATTCTCTGTACTATTTATATCTTCAAAAATATGAAAATGACATTTTGCTTAAAGGTTGATTCTCCTAAAACGCACTTTGAAAGTGACCTTGATTATTCTCTTTGGCTTGATCTAGCTAAGCTAACAAGTAAGCATTTTTACTGTCGTTGCAGTTTGAATGCCAGGTTGAGAATTAAACTACCGATACAAAGTTAATAAAATTGAGAGTTCGAACATCGCCGTGTTTCGATATGTGATTATGCACCACTTATAAGTATTTTAGTGCATGAGTTGTGTTTGAGATATATTAAATTAGATAAAAATATGTTTCTAAAATGATATAGTGTTGATTTATTTCATAATTTAGAATATTTTTATTAATGAAAATTCATGTAAATATATATTAAAGTGTTGATTATATTTAATGAGATAATGACCAAAATACCTCAAAATGGGGTAACCATGGTCCAAAATACCGTTTTTCGGAAGGTATGGCCCTATCTACCCACGGGATGCGCTGTTCGGTGTAGTGTATCCCGTTTACTGTTCATCGCCAGAAAAACAAAGAAACTCGCCAGAAAGTTGAGCTCTGAGTCGCAGGCGATTTCGACGGAAAAAGCTAAGATCTCCGTTTGCCATCCATTCATCGTCCACCACCCTCCAAATTGTCACCACAGGACCGACAGGTCGTCTCCTTCCTCATCCTCGCAGGGGCATGAACGAGCATCAATGGAAAACGAAATCGGAATTTAGGGTTGAATTAGGGATTTCAAATCCGGCGATTTAAACGTAATAAAATTGGTATGGATGTGTAGAGAATCAAATTGCGGTTCTATTGATATATAGTACGTGTTTGGAAAGTTCGTGATGTGAATGAACGAAGTGAAACAAAAAAGACGCCGGAATCGCCATTACCGCGAGCTCTGAAGACGACGATGCTAACGTCAAATACGCATTTACAAAATGCGTATCTCCTGATACGCATTTCGTACCGGCGTATCTCGAGCTAATTTTCACTTCTCTCTAGCAGCGTGAATGGATGACACAGCGCCCACAGTAGCGTGATTGCACGATACTACACTCCCAGTAGCGTGTCTGATGATGCTCCACCACCAGTAGCGTGTCCCGTGGGTATTTAGGACCATATTTTTGGATTTGGGTATTTTGGTAATGCTCACCCCAAAATGGGGTAGATAGGGCCATCACCCATATTTAATTGTATTGTAACATGAGTCTATGATAAGTGAAATTTGAAATCTATTTTGGAAAATAATTTTAGATTTTTAGCATTTTATTTTAAGCCTGTAAACACAGTGCATCGACCTGTACCCAAATTGTATATGTTACAACCAGAAATCTGCCGAGACTTGCTTCGGTTGGACCTGGAAATGAGAAAAATGCGAGGGATTGGCCCCCCGATTCACATCCGGTGTGAGAATAAGTTAACTGGTTTTGTAAGGTAATATTAAACGCAGAGGGTCTGTGTTTTGTGTGTAATTGTGTTTGTTCTAAGAGAATGAACCTGACTAGACCACATCTTTTTTCCTCCAGGCGGTTACCCGAAGAGTGGGCATCGTGTGTAAATGTGTCCCACGTTTACAGGAAGGTGAACCATATGACCATTGTTGGTAGTCGGACCGGATGAATGTGGGTCTCCATTCGGATTCGGGGTGTTGGACCGTCGGTTCGGCCCATTAAGGAGATGAGCCTCTAACATGTCCCTGGGCTTCGTTCGGAGTTATCCTCAGGACGGAGGCCAAAGCCTGGGTCCATCTTTGGAATTCATCCTTCGGACGTCTCATTCGGATAAGAAGGGCGATGGACAAGGTCGAGATGTCTCCTGGGAAGTCGTGTCCCTTTATAATTGACAACTGTCTGATCTCGAGATCCGCGCTTTTAATCTTCACCGTTGAATTCGAAACGACCTTTGTCTAAAACCCATTCATTTTCACTTTTACGCTTACAATATCATACAATTCCCAGATCAAAAATCTTCTTTCCCAGGGCTTTTCGTGAACAACAATTGGAACCGCCGTTTCATTACCGGTCACCTTCAACTCTCCGATTCCAGTTGACGTTTACGTTCAAGTGATCTATCCCCGAGAACTCGATCTTATCCGAAATCTTCAAACCAGTAAGTAACATTTTCCTCTTTGTTTCTTTACTGTGATAGACCTGCATTTCCTGTGTTCATATATATATTTGTACACATATGTATATGAATATAGTTACCTACAATTCCCAAATGTTCCATGCACACGCCTGTAACGATTTAGGTTCTTTTTGATGTAGCATTTTACCCCTACATTAGCTTTCCCTAAGATTTTGGAATTTGTCCGAAAATGGTATGGGCAAGAACTTCCTTCGGGATCTTCGAACCTTGAGAACATTCTTCGGACCATCCTGATCTCTCAGAATTCTCTTCAGAATGTCCTAGTTTCCCGTAGTTTTTAGGCCTTCGACTCACTTCGCCCTAGGTTGTAGGATGCCCCGACCGATCCTGGCTCACTGTACTCGGCCTTTTTCCCTTTTGTTTTCTTTTTTGTCCGAGTACAAGGCTAACGTCTCTTCATTTTCGAATGCAGGGACATGGATCGGTCGACCGAGGGTGCTGGTCCTTCGGAGGTTTCACCCTTCAGCGATGCCCGACTATATCCGGCTGCAAAATTCTGGTCGAAGCTGACCGAAGATAAAATCGAGGACTTTCATTCCAAATACTTAGTAGAGAGACATGTCTGGTACTTATCTAGCATAACCCTACAATCCCTCCCCTCTCCGGGGGCAGCGTGGCGACTGGCATATCCGAAATGGCATTTAAATGCAGCTTTCGGTTGCCAATGTTGCCCATCCTGAAGAAGTTACTGAAGCAGCTGGGAATAGCTATAGGGCAGTTAGATCCGAACAGCTTTTTCCACATAAACGCCTTCCAAGCCCGATGCCTGGCCAAAAAGATGACCCCAAGAACAACTTTATTCTGCCATCATTATGAGCTCCGAAGGAATCCAAAGAGCAACGGCTTCTATACCATAGCCCGTCGAATGCCATACATATTTAACCTCTTGATGTTTTCTGTAGTGTCTTCCCTTCAGGAAATCATAGAACGGAAGCGCAAGAAGGCGACCGAGCTTGCTGCTGCTGCTACTGCTGAAGCCGAAGCTACGGCTCAGGCGACCGATGGGGGAGAGGAGTTGGCTCCAAATCAGAGGGAGACAATTGCAACTCCGCCTGCTTCTTCTCCTCCTCGGGACCTGGAGACAAGGGAGACGGACTTGATCACCCCGACCGACTCTCGGAAGAGGGGCCGATTGGATGATGCTGGTCTGAAAGTATACGCTCCCCAATGGGGAGTTATTGAAACTGACAGAATCATTGTCCCTGCTCCGCAATCGTCCACTATCGTGGGTCCCGATCTTTGCCGGGGTCTCATCCTGCCAGCCGATAGGCCTACGTTCGCCGAGGCGAACGACCTTGAGGCTTGTACCGAGATGCTGGCCTTACTCTCTATGGTGAGCTTTTTTTCTCTCTGTTGTTATCCATTTTATTTGCCTTCAACATGTAATTCTTTTCCCATGTTTGTTTCCAGGGTGTCTCCTGGTCAGCTATTGTTACCGAACGGATGGAGGGCATACATGCCAAGCTGAAGACGGTCGGTCAGCTGGAAACTCGGGTGGTCAAGGCTGAGGAGGATCTCTGAAATGCAACAAATGATTTGGAGAGGGTCACCGGCCAGGCCAGCTCCTTAAAAGAAGAGAATGATGCCTTGAAGGAGAAGCTGGAGGAGATGGAGGCCGTGAAAAAGCGTATTGAATGGAGAAACCAACAACTCAAGGCCATTAGGAAGAACGTTCGGAAACTGCAGAAGAAGCTGGATTTGACCGAAGAGCGATGCTACCAGATGGGGTATGACGCTGCCCTGGTAAAGGCACACTCTCTCGGTTTCGATCATACTCAAATGATTGATGCCGAGTTGGGTATGACAGATCCAGTTGGCAGGATAACGTCTGATGAACCTCTGGTAGTCTATTCGGGTGAAGACGAGCCTCTTTCCGAATAGTTCCCTTGGTTTTAATCTCATTTTGATGGCCTTCGGGCTTGTAATGCTTAACATTGACTTCGGGCTTTTAATTTGTGCCTTCAGGCTTGTAATATTTTACTTTGCCTTCGGGCTTAATATTTTCGCCTTTGGGCCTTTTAAATTTGCCTTAGCATAATTATTTTTGTTTATGCGTCGTCGGCTTCGGCCTTAGCATAGCTTTTGTTTTCTTTCATGCATCTTCGGCTTTAATTTGCCTTAGCACGATTATTTTTTATTTTTATGCGTCTTTGGCTCCATTTTGCCTTAGCATAATTACTTATATTTTTATGCATCTTCGGCTTTGGCCTAGCATGTATGTGCATTTTTGGTCGTAAACTAGCTGCCTCTCAGTATTTAAGGGGTTTTGTAAATGATTAAGGTCCCATTCGGTTGGTTGAAAAATATTTCCTCCCGGCCTTGATTAATGTCAAAGCAACTTAAATACTAAGACATTTTTGTACGGGTCCAAATTTCATTTGGACGGCCCCAAATTTGGATTCGTATCCGGTATATAACTTAAATCATAATGTACTTGAACACTAAAAATAAGTTAGAGAGCGCATGTTTTATTCGGCCGGCCCCAAACATGGGTCCATTAAGCTTAATATTGTGTACTTAACCTTTTGGTTGCAGATGTACTTAGCTTAATAACAGCAGATAAAGAATGGAGCAAACAATCTTTCATTAATCATGCAACAACTTTTTACATAGTTTTGATTACGGATTGATGCTAGCTTAGGGAATTTAGAATGAACTTGCGTAAAACAAAGTACTGAATTAAAAAGCAATAAAATGCGCCCAATAAGCTTATTGGTAAAAACGGCGAAGGCGAGCGGCATGCCAGGTGTTTCTGATTGGGCTGCCGTCCGAATGAGCAAATTTGTAGGTGCCTGGCCGAATCACTTCAATCACCACATAAGGACCTTCCCAGTTCGGCATAAGTTTTCCTTGTTTGGTCGGCATAGATGTTGCCAACTCCCGTAGAACCAAATCACCTACTTGGAAAGTCCTCTTTTTAACTCCAGAATCATAGTATTGTGCCGCTTGGAGCTGGTACCTTAGGTTTCTTTGATGAGCTGCTTCCCTTTCTTCCTCTAGTAGGTCAACGTTCACTCGGAGTCCAAATTCATTTGTCTCCACATTAAACACTTGCGTTCGGTAAGACTATAAACCAACTTCAACTGGAAGAAGAGCATCCGTTCCAAAAGCCAACTTAAAAGGCATTTCTCCGGTAGAAGATCTAGCGGTTGTTCGGTACGCCTAAAGGACCCAAGGTAACTCTTCAGCCCAAAGTCCTTTGGCTTCACCCAGCCTCTTCTTGATTCCGTCAAAAAATATTTTGTTTGCTGCTTCGATCGCCCCGTTTTCTTGGGATGCCCAACTGAACTAAACTTCTGAATAATTCCAAACTGAGCCAGAAACTTTCTGAACTTGCTTCCAATGAATTGAGTTCCATTGTCTGATATACATACCATAGGAATGCCAAACCTTAAGATTACCTGCTCTAGCATGAATTTCTTTGCTGCTTCTTCGGTAATAGCTGAGAGGGGTCTAGCTTCTATCCATTTGGTCATGTAATCGATCGCCACGATGCAATACTCGGCTTGTTTGGTACTGGTGGGCAAGATTCCCACGATGTCAACCGCCCACATAGCGAATGGGATGGGACTAAGGACAAAATACATCTCTTCAGGAGGTTGCTTCGGGATTGTGCTGAACAGCTGACACTGTTTGCATTTCTTGGCATATTCAGTAGCGTCTTCTTTCATCTTCAGCCAGAAAAATCCTTGCCTGAGAATTTTGAAGGCCAAGGACCTTCCTGCCAAATGTTCCCCGCAAATTCCTTCACGAACTGTCTCGAGGGCTAGTTGCTGCTCTTCCTTATCTAGGCATCGAAGCAATGGTTGACTTGCTAACCTTCTGAACAGACGGCCCCCGACCACAGTGTAATTCGCCGACTGGTGCCTCACCTTCTGTGCTTCCCTTCGGTCGAGTGGCAAAGTTCCTTTTTCTAAAAATGCCCTGATTGGGATCATCCAGTTTACCCCTTGATGGATTTCCATACATTGTTTCTTGTCTATCGAAGGCGTCTTTACTTCAGTTAGATAGATTGACCCATTCAAGTTTTGGGCTTCTGCCGAAGCTAGCCTTGAAAGAGCGTCTGTCAGAATGTTGTTCTCTCTAGCTACTTGAGTTAATTCAAATGATTCAAACAATAAAGATTGTTCGCGTACCTTAAGGGCATAGGCCTTGGTTCTGGGATCTTTTTGTCCGTATTCCCCTGAAAACTGTTTCACCACCAACATTGAGTCGCTGAATACCCTTAAGTGCTTAACTTCCAGATTTTTTGCCAAGTCCAAACCTGCCAAAAGTGCTTCGTACTCGGCCTCGTTGTTCGTCAACGGGAAAGTGAACCTGATAGCTTGACATATTTCGAATCCTTCTGGACTTGTCAGAATTAACCCTGCCCCACACTTTTCCTTGGCGACTGACCCATCAACAAACAACTTCCATTTTCCTGGTGACGGAATTAGGTGCTCTTCGGGAGCCAAGTCTTTCGGCTCCGAGAATGAGCATTCCACTATAAAATCTGCGAGTGCTTGGGCTTTGATCGAAGTTCTTGGCGTATACTCCAAATCATACTTCCCCAGTTCGATCGCCCAGGCAACTACTCTACCCGATGCCTCCGGCCTTTGCAAAATTTTCTTTAGAGGCTGGTCCGTTACTACCCTGATCGTCCTTCCCTGGAAATAGTGCCTTAACTTTCTTGCGGCCATTACCAACCCATAGGCGAACTTCTCTGCGTTCAGATATCTAGTTTCTGCATCTTTGAGAATATTGGGAAACATAGAACACCAGATGCTGGTTCCCTTCATGTTCTTTAACTAACACAGCTCCAAGGGTTCGGTCGTTCACAGCTAAATATAGCTGCAAGGTTTCTTTCGGATCAGGCCTCATTAAGAGTGGGGGGTTTTACCAAGTATTCCTTAACTTCCTCAAATGCTTTCTGGCAATTCGGCCCCCACTCAAAATTCTTGGACCCCCGAAGTACTTCAAAGAATGGTAAGGCCTTTTCGGCCGATCTGGAAATGAACCTCCTCAGGGCTGCTAACCGCCCGGTCAGCTTTTGAATGTCCCTGATCGTCTTCGGTGCTTCCATGTCGATTACTGCTTTGATTTTTTCTGGGTTTACCTCAATCCCTCGGGCACTGACCATGTATCCCAGAAACTTTCCACTGTTTACTCCGAACGTACACTTGTTCGGGTTGATCCTCATATTGTTCTTCCTAAGCGTTTCGAAACACTCCCTCAAGTCTTCGGCATGGTCCCTGAAAAGGGACTTAACAATCATGTCATGAACATAGCATTCCATGTTCCGACCGATCTGGGCCTTGAACACCTTGTTGATCATCTTCTGAAATGTTGCCCCAGCGTTCTTCAGACTGAAAGGCATCTTGATATAGGCATAAGTACCATTCGGTGTGATGAATGTTGTCTTTGGTACGTCCTCGGCATTCATGGCGATCTGGTGGTATCCCGAGAATGCATCCAAAAAACTGAGTATTTGATGCCCCGAAGTTGCATCTATCAGTTGATCAATATTTGGCAAAGGATAGTGGTCCTTCGGACAATGCTTATTCAGGTCAGTGTAGTCTACACACATTCTCCACTTGCCATTTGATTTCTTTACCACAACCACGTTCGCCAACCAATCGGGATAGTCGATTTCCTCAATGAACTTTGCTTCCAGCAATTTCTCCACTTCAGCTTGAATTACTTTCTGCCTTTCCATGGCAAAATTTCTTTTCTTTTGTCTAACAGGCTTGGCTTCGGGAGCCACATTCAGACAGTGTTTGGCTATCGAAGGATCCAGCCCTGGCATATCTTCGGGATTCCATGCAAACACATCATGAAATTCCCTAATGACTTTGATAACTTTCTCTTTTAGCTCTGGCTCCATGTTTTTTCCAATTTGGATCATTTTTCCAGACCGACCTACATACAACTTGACCTCTTCTGTCTCGGTAGCTGGCTCGGCAATCGGGCTCGACAGATCGGCTCCAAACTTTTCCAACTCTATATTTAGCAGTTGATGGCTGCCCCCAGTGTCATTTTCGCCTCTTTTTTTTTCCCAGCTTCATTCATTTCGACATCTTTATCTTTCTCTAGGTCTTCCAACATGATGATTCTTGCAGCTTTCTGATCGCCTCTCATTTCCCCAATCCCATATTCGGTCGGGAATTTCAACTTCAGGTGAGGGATAGAGGACACAACTTGAAACATAGATAGAGCTGGTCTCCCCAAGATCCCATTATACGGGCTGTCCACCCGAACGACGTAGAACTTTGATTCTTTGACAATAGTATGTGGAGCCTTCCCCAATAATATATTCAGTGTGATCGTTCCTTCGATCGGTACAGGCTGATTACCGAAGCCATATAGTGGTGCCTCATGGCATGGATCCAGCTGTTCGCCACCCAGGTTCATCTTGCAATATGTTCGGTGGTATAGTATGTTGACCGAACTGTCTTCGTCGACCAGTACTCTCCAAATCTTGTTTTCCCCTATGACGGGGTTTATTACAAGAGGGTCTTCGTGCGGCCATATCACATCTTCAAAGTCATCTTAAGTGAATGATATCGGAAATGGTTGCTTGGCTGCACTTGACTGGTAGAGACTATAGATTTGCCTAGCATACTTCTTTCGGGCTATTTTGCTGTCCCGATCGAGTATGGTTCCTCCGGATATTGTTCTGACTTCACCCCGATACTTCTCTGAACCTTCGGCATCTCTAGTGTCCCATTTCTTTTCCTTGTCATCTAGCTTGTCTCTCAGATCTCCAACGAGCTTGGTCAATTCTCCGTCTTTTATCATTTTTTCAATCAATTTCTTCAAGCGGTAACATTCATCAGTGTTGTGACCTTTATCCCGATGATAGTCACAATATTTGCTATCGCTCCTTCTGTTTTCAGGGGTCTTTAGCCTGGGTGGCCTAACAAACCCAGGCTTACCCTTTATCTCGTGGAGAATCTTTGAGATAGGTGTGTTAAGTGGCGTGAACACAGTGTTATCTCCATCTCTTCTTCTTTCGGCCCCCTTATCGGGCCTTGTGTCGTTCAGCCTGCTTTTAACATCACCACGACCCCTTCGGTCGTCTCTTCGATCATCATTTCTATCATCCCTTCTCTCATTCTTTTTACTCTCCTTGTACCCCCCAATTGATTCCATTTTTCTTCTAATTGCCTCACCCCTCAGATAAATATCATTTAAATTCTTAGGTGGTACATCGTAAAGTGAGGATCGAAGTTTTTTACCTTTAATGGGGTCGAGGCCTGCGGCTAAGAATCCCGCTGCTTTCACTCTGTCAAGATTTGTAACCATTCCAGCCTCTTCCTTGAATCTCGCCAAGTAATCTCCCAAGTCTTCGTTCGGCCCCTGTCTGCAATGAATCAGGGCCTCCGTATCCTTCTCTCTTCGGCACAAGTGTGAGTAGTGCCTCAAGAACTTCCTCCTTATCTGTTCATATGAACCAATCGACCTTGGCTTCAGGGAGCGATACCACATAGACGCATTCCCTTTCAAGTAGGTCTTGAACATCTTGCACAACATGACATCACAATGCCCCATACCAGTCATGAGCGATTCATACTTCTCACAATGGTCTTCGGGGTCACCCTTTCCATTGAATTCGTTCATCTTTGAGAACTGCCTTCCCGGGGGTTATCGGAACTGCTCTATATCTTCAGTCACCACTGGCTCGTGGCTGACTTTTCTTTCCCCAAACATAGCTTTTTCAATCCTACGGATGCGGTCGTCCATATGAGGACCATCCTCTTCTGAATCAGAAGAGTACACTACCCTCGACCTGGTTCTCCTAGAGTGTGATTCAGAGTCCCCTAACTCATCTTCATCATTTCTAGTCCTCGGCCTCTTATCCCTTCGGTCTTCCAACTCTGGGTCTTCGGCTTCTAGAGCCTCGCGGAGTGCTCTTTCTTGCAACTCGATCTCCTCCCTTTGGAGCTTTAGGGCCTCTAGCCTCAAGCGATCGGCCTCCCTCTTCTTGGCCAGACGTTCGGCCTCCCTACTGCTCCTTTCTTTCTCCATTTCCTTCCGCTTCCCCTTAGCCTTTTGTTCTTCTCGCCATTTCATGAGCATCTCCTGTTGTTCTTCGGGAGACGGCATATCCCCTTCTTCATCAAAAGTCAACAGCCTTGGGGTGATGGGAGCTGTCCTCGGGATCAGGGGAGGAGTGGTGCGGTTGTTTCCAGCCACTGTGCTATTATCAGCTACTGGTATTTCCGTATCGTTCGTCATGATTGATTGTAGATTCTCAACACAAACGTATCTCTACGTTCCCACAGACGGCGCCAAATGTTACAACCAAAAATCTGCCGAGACTTGCTTCAGTCGGACCTGCCAATGAGAAGAATGCGAGGGATTGGCCCCCCGATTCACCTCCGGTGTGAGAATAAGTTAACTGGTTTTGTAAGGTAATATTAAACGCAGAGGGTCTGTGTTTTTTTGTGTAATTGTGTATGTTCTGAGAGAATGAACCTGACTAGACCATATCCTTTTTCCTCCAGGAGGTTACCCAAAGAGTGGGCATCGTGTGTAAACGTGTCCCACGTTTACAGGAAGGTGAGTCATATGACCGTTGTTGGTAGTCGGACCAGATGAATGTGGGTCTCCATTCGGATTCGGGGTGTTGGACCGTCGGTTCGGCCCATTAAGGAGATGGGCCTCTAACAATATAAAACTGATAAAGATCGAAAGTTATATTTTATTTACAAATTCATCCCTAAAAAATAATATGGAAATGCTAAAAATATTAAATCGTGTGTAATTTTTTTTTGCTAATTGTATAATTTTTTTTTTACTATATGATATATGTTATATTCCAAAATTTACATTGATATAAATTAATAATTACATTACATACTATCACTTTATCAATACCACAATATTTTGCATTGAATTTGGTAGCGTACCATTGTTCGATGTACTGTATACATATGTACGCAGAAAAGTCTTAAATCTGCATGCGCACAGCTAATACGTTAGTGTATATATTACAACTAGCATGAAAGTCCGTGCAAGGCACGGACCACATTCTAATTTACACAATTTTTTTCGCAAATCGTGTTTGAGCGGTCATATTTTCTTTTCAGTCTATTCTATGTGCTTCGATTTATTTAAGGCCAATAATTGGTAACTGTTCAAATTTTGAAATATTATTGAATTCTATATTTTGAATATCATACATAGGCAATCCTTAGATTAAGGCGCTCACGCAATGGAGCACCGAGAAGATGACAAAAATGATATTTGGGGCACATTTTGTTCAAGGTAGCACCAAAAATAGATTAAAATATAAGAAGTGCCGAAAAATAAATGGTATGTAGATTTTTAGTTGAGTACAAAATTCAAATTCACTTGGAACTTTCAATTTCTCAAGACCGACCTAGGTATCATATTTGTAAATAGTACTCGTTTAATGTAAGATGAATGACCGATAATAATGATACATAAAAGTTACTCATTAGTGGTCAAGTACTATTGCAACAATAATGTGTCGTTTAGTCTATTTTCTAGTAGTTTTTTTAAAAAAGATTATCACGATAATGATATGCTATTTATTTATTTCCATTAGTAATTGTAAACCAGTAAAAGGAGATAGGTTGATCATTATATATTTGGTAGGAGATGTATTATGGCAGCAATAGCACAAATCGGTTTAATTTTAGGAAAAATCAACTAAAATGTATGTTGTATCCATACAAATTAATATGTGCTACAGTGAAAAAAAAATATTTTTTATGCAGTCTTAAAATATCACTAATCGATCATTATCTTATATGTAGTCATACATAATTTTACATCTTTGTTTAGTGTATGTAATCATGTTTATCATACTATATGTTATAATTCAACTATGCATTTTATTCATTTATTTAATCGATAACTCATATAGAGTCCAAATCTAACATATCAGCTAATTCTGATTTTTTATATAAATATAAATATAGTACATAGTATCAATCATATTAAAGGTCTGTTTGGTATTGATGTTGCAGACTGCAACAATTTTTTTTGTAGAAAATTTGGTTCAAAGCAGCTTAGTAAATCTAAAAACAATTTTTCAACAACATTTTATTATACAAAAAAATTGCTTTAGCAAAAACATTTATTTTTCACAATTGCAACTTTTGTAGACAACAATTTTAGGTAAATGTATCAAACCCCAACAATCACATATTAAATAAATTTTATAAAAGTTAATTTAAAATAAGATATAAACAAATACTAAAAGAGATAAATTATTCAGTAGTTGTGAATTTAACTCCATTTGTATTTAGGTGTCATAAATTCAATTCCTTTGATAAGACCAAAAAATCATGTCGTATTTCCGTATATTCTATATCATATATCCTAATTCGATAGATGAAAAACTCATGTTATCTTGTGTACCACGTGAATGCATATCTTATTTTCATGTCATATTCATAATATAGATAAAAATATTATTGTATTATAATTTCATAAAACTATAATTCTAATTTCAGAACAAAAGTTTTTTTCGATAATAATTTTCTTTTGTAGTTGTTAAAACACTTTTATCTTAGAATTTTAAAAGTGAAATTATTATGATAGCATGATAGTCGTGTAATGCATGACCTCCATTTTAACTATGATAATTTTACATGCACATATTCGTATGAAATTATCACTATATGATTATGAGGTAATTAGATATACAAATCTTTAATTGTCATATCTCTCGTACATTAATCTTATACATTTACTTCTTTCGAATGTTTTTCTGTTAACACTATAATTTTTAAATTTTAATTAAACTCATATAATATTTGTCAATAGGTTAGATTAACATATTATTATCAACTATTTAGTTCTATTACCATTTGTTTTTAAGTTGGCATAAAAATGATGTACCTATTCTTTTGTTAGTATTTAATTGAGATATAAATGTTTGCAATAAGCGTTTTTTATATCAAGATGTCCAATTTGACAATAAATGAATTCATGTTATCTTGTGTATCTAGGAGTGACATTATTTTCAATTTAGGATCGAAGAGTAATATACCTATGGCAATCCCTGAATTCGAAAAGTATCATTGAACCTATCTAGGTTCCTGAACGAATAGTATTTTGCTCTCCTATTTCTAGGTATAAAAATATTTGATTGCCATATCTCTTGTACAATAATCGTATACATATATTTTGAATGTTATTGTTTCAACATTATATACTTTTTTAATTTTAATATAATTAATAATTAAAATAGTTAATTGTCATACCTCTCGCACATTAAACATACATACTTCTTTCGAATGTTTTTCTACTAACTTTATAATTTTTAAATTTTAATTAAACTCATCTAATATTTGTAACAGGTTAATTAGATTAACATATTATTATCAACTATTTTGGTTCTATTATAATTTATTTATAAGTTGGCAAAAAATTTGATGTACATATTTTTTTGATAGTATTTAATTGAGACATAAGTGTTTGCAATAAGCATTCTTCATATCTAGTTGTCCAAATTTGACAGTAAATAAATTTATGTTATTTTGTGTACGTGGGAGTGGCATCAGGTCAATTTAGGATTGAAAAGTGCTATACCCATGGTGATCCCCTAATTCGAACATTATCATTCAACCTGTCTCGGTTGCTGAACGAAGATTATTTTGCTCTCCAATTACTGCCCCGAACGGGAATGAGAATCCCCGCAGAAATCGTGATTTTTTTAAAACAAATCGAAATATATTTTTAATTAAAATTTCGAACATAATCGTTGAACACTTATCAATCCCTGAATGAGGATAATTTTACTATACTGAAAGGGGAACGAGGATCCCCACGAGAAATTGAGGATTCTCATTTTTAAATTGAAATTTATAATTCCTTTATATATTTTATAATAAAAATAATATGATAAATCATGATAAATATTATTAGTATTATATCATAAATATCGATTCAAATTATTTTTTATAATGAAAGATGAAATATATAACTAAAACTATTAAAATTAAAATTAAAATTTAATTTTGTTATTTTTTTGTAAAATTTTAAATTTATCAAAATTTTAAAATTTTGAATTATATTTATCTTTAATAATCAAGTAAATAAAATATTCCCTTAATCCCCCGAATTTCTATTTTATAATATTCCATATTTCTTATACTAACAGAAAAATTTTCGCAATCCTCAACCCGAATGGGAAGGGGATTGGATCGCGGTTAGACGGGATGGATGAAATGCTCATCTATAACAAACATGAATAAATATTATGATTTATGATTTCACAAAAAAATATTATTATACATGTACCAGAAATCAAAATTTGAATTTATGTCATTTCGTGTACAATGTGAATTTGTGTCATATTTTCGTATCACATACATAATACAAAAAGAATACATTATAATTTTAAAATTTCATTAAAATATAATAATAATAATAATAATTTTAATTAAATGAGATGGAAATATATTTTTTATAATTTTATCATGCATAAATTTATAAAAAAATAAGGAAAATATAGGAAGCATGTTCTTGAAAATGTTTTTAAATAGGTATCCGAAATTGTTATGGTGTAGTGATTGTGTGCATAAATTTAAGTTGTTTGTATCATAGGGGATTATAAAATCTATTCGTAATACAAATACTTTTTTTAACATTAATATAAAGAGGGGTATATTGATAAATTACCAAATTGGCTTGAAAGTGCATCTTGACCTATAATAAATGAAAAGAGACATTATTTCATTTGTTTTCTTTGAAATTATTTCTAAAATAAGTGTTAAATAAAATGAAGAATTAGGAGCTATTCAAGAATCTTAGTGGATGAGTTCCAAAATTTTCATGAAGTGGGTTTCTAGCATGATGATCATGGTGTGACCATAAAATTGATTCCTAGCAAAAGGTCATGTAAATCTGAGGATAATTTAGTAAATTACTAAATGACATAAAAAGCCATATTAGCATATAATATATATAATAAAGGATTTTATTGTCTGATTCCATATTTCTTTTCATATATACGATGCATCATGCACATACTGATAGAAAAAAAAAAAACTCTCATGTGAATGTACCTTCCCGGCTTCCCCAAAGTGCTACTCGATCACGTGAGTATAAACATTTCCCATAAAAAAGAATCCAAGAATACATACGTGAAAAAAAAAGAAAAACAAGTAGTAATATTATTAAGATACGTGGATATCTTTGCATGTGTAAACTCTCATTTGGGGTGTAATACGACTCGAACCAGGTATTAATTTGAGCTGAGTTTTTTCATATGAGTTGAACTGGCTTGTTCAATTAAACGAGTCTAATATTTTATCAGAATTTGGTTCATTTATTTTAACGAGTCGAGTCGAATTGACTTATTAAATAAATAAGTATATTTAAACAATTGAGCGAGCGGAAATAACATTTAAATGAGCTTAATTTTTTATTCGAACTCGATTTGTTTAATTTTACGAGTCTAGTTGAATTAGGTCATTTAACTAAATGAATGAGAAGCTCTGCCCAAACTCAGATCATTTAGTTAAACGAACCAAATCGAACCTAATTAAACGAATTCCCGTTCGAGTTCGAGCAGCTCTTGGCTCAAATTACACCCCTAACTTGCATGCATAGTTTACAATACCAGATTATTAGTTCTAGATGATAATTCTAAGCACAAGTTCACGAAAATTTATTTAGTTTTATTATTAATTTATTATTTTAGTTGACCTACTTTTTTTATATTATCTTTAGCGATATATAAAATTTAGTAGTGGTTTCTTGGCAGGGGAAGGAATGCCCTAATTTTTAGTATTTTTGTAATTTAGAACTTAGTTTAGTAAAATTACAAATAGCTATTCTTAACAAAAGTAAATGTGCAAAAATTTATTTTTTTCCTATTTATTTATCAAAAAAGCCCAAAAAAAAAATAACAAATAAGATAATTGTAATATGATTTTTATTTTATTACTCCTTTTAAAAATATATCATAGAACTTTAAGTGAGATAGGATTTTAGGGGTGAAAGTTATGAATCAAATTTGGTACAAAGTATCATTAGTGATACCCTTAAAAAAAATATACGATTAAGAAATACAAACTTAAATTGTTATGTAGTAGTGCATGGAATAGAAACATGTTCTAGTTGTTCTCCTTGAAAAATATTTTGAAGAATTGATCATAGTAATTTTGACTCTAAATTATAATTTTAAAAATTTTAAATATAGTATAAATTTATAGTTAGAGTTAATTACACTTTGCATCCCCAGCTTTATTCCAATTTCAATTATGTATATGTAGTTTCATAAATTGCATTTTGCATCCCCCAACTTTAAATCATAAGTCAATTCTCAACCCCTATAAGTTTTCTATCAAAAATAATATTGTTTTAAACGAATACATTAACAAATGCGATATAAAATGATTGCAATGATGATATAAACTACAAATTTTACACTTTAAAATTTTTACACTTTAAATTTTTTTAAATTATAATTTAATATTATTTTTTGACCATTAATTAATTATAATATATTTGTAAAAAAATTGAACTAATATGTTTCCATTAAATAAAGTTGTGACTATTATGATATATGATACATATAAAATTATTAAAATATAAATTATATAATCATTACACAATTTTATATCGCATTTGTCAATACAATCGTTAAAAACAATATTATTTTTGATAGAAAACGTATAAGGGATTGTGATTCGACCTATAATTTAAAGTTGGGGGATGCAAAGTGCAATTTATGAAACTACATATACATTATTGAAATTGGTGTAAAGTTAGGGGATGCAAAGTGCATTTAACTCTTATAGTTATAATAGGATTTTAATTTTTTTATTTTCTAAAAAAATAATATATATAGAATTGCAGGGAAGACATGATTCTAGTGATGAAACTATATTGTTTAATTCTAAATTATTATAAAAAAATTACAATTAATAAAATTCTAATTATAATAAAATTTCTATTTTATTATTTTTTAAAAAAATAATAAAAATCTATGAAAAAATAGAATTTTAGGGATTAAATCGTTCGAAATAATTTAAAACAAAATATACGGTTAAAAGGATGTTATTAAACGTTGTACTTGGATAAGGATATGATGATATAGACGGGGTCTTTACTCCTTTACTAGGTTATTAATATATAAATATTATTAAATTTTATGACAATATACATTGGACAGAAAATGGTTTTATTATCTTTGACATTTTAGTGTTAATTACTGTACTTCTATGAACATTATTTGGACGAGAAATGATTTGATTATCTTTGGCAACGTTACTTTTACAGTTTTACTAGCATGTGATGATTCGATTCAACTTCGATATTTTTATGGTGGAATATATAATTTTTTGAATTTTATATTAAACTGACGAAGAAAATCTGACATATATATATAAATATGGGATATTAATACTCACAAACAAAAATGATACTCTTAGGTACTTTTTTTTTTTGACAAACAAATAATTTTATTAGCTTAATAAATCCGCTTTCAAAGCGTTACACACCTCAATAGGAACAAAACTCCTATCGAAAACTCGATCTGGAAAAGAATATGACACTCGAGCTAACTCATGAGCCGCCATATTAGCAGATCGTTTAATAAAAAACAGTGAAACTGTGTTTAAATCTCGAAACATAACCCGACATTCCTCTATAACTCGACCAAAAGGAGATACCATGGGAGCCTTGCTTCGAATTGCCTGCACTGCGACTAAACAGTCTGATTCTACGATCACCCCTTGCCAGCCTTTCTCTTTGATCCAACTGAGCGCCTCTTTAATGGCCACAGCTTCTGCCAATTCTGGGGACAAAACTCTCTGCTTGCAAACTGTTTTTGCTGCAATTAACTCACCCCTCTCATCTCTGACTATCACTCCCATCCCTGAACCATTATATTCTCGAAAAGTTGCTGCATCCACCGAGACCTTGATTTTTAACTTCTGTGGCTTAACCCAAGAACTGTCACCATCTCCCTCAACTAAGTTCGGGAAACGAGCAGAAAGAAGACTACTTTGGGCATATTTCCATTGTCCAAGGTACTGTTTAGCGTTTGCAATCACATCGTAACTACGAGTATATTTCTTATTCCAAACTAACTCATTCCTTGCTTTCCATAAAGACCAACAAACTGTTGCAATTTCAGCCCGTTTTTCATTGTCAAAATTTGTTAAAATTCTGTCCCACCAATGAAAAATCTCGTCCTCTGCATTCCATTGAAAACCTGGAGTAACCAGTTGCCAACATTGCACAACAATAGGGCATCTCATAAACACATGGCTAATGGTTTCTTCCTCCCTCCTGCAGACTGGGCAAGTACTTTCGACTGCAACATGTTTTTGACGTAAAAGCACCAAAGTTGGAAGACACTGAGACAAAGATCTCCAAACTAAATTCAAAACCTTTGGGGGCGCTCTTATTTTCCAGATTTTCCTCCAGAAACTTTCATTATCTTCCTGCCTCCAAAGAGATTTTTGAGCTTGCAACAGATGATAAGCACTACGAACAGAATATTCACCTGAATTCTCTTTACTCCAATAGATCCTATCTTGCCCCACATTTTCAGTTAGGGAAATACTTCTTATGCACTCTTGATCCCTATCATTAAAAAGATCATTCAAAATCTCATCATCCCATCCCCTATGCTCCATCGACATTATTGAGGATACCTTGTTATTAGTTAACGCTGGTGAGTCTGAAGTAATAAACGGATTGTGATCATCCAATAACCAAGGCTGATTCAAAATATTTATCGTTTCCCCGGAGCCTACTATCCAACGAACACCTGCTTTCACAACATCCCTTGCCTCCCATATGCTACGCCAAATGAAACTTGGATTGTGGCCAACAGAAGCATCCAAATAATTTCCGTTTGGAAAGTAACGTGCTTTGTATAATTTGCTCACCAGACTGTTAGGATTTGTAAGAAATCTCCACGCTTGCTTACCTAACATGGCCAAATTAAAATCTCTAAAGTCACGAAAACCCATTCCTCCATTTGACTTATGTCTGCTCAAACGAGAATAAGACATCCAGTGTATGCTGTTGCTGTCATTCTTCTGCGAATTCCACCAGAATTTCGAAATCGACCGCTCCAAATCCTTCGTTATATCTATTGGCAATAAGAAAACACTCATAGAATAAGATGGCAATGATTGAACAACAGACTTCACTAGCACCTCCTTTCCACCCTGAGAGAACAGTTTTCCATCCCAGCTTCTAACCCGATTTTGAACTCTATCTTTTAGGAATCCCAGCGTAGCAACCTTGCTTCTATTCATCATATTTGGAAGTCCCAAATAAGTACCATCTTCCCCAGCCTCCTCCATCTGAAGTAATTGACACAACTGCCTTCTATCATTCTGACTCGTATTGGTGCTAAAAAACACAGACGATTTTGACACATTCACCTTCTGCCCTGAACCCTTTTCAAAAATCTGTAATAACCTCAAAACATGCATAGCCTCCTCCTCAGTTGCCTTACAATACAGGTAGCTATCATCAGCGAATAGCATGTGTGAAATACTAGGAGCTTGTCTACAAATCTTAATACCTTGAATCCATTTCCTTTGCTCATATTTTCGAAGTAAAGCGGAGAGGCCTTCAGCACATAAAATAAAAAGGTATGGGGATAAAGGATCCCCCTGTCGAATACCCCGACTAGGATAAATAGGACCGATTTCTCTCCTAGCATGAGTAATATTATATGACACTGAACAGACACATTGAAGAATAAGATGAACCCACCAGTCATTGTATCCCATCTTAGTCAAGATTGCTTTCAGATATGCCCACTCAATTCTATCATAAGCTTTACTCATGTCGAGTTTAAGCGCCATATGACCCTCCCGTCCTCGTCTTTTACGCTTCAAGTAATGCATGACTTCATAAGAAACCATGACATTATCAGTAATAAGTCTCCCTGACATAAACGCACTCTGATTCTCCGACACCACTGATTCCAAAGTTTCCTTTAACCGATTAGCTACAACCTTTGTGATAATTTTAACTAGCACGTTACATAGAGAGATAGGTCGTAGATCACTAATAAACACTGGACATTTCTTCTTAGGAATCAAGACAATGTTCGTAGCATTCAAACTATTTGACAACGTCCCATCAGTAAAGAACTTTCTGACCATATCAACAATATCCTTACCAACAATTTTCCAATGCTTTTGAAAAAATGCCGGTGTCATTCCATCAGGCCCAGGGGCCTTATCCGGATTCATCTGGAACAGCGCTCTTTTAACTTCCTCTTCCTCAACTGGTTTTAACAAATCATCATTCTGAGCATTTGTTATTGTAGTGGGAATACACTCAGTCACCTCTTGCCAGTCTGATTCCGTTGCACAAAACAGATCATTGAAGTATCTCTCCATCAGCTCACCCAACCCAGAATCCCAATCAATCCAGTTCTCATCTGCATCTTTGAGTTTATGGATCTGGTTATTCCTCCTGCGATTACTAGCTGTCTTATGAAAAAATCGGCTGTTCTGGTCCCCAGCTTGTAGCCACAACTGCTTTGACCTTTGGCGCCAAAAAACCTCCCTTTGATTCAAAATAGAGGCCAACTGTTTCTTTGCTGCATCATATCTATCCACAGACACCCTATCACTGCCCCCTCGATACTGTTTCAATTTCTCCTTACACTCCTTAATCCTCTTGCTGAAGTTCCCAGTAATTTCTCTTCCCCACACTGATAATCTATCACTGCATGCCTTCACCTTTTGTTGCACACTAGCCATATCATTCTCATTCCAGCCATCTTTTACCAATTGTTCA
This sequence comes from Kitagawia praeruptora, assembly GCA_037693485.1. NCBI lineage: Eukaryota > Viridiplantae > Streptophyta > Magnoliopsida > Apiales > Apiaceae > Kitagawia > Kitagawia praeruptora. Next base: position 122,502,286 of record CM075346.1, on the reverse strand, counting down.
CACATGGGTTCAGTTAACCAGGCATTTTCGAATTTAAACCGATACTGCGTAGCAGAATGAGTCTTAACCCGTGGAACTAGAAAAATAGGACTGTGATCAGATAACGAGCCCTCCAAATTGTATAATTTTGCCAATGGAAACTCTATCAACCACTCATCTGTCATTAAGGCTCTGTCCAATCTGACTTGTATCCAATCGTCTGTACCTCTACCCCTCTCCCACGTAAACTGATGCCCCACCAACTCCATGTCCTTAAGCCTTGTATCTTGCAAAGCCTCATTGAATCCCTCTATTAACCAGTTAGGGTATTGAGCACCCCCAGTTTTATCATCCACTGAAACCACATTATTTAAATCTCCTATGACGCACCAAGGTAAATTTGCATCTCTAGCCAAAGTTCTTAAAAGATTCCATGTTCTTCTACGTTGAGCTCTAACAGGCTCTCCATACACCCCTGTCAACCGCCACTCCTTCATGTCTTCAATATGAACCTTCACGTCAATATGATTTTGAGAGTAACCTAACAACTCTGCCTGTTCTCTCTCCTTCCATAGTAAGGCAAGACCACCACTTCGACCCTGCGGTTCAACCACAAACAAACCTTCGTACCCTAGCTTACTTTGAATCCATTCCATCTTCGACTTCCTAGCAATAGTTTCACACAGAAATATAAAAATAGGCTTTTCTTGACGTACAACGTCTGAAAGGAACTGAAAATTCCCAGGGAGCCCCACCCCTCGGCAGTTCCAGCTGAGAGTACTCATAATAATTGGCGGGTCTGCGTTGCAGAACCCGCCAGAAGCAAGTTTTTTGGCTCCATATTATCATTATGCTGTGTACCTATCATATCTGTATCTTCATTATTATTATCCTGCTCTTCATTTAGCCCATTTAAATTGGGCCCATTTACTCGACGTCTTTTTTGGTATCCTACTTCCAGCCCATCTTTTTGATTGAGTATTTCCTTCGCTGGTACAATTTTCAAATTATTTCCCTCTTTATTAATAACAGACATATCTCCTTCAGTTATTCCCACCCCATGAGTTGCGCTCCTAATTGCCATACTTGAAACAACCAAATCTTTTTTCATTCCTGGAATTAAGGGATTGTAATCATCCACAGCGCCATCAGTGGTAACCACTCCACTGTCATTTCTCATCATCTCATCCACCTGAGAACTCACCGGAATCCCCCTCCCTTCCACCGGATTTAACACTCTGCCATCTGGACTTCGATTGTTAACTCGAATAACTTGTAGAAGGGGGGGGGTTGAATACAAGTTATATAATCGTGTCTGATTTTTGCTTGATTATATGAACAAGAATAAACGAATGAATCAAACTCTTGTTTGTATTAATAAGATCAAATACAAACTCTACCAAAGGTGTACAATACCTTTAGCAGCTGCTGACAATACAAATATCTCTCTGTTTGTTTCGTACTCTCGAATACAAACCTTATACAGAGCTACGCACACGAACTCACAATTTCGTCTCACGCCTCACGCTCTTTACAATGATATTGAGAGAGTATTTATAATGCTACCTATCAACTAATAACAGAAAGATATAATCTATACATGACAATGTTCTGCCTTCTAGTCGATAGTTTCCTTCAATAGAAAACTCTTTCCTTCATAATATCTTCTTGCTTGTTCTTCAAACAACGATCCTGTTTTATAGCACTTGCCAGTTTCTGTAGCATCCATAATGACATCATCAGTAACACGACTGATATCAGGATCTGCACACTGCATCAGTATCTGATCAACCATCAGTATTGGACACGTCATCAGGATTTGCTCTCTGTTCCTGACATGTAGTCTCCGATACACTGTTCATTCCTGATTAAACTATACAGATAACTGTTTTACACATAAAACCTATATACAGTGCTAAATCCTTTATAAGATCATGATTACAAGAAGTATAATGTGTAAATTCTATTCTTAACATCACAACTTATGAATTATTCCTAACAATCTCCGCCTATTTATGCTTTACAATCTGAAGCATAAATCTAAGTTGTGGATGTCAAAACATATAACAATACAACCAGAATAGAATTTATGAATGTAGAATTATGAAGTTTAAGTACCTCCTTCACAGATGTAGACGTTTATCTAGTACTTAGAAGAAAGAATTTTAACTATTAATGCTGCTCTTCCTTTACCACTTCCTAGCTGAGATTAACCACTGTCACTCCTTGTTCTTCTTTTTACTACCATTTGTTTGATCTTTATCTCCCCCAGCTTTAGATTTATCTTTATCTCCTTCAGTCTGGTAGTGTTGTTGTTGTCTTTGAATTGTCTTTATCTCCCCCTTTTTGACATCAGCAACATTAATTCCAAGAGATTCAGAAACAGAACAAATGAGATTCATAAGAACTGCTTGATTTTCCATAATTGTGACTTGGTTATCTTCAAGTGATTGAAGTCTTGTTTGAATAGCAATTTGAGAATTCTGAATATCTTTCAAAACATCAGAATGTACTTCAATGTTGGAAGTGCTTCTAGTATCTTCAGTATCAGAATCAGAAAGAACTTTATCTTCAAGTCTTGTAGAAGAAGTTGCTTGAGTTGTATGATATTCAAGTAATAAAACCTGATTAGAAGTATCAACATCTTCCTCTTTCTGTTCTGGAACTGAAATATGATCATCATCTCCTTCACCAGTATTCTGTGTACTAACATCTTCAAATCCTGACTCCTCCTTAGAGTGATCAGAGACTGTTGATGTCTCAATTCTAGCTGATATTGGAAGTACATACAAAGGAACACTAGGATCATTAGGATCTTCATCTGGTACATATGTATCAAGAGATTGCTTTATCCTGGCACCTCTTCTGTTAATGATTTCTGCAAGCCTCTCCTTTTGCTTCTGAGCTTTAACTTCTGGCTTTGCATTGTGATGTGCTAGGTCATTCTTCTGATACATTTTGATGAATGAATAAGTACCAGCATCCATACCCAAATTTTCAGACCAAGATTCAGGAAAAACCTGATCCCAGAAATCAAATGATGGTTTCCTAATTTTCTCTCCCTCACTATGGAGTTGATCATCCATACCCTCATTCTCACTTTGACTTTCTAAAGTCAACACTCTTTCTACCTCACCTTTTGCCTGGTCAGGAGCCAGCCGCTCAAATTGTGGATCTAAGTCCATCTTTTCAACTGTATCACTCAAATTTAGATAAGTGCTCTCATGACCTACAGAAAAATAGAGTTTAGAAGGAGTTTTTATACCTGAACTCACATGGAGAGAGGGTTCCTCATATGGCATGTGGCTTGAGGTTTTCTCCAAGGAGTGAGCTGCTATAGTCTCTGAACCCATACAATCATCTTCTTTCCTTTCAGAAACTACAGGCTCCAGTATACCACTTTCAGGTTGTTTACTAGACTCTGACGTCTTCAGTAATACTTCATTAGATACCATAGTTAGTATATCACCGTCTTTAAGTGTTGTTTGCTGAGACACACCCTCAAGGTGGATAGACTCTGACTGAACAAAATTTGTTTGATCTTCAGAAAAATCAACCAAAGTCATTCCTCCCATATCATAGGGTATCTCACTTGAATTCTCAGTCATCACAGAAGACCTTTCAACATCAGCTATCACAGCTCCTGAGTCATCCTTCCTCTGACTAGATGGTTCTTGTGTTACAGTGACTGTGATCTGATCTTTCCTACTATTCACCACTGGTGCAATAGTATCTTCTGTTGACTGCTTCACTCTATCTACTTCCTCCAGTTGTTCACCTTGAGCTGAAGCATCTTCAATAATTACATCCTTGTCAAATAAATATGCATGAAGTGATTGAAGTGCAACATGCTTCGAGAGTCCAAATTTCTTGACTAATTGTCTTCTGACAGATACATAGAAATACATCTTCATTAAGTCAAGTCTTTGATGTAGAAGTCCATATTCATCTGGAAATAAAAGTTTTGGTACTTTTTCAACCAAAAAGTCTAGAACAGGCCTTGACAACTTCACTTTGAGAGAAATTAGTCCCATAGCCAGTCTGTATGATAATGTAGTTTCCCATGAAGAATCAATATCCAGATCTCTCTTGTCAAATACTGACATAGATGTAGCTTGATTTGTAGAAACCTGCATGATATTAGTTGGACTAGACTCTGTGTGTGTAGGTGACAATTGAATCTTTCTCCTTGTTCTCCTGATATAGTGAGCAAAAGATTTATCCTGAGAAGACTCAAGAGGTGTAGACACAGAAGTGATCTTGGGATGAGATCTTTGTTCAATAGACACAGTCTTTTGAGAGACAGTATCCAGTAACTGTTTTCCCTTTTTAAGAACTACAGCCTTTTGTGAGACTGCAGCCTGGCTGTGACTAGGTTTTTCATCTCTTTGTGCTAACAAAGAAAGTTGAATTGCAGCCTTCAATTCTGCTCTCTCTGCAAGAGTTAAATCATCATCATCTTCACTAGAATTACTACTACTACTTGACACAACAAATCTTCTCTTCCTTACAACTGATGTCTTTTGAGAAACACCAGAGGTTGGTTTCTTTGAAACAATAGGCTGTGGATCAAAATTTGGTTCTTGAATTGTTTCAGAGACTATGATGTTTTGGGCTACTTGGGTAGACACAGGTGGGTTCTCCTCCAATTGAGATTCCTGAGCCATTTCACCACAAAAGAAAGAAGAATTGTAGATAGTAGGAAGATGAGTGTTAAGAATTACCTGAAAATGATGTGGATAATGAATTGCAGGTATTTCATCTAGATTCTTTTCATTGTCCTTCTTTGTAATATCAGAGAAAATTCTCTTTTGCTGTTCATAAGAAGAAACACAATGTTCCCTACCAAATCTAGCTTCAACATCAGGAATAAAATGGTTAATAAACAATTGCATAAATCTATGATAATAAACCATTTTCCTGTTTTGATCTCTTGACCCAAGTTTAATACTCATCTGACTTAAGATAATATGACCAATGTTAATTACTCTGTCATAAAGCAAACTATAAGCAATATGTGATGTAACAGAAGTAATTTGTTGAAAAGAACTACATTTCCCAGTAAAACATTTAGCAATTTGATCAAAGTAAAAAGACCATTCCTTTCTAAGAAAAGTTCTATTCAACTGGCTCATGTTATCTAGAGGTCCACTATAACCTAATTCAGACAACATTGTTCTTATATTATCATCAGATGGTACATTCTCATAACTATCAGTAACAGGTAAGCAAAGTACTGAACTAACAACAGATTCAGTAATGTCAAATAAATCTTGTCCTAAATGTAGAACAATCTTACCTGATTGACTCTGAGTAGAATCAATTACCTCAGCATTCTCCCAAGCTTGTGAAACAGCTACTTGATTAATTTGTGGAGATGCTGTCAATGCATAACTTAATGGTCCATACACCAGAAAGTCCATGATTGGATGAAAATCAGATGACACTCCTTCTTTGTTGGTAATAGCTGCAACATGATTGTTTATCATAAAATCAAAGTCACCAAACTTGAAAGCTACTGATTTAGGTAATCTTCTCTGAGCTGCCATTTTTGATCTGAAAAGAAACTTGAAAAATTCTTGAAATGGATTAGTGATTTTGAAAACTCAAGAGTGATTTTGCTTTAGAGAATGTAAGATTAGAGAAAGCAATTGCACGATTAGAGTTTCAAAACAAATATATTTCACAAATCTTTCAGACCACTATCCCACGTTGACACGTAGATTGACAGGTGTTAGTCCCTGAAAAATGCGGTTACCCATGATTTTTTGGAAAATAAAATCCAAAATTGATTTTCATGAAATAAATCAGGGTATAAATAAGCAATACTGATCAGCTTCCTTTTCCTGATGACCTCTCATCAAAATAATCACAAGCAATGATTTTCACATCCTGATGGTCACACATGAAATCCTGACCAATATTATCAGAGACTTAATATGGAGTTTTTCACGTGGCATTTTTCTTTTATCTGAAAAAGAAAATAAACAATTAATCTGAACAGAAAATCAATTGGTTAGATATTTTCAATATTTCTTGAAACAAGAAATACAGTCTCATGCAATAATTAGCATTTGACTTCATTAAGACTTCCAAGTGACTGCTCAGCTTCTCACGTCTTTCTTTAAAAGAACCAAACGCCTTATGCCATTCTCCATAACCTTTCAATTTCTTTTCTTCTCAACAATGCTTCTCAAACCAAAAATTCCTTCAAACCCATTTTTCAGATTTTTCTTGGTCGATGAACATCCTGTTTTTGATCATCTCTTTGAACAAACGACTCTTCTCATCGAACTAATCATGAATGGATTGGTTTTCGATAATATCCAGAGGTTTCTCCTAGAACATCCATCTGTTGGATACAATCTTCCCCTAACCTCCTCAAAACTTGAGGATGAAGAATTTGGCCGAGAGTCTGAGATTGATCTTGATGGAGATGCTATTCATTTAAGTTAGATGCTCTCATTCAAGTCGCCCAGACAAGGAATCCAAGAGCAAACGAGGCTTTCATCCCCTAATGGATTTCTTGAGATGCTCCTTGTCCTGTTCCTCAGAGTTCATATCAAAGACAAGTATAGAATAGAGATTTAGACAAAAAGATGTTGTATTTCATTTCCATGTAATGATTTTTATTAATGAAAATACAATTTCTTGTTATCTGCTTGTCTTTTGATTTCTGAAAGATGTATAAATTATCAGTATGCAAATATCAAAACTTGCTAGTATAGACTTAACACATCACAGAATCAGATTACTACACAAAGTAAATGTCAGGATCTGAAACAATTTTCATAATCCTGATACTGACACAATACTGATGACGTCAGCATCCTGATAACAAATCTAATCCTGATGATTATTAACAAGTCTATCATACTGAAATTTATCAAGGCAATGTGTTATAGCTAAAACATTTAACAATCAAATATAGATCCTGACAAGAATATCAAGTCTATAAGCTAAGAACAACATACCTTGCTACTTTTACAGATGTTAAAGATCTAAAAATTTAACATTCCTAACTCACTTACTAGTCTACTGAATGTAGTCTCATCAAGTGGTTTAGTTAGAATATCTGCAAGCTGTTTGTCAGTAGGAACAAAATGAAGTTCCACAGTACCATTCTCAATATGTTCTCTAATAAAATGATACCTGACATCAATGTGCTTAGTCCTTGAATGTTGAACTGGATTTTCTGCAATTTTAATAGCACTAGTATTATCACAAAACATAGGAATATTACTAAGTGTCATACCATAATCCATCAACTGATTTCTTATCCAAAGGAGCTGTGCACAACAACTGCCTGCTGCTATGTACTCAGCTTCTGCAGTTGAGGTTGAAACAGATTGTTGCTTCTTGCTAGCCCAAGAAATCAATCTATTTCCCAAGAATTGACATGTACCTGTAGTGCTTTTCCTGTCTATTTTACACCCTGCATAATCAGAGTCTGAATAGCCAATTAGAAAGAAATCAGATTCTCTAGGATACCACAAACCAAGATTTGGAGTTCCTTTGAGATATCTAAAAATTCTCTTCACAGCAATTAAATGAGATTCCTTAGGATCACCTTGGAATCTAGCACATAAACAGGTAGAAAACATTATATCTGGCCTACTTGCAGTTAGATATAACAAAGAGCCTATCATGCCTCTATAACTAGTATTATCCACACTCTTCCCCTTAGGATCAGAGTCTAGTTTAGTGGCTGTTGCCATGGGTGTTTTTGCAACTGCACAGTCTTGAAAGTCAAACCTTCTTAAAAGATCTTTGATATACTTTGACTGATTAATGAAAATACCAGTCTCAGTCTGTTTGACCTGCAAGCCTAAGAAATAATTTAGTTCACCCATCATGCTCATCTGATACTTAGACTGCATAAGCTTGCTAAACTTAGCACATAACTTCTCATTAGTAGAACCAAAAATAATATCATCAACATAAACTTGAACTAAAAGCAATTCACCTTTTATCTTTCTAAAGAATAGAGTTTTGTCAATTGTACCTCTTGTGAAGCCATTTTCAAGAAGAAATTTAGACAAAGTCTCATACCATGCTCTTGGTGCCTGCTTTAGTCCATAGAGTGCCTTGTCAAGTTTGTAGACATGATTTGGAAACTTTGGATCAACAAATCCAGGTGGCTGTTCTACATATACTTCTTCATCAAGTTTGCCATTTAGAAAAGCACTCTTAACATCCATCTGGTATACCTTGAATTTTGAATGAGCTGCAAATGCAAGAAACATTCTGATTGCTTCCAATCTTGCTACAGGTGCAAAGGTCTCATCATAATCAATGCCTTCTTCCTGAGAATATCCCTTGGCCACCAGTCTTGCTTTGTTTCTTACAATCATACCAGATTCATCTAGCTTGTTTCTGAAAACCCATCTTGCACCAACAATAGATCTATCTTTAGGTCTTGGTACCAGTTTCCAAACTTTGTTTCTCTCAAACTCATTTAACTCCTCCTGCATTGCAATTACCCAATCAGGATCCTGTAAGGCTTCTTCAACCTTCTTAGGTTCATTCTTTGAGAGAAAGCAACTATACAAGCATTCATTTTGAATTGATCTTCTAGTTCGAACACCACTATTTGGATCACCAATTATCAAATCTTCAGTATGATCCTTTGTCCATTTTCTAACAGGTGGTAAATCAACTCTGCTAGTCTCTCCCCCTAAGTTAGTGGTATCTCTTGTAGAAGAATTCTCTCTACCTTCAAAAACTCTCCTTTGATCAATAGAATCAGTAGATTCCATATTGCTGCTAGTTACTGATCTTTCCTCAGTAGACTCTGAAAGGTCAGTTCCTGATGGAGTAGACTCTGAAACATCAATTCCTGATGGAATAGATTCTGAAAGACTAGTCTGCTCCTGATGATCACTGTGTTCTCTCTGATTTATTTGCTCCCCCTCAACAGCAGCATTCCTTTGAGAAGCAATAGAAATTTCTTCTGGAGAACCTTCATCATCACTTGAGAGTATCTCAGAATTCTTCAGATTTTCAAATTCCAATTTGTCATGGCTTTCATCAGTTTGCAAAATTCCAAACTTCTTATCATCAAATACAACATGAATTGATTCCATAACAATGTGAGTTCTGAGATTATAAACTTTGAAGGCCTTAGATGCTGAATATCCTAGAAAAATTGCTTCATCCGATTTGGCTTCAAATTTTCCAAGTTGTTCTGGATGAACTTTTAGGACATAACATTTACATCCAAAGATGTGAAAATATTTCACACTTGGTTTCTTTCCTTTGATCATCTCATAGGGAGTCTTTCCATGACTATTTACCAAGGTACAGTTCTGAGTGAAACATGCAGTGTTAATAGCTTCTGCCCAAAAGTAGGTTGGAAGTTTTGCATCTGCAAGCATGGTTCTTGCTGCCTCTATGAGAGTCCTGTTCTTTCTTTCCACTACACCATTTTGTTGAGGTGTACCAGGTGCAGAAAACTGTTGAGAAATTCCATTGTCTGCACAAAACCCCTCCATTGTAGAATTCTTGAATTCTGTACCATTGTCACTCCTAAGTACTTTGACTTTGTACTCAGAGTTATTATGAATATTCTTGATGAGTTCAATGATTTGCTGAGGAGCTTCATCCTTCTTGTGTAGAAAGAACACCCATGTGAACCTTGTGAAATCATCCACCATAACTAGAGCATATCTTTTCTTGCTGATAGACATAATGTTTACTGGACCAAACAGATCAAGATGTAGCATGTGAAATGGTTCAGTAATTGAATTTTCAGTCTTGCTCTTGAAAGTGGTTCTTCTTTGCTTTCCAAACTGACATGCATCACAAAGTCCATCTTGCACAAAATTCGCCTGAGGTAGGCCTCTCACCAAATTGTATTTAACAAGTTGATTAAGCTTCTTGAAATTAAGATGTGAAAGCTTCTTGTGCCAATTCCAGCTTTCATCATTTGTTGCTTTGCTGTAGAGACATCTAACAACTCCTTTAGATGTATCACTTAAGCTGGCTTCATATATGTTACCATTCCTTTGACCAGTTAGAACAATGTCTCCATTCTGCATATTCAAGACTTTGCATCCTTCTCTGTCAAAGATTGATTTGTAACCTTTATCACCCAGTTGACTTATGCTTAAAAGAGTATGTTTCAAGCCTTCAACCAGTGCTACATTTTCTATGATGACATTTCCCAAAATAATTGAGCCATATCCCAGAGTTTCTCCTTTGTTGCCATCTCCAAAAGATATTACTGGGCCAGCTTTCCTCTCAAACTTTGTAAGCAGGGACTTCTTTCCAGTCATATGTCCAGAGCATCCACTGTCCAAGATAATTGAATGCTTCTTTCCTATGCCCTGCAAACAAAAAGTAACTAGTTAGAATTTTTTAGGACCCAACTTTGATTGGATCCTTTCTTACTAGATTTAGAGACAACAGATTTTGAAGATTTTGCCTTTATTTTACCTGTTGCAGAGTCAACTTTAGACTCTGATCTCACAAACTGTTTGTGACTAGGAGTTTCAGATTTCAAAGAATAATAGTCATAATACAGTTCATGATATTCTCTACACATGTAAATGGAATGAAGTAAACTACCACAATGATAACAAGCTTTTTGTGGTTGGTATTGAATTTTCTGAGTCTTGGGGAATCTGGACTCAGTTTTCCAAGAAGGTTTTTGATTACAGTCTAGGGCCAAATGATTATGATTTTCACACTTATAGCATTTTTTCCTAGGTGCATCAGGTACATTCTTGTAATTATTCTCTTTGTTAATACCTTCTTTTCCATTCCTATTTCTCTTGATCTTGCTAGACTCTGAAAGACCATCTAATCTCTGTTTCAACTGAGACTTAGACAGAAACCCTATGTTTACATTCTTAGGTTTCTCTAACACTTTCTCATCTGAATAACTATTGTTAATTCTCTTGTGTACAACAGGGGTACCTTTTGAATCAACAAATTTAACATGATTCGGTTCAGAAACAATTTTCTTACCTTCAGATTTAGATGTGTTAGCTTCTACCTTACTATCATTATTGACAATAGCTACTTTTTCTTCTTGTCTAGCCTTATCAAAACCTAAACCATTAACCTTACCACGAATTCCACTCTCAAAGATTTCTATTGTCTTCTTACTGGAATTGTTAATGGTCTTAATCACATCTCTCTCTTCTTCTAGTTCTTTTCTGACATAGTCATAAGCCTCAAGAATTACACTATAATCATGCTTAGCTTTATCAGAACTCAACTTGTATTCTTCCATTTGAATTAATTCAGATTCAAGAAAATTATTTCTATCAACTAATTTATCATTCTTAACCTTAAGTTCATCTCTTTCACAAGTAAGAATTCTAAAATTAGTCATAAGATTCTTAAACTCAGCATGGATAGATCTAATTTCATCAGAATTTAAGCTATCAAATGAATCAAAAGAGTGAAGTGATACCTTATCAGAGGATGGAGAAGTTTTCTTTGGAGATCCAGGTTTGTCTGAACTATTGGCCATCAATGCAATGTTTTCATAATCCAATTCATCTTCAGAGTCACTGGAATCAGCCCAATCCTTCTGTGTGACCATAAGTGCATTACCCTTTCCTGAATTCCTAGGCTTCTTACACTCACTAGCAAAGTGTCCAAGCTCGCTGCAGTTAAAGCACTTGATCTTGGCCTTATCAAGCTTGACAATTGTACTTTTGCTCTTGTCACTCTTCTTCTCCTCCTTCTTTTGAAAAGGTCCTTTGCTAAATCTTCTCCTGTTGAATCTGCCTTTCTTGAAGGCTTTAGCAAACATAGCAAAGAGTTCTTGCATCTCAGATTCAGAATCATTGTTGTCAGAGTCCATATCAGTAGTCTCTGACTCAGAACTTTCTTTGCTTTTCTTCTTCCTCGAATTCTTTACAGCAATCTCTTCATGCTGTTCTTCAGGAAGCTTCTTTACTTCAGATTGAGCAGTAAGTGCAATAGTCTTCATCTTTCCTTCACTCCTGCTCTTCTTCTGCTGCTTGTCAAGTTCATAAGCTCTCAATTTTCCATAGACTGCCTCTAATGAAATCTCATCCAGATCATTAGCTTCCTCAATCGCAGATATCTTCTCATTGTAGAAATCAGGTAAAGCTTTCATGAACTTTGTATTCATATCCTCCAAGTCATAATATTTACCATGCATGGCCATCTCATTGATGAGTTTTGTAAACCTATCAAAGGTATCATTAAGTGACTCACCAGACTTGGATTCAAAGTACTCATACTGTTGTATAAGTAATGTCCTCATATTCTTCCTGACAGGCTTAGTTCCTTCACAGTGAACCTTAAGATTGTCCCATATATCCTTAGCAGTTTTACAAGAGAGAACATAATTAGTGAGAACAGAATCAAGACTATTGAATAATATGTTTCTCACTTTAGCATCTTTAAGAACACTCTCCTTGTCCTTATCTGACCATTCAGATTTTGGCTTCTCTGCTGTATGTTCTGGAACAACCTTACCATCAACAGTTGCTTGTCCAACGACCTTTGTTGGAACAAAAGGTCCATCTCTGATTCTGTCAAGATAATCAGGATCTGTTGCTTCCAGATGATGCAACATCTTTACTTCCCATAGAGTATATTCGTTTCTCTTGAGCATAGGAATCTTAGTATTCCCATCCTTGTAACCAGACATGATTGCAGATCTTTATGATTACTCGAAATCAACCTGCTCTGATACCAATTGTTAACTCGAATAACTTGTAGAAGGGGGGGTTGAATACAAGTTATATAATCGTGTCTGATTTTTGCTTGATTATATGAACAAGAATAAACGAATGAATCAAACTCTTGTTTGTATTAATAAGATCAAATACAAACTCTACCAAAGGTGTACAATACCTTTAGCAGCTGCTGACAATACAAATATCTCTCTGTTTGTTTCGTACTCTCGAATACAAACCTTATACAGAGCTACGCACACGAACTCACAATTTCGTCTCACGCCTCACGCTCTTTACAATGATATTGAGAGAGTATTTATAATGCTACCTATCAACTAATAACAGAAAGATATAATCTATACATGACAATGTTCTGCCTTCTAGTCGATAGTTTCCTTCAATAGAAAACTCTTTCCTTCATAATATCTTCTTGCTTGTTCTTCAAACAACGATCCTGTTTTATAGCACTTGCCAGTTTCTGTAGCATCCATAATGACATCATCAGTAACACGACTGATATCAGGATCTGCATACTGCATCAGTATCTGATCAACCATCAGTATTGGACACGTCATCAGGATTTGCTCTCTGTTCCTGACATGTAGTCTCCGATACACTGTTCATTCCTGATTAAACTATACAGATAACTGTTTTACACATAAAACCTATATACAGTGCTAAATCCTTTATAAGATCAGGATTACAAGAAGTATAATGTGTAAATTCTATTCTTAACATCACAACTTATGAATTATTCCTAACATCGAAGCCATTGATTAGTACTATTACCTACTTGCTTTTGCATTTGAGCTCTGAGTGAACTATCATATCTTCGAACCTCTTTATCCTCTGGGTTATCAAACAGAGCTTCACAAAACTTATCAGTGTGTCCAACTCTTCCACAATAAAAGCAGAATGACGGAAGTCTTTCATATTTAAACTTAATCCATAATCAATCCCCTCCACTCTTCTTGAGACGCATCTGACTCTTCAATGGACGACGAACATCTATACTCACCAGAATTCTTAGAAAGGGCCTCCACATACCTTGAACATTCTTTGGATCAGACTTCATAAACTTGCCAACATAATTTCCTATTGATTTCATTATGAACTCCGAATTGAAACCTATAGGTAAATCATATATCTGCATCCACATGGAAATTTCGAACAGCTCCGCATTAGCCAATTGTTCATCCTTTTCAAGCTTCTTAACTATAAGAGTTTGCTGGTTAAATGTCCACGGTCCTTCCTCTAACACTCTTCGCACATCTAACTCATGGAAGAACTTAAACAGGAAGATGTTTGGATATGATGTAGCCTCCATAAAAACTCCTTTAACTGGTCTCCATATAGATGACAATGTATTCTGCATCGCCATGAAATTTATCTTCCTATTAGTAAGCAAACGCCCCACCAAACAGTTTGTATAATCCAGCCCCACATGTTCTCCATCCGGTTCCTCAACAATCAAACCTTCATCCTCCTCGTCGTTAATCGATAAATTAGCATAATCCTCCAGAATACTCCTATCTCTCGAACTGCCAGCCATGATTGTAACCTCTTTCGATGACTGAATTGTATAAAAACTAAACGAGAAAATACTCATCAATAGGATGAGACAGAAAGAAACTCATCAATAGGATGAGACAAGAAGTTGATACTCTTAGGTACTTAATCATTTAAATTAGGTGAAATACAAGCTAGCTTGATACAAAGTGGGCAATTTTGTAACTGCAAGTACTCGATCATTTATTTACGTATTTTTGAACTTTTTTTTTTATAAATATTATATTGTAGCATGTAATTTTTTTTTTTTTTTTTTTTTTTTTTACCGGGAACTACCCCACACACTTGTATGTGGGATTTCAAACCCGGGGAGATATATCGCTAAGCTCTACCACCCAGTACTCCCACGTAAATCCGAAGCTTTCGCTCCGAGGTAGGTTCGAACCCCTGACCTTGGCTGAACCAGGGAAAGGGGGTGTCTAGTTTTTAGTATACATAGTTTATAGCTTATAATCCGTATTATGCAACGATTCATTTTAATATATTATATTTATATATGTTGTTGATAAATATATTATTGAATCGTTCAAATCTGGATCTTTTAGGAGAATAATTAAAAAAAAAAATATTTAAATATTAAATTTAATGACTCTCATCTACTTATACTAAAAATCTAATATTTTATTCCTTTTATAATTGAATCATATTAAATCAAAATATAACTATATTTACTGTTGCGCTAAATATGATACATTATAGCCTTATAGGTATATTTGATTGTTTATGATGCTAATCGCGCGGTGTGAATGTGGTTTGATAATCGTTGTACGGAGAAAAATTATCATCCATTTATTTGGAATTAATTTATTGAATGCGATGTGATAATAAGAGTTTATCAAATATTATAAAAAAAAAGAATTCTGAATTTAATTCTCGTTTATTTCAAAATTTTTGGAATTTTTTTTTTTTTATAGTTGAACACACGCACAGGCAGGAGTCGAACTCTTGACATCTCTTACAGAAACCAAGACCTCGACCACTACACACCAACCCTTTGTTGGCCGGAAAACAAATTTTGTTTACAAAATATATAAATTTAGTTATTAAAATAAATTCATTTAGTTTACTACTAGTCAATCAAACAGAGTCTATGATAGTAAGATATATGAAGCATATGTATTTGTAATTTGATAACATTAGAGCATAGTAGACGTTTGACGAATTTTTCGCATTGTACCCATAAAAAATGGACATGTTTGAAAAATGGACATTTTTGATGACACTACATCCTTATCTAAAGATCGTCTTGTCGTTGAAATATGAAGGAATAAGTTGACATAAGAAATTAAATTAAAAACTTAGTTTATGCCCAAAGATTTAAGGCTTAGCTAGCTGCGCAAATTGCTTTTACCGTACTTGTTGCTAATTGCGAGGCCAGTTTGAAACAAACTGGTTAGGAAACCCTAATCATTCAAATGCGCTAAGCATAACAACTAGCTAGGAAGATATATATACACCAAAACGCGTTGATTAGGAAACTTAATAAAACCTAATCATCAATTATAAAGATTATAAAGGAAGATTAAACGGAGCAAGCAAAGTGATTAAATGGAAGTGATTATAAAGGAAGAGACAAATACTGGAACAGGGTAATATGTATGGAATGAATTGTTTTCTTGTAATGATTAACGAGCACACATGTGAATAGCTTGGGTACTTTGTTTGTCTCTGTGGAATGCAGACAATGCTGCTTATCGTAAATTATATATATAAGAATACACACATAATATATGTGTGTGCATGCATTGATCATTCTAGCTAGCTACTGATAAAAATTAATAACATCTCGTGATACATAAGTCACTCGAGATGGATTTTGCCCATTTGGAGGCACGTTCTTGAAACATTAAAGTTTCATGGTTGTGCCAGGGTTAATTTGTTATTTTTCATCAGTTTGGCAACGTACGCCAAACAGGATTCTTGCTTCTGCCACCGCACCCAACTGTGACGTTTTGCTGCTTGTGACAAAGTTAATTAAGCATATTTATCATTCTATTATGTGATTATTATATCAATTAATAATTTAATTACATACCAAAAATGTATATTATGATTCCCTATAATTACACTAGATTTATACATTTATTTTACTTTCTTTAATTTGATCCCATGTTCGGTTCCTTATAATTACATAACTAAATATTTATTATATATTTTAATTATTCAAATTTTTACAAATAAATTTTTGAATAATACTTATTAATCAAATTTATTCACAATAATTTATTAATATTAATATTTTAATCTCATCTCGTGCTCGACCCATACCCACAATTCGCACGGGTTATCAACTAATTAAATTTAATATAGGAAAACATATAGTATAACCTGAGTAAGTTATAAGATGAAAAATATACAAAATTATTTTATATACTATATTAGGTATAATATATTTAATTTTTTTTTCGAGTAATACCAATTAATCCGAGTATTCTTTTCAATTTTTGGACACTAATTATGATTATATTTAGGTCTGTCAATGGATCGGAGCTCCGATCCGATCCGATCCGAGACCTTATAACTGTATATGAATTTATATAAAATAAATTCGATCCGATAAAAATCTGATCCGATAAGAGTCCGATCCATATAATATGGATATGGATTTTACGTGATCCGATCTGTTAAGAATTCGATCCGAATAATTATAATTATATATTTTATTATATATTAATATATTTTATTATATATTAATATTCAAATATTTACAGTTATACAAAAATGTATAATTTTCAAATCATATGAGATCCAAAATCCTTTAGTAGTATTATATACTATATTACGTTTATAATGAATACGTTATCATTGTATTGCATCTAAAATTGAATTCATATTTTAATTTAAATTATTTTTATTCTTAGAGTCCATTTCTTGATTATTTTAATTTTGTTTGGTACATTTCATTAATAGATTTTTATTTTTGATTTTTGATTTTCAATGTTCTATTTTTCTTTTATTTGGATGTTAATGTGTACTTTTACATCTAAAAATTGTTTATTTTATCATTTTAGATTTTAACAAATTTTAATATTTATATAAATTTTTTTGGAAAAAAAATTTAATTGGATTGAAAATCCGATCCGATTACCCTAACTTAATGGAGCGGATATGGATTGGTCTTAAAAAAACCAACAATTAATCCGATCCGATCCGAAAAATTAAATGGATTTGGATATGGATTTAGGTTGATCCGGTCCAAACCCATTCCATTGACAGACCTAATTATATTAATTATGTGATTATAGTATTAATTATATCAAACATTGATGCATGAGCATGCATTCGCTAGCTTATTCCACAATCTAGGAATTTGGAAAACAGTTCAAGATAATTTTAAATGTTACGGGGAGAATATTGTATAACAATTTTAATTCAATGCGAACACAAAACATGAGATACATTGTTTCAGACTGAAGACTTGACTGGATTTAAAAATCAGTGATATTTTTTTTAGCTAAAACCTGTATGGAAAATCAGCGTATTATCTAGGTGAGCCTAACTAGACTTACAAAAGTAATTGTTTGATTCCAAATAATTCAGCCCCAAGTTTTTGAAAATCCTGATGCTGTTACTATTTTTATAGGGTTTGAAGTTCCTGAGGTTACCTCCTTAGGAAGTAACTAAGATTCTTCATACTAATGCACGAGGGTATAATTGTAATTACATGATTTTTTAAGAAAATTTTCAAAATCTACAAAAATTTCATAATGTATTTACACTATAGCTCAGGTAACTCTCTTCGGGTAACCTGAGTGGTTTTTTTTTCTCATTTTTATATATAGATAGCACCGTACCCTCCCAAGCAGTCGACGGTTTATCTGGTGGGTGTATCATTGGAGATGACCTAATTAGATATGCAGGTTGTGGACCGGACGTCTACATGCGCAACTGAACATCCGTATGATTTCAAACCCTTTCTTGGCGAGCTAGGTTTAATTGTACCGGCTTTTCTTACCAATGGCCAATTGGGACACTTGGTGGCCAAGTTCTTACGAGCATATGTCAAGTCCTTATGAACAATATCGAATGCCCATGATTTTTATATTTGTAGATTACAAGAAATTGGGTCTTTAGTCTTTTACCGATCGACGCAACATTGTTTGACAATATTGATCGATTTTTTCATAGACTATAATAATGATCGTCTCTAACACGCAATTAGTGTTGCGCTTATTCTTATTATGATCGAACTTCATCAATTGCAGTTGAAAGTGGAGTTCACATTACTTATTGATCGTTGATAAAACATCTACGTCATCCAATCCCACACATATAGTAGTTGATAATGTAGCAATTAATGCCTCGTCATCTTACCCCATATATGTGGCATATGTCTATCATTAATTAAGTGGACTAAATATTTTGTAAGTTAACGTGAATTTCGATCCAGGAAAATAAATAACGATTAGGATATGAGTATTGCTAGAGGCACCAAATTAGGTACCAAAAATTGCTACCAAATGACATGACATGGTTTTGTTGGTACCAAATTAGGTACAAAAAATTGCTACCAAATTGGTTTTGTTGGTGTATATACAGGGGCCGATTAATTATTAAAACGAATCAGAATTTGTCATGTATATTTGGGGAAAATTTTGGGAACTAATTTTGGTGTCTCTAGCATTGTTCTTGGGATATTGATCAATAACGATATAGCTAATACCAACCGTTTCTTTTATAGATGTTATAATTTTGTTTAGATTATGATTTTTCATAATCCTCGTACGTGTTGCACCGAAACTATCCGAGCGAGATTCTTCATCATATGCAACTTGCAATAATACTACAGTGTATGCAAGTAGCATGTACATAAAAAATTGTAAATAGTTTGAATGGAAATGCATGCTAGACATAATGATGGGGAGTCCTTGGTCTCGGTCACTAGCTAGCAAGCTATAGCTAGTCAAGAAAAGTCAATTGCCAAAGACCCCCTTATTCGTGTATGCTGTGCGTGCATACATGAATATAGAGATACACTTTAATACTACATTTATATGATCTTAACTCCACCATCTCTATCGATCTCTCCCGAGGTACGTAGTTTCTGATGATAAAGGGCGAGTTAATAATAATTTGTGACCCTTAAGGGTAGAGAGGCACGTGTAGTAAGAGAGTGGGAGAGAGGACAAAAGTTGACGGCTGTTTTGAGAAAGAGATGGAGGGAGAGTGAAGCAACTCCAAATATCCCGTGAGAATTGTTTGGATTCATCCACTTATCACAAATCCAAACCCTCCATCTTCGATATATGCTTCACTTATATCCTAAATATATATATATATATCTCCACTACAAACTAAAATTAACTACAAACTAAAAATTAAATACTAATTCAACATTTCATGCTAATCTAATGATCAAATTAGGTGTGCCCCAATATAAAAAATGCTTAAAATACTTGGCTCTATTCAAAAAAAAAAAAATCACTGTTCACGTGATGACGTGACAGTGGATTTCACTGGTTAACGGTGCTTCGCACCTTCTTGTACGGCGTTTCGCGCCTTTATCATTCTAAAATTAAAGTTGTAAGGAATGACAATCAATGGTAAAGGCAATAGACGATTGACGGGTGTGTCGAGGGCCTTCGGCCCTCATGACTACCTAACTCATCCGTTTTACTGTCTTAAATGCTTTGCATTTCCACGACAAGATTTTTTTTTTTTTTTGTTGGATAGAGCCAATTATTTTAAGCATCTTTCGTGAAGGTACCCTTGGCGGGAAACTTAGATTAGATGAAATATAATTAATTTAGTGTTAGTTTGTAGTTTGTATTTAAGGATTGATTTGTATTTGAGCAAAAGCCTATATATATATATATATATATATATATATATATATATATATATATATATATATGTAGAGGGCTACTCTAGTGAGACCCCTGTTATAATGAGAACTGCACATTGGGCCACAAAACAGGCCCAATAAACAAAATAGGCACGCGGCACTACCTTTTCCAAATTAAAAAAAAATTAAACCAAACCACCCATCTATGTCGCTCCATTATTCACCCATCTTTGTTGCTCCATTATTCAATCACCACACCATTATTGCCAAAATTCTTACACCATATACCTATTTTATCAGTCTTTTGCAATACGAAGTTTCCTCAGCTTGTAGCATGAGTGGATTTTTTTCAATTTCAGAATTGTGTTGTTTAACATTATCGCTGCCAGTTTGGGTCACAACGCCAGCAATCATCAATCGGATTTCCAGTTGCACATGAAAATCCCAATTTCCTCCTCTCCGTGCTGTAGTGTTCTTTTATGAAGTTCTAAAGACACACCTGGGCAATAAAATAAACAATTAACAGACACAATTCTAAACTCACCACCATCACAATCAATGTCACTAAACCACCATTATCACCAATCTGCCACCTACATAAATCACCATCAGATTGCTACTATTATCACAACATGCAGAATCACCAAAATTCTGTCCAAATTACTAAAATTTCTACCCAAATCACCAAATTTCGATACAAATCACCAAATATTTTTAAACAAATCAAGTAAAGCGCTGTCACTAAACCACCCTTATCACCAATCTACCACCTATAGAAATCACCATCAGATTGCTACTATTATCACAACATACAGAATCACCAAAATTCCATCCAAATTACTAAAATTTCAACCCAAATCACCAAATTTCGATACAAATCACCAATTTTTTTTTAAACAAATCACGTAAAGCGCCGCCTTCACCATACCTACCACCACCATACATCATTCATCTTGCCCATTACAGCTGTTGCAACCACCATAACCACCACTAGATGAGAGAAATCAGATCTAGATGAAAAGAAATCGGATTTGAAAATTATAAATATAAAGCAAATCTACCTTATGTTTGTTTTTCCGACAACATGGCAGCAACGTGGAGGGAAATGAAGTGTGATTATTGGGGTGAAGGAAAGGGGAAGATAGAAATGGAGCAAGTGTGATTGTTGGTGGATGAAGATATGCCCCTGCGGGGGCAGAAGTTTGAACGGAAAGAAGGTGGTGTCGACCGCCGGAGAAGAGGACCGGTGCCGTTGCCGATAGGGGATGGGGATGGGGATGGGGGTGGGGGTCGGATGTGGGGGGGCCAATATAGTCAGATTTATTAGATATTAATATAGTCAGATTTGTGTGATCGAGATTAAGTAGTATAGTATAAAATGGAAAGCTCTCAATTCTCAAAATAAAAGGGATCTCATTTAAGCACTTGCATATATATATATATATATATATATATATATATATATATATATATATATATACCATCGTATGTATACATAATTACCGATACAAATATATATAATCCTTGTTTACAAGCTTTAATTAATTATATCTCTTGTATATCAATTAAATATGAAATTTTTTGTATAACTGTACTTCAAGTATACCTTATTTTTGTATTATTACTTCGCGTATAAAAGAAAAGATGTTTTATCTTACCACGCTTATTATTAGCCATAAATATACAAATGAGACTTATTAAATCCTTTTCATAATGTGTGTTCCATCATTCCCATCCAAACCAAAATCACGAGCTGACCATTCCTCCATTCTCACAGTTCAGAGGTCTCGTGTTAAGATTTATTCTCTACTTTCACCGTCCTCGCACTGTTATACACATACCTTCATGTGTTTAATTACGTACATAATTGTATTGCATGTAAATCACTAGCTCACATGGTTACAAGTAAAATAACTTAATTTGTTTAAATTTTTCGCGGTAAATTAAATTGATAACTAGTGAAATAAGATAAACGCGTCTACTAAATTATTTATGATATCATATAATACGACTGATGAAACTGAGGCAGTACTCCTTTGGAAAGCAGACAAAGGCATCTGTTAATTTAAGAGCTAGCTCAAACAAGCCATCTCCTCTATTTAAACCTCTAGAGGTTGCAGAGAGTAGAAAAGGAAAAAGAGAAGAGATAGGAAGAGAGATAGGAAAGATTGAGCTATACTACACAGAGCGAGAGAGAGACCTAGGGAGGGAGAGAGAGGTCGATAGTTAAAGGAAAAAAATGGTTTCTAGAGAGCACAAGAAAGCTGCTGCTGCTGCACTGCATGAGAAGCTGCAACTTCTTCGTTCCATCACAAACTCTCACGCAGTAATTTTATAATTCAATCTCTGCAACCTTTCAGATTTCATCAGCTTTATATAAGATCATTTTGATTTCTTTTATTTGGAAAATTTCACAGATTGATATTTTTAACTTAATTTGGTACAGGTTAGTATTAATTAGTTTCTGATGAGGTCTTTCCAACACTATATCTTCTGTAAAGCTAGCTATTATATATAGAGCTTACCACCGTGTAGATTCTAGGTTTCTTGCTGCGTATCACTTCGAAAATTTCGGATATGATTCACGTCCCTGTTTTGTTTTATAACTAAAATTCTCCGTTGTGGTTATGTATACTCTTATTCTTAGTGAAACCCCTCGCTCCCAAATCTTTTATCTGTTCCAATATTAATTAATATACTTCATAAATATGTAATATCTTGTTTCTAAAAGTCTTTTTGAGATGTTTGTACTGGTGTCAATGTCCACAAATTTTTTGGGCGAAGTTTTAAAGTTTCCAATAATTAGTATCGTACTTTCATCTATCTATATGCCGTGAATAATATATAATATTCACAATTTGAATTTTGATTGAACAATGGTACAAAAATTTCACAATGGAAGTACTTATGATTAAAGTGCAGTGGTCATCTCTGAAACAAGACGATTCTAAGCTCGGAAGAGTGTAAACGAACTAAGAAGACATATTCGGAGATAATTGAATTAAGAGTAGTACTCTGTTATTTAATAATTGTGACCACCTCCAATAGGTAAAAGAATATAAATGTAAGTACATGTACTAAAGCAAATAAACTTATCAGAGGTTGTCCGTGTTAATTTTGCAGCTAAGTGAAACCTCAATCATTGTCGACGCGTCAAAGTATATAGCAGAGCTGAAACAAAAAGTGGATAGACTGAATCAAGATATCGCCACCGGACAAAGCTCTAGTCACAACCAGAATTCATGGCCTGTGGTATATAATGTTTATATAAATTTCTAATAGATGAATATTTGACCACTACTGTACATAAATATACTCATGCATTTACTTGTGCAGGTTGCAGTAGAAACCCTAGAAAAAGGGTTTCTAGTGAACATACATTCTGATAGGACCTGCCCAGGATTGCTTGTCCCGATATTGGGAGCTTTTGAAGAACTGGGGCTTATGGTATCGGAAGCTAGGGTTTCTTGTATAGACAGTTTCAGATTGGAAGCCCTTGGCGGTGAAGTAAAAATGCAATACTTTTTTTTTAACCATCTCTTCCTCTATATATATGTCACACTGTTCCAGACCATATATATGATCGTATATTATTATGTATTAAACACTCCCTTCGTCCCATACATATTGGGCTCGATAAAATCTTAGATATTAATTGAATGTGGACAATTCTCTTGGAAAAAGGAAATTAGAAAATGTGGTAATTTAAAATGGGATGCATGGAGTTCATATTATAATTTTTTGTATGTATATAGCTAGAGTAACGTAAGTTTCTTACAATAATGTAGCATGATTCAATATACATGTACGGATGGATGGTAACCAATACTGATCATGATGCGTGTATTTTGTTCATATATATATAAAGTAGAGGGGACAACATATTCATTTTATAAATTTTGTGTTTAATTGTTTTATTTTATTACTGATAGTAATAGTTATTCAGAAGAGGGCATTTATAATTTTTATAGGTTGATTTATCCAGCTGATTAAATCATAATAACCCAGAACAATAATAATAGGAAAACAAGCTAGCATGCATATGTCTGCGATTCAAATTGCTAAATGCATGATACAGAACTGAATCGAAAGAATTTTGCTGCAGGATGAAGAAATCGGAGAAAGCATCAATGCACAAGTAGTGGAACAAGCAGTTACAGAGGCCATCACAAAATGGAGAGAGATCAATGATCAGGATTAAAAATTATATTTGCTATCTGCTGTATACCATATTTTCCATGTCTCTGTTTATATTATAGCTCATTTGTTGGCTATACATGTCATGCCGATCGCCCAAGGTTGATGATTAATGTCAGTTCCTAAACAAAAGATGGTAGGATCAGGCTAAGAATCAATCAAGATATCGAGGAACAACGCCAACCCTTGCCGGTCTTGACAACTTTCGTTTACAATGTATAATGCAAAGCATTTGCATAAGTTTCTTGTCATGAATGAAAGTATCTTCAAGCTATATTACTATGTGTACATATGCACATGTGAGTTATTCCTTGTTAGCAATCGATTGATGCGATTCATTTATTTGCTCAAGCCTCGTGTGCCTGGAACACAATGCAAGAAATCAAGATATCACAAATGATTAAATTATCGAACTCGAAACCATTTCCTTAATTTCAGAGCCAGTAAATATATTATAGAAGCTCTGCAGAGAATCAACTTATCTCACTGTTAAATACTGAATTAATATGTTTTATTTATAGGTTCCCCTCTCATATTCATTTTATACACTTTGCATAAGCTGTTCTCAAGAAAGACTAATAGGTTCAAGCATTTAATTAGGTGCTTGCTTTGTACAAGGAGACAACGCTGAAATAATTAAATGTAAATAAATTAAAACGAGAACCATATCTCCTTGGCCTACAGATATGCCATAAGAGTATAATCTACAAGAATAATACATATATAGGAACATGATAATATTGTCTCGAAACAATAAACTGGATCGAGTACGTAGTTTCGAACAACTAATTAGGTAACAAGTGCAAACATTTCTATTTTCTATCTAGCTAGTATTCTCAAATCACATTTCTGGTATTTTTGTTTTCCAAGAATGAAGCTCTTGTAATCCGTACATTTAGATGTGGATTCTTTAATGCAAATTCCTCAAATGAAGGCAAGAAAATAATCTCACCCATGTTTCTAACTATGAAGTTTAAGGCTTCCTCCCTCAAGATCAAATTTGAGCAAGTGTCCGAGATTTCTAAAACGTCTAGAACATTCGACAAGTTCAAACATCTCAGCATTTGATTCTCGCAAAACTTTTGTAGGTAGGGTATTTCGTACTTGTCAGCTGCAATTGAGAGTGAGTAGACATGTTTCTCCACTTTTTCTTTGCTCAAGTTACCATTATAAAGGAATTCTAAAAGACATTGCAGCTCTTCGAAGTTAAGTTCTGCAAGTGTTATAGTGCCTCCTGGTGGATGATCAGTAGTTATATATGAATCAGACTCTAGCATGTTCTTAAGTATCAAAGACCTTGATGCCTGCAACATAGGGGTCACTTTTGGTTTTTCAATAATTTCATGGAAAAAACGATCTAAAGAAAACTAAATAATCAAAGAAAATTTTGCTAATTTATAGTAATTTCATGTAGTAAATTGGGTAGTGAGGGAGTTACCAGTAAAGCTCTGTGTGCTGGAATTGAGGGTCCGAAATCACAAGGCTTGACATTAATATCAGTATGAATATGATCTTTGAATGCAGATACAAATCCTCCAAGGAATCTCAATTTCTCTTCTAATTCTTCTTCTACTTCTGTCATTTCCTTCACCCATTTCAGTGCATTCCCAAACCCCTGAGAAATTTTTAAAATTAGTGGACCGACACTGGCATTAATTTGGGCTTAGCTAACTAACGGCTATTGCAGCTTAATCATGGATGTAGAATCTGTTGGAGTTAATCTCAAACAATAAGTTAAAAAAATTAATGTTTTATTTGATTTGATTTGGACAGATGTCTTTGATTTGGTCAGATGTCTGTTTGCTTGATTGTAGGATCGTGGAATAAGTCATGGAATTAGTAAAATAGGAAGTTGCTGTTTTATAGGTAGATTGATCCTTGATTGATTCTTGTCTGATCTTTGTTTCCTAGTTAAACACCTATATGCGGGTGTATATATATATCTTGTACTTGTCTTTCAATAATAATGAGCACGTCCAAAAGTATATCGATAGTTTGATTTCTACACTTGGTATCAAAGCATCCAGGATGTGTATGCCTAAATATCACCCAAACACATAAACAAAACTATGGAAATAACTAAGACAAAAGAAGGTTCTGTGGGTTTAAGTTATCCAATGCTAACGAAAAGTAACTATACAACATGGTCCCTGAAAATGAAGGTTTTCATGAAGGCGCAAGGCGTTTGGGGTGCGATCGAAGGAGACCCAAAGACTGTTGTTGATGAGAGGACGGTACAGATAGCTCTTGCAGCTATATACCAAGGTGTGCCAGAAGAAGTACTGCTGACTATTGCTGAGAAAGAAACCGCAAAGGAAGCTTGGGAAGCCATTAAAACGATGTGTGTGGGAGCAGAGCGAGTGAAGGAGGCTAAGGTACAAACTTTGAAGGGAGAGTTTGAGTCTCTTACCATGAAGGAGACAGATAGCATCGACGAGTTTTGTATGAAGCTGAGCGGGATAACAACCAACATACGGGTTCTTGGAGAAGTAATGGAGGAGTCAAGCGTTGTGAGGAAGATCCTATGTGCAGTCCCAGATAAATTTCTCCAGATTGCTTCAAATATCGAACAGTTCGGAGACATGAAAGCTATAATGGTTGAAGAGTTAGTAGGTCGTCTTAAAGCTCACGAGGAGAGGATGAAGGGCAGGTCCGAGAGCGCAGACAGACAACAACTTCCCTTGGCATCTCAGAATCAAAGAACTAGAGGTGGTTATTTCCGTGACAAGAGTAGGATCAAGTGCTACAACTATAACACCTTGGGACACTATGCGTCAGAATTTAGCAAACCACGATGGGAAAGAGAGAAGAGACAGGAAGTAAACATGGCAGTCATTGAGGATGATGAACCAGCTTTGTTATAGTCATAAGTATAGCCATACGGGCTCATATTATTAGCCATACGGGCTCAGTTTAATAGCCATATGGGCTTAGTCGGATTAGCCATACGGGCTCAGTCGAATCAGCCATACGGGCTCAGTTTAAAAGCCATACGAGCTGGACGGATGCATCATACATGTTTGAGATTATGGGGGAGATTGTTGGAGTTTATCTCAAACAATAAGTTAAAAAAATTAATGTTTTATTTGATTTGATTTGGACAGATGTCTTTGATTTGGTCAGATGTCTATTTGCTTGATTGTAAGATCGTGGAATAAGTCATGGAATTAGTAAGATAGGAAGTTGCTGTTTTATAGGTAAATTGATCCTTGATTGATTCTTGTCTGATCTTTGTTTTTACATTCAAAAGTATATCGATAGTTTGATTTCTACAGAATCATGAACAAATTAAGAAAAAGGCAGTGTTAGTGGAGCCTTCTTGACCTAAATTATAAGTAAGAGTTTAACTGTGTAATTATGTCAAGAAGAGAGAATAATATAAATACAAACATTTGCAAGAATAATATTATCATCTATTTTTACTCTTCTTCCTCCATTAAAAGTTGTATATTGTGAGGCTCCACTAACAAATTAGTATCAAAGCCATGGTGGGAAATACATCTTTTGAGCAGATGCCACTGCCACGACTCACAAAGTTGAACTATGATAACTGGAGTATTCAGATGCGTACGTTAGATACGTGCATTACTCGGAGCACAAGATGCATGGGAGGTAGTCAAAAATGGCTACACAGAACCAGAAAATGTGAATGGAATGTTAGTAAACCAATTAAAGACGTTGAGGGAAACACGAACAAAAGATAAAACTGCTCTCTACCTGTTGTTTCAAGCGGTGGACGAGTCAGGTTTCGAAAAGATTGTGGGTGAAACAACTTCAAAAGCAGCATGGGATATTCTAGAAAAATCCTATAAGGGTGCTGATCGAGTAAAACAAGTACGCCTTCAAACACTTCGAGACGAATTGGAGACGATGAAAATGAAAGACTCAGAGGGAGTGTCTGAATATATTACGCGTGTACAAACAATTGTTAATCAACTGAAACGTAATGGATAAGCCATTACAGACCCGAGGGTGGTTGAGAAAATATTACGGACGTTGACCAAAAAATTTGAAAATGTTGCATGCGCAATAGAAGAATCTAAAAACTAGGCAGAAATGACAATTGATGATCTCGTAAGTTCTCTTGAAGCTCCTGAACAACGAAAAAGGATGAAAGAGAAGGAGCCTCTGGTGGAAGACTTACAAGCAATGGCAAACATTGATGAAGATAAACATTGATGAAGATAAGACATTAATGTACGTACAATAATATAGAGGTAGAGGACGCAATAAAGAGGGAAGCAATATTAGTCGCGATAGAGACTGTGGATGGAGAGACAATAGGCTCGAAGAAAAAGACGTGTCCACCCAACGAAATTGGCGTGGTCGAGGATACGGACAAGAACACATTCGTGGAAGAGGCATTCGATCAAGTCGAGCAAATATCGAGTGTTACAACTGCAGATAGTTTGGGAACTTTGCAAAAGAATGTTGGTCAAACAAACAAGATGTTGCAAATTTGAACTTAGTTACGAAAGATGATATAGAAGATAATAGTGTTCTCCTGATGGCCCACAAAGACATGGTTCCTAACAATGATACAATCTGGTATCTTGACACTGGGGCTAGCAATCATATGAGTGGATACAAAAACCTCTTCCTAGAGTTAGAAGAAATAGTATATGGATATGTATCGTTTGGAGATACATCAAAGGTCCAAGTTGAGGGCCGAGGAAAAATCTGTTTCTTTCAAAAGAATGAGAAAGGAGGTTCAGTCGAAGATGTTTATTATGTTCCCGACATGAAGAGTAATATCCTTAGCCTGGGGCAACTATTGGAGAAGGGATACTCAGTATTCATGAAAGATAGAATGTTGCACTTAAAGGACAACAGTGGTCGGTTGCTTGAACGGGTAGAAATGGCCCAGAATCGAACGTTTAAACTTGACCTAGGAAAGATGAAAGAAATATGTTTGAAATTAAATGTCGAGGATTAAGTGACGTTGTGGCACTTCTATTTTGGACATCTACACTATGGTGGCTTAACAGAGTTAGCAAAAAAGAAGATGGTCCATTGATTACCGGACATGGACTATACCGGAACGTTTTGTGAGGGATGTGTAATTGGAAAGCATGTAAGAAACACTTTTCAAAAGAAAGCTGAATATCGAGTTAAAGGTTTTCTTGAGTTGGTATAAACCGACATATGTGGTCCAATTACTCCCAAATTATTTAGTAAAAAGAGATATTTCATTACTTTCATAGATAATTATACAAGAAAGACTTGGGTTTATTTTTTGAAATAAAAATCTGAGGCTTTTGAAGATGTTCAAGAAATTTAAGGTGTTAGTAGAAAAAGCTACTGAACATTCTGTTTAGGCTTTGATGAAATAGAGGTGGGGAGTACATGTCAACTGCTTTCGCAAAGTATTGCGAAGAAGAAGGTATTAAGAGATTTTTGACGGCACCATACTCACCTCAGCAAAACGGTGTGGTTGAAAGGAAAAATCGGACTATTCTTGACATGGTTTGGTCAATGTTAAAAATTAAAGGCATGCCCAAAGAATTTTGGGCTGAAGCAGTATAGTGTGCCATGTATGTGCAAAATCGGTGCCCTCATGCAAAGTTAGAAAATAAAAAACCACAAGAAGCTTGGAGAATAAGAAAATCGACGGTCTCACATCTAAAGATATTTGGTAGTGTGGCCTATGCGCACATACCAAATCAAAGAAGAACCACTGTTGGGTATGATGAAATGGCAAAAACTTTTAGGCTTTTTGACTCGATTGAAAATAAGATAGTCATAAGCCGAGATGTACATGTAAACCAGGAAAATGTATGGGGCTAGAGCAACAGAAATGAGATCACAGTTGATAAAGGAAAGACAGATCCAACCAATAGTTATTAACTATTACACAAACAAACAATACAACGTCTGATGATGAAGATGAGCCTAGACAACCAAGAATGAGAAGCTTGCGAGACTTGTATGAATCAACAGAAGAAGTACACTTAGTGTGTCTTTTGGCAGATGGTGAAAATATAAATTTTGTGGATGCAATAAGAGATCAAAAATGGAAGAGATGAGAGCCATTAAAAGGAACAAAACTTGGGATTTGGTGGACTTGCCGGAAGGATATAAGCCCATAGGAGTAAAATGGATATATAAGCAAAAAATGAACGTACAAGGTAAGATAGAAAGGTACAAGGTACGCTTAATTGTAAAGGGTTATCTACAAAAGGCTGGAATCGATTATGATGAGGTTTTCGCTCCAGTTGCCAGAATGGAGACGATCCGACTTCTCATATCATAGGCGGTACAATTCAAGTGGCCCATCTATCAGATGGACGTAAAGTCTGTATTTTTAAATGGTATGCTTGAAGAAGAAGTTTATGTGGTTCAACCACCTGGTTACATAAAGGTCGGAAAGGAAGAAAAGGTATTGAAATTAAAGAAGGCTTGAAATGGGTTAAAACAGGCACCTCGAGCTTGGAACACTTGGATCGACACTTACTTCAAGGAGAACAGGTTCATACAATACCCGAATGAGCATGCTTTATACGTAAAGAAAGAAAAAGATAACTTATTATTTGTTGCTGTTTATGTTCATGATTTGATATTCGTGGGAAACAATGATGAGATGATAAAAGAATTCAAATGTACTATGACTCGAGAATTCGAGATGACAAATTTAGGGTTGATGAAATACTTCCGTGGTCTTGAAGTTAGACAAGGTAAGTCAGGAATATTTGTGTCACAAGAGGCATATGCAAATGGAATACTGAAAAGATATAGAATGGAAGAATGTATTCCGGTAACAACACCAATGGAACTCGGTGCAAAACTCTCTAAATTTGAGGGATGAAATCAAGTGAATGCAAACAAGTGCCGAAGTTTGGTAGGAAGCTTGCGGTATCTCACATGTACAAGGCCAGACATTTTATATAGTGTCGGTATAGTGAGTCGGTTTATGGAGGAGCCACATTATTCACACTGGAATGCTATTAAAAGGATTCTTGGATATACGAGGAAAAAATCATTGGGATTGTTTTATTCAAAGACAGATGAGTACAAGTTAGTGGGATACTCGGATAGTGATTGGTGCGGAGATATAGATGATCGAAAAAGCACGTCTGGGTTTATTTTTTATATGGGAGACACAGCCTTAAAATGGCTTTCGAAGAAGCAACCAATAGTGACATTGTCAACCTACGAGGCAGAATACGTAGCAACTTCTTGGTGTGTGTGTCACACAATATGGTTGAGAGAGTTGTTTAATGAACTACAACTGCCACAACTTGAGGCTACTGAAATAAGAGTTGACAACAAATCATCAATCGAGTTGGCAAAGAATCCAGTCCACCATGAGAGAAGTAAACTTATAGATGTTCGCTTTCACTTCATTCGTGAACATGTGAAGTACAAGAATGTTCAATTGCGTCATGTTGCAAGTCATGATCAAGTGGCATATATATTCACAAAGCTGTTATCGAAAATTTTATTGGACACTTACAAAATGATGATTGGGATGAAAGATCGGAAAAGTTTGAGTTTAATGGAGGAATTTGTTAAATAATTAAACTCATATGTAACAATTCGTTACTAAGTTAATTGGTTAATATCTAGTATTAAAATAAGTGGTTCATATTAATGAACCATAGACCATTAAATTAGATGGTTTCAAAGCAATTTATTATGGCCACTAAATATGTGGTGGTTTGTAATAAAGCTCCTGAATTATAAATAGGAGTTTAACTGTATAATTTATGTCAAAAAAGATCGAGAGAATAATATATATACATACAAACATTTTCCAAAATAATATTATCATCTCACTCTTCTTCCTCCATTAAAAGTTGTATATTACTTATTTTAAGACTAGGTATTGACCAATTAACTTAGTAACTAACTGTTACATTTGAGTTTAATTATTTAACAAATTCCTCTCTTAAACTCAAACTTTTCCGATCTTTTATCCCAATCATCATTTTGAAAGTGTCGAATAAAATTTTTGGTAACGGCTTTGTGAATATATCTTCCACTTGATCATGACTTGCAACATGATGCAATTTCACATTCTTGTACTTCACATGTTCGCGAATGAAGTGAAAGCAAACATCAACATGTTTACTTCTCTCAGGGTAGACTGGATTCTTTGCCAACTCGATTGCTGATTTGTTGTCAACTCTTATTTCAGTAGCCTCAAGTTGTGGTAGTTGTAGTTCATTTAACAAACTTCTCAACCATATTGCATGACACACACATATACCAAGAAGCCGTTACCAAGAAACCATATAACCTTTATGTAACCAGGTGGTTGAACCACATAAACTTCTTCTTCAAACATACCATTTAAAAATGCTGACTTTACGTCCATCTGATAGATGGGCCACTTGAATTGTGCCGCCTGTGATATGAGAAGTCGGATCGTCTTCATTCTGGCAACTGGAGCGAAAACCTCATCATAGTCGATTCCAACCTTTTGTCGATAATCCTTTACAACTAAGCGTGCCTTGTACCTTTCTATCTTACCTTGTACGTTCATTTTTTTCTTATACACCCATTTCACTCCTATGGGCTTATATCCTTCCGGCAAGTCTACTAAATCCCAAGTTTTGTTCCTTTCAATGGCTCTCATCTCTTCATCCATCGAAGATTTCCATTTTTGATCTCTTTTTGCATCCTCAAAATTTATATTTTCACCATCTTCCAAAAGACACGCTAAGTGTACTTCTTCTGTTGATTCATACAAGTCTCGCAAGCTTCCCATTCTTGGTTGTCTAGGCTCGTCTTTATCATCCGACGTTGAATTGTTTGTGTTTGTAATTGTTACTGTACTATTGGATGGGTCTATCTTTCATTTGCCAACTGTGATCTCAATTCTATTGCTCCAGTCCCATGCATTTTCTTCATTTACATATACATCTTAGCTTATGACTATCTTATTTTCAATCGGGTCAAAAAGCCTAAAACCTTTTGCCATTTCATCATACCCAACGAATACGTACTTCTTACTTTTATCATCCAACTTGGTTCTTCTTTGATCTGGTACATGAGCATAGGCGACATTACCAAATATCTTTAGATGTGAGACCGTCAGTTTTCTTCTTCTCCAAGCTTCTTGTGGTGTTTTATTTTTTAACTTTGCATGAGGGCACCGATTTTGCACATACACGACACACTGTACTGCTTCAGACCAAAATTCTTAGGGCATGCCTTTAATTTATAATTGACAAAACCATGTCAAGGATAGTCCGATTTTTCCTTTCAGCCACACTGTTTTGTTGAGGTGAGTATGGTGCCGTCAAAAATCTCCTAATACCTTCTTCTTCGCAATACTTTTTAGTGAAAGCGGTTGACATGTACTTCCCACCTCTATCTAATTGTAAAGCCTTAATAGAATGACCAGTAGATTTTTCTACTAACACCTTAAATTTCTTGAACATCTCAAAAGCCTCAGTTTTTTCTTTCAAAAAACAGACCCAAGTCTTTCTTGTATAATCATCTATGAAAGTAATGAAATATCTCTTTTTACCAAATGGTTTGGGA
This sequence comes from Kitagawia praeruptora, assembly GCA_037693485.1. Lineage (NCBI taxonomy): Eukaryota > Viridiplantae > Streptophyta > Magnoliopsida > Apiales > Apiaceae > Kitagawia > Kitagawia praeruptora. The sequence continues at coordinate 122,468,602 of CM075346.1, read as the reverse complement.
GTAACTAGACCATAAATGTTAGTGTGTACCAACTCAAGAAGACCTTTAACTCGATATTCAACTCTCTTTTGAAAAGTGTTTCTTACGTGCTTTCCAATTACACATCCTTCACAAAATGTTCCGGTATAGTCCATGTCTGGTAATCCATGGACCATCTTTTTTTTTCGCTAACTCTCTTAGGCCACCATAGTGTAGATGCCCACAACGCAAGTGCTACAACGTCACTTTATCCTCGACATTTAATTTCAAACATATTTCTTTCATCTTTCCCAGGTAAAGTTTAAACGTTCGATTCAGGGCCATTTCTACCCGTGCAAGCAACCGACCAATGTTGTCATTTAAGTGCAACATTCTATCTTTCATGAATACCGAGTATCCCTACTCCAGTAGTTGCCCCAGGCTAATTAGGATATTACTCTTCATGTAGGGAACATAATAAACATCTTCGATTGAACCTCCTTTCTCATTTTTTTTAAGGGAAACAGATTTTTCCTCGACCCTTAACTTGGACCTTTGACGCATCTCCAAATGATACATATCCACATTCTATTTCTTCTAACTCTAGGAAGAGGTTTTTGTATCCACTCATATGACTGCTAGTCCTGGTGTCAAGATACCAGATTGCATCATTGTTAGGAGCCATGTCTTTGTGGGCCATCAGGAGAACACCATGATCTTCTATATCATCTTTCGCAACTAAGTTCAAATTTGCAGCATCTTGTTTATTTGACCAACATTCTTTTGCAAAGTGACCAAATTTTTCGTAGTTGTAACACTCAATATTTGCTCGACTTGATCGGATGCCTTTTCCACGAATGTGTCCTCGTCCTTATCCTCGACCACGCCAATTTTATTGGCTAGAGACGTCTTTTCTTCGAGCCTATTGTCTCTCCGTCCACGGCCTCTGTCGCGACTAATGTTGCTTCCCTCTTTATTGCATCCTCTACCTCTATATTGTTGTGTGTACATTAGGTTTATCTTCATCAATGTTTGTCTTTGCTTGTAAGGCTTTCGCAAGAGGTTCCTTCTCTTTCATCCCTTTCCGTTGTTCATGAGCTTCAAGAGAACTTACGAGATCATCAATTGCCATTTCTGCCAAATTTTTAGATTCTTCTATTGCGCATGCAACATTCTCAAATTTGTCGGTCAACGTCCGTAATATTTTCTCAACCACCCTCGGGTCTATAATGGTTTTTCCATTACGTTTCAGTTGATTAACAACTGTTTGTACATGCTACATTTAGACACTTTCTCTGAGTCTTTCATTTTCATTGAGTCCAATTCGCATTGAAGTGTTTGAAGGCGTACTTGTTTTACTCGATACCGCCCTTATAGGATTTTTCTAGAATATCCCACACTACTTTTGAAGTTATTTCACTCGCCATCATTTCGAAACGTAACTCGTCCACCGCTTGAAACAACAGGTATAGATCAGTTTTATCTTTTGTTCGTGTTTCCCTCAACATCTTTAATTAGTTTGCTGTCATTCCATCGACATTTTTTGGTTTTGTGTAGCCATTTTCGACTACCTCCCATGCATCTTGTACACCGAGTAACGCACGCATCTGAATACTCCAATTATCATAGTTCAACTTTGTGAGTCGTGGTAGTGGAATCTGCCCAAAAAATTTATTTCCCACACTAGTGCAGATTGAACGTATAGCGTCGCCACTTTTAGCGTCGGTTATTTACCTATAGCGTCGGATATTGACCTATTGCGTCGGTTGTTTTCGTTAACCGACGCTTAATGACTACTGTTAGAAGCTTTGGCGTCGGTTGTTTGCATCAACCGATGCTATAGGTATCGCCTATAGCGTCGCCTCTTAAAAGGACGAAGCTATAGGTATACCTATAGCATCGCCCTTTTAAGGACGACGCTATAGGTATACCTATAGCGTGGGCGACGCTATAGGTATACCTATAGCGTGGGCGACGCTATAAATTATACCTATAGCGACGCCCTTTTCAGGGGTGACACTATAGATATAACTTATAGCTTCGCCCCTTAAAAGGGCGACGCTATAGATATAGCTTATACGTCGCCCCTTAAAAGGGCGACGCTATAGGTATAGCTTAAAAAAATAAATAAATATAAGAATAAAAGCCAAAAAATTAAACAAAAATAGGAAAAAATGCCAATTTTTGAAACTAAATTCATACACACCAAAGTAGTCATACTCAATGTTGTGTGATGAATGTTACCTTATCTTTACTAATTTCCCATTTTTTTTTATTTTCCCCATATTTAACTAATTTGTAAAATAAATCAAAAAATTAAATAAAAATAGGAAAAATTCCAATTTTTGAAAATAAATTCATACACATCAAAGTAGTCATACTCACTATTTGTGTGATGAATGTTACCTTATTTTCACTGATTTTCCATTTTTTTATATTTTCCCCCCATTTTTAACTAATTTGTAAAATAAATAAAAAATCAAACAAAAATAGGAAAAATGCCAGTTTTTGAATATAAATTCATACACACCAAATTAGTTATACTCACTATTTGTGTGATGAATCTTACACTACTTTCAAAAAGTTTTCATTTTATTTGTTTTCCCCCCATTTTTAACTAATTTATAAAATAAATAAATATTAAGATTAAAAGGGAATCATCAGAACAGCACATTTTACAAGGTGAAAATGTTAGAAGTGGGACAATTTCCCCCCAAACGAAAAATTAACTAAAACGAAAAGTTTAGTTTATAGGATAAAAAATGTTAAATTTTAAATAATCATATGATCACATTTTATTTGATAAGATTATTGAAAATAACTTTATAAATATATAAAGTGTACCAAATAATGGACCATTTTATTTTCATAAAATATGAAAACATATTTTGTAATTTTTAAAATTTACAATATATAATTATTGAAAAATAAAAAATAAAGCATTTTAATACCTTTTTCAGACACAACAAATAAGAGCGGGTGCTTAAAAATTTTTGGACAAATAGAAGCGACAAAAATACCACCGCTATCTTCACTCACCCTTTTCACAAAATACTCCTTCAACCTCTCTCTCTCTCGCACTCACTGCTCTCTCTGTCTGGCACGCTTTCCACCTCTCTCTCCCTCACTCACTCAACCCCTCTCTCACTCTCACTCTCAACCTTTTCACAACAACCAATTTGAATCGTATTTTGGATTTTACTGTACCATCTCTCAATCAATTTCACATATCAATTTGGGGCTTGATTTAAACACGCTCGATTTCAAACTGACTAGCTTACAAGGGGAAAGGGCGACTGTGTGAGGTTTGATTAGGGCTCAATTGGGTTCTATCGATTTGCTCGATTAGGGCTCGATTGGGTTCGATTAGGGCTTAAAAGTTGGATTAAGGAAGGGAAAGTTTTAGATTTGTTGCTGGGAATGTTCGATTGGTACTCTCTCTCTCTCTCTCTCCCTCTCTCTCTTTCTCTCGCTCTCTCTCTCTCTCTCCCTCTCCCTATATATATACTCCCTCCGTCCCAATGGATTCTTTACAGTTACTAATTTGGGACGTCCCACTAGATTCTTTACATTACCCAAAATAGTAACTTTCAACAATAAAATACATTACTACATCCACTACTTCATTCCACTTTTTCAACACTTTATACTATTACACCCACTACTTCATTTATTTTAACAATTAAATCACTATTACACCCACTACTTCATTTATTTTAACAATACTACCCCCACTATCCTTGGTCTCCGTGCCCAGCCCCTATGTAAAGAATCCAGCTAGGGATGGCAATCGGGTCGGTCGAAACGGGTTTAGCCAAATCCAAACCCGAACCCGTTTTTGATATCCAAACCCGAACCCAAACCCGGAAAAACCCAAAATGCTAAAACCGAACCCGAACCCGTCGGGTTTCAATCGGGTTCGGGTTTTACCGAAACCCGAAAATATAAAACGTTACTAGATTAATTCGGGCGCAACAACACAATCACACGCCCACACACAATAATCACACATGCCGATACACGCACACAATCATGTACACATTACACACGGCAACAGTCTCGACACACACGAAGCAATCAACACAGAAAATCAAACTATACACGCAAGTACAAAGCACAGATAATAGATAACGAACAGGGGAGAAAGATGAGCTTGATTGTTTTGCGATTGTAAACATCGAACAGTAGCCCAGGTACAGGGGAAGGGAAGGGAGAATCGAGACAGATTAGAGGTGGGGAGAGAGAGATATCGAGAGAGAGTGACGGGTTTTGAGAGAGACGCCGAGAGAGATTTGAAGGGAGAGAGGGAAGAGAGAACTCGAGAATAATTACAGAGAACACCAGCTGAAAAACTGAATTGGGGGAGGATAATATTATGCTATTCCTGACTCTTAAATAAACAATCGGTTCTTTTTATAATAAGTAGTTGAAACCCTTTTTTTCTTTTTGCCATCTCAGCTGAAATATATAAAACCTTAATATAAATATATTATATTAGTTAAATTAAATACGGGTTTTCGGGTCGGGTTTGGATTTGATCGGGTTTGAAACGGGTTTCGGGTTTTCGGGTCGGGTTCGGTACGGTAAGGCCAAAATCCAAACCCGACCCGAAAATAGTTCGGGTTTAAAAAATTAACCCAAACCCAAACCCAAACCCAAATATTCGGGTTCGGTAAGATCCAATCGGGTCGGTATGGATCGGGTATCCATCGGGTCGGTAAAAATTCCCATCCCTAAATCCAGCGGGACGGAGGGAGTACATATCTATTCGAATTGAGTTGAGTTTCTTTATTATTCAGTCAAGTGAGTCCAGCTAAACTTCAAATTTGCAGAGTCTAGAAATTTTGTTGAAACTTGTAAGCATTGAGCGGAGAACTAGTTTAAATGAGAAGGTATGGACTCTAACAGTGCTCGAGAAGAGATAATTAGATGGGAGGTACTCTATAGTAGACTATGATTCTGAAATTTTGATATAAAAAATTGTTTGTATAGAGTGAAAAAGAATAGAATTTGAAATGCGAGGTGATTTGTATTATCAATTGCTGATTTTCAATATTTATATGTAGCATTTAGCTGAGAACAGTGAATATATATAGTCATTTATGGCCTACAAACTTTACAACCTCCGGACTACGCTAGATATATGTACATGAAACGCTAAATTATATAGGCTTAAGTCCCCACTCAAAGGCTACAAAAAATTTCTATTACACAGACTGGTTTTTTAAGTGTCTGCCAATAAGAAAACAATCAGCTGTTCAATTTATTTTTTAAAACAGTTGTTAGTTTTATTTATTCTTATTGATATTGCCTTAGATCTTGTTAATTTATATGGATCAATATTTCCAGGTCAGGGACATATGTGATTGAAATTGGAGCTGACGAAGGGAAAACATATCCTTTTTTAATGCAATTTCCACGGCCTAGCACAGACTTGTTAATGGCGGATTTAATAACAGAGCACCAATCAAAAAATCCCATTGATACCAAATGAATAAAAAAAAGACTACATAGACAACGAAAAGGAGGGTCCAGTAATTTATCAGTGAAGTCATAGGGAGCATCTGCTAATTCTTTTGAATGAAGTCAAAAGTGTTGCTGATGATGATGAAAGAGCAACAATAACAATCATACGGATGAGATGTTGGTATGTAAATGGATGAGTTTTACTGATCTCAAGAGCTTCAGGTCATTACTATGGCTGCATAAGATGCAACTTTTTTCTCTAGACCTTTTGTGCTGATCTGCATAAGTTAATGTTGTATATAATGGGTGAAATGGTGTATAGACTAGTTTGATTGGTTGGATTATATTTTGGTTGTATTGAATAGTTTGTTTTGTAATATTTTGGTTGTATTGAATGATTTGTTTTGTAATGGGATTAAAATTGTGTTACTTGTTTGGTGCTCTAGCTTGGATTATATTTTATAATGGTGAAATTGCAATTTTGAAATTTTAATTTTTTTTTAAAAAAAATTGACTTTAGGCGTCGGTCATTTGAAAGGGCGATGCTATAAACTATACCTATAGCGTCGGCATTTTAAAGGGTGATGCTATAAGCTATACTTATAGCGTCGGCATTTTAATGGGCGACGCTATAAGCTACACATATAGCGTCAGTTATTTAAATGACCGACACTTATAGCAGACTTTTAGCGTCTGTCATTTAAATGACAGATGCCTAAAGTAGACTTTTAGCATCGTTCATTTAAATGACCGACGCCATAGCAGACTTTTAGCGTCACCAATTTAACCGACGCTATAGGCATAACCTATAACGTCTCCTGCATATACTACGCCAAAAAGGCGACGCTATAGGCCTATTTGACCGATGTTTTAGGCCAGTTTTGTATTAGTGCCACCATGGCTCTTATACCTATTTGTTAATGGATCCTCACAATATACAACTTTTAAGGAAGGCAAAAGAGTAAAAATAGATGATAATATTATTCTAAAAAATGTTGGTATGTATATTATTCTCTCTTCTTAACATAAATTATACAGTTAAACTCTTATTTATAATTCAGGAGCTTTATTGCAAACCACCACATATTTAGTGGTCATAATAAATTGCTTTAAAACCATCTAATTTAATGGTCTATAGTACATTAATGTGAACCACTTATTTTAAGACTAGATATTGACCAATTAACTTAGTAACTAAGTGTAACATTTGAGTTTAATTATTTAACAGGCAACAGGTTGGAAATGAAGCCAGTAATGCGTATGATCGATTTAATTTTGGCTTAATTACAACTTCTATTTTCCCAAATCTGATTCCATATATTAATTAAGATTGCAAACTTTGAACCATCAACTTTCAAATTTGACAATTACTGTACATCTTATAAGAAATTCATCATGCTAAAGATCGTCGTAATCGTTTTTCTTATTTGTTAAAGAAACTAACAATACAAGAATCGGAGATGTTAACATACCACTAGGTTCTTTACATTTGAAACATAAGGTTTGACATGTATTTTAAAGACTTATATAAAATTTAGTTTCATAAGTTATTTTAATTTTTTTATCCTTCTGAATAAAAATTTAATGTTTATTTTTATTCAAAAAAAAATTTGAAAATAAATTATGAAATTATACTTTATATACAACTTAAAATTCATGCCAACCAGTAAAAAAAACTGTAAAGAAATGAGAGACTGAGGGAGTAAAATATTATTAATACTAAATAGTGTCATTATTGTAATAGTTTTCCTTTGATAGGATAATTTCCATTATTACTGTTTAGTTGTTTACTATATAAGCTCTACTTATATTATAATCGATGTAATCGATAATAAGTTTCATTATAATAAAACCCCACTTTCTCTTTTCTCTCCATACTTTATCATGGTATCTTGAGTCAGGTTGATTCGATCCGGTATCGATTGATTGAGAGTTGAACACGATGTCTTCTTCATGTTGGATTAAAATATGTGTTTCGATAATTTTTTTCTTCCCCTCTTTCTTCAAATTGATTATGTTTTTTTTGCTGGATGATATTGATTTAGGTTTTTTATCATGACTTTTTTTTTTCTGAATAAGTGAATATGAGTTCTCTAGTTGTTTTGATTATGGATTTAGCCACCGTTCCAATTATTTTTTTCTCTCTTTCATCATTTTTCATCGTATTGGTTAGATTATTCTTGAGCAAAAGTTGATTTTTGTTGGATTTTTTTCTTTTGATTTCATTTTGTCTTGGTTGGGACTCTCACACATACTTTCTATTTCTTATTCTTTGATGGCAATGGCTCGTTGGTAAGATTGTTTTTTTTTCATTTTCCTGTTCTTCTCTTTCCCTTTTGTTCTTGTGTTCAATAATGGGAGTAGCCCTAGGCACATCTGTATACCTTCTTTTTTCTCTTTCTTTCTCGTGTTCAATGATGGGTTTCTCGTGTTCAATGATGGGAGTAACCCTAGGCACAACTGTATACCTTCTTTCTCTCTCTACTGATTTAAGATTATAAATTGGTTTCTCGGTTATAATATGTATATGGATTTGATTAGTTTAGGTTTGATTCGATTTGGATAAAGTTTATTGGTTAGATTTGGATATAATTTGGATTCGATTCTTATTTTAGGTTAGATTTGGATTTGAATTGGTTGGGCTTGGTTATTGGGTTTGGATTTTAGATTTGGATACAATTTGTGGATTTGGATTCAGTTTTGGTTTCGGTATTGGTATTATTTTTTATGCTTGCAGTTCGTTTGATCTTTCTTTCTTGTTCATTGGTTGCAGATTCGTTTAAATTTTGAAATTGTTTCGGTTCGTTATTGGCTGACATGGATAGTTTTTCTTCTCTTGTTATTTGGATTTTCTGTTTGCTTTGGTTTTGATACAGATGCACTTGGATTGCAATTTTGTTTTTGTGGTTGCAGTTTGAGAGCTGATGTTAACATACATAATATTATTATTACTAGATGATAACTCGTGCGAACGGGTCGAGATTATTTATTTGAATTGATCATTTCTTTATTAAATTTATATAAGAATTATTTTATTTATTACAAAAAATACTTTAAAAAAGATAATAGTACAAAAAAACTACGTTATATATGCAACTCAGTAGTTTATAATAAAATAATTGTAATTACATCAGAATTCTAATAATTCTAAAAGATACGAATTTAGAAGGAATTACCATTAAAACGAGATTTCATTTATTAATAAGATATTCGATGATAACCCGTGTGAAGCATAGGCCAGCGAAAATTTAATTAAATTGATCATTAATTTATTGTAAGAAATTACGTTATTTGGAAAGAATTTGCTTATTAATAAAGGTAATTTTATATCTTATTTATTTAAGTTTATTTAAGAAATCAAGGAAAAAAACTAAATGATTCTGATATATACGTAAAAAGGTACATTATTCTGATAAATACGCTATTTGTGAACTGAATAGAGTTATAATAAAAAATTACAACTATAATCATAGGAGAAATATAAATCTTTTGGTATAACCAAATTTTGGTACCCAAGTATCATTAAAAATAGATTTCGTTTGTTATGGATAAGACTGTCACCCTAGATCAACATATGTATTCGTAGTATTTTTTGATTAAATTGTAATACAAGAACTATAATTGTAATAGGATTTTATTTATTTATTTTATAAAAATAACACAGAATTTTAGGGAAAATAGGATTCTCGGGTTGAAACCAAAATATGGTGCGAACTAAATTTAGCACAAAGTAGTACATTAAAAAGGGGGTTTTTACTTATTAATAAAGGTTATAGATATTGATTTTATTTATTATTTATTATTTATTTAACATAACATACATGATTCTGGTTCTAATAGATACGTTATTCGTACAATTCACTAAGATTATAGTATACAAATTATAATTATAACGAAATTCCAAACATTTTTTTAGAAAATAGTATGAATTTTAGGGGAAGTAGGAATTTAGGGTGAAATAAAATAAGGGTAGAACCAAATTTGTTACCGAAATATCGTTAAACACCAAAGTACCATTAAACTGAGATTTATTAATAAAAGGTCATAGATTCGTTAGTTTTTATAAAATGTTATACGATCAAGCTAACTATTCATTGGTACTTTACAAAAATTTATATCAATTAACTCTAGATTGTATATTGTATTAATTGGTGTTTTACCCTATATTTGTTGGTGATTTTTTATCGTAGTATTTTCTTAGTAAAACAATTATAAACAAAAAAATAACAGTTATCATAAATTCTATTTTTAATTATTTATAAAGAAACATAATATTTTAGGGAAAATAGGATTCTTTTAAAAATTACAAATAAAAGAATTATAATTATAATAGAATTTCTATTTTCATTATATTTTAAAAAAATCAACATAGAATTCTAGGAAAAATTGGATTTTAAGGATGAAAACAAAGTATAGTACAAACCAAATTTGATACAAAGTGGTACGAACAAAAAAGGATTTTGCTGATTAATAAAGGTTATAGATTGGATAATTTAATGTAAGCGTTTTTTTTATTGGATAATTAATTTCCATTATTATAATAAAAGCTCTCTTTCTCTTTTCTCTCCATACCTTAATAGGACATATTTACGATATATTTTATATTCGACAAATTTTCTATTTTATGGCAATTTTTTCGTGATCAAAATAACAAATCTACCAGTGTCCAGTGATTACTACTCCCTCTGTCCCATCCATTTCTTTATAATTTTCTTTTTTGGACGTCCCACCAATTCTTTACATTACTAAAAATAGTAACTTTTAACAATAAAATATATTATTACATCCATTACTTCACTCCACTTTTTCAACACTTTGCACCATTAAACCCACTACTTCACTTATTTTAACAATAAAATCACTATTACACCAACTACTTCATTTATTTTAACAATATTACACCCACTATCCTTGGTGTTCGTGCCCAACCCCCATGTTAAGAACCTAAATGGATGGAAGGAGTATATGTCAAGTTGCACGAATTCACGACAAAATTCATAATTATTCCAAGATTGTGGCATAAAGATGTTTTGTCAATATATATATAGGTCATTGTTCCATGGAGAACCATCTTACGTGGAGAACAATAGAGAACCACTTAAAATGCATTAAAATTACTTTATATATAAGGGCCCCGCAGGAGCATCTTCACAAAAAAGTCTTATAATTCTATCCTCTATATATTTATAAAAAAAATTTAACAATTTTTTTATAAAATTTTAAAAAATGATGACGTGGCAACATTTTTTTAAATTTTTTTTAAAATTTCTTTTTTGATGAATGGATAGAGGGTAGAATTATAAGACTTTTATGTGAAGGGGCCCCGCCAGGGGCCTTATATAAAGGGTAATTTTAATGCATTTTAAGTGGTTCTTTACGTAAGATGGTTTTCCATAGAGTGGGACTCATATATATATATATAGGGTCTTGTTCTAATAGAAACCAACTTAGAATAGAAACTGGAAACTAAACCTAAATTAAATATTTCAAGCTAATCTAGTGACCAAATTAGGGGTACCCCAATACAAAAAACGTTTAAAATTATTGGCTCTATTCAACAAAAAATTTAAAAAAATTAAAAAAAATAAAAAAAAATTACTGTTCACGTGATGACGTGGCACGTGAACAATAATTTTTTTTTTATTTTTTTTATATTTTTATTGAATAGAGCCAAGAATTTTATAAGTTTTTTGTGAAGGTGCCCCTAGCGGGGCCATTAAAATAAATGAAATATAATTTATTTAGTATAAGTTTCTAGTTTCTATTCTAAGTTTGGTTTCTATTTGTACGCTAGCCTATATATATATATAGTCTTACTCCACTACAAACTAAAATTAACTACAAACTAAAAGCTAAACACTAATTCAACATTTCATCTTAATCTAATGATCAAACTAGGGATACCCCAATACAAAAGATGTCTAAAATTCTTGGCTTCATTCAGCAAAAATAAATAAATTATTGTTCACTGTTGACGTGGCAGTCACGTCAGCAGTGAACAGTATTTTTTTTTTTTTTTTGCTGAATGAAGCCAAGAATTTTAGACATTTTTTGTAAAGGTGCCCCTGGCGGGGCCATTAGAATAAATGAAATATAAAATATTTTATGTTAGTTTGTAGTTTGTATTTGAGCAAAAACCTATATATATAGGGCTACTCAAATGAGACATCTCTTATAATGAGAAATGCATATTGGGCCACAAACTAAGCCCAATAAACCAAACACGTGCCTGTTGAACAATCAGCTTTTCTTTTTCAAAATCGAAAGAAAATTTCAGTCAAAACAAACACGATTACTAGATCAACCACTGCTACATCCTAACTTCCAAAACATCCGGTATGACCAAAAAATTGTCGAATGATTCACTACAATATATTCTAGAAAAATCACCAATATCAAGCACAATTTACCGAATTTCAACACAAATTACCGAATTTCAATTCAAATCACTAACAATTTAACAGCATAACACCAAACTTTTAAACATAAATTACCAAAAAATTCAAATCATCAAAAATCTGAACACAAATTCAAAGCAAATCACCAAAAAATTCAATACAAATCACCAAAAATTCTTATATAAATCACAAAATAACACCATCATCTCTGCCTCACCAAAACAAATATCACTGTCACAAATCACTCCACCATCCTAAACTCACCACCATCACAATCACTGTCACTAAACAATCATTATCACCATTCTGCCACCTAGAGAAATCACCATCAGATTGCTACTATTATCACAACATACAGAATCACCAAATTTCTGTCCAAATTACTAAAATTTCAACCCAAATCACCAAATTTCGATACAAATCACAAAATTCTTTTAAACAAATCACGTAAAGCGCTGCCTTCACCATACCTACCACCACCATCTCCACCATACATCATTCATCTTGCCCATTACAGACGTCGCAACCACCATAACTACCACTAGATGAGAGAAATCAGATATGGGTGAAGAAATCAGATTTGAAAATTTTAAATCTAAAGCAAATTTACCTGATATGTTTGTTTTCCCGACTAAATCTACCTGACATCATTGTGTACCAAACTCCAATCACCACACCGTCTTTCGATGACTTTATCTTCCAAATTTCCACAATTAGTTATGCATATTTATTTGTTTCTTGCCCCAAAATCGCACACATCTTCAAATCGGACTTAATATTCGACACCATTAACACTTCAAATCTTCAAGGATGTCATCGGAATATTGTTTAGATGAAATTAAAGAGTAGATCTGAAAAGAAAGTAAACTTAGATAAAAAGATGAGAAGAAAAGAGAGACAAGCAGGAAGAAGAGAGAATGGAAGATACGTGGGAGAGAGAGAGAGGGGGGAGAGAGGTAATTTAGAAATGATTGAGAAAGGAAGAAGATTAGACAAGAAAAGAATGGGTGGAAGATGGATGAGTGATCTAGGAGGAGAGAGAAACACTATAGATACATGTTTATGTTATTATACGTATAAATGTCAAATAGGAGTACGCGGTCAAGATTAAAAGTTGTTACAAAAATTGAGTGGTTCAGATTAAGTCTCAGTTCTCATTATAAGAGGGGTCTTATTTGAGCATCTGCCTATATATATATATATGTATGTACATATAGGCTTTTGCTCAAATACAAACCAATCCTTAAATACAAACTACAAACTAACATTAAATATTTTATATTTCATTTATTCTAAGGGCCCCGCCAGGGGCACCTTCACAAAAAGTGTATAAAATTCTCGGCTCTATTCAGCAAAAAAAAAAGTTATTGTTCACGCTGACGTCACTGCCACGTCAGCAGTGAACAACTCTTTTTTTTTTGCTGAATGGAGCCAAGAATTTTATATATTTTTTGTATTGGGTTACCCCTAGTTTGGTCATTAGATTAGCATGAAATGTTGGATTATTGTTTGGTTTTTAGTTTGTAGTTAATTTTGGTTTTTAGTTGAGTATGACTATATATATATATATATATATCGAGGTGCATTCTAGGAAGAACATTTTATATAAAGAACAATAAAAAATACCATCATAATACTTTATTTTTCATAAAAAAATTATTTGTTATGATAAGAATCACAAATTATAACAACAGGTAAGCTTAACATATCGAATCCTACATAGAATCTCATTTAAATTTAAAAATCAAATGTTACATAGAATCCAGTATAGAATTATATATATTTTTTTGTAACAATGAAATTATGTGTAATCATGTTATATTTGATCCTAATTTTTTGTTAGAATCTATATGTATTCATCAAACATCATTTTTGATGTGAAAATTAGAATTTAAATGCGATTTTATGTAAGATTCTATGGTGTTCTTTATTGTTCTTTATATAAGGATGTTTTTCATGGAACAATGACCTATATATATATCCTTGTAATGTATAAACGATTAAATGTAATTTGTTAAATAAAATGTTAGTAAAATACTGGTCGATCATCAATGCGAAATACGAGTATGGATTGAACTCGTGTTAATATTAAAATATTAATATTAATAAATAAATAATTAAGTATTATGAAGAGCAACATTTGAGTGGATACCGCAGAGACCATATATATACATTATGCGCTCAAAACATTGCAAAACATATATATTTGTAAAGAATGTTCAATAAACATTATTATTTCATTCAAAATCTTAAAAAACATATATGATTTGCAAGCAGAACATGTTTTGCAGAACAATACGTTTGACAATATTTTGTTTACAGAACATACATGATTTTCAAGATTTAATGAAATTTTCATGTAAACGTATATATTTTTCAAGATTTTCAATTAAATAAATGAAATAGTGATTTTCATATAACAAATATTTTCAATGAATAAGTTTTTGTAATGTTTTGATTGATATATGATCTTTGGTCTCCACTAAAATTTTGATGTCCATAGAACTTCACTCAATAAATAAATACTATTTAATTATGTAGTTATAGGGATCAAACCCGAGGTGAAGTTAAAAAAAATAAAGTAATAAATCGTGTACAGTTGTGTAGTTGCAAGAAATTGAACCTGAGCTAAAATTAAAGAAATTAAAATAAATAATTCTTGTATAAATATGTAACTGCATGGAATTGCACCCGAGGTGAATTTAAAAAAATTAAAATAAATAAACAGATGTGAATTTAAAAAAATTAAAATAAATAAATATTATATAATTATATAGTTGTAAGGAGTCGAATCTAAGATAAAACTAAGGAAATTAAAGTAAATAAATCTCTTCTCTTCTCTTCCTTCCTTTATTTATATTATATGCCAACAAGGTCTTTCAAGGCTATTTAGTAAATTACGTGTTTACCCCTTATTTAGTAAATTACGTGTTTACCCCTGACAATTTTAATATATTAAAAAATGTTGGTACCAAGGCTTGAACCCATGTTCTTTGGATTAGAAAGGATTTATGTTCCCATCTCCAACCACTACACCAAAGAAGAATTTATGTTACCTTTTTAAAAATCATTTACTACATGCACAAATAATTCTCATGTTCTATTTTATTTAATATTACTACCTTGCTGGGAATTAAAAAATTTAATCAAATGAATTATGTTATCTATCTATTATGTTTAGTATGAGCATCAAATGAATTATGTTGTTTGTGTATTATGTTTAGAATAGGTCAAAATGATTTTTGACGTGTTATAAAAAATTCAATATACCCGTTATAATAATTTAAAACATAATTTGTGATTAGTTAAATAATTTACATATGAGATACAAACACTGTATTGATTTTTAATTAAATTAAAAAGCGTAGTTGGACTTAGGTAAAAACTTTAATCAAATGAATTATGTTATCTATCTATTATGTTTAGTATGAGCATCAAATGAATTATGTTGTTTGTGTATTATATGTTTAGTATAGATCAAAATGATTTTTGACGAGTTACAAAAAATTCAATATACCCGTTATAATAATTTAAAACATAATTTTGTGATCAGTTAAATAATTTACACATGAGATACAAACACTGTATTGATTTTTAATTAAATTAAAAAGCGTAGTTGGACTTAGGTTAGGACACGACATTAGAAATTAGATTATAGATTCAATACAATTAATTATGAGATTAAGATGTATAGTTATGTTAATGAAAGATTGATATTTAAAAAAAATACTAAATTGTATATATAATACATAATCGCTAGAATCACGAGTGATAATAGTTTATAGATGTATACACACAATGTATCATACTTCAAATAATTTATTAAATGTATCACACTTTTTATCTATTATATTTCAAAAATTACGAATCATCTATCTTAAGAATCATAACAATTAAATTAGATGAATTTAAATGGTGCCCGTGCTTTACACGGGCTATCATGCTAGTTCTATATATAATAGAGCAACACATGGATAATTTAGGGGTATTGAGCCAATTAACCCCTCCTGTGAAATTACAGTTATACCCTTACAAGTTATAAAATTATATGAATTGTCACTCTCTTATTTAAATGGGAAAAAATGATTTTGTTTTCGTGGTGAATCAAACCTAGAACCTCCACTACACAAGTATTGAGTTAAAAAACCTTTTACATAAACCCGACCTCTCCATTATCTTATTTTGAGTTAAAAAAACCTTTTACATAAACCCGACCTCTCCATTATCTTATTTTTACTATTATTTTAATTTTTGAGTAAAAATAAAGGTGATTCGCATTATTTTAAAAATATTATATTATAGGTTTCACAATAAGGTACACAAAGGGGCATTTTGAGCCAATAAACCCCCTATGATATTACGAGTTTGCCCTTATATATTACAAAATTACATTGATTTGCCACTCCCTTATTTATTTGAAGAGAAAAAATAAGTTATTTTGTGTTTGTGGGGAATTGAACCCACAACCTCCTCTATATATTTATTCCTCCAAATCATTATGCTACATGAGAATAAAGTCCTTGTAAATGCATATAATCTTCTGTAATTACAATAAAGTCCTTGTGTATTTGTTTGTAATTTTTTTTAATCTCAGGAAAAGTTACTTGTGGTAATCTCAGGAAATTTAATCTCTATGCTACATTATTTTTTTTTGGTATGGAGTTAAAACTCTTTTTACATAAGTTCGATCTCTATATTATCCTATTTTTACTATTATTTTAATTTATGAGTAAAAATAATAATGACAAATATTAATTTCAAAATTTGAAAGTTTAATTTTCAAAATATGGTACGTAATTGTATACACAAATTTCAAAATTTTATTCCACGCTCTTATTTTAAGTGAGTTAATTTATTTTTGTTGTGAATTTAACCAATAACCTCGTCCAAACAATTCATCCTTCCGATCATTGTACTACATACATTTTTGGTTTTTAGTTAAATTCGACCTCATATTTATTCTATTTTTAGTGCTAATTTAATTTTTGAGCAAAAGATAATGGTGATTCACATTACTTTTAAAATATTGTATTTTTGTTTACAAACCATGGTACGTGATTATATATACAACTAATTTAAAATTTTGATAATAATATCACGCAATGTAAATTGGTTTATTATTAAACATTTCTTACATATAATATTAACTATAATATATTTTATATTTTTACATAACAATATATAATTATAAAAAGAGATCCTTAAAAATGTCAGATAATACAAAAGTTAAAAAAATGAATCTTGTAGATAAGTTGAGAATGATAAACTTCCTTGAAAAAAGATCATATAATATATAATAATACAAAATATAGGAATCAGTTCATATCATATGTACATCGACTAAAATCGTATAACACACAAGAGAAATTTTGGTTGGAAAGAATATTAAAAAATTGAAAATAAATTGGAAAAAGGATTAAAAATACAGTTAAGTTAACAAATATCTTAAAAATTAGTATATTGCATAGCATGCACATACACAAAATATTATGTCAATCACATTATATACTATGAGGTAGTTAAAACTATTTGCCTAAAAAGATAAAAATTTAAATTATGCAATTATTTTTTTATATACTGATTGGACAACATCTTTATTGTGAAACATTACGTGGGTAAATAACATGTTTCTTGAGTTGTCAAAATTATAACTGGAATATGAATAAATATGTCATTCGTGTACGACTCATTTATTTTATGATTGTATTCTTAAATATACTTTGAAAGAGAAAGACATCAAAAGAACTTTATTTCTCCCTCTTATGTATTGACTAGATTCTTTATGAAAGAATGACAAAAAAATGAGGATAAAATATTAAAAAAATATCATTCCAAAAATTGATTTATAGTGATGAAAAACACTAAGGAGAATTAAACAAAAAAAGCCCCCTTTATTATTTAAATTGTATGTTCTCTTACCCAAATTTATTATAATAACAAATTACTAGATGTTTTCTACTTGTGATATAAATTTGTACGAATTGATGTAAATGTGTTATTCTATATTCAACACATTTATATGCCACGAAATATTTTATTTTGATTGCTTATCTGAATAATTAAATCAAACTTTTGTAAAACAAAATTGGAATATTATAACAAACATGTTTTAACGGAAACTATACAATCATGTCAATATATATTCTTTAAATCGTAAAAATAAATAAGTTTACATCAACTTCTAGAAGATGCTCGCACGGGTTATTACGCTAGTTTTATATTATTATATAATTGTAAGAATTTGTCAAAAAAAAAAATATATATAATTGTAAGAAATTGAACCCCCTAATTTAATCATAATCAAATTCGATACTCGGATACAATTACGTCCATTAATTCATAGTTTGTCACACAATTAAAATGTATAGATGTACAAATTTGATACCAGATACATACCTTATTAGAACTCTGATGCGAAGATGCTAGATATTATCGTTGTTAAATGAAGCTTATTAATCAAAGCTATCAGACTACGAGCTCCTTCGTAACAAGCCCCACAGATCGTATACCTCAACGGCCTCAATATAATGGGACTCACACTATAGTTACATATCGGGCAGTCCATTTGTGCAGAAAAGTCCATCTCAATAACCCACCTTCAACTATTATTCTTACTTTCCATTACAATTTCACAATTTGCCTCACTGTTTATGATTCTGTGGATATGCAATATTAGTTGGACTTGAAAACCTGAAAACTTTGTGGGCTTTTAGGTTTACACGTGGGAGTATACCATTGCTTCTTGGACCCGATTATTTATATGAAATGAATGGACTCGTTCAATTCCAAGATATGAAATAAAAGCAAAAATCTTTGCATAATGAGCTAAAAAAAACTTAAAATTGAAAAATGGCTTAAAATAAAAAGTTGATAAGAGATAACATATCATAAGTATGCATGACACATAACATATTTTAATTTATGACGCATAAGTATGCATGCAAGATTCTATTTTATAATTAGAAAAATTACCAATAATAGGCATGACATATAAATATTTAGGATAATTTTTGAAATATTTTTGGAATATCTAACATTTCTGGTTTGTTCGAGATCCTAGCAGTAGTCGGTTACTACCATGCAAAACTTCCTACGAGTCAGGGACGTCATACATACATATTAACAGATACTCCCAAGTCCTATCGACATGGAAAAAATAAATTATTTCGCTCCTACAAAAATGGCTTGATATTTTTGGATTTTTGAATGACTAAGATGTTGACGTCAAAATTTATTTTTTAGTTTAAACAAAATAATGGTTCAAAAATAGAAATTAAATTTTTAGTTGATGTCAAATAAAAAAAAACCAACTTTTTTTTTGTTTTTTAGTTTAAACAATATTAAAATTGTTAGTTCTATGGAAATTTGGAGAAGGCTGATTTTTAACACAGCAATAATCAAAAGATTTAATCTCCCAACAAAAAAAATGCAAATATGAAATAAGAATAGATATTTAAAAAATAAATATTTATTTATTTTCTTGGGTTGTTAAAACAATCTGGAAAAAAGATTCGACTTACAATTTGCTTAATCCTTTTTAAAACTAATAAAATCTTTGTAATTAATTTATCTAGCTTGACATTACTGGAATCATCCATAATCCCTTGACAAAATTACATTTTTTTCAAATTAAATCACAAATTTGTAAAACAATTTCTTTTTTTGAAAATGAATAATTCATCCAAGCAAAATTTTTTGATGCGAATTAGTTAAATTGAATTGAAATGAAGGGAAAGTTTGAAGAGTTTCCACAAACATTATCTTCATTTTTCCATTTTATAACTAGAATTCAATTTATAAATTAGGTTATCAAACTAAATGCTTACTAAAAAGTTAAACAACGCCATCAGTCAGAAGTCATCAGAAATTACCTGATGAAATAACTAACTTACTACCTAGAAGTTAAACCGGAAATTCTATCAAAAAATAGACTTTAATCAATATTATAATGAGTAAAGAGTACTTTGTGTATCTGTACTTAGGCCGTGACACCGCTTGCAATACCAAACTTTAAAGTCGAGCATATGCAATACTGAAGTTGTTATTTCGTTACACTTTAGTGTTTTTCTGTTAAATAACTTTAACTCCGTCAAAAAAGGGGGGTATTGTTAGAAAATGGAAAGTTTGAGGCATATTTATAATATGTTCTTGATGTAATTTCCGGAAACTAACAAGTGAAGGTTGTTCCTTGTTACGAGGACTTAAACTTTCATGTTTGGATCTAAGACATTTTCTTAGTGGAATCCATAAATAAATTGAGTTGAAGTTGCTTGCTTGAAATGGGTTATGTGGGTTAGTTAGTTGAAATAACTGAAGTCCCACATAGGGATGGCAACGGGTCGGGTTCGGCTCGGGTTTTGCAAAATCCAAATCCATATCCAAATATTTTCGGGTTTTAAAAATAAATCCATATCCATATCCAAATCCGAAACTCAATATCCAAATCCAAATCCGTCGGGTTTCGGATCGGATCGGGTTTTTTTCGGGTATTTAAAATTAAAAATATTGCAAGTAAGTTGCTTAACAAACAAAAAATAGAAAATAATGTAAGTAAATTTAAAAACACCGCTACATGCAAACTACGTTAATAATGTTTATATAAAAATTAAATAAAATATGATTAAGTAGTTAGATATAACGTATTATACGGATTGATATATTAAGTAAAATCTGAAATGTGTTAAATTAATAATTTCTAATATACCAACACAAATGAAAATTTTATGTAAAGTAAAGGAATTTTCATCCTAAATATATTAATAAAATTTGATTTTGAGAAAGAGACGATTAATCACTAGATTATTATTAATTATTTCTAATATGATAATAATTTATACATCTAAAATCTGAAATATTATATATAATAATTACAAATTATCATATTATATATAATTATTAAAATGTTTTATTAAAATTGAATTTGAATTACATGTATAATATTTTTATTAAAATGTATATATATAAAATAATGTGTGTATATATATATATATATATGTATATATAATTAAATTATACTTGGATGTGTATAAATTTTAAATTAAATTTAGGATATATACACACACACACACACACACACACACACACACACACACACACACACACATATATATATTCGGGTTTTTTTCCGGGTTTCGGGTTCGGATCGGGTTTGGATCGATTTTCGGGTTTCGGATCGGTATATGTAATATCAAAATCCATATCCAAAAATTTTCGGGTCTAAAAATCATATCCAAATCCAAAAAATCGGGTTCGGGTTATCCAAAATTTCGGGTTTCGAATCGGGTATCCGTCGGATCGGATTTTTTTGCCATCCCTAGTCCCACATAGAATTGGTAATGAGAGGTTGGTGGCTTTATATAGCTCCATGTGCAAGTGCAGTGTATAACTACTAAGGCATGTGGGTGTGCATGGTTGTAGTGTGAGCCTCGCGCACACACACAGGCGCGCGCCGCCGCCGCCCGCCTCGCCACGCCACGACTCGGGTCGGGTCGAAGGGAATTTGGGCGAATGTCTCGGCGTCTCGCGTACGCGAGGCGACCTGGGCGAGGAATTTTATTACCTGGAATATTGATTTATTTTAACAGGTTTCAGATTTATTTGTTATATAGCAGTACTGGAAATGAATGGATCAGTATTGGATAAAATCCTGGACTGGATCAGTACTTGGAACAAATCCTGATGGACTTAGTCAGACATCAGATACTGATGGACTAAATCCCGATGGATATCAGTTCCTGACGAGCACTGAATCCTGATCCTGACGGACATCAAATCCTGATGCTACTGATGGCCAGATCCTGACGCAGTTGTAACTGAAAAATAAATACTGATGCAGTTAATGAAATTAAATCAGAATATTTACTTTCCTTTTAAGCCATATCTCTTACGTTTTATTTTTTGGGTATTATATATATCGAAGATATAAAGTTGAGAGGTATATACGTTAAGGAAAAACCCTTGTTCGTTCTTCTTCTCTTTTCTCTCTCGACACAAACAGATTATTTACATAATTCTTAGGCGAACTGAGGTGCTGGTCGTCGTTGATCTCTGGTGTATCTGTGAACACATTGATCGGAGCTGTTTTATCCTGGAAGTGTTATTGCAGCAACCCAACACAGCGTAAGTGTGGCAATAATCTCTTCAAGAACAGCCAAGTCTTCTCGTAGGGCTTGGTGACTCAGCTGTTCTTCTCTCTC
The DNA here is from genome assembly GCA_037693485.1 of Kitagawia praeruptora. Classification (NCBI taxonomy): domain Eukaryota; kingdom Viridiplantae; phylum Streptophyta; class Magnoliopsida; order Apiales; family Apiaceae; genus Kitagawia; species Kitagawia praeruptora. The sequence continues at coordinate 122,446,584 of CM075346.1, read as the reverse complement.
TGATCAGTAGTTGATAAATCTTCTGTGAGAGATAAGTTTGTTCTTACTTTTCTCGTTAATTACAGTCTCTAATTATATTCTTGTGTTGCCTTCGTGATTTGTTTCTGTTAATTGGTTTTATGCCTGTTCTTGTTTAATATATATAACTGCCTCATTGTTGTGTTTAGTGTAAAATACCCAACATTCTTGAAGAGATTATTTGTGTTATATATTGTTAATTAACAAGATGGTTAACGAAACGGAAACTCCTGTTGTTGAGACTGGCTCTGGGTCTACTGTTACTGTACCTACCATTGATTGGACTACGTACCGTTTCCCACAACCTATCGATATGTCAGGTATGCCTGATAAATTCGGTGGGGGTGTTGGTTTTTCTCGTTGGCAGAAAAAGATGAAACTGTGGTTAACGGTAAAGGGTCTATGGCCAGTGGTGCAGTATGAGAAACCAGTTGTGGTTAAGGAGAAAGCCGAAACTGTTAAGGCTTATACCATGTGGGAGGAAAAGGATGGGGTGGCTAGGGCTGCTATTCTGGTAGCTTTAGCGAACACTCTGTTCGATGTTTATTCATCTGACTCCTACACTGCTAAGCTCTTATGGGAGAAGCTTGACCAAACACATAATACTGACTCACAAGGTCTGGAAAAGTATTATGTGGCTAGGTTCCTTGATTTCAAACTGGTGGAAACTAAATCCATGACTGAGCAGGTGCATGAGTTTGAGATGTTGGTGCATGCTTTGAAGGAGTCTGGTATGGACCTACTTGAAAAGTTTCAGGTTATGTCTGTGATTGAAAAGCTCCCTAAGTCTTGGGAAGAGTTTGCACTCTCCCTGAAAAGACAGAAAGGAGAGATCACTTGGACAAACCTGATGTTGGACATCTCTGTACAGGAGCAACACAAGTCCAAGCAAGGACATGTGATGCCTACTGAACATGCTGGGAGTTCGAAGGTGAATGTAGTGACTGTAGGACAGAAAATAAAGTCTGTCACTAAGAAGGAAAACACTAAGTCTAAGGACAAGAACAAGGCTAAGAAACCAAAGGCAAACAAACCATGTTGGTCTTGTGGACAGGTTGGTCATTGGAGCAAGGACTGTCCTGAAAAGAAAACTAAGAAACCTGTTGTGGGAGCACAAGCTAACACTGTGCTTGGTACCACTGGTGGGCCTACGGTTAACATGGTTGTTGGTGAGGCTGTTGCTTCTGAAACTGACAACGGGTATGTGACCTACAACCATGTACTTCTTTCCACTTATTCGTCTCATGAATGGTTGATTGATACTGGAGCTAATGTACATATTTGTACTGATATTACTCTATTTGTATCTTATCAACAGACTCATGGAATGACTGTGACGATGGGGAATGCTAGTGCAGCTCAAGTACTTGGAATAGGAAACGTGGACCTGAAGTTCGCTTCTGGGCGTGTTCTATCCCTCACTAGAGTGCATCATGTTCCTGATATTCGTAGAAATATAATAAGTGGAAGTTGTTTAGTTAAGAATGGTTTTGAAGTTTCTTTGAAATTTAATAAAGTAGTTATTACAAATATTGGTGTATTCTTTGGCAAAGGTTACTTGTCGGATGGATTATTTTTAATAAATGTTGAGCCTGTTTTGGGCAGTTTTGTTAATAATAATGTTGCTCATTCTGTTAATTGTGTTGAATCATCTGATTTGTGGCACGCACGTCTTGGTCACTTGAATTTTGGTGCTCTAAATAATATGATGAACTTAGAGTTGATTCCAAAACATGCCATTGATAAGAAATCTAAATGTCAAGTATGTGTGACAGCTAAACAAACTAGGAAACCCTTTCATAATATTGTTAGGGATTCGAATGTGTTAGATTTAGTGCACACTGACATATGTGAATTTGGTGGTGTTTTGACCAAGGAACATAATAGGTATTTCATTACTTTTATAGATGATTGTAGTAGATATTGTTATGTTTATTTGCTTAAACATAAAGATGAAGCACTATATAAATTCATTATGTTCAAAACTGAATCTGAAACACAAACTGGTAAAGTACTTAAACGTTTGAGATCAGATAGAGGTGGTGAGTATACGAGTAACTCGTTTAATGAATTTTGCAAGAGCAATGGTATAGTTCATGAGGTAACTCCACCATACAAACCTGAGTCTAATGGGGTGGCAGAACGAAAGAACAGAACCTTTAATGATATGATCAATAGTATGTTGATTAATTCTGGGTTGCCTAAGTACATGTGGGGAGAAGCTCTGAATACGGCTTGCCATATTCTGAATAGAGTTCCTCTAAAACACATGGACAAGACACCTTATGAATTATGGACAGAAAAAATGACTAGTTTAAAATATCTTCGTGTGTGGGGGTGCCTTGCAAAGGTACTTGTCCCTGAACACAAGAGAAAGAAACTAGGGCCGAAAACTGTTGATTGCATCTTTTTGGGCTATAAGGAAACCACTACAGCTATGAGATTTTTAGTGTTAAAATCTGACATAGATGGAATAGTGGCTAATTCCATAGTTGAATTTCGTGATGCAACATTCTTTGAGGATGTGTTCCCTATGAAGACTGGTATACCTCAGGGGATTCCTGATGATGATCCCACTCACACATCGAGGTCCATTCCTGATCATGTGGAAAGGATGACAAATGTGGGGGCAGATCCTGGTAGTAGCTCTACTCCTGATGAAGTAGAAGAACCTAGAAGGAGTAAGCGTGCTAAGGTAGTCAAGGATTTTGGAAGTGACTTTATCACTTACAATATCGAGGATGAACCTTTAACTTTTCGACAGGCCATGGATTCTTCAGAATCTAGGTACTGGAAAGGTGCTGTAAAAAGTGAAATTGACTCTATTGTTTCTAACGGAACATGGGAGTTAGTTGATCTACCTCCTTGGTGTTCTACTATAGGATGTAAATGGGTGTTCAAAAGAAAGATGAATCCTGATGGCTCAATAGATAAGTATAAGGCTAGGCTGGTAGCTAAGGGCTTTAAGCAAAAGGAAGGCATTGATTACTTTGACACATACTCTCCAGTTGCTAGAATGACAACAATCTGAATGCTTATAGCATTGGCTTCTGTACATGGTCTTATCATCCATCAAATGGATGTAAAGACAGCTTTTCTTCATGGTGAACTTGAAGAAGAGATTTATATGGATCAGCCTGAGGGATCTGTTGCCTTTGGAAATGAAAGAAAAGTATGTAAGTTAATCAAGTCTATATATGGCTTAAAACAAGCTCCAAGAGACTAGCATAAAAAGTTTGATGAAACTGTTTTAGAATCAGAATTTGTAGTTAATGAAAGTGACAAGTGTGTCTATTACATGGTTAAAGGAAATGAATGCATTATTGTGTGCATGTATGCGGATGATATTTTGTTGTTTGGAACCAATATTGAGATTATTAACGAGACAAAAAGGTTCTTGAAAAGGCATTTTGAAATGAAGGATATGGGAGAGGCTAGTGTGATTCTTGGTATCAAGTTGACTCAGTCAACTGATGGAATAACCTTGTCACAATCTCATTATATAGAGAAATCTATACTTGAGAAGTATGGTTATTCAAATTGTAGAATTGCAAGTACTCCGTATGATCCTAAAATCGCCCTTATCAAGAATAGTTCAGGAATACCTGTGTCTCAGTTAAGGTATTCTCAGATTATTGGGAGTTTGCAGTATCTTGCTAATGGTACTAGGCCGGATATTGCATATTCATTGTCTAAGTTAGCAAGATATACAAGCTGTCCAAACAAGACTCATTGGGATGCTCTTGATAGAGTGCTTAGATATCTAAAAGGCACCATATATCTTGGTTTGCATTACAGGAGGTTTCCTGGAGTGCTAGAGGGATATAGTGGTGCAAGTTGGATAGCTAAGAAGTCTGGTTCCAATGGAGTGACTGGATACCTGTTTACCCTAGCGGGTGGAGCAGTGTCTTAGAAGTCTTCTAGACAGACTATTATAACTCGGTCTACTTTTGAGGCTGAGTTGTGTGCATTAGATGCCACGGGGACTGAGGCTGAATGGTTACATGGACTGATGTCAATGTTACCTGTAGTAAGTTGTCCACTTCCTGCTTTTGCTGTTCATTGTGATAGCCGTACAACTATCGACAAGATAAACAGCAAGAAGTATAATGTGAAAACAAAGAGACATATCCAAGTTAGACTAAAGTCTATAAGGGGTCTAATGTCTGACAGGATCATAGCTGTTGAGTTTATTGGAACTCAAGAAAACCTAGCTGATCCTTTGACTAAAGGGCTTGAGCATGCTGTAGTCCTTAAGTCTAGGTTGGGGATGGGACTGATAGCCCATAATGATTCATCTACAGCGGGAACCCAATACACATGAGAGGAGATCCCTCGAAAGTGTATTCAATGTGGTAATAACAAGTTGTAAGGGTGAATTGGTTGTACCTTTAATTATATAGATTGATACTTACGTATCTGGAGTCTATCCCCTGTAAACCTACAAGGTACTGTCACTGCCAGAATAGCAAGAGTTATTTGAACTCTGAATGGGGTCAAGTCATTTGACGAGATGCTAGCAGTACATCTCTGGAGATGCCCAGCTAAGCGAATGTAATTGTGTGGTCGTAAATAGAGGAAAGGGTTATTCCTTGAAGCATTCGACGAACAGGATCGAGACATGACCATTAACGTCTCAAAGCCGTAGATTAGCACCATAGCCTTTGACTTGTCGTCGTCTATGGAGTGTGGTTACACCAAACGGATAAAGATTCAAGGTGAAATATTCCATCTGAATCCGGTAGCCATCGAAGTAGAGGACTTAGGAGGGTTCAAACCCGGAAGGGTACCTACTCTGAAAAAACAAGTCATGATGAGAATCGATATGCATTTCTGTATGGATTTGTGGGGAATTGTTAGAAAATGGAAAGTTTGAGGCATATTTATAATATGTTCTTGATGTAATTTCCGGAAACTAACAAGTGAAGGTTGTTCTTTGTTATGAGGACTTAAACTTTCATGTTTGGATCTAAGACATTTTCTTAGTGGAATCCATAAATAAATTGAGTTGAAGTTGCTTGCTTGAAATGGGTTATGTGGGTTAGTTAGTTGAAATAACTTAAGTCCCACATAGAATTGGTAATGAGAGGTTGGTGGCTTTATATAGCTCCATGTGCAAGTGTAGTGTATAACTACTAAGGCATGTGGGTGTGCATGGTTGTAGTGTGAGCCTCGCACACACACACACACACACACACACGCGCGCCGCCGCCGCCCGCCTCGCCACGCCACGCCATGCCACGTCACGACTCGGGTCGGGTCGAAGGGAATTTTGGCGAATGTCTCGGCGTCTCGCGTACGCGAGGCGACCTGGGTGAGGAATTTTTTACCTGGAATATTGATTTATTTTAACAGGTTTCAGATTTATTTGTTATAGCAGTACTGGAAATGAATGGATCAGTATTGGATAAAATCCTGGACTGGATCAGTACTTGGAACAAATCCTGATGGACTTAGTCAGACATCAGATACTGATGGACTAAATCCTGATGGATATCAGTTCCTGACGAGCACTGAATCCTGATCCTGACGGACATCAAATCCTGATGCTACTGATGTCCAGATCCTGACGCAGTTGTAAATAAAAAATAAATACTGATGCAGTTAATGAAATTAAATCAGAATATTTACTTTCCTTTTAAGCCATATCTCTTACGTTTTATTTTTTGGGTATTATATATATCGAAGATATAACGTTGAGAGGTATATACGTTAAGGAAAAACCCTTGTTCGTTCTTCTTCTCTGTTCTCTCTCGACACAAACAGATTATTTACATAATTCTTAGGCGAACTGAGGTGCTGGTCGTCGTTGATCTCTGGTGTATCTGTGAACACATTAATCGGAGCTGTTTTATCCTGGAAGTGTTATTGCAGCAACCCAACACAGCGTAAGTGGGGCAATAATCTCTTCAAGAACAGCCAAGTCTTCTCGTAGGGCTTGGTGACTCAACTGTTCTTCTCTCTCTGATCAGTAGTTGATAAATCTTCTGTGAGAGATAAGTTTGTTCTTACTTTTCTCGTTAATTACAGTCTCTAATTATATTCTTGTGTTGCCTTCGTTATTTGTTTATGTTAATTGGTTTTATGCCTGTTCTTGTTTAATATATATAACTGCCTCATTGTTGTGTTTAGTGTAAAATAACCAACAGGTATCACTGTCTTTTTACACTAATCATTTCACTTCAACTTTGATTTTTGATTTTATTATTAACTGATTAGTTAATTTTGAAAGAAAAACAATAAAAAATAAACAAAAACACCTCGTCCCCCATCCACCTCGCAATAACCAACCACAGCCTCCACCATTCTACCTCCGTCCCTCTGCAGCCATCCGCTTCCTTCCATCTCGCGACTCTAACCTCACATCCCACCTCCCCTCTTCTTTACCTCCGTTTACCACAACAACCCGCCTCCGTTTTCTCCTCCGTTCATCACCAACAGTTCAGTCCAGCCTCTCCCTTTTCATTCAAAACTCACCACCTCTGCCACCACTCCCTCACCGCCGTTCAACCACACCACAACCACACCAACAGTTCAGTCCGTTGTCTTGCTTATTTGTGCTTAGCAAGAAGAAGCTGCCACTTCTTCCTATAATAACAATATGACAAAGGTCGGAATCTTTGCTAAGCAAGGATGTCGAAGCCAAAGCGGAAACCTTAAAGTACCATATCCTTTCGGAATCAAATCAGAAGGGGAAGAACGTCTGAATTGTTCCATAAATTCCACATTTGATATTACCTGCAACATAACTACTAACCCTCCCAAGGCCATTATAAATCTAAACGATGCTGAGTTTCAGGTTTTTAATATATCAGACTCCGAACTGCGCATCAGTAACCTGCGCATCAGTAACCTTGGGGCTGAAGCGTGCTATGATCTATCTCCCTCACTTTCACAAGCTATTACACATCACTTGATTTGAGAAACACTTCATACACGTACTCTGGCACAAATGTGTCGACTTTTGTTGGTTGTGATGACTGGGCAAACTTCTACCAGGCTGAAGATGAAAATTTGCCTACAGGGTGCACTAGCATCTGTCACAATGAAAAGGAAGACCGAAAAGACGAGTGTTCTGGTGGTGGCTGTTGCCAAGTATCCGTTGATGCTCTCACGTACTATTATGTTGATCTCGGTACCTATAGCAACCATACTCCGCTTAATTCAATCAACTCTGCCACCAAACCCGCAGCCAACATCACCACATCTCCATCTCTCATCTCACTCTCCCCTTAATTCAATCCCATCGACCTCCTCTGTAACTCCTGCACCTCCCCACCTCAGGCATCGTTCCATCCAAAATCGAAACCAAACATGAACGAAAACCTCGACTAATTAATCTCCGAATCACAATCAGCCTTGAATCTCATCTCCGACTAACTCCCGCACCTCCCCACCTCAGGCCTGTGATGTACATCCCATCACTCGATTCAAAACAACTTGCTCCACTTCATCCAATGAATCTAACAACGTGGTATAACGTAACAACAACTTGACTCGATCAATTTGCTCTAGCGATTCAAACTCAATGACGATTCAAACTCAATTGTTGTTGTGTGTATAGGTGTGTATATAGATTTGAGAGATATAGGTTTGAAGAAGGGAGAGGGAGAGGGGAGTAAGCGGTTAGGTTTGAAGAAGGGAGAGGGAGAGGGGAGTAAGCGGTTGGGTCGGCGAAGATGCAGCGGCGAGGTGAGGAGAGGGAGAGAATTGAGGAGTGCGTTGAAAGGGGGGAATAAAATACGAGAGGTTAGGGAAAAAGCGGGGAATATTAAACTAATATGTGTAAAAAGATAATAATACCCCCATTTGTTTTGACGGAGTTAACGTTACTTAATAGAAAACACTAAAGTGTAACAAAATAACAACTTCGGTACTTTAAAATTTGGTATTGCAAGTGGTGTCACGGCCTAAGTACAAGTACACAAAGTGCACTTTACTCTAGTATAATTATATCAATATTATATTACCCTCTGTAGAGATGCACAAGAAGAACTTCGGGCCGGGCTTTTTAACAGCCGGATCGGACCGGGCTTTTTCAAAAATCGGGCCGGACCGGGCTTTCTCTAAAATATGAGGCCCGTTTTAGGCCCTCGGGCCAGGCCGGTCCGCTTTTTTCGGGCTTTTTATTAAAAAATTTATATATATGTAATTTCTATATTTTTACAAATATTTCTTGACGATCCAACTGTACGGATGTCAAGATATATCTAATTAAATGATATTACAAAATTTTCAAAAAATAAAAAATTAATTTGGTTGGAGATCTTAATAGAACATTACTATATTGTCTAGTACTAGGGGTGAGCAAAACCGGATATCCGGTCCGATTTTAAAATTCGGATCGGATATCCGGTTTTTCGGATTATGAAAAATTTATTCTGGTTCCGGTTTAACCGGATATCCGAAATTCGGATATCCATTTAAACCGGATCGGAAATCGGATAACCCGGATCCGAATTAATTAAGTAAAATTTATTTTAGTTTGTATAAATAAATGAATTTTTTTAACCTTTTCAATAAGTTATCGTGAACTTTACAAATAATAAATTAATTAATATAATTTTAGATATCATTGTCTTATATTTTAACATTTGTATATTCATTTTTTTCCTAATTTTATTTTAACTTATCATAAACTAGTAAACTACCAGTCATTTCTTTAACGAGTTCTTATAAATATTTTTTAAGAGATGTTTTTTTTTGAATAAATTTTTTAAGAGATGTTAATACTCCCTTCGTCCTGTTTATATTGACAACCATTTTTGCATGTTCCAAAAGTAGTAGCCACATTTCCTAAATAAAGCAAATTAAGTATTAGTAATGTTATGTTTTTCAAAGTATGCAAACAATTGAGAGTAAGTTTAGGAGTTTTCACTTGATTGCTCAATATTTACTTTTGATTGATGGTCAATATAAACGGGACAGAGGAAATAACACGCTAGCTCTCAAATTCATAATTTTAACCAAAAATATTCATCCATTTGCTTTGTTTTTATTTTTTTAATATTATAACTTCTTAATCAATCACTTTGAATAAAATGATTAATTAAGAGAAAATATTTATCAAGACTGGTTTAAGAATAAATTTATTAATTTATTAATCACTTTGGACAAATTCATTAATTTATTCGTGATAATTCATTACTTAATTTAATATGTTCAATGTTGAATTATTTGTCTACAATAAATTCATTATTTATTAAAAATAAAAATTATTTTTTAATAAATCTTATAAACCGGATCGGAACCGGATATCCGGATTTATACAAAGTTATGATCCGTATCCAAATTTATAAAAAAAAATCCGGATCGGATATCCGGTCCGGTTTTTTCGGATCGGATATCCTAATTTTCGGATTTTCATAATCGGATACCGGATCGGAAAATCGGATAATCCGATTTTCGGATTTTTTTGCTCACCCCTATCTAGTACTCGTAACTAGTGCTTCGTTCCAGACTATTATTTCTATAATTTTAAAAATATTTCTCGACGATCCAACCGTACGGATGTCAAGATATATCTAATTAAATGATATTCCCAAATTTTAAAAAAATAAAAAATTAATTTGGTTGGAGATCTTAATTGAACATGATGTGGGCTAAAAGTAAGCCCTAAAGACACATTTAATGTGGCATTAATTAGACCTAGAATGGTCCAAACGCGGGGCCCACCAGATGGGCCCAACCCTATTTATAATATTAATTTCGTAATTAATATTAGGGGTAATAACCAGCTCAGCAATAAGAGTCAAACAAGGATATTACTCTTGCCTGACTTAGCCTCCAAGACACATATTTCAACATGGAAACTGGTTCCTACATACTAGGATCTGGAACCTTCTTCTAGGCGGTGACTTACCCACCAAGTCACCTAACTCTACTACGATTCTAATGCTTCTCAGCCTATATAAAGGGTCTAACCCCTCATTCTCAGAACTACGTCTTGGCTTGATTCTCAATAACGAGATACGTAGGCACTCTGTGAGTACCTATTAGTCCCGAACACGGAAACAGCCATTAAAGCTCGAAGCTCATCAACCCTAGCATTAAATACAAATCGTAACCCAGTTTTTATTCCACAACATTTGGCGCCGTCTGTGGGAAAAAGACATCAACCATGGTTCAAACACGAAGGACACCGACCACTACCGAGCCTCTGCCACTCAGTTCTGCTCCGCCCACCACGGATCCGGTGCCCCCGACAACCGGGACGATCGTTTAATATCAAGTTTCTCAACCCCTAGGGACGACTTCCCATGTTGAGAGTACGTTACCTCCGATCGTCCACACAGATCCAGGGACTAATCCCCTTCAGATGGTGGTTTCTCCCTTGGTAGTCGATCCTAACCACCCCCCACATGGGTTCCAGATCCATACTACGGATCTCCCCATGAACACCAACCCAATGTATGGGATGCCTAACTACCCTCCTCCTCAAGGAGCTGGACCTAGTGGCCACGCCTTGTAGATCCGAGATAGAGAATAATATGACTACTCTGGCCCCTATACTGAGGATTCATCGTCTAATGATGATGATCGTGATGAAGCCCCGAGAAGGCGACGTGCTAGTAGGGAACCAAGAAGGAGAACACGAACTATCCATGATGGACCCCCATTGACAGCTGTTGAGAGAATCAAGGCTCATGAGGCTGAGATTCTAAGAATAAAGGAAGATATTGCAAGGGAACAAGCTAGGCTGAATCAAACTCAACCTCCTCCAACATCAGGACCGATTCCCTTTATAGATCTGGAGAGACCTTCAAGAAGGCAAAGAAGGGCTGATGCCCCAACTGGAAGAACAACAAGGGTAGAAACCCCCAAGAGCAACCCCAAGGATCTGATGCCACTTGGGGATCCTGATGATCCCACACCCCCGTTTACTGAGGAGGTGATGAATGCTCGTATCTCAAAGAAGTTTAAGATGCCGACAATTAAAGCTTATGATGGAACGGGTGATCCCGCAAACCACGTCAGGACATTCTCAAACGCACTGATGTTGCAGCCTGCAAGTGACGCTTTGAAGTGCAGGGCATTCCCTCAAACTCTGTCGGGTATGGCTCAAAGATGGCCGGCTGCCTGCAAACTCAATTGGCTCCTTTAAGGAGTTAAGTGCTGCTTTCGTTAGTCAGTTTATCAGCGGAAGAGTTCATGAGAAAAGTTCTGCATCCCTTATGTATGTGGTACAAGGGAAGAACGAAAATCTGAGAGACTATCTTAAGAGGTTCACCAAGGAGACTTTGAACATCACTGATCTAGAAAATAAGGTGGCAATGGTAGCCCTGGAGCATGGCACCACCGACCTATACTTTAAAAGGTCGTTGGCGAAACATCCTCCCGAGAATATGGCTGAGCTCCAACGAAGGGCTGACAAGTATATCAAGGCTGAGGATAGTATAAAGAAGGAGGCCGCAGTAGGCAATGGCCGAGGTAACAATGATACAAAGAAGAGAAAGCAGGATCAGGAGTATGATGCTAGGGACAAGTATCCCCGTACTAGCAAAGACTCCGACTCACCACCAAAGAAGAATTTTGGACCGAGATTTTCTGATTATGCAAGGTTGAATGCTCCTAGGAGTCAAATCTTGTTGGAGATAGAGAAGGATAAAGACTTTCGATGGCCGAAGCCACTAAAGGGTCACCCCGCAAAGAGAGACAAGGGCCAATACTGCAGGTTCCACCGAGATGTGGGGCATGATACAGATGATTGTAGGCAATTGAAGGATGAGATCGAGTTCTTAATCCGTAAAGGAAAATTGAACAAATTCACTAAGGGTGAGGATCGTGGAACCCAAAGGAGGGATTACGAAAGGAGAGACAATAACAAAAGGGATAACGATCGTGATGGTAATCCACAGCCCCGAGGGCCAGTTATCAACATGATTTGGGGAGGCCCAACAGCGGCCGGTACAACTCGAAACTCTCAAAAAACGTATGCCAGAGAGGTGATACACATCGTGGGAGAGGCCCCGAAACGTACTAGGACTGAAATAGTGATTGGTTTTGATGATTCTGATCTTGAAGGGGTGAAGTTCCCCCATGACGACCCGTTGGTCATAACCCTTGTGATTGGGAACTCGGAAGTGAAACGAGTCTTGATAGACAATGGAGCTTCTGTTGATATTTTGTTTCATGATGCTTTTGTAAAGATGGGATACACTGATTCTCAGTTGACCCCGACCAACATGCCCATCTACGGTTTCAATGGAGTCGAGTCCAAGGTCGAGGGTACTATTCAGTTGCCCATGACCATTGGACAAGAACCTAAGGAAGCTACTCAGATGTTGAATTTTTTGGTAATCAATGTAGCCTCGACCTATAATGCAATCCTGGGAAGGACTGGACTTCATGCGTTCAAGGCTGTTGCCTCCACTTACCACATGAAGATTAAGTTTCCAACCCGGAATGGGGTCGGAGAACAAAAAGGCGACCAGAAGATGGCAAGAAGTTGTTATGTATCTGCATTGAGAGCTGATGGAGTCGGGGGGCAGGTACTCCCAATTGAAGACATGGATGTCCGTGGTGACGCTGAACACTGAGGAAAGCCAGCAGAGGATCTGATCCCTATTCCTCTAGAGCAGGGCGACCCTGAGAAGGTTACCTATATAAGAGCTTCTCTACAGGAACCTCTTAAGGGAGAGTTGATAGCATTCTTACAGGAGAATAGTGATGTGTTTGCTTGGACAGCTACCGACATGCCAGGGATTGATCCCTAACTCATAACTCATAAACTGAATATTGATCCCAAACGGAAAACAATAAAGCAGAAAAAGAGGAACTTTGCTCCTTAGAGGCAGGAGGCCATTAAGCAAGAAGTTGACAAGCTCTTAGAGGCTGGGTTTATTGAAGAGATTCAGTTCCCCGAATGGTTAGCAAACCCTGTGATGGTCAAAAAAGCAAATGGGAAATGGAGGATGTGTATAGACTTCACTGATCTGAATGATGCATGTCCAAAAGATTGTTTTCCTCTGCCTAGGATTGATATGTTGATAGATGCTACAGCTGGACATGAGATGTTGAGCTTCATGGATGGTTTCAGCGGCTACAATCAGATTAAGATGCACAAGGAGGACATCCCTAAGGTATCTTTCAAAACTGACTTTGGTGTTTTCTGCTATCTTGTTATGGCTTTTGGTCTAAAGAATGCAGGAGCTACTTACCAACGATTGGTGAATAAGATATTCGCCCATCTGATTGGAAAAACCATGGAGGTCTATGTTGATGACATGTTAGTCAAGAGCCTACTCAAGGCTGACCATATCAAGCACCTCAGAGAGGCATTCGAAGTGCTAAGGCACCACAAGATGATGTTGAATCCAACCAAGTGTGCTTTTGGTGTTGGATCAGGAAATTTTTTGGGATTGATGGTTTCCAAGAGAGGCATAGAAGCCAACCCGGACAAGATCAAGGCAATTCTGGATATGGAACCACCCCGTTCTGTGAGGGATGTACAGAAGCTAACTGGCCGAGTTGCGGCCCTAGGAGATTCATCTCCAAGTCTGGTGATAATTGTTTGCCTTTCTTTCAGGCATTGAAGAAAGTGAAAAATTTTGAATGGACTGATAAAAGCCAAGAGGCCTTTGAACAATTGAAAAAGTACATGGCTGAAGCCCCGCTGTTGGCCAAGCCAAGTCCCGGAGAGACTCTTTATCTGTACCTAGCAGTATCTGAACAAGCATTGAGTGTCGTCCTCATTAAAGAGGAGAACAAGGTTCAAAGACCTATCTACTATGTGAGCAAGGTTTTGCATGGAGCTGAGTTGAATTACTCAACCATAGAGAAGTTTGCATTGGCTTTGGTAACGGCCTCAAGGAAGCTACGACCATACTTCCAGTCGCACAAAATTGAAGTCCTGACGGACCAGCAGTTAAGGAACATATTGCATAGCCCAAAAGCCAGTGGAAGGCTGATCAAATGGGCAATTGAGCTCGGAGAATTTGACATAACGTACAAGCCTCAGACAACCATTAAGGCTCAGGCATTGGCTGACTTCCTGGTTGAATGTACCATTAGCAACCAAGAAGTCGGGGGGCAGGAGATAGTACCCAACCAAGAATGTGAGAATAAAAATGAAGAACTTGTACCTGATCTGAAGGAGTATTGGGTGCTCTATTTTGATGGAGCATCAAAAACAAAATCCAGTGGTGCAGGTTTAGTTTTGCAAAGCCCCGATGGGTTCACAGTCGAATATGCTTTGAAGTTGGACTTTCCGACAACCAACAATGAAGCTGAGTATGAAGCCTTGATAGCCGGTTTAGGCTTGGCCAGAATCATGAGGGTCAAGAACCTCAAAGTCTGTGGGGATTCAAGATTGGTAGTCTCGCAAGTGAACGGTGAATTTGAGGCCAAGGATGAAACTATGGCAAAATATCTGCGAGTTGTGAAAGCTGTCATGACTCAGTTTAATGAGTGCTATGTAGAACACATTCCAAGAGAAGAGAACATTAAGGCCGATGCCCTCTCTAAGTTCGCTTCTTCTGAGATAGAAAATTATGCAGGGAGTGTTTACTTTCAGGTCTTGAAGGCCCCGATTGTCAACTCTAAGTTGGTAGCACCAATTGATGTAGGAAGCTGTTGGATAGATCCTATTAAAGCTCACCTTGAAACAGGTTGGCTCCCTGACAATGCCTTGGAGGCACGAAAGCTGTCAATAAGAGCATTGAGATATGCCTTGATTGAAGGCATCCTATATAAGAGATCGTTTGTCGTCCCCTACTTGAAGTGCTTGAGGCCCCAAGAGGCAAGAGAAGCCTTGGAGGAAGTTCATGAAGGGATATGTGGGCAGCACTTGGGGGGCAGGGCCCTGGCTCACAAAATAACTCGTATGGGATTCTATTAGCCAGAGATGCTGGCCGATGCACAGAATTATGTCAAGAGGTGTGATAGGTGACAGAAGCACGCTCCGATTGTAAGGCAGCCTCCTGAGATGTTAACTTCAGTCAATTCTCCCATCCCATTTGCAATGTGGGGGATGGACATACTAGGTCCTTTCCCTATGGCTTCAGCACAGAGGAAGTTTCTGATAGTCGCCATTGACTACTTCACCAAGTGGATTGAGGCTAAGCCTCTAGCCAAGATAACCACCAAGCAAGTTGCCCAATTCTTTTGGGAGAACATAATTTGTAGGTATGGAATCCCGCGAGTCCTTGTAACGGATAATGGGACAAAGTTCAACAATGAGGAGTTCAAAAAGTACTGTGAGGAAAACGCTATTGAGCTTCGTTTTACTTCAGTAGCACACCCGTAAGCAAATGGACAGGCCGAGGTGGCCAATCGAATCATCCTTGATGGACTAAAGAAAAGGGTCGAACGTTCAAGGAAAACTTGGGTGGATGAGCTGCTACCTATACTCTGGGATTATCGCACTACTTGTAAAGTGACCACCGGAGCAACCCCGTTTCCACTAGCTTATGGAGCTGAGGCAGTCGTGCCACTGGAGATCATGCATGCATCACCTCGAGTTGAGGCATTTGAACCTGAGACTAATGAAGAAGGCATGAGGCTCGCCCTAGATCTGATTGATGAAGTCAGGGATGAGGCAAACGCCAGAAATGTGGAGCATCAAAAGAAAGCATCCTTTTATTACAACCAAAGGGTTAAGGAAAGGTTCTTTCAGCAAGGTGACTTAGTTCTAAGGAAGATCGAGGCTTCTGGAGTTGGTCAGAAGGGAAAACTAGCCCCTAACTGGGAAGGACCGTACCGAGTCAGGAAGACACTAGGACGAGGATCATACAAGTTGGAGACCTTGAACGGGGTTGAGGTGCCCCGTACATGGCATGCCTTGAACCTCAAGATTTATTATGTTTGAGCTATCCTTGTAAGGACTTAATTCATTATCTATTTATTAGGAGAAGTAGAAATAAGGTTCGATGAAACCATTTCAGGGCTTAATGCCCCGAGTAGGACAATAACAAGTTATGTAAGGGTTGAATCCCATTCTGAGTTATTAATACAAGTTTGTTTTCCGTTCCATGATTCTATGTTTTATTTATGTACAGAGCACCTGTTGAGTGTAAGCCTAGAAAGGCCAAGTACCGAAAATAAATGAAAATACGAATAAGGGAAACAAATGCATAAATAAAACGCCACGAAGGGCCATAATCCGAGTTAAGTTACAACACAGTAAGATAAAGTTTAAGTCCCGAAGGACGCTGAATAAAAGCTGATGAAAGTACAAAGCCGCATGCGGCTAATAAGACCATGCAAGGTCGTTCCCCTCTACTCCTCGTCTGATTCTTCTTCGTCTGAGCCATCCTCATCTGAGTCCTCCTCCTTGGAACCATCATCAGGCTCGGTCACCGCCATCGGCTGAACTGTAGCAACTTCAGTTTCTTCTTCTTCAGAGGAGGAACCAGAAGAACTACCCTCATTTCGGATCAATCTCTTACCAGGGATTGGTTGTCGAACCACTCCAACTTTCCTTGCTGGCGGGGGTTTCTTTCCACGAGAACCGGAAGAGGATGAGTCCTGGCTAGCAACTGGGACAGCTCCCTTAGAGTTGGATCCAGAACATCGATGACTGCCCTTGGAGCCGGATCCTGATGTCTGAGGAACAATTTTAGTTCCTGAACCAGAAGCTAGGTTAGCTGGGTTGACACCCCAGTTAGGGCAAGGAAAATTAGCCGGGTTGACAACAGAAGGATGCCTATGGCTCACAGCGTTGATAGTCTTATCCCAACCAACAGACATGTTGAAGGGACGCATTTCATCATCATGATCGTCGATGAACTTAAGAAAATCTTGGGTCCTATGATAGGCCTGGATCACTTTGTTGGCATCATCCATTCTCTTTCGAGCTATAGAAGCAAGTTGTTTTTGGGAGGATAAAGCATTTGCTTCGGCATGGGCAACCTGAGAATGTAGGTCATCAATCTCTTCCTTGAACCTTGCTGAGTCATTTTTCAAGGATATATTCTCATCCCTGAAAGCCAAACCTTGGGTGGAAACTGCCTGAAAATAGGCATTAGCCTGCAACGAAAAGTTGACAAGACATAAGAAATTTGTAAAGCCTAAATCACACTGAACTTACTAAAAGGAGTGTCATACCTGATATAAGGCTTGAGCGCCCAGAAGCTAATTTTTGTTCATTTTGTCCCCGGCATGCAAAGTCACTTTATCGGGAGGAGTAATCGAAAGCTTGGACCAGTCTAGAGCTAGGTCAGGACTCCCACAAACCGAGTCTTGTTCACATATGCCCCACAACGGTATAAAAGGGGTCCTGATAACCCCATCAGCGTTACGGGATCTTTTCCCACCTTGGGAGCAGCGCTCCAAGAAACTAGGGATATGAGGCTTAGTGGGATTCAGTAATTCCGTAGCCTTCTTCTTCATCCTCTTGGTCACGGTCGGCTGATTCTGAGGACGGCTATCAATCTCCTCGGCGGCTGAAATACAAAGAGAAAAACATCGGGATAAGAACAAACAGAGTTTATAATAAGTTCAAGTAAGGAAGTTACCCTCAACGGAAAGAAAGCTAAGGCCAGCCTCAATAAGGTTCTTTTCATTCAGAAAAGTTTTATAGTGTGTACAGCCGTCGTCGGCAAGAAGCTTATCTCGATCCACTAATTCTGAGTCATCAAGGTCACACACGAAGTGTTTGCTATCTTCTACGGATCCGAATCTCTTCACAAAGAAGTTGCCCCAGTCACCGCCTTTCCATTCAAGAACTACAAACTCCCTTTCCCAGAAATGCTGAGAATTTGGAAAGGAGAAGGGATTCACCATGTGTGGGATTTTAGCTCGATGCTTAAGGCTAACCCATCCTTTCTTGTGGTCAGAAGAATTAATGGCCCCAAAGATGCTTCTAAACATTGTAGTAGTTGGTAGAATCCCCAATTGACGACATCTTATTAAAAAAATAGAGATATACCTCCAAGCGTTGGGATACAATTGACAAGGATGGATCTGATACTCCGCCAGCAATCTAATGATAAAGTTATCAACCGGGAATCTGAGCCCAGCGTCAAGGGCACCCCAGTGAACACAAATCCTCTTAGGATGCCATTTGTAGGTCCTTTATGAGGGGTTTGGAAGACGAACTTTGATAGCACTTGGAAAATGATATGTGTCCCTTATCTCCTGGACATCTTTTTCCTTCAACTTACTAGGACTGTTAAAAGCATCTAAGCTAGCACAGTTTGGGAAGGTGTCCCTCATGATGTTTAGTAGATCTAATAAGGATTCAAACCTATGTTCAACATATGAAAGAGGTTTGATTTCTTCTTTACCTTTAGCTGTTCTCATCTTACTCCTCTTCGCCATAGCTTCCATCATGGAGACAGGGGGAGCCATTGGACGATCACCTTCCGACATCTTGATCTTGAAGCTGAAACTCGATCTTGAATCTGAAACTTGATCTCGAAGCTGGAACTTGATCTCGCAACTTGAAAGCTAGAGAGCTTAAGAATTTGAGAGCTCTGAAAAGAAGAAATGAATTGAAATGAAGACTACTTCTCCTCTTTTATAGAAAATGCATGACCTGCTACATCAGGTTGAATCTCAGCTTGGTTCGTGTTTACAGGTCGTCTATCGTTTATAGATGAAAAAAGGACAGAAATTATCCGCGTTTTACAGAAATAATCGTTGTAATTCATATATGCCAGAAGAGAAATAGCAGATATAATCGCTGGAGCTGCAAAACAAGTGACTTCTGAAAAGCTAAATACGCTTAAGGAGTTAATTAAGGAGATCAACCATAATCACAAAGATTAGCAGTGCTAATCATAAGTTAAGGAGTAATATCGTCAGAAGTCACGAAGGACCAAACTGACGACTTAAGATCAAGATCGAGGTTTTTGATCCTTAGGATCACGGATGATTTTGAATCCTAGATCCCTGACGACTTAAGATCAAGATTGAGGTTTTTGATCTTTAGGATCACGGATGATTTTGAATCCTAGATCCCTGATGACTTAAGATCAAGATCAAGATTCTTGATCCTCGAAGACCACGGAGGGTTTTCACGTCCGGATCGCCTAGCTAACCGAGAGGCAATCAACCACGGCGCACGAAGGGCCGCGACCGACCACCTTGGAGCCGACCACCTCCCCTGGAGGGGCTTCGGCCGATCACCCCTTGGCCGATCACCTCCCGGCCGACCACCTTGGAGCCGACCACCTCCCCTGGAGGGGATTCGGCCGATCACCCCTTGGCCGATCACCTCTCGGCCGATCACCTTGGATTCAAGCCCTTCGGCCGACCACGAGCTGGCCCTAGATCCGGCCGATCACGGGTCAGTTCGTGGTCCTGAATCCTTACTTTTTCAGCGAACCTCGGATAGTTTTCAGACCTAGATATCGACTTTTTCAGCGAATCTCATATGATTTTCAGTGCTAAAAAGAAGTCGAGATTAGCACCGTGTAGTGCTGTTTAAGCACCGATTAGTGCATGTTAGCACAGTTTAGTGCCGATTAGCACCGTGTAGTGCTGTTTAAGCACCGATTAGTGCCTGTTAGCACAGTTTAGTGCCGATTAGAACCGTGTAGTGTTGTTTAAGCACCGATTAGTGCCTGTTAGCACAGTTTAATGCCGATTAGCACCGTGTAGTGCTGTTTAAGCACCGATTAGTGCCTGTTAGCACAGTTTAGTGCCGATTAGCACCGTGTAGTGCTGTTTAAGCACCGATTAGTGCCTGTTAGCACAGTTTAGTGCCGATTAGCACTGTGTAGTGCTGTTTAAGTACCGATTAGCACCGTTTAGCACCAATTAGTGTCGTTAGTGTCGTTTTGTGCCATTTAACATTGTTTAACACTGTTTAAACGTTGTTTAAGGCTGTTTAGCGCTGTGTAGTGCCATTTAACACCGTTTAGTGTCGTTCAAACGTCGTCATAAATGCGTCGGTCGCTCCACGCTTTACATTAAGATGATATTGTTGAAAGTGCTCACGTGAAAGCAATAAACCCTGACCCAGGTCTCGGAAAGGCCGTTAAAACTTCAAGGAAAACCTGATCAGTTTTCCTAGAAGTTGGGGGGCAAATGATGTGGGCTAAAAGTAAGCCCTAAAGACACATTTAATATGGCATTAATTAGACCTAGAATGGTCCAAACGCGGGGCCCACCAGATGGGCCCAACCCTATTTATAATATTAATTTCGTAATTAATATTAGGGGTAATAACCAGCTCAACAATAAGAGTCAAACAAGGATATTACTCTTGCCTGACTTAGCCTCCAAGACACATATTTCAACATGGAAACTGGTTCCTACATACTAGGATCTGGAACCTTCTTCTAGGCGGTGACTTGCCCACCAAGTCACCTAATCCTACTACGATTCTAAGGCTTCTCAGCCAATATAAAGGGTCTGACCCCTCATTCTCAGAACTACGTCTTGGCTTGATTCTCAATAACGAGATACGTAGGCACTTTGTGAGGACCGATTAGTCCCGAACACGGAAACAGACATTAAAGCTCGAAGCTCACCAACCCTAGCATTAAATACAAATCGTAACCTAGTTTTTATTCCACAACAGAACATTACTATATTGTCTTGTACTCGTAACTAGTGCTACGTCCCAGACTATTGTTTCTATATTTTTAAAAATATTTCTAGACGATTCAACCGTACGGATGTCAATATATATATAATTAAATGATATTCCAAAATTTAAAAAAATAAAAAAGTAATTTGGTTGGAGATCTTAATAGAACATTACTATATTGTCTTGTACTCGTAACTAGTGCTTCGTCCCAGACTATTGTTTCTATATTTTTAAAAATATTTCTCGACGATTCAACCGTACGGATGTCAATATATATCTAATTAAATGATATTCCCAAATTTTCAAAAAATAAAAAATTAATTTGGTTGGAGATCTTAATAGAACATTACTATATTGTTTAGTACTCGTAACTAGTGCTTCGTCCCAGACTATTGCTTCTATATTTTGAAAAATATTTCTCGACGATCCAACCGTACGGATGTCAAGATATATCTAATTAAATTATATTCCCAAATTTTAAAAGAATAAAAAATTAATTTGGTTGGAGATTTTAATAGAACATTACTATATTGTCTAGTACTCGTAACTAGTGCTTCGTCCTAGACTAATGTTTCTATAATTTTAAAAATATTTCTCGACGATTAAACCGTACGGATGTCAATATATATCTAATTAAATGATATTCCCAAATTTTCAAAAAATAAAAAATTAATTTGGTTGGAGATCTTAATAGAACATTACTATATTGTTTAGTATCGTAACTAGTGCTTCGTCCTAGACAATTGCTTCTATATTTTGAAAAATATTTCTCGACGATCCAACCGTACGGATGTCAAGATATGTCTAATTAAATGATATTCCCAAATTTTAAAATAATAAAAAATTAATTTGGTTGGAGATCTTAATAGAACATTACTATATTGTCTAGTACTCGTAACTAGTGCTTCGTCCCAGACTAATGTTTCTATATTTTTATAAATATTTCTCGACGATTCAACCGTACGGATGTCAAGATATATCTAATTAAATGATATTCCCAAATTTTCAAAAAAAAATAATAATTTAATTGGAGATCTTATTAGAACACTACTATATTGTCTAGTACTCGTAACTAGATCTTATTAAAAGCGTCAATAAAATAAAAAACAAACAAACTAAATGTAGATTATAAGTTACATTAATAAAATAAAAAAAATTCATTAAATGTAGATTATAAGTTGCATTAATAAAATAAAAAATTTATTAAAATAAAAAATTTTATCCGGGCTTTAACCGAGATTTATCCGGGCTTCGGGTCGGGCTTTAACCGGGCTTTTAAAAAGCCCGGGCTTTTCGGGCTTCGGGCCGGGCTTCGTGAAAAATAAGGGGCCCATTTTAGGCCTCCAGGCCAGGCCGGGCTTTTTTCGGGCCGGGTTTTTCAGGCTTTTTTTTGGACCGGATCGGGCCGGGCTTCGGGCTTCAGGCTTTTTGAACATCTCTAACCCTATGTAGTATAGTTTACTCCACCATCTTATGCATTCATTCTAATAAATCTTGGAAATTATAATTAAAAATTAAAATTAATTAAAAATTAAAATGAATATGTACTCAGAAGTAGATAATTGTTATTTAACTAGGTGCCAAAGATAAAAACAGATTTTAATGCATCTCGTGGTTTAGTTGTTGTGATTTAATCCCAGGACAATGGGCATGAGTTTGGTTTAATAATAATATGACTATAAAAAAATAATTTAACTAAACATGAAATGAAGATGAATGGGATTCTATTTGTGAAACATTACTCACAGAGTATGCATGTTCAGAACTTGACAACTAAACATATGTGCCACCAAGGCACCAACTACTTAAAAATAAAACAATAAGCTTGTATAGGATTAGGAACTGTAATTCCAAATGTTCAAACAAAAGAAGGTAACAAAATTAGTAGACATTGATATAAATTGAAAAAGAAACATTTTTACTCTAGTATTTACAGTATTTTGCTAAATTGATAGGAGTATCAGATTTGTCAACTCGCATAGTCGATACCATAGTAATCTACTAATCTAGTTGTCACATTTGACGACTCTTTTAAATTTATTCGGTTTGCTAGGTCCCAGCTTAGAAAAAACGACATGAAATATGGACCATTTTAATCTTTAGAAGATAAAACTTTTGAATTTCGAGGAACGCAGCACTCATCTCATTATTTATTGAGCCGCAGAAATCGTGAACAGATATGCATTATTTACGATAGAATATCTGATTTTTTTCTTACATATTTTAATTTATTTTAAAGGCAACTACAATAAATATTTATTTCACCAAAACCTTTAAAAAATTACATTATTTTGACAAAAATATTCATGTTAACTAAAACTCAATAGACATACATTAGTTTTAACCATTACTCTCTTCGTCTCTCTCATTTCTTTATCGTTCTATTTTCGGACGTCACTCTCATTTCTTTACATACCATAAATTGTAATTTTTAACAATAAAATACATTATTACATCCATTACTTCATTCCATTTTTTCAACACTTTGCATTATTACACCCACTACTTCACTTATTTTAATAATAAAATTACTATTACACCAACTATTTCACTTATTTTAATCAACCAAACGTAAGGAGGAACGGAAGGAGTAATCTATACTCTTTATTAAAAACAGAAACCCCCTTTAAATGGTATACCATGTATACCGCGGTATGCACGGTATGCCGGTATGCCAATTAATTAATTAATTAATTAATTAATAATAACTTATTTTATTATTTGATCTTACTTTAAAAACTGTTTTTTAAGTGTATAGAAGGCCACGGTATGCCAATTAATTAATTAATTAATTAATTAATTAATGTATACCGTGATATGCCACTAAATATTAATTAATTTAATTAATTAAAATCATAATATTAAATATTAATTTAAACTAAAAATTGAAATAAAAGTCGAGAATATAGGATTTAGGGCTTCATTAATTAATATTTAAAATATATCTATAATAGATTAATAATAAATACAATTAATAATATAACTATTCTTATATTACCAGAGATAAGTTATATGAATTTAATTAACTAAAATAATAAAATTAAATATTAATTTAATTTATTATTGAAATTATATACTAGGAGTCTATTAACTAACAATCAAAATAAAAGTCTAGAATATATTATTATATACAACTTGGTGATTCAAGATTATATTCATTTAAAAAAGTTAAAATTAAACATTAATTTAATTTATTATTGAAATTATATACTAGGAGTCTATTAACTAACAATCGAAATAAAAGTCGATAATATATTATTATATACAACTTGGTGATTCAAGATCTTATTCATTTTAAAAAGTTAAAAATTAGGAATTTAATATAATTTATCACAATCCGGTTATCGGCTAGTAAATTCCAATAGGTAGAGTTAAAAGTGAAGTAAGTTATTATGAATCAACCCATATAATTTATCGACTTCAGAAAGGATAAGATTAGGTGTTTTTTTTTCAACTTCAACATATCTGCCATAAAATATCTGACGAAAATCAGATGTCGCATTAGTCAAAGGAATTATAATTATTTTGATTGAAATGCCATAATTAATAAAAATAATTAGAAATAATTTTTTATCCAACCCCTCCTTTTTTTTATATTAGGTAAAAAAGTTGGGGATGAAATAACTTAAAATCTGGAATTTAGATGCGACTTTTTTTTACTTTTTTTTAAAAAAGGAAATCAATTCATTAATTAAAAATCAACTTGAATATTGCAATATCCGAACTTGTGGACAGTTGCCAACTAAAATTTATTCGAAAAGGAAAAAAAATGAAAAGATTAGCCAACTACACCGGCTGTCCAGGTAACTCATGTAAGAGGATACTTCACTTTATAAATTTGTATGGCATGATCCCCTCTAGCTTAATTTCCACTCTATATATAAATATTATTGATATAAATTTCTTTGTATTGCATCATTATTCATCCCCCCTCTCATATATAAACACACACACAAGTTGTATGTATAGAAAAGCAAGAGCTAGCTAGCTAGCCAATGGAAGAAGATAAGGTTTTCACCAATGATGGCAGTGTTAATATCCATGGCCATCCTGCTCTTGCTGCTACCAGTGGCAAATGGAAAGCATGTTCTTTTCTTCTTGGTATATATATATTTGTGCTTGTGCATACTCCATCATCCGTTTATAAAAGAAATTGGTTAATATTGTGATAAGTGGTTGTCAATCAACGTTGCCTAGAAAATGTTTGTATATGTATAGTATAGATGCACACATGCCCATACAACACAAATATTTGTTATGTCAAATTTAATTTTCTTATAAAATTTGTAATTATTATTTGTAATTAATTATTAAATGATTAAGTAATAATTAAACAGGGTACGAAGTATTTGAGAGGATGGCATTCTATGGAGTAGCGTCAAATTTGGTGGTGTACTTAACAACACAACTACATGAAGACACAGTAACATCAGTAAGAAATGTTAATAACTGGTCCGGATCAGTTTGGATTACTCCAATTTTGGGTGCTTACATAGCTGATTCCTTCTTGGGTCGATTCTGGACTTTCACTATTTCATCTCTCATTTATGTCCTGGTATGTTACAGCTCCCCACTCATCATTATCTAATTTAGATAGCATCTCTATCAGTGCTCCGCTTGGTTATAAGAGGCAAGGGTACCGTTTAAGCTAGTGTTGGTGGAGTCGTAGATACAAGTCTAAGTTTGCGTGAGTATTTAAATTTTTGTAATTGACCTAACGAGGTGAGGGGAGGGTTCAAGTGTCAATGAATACATGCACGAGTTTTTAAATTTTTGTGATTGACCTAACTAAAAAATCGCAGGTGTGCTTGTATCTGTATCAATATTGTATTAAATTACCGTGCAGTTTGTTATTGTTACTCTCTATAAACTTTTTCTTAGGATGATCGGCATAATTTGATTCCGGATGGTCTATTCATTTAACTCATACCAGCCACCCACTAGTGTAGATGTTCATTTATAGCGCATGACACACTTGTTTCACTATACCCTACTTTCTTCTGAAGGACCATCAGTATTGCATGATAATGTCGAACATGTACATATTAGTAACGCTGTAGTGATATAATTAAGACCACCGATATAATTAGTAAGTAACGCTGTAGTGATATAATTAAGACCACCGAAATTACAGTGACAATATACAACTTGTTCGAATTTTCAAATGATTGATGGAGTAGTTCTTTTGTGTTTGATTTGGCTGTAGAAGAACAAAAGAACAGAGACTGTAAAAACTTTAGTACAACATATATTACTGGTGGTTCAAAAGACTTCAAAGGTCAAGTTAGTAGAGTACGAATAAAAGAAAAAATATACTGTAAATAAATTAATCTCAACGCTTAGTCGTAGTTGTAATCTACTAGCTAAGTCCTAGTAGAGGATGCATGGATCTCTTACTTGGTCGATCCTAGATAAAACTTTGTCTCTTATTGAGGTTCCTGACTTTTTTGGTTGAATTAATAAGAAATTATGTAGAACTTCCAGCAATGATTATGAATGATCATGTCAAACATTAGAATTACAAAGCTAGTTATCATTACTAAACAGTATTAATTTGAATTTTACTATCATGTGTTATGTACTAATTATCTACTAAATTATTGTACATGCAGGGGATGGGATTACTTACTGCTGCAGTTTCGTTCAAATCTTTGAAACCAAGTTGTGAAAATGGGGTTTGCAGGAAGGCCACGACTATGCAGACTACATTCTTCTACTCTTCTTTATACATTATTGCCCTTGGTGCTGGCGGAACAAAGCCAAACATATCAACATTCGGTGCAGATCAATTTGATGATTTTGATTCAAAAGAGAAGAGGCTTAAGGACTCTTTCTTCAATTGGTGGTTGTTTAGTTCCTTTACCGGGGCATTATTCGCCACAGTTGGCCTTGTCTACATACAAGAAAACTGTGGATGGGGATTAGGGTATGGCATTCCAACAATTGGTCTTATAATTTCCCTGATTATATTCTATGCGGGTACTCCATTATACAGGCACAAATTGAGAAATGGTAATAGTCCCACTGGAGATTTGATTCGAGTTTACATCACCGCATTTGCAAAGAGGAAATATGAGCTCCCAAGAAATTTATCTGGATTACATGAGTTAGAACCGCAACAATACTTGAATACAGGAAAACGTCAAATTTATCACACTCCGAATTTAAGGTTAGTATTATTACACTATCTACCGTTCTTAACAGTCGGATCATATTTTTCGTTATCAGCACTGCTAATAGTGGAGTAAGTTATCTTCCAAAAGTATAGGATAACAATATGCATAAATGGCTGTCTACTGCTAATAGTGGAGTAAGTTATCTTCCAAAAGGGGTAAAATGGCTAATACATCACCAAGTTGACCCAAAACTTGCAACTGGGTCACCAAGTTAAAAAAACTTTCAGTCAACTCATGAAGTACTTAAAAACTTGCAAATTGGTCATTGCCGTCAATTCCGTTAAAAACCCTAACGGAAGTATTAACTTGGTAGAACGAAACTTGCAAGTAGGTCACTGAACTTGATAACAATTTTCAATTAGGTAACTAACCAAAATTAATTTTAACTAATTAAATTTTAAAAAAATTTCCGAATGATTTTTCTTGAATAAAATTTTAAATTATGCATGCCAATTCAATACTTATGCTTATGAATAAATACAAGTGAACGAAAAGATAATGATATACGTATGCCAATTAAAATGTTTACATTTTTTCCAAAAAAATACACTTTAATTAAATGTAATTTGTATATACCGCTTTAACTAATTGAAATTTTTGAAATTTTCGAATTTTTTTGAAATTTTGAATTTAAAGTTGATAAATTTTTGAAATTTTTGAAATTTTTGAAATTTTGAATTTAAAGTTGATAAATTTTTAAGATATGCGTATAAATTTGCACGAATTAAAAAATTTAAATTTTTTTTACAATTTTTTTCTGAAAATATCATATAATTTTAATTTCAGAATTTTATACTTAAATTCATATAATTTTTTTGATTTTTTTTAACGTTCAGTGACCTAATTGAAAGTTTATTTTTCAGTCAGTGACCTAACTGAAAATGTGTTGTCTTTTAACGGAAACCGTTAAAAATCAACATAATTTAACGGTTGTGCAAATTTCTTTCAACTTAGTACTGTGATTGCAAGCTAATTGTAACTTTATGATGCGATTGAAAGTTTTTTTAACTTGGTGACCCAGTTGCAAGTTTTAGGTCAACTTGGTGATGTATTAGCCATTTTACCCCTTCCAAAAGTATAGGATAACAATATGCATAAATGGCTGTCTATAGTGCTTCTGCATAACATTAGTCAGGACTGAGGACCAATGAAACAACAGTTTAGGAGAAGAATATATAAAGTTGCTGCCTACCTAGCTTCATAATCGCTAGATAGTGCATAAGTGCTACATAATAATATGTTATCAACAATCGTTAAGGCCCCTCAAAAAGTATTTATGTACGATTAGTCCTAAAAATTCCATGTACAAGCGCATAATGAAAAGATTAGTGTACTAGATATGTGTACATTTTAACGAGTTAGAGATCAAAATCACAATCATTAGTGTTCCATCATGTTTGTGAATATAGGAGTGGTAATAATTACTCGAAAAGTCTTTCGGTTTAGTCATTTACATACATGCATGTTAGGCGTTGGTGGAAAGATATTGGTGGGCTTCTCCACTGACTTGATGGAATCAACTTTTAAGCTCTTCTACTAACCTCACACTCCATTTTCCGTGTTCCTCCTCATTTTATTCTTCTTCTTCTTCTTTATCGTATAGATGCATATGTTTGGAGTCGCAGATGTCTATTTATCTATGGATAATGAGTTTTTACTGCGAGACGGTCAGAATAACTATTCTTTGCTTTAAAAAAAGTTTAAAAAGTGCACACCAACAAATGTATTCAATGTTCTCATGTTAAAACGTGTTCTACATAAACATAAGTCCTGTATCGCTAATTGTATGTATAAATCGCGTGAGTTTGCTGTCGAAAAGATTAAAGTTTGTGTTATGGCCTAATCAAAAACTTTATTCAAACTTTTTTCACTTTACACGCACTGCCCATTAACTAAAGTTGATCAATGTGCACATATATCTTTAGATACATGGGAGATATATATGGATTGTTCAATAATTCAGTTAATATAGAGAACATAAATGCATGATTTAGGTATATCAGATTGATCAAAGTAGAATAATCATATAGACAACTAAATTTACAAATAGTTCTTGAATCCTGCAGGTTCCTAGACAAAGCTGCAATACAAAAGGATGGAGACAATAATATTGGTACAAGGCCACCATGCACTGTTACTGAAGTGGAAGGAGCCAAGATTATGTTAAGAATGATCATAATTTGGATAGCAACACTAATTCCTAGCACCATATGGGCACAAATCAATACCCTCTTCATTAAGCAAGGTACGACTTTAGACCGACACGTGGGCAGCTCTAACTTTCAAATACCAGCAGCATCCCTTGGGAGCTTTGTAACCATCTCAATGCTAGTCTCCATGCCAATCTATGACAAAATATTCGTCCCCTTCATGCAAAAACGAACTGGGCATCCGCAAGGAATTACTCTTCTTCAAAGGCTTGGCATTGGATTTGTGTTTCAAATTATAGCCATTGGAGTTTCGTATTTCGTGGAGGCTAAACGAATAGATAAGATAAAATCGCATCACATATTGGGGCCTAAAGACATGGTGCCAATGAGCATATTTTGGTTGATGCCTCAATACGTTTTGTTAGGAGTTGGCGATGTGTTTAATGCTGTTGGTTTAGTCGAGTTCTTTTACGATCAGTCACCTGTGGATATGCAAAGCCTGGGGACCGCGTTTTTTACAAGCGCATTAGGAGCTGGGAACTTCTTGAATAGCTTTCTTGTGACAATGGTTGATAATATTACACGAAGCAATGGGGGAAAGAGTTGGATTGGAAGTAACATAAACGATTCTCACTTAGATTACTATTATGCTTTTCTTTTGGTTTTATCTACTATAAATTTAGGAGCTTTTTTGTGGGTAGCTAGGAAATATATATACAAAAAGGAATATAATAGGGAAGGCCAAGTGGGAAGTCTTGAAATGAAAGAGAATATTTAATTATGCTTAATACTTTCCGATTTAGATTTATACTATATGCTTTAGTAAAGGGTTCTTCGTCTTCATATTTTTTTTTTGTTATAATGTAATTCTTTTTTGAATAATAAAGCAGACTTCATTAACTCAGATCATCCAAAACCATGGATGCAATATCAGGAGGTAAAATATCCTCTCTGAAGATACAACCAGCCTCAAACAAAGAAGCCTGCGCCAAAGAAAATGCAACCTTATTAGCTTCTACTATATAAGGCTGCAGCTTTCCTTGACGACTTGCAATCTGAGTTTCCAGTAGCAGATGAAGGCCCATCAACATTAACTTTGATTGTGCATGGGAAATTCTGGTGTGGTCCGTCCAATGCTCCAATCCTTCTCCATTTAACTCTCTAACCCGGGCAGGAATGACGAACATTTTCTGAGCATTACTCCAATCAACAAAGTTTAGTTTTGCTAATGAAACTAGCTCATCCAACACAGGAATTTTAGCCTTCCAAACCAGCTTGTTTCTATGCTTCCATATAGACCAACATATAATTGCAACCTCAATTTTAGCAGCTTTATTCCATACCTTAAGACCCTCCTCCGCCATCCAATCTGGAAACACCATAGCAGCCGCACCTACAAGGGGAACCCGAGATGCTTGCCAAAACTGCTGGCAAACGGACAACAGCAACTGTAGGTACTTGTTTCAGGTTCAGTTGAAACAATTTGTCCAGACTCTCTAGTCTCTACACATAACGTTCTGTACTTTGAGTGGTATATCTTTAGTTGCCAAAGACTTCTCTAAAAATCTGAATTAGCTTCTGACCAATTACCTTTAATATATTGCATCAAACGTACTTTTGACAGAAAACAAACCAAAGATCGGGCCTCTAGTACACTTCTCCAGATGTATCTCGGATTATTCTCCAGAGTAGCATGTAAAAACGATCCACTGAAGTAGTTTGGTGGGAAAATTTCTTGGAGCCCGATGCAATAATGTAATTTTATTTGTCAATTTCAGGGAATGCACGTACTTTATTACATTTAAAAATGTAAAGAATTAGCATGTAAGGTGGATTCTCCTCAATCATCAATCATAAAGGTCTCGAATCAGACATTAAAATTTTTATTATTATCTAAATTTCTATGAAAAAATCCCTACGGTGGATATTATATCTTGATACAATTCATCGTGAACATAAGTTTTGTCAAAAAAAAAAATGTAAAGAATTGAGAGGTAATTTAAAAAAAATTAGAGAAATAGTTGAAAGGAAATAGTTAGGAAAGGGAAAGGATAACGTAGTAGATGTAGATGAATGAACTGACAGCTAGTGCAATAATCTAGGCTTTACCCCATTCATATTGGTTTTACTTGGATTCTGATTACGAAAGAAAAAGATTTTTTTTTTTTTTTTTTGTAATTCTTATGACTAATTTCTTATATAAAATATTAAAAGTTGCTTCTTAGTAATTTTGAATATAGATAAATTTATAATTTTATTTTTAACAGTATTTTTTATATTCATTTCTTAATTAATATTTTAATATTACAACTTCATTTCCAATTAATGTTTAAAGAAAATAGTGATTCTTATATTTTATTATAAAATATTAATTAGGTGATCCTTAAAAAAAGAAGGATGATAGAATCACTACAAATTTGTTAGAGCATTTCTTAAAATTCAACTTACGAGCATGGATTGTTAATTTATTCATTAGAACAAGTCCAATTATAAATGTAAAATAGTTATAGCTATACTTATAATTTATTATTAAAAAATATATTTTCGTGTTAAAATAGAACTTCAACTCCTTGCATTTTATATCCAATTAATTCCAAATTTAACTAATTTTTTGTTTTATTTTAATGAAGATATACATGATGCTATGCATATACGCATCCAATTATAACACACTTTTGAAGTTGAGTTTTTTAACATTTCCTGTTATAATATACAGTAGAATGAGGATAGATGATAGTATTACATTGGAACTGCTCTTATTTAACTTGCTCTAAATGTAACTAAAATACTCCCTCCGTCCCACTAATTTTGTCACTTTGACCAAATTTTGGTCAATTTGACCAATTTTGTAATGAGAATTACTTATATTATATGACAATTATATTTTTTTTAAAAATTATTATCACAAAGTACACTTATCATATTATAATATCCAACTTTTAAATTTATGAAAGCATAAATAATTAAATTATTATTTAAGATCAAAGTTTTATGAATTTGACCAAAAAAGTCAAATGAGGACAAAATAAGTGGGACGGAGGGAGTATTTTTAAAAAAAAATTTGTTCTAACTATCAACTCTTAATTCGACAAAAATATTGCTCTGCCATATAGAAAAATGCATTTTGTGCAACTGGCCAACTGTCTTGGCTTATCTTCTTTGTGTGTCTTTTCTTAAATTATGATAATGTAATAATTTAGTACTCCACTACAAGACAAAGGCTGCTATAGTTGTGGACCAGCAATGTTTTCTGTGCTGTGCTCATCCTATATGAGGAATTTAGATTAATCAATCAGATTTCATGTTATATACAGTACAAGTAATTATTCTAAGAGTACTAAATTAGCAAGAACTAGCTAGCCAATGGAAGAAGATAAGGTTTTCACCAATGATGGCAGTGTTGATATCCATGGCAATCCTGCTCTTGCTGCTACCAGCGGCAAATGGAAAGCATGTTCTTTTCTTCTTGGTACATATATATGTCATTTAGTTCTCATTTTAAATGTTCTCATTTAATTGCAACCCTATACATATATGTGCGCGTGCGTACTCAATTTTTCCTATATGTATATGTACATAGATTCCGCACAAGACAGAATACACACACTTATGTCCAACTTAAATTTTTAATGGTAGATGGGCAGTAAACGATTGTTAACAATATACCATATCACTGTATAAAGATGGAGCCCTCGTATATGCATATCAAGAACACTACTGTATACGTATCGTGGAAATTTTTCCCTGTATTATGATATGCTGCAACAATCGTTTGTCCCTTACCACCGCACTTTTTATGGTTATGTATATATATGATTCTATGCCCTGTGATCTTCTTTAGCGGGACTTCATTATTTTTTATATAGTAAAGTTCAATTAATTCAAGACAAAGGTAATATCCACAGGATATGAAGTATTTGAGAGGATGGCATTCAATGCAGTAGCATCTAATTTGGTGGTGTACTTAACAACAAAACTACATGAAGACACAGTAACATCTGTTAGAAATGTTAATAACTGGTCTGGAGCAGTCTGGTTTACTCCAATCCTGGGTGCTTATATAGCCGATTCCTTCTTAGGTCGATTCTGGACCTTCACTATTTCATCTCTCATCTATGTCTTGGTATGTTATAATTTCGCACTCATCGTTATCTTATTTTATACCGTATCCGAATATCTACAAGGTCTTTTGGTTACTGCAGGGGATGGGATTACTTACAGCTGCAGTTTCATTCAAATCTTTAAAACCAAGTTGTGAAAATGGATTGTGCAGCAAGGCTACTACTATGCAGAATATATTCATTTACTCATCTTTATACATTATTGCTCTTGGGGCTGGCGGAACAAGGCCAAACATATCAACATTTGGTGCAGATCAATTTGATGATTTCGATTCAAAGGAGAAAAGGCTCAAGGACTCTTTTTTTATTTGGTGGATGTTTAGTTCTTTTACCGGGGTGTTAATTGCCACAGTAGGCATTGTTTACATTCAAGAAAACTATGGATGGGGATTAGGGTATGGCATTCCAACAATTGGTCTCATAGTTTCGCTGATTATATTCTATGTTGGCACTCCATTATACAGGCACAAATCAAGAAATGGTAATAGTCCTACCAGAGACTTGATTCGAGTTTTTATTACCGCATTTGAAAAGAGGAAATATGTGCTCCCTAGATATATATCTGGACTCCATGAGTTAGAACCACAACAATACTTCAATACCGTAAAACGTCAAATTTACCACACTTCGAATTTAAGGTTAGTTTTATCACACTATGTACCATTCTTAATAACTAATTAGGTACCTTGATCAATTTTTTTGTTGATTAGCACCTGTACTTCAAAATTTTTGTTCTGAAGTAGTTCTTAAATCTAGGTTCCTAGACAAAGCTGCAATCCAAAAGGATGGGGAAGATAACAGTAGTACAAGGCCACCGTGCACTGTTACTGAAGTGGAAGGAGCCAAGATTGTGTTAAGAATGATCATAATATGGCTAGCAATACTCATTCCTTGCACCATATGGGCACAAATCAATACTCTCTTCGTTAAGCAAGGTACCACTTTAGACCGACATGTGGGCAGCTCTAACTTCCAAATTCCAGCAGCATCCCTTGGGAGCTTTGTAACAATCACAGTGCTAATCTCCATGCCAATATACGACAAAATTTTTGTCCCCTTGATGCAAAAACAAACTGGCCTTCCGCAAGGAATTACTCTTCTACAAAGGCTTGGCATCGGATTCTTGATTCATATTATAGCCATTGGAGTTTCGTATTTCGTGGAGGCTAAACGAATACGTAGGATAAAAATGCATCACACATCAGGGCCCAACGACATGGTGCCTATGAGCATATTTTGGCTGATGCCTCAATATGTTCTGTTAGGAGTTGGCAATGTGTTTAATACAGTTGCTTTGGTAGAATTCTTTTATGACCAGTCACCGGTCGATATGCAAAGCCTCGGGACTGCATTTTTCACAAGCGCATTAGGAGCTGGGAACTTCTTGAATAGCTTTCTTGTGACAATGGTTGATAATGTTACACGAAGCAATGGGGGAAAGAGTTGGATTGGGAGTAACATAAACGATTCTCACTTAGATTACTATTATGCTTTTCTTTTGGTTTTATCTACTATAAATTTAGGAGTTTTTGTGTGGGTAGCTAGCAATTATATATACAAAAAGGAATATTCCAGGGAAGGCCAAGAGGGAAGTTCTGAAATGAAAGAAAAACCTTAATTATGCTTAATACTTGAGGGGATATTCTCAACGGTATCCTTCTGGTATTAGTTTTTCTGAATGGTACCATCGCATATTTTTTACTTGACTATTTGTAATCCTTTGGTTCGGATCAAAGTCAGTTTGGTACCATTAGTTTGCATAATTGCAGTTTGCATCCCTAAGAATGTTTGGGCGCTGCAGATTGCACCCCTTTTGTGTATTTTTACCAAAAACCCAGGAATAATTTGGTAAATTCAGAATAATTAATTACATTCTGATCCCTAAAGTATGAAATGTTGCATACATGAACTCTTGAACAAATATTTTCAAATTTACATAAATATTTTCAAATTTTTCCTAATTTTTTTCGAACTTTTCTCTGATTTTTTCGAATTTTTCCATACGATGCACGGAAAAAATCAAAAAAAATTAGGAAAAAATTGAAAAAATTTAGGAAAAAATCGAAAATATTTATGAAAATTCTAAAATATTTGTTCAAGGGTTCATATATGTAACATTTCATACTTTAGGGATCAAAATGTAATTAAATATTCTGAATTTACCAAATTATCAGGGGCAATTTGGTAAAAATACACGAAAGGGGTGCAATGTGCAGCGCCCAAACATTCTTAGGGATGCAAACTGCAATTATGAAAATTAATGATAGCAAACTTGCTTTGGTCCGAACCAAAGGGTTACAAATTGCAATTTAGTCTTTTTACTTACGAGTGGTACCATCAAGGTTTTGTCTTCTCAATAAAAATAGAAAGTTAGTCAAACGTTAGTGAAACAGTAATTTTAATGGGATATTATTAATGGTACCCTTCTGATATTGGCTTTTCCGAAGGGTACACTCAAGATTTTGTCTTTTCAATAAAAATACCCTTCTGTTAAGCAAAACATTAATCAAATCTTCATACAATTGTTATCAACTATTAATCATCATAGAAATCTAAATCCAGCAAGAATCAATGAAAAAGAATGAGATTCCACAGCATCGGCTCTTTCAATTTCACTTCCGACACAGGTGGTCGTGGTGAAGCTCCAAAAATTGGATGCTTCAAGACCAAAACCAACCCACTCTCATAACCAATTCGTAGTAAGAATAGAGAAATTCCCAAATTTTAACACACCCAATTCGATTATACACACACACAGCAATTCGCACACCTACACAATTGTACACATGGAAAAGAGATGAAAGAGGGAGAGATTACGAGAGAGAGAAGAGAGTTGCGAAAGAGAGATTGAACGAGAGAAACCACGGAAAGAAAAACAGAGCCGAAGAACTTAATTGGGGGAACTGGGTGTTTAGGGATTAAAAGACAGGGGCAAAAAGGTAAATTCACTATGCTGAAAAACAATTTAAAATCAATTAAATAACTTCTAAAAATCGAAATTAAATGGAAAATTGGTGAAAAATTAATCTTTAAAATTTTAAAATGAAGAGTGTGAAATTACAAACACCCACATATTTTTAAAATATTTTTAGGATCAAAATTGAATTAAATATAAATTTTACAAGGGTACCATTCAGAAAAACCAATATCAGAAGGGTCCATTAAGAATATCCCATTAAAATTACTGTTTGACTAACGTTTGACTAACTTTCTAATGACGGAAGGGTATTTTTATTTAGAAGTCAAAATTTTGATGTTACCACTCGTAAGTCAAAAATATGCAGTGGCGTCATTCAAAAAAGTCAATAGCATAAGGGTACCATTGAGAATATCCCATACTTAAGAGTGCCTATTTAGAATGTACTAGGTAACCGCACGGGTACAAAATAATTTATTTAGATGAAGTCTCGTCGATTTATTCTGATACTCATAATTAAAGTTTGATTGTGTAATATATATTATATTATTATATTAAAGTTGAAATATTGAAATTTTTGCTTTCGTGATTTTTGATCTTTTATTCTAATTAATAAATAATAGAATAATATTATTTAATACTAATTAGTAGATTGCTCTTCCAAAGAAAACACGTTAATTTTTAATTGAAGATATTACATTTTATAAACATTTAAAAATATCAATTATACCATATTTTATAATTATTAATATTTATTTTCTAATTAAAACATGTTAGTTTTTAATTTAAAACATAATCTTGCAATCATTAATATATACCTAAAAATATCACGTCTTATCTTGCAATCATTAAAAAAAATATTAAAAATTTGTACGTTTATAATAAACCAACATGAGTATCATTTTTTATTTTTTGGTTCAATGATTAAACAATATAACGAATAATGATCGTTAGATTTTTAGTAAATTTAAGACTTTTTGGATCTAATGATAAGAAATATTATATATTTGAATTACTTTACTAATAACCCAATGTTCAACTTCCGTCAAGAACATATTTGAATTAATAATTTATAATATAAGTTTTATAATATATAGGATTAAAGTATATTACATTAAAATTAAAAATAACTATTGAAAAAAGTTAATATATAGACTGTTGTGCCCAAAATCTCCATGGGCTAGATTTAGGCCCATTAAGCTATAGGGTCCAATCTATATGAGGCATAAGATAGATCCAGTACAAGATATGAAGATTAGACATGAAGAAATGAGCACTCGCTGAGTAGACAGTCAAGAAGCTACAAGTATTATGAGGTTCCTGATGAACCGGAAGCTGAGTAGATTACGAATGGACCAGGTTCCTCCTTGCAGAAGAGTTCAAGACAGCCTAGCAGCAGTAGTGAAGACAGCAAGAGCATATGGGAACCACAAAGAGGCTCCCAAGACTAATATATTTGTTATTTGTGTAGGTACAGTTTCCTGTAGAGAGGTTCCTGAGAAACAGGTTCCTAAACAGAGGTTCCTGAGAACCAGGTTCCGAAATATAGGTTCCTGAGCACCAGGTTCCTGAGCGTAGCCAGCCAGAAAGAGACCGAATTATTATTGGAGTGTAATTCTAGGGCGCAGTTGATCCTAGAATGCCTCTAATAGACATGAGAATTATAGTAGAGTACGAACTCGAGTTCTACACTACTTAGCCAACCAGTTCGTAGTAAACTCTAAAGGAACTTGAGTCCAACACGAACTAGACAATCGAATACAGCTGGTCAAGCAGAATCAGCTTTGCATTAGAACTACGTGAGCTTGATTCCTATATAAAGGACACTACACCATATAATGCATATTGCAAAGACAGGAAAACATTGCCTTAAGGCCTATATTTGTTGCGATAGAGTCTATGGCAACAAATTTGCAAATTTTGGGCGTTGCATCCGGTTGCCTTGCAATAGATCGATTTAGCAACGTTTTTGATACCATACAGCAACATAATTAAATCATTGCAATAAATTTCAGTAGCAACATTTTAGACTCTATAGCAACAATTAAAAACTATTGCAGTAGCATAAGAAGGTAGTTTATTGACACTTAAAGGCAACATTTTCCAGACCAATTACAATGATTTTTTATAGATTAATGCAACATATTTTGACCCTATTGTAACATTTTTTCAAAAAAAAAAATAGCAGAATCATGCTGAAAATACACTAAACCAGACCATTTATAGCCACAATCCAATTGCATCATCAATATTTCATAAACCAGGGCAACTTAATGCCAAATATCCAATTACATGTGTTTGTTCAAATTCAAATAAAATTACAATTCTTTACATCAAATTTTCCTCAACAATTATTACATCGGATAACCAAAATAAAGTTTAAAACTACATATTGATACATGCTAATTTTATGTACATTTTATAGCATGTTATCTCTCAATTATCCTTCGTTTGTAATAATTTTGTCCTTGATTAGCATTGTAGTAGCAGTTTAATTTGGATTGGATGCTAAAATGGTTTTTTATGTTTTTAGGATAATTTTGGAAGAAAAAGGAGCTCAATTGCACATCACCAAGAGATCGTAGATTAATCCTGGACGAACAAGGAGGAAATAAGAATTGTCACTAAAATATGGAAAGTGATATATTCTTAAAGCAGGAATCCCGGTTGGAATTAATATAATTTTTGTGAAGCGAAAGGAGTCCGGTTCCAAGCCCTCAATTGTCCGCAGCTTAGGATTTAAGGATTTATTTATATTAATAAATATTTAATTTATTTAGAAAATTATATTTATAAGTATCTAATAATATTAGATATTTATTTTTATAATTTCTGAATTAAATTAAGTATTTATTAATTAAAGATTATAAGCTGTGCGGGTTAAAAAGCATTTCTACGGAGCCAGTTCAAAAGTATTAGCAACAGCCCACGTTGTTTACAAAATGCAAAATTCAAAGTCATCAGAGTTGATTTTGCAAAAGTAAAAGGTTGGCAGCCTAATTTCCAGTCCGATTTTGCTACCTTCAGCTGAATTCTTTATTCCTACATGGTGGGCTCATTTGTCCTATAAAGACAATGGTTGCAGGAAGATTAAAGAGAGGGTTGAAAGCTGAATTTCTTTTAGAATCCTCGTACTGAACATTCATTTTCTCTAGTTATCTCAGCTTCTTTTGTAAAATTAGTTTTAGGTATACACTTTAATTTACTGTCAGTTCTATTTCGGTTGAAGATTGTAAGGGAATTGCTTGGAGTGCTCATTCATTTCATTGGAAATTATTCCGGGAGGATAAATTCTTCAAGTTGTACTTTCTTTACTCTAAACTCTTTTAATTATGATTTTATCATTTATTATATGCTTATTTTATTTGTCTAGCATGATTAACTAATTTCATAATCCGAGAATTGGGTAGTATTCGTTGGTGATATATGTTTGTTTGATTGTGATAATAATTCTCTATTTTTGCTAATCTATCATTGAGGGCTTAATCCAATTAAGGGCGTAGCTAACTTTTAATTGTATTCATAGGTATTGTGATAAATCGGGAGATGAGTCATAATTCTTGTTCATGATTTGATAGACATAGTTTAATTATTTAATCGGGAGATTAATAAGAGGACTATGAAACTTATAATTCTCAGGTCTTAAAATCTAAAATTGTATTTCAGTTGATCATGGGAGTGACTTTTGAAATATGGTTGTAGACATTATTTTGTATCTTGGGAGAGAACATTATAAAAATTAGAAGAATTGTTTTTAGCAAAATATGAGAAAAATATATATCACATGAAAATAGCATTATTGAACCAATTGAAGAACCCTATTTCTCGGATTGCTTTTCCTCATCAATTAAATTTTAGTTGTACTTGTTTAAAATTAGTTTATTTGAACACACCAATTATTTTTCACACTTCTAGATAATAAGAAATTAAAACTTGAACTTGTATTAATAGTCCTTCCCTGCGAACGAACTTTACAAAAATACTGTCAACAAATTGGCGCCGCTGCCGGGGAAGGCAGTAATATTAAGTTTAGGTTATTTATTTCTTATAATTTAGATTTTATTTTGTTCAGAGTAAAAAAAAAAAAAATATTATATCAATTTTAGTTAATTTGCAGTTTCGTATTTTCTGTATTTATTCGAAGTGATCCTCTGTTTAGTCTAAATATCAAACCCAGTTCAATCCTTGTATCCCCTGTTCTTCAACATACACCACAAAAACATACAACACCACAAAAACAACCACCGCCTCACCCCTCTTCTTTTTCGCACAACTCCTTCTTCCGCCTTTAAGCCGCCCTTCTCCCCATCCCTTTCTCCTCTTCTCTCCTTCAAACACCACAACAAAACCCCCTTCCGCCACTTGCAACTACATTCGGCCACTAATTCAACGCCACCAACATCCAAATCGCCGCCGGCGGCACCACCATCGCACCCCCTTCCCAATTTCGCTTTCGGTTTGCTAAGTCTGAGTTTGGAGTTCCTGAATTGTTGAGTTCGTTTTGTATTTGGTTACCGAGTTGAATTCTGAGTTCAAGTTTTTGATTCGTTTTCTGAATTATCTGGGTCGACTGGTTGTTTTCCGAGTGATATTGTCCGAGTAGTGCTGAGTTCTGTTTTCTTGTTTGAAAAGCTGAGTTGCGTCGATTTCGTGCGTTACTGCGCGTTGTTGTTGCTGCGAGTTTGCTGCAAATTTTGATAATCTATGCTGAGTTTTGTGAGTCATATTGTCCGAGTTTAGCGAGTTTTGGAGTCGCTGTTGTGTTAGCTGAGTTTTGTTTTGTTGAATGGAAGTCCTTGGTTGCGAGGTTGTCGAGTTGTGGTTGCGAATTGGAGGCCTGAGTTTGCAGCTGTTTCG
This sequence comes from Kitagawia praeruptora, assembly GCA_037693485.1. Lineage (NCBI taxonomy): Eukaryota > Viridiplantae > Streptophyta > Magnoliopsida > Apiales > Apiaceae > Kitagawia > Kitagawia praeruptora. The sequence continues at coordinate 122,405,866 of CM075346.1, read as the reverse complement.
TCTGATTTTTGTGACTTTCTGTTGTTCCATGAATGTATAACCGAGTAGTTTTGTACCGAGTTGTGTTGTTGTAGAGTTTGGTTAGAGTCATGAGTTGAAGATTCTGCCAAGTTCTGAGTTCTTTGTCTAGAATAGTATTGCCGAGTTCTGTCCGAGTGACGTTGATTGTCGAGTTTCCGAGCGGTGTTGAGCCGCATATCATTGCTGCTGTGTTAAAACGATGAGTTTTGTAGAGTTGTGGTACTGCGAGTTTCTGAGTTTGTCATTATGTCCTGGGTTTTGAGTTTGCAGTCGGTGTTAGTTCGTGTGTCCCCTGTCTGCAGCCGAGTCGACTCCGTTCGGTTTAGTATGTTCTGAGTTGTGGCTGTTTGTTACTTTGTTTTGTATTGTCGAGTCTGTCCTGTTTTGCTGAGGTTGCTGTGGCCAGTGGTGTAGTTGAGATTACGTTCTTTTGCTGAGAACTCTTGTTTCTTGTTTGATAGTCGAGTAGTGTCGCAGAGTTTTCATTTTGATGGCCGAGTTTGTCACTAAATCTGAGTATTGCTGCGTTTTGTCGTTGGGCTGAGTTTTCAAAGTTTGTTGATTTTATAGTCTGAGTAGTCACTGTTTCGTTCGGCGAGTTCGTGGTTTAATCTTGCTGTTTCGTTTTGTTTTCTGCGAAATCGTGTTTAGTGTTGCTGTAGTTGTTTGTTGATACTGACTGTTCATGTTTCTGCTGTTGGTTTCGCAGCTGTAGTTGTAAATGTTGAATTTGAGTTTGTTGATTGTGTTTTGGCAAGTCGTATTAACAAACGAGATGGTAAATTTTTATAAAATTTTCTGTAAATAATTTTAAAAAAAAAAATAAAAAAAAAATAAAAAAAAAAAAAAAGATTAAAATTTAGTTTTAATTCGAACTTATAATTTTTAGATTAAATTAGTTTTTTTTTTTTTTGTTCTTTTCACCTTTTATTTGCGATTTTGTTGTTTGTTAATAATAATAATAAACAAGCCTTTTGCTTTAACTCTATCTTATTGGGATTTTCGTTTCAGGTGCTATAAATCTTGTATGCGACGTTCTACAAGTGCAGGAGATCTAGAATTTGATCCGGAAATCGAACGCACTGCTCGAATCTTAAGGCGAGAGGCTAAGCAAAAGAAAGAAAAAGCTAAGATGGCTGACGAAGATCGTGAAGTTGCTATTATTGATGAGACTTCAATTTGGGACCATGAGACACCAAATCCTGCTAATTGTATGTACAAAACTCCAGAGATTGGCGCAGCCCAATTCAACATTAATCCAAGCTTAATTCAGATGATCAGCAATCAAGCTTTTGAAGGAGATATTGAACTAGAGGACCCACACAGACATCTAGAGCGTTTCGTGCAGATGTGTGGCTCATTCAGAATCAATGGTGTTACGAGTGACAAGATTCGTCTCCATATGTTTCCCTACTCTATTAAGGGAAGAGCTTTGGAATGGTTTCAACAACTTCCAGACACCGCGGTTGCTACATGGGAGAGTCTTTCTACTGCATTCTTGTCCAAATATTATCCTTCTGACAAGACGCAACAATTGAGGACTATGATTATGAGTTTTAAAGCACAACCGGGTGAAGGTCTATATCAGGCATGGGAGAGATTTAAGGCATTATTGAGGAAGTGTCCACATCATGGTTTGGAAGATTGGCAGATCATTAGTACTTTTTATGGGGCCATGAATGCAGATATTCGTTTGAGTTTGGATGTGGCTGCTGGTGGAAATTTTAAGAAGGCACCAACGACACGGGCTAAAGCACTCCTTGAGGAATTGGCATCTAATAATTATTCATGGGCACCTAGTGGGACAAGCTCAGCAAAAGCAGCACAAGATTCTGAGATGATCAACATGCTAGCTCTCAAATTGGATACTCTAACTCAGGAGATGCGAGGACAAAGGGCAAATGTGAATGCTATTTCTTCACCTATGGAAGGATATAATGATTATGGTGCTAGTCAGAACTCTTATGTGCAACAATTTCCAGAAGAAGCATCTTTTATTCAGGGAAGACAGCCGTGGCCTGTTCAGAATAACTCCTACTACAATCCAAATCAAAGGCCAAACAACAATCTTTCTTACAGTAGTAATCATGCGGCTAATCCTTCCTATTCATTTCCAAGGCAGAATCAACCTCCTGGTTTTCAGTCACGACCACCGTATCAAGCACAGCAGCAGTATCAACCACCACCAAAGAAAGAACCTGCTGATTGGGAGGTTGCACTAAATAAAATAATGCAAGGAACATCTGGGGCATTGGCTAAAATGGAATCAAGAATAGATCAGATGGCATCATCTCAAAAGATGCTAGAAACACAGATTGGACAAATTGCCTCCAAGATGGGTGTGCGTGAGCAGGGTTCTCTTCCAAGTCAACCCGACCAGAATGGTAAGGAACAATGCAAAGCAATTACTTTGAGGAGTGGAAAAGAGTTGACCGAGGTTGAGGATCTTGAGCCTAAAGAGAGGGATGCGGAAAAAGAAAATGAGATAGTAGAGATTGATGCAGAAAATTCAGAAAAAGTGGATGAAGATAAGAAGGAAGAAAAACCAGAAAAGCCGTATGTTCCTCCGCCACCTTATGTTCCTTCTATTCCATTTCCACAGAGACTTCACAACAGGCAGTTAGAGAAGCAATACGAGAAGTTCTTGACTATATTCCGGCAGTTGCATATTAATATTCCATTTGCTGATGCTTTGGCTCAAATGCCACTCTATGCCAAATTTCTTAAGGAGATGTTATCCAGAAAAAGAAAACTTGAGGATGTGGAAACTATTACTCTCAATGCGGAATGTAGTGCAGTCATCCAAAAAGCAATTCCTCAGAAATTGAAGGATCCTGGGAGTTTCTCTTTACCATGCACTATTGGAAAAATGGAGAACATTAAAGCCTTGTGTGATTTAGGGGCTAGTGTGAGTTTGATGCCACACTCCATTTGTCGAAGACTTGGTCTTGGAGAGCTCAAGAAGACAAGAATCTCACTTCAGTTGGCTGATCGTACTATCAAGTATCCTTTGGGAGTCATTGAGGATGTACTTGTCAAAGTGGATAAATTCTTTATCCCTTGTGATTTTGTTGTGTTGGAAATGGATGAAGATGTTGAGATGCCCATTATCTTGGGAAGGCCATTTTTGGCTACTGCTGGAACCACAATTGATGTCAAAGCTGGAAAATTGGCATTAAATGTTGGTGAGGAGAAAGTTGAGTTTGATCTCAACAAAGCAATGAAGATGCCTTCATTTGATGCTACATGTTTCACTGTTGACATAGTGGATGAGCTCGTAAGTCTTGAAGATGCAGACGTAGCGGAAATGGAAAAAGCCTTAGATGACAAAGAAATGGAAGAATCACTTGATATGCAAGAAACAGGTACGCCGACAATTGAGATGGCATTTTCAATTTCAGAGGCACCTCAGGTAGAACTCAAACCTCTTCCTTCTAATCTAAGGTATGCTTTTCTTGGTCCTAATGATACATATCCTGTGATAGTGTCTGCTTTGCTTCATGATGATGAACTAGATAAATTGTTACATGTGCTTAGGCAATTTAAATCATCAATTGGTTGGACAATTAAAGATATCAAGGGCATTAGCCCCGCTCTTTGCATGCATAGGATTTCATTAGAAGATAATCATAAACCTGTGATTGAGGGACAAAGAAGATTGAATCCTAATTTGCAAGATGTGGTTAAGAAAGAGATAACTAAGTTGTTAGATGCTGGCATTATATACTCTGTTCCACATAGTAAATGGGTTAGTCCAATACATGTTGTACCTAAAAAGGGTGGGATGACTGTTGTGCATAATGAAAATAATGAATTAATCCCCACTAGGACTGTAACAGGTTGGAGAGTTTGTATTGATTACAGGAAATTAAATAATGCTACTCGCAAGGATCACTTTCCTCTCCCATTTATTGATCAAATGCTAGAAAGACTTGCGGGTAATGAGTATTATAATTTTCTAGATGGATTCTCGGGATATTTTCAGATTCCCATTGCTCCTGAGGATCAAGAAAAGACAACCTTTACTTGTCCTTATGGTACCTTTGCATATCGTAGACTACCCTTTGGTTTGTGTAATGGCCCATCTACTTTTCAGCGACTCATGACGGCCATATTCTCAGATTTTATAGGAAAAACCATGGAAGTCTTCATGGATGACTTTACTGTATATGGTTCTTCCTTTGATTCATGTTTAACCAGTTTGTCTCAAGTGTTGCAGAGATGTGAAGACACTAATCTTGTTCTTAACTGGGAGAAGTGTCATTTTATGGTAAAAGAAGGTATTGTGCTTGGGCACAAGATTTCTAGCAAAGGCATTGAGGTGGACAGGGCAAAGATTGATGTAATTGAGAAATTACCACCACCCTCATCCGTAAAGGGGATTAGAAGTTTTCTTGGACACGCCGGGTTTTACCGTCGTTTTATCAAAGACTTTTCTAAAATTTCTCGTCCTCTTTGTAATTTACTTGAAAAAGATAGTGTGTTTGATTTTGACGAGAGTTGTCTTGTTGCTTTTAACAGGTTGAAGAAGGAGCTTATTTCTGCACCTATCATGTCAGCCCCTGATTGGAGCTTGCCTTTCGAGCTCATGTGTGATGCTAGTGATTATGCTGTGGGTGCTGTTTTGGGCCAGAAGAAGGAAAAACGCATGCATGTGATCTATTATGCAAGCAAGACACTTGATGATGCACAGATCAATTATGCCACCACTGAAAAAGAGCTACTTGCTGTGGTTTTTGCCTTTGACAAATTCAGATCCTATCTTGTTGGGTCTAGGGTGATTGTCTATACCGATCATGCTGCGATTCGCTACTTAATGAAAAAGAAGGATGCCAAGCCTCATCTAATCCGTTGGATTCTTTTACTCCAGGAGTTTGATCTTGAAATTCGAGACAAGAAAGGATCTGAAAACTTGGTAGCTGATCATTTATCCAGGTTGGACCAGGGAGATGAAGTGGTAGGAGTTAATATACCTATCAATGATGCATTTCCGGAAGAAACACTTCTTGCAGTATCTTTGTCTACACCATGGTATGCGGACTTCGTCAACTATATAGTGGGAGGTATTGTGCCAAGTGAACTTACTTATCAACAAAGGAAGAAATTCTTATTTGACGTGAAGCACTACTTCTGGGAAGAACCGCTACTTTACAAGGAATGCGCTGATGGAATAATGAGAAGATGTACACCTCAGGAGGAGATTCCTTATATCCTCAGACATTGTCATTCTCTAGAGTGTGGAGGTCATAACAGCAGCATGAAGATAGTTGCAAAAATTTGGCAGTCGGGTTTTTACTGGCCGACTATGTATCAAGACGCAAGAAACTTTGTTGCAACATGTGATCGGTGTCAAAGGGCTGGAAATATTTCAAGAAGAAATGAAATGCCTTTGCAATCTATACTTGAAGTTGAGATTATCGATGTCTGGGGGATGGACTTCATGGGTCCATTTCCATCTTCTTATGGGAACAAGTATATTTTGGTGGGAGTGGATTATGTGTCAAAATGGGTTGAAGCAATTGCATCTCCTACAAATGATGCTAGAGTAATGAAAAAGTTCCTACAAAAGTATGTCTTCACCAGGTTTGGAGTCCCAAGGGCTATTATCAATGATGGGGGCTCACACTTTTGCAATAAACAGGTGGAGGATCTTTTGAAGAAGTATGGCGTGACACAGAAAGTGGCGACTCCGTATCATCCACAAACGAGTGGCCAGGTTGAAATCTCAAATCGCGAGCTTAAGTCAATTTTGGAGAAAACAGTGGCGACTTCAAGAAAAGATTGGTCAACAAAGCTTGACGATGCTCTTTGGGCGTACAGGACAGCATTTAAAATGCCTATTGGAATGTCTCCATATAGGTTGGTATTCGGGAAAGCCTGTCATTTGCCCGTTGAGCTTGAGTACAAGGCATTTTGGGCAACAAGAAATTTGAATCTAGAATTGAAATCTGCGGGAGTGAAGCGTTTGCTACAACTTGATGAGCTCGAGGAATTTAGGCTCCAAGCTTATGATAGTGCTAGAGTGTACAAGGAAAAGACAAAACAATGGCACGATAAGCACATCCAAAAGAAAGAATTTGAAGTGGGGCAAAAAGTTCTATTATTCAATTCAAGGCTCAAACTCTTCCCAGGCAAGCTGAAATCAAGATGGTCAGGACCATTTGAGATTGTGAAGGTATATCCTCATGGTGCTGTTGAGATTACTAGAGAGGGATCAGACGTGTTTAAGGTAAACGGGCAGCGATTGAAGCCATACTTTATTGGAGATGATATGAAGAGAAGAGATCTTGTTCTTCTCGATAATCCTCAAGCTTAAGTTCATCAACAGAGGCGTCGAGCTAATGACGTTAAACAAGCGCTATTTGGGAGGCAACCCAAGGAATTTTGTTGATTTGAATAATATTTTCTGTGTGTTTGGACTATGCAGGAGGATCTTCATTTAAAGATGGATGCCACAATGGCAGTTCTTGGTTGCACACTACAACCTCGACCATGATTCAGGGGAGTTCTTTCTTTTCTTCCTTGCATATTAGTCCATTGTGTTGTCATTTATATATATATAGTTTGTTTCTTTAGGTTATATGTGGTTAGTGGTTGTTTCTTGTGGACAAGAAACATGATAAGTTGGGGGGGGGGTGTGTGTTCATTGTGATAAAAAAAAAAAAAAAAAATTAAAAATTAAAAATCACAAAAATAATTCTAGCCTTGTGTATATTACTTGTTATAAGTAGCTTGATACGTCCATGCATGCTAAAAGAATCTTGTGTTATTGACACTTTTGATTGAGAAGTGATATGCTTTGTTCTTGTGCACACACATACACTAGCAAGTTAATCAAGTAAACTCATTGAATTTTGTAAGTAATTAAAAGGACATGAATATGTGCAAGATGATTTGGTTTGCATGCTTTGAGTACAAGTAGGTGCGTTAGAGAGTCTTGTTACCTGGGATTGATTATGTTTTGTCACACCAAGCGAGTTTTGAGCCTATATGCATATCTTTTGCATGATTTTTCGTTTGCTTGAGTGTCCACATGTTGTTTGCATTGCTCGCATTTGTTTGAGATCTTTCTTGAAATGCATGACATTATTTGATGATAAGATGATAAAGGCAGTTAGGTATAACCTCATAATTCCCATATTACCACACCATTTAAACTTGATCAATTAGTTACCCCATCGAGCTTATTCCTATTCTTTCGGTGACACACCACATTAATTGCCTATATCTTTTTTCTTGTATTAGCCTTACATTAACTTGAACCCAATTGTCAAAGGCTAGTATAGTGCTTAAGAGAGTGATAATGTGTGAAAAGGGGGTGTTTATTGATGATCATTACTTTTGGAAAATATTGGGTTTGGTTGTTACTTGTTAGTCGAAGTTTGTAATAATATCAATGGATCATTGTACTTGTTTATATTTAGCTCTCGAAAAAAAAAAAAAAAAAAAGAAAAAGAAAAGAAAAGAAAAATAAAATAAATAATGAGAGCATACTTATTTTTGTGTGATCCTTCTTTGTTCGACTAATCAAGTTATTTGGAAAAGAATTCAAGTATGGGGATAATAGGGTGGAGTTGAATGAATTATGTTGTTGGGTACTAGCTTTTGACATTTAACCTGTTTTGGCTTTACTTGACATACCTTGTCCCTAACCCCATTACAACCCAAATAAAGACCTTTTGATTATCATCAGTGATGTATGTTGTGTTAAAATTAGATTGATACCAAATGTCAAGCATGCTTATGATTTTGTTGGAATAGAGTGATACACTTACCCTTGTTCTTGAGTGAATATTCTTTTGTGAGTGAAAGGTGAGTTATTACTTGTATTTTGCATTTGAGATCCCAAGTTTTGACTCAAAGATGTACTCTTGTGGGCTTAGCATGATTACCAAATTATTCTTGCATCTGACATGGACTTTTGAGAACTTATGCATCTTCTTTGAGTAGACTATGTAAAAACTTGTACCTTCGACACCAAGGCATTGCATAATTCACTTTGATTCTTAAGTTGATGTGGCGTGAGAGGACTTGCATGTGTGGTGTGTATTGGCATTTGATCTTTCACATGAGCTAGATGGATTTTGGGGGTACATTCACTATAGGCCCTCACGAGACCTCACTCGTCCACTAGGGCTGCCTAGGGGTTTAAAGGGCTTGTTGCATATGCCAAATGCAACCGTGATCACCTACGGAAGTGGTAGTAGTAAGTAGTTATTTTATATTGATTTACTCGAGGACGAGCAAAGGTTAAGTTGGGGGGTATTTGATACATGCTAATTTTATGTACATTTTATAGCATGTTATCTCTCAATTATCCTTCGTTTGTAATAATTTTGTCCTTGATTAGCATTGTAGTAGCAGTTTAATTTGGATTGGATGCTAAAATGGTTTTTTATGTTTTTAGGATAATTTTGGAAGAAAAAGGAGCTCAATTGCACATCACCAAGAGACCGTAGATTAATCCTGGACGAACAAGGAGGAAATAAGAATTGTCACTAAAATATGGAAAGTGATATATTCTTAAAGCAGGAATCCCGGTTGGAATTAATATAATTTTTGTGAAGCGAAAGGAGTCCGGTTCCAAGCCCTCAATTGTCCGCAGCTTAGGATTTAAGGATTTATTTATATTAATAAATATTTAATTTATTTAGAAAATTATATTTATAAGTATCTAATAATATTAGATATTTATTTTTATAATTTCTGAATTAAATTAAGTATTTATTAATTAAAGATTATAAGCTGTGCGGGTTAAAAAGCATTTCTACGGAGCCAGTTCAAAAGTATTAGCAACAGCCCACGTTGTTTACAAAATGCAAAATTCAAAGTCATCAGAGTTGATTTTGCAAAAGTAAAAGGTTGGCAGCCTAATTTCCAGTCCGATTTTGCTACCTTCAGCTGAATTCTTTATTCCTACATGGTGGGCTCATTTGTCCTATAAAGACAATGGTTGCAGGAAGATTAAAGAGAGGGTTGAAAGCTGAATTTCTTTTAGAATCCTCGTACTGAACATTCATTTTCTCTAGTTATCTCAGCTTCTTTTGTAAAATTAGTTTTAGGTATACACTTTAATTTACTGTCAGTTCTATTTCGGTTGAAGATTGTAAGGGAATTGCTTGGAGTGCTCATTCATTTCATTGGAAATTATTCCGGGAGGATAAATTCTTCAAGTTGTACTTTCTTTACTCTAAACTCTTTTAATTATGATTTTATCATTTATTATATGCTTATTTTATTTGTCTAGCATGATTAACTAATTTCATAATCCGAGAATTGGGTAGTATTCGTTGGTGATATATGTTTGTTTGATTGTGATAATAATTCTCTATTTTTGCTAATCTATCATTGAGGGCTTAATCCAATTAAGGGCGTAGCTAACTTTTAATTGTATTCATAGGTATTGTGATAAATCGGGAGATGAGTCATAATTCTTGTTCATGATTTGATAGACATAGTTTAATTATTTAATCGGGAGATTAATAAGAGGACTATGAAACTTATAATTCTCAGGTCTTAAAATCTAAAATTGTATTTCAGTTGATCATGGGAGTGACTTTTGAAATATGGTTGTAGACATTATTTTGTATCTTGGGAGAGAACATTATAAAAATTAGAAGAATTGTTTTTAGCAAAATATGAGAAAAATATATATCACATGAAAATAGCATTATTGAACCAATTGAAGAACCCTATTTCTCGGATTGCTTTTCCTCATCAATTAAATTTTAGTTATACTTGTTTAAAATTAGTTTATTTGAACACACCAATTATTTTTCACACTTCTAGATAATAAGAAATTAAAACTTGAACTTGTATTAATAGTCCTTCCCTGCGAACGAACTTTACAAAAATACTGTCAACAAATTGGCGCCGCTGCCGGGGAAGGCAGTAATATTAAGTTTAGGTTATTTATTTCTTATAATTTAGATTTTATTTTGTTCAGAGTAAAAAAAAAAAAATATTATATCAATTTTAGTTAATTTGCAGTTTCGTATTTTCTGTATTTATTCGAAGTGATCCTCTGTTTAGTCTAAATATCAAACCCAGTTCAATCCTTGTATCCCCTGTTCTTCAACATACACCACAAAAACATACAACACCACAAAAACAACCACCGCCTCACCCCTCTTCTTTTTCGCACAACTCCTTCTTCCGCCTTTAAGCCGCCCTTCTCCCCATCCCTTTCTCCTCTTCTCTCCTTCAAACACCACAACAAAACCCCCTTCCGCCACTTGCAACTACATTCGGCCACTAATTCAACGCCACCAACATCCAAATCGCCGCCGGCGGCACCACCATCGCACCCCCTTCCCAATTTCGCTTTCGGTTTGCTAAGTCTGAGTTTGGAGTTCCTGAATTGTTGAGTTCGTTTTGTATTTGGTTACCGAGTTGAATTCTGAGTTCAAGTTTTTGATTCGTTTTCTGAATTATCTGGGTCGACTGGTTGTTTTCCGAGTGATATTGTCCGAGTAGTGCTGAGTTCTGTTTTCTTGTTTGAAAAGCTGAGTTGCGTCGATTTCGTGCGTTACTGCGCGTTGTTGTTGCTGCGAGTTTGCTGCAAATTTTGATAATCTATGCTGAGTTTTGTGAGTCATATTGTCCGAGTTTAGCGAGTTTTGGAGTCGCTGTTGTGTTAGCTGAGTTTTGTTTTGTTGAATGGAAGTCCTTGGTTGCGAGGTTGTCGAGTTGTGGTTGCGAATTGGAGGCCTGAGTTTGCAGCTGTTTCGTCTGATTTTTGTGACTTTCTGTTGTTCCATGAATGTATAACCGAGTAGTTTTGTACCGAGTTGTGTTGTTGTAGAGTTTGGTTAGAGTCATGAGTTGAAGATTCTGCCAAGTTCTGAGTTCTTTGTCTAGAATAGTATTGCCGAGTTCTGTCCGAGTGACGTTGATTGTCGAGTTTCCGAGCGGTGTTGAGCCGCATATCATTGCTGCTGTGTTAAAACGATGAGTTTTGTAGAGTTGTGGTACTGCGAGTTTCTGAGTTTGTCATTATGTCCTGGGTTTTGAGTTTGCAGTCGGTGTTAGTTCGTGTGTCCCCTGTCTGCAGCCGAGTCGACTCCGTTCGGTTTAGTATGTTCTGAGTTGTGGCTGTTTGTTACTTTGTTTTGTATTGTCGAGTCTGTCCTGTTTTGCTGAGGTTGCTGTGGCCAGTGGTGTAGTTGAGATTACGTTCTTTTGCTGAGAACTCTTGTTTCTTGTTTGATAGTCGAGTAGTGTCGCAGAGTTTTCATTTTGATGGCCGAGTTTGTCACTAAATCTGAGTATTGCTGCGTTTTGTCGTTGGGCTGAGTTTTCAAAGTTTGTTGATTTTATAGTCTGAGTAGTCACTGTTTCGTTCGGCGAGTTCGTGGTTTAATCTTGCTGTTTCGTTTTGTTTTCTGCGAAATCGTGTTTAGTGTTGCTGTAGTTGTTTGTTGATACTGACTGTTCATGTTTCTGCTGTTGGTTTCGCAGCTGTAGTTGTAAATGTTGAATTTGAGTTTGTTGATTGTGTTTTGGCAAGTCGTATTAACAAACGAGATGGTAAATTTTTATAAAATTTTCTGTAAATAATTTTAAAAAAAAAAATAAAAAAAAATAAAAAATAAATAAAAAAAAAAGATTAAAATTTAGTTTTAATTCGAACTTATAATTTTTAGATTAAATTAGTTTTTTTTTTTTTTGTTCTTTTCACCTTTTATTTGCGATTTTGTTGTTTGTTAATAATAATAATAAACAAGCCTTTTGCTTTAACTCTATCTTATTGGGATTTTCGTTTCAGGTGCTATAAATCTTGTATGCGACGTTCTACAAGTGCAGGAGATCTAGAATTTGATCCGGAAATCGAACGCACTGCTCGAATCTTAAGGCGAGAGGCTAAGCAAAAGAAAGAAAAAGCTAAGATGGCTGACGAAGATCGTGAAGTTGCTATTATTGATGAGACTTCAATTTGGGACCATGAGACACCAAATCCTGCTAATTGTATGTACAAAACTCCAGAGATTGGCGCAGCCCAATTCAACATTAATCCAAGCTTAATTCAGATGATCAGCAATCAAGCTTTTGAAGGAGATATTGAACTAGAGGACCCACACAGACATCTAGAGCGTTTCGTGCAGATGTGTGGCTCATTCAGAATCAATGGTGTTACGAGTGACAAGATTCGTCTCCATATGTTTCCCTACTCTATTAAGGGAAGAGCTTTGGAATGGTTTCAACAACTTCCAGACACCGCGGTTGCTACATGGGAGAGTCTTTCTACTGCATTCTTGTCCAAATATTATCCTTCTGACAAGACGCAACAATTGAGGACTATGATTATGAGTTTTAAAGCACAACCGGGTGAAGGTCTATATCAGGCATGGGAGAGATTTAAGGCATTATTGAGGAAGTGTCCACATCATGGTTTGGAAGATTGGCAGATCATTAGTACTTTTTATGGGGCCATGAATGCAGATATTCGTTTGAGTTTGGATGTGGCTGCTGGTGGAAATTTTAAGAAGGCACCAACGACACGGGCTAAAGCACTCCTTGAGGAATTGGCATCTAATAATTATTCATGGGCACCTAGTGGGACAAGCTCAGCAAAAGCAGCACAAGATTCTGAGATGATCAACATGCTAGCTCTCAAATTGGATACTCTAACTCAGGAGATGCGAGGACAAAGGGCAAATGTGAATGCTATTTCTTCACCTATGGAAGGATATAATGATTATGGTGCTAGTCAGAACTCTTATGTGCAACAATTTCCAGAAGAAGCATCTTTTATTCAGGGAAGACAGCCGTGGCCTGTTCAGAATAACTCCTACTACAATCCAAATCAAAGGCCAAACAACAATCTTTCTTACAGTAGTAATCATGCGGCTAATCCTTCCTATTCATTTCCAAGGCAGAATCAACCTCCTGGTTTTCAGTCACGACCACCGTATCAAGCACAGCAGCAGTATCAACCACCACCAAAGAAAGAACCTGCTGATTGGGAGGTTGCACTAAATAAAATAATGCAAGGAACATCTGGGGCATTGGCTAAAATGGAATCAAGAATAGATCAGATGGCATCATCTCAAAAGATGCTAGAAACACAGATTGGACAAATTGCCTCCAAGATGGGTGTGCGTGAGCAGGGTTCTCTTCCAAGTCAACCCGACCAGAATGGTAAGGAACAATGCAAAGCAATTACTTTGAGGAGTGGAAAAGAGTTGACCGAGGTTGAGGATCTTGAGCCTAAAGAGAGGGATGCGGAAAAAGAAAATGAGATAGTAGAGATTGATGCAGAAAATTCAGAAAAAGTGGATGAAGATAAGAAGGAAGAAAAACCAGAAAAGCCGTATGTTCCTCCGCCACCTTATGTTCCTTCTATTCCATTTCCACAGAGACTTCACAACAGGCAGTTAGAGAAGCAATACGAGAAGTTCTTGACTATATTCCGGCAGTTGCATATTAATATTCCATTTGCTGATGCTTTGGCTCAAATGCCACTCTATGCCAAATTTCTTAAGGAGATGTTATCCAGAAAAAGAAAACTTGAGGATGTGGAAACTATTACTCTCAATGCGGAATGTAGTGCAGTCATCCAAAAAGCAATTCCTCAGAAATTGAAGGATCCTGGGAGTTTCTCTTTACCATGCACTATTGGAAAAATGGAGAACATTAAAGCCTTGTGTGATTTAGGGGCTAGTGTGAGTTTGATGCCACACTCCATTTGTCGAAGACTTGGTCTTGGAGAGCTCAAGAAGACAAGAATCTCACTTCAGTTGGCTGATCGTACTATCAAGTATCCTTTGGGAGTCATTGAGGATGTACTTGTCAAAGTGGATAAATTCTTTATCCCTTGTGATTTTGTTGTGTTGGAAATGGATGAAGATGTTGAGATGCCCATTATCTTGGGAAGGCCATTTTTGGCTACTGCTGGAACCACAATTGATGTCAAAGCTGGAAAATTGGCATTAAATGTTGGTGAGGAGAAAGTTGAGTTTGATCTCAACAAAGCAATGAAGATGCCTTCATTTGATGCTACATGTTTCACTGTTGACATAGTGGATGAGCTCGTAAGTCTTGAAGATGCAGACGTAGCGGAAATGGAAAAAGCCTTAGATGACAAAGAAATGGAAGAATCACTTGATATGCAAGAAACAGGTACGCCGACAATTGAGATGGCATTTTCAATTTCAGAGGCACCTCAGGTAGAACTCAAACCTCTTCCTTCTAATCTAAGGTATGCTTTTCTTGGTCCTAATGATACATATCCTGTGATAGTGTCTGCTTTGCTTCATGATGATGAACTAGATAAATTGTTACATGTGCTTAGGCAATTTAAATCATCAATTGGTTGGACAATTAAAGATATCAAGGGCATTAGCCCCGCTCTTTGCATGCATAGGATTTCATTAGAAGATAATCATAAACCTGTGATTGAGGGACAAAGAAGATTGAATCCTAATTTGCAAGATGTGGTTAAGAAAGAGATAACTAAGTTGTTAGATGCTGGCATTATATACTCTGTTCCACATAGTAAATGGGTTAGTCCAATACATGTTGTACCTAAAAAGGGTGGGATGACTGTTGTGCATAATGAAAATAATGAATTAATCCCCACTAGGACTGTAACAGGTTGGAGAGTTTGTATTGATTACAGGAAATTAAATAATGCTACTCGCAAGGATCACTTTCCTCTCCCATTTATTGATCAAATGCTAGAAAGACTTGCGGGTAATGAGTATTATAATTTTCTAGATGGATTCTCGGGATATTTTCAGATTCCCATTGCTCCTGAGGATCAAGAAAAGACAACCTTTACTTGTCCTTATGGTACCTTTGCATATCGTAGACTACCCTTTGGTTTGTGTAATGGCCCATCTACTTTTCAGCGACTCATGACGGCCATATTCTCAGATTTTATAGGAAAAACCATGGAAGTCTTCATGGATGACTTTACTGTATATGGTTCTTCCTTTGATTCATGTTTAACCAGTTTGTCTCAAGTGTTGCAGAGATGTGAAGACACTAATCTTGTTCTTAACTGGGAGAAGTGTCATTTTATGGTAAAAGAAGGTATTGTGCTTGG
The DNA here is from genome assembly GCA_037693485.1 of Kitagawia praeruptora. Taxonomy (NCBI): domain Eukaryota; kingdom Viridiplantae; phylum Streptophyta; class Magnoliopsida; order Apiales; family Apiaceae; genus Kitagawia; species Kitagawia praeruptora. The sequence continues at coordinate 122,390,796 of CM075346.1, read as the reverse complement.
GCACAAGATTTCTAGCAAAGGCATTGAGGTGGACAGGGCAAAGATTGATGTAATTGAGAAATTACCACCACCCTCATCCGTAAAGGGGATTAGAAGTTTTCTTGGACACGCCGGGTTTTACCGTCGTTTTATCAAAGACTTTTCTAAAATTTCTCGTCCTCTTTGTAATTTACTTGAAAAAGATAGTGTGTTTGATTTTGACGAGAGTTGTCTTGTTGCTTTTAACAGGTTGAAGAAGGAGCTTATTTCTGCACCTATCATGTCAGCCCCTGATTGGAGCTTGCCTTTCGAGCTCATGTGTGATGCTAGTGATTATGCTGTGGGTGCTGTTTTGGGCCAGAAGAAGGAAAAACGCATGCATGTGATCTATTATGCAAGCAAGACACTTGATGATGCACAGATCAATTATGCCACCACTGAAAAAGAGCTACTTGCTGTGGTTTTTGCCTTTGACAAATTCAGATCCTATCTTGTTGGGTCTAGGGTGATTGTCTATACCGATCATGCTGCGATTCGCTACTTAATGAAAAAGAAGGATGCCAAGCCTCATCTAATCCGTTGGATTCTTTTACTCCAGGAGTTTGATCTTGAAATTCGAGACAAGAAAGGATCTGAAAACTTGGTAGCTGATCATTTATCCAGGTTGGACCAGGGAGATGAAGTGGTAGGAGTTAATATACCTATCAATGATGCATTTCCGGAAGAAACACTTCTTGCAGTATCTTTGTCTACACCATGGTATGCGGACTTCGTCAACTATATAGTGGGAGGTATTGTGCCAAGTGAACTTACTTATCAACAAAGGAAGAAATTCTTATTTGACGTGAAGCACTACTTCTGGGAAGAACCGCTACTTTACAAGGAATGCGCTGATGGAATAATGAGAAGATGTACACCTCAGGAGGAGATTCCTTATATCCTCAGACATTGTCATTCTCTAGAGTGTGGAGGTCATAACAGCAGCATGAAGACAGTTGCAAAAATTTGGCAGTCGGGTTTTTACTGGCCGACTATGTATCAAGACGCAAGAAACTTTGTTGCAACATATGATCGGTGTCAAAGGGCTGGAAATATTTCAAGAAGAAATGAAATGCCTTTGCAATCTATACTTGAAGTTGAGATTATCGATGTCTGGGGGATGGACTTCATGGGTCCATTTCCATCTTCTTATGGGAACAAGTATATTTTGGTGGGAGTGGATTATGTGTCAAAATGGGTTGAAGCAATTGCATCTCCTACAAATGATGCTAGAGTAGTGAAAAAGTTCCTACAAAAGTATGTCTTCACCAGGTTTGGAGTCCCAAGGGCTATTATCAATGATGGGGGCTCACACTTTTGCAATAAACAGGTGGAGGATCTTTTGAAGAAGTATGGCGTGACACAGAAAGTGGCGACTCCGTATCATCCACAAACGAGTGGCCAGGTTGAAATCTCAAATCGCGAGCTTAAGTCAATTTTGGAGAAAACAGTGGCGACTTCAAGAAAAGATTGGTCAACAAAGCTTGACGATGCTCTTTGGGCGTACAGGACAGCATTTAAAACGCCTATTGGAATGTCTCCATATAGGTTGGTATTCGGGAAAGCCTGTCATTTGCCCGTTGAGCTTGAGTACAAGGCATTTTGGGCAACAAGAAATTTGAATCTAGAATTGAAATCTGCGGGAGTGAAGCGTTTGCTACAACTTGATGAGCTCGAGGAATTTAGGCTCCAAGCTTATGATAGTGCTAGAGTGTACAAGGAAAAGACAAAACAATGGCACGATAAGCACATCCAAAAGAAAGAATTTGAAGTGGGGCAAAAAGTTCTATTATTCAATTCAAGGCTCAAACTCTTCCCAGGCAAGCTGAAATCAAGATGGTCAGGACCATTTGAGATTGTGAAGGTATATCCTCATGGTGCTGTTGAGATTACTAGAGAGGGATCAGACGTGTTTAAGGTAAACGGGCAGCGATTGAAGCCATACTTTATTGGAGATGATATGAAGAGAAGAGATCTTGTTCTTCTCGATAATCCTCAAGCTTAAGTTCATCAACAGAGGCGTCGAGCTAATGACGTTAAACAAGCGCTATTTGGGAGGCAACCCAAGGAATTTTGTTGATTTGAATAATATTTTCTGTGTGTTTGGACTATGCAGGAGGATCTTCATTTAAAGATGGATGCCACAATGGCAGTTCTTGGTTGCACACTACAACCTCGACCATGATTCAGGGGAGTTCTTTCTTTTCTTCCTTGCATATTAGTCCATTGTGTTGTCATTTATATATATATAGTTTGTTTCTTTAGGTTATATGTGGTTAGTGGTTGTTTCTTGTGGACAAGAAACATGATAAGTTGGGGGGGGGTGTGTGTTCATTGTGATAAAAAAAAAAAAAAAAATTAAAAATTAAAAATCACAAAAATAATTCTAGCCTTGTGTAGATTACTTGTTATAAGTAGCTTGATACGTCCATGCATGCTAAAAGAATCTTGTGTTATTGACACTTTTGATTGAGAAGTGATATGCTTTGTTCTTGTGCACACACATACACTAGCAAGTTAATCAAGTAAACTCATTGAATTTTGTAAGTAATTAAAAGGACATGAATATGTGCAAGATGATTTGGTTTGCATGCTTTGAGTACAAGTAGGTGCGTTAGAGAGTCTTGTTACCTGGGATTGATTATGTTTTGTCACACCAAGCGAGTTTTGAGCCTATATGCATATCTTTTGCATGATTTTTCGTTTGCTTGAGTGTCCACATGTTGTTTGCATTGCTCGCATTTGTTTGAGATCTTTCTTGAAATGCATGACATTATTTGATGATAAGATGATAAAGGCAGTTAGGTATAACCTCATAATTCCCATATTACCACACCATTTAAACTTGATCAATTAGTTACCCCATCGAGCTTATTCCTATTCTTTCGGTGACACACCACATTAATTGCCTATATCTTTTTTCTTGTATTAGCCTTACATTAACTTGAACCCAATTGTCAAAGGCTAGTATAGTGCTTAAGAGAGTGATAATGTGTGAAAAGGGGGTGTTTATTGATGATCATTACTTTTGGAAAATATTGGGTTTGGTTGTTACTTGTTAGTCGAAGTTTGTAATAATATCAATGGATCATTGTACTTGTTTATATTTAGCTCTCGAAAAAAAAAAAAAAAAAAGAAAAAGAAAAGAAAAGAAAAATAAAATAAATAATGAGAGCATACTTATTTTTGTGTGATCCTTCTTTGTTCGACTAATCAAGTTATTTGGAAAAGAATTCAAGTATGGGGATAATAGGGTGGAGTTGAATGAATTATGTTGTTGGGTACTAGCTTTTGACATTTAACCTGTTTTGGCTTTACTTGACATACCTTGTCCCTAACCCCATTACAACCCAAATAAAGACCTTTTGATTATCATCAGTGATGTATGTTGTGTTAAAATTAGATTGATACCAAATGTCAAGCATGCTTATGATTTTGTTGGAATAGAGTGATACACTTACCCTTGTTCTTGAGTGAATATTCTTTTGTGAGTGAAAGGTGAGTTATTACTTGTATTTTGCATTTGAGATCCCAAGTTTTGACTCAAAGATGTACTCTTGTGGGCTTAGCATGATTACCAAATTATTCTTGCATCTGACATGGACTTTTGAGAACTTATGCATCTTCTTTGAGTAGACTATGTAAAAACTTGTACCTTCGACACCAAGGCATTGCATAATTCACTTTGATTCTTAAGTTGATGTGGCGTGAGAGGACTTGCATGTGTGGTGTGTATTGGCATTTGATCTTTCACATGAGCTAGATGGATTTTGGGGGTACATTCACTATAGGCCCTCACGAGACCTCACTCGTCCACTAGGGCTGCCTAGGGGTTTAAAGGGCTTGTTGCATATGCCAAATGCAACCGTGATCACCTACGGAAGTGGTAGTAGTAAGTAGTTATTTTATATTGATTTACTCGAGGACGAGCAAAGGTTAAGTTGGGGGGTATTTGATACATGCTAATTTTATGTACATTTTATAGCATGTTATCTCTCAATTATCCTTCGTTTGTAATAATTTTGTCCTTGATTAGCATTGTAGTAGCAGTTTAATTTGGATTGGATGCTAAAATGGTTTTTTATGTTTTTAGGATAATTTTGGAAGAAAAAGGAGCTCAATTGCACATCACCAAGAGACCGTAGATTAATCCTGGACGAACAAGGAGGAAATAAGAATTGTCACTAAAATATGGAAAGTGATATATTCTTAAAGCAGGAATCCCGGTTGGAATTAATATAATTTTTGTGAAGCGAAAGGAGTCCGGTTCCAAGCCCTCAATTGTCCGCAGCTTAGGATTTAAGGATTTATTTATATTAATAAATATTTAATTTATTTAGAAAATTATATTTATAAGTATCTAATAATATTAGATATTTATTTTTATAATTTCTGAATTAAATTAAGTATTTATTAATTAAAGATTATAAGCTGTGCGGGTTAAAAAGCATTTCTACGGAGCCAGTTCAAAAGTATTAGCAACAGCCCACGTTGTTTACAAAATGCAAAATTCAAAGTCATCAGAGTTGATTTTGCAAAAGTAAAAGGTTGGCAGCCTAATTTCCAGTCCGATTTTGCTACCTTCAGCTGAATTCTTTATTCCTACATGGTGGGCTCATTTGTCCTATAAAGACAATGGTTGCAGGAAGATTAAAGAGAGGGTTGAAAGCTGAATTTCTTTTAGAATCCTCGTACTGAACATTCATTTTCTCTAGTTATCTCAGCTTCTTTTGTAAAATTAGTTTTAGGTATACACTTTAATTTACTGTCAGTTCTATTTCGGTTGAAGATTGTAAGGGAATTGCTTGGAGTGCTCATTCATTTCATTGGAAATTATTCCGGGAGGATAAATTCTTCAAGTTGTACTTTCTTTACTCTAAACTCTTTTAATTATGATTTTATCATTTATTATATGCTTATTTTATTTGTCTAGCATGATTAACTAATTTCATAATCCGAGAATTGGGTAGTATTCGTTGGTGATATATGTTTGTTTGATTGTGATAATAATTCTCTATTTTTGCTAATCTATCATTGAGGGCTTAATCCAATTAAGGGCGTAGCTAACTTTTAATTGTATTCATAGGTATTGTGATAAATCGGGAGATGAGTCATAATTCTTGTTCATGATTTGATAGACATAGTTTAATTATTTAATCGGGAGATTAATAAGAGGACTATGAAACTTATAATTCTCAGGTCTTAAAATCTAAAATTATATTTCAGTTGATCATGGGAGTGACTTTTGAAATATGGTTGTAGACATTATTTTGTATCTTGGGAGAGAACATTATAAAAATTAGAAGAATTGTTTTTAGCAAAATATGAGAAAAATATATATCACATGAAAATAGCATTATTGAACCAATTGAAGAACCCTATTTCTCGGATTGCTTTTCCTCATCAATTAAATTTTAGTTGTACTTGTTTAAAATTAGTTTATTTGAACACACCAATTATTTTTCACACTTCTAGATAATAAGAAATTAAAACTTGAACTTGTATTAATAGTCCTTTTATTTGCGATTTTGTTGTTTGTTAATAATAATAATAAACAAGCCTTTTGCTTTAACTCTATCTTATTGGGATTTTCGTTTCAGGTGCTATAAATCTTGTATGCGACGTTCTACAAGTGCAGGAGATCTAGAATTTGATCCGGAAATCGAACGCACTGCTCGAATCTTAAGGCGAGAGGCTAAGCAAAAGAAAGAAAAAGCTAAGATGGCTGACGAAGATCGTGAAGTTGCTATTATTGATGAGACTTCAATTTGGGACCATGAGACACCAAATCCTGCTAATTGTATGTACAAAACTCCAGAGATTGGCGCAGCCCAATTCAACATTAATCCAAGCTTAATTCAGATGATCAGCAATCAAGCTTTTGAAGGAGATATTGAACTAGAGGACCCACACAGACATCTAGAGCGTTTCGTGCAGATGTGTGGCTCATTCAGAATCAATGGTGTTACGAGTGACAAGATTCGTCTCCATATGTTTCCCTACTCTATTAAGGGAAGAGCTTTGGAATGGTTTCAACAACTTCCAGACACCGCGGTTGCTACATGGGAGAGTCTTTCTACTGCATTCTTGTCCAAATATTATCCTTCTGACAAGACGCAACAATTGAGGACTATGATTATGAGTTTTAAAGCACAACCGGGTGAAGGTCTATATCAGGCATGGGAGAGATTTAAGGCATTATTGAGGAAGTGTCCACATCATGGTTTGGAAGATTGGCAGATCATTAGTACTTTTTATGGGGCCATGAATGCAGATATTCGTTTGAGTTTGGATGTGGCTGCTGGTGGAAATTTTAAGAAGGCACCAACGACACGGGCTAAAGCACTCCTTGAGGAATTGGCATCTAATAATTATTCATGGGCACCTAGTGGGACAAGCTCAGCAAAAGCAGCACAAGATTCTGAGATGATCAACATGCTAGCTCTCAAATTGGATACTCTAACTCAGGAGATGCGAGGACAAAGGGCAAATGTGAATGCTATTTCTTCACCTATGGAAGGATATAATGATTATGGTGCTAGTCAGAACTCTTATGTGCAACAATTTCCAGAAGAAGCATCTTTTATTCAGGGAAGACAGCCGTGGCCTGTTCAGAATAACTCCTACTACAATCCAAATCAAAGGCCAAACAACAATCTTTCTTACAGTAGTAATCATGCGGCTAATCCTTCCTATTCATTTCCAAGGCAGAATCAACCTCCTGGTTTTCAGTCACGACCACCGTATCAAGCACAGCAGCAGTATCAACCACCACCAAAGAAAGAACCTGCTGATTGGGAGGTTGCACTAAATAAAATAATGCAAGGAACATCTGGGGCATTGGCTAAAATGGAATCAAGAATAGATCAGATGGCATCATCTCAAAAGATGCTAGAAACACAGATTGGACAAATTGCCTCCAAGATGGGTGTGCGTGAGCAGGGTTCTCTTCCAAGTCAACCCGACCAGAATGGTAAGGAACAATGCAAAGCAATTACTTTGAGGAGTGGAAAAGAGTTGACCGAGGTTGAGGATCTTGAGCCTAAAGAGAGGGATGCGGAAAAAGAAAATGAGATAGTAGAGATTGATGCAGAAAATTCAGAAAAAGTGGATGAAGATAAGAAGGAAGAAAAACCAGAAAAGCCGTATGTTCCTCCGCCACCTTATGTTCCTTCTATTCCATTTCCACAGAGACTTCACAACAGGCAGTTAGAGAAGCAATACGAGAAGTTCTTGACTATATTCCGGCAGTTGCATATTAATATTCCATTTGCTGATGCTTTGGCTCAAATGCCACTCTATGCCAAATTTCTTAAGGAGATGTTATCCAGAAAAAGAAAACTTGAGGATGTGGAAACTATTACTCTCAATGCGGAATGTAGTGCAGTCATCCAAAAAGCAATTCCTCAGAAATTGAAGGATCCTGGGAGTTTCTCTTTACCATGCACTATTGGAAAAATGGAGAACATTAAAGCCTTGTGTGATTTAGGGGCTAGTGTGAGTTTGATGCCACACTCCATTTGTCGAAGACTTGGTCTTGGAGAGCTCAAGAAGACAAGAATCTCACTTCAGTTGGCTGATCGTACTATCAAGTATCCTTTGGGAGTCATTGAGGATGTACTTGTCAAAGTGGATAAATTCTTTATCCCTTGTGATTTTGTTGTGTTGGAAATGGATGAAGATGTTGAGATGCCCATTATCTTGGGAAGGCCATTTTTGGCTACTGCTGGAACCACAATTGATGTCAAAGCTGGAAAATTGGCATTAAATGTTGGTGAGGAGAAAGTTGAGTTTGATCTCAACAAAGCAATGAAGATGCCTTCATTTGATGCTACATGTTTCACTGTTGACATAGTGGATGAGCTCGTAAGTCTTGAAGATGCAGACGTAGCGGAAATGGAAAAAGCCTTAGATGACAAAGAAATGGAAGAATCACTTGATATGCAAGAAACAGGTACGCCGACAATTGAGATGGCATTTTCAATTTCAGAGGCACCTCAGGTAGAACTCAAACCTCTTCCTTCTAATCTAAGGTATGCTTTTCTTGGTCCTAATGATACATATCCTGTGATAGTGTCTGCTTTGCTTCATGATGATGAACTAGATAAATTGTTACATGTGCTTAGGCAATTTAAATCATCAATTGGTTGGACAATTAAAGATATCAAGGGAATCATTTGTAATTTACTTGTCATTTCTTTGGCTGATCGTACTATCAAGTATCCTTTGGGAGTCATTGAGGATGTACTTGTCAAAGTGGATAAATTCTTTATCCCTTGTGATTTTGTTGTGTTGGAAATGGATGAAGATGTTGAGATGCCCATTATCTTGGGAAGGCCATTTTTGGCTACTGCTGGAACCACAATTGATGTCAAAGCTGGAAAATTGGCATTAAATGTTGGTGAGGAGAAAGTTGAGTTTGATCTCAACAAAGCAATGAAGATGCCTTCATTTGATGCTACATGTTTCACTGTTGACATAGTGGATGAGCTCGTAAGTCTTGAAGATGCAGACGTAGCGGAAATGGATTCTTTTACTTAGAAAGGATACTTGGGATATGGCCGTCATGAGTCGCTGAAAAGTAGATGGGCCATTACACAAACCAAAGGGTAGTCTACGATATGCAAAGGTACCATAAGGACAAGTAAAGGTTGTCTTTTCTTGATCCTCAGGAGCAATGGGAATCTGAAAATATCCCGAGAATCCATCATATATTTGTGCATATATTTGTGCATGGCTTTGTGGGTTATCATAACAACATTGTTTGTAGTATTTGCATGCTGACCACCTGAACCACCAGATCTATATGTATCAATTCTTAAGTCTTCATTCTTCCAATGTACATCTACCTGCAAGGAGATAGAATAGGGTCAAATAATCTTCTTGAAGTAACACTACTATCCCATACAAAAGCAATAAGAACAAAGAGTGGCTAAGACACAATTCTTGAAGATGCGATCTTTTACAAGAGTATAGCATTTCAAAAAGAAATGAGTAAAGTTCTATAACAGTACTATGCAAATATAATATATTTATATGCATGAAGAAACCTCATCTGCCTGAGGGAGGATAGCAAATGAAACTGCGCTGGTGTGAACACGTCCAGATTTTTCTGTCACTGGAACTCACTGCAAGAGAACATGGACTACAATATTGGTGTGGAGCATATTAGTACTCGGCCAGTCCAATATCCAGCATATCCTGGACATAATTAAGTTCCAACTTTCTTCTATACATTGCACCATCAACTGTCCAACTAAATGAAACTAAAGATATTTCTAAATTAATGAGACAAAAAGAGGAGAGCATGACATGAGACAATCAGTCCAAAGAGACAGTGAGATGAGATACACTTTTAAGCAGTTTAAGCACGGACCACGAGTTTAATGGGAACCTGCATTGCGTTTCTCACCGAAAAAGGGTACTAGGACTAGACAAAGGCATAGACTCCACTACAGAGTACATACAAATAATAAGCATCAAGTGTCCTTTAACTTTTCATGTTCCTCTTTTCTGATTGTTAGTTGAAATATCTTTTTGTTAGGTCCAAATGTGTTGTAGAGGGGGGGTGAATACAACTTTTCGATTATGAGTAGCAATAAATACGATGCAATAAATGAACACACAGATTCAAGGAATATATTTCTTTTATATATAACTTGAAAAGGTTGTTACAACATTCATTACAAAGTATAACAGAAGTTGAGAGAGAAGTGAATGATTCTAAGCTCTGTGAATACTCTCTCTCTTTTTCTTGTGTTTTTCTCAATATTGCTCACTAACTAAAACATTACACAAGTGCTTCTATTTATACTACATGTAATCTATGACCTGTAGTCTTCAAAGACTAAGATGTACGTGGCCCAATGATGTCCACATAAATCTTGCCTTATCTTGAAAGCTTGGAAATCTGCCAATCAGAAGATGCCATGTGTCATGTTGAAGCTGCACTCTAAGTAGAACTTCTACTTGAGAATTTCTACTTAGCCATCTCGAAATTCTAAGTAGAACTTCTACTTGAGAATTTCGACTTAGCCATCTAGAACATTTAGTACTTAGAAAATATTCTGGTCTTCAACTTGAAACTTCAATGCACATCTTGAGCTTGTGATATCTTCATATCTTCTTTGTTCTTCTACAAGCTCTTGAACATGGATCTTTATTACTGACATAAACTTGCTATCAATGTCCTGACACTTGATGCACTGGTCTGGTTCATAAGTGACTAGTCTTGATAGTGTTTCTGCTTCTTGAATAAATTACCATATTCACTTAGTAACTTGGCTTTCCAATATTTGCTTTCCTTCTTGTTCACTTGAAATCAATTGGTCTTGTTGATACTGATAGTTATGATCTTGAATCTCGAATTCTCAAATCACTGAGGCCTGAACAACTTTGACTTGAACTTCTCTCAATGATTTCTTCTTGGCTTGATCATAGTTAACATGTTCAATTGTATCAATTACCTTGTCTTCATTTAGTGTTGATTCCTTGTGACTTCTTGTTCTTGATTGTCTTCTGGTTAAGTATCTTTTCGTTTAATTGAGTTACATTAGTTATAGTGTTACAAGTTAATACACTCTGCCTTTCAATCTCCCCCAATTTGATTGTCTAACAATGACATTCAAATTAATGAAGGATAACTCAACTAACCAATGAGACGAGAAAAGATAATTAACATTACAGTCTTGAAAAATATACAATTTACAAGTACATGAAAACAATACAAAGAACTTAAACTAGAAACAGAATTCGAACCTCGAATTAAAGATCATTTGAATGATTCCTATCACCTGGATTATTTCATATATTTTAGTCAAACTTATATCACCTTATTGGATTCATTCTAAGATGAATTTCCTCAAGTGAGTTAAAGCAACCGAAAGACATGAAGTTTTTCCAACTTCAAGTTCACACCACTCTGACCTTTAACCCTAATTCCGTTTCCTTTTCCTAGCTTCAGCAGCTTGATCTTTTTCTTCTTTCTGCCTTTTGCGCTTCTCCTCCTGCTGCTTTTGTTTCTTATATACTGGATTATGAAGTTGCGTCCACCTAGTATTCAACAAACTTACTGCTTCCATCTCTAGAGGGTTCCTGGGTTCTGGGTAAGGATGTTTAAAAAGCCTTCTGAGTTTGTCCACCTCCTGAGTAGTTCTGATCTCTGGAATGTCCTCAAATTTCTTCATTATAAGCCGAGGTTTCCTATGAGTTTTATCAGATTTAAACTGACAGTAGATCATTTTGGGATAGCCTATGACACGGTTAGTATTGTGGACACTAGCCGCATCTCGCTCCAATCGCTTCATTTCCACTACTACATCAGATAGGTAACTCACGAGTCTCTGCTTTTCATTTACATACTTAACATCCACATCTTCCCATTTGAACACATATAACACTTTCTCCAGAAATGCAGCATCTTGAGTCTGCTTCAGCCATTCTCTACTCATATGCAAGAGTGTTTGCTTCTGGTCTGCATCTATGAATACTAAGGCATCAGCTGTATTATCAGCAAAAGAATGTATCCAGTATACGCTGTCTCTTCCTGGAACACCAACTGCCTCCCTTATCTCTCCTTGTTCCAGTTCTCCAGTAGGAAGATTCAGAGCTTCATCAACGTTCTTCATTGCTTGAAGAATATTCCAATTCCTCTCTATCAGCTCTGGTTCAATCTTCACATTATCAAGAGGGTTCGGAGCAATGACATCACACTTCCACACCTCATTGCTCTTCTTTAGTATGACACTTTCAATGGTCTTCACTGTTTTATCCTTAAGCACAGAAGCGAATCCCTTACCCATCATTTGCCTACAGACGGCCTTAAGAGATTCCACTGAAAGTTCCATTAATTCCTTTTCCTCCAGGCTCACCCTCTTCAATTTACTGTCAACCACCATCCGGACAACATTTGGATATGCTGAGAATTCTGGACCCTTGTCCTCTGCTAGCCGCATTAACTGATCCCTATACAGAATGCTTAGATTCTCAGAATGAGAGTATTGAATTTTTGTTGCTAGCAAGAACAACTCTGATGCAGATCTTCTCGTCATGAATTGATCATCCACATACATGAAAGACATCGGAACTCCTTCTGTGAAAGACAAAACAACCTGCCACTCCTTTTGCGTTGAATTGTATCCAACCCTGACTTTAGAAATTAATCTCTTTAAAGCATTTATGTAGTCAGCCGCCATTGGATTCTGCAAATTTAGTTGGTAGAACAGATCATCTGCTTCCTTGTTATGCTCTCCTTTTGTACATGGTCCCATCAAAATCTTTCTTGCGTCATCCCACTTCTTCCCTATCCTTCTATTGTCCAGATCGATTTGAGGATCAGCTAGCCTTGCAAGCTCATAATCGTACTGCTTTCCTTGTAGCTCCGCTTTCTTTTCCTGAAACGCAGCACGACCTTGCATTTGCTTCATTTTAAAGAACTCAGCTTGATCCAAGGCTAACTGTTGAGCTTCAAGGGTTTCCTCATCGACAGTAATTTCTTCAGGCAATCCGAAAGACATTCCAGCACCTCCACCTTGATCCTTCAATGATCTCTTTATAGCATGTTTCAACGGTGCGTCTTCCATATCGGAATCTGAGTCGAGTACCTCCTGTACTTTTTCTTGATGACTCAGATCAACGAATGGCACATCTGGCTCAATCGCTATTGCCTTACCCTTTTTCCTTCTTAGAGCCTCTTCATCAATGGACGGCTCAACTTCCATTTCTTTTACAAGATCAGCATGTTCTTGAATTTCTTCGATTTGAACTCCCTGCTGTCTCGTCTCCTTTATACTCTCCCCCTTAGGTGAGTTATCCTGAACTCCACCCTGGTCTCCAGATCCACCAGCTGTATCAAAATCTTCAAACCCGGAACCATAGGCTCCTGCTCCACTAGCACCACCTGTACCAGCATCGGGGGGAGGTTGTTGCGGCGCGAAACATTCCTGGGGCACAAAACTTCTGATTGCGAACATAACTCTGCTTATCTCCACAGCCAGAGTATCCATTGTAAGCTCCATTGCTCCCATCCTATCATTCAGGGTGTTTCCCAAGACACCAGCAGCATGGCCCATGTCATTTACCTGATTTTTCAAATCAGTAAAAGCTGAAGCTTGAAGTGCCATTCGTGCTGCGTAGTCGTCAAGTGCCCTTTGATTATCTCCAACATTCATCCCTAACTGCCCCATTGACTGCCCAAACTGCTTCATTTGACTTTCCATAGAAGACATACGAGATTCAAGATTTTCAGAATTAAGGGACGGTGTTTGGTTTAGGTGACCTCGCTCTAATACTCGTTCTGTTGGTATTTGGCGCTCGGATTCGGGCCTTAAAAATGAAGGTCCCTCTCTCCCTAACCTCTCACACACACTCCCTGTCTCACGCTCGTGTATATCTTCAATAAATGATCCAAAATATGAAGCAGTACCTGCAGAAACTGAATAAGGAATATAATTTGCAGTTATGGGATCAATTGCTGTTTGTTCCTGAGTTGGAATCTCAGGCTGAGAGGCTACAAAGTGTTCTTGTACAACATCAGAACCGATCCTCTTTGTAGCATCAGTACGTACCGGTGAAGGTACGGTTGAAGTTTTTAAAGCTTCATGTCCTCTTGAAGCAACAGTATCTTTAAGAGGTACATACTCATCATCAAAATCAAAATCCCTATGTGCAGATTGTTCAAGGGGTGAACCACTCTCGTGAGGTGGAGTGGTTGCGTGTGACACTCTAGGGTTTGACTGACGTTTAGAAGTAGCAGCATGAGAAGTTTTGGCTTTCTTTCGAATAAGTTGCTGCTCTTCGGGTTCACTCTCCTCATCATTTCCTACATCTATATGTGCTGGCTGTTTGGATTCCGGTGACTTAGGTGACAAGGAATTAGAAATATAGCTCTCACCCTGGGATAGATCCTGCGGGCTAGCAGTCTCTTGGGTCTGGGAATCAGAAACATAGGAAGAGGAATGAGTAGAATGTCGAGAGAGATTACCTGATTCATTACCTTGTTCGTCTCCGCTTTGTTCATCAGGAATCGCTTCAAATGCCTCAGCATGAGCAGACCGATTCTGAGCATGTGATGAAGCTTGCGAGAAATCCATCAAAGTGGTAACCCCCTCATCATATGTAAGCCACTTTTGTAAGGTATCAGGAATAGACATCGGTTTTCCATGATGTTTATCCTGATTTTCAACTGTTGAAAGTGACTTAGTGCCCATCCCTAGCGGTGCAGATGATGGACCACTGGCAAAACTCCGTCTAACAGCAAGAGCATCCTTCGGTACTAAATGATTAATCATCATCTGTAAGAACCGAGGAAACCAGCAGACAACATCTGTGGTGTTGAGGTCTCTGCTTGCAGGAGATCCCATCACAGCCACTATCTCAGAGAGAACTATTCGTCCATAATTGATATCCAGCTCTCTTGCTAGGGCAATTCCGAGGTTTTGCATGGGAATGGAAATTTGATGGTAATCGCTTTCTCGTGCCCGAAAACATCTTGTGATGGCCTCGAAAAAGTAATTCCATTCCACATGAAGAAATTGTTTTTGGATGTTTCCAGTGATCCGGCCAGTCGGAGGATAACACCCTATTTCTTCAAAGAATTTGAGGCGATCTGTAGCTGTAGGTTCTGGATCATAAGCATCTTTAACAGGGAATCCAAGAACCTTGTTTACAATTTGTTCAGTCACCACATATTCTTGACCCGCTAAGGTAAACCTGAAACCAAAGGGGGTTGATTTGCTCCCAAAAGAAACCGCACTAGTCCATAATTGCTGTAACGCATCATGCACTAGTGTAGGTTTAGCAGTAAAAGCATCGCTAGCTTTGGAATACAAATTTAGAAATCGTATCCAAGACTTAAAGCGCGGGAGTTGATCACCAATTTCCGTAGAAATATTATAAAAATTGTTTTTGGCAAGTGAAAATTGGTGAGCCATTTTAATTAAAAGTTTTTCTTTAAAAAGATGTGAAATTTTAATTTTAATTTCTGAAAAACAATTAATCTTTAATTAACAGTTTTATCCCTTTTAATTTATCAAGAACAACAATAGTCCCTTTTCAGAAAAATTAAACTACGGGATTAAAACAATGAATTTTAGAATAAACCGTTAAATCCCTTTTAATTTATCAAGAACAACAAAAGTTCCTTTTTGAGAAATCAAACTACGGGATGCAATTAACAGTTGATGGAAGGCAAATTTCAAACCAATGATTAACTCTCCACTAACAGTGAAGTGTGTGTGTAAAAACGTTTTTGAACAGATCTGTAAACTCGTGTGTGTATATACGTGTGTATATATCTCAAGAAGGATGAACAATGACACAAACACACAAGAACAGAGATTTAATGGTAACACACAAGTGATAGCAGTAAAAAAAAAAAATGGGCATTAATTCGTTGTCCGTATGAGATTTGACACAAAAAAAATCACGAATCAATGGTTGAGAATATGAAATCGCCTGTATGTATATGTGCGGCTGTAAAACTCTATTAGGTAAAAGTGAAAGAAAAACATCGAGTTAAAGATGTATATATAGACAGTACTGTGAAATGACTAAAATGTCCCTGTTAAAAAGTGTGAAAAACATTAAGTACATACAGGGAACACTCAAGTCGAAATTCTATCTCGAAGTCTATCTCGAAGTCTATCTCGAACTTTCTAAGTCGAACTTCGAGATAGAGTTCGAGATAGCTGTTAACTCGAAAACCTTTACCATTTTGCTTGTAAATGACCATGTAAACAGCACACACCAACCTTACTAGGGAAACCTATCTCGAAATTCAAGTAGAAATTCGAGATAGACTTCGAGTTAGGAGTTAACTCGAAAAATCCCCTTAACCAAACTGAGATCTCTATCTCGAACATCAAGTCGAAATTCGAGTTGAGTTTCGAGATAGAGACTAACTCGAAATTATTCAATAACTCGAAGTTATTCTCAGTTCATTTCAAAATATCCCCAAAATTGGAAATCTCATCTCAATTTCGAGATAGAGTTCGAGATAGGCTGTATCTCGAATATTTTGAAGAACTAGGCACACTGGTAACTCTAAGTCGAACTCTAAGTCGAATTTCGAGTTGAATTTCGAGATAGAGGCTAACTCGAAATTCTTCCCAGACTTAGAATTTTCAAAACTTCACTCTGGAAGCTCAAATCGAAATTCAACTGGAATTTCAAGATGAGTTTCGAGATAGAAACTAACTCGAAATTTTGAAGATACTTAGATTAATTTGACAATTTTTCTTTGAAAAACACAACAATTAATTTTGTCAAATTAATATAAATATCAATTCAAGGATTTTAATATATGACATAATTAAAACATTCCTTGATAATTCTAAGGCCTCTAATTACATGAAAAACACAGGTAAATTCATCTAAAAATCATGCAAAATTTAGAATATTATGAATTTAACTCCCCCTATGTTCATGCAATCTAACAAGCATAAATTCACAGATTTGTGCTATAAAAGACACTTAAAACACACTGAATTCATGCAAAATCACACTATATGCATCCTATAATAATCATTAATTAGGCATTTTAAAGTCTAAACACATAATGATTAAATAGCCTGCATATACCAACATAACCATGGATTTTACAGAGAGAAGGCTTTACTAACTTGTGTTAAGCATTCCCAATTCACCAACCAACCTATTGAATGTTACTTCATCAAGAGGTTTGGTGAATATATCTGCAATTTGTTGCATTGTGGGCACAAAATGTAGCTCCACAGTCCCCTCCTCGACATGTTCTCTTATGAAGTGATACCTGATGTCGATGTGCTTTGTTCTTGAGTGATCTACAGGATTGTTGGTTATGGCAATGGCACTTGTGTTGTCACACATAATTGGAATTTTCTTGTGCTCCATGCCATAATCCTTCAATTGGTTCCTCATCCACAGTATTTGAGATACACAGCTTCCAGCAGCAATGTACTCAGCTTCAGCAGTAGAAGTAGATACTGTATGTTGCTTTTTACTTTGCCAGGACACCAATCTTCTGCCAAGAAATTGACAAGCACCAGATGTGCTTTTCCTATCAATCCTGCAACCTGCATAATCTGAATCCGTATAGCCAATTAGATTAAAACCTGTATCTCTTGGGTACCAAATTCCTAGATTTGGTGTGCCCTTGAGATACCTAAAAATTCTTTTGACGGCTATGAGATGTGATTCTCTAGGATCCGCTTGGAACCTTGCACATAAACAAGTCGCGAACATTATATCGGGTCTACTTGCAGTTAAATAGAGAAGTGAGCCAATCATACCTCGATAGCTTGTGATGTCAACTGGTTTACCTGTTTTGTCTTCATCAAGCTTCGTGGCTGTTGCCATGGGAGTCTTGGCTGCTGATGCATCTTCTAGATTGTACTTCTTGAGTAAATCTCTGACGTACTTGGATTGACAGATAAAGATACCATCTTTTCTCTGACTGATCTGTAACCCAAGGAAGAAGGACAGCTCTCCCATCATGCTCATCTCGTATTTATCTTGCATTAGCTTAGCAAATTTCTCGCACAAGCGCTCATTCGATGACCCGAAGATAATATCGTCAACATCTTGGGGATTGCCTGAGGCCATAGACAGATTTGAAGAGAAGATACACAAAATCTACAAGTTCTGGATCAATGAAGCCAGGCGGCTGTTCCAGATACACTTCTTCTTCTAACTCTCCGTTCAGGAAGGCACTTTTCACATCCATCTGGAAAACCTTGAAGTTCTTATGTGCTGCAAATGCCAAAAACATCCTGACTGCCTCAAGTCTTGCAACTGGTGCATAGGTCTCATCATAATCAATTCCTTCTCGCTGAGAATGACCTTTTGCAACCAAACGAGCCTTGTTTCGTGTTACAAGTCCGTTTTCATCCATTTTATTTCTGAATACCCACCTTGCTCCAATTACTGATTTGTTCTTTGGTCGGGGTACCAGCTTCCAAACTTTCTGCCTTTCAAACTGATTGAGTTCCTCTTGCATTGCAATCACCCAATCAGCATCACCAAGAGCTTCTTCTATTTCTTTAGGTTCAAGCTTGGATAAGAACCCAGAAAATAAGCAAATATTAGCCAGGTCAGCTCTTGCATTTCTTCTAGTAGACACACCAGCATCTGGATCACCGATAATCAATTCAAACGGATGGTCTCTATTCCATACTCGTTCTCTTGGAAATTGTCTTGATGATTCAGCATGACTTTCTGAATTGTGGTGCTGACTACTTTGAATACTTTCACTAACTCCCCCTGAGTTAGTGCCAGCTCCTACAGAACTAGAGTCAACTCGATTCGAGCCTTGAACAGTAGTCCTTGAGCTGCTATTTACTCCCCCTGAGTTGTTGCCGGTTCGTACTGAAGAAGTCTCTCCTGATCTTGTAGAATTAGCTTGTTCACTAGACTCAGGTTCTTCACGTACACTTGGAACATTTAATGGGACAACCAACTCAGGTTCATCTTCAAGATCTTCTAAGTCCAGATTCTGAAATTTTAGGGACTCAGGTTCATTAGAATCTCTTGAAATTGATGAGAGTTTGGTATCGTCGAATCTGACGTTGTAGCTTTCAGTCACTTTTCGATCATTTACTAAGAACACCCTATAAGCTGCTACCACATCTGTGGAGTAACCAACAAAGATTCCTTCACGAGCTTTTGCTGCAAATTTGCCTAGATTTTCATCATCTATAAGTACATAGCATTTTGCTCCAAATACATGAAAATATTTGATTGTTGGTCTTCTGCCGTTCATTAGCTCACATGGTGTCTTTTCTTTATCTTTTATAATCAAGGATCGATTTTGAGTGTAACACACGGTACTCACTGCTTCTGCCCAGAAGTACAGAGGAAGTTTCGAATCACACAACAAAGTTCTTGCTGCTTCAACCAATGTTCTATTCTTCCTTTCAACTACTCCATTTTGTTGTGGAGTTCTTGGGGCTGAGTACTGACGACGTATTCCTTTAGATACACATAAGTCATTTAGCACTGCGTTTTTAAATTCAGTGCCATTGTCTGATCTAATCGTCTTCACAGTCAGTGTTGAAACATTCTCAATTTGAGTGATGTGATCAATGATTAGGAAAGGTACTTCGTCTTTCGTCATTGCGAACAATACCCATGTATACTTGGAGAAGTCATCCACGATTACCAATGCATATCTTTTCCTAGATAAAGATAGGACATTCACTGGGCCAAACAAATCCATATGAAGAAGTTGCAGAGGCTCAGTGATACTAGAAATTTCTTTGCTTTTATGCGATGCTCGTTTTGACTTTCCCATTTCACAGGCTTCACAGAGTCCTTTCGGAGCGAACTCCATTTGAGGTAGATCTCTCACCAATTCTCGCCTCGCGAGAGCATTCATCGTTTTGAAGTTTAAGTGAGATAACTTTTTGTGCCATAACCAGCTTTCATCATCCGAAGCTTTGCTGTAGAAACAGGTAACTTCATTCTGATTTGCTGAGTCCATGTCTGCAACAAAAAGATCTGCCTTTCGAACTCCTCTCAAAGCCAGTGAACCTTCCTTGATGTGAGTGATTGATACACCTTTCTTGTTGAAGACAATTTCGTAACCTTTGTCGCAGAATTGACTGATACTCAACAAATTATGCTTTAATCCCTCAACATAGGAAATATCTTCAATGATGACATTGCCAGTTTTCAGTTTGCCATATCCCTTTGTCACACCTCTGCTGTCATCTCCAAAGGTAACATAAGGGCCAGCTTTCATAACCAACTCTGTAAGCAGGGACTTGTCTCCAGTCATATGCCTCGATGCTCCACTGTCTAGCACCCATATAACTTTATTTCTCTTTTGCTTAATGCCCTGCAATAACAGATTGATTAGACTTTCTTCGGAACCCAACTTTGATTGGGCCCGGCTTTTCGATAAGATTTAGAATCAACAGATTTAACAACAGGAGATGCACTTTTCTTAACATAACTAGAGCTTTCGACTTCCTCCTTTCCTTTCTCAGACTTGACATATTTATCAGTCCTAGGAGAAGGTTTGTCACTCCTAACTTTAGGAGGACTGACAGTCTTGGCTCTCCCAAACTTCTTTTTGTTGTTTGAACTAGCAGCAGTATTTGAGCATGACTGGCTAGATGCATTCATTAAATTCACAAAAGTTTGCATGACGTTAAAAGTGCATGGCATACAATTAGGTTGACCACACTGTGCATGATTCTGATGCAGATTATTCATAGTGTGTGTGGTAGGCATGGCATGTGTAGCAGTGCATGCATAAGAAAGATGTTCAGTAGATTTACAGTGATAACATGCTTTCTTTATTCGTTCAGCCTTAACCTCTTTTATGCCTTTCTTCCCTTGTTGTTTAACAGCCTTAGCTCCTATTCCTAGTCTAGATTCAT
This sequence comes from Kitagawia praeruptora, assembly GCA_037693485.1. Classification (NCBI taxonomy): domain Eukaryota; kingdom Viridiplantae; phylum Streptophyta; class Magnoliopsida; order Apiales; family Apiaceae; genus Kitagawia; species Kitagawia praeruptora. The sequence goes on along the minus strand of CM075346.1, from coordinate 122,370,418 downwards.
CACTAGGGAAATTGATTTTAACTTGTTTAATAGGAGTTATAGGTTGTGCGTTCTGACGATCTTCCATCTCAATCTCATATCTAGCTATCAATTCAGTCTCTTCTTCTTCTATTCTAGGAACAAGGTGTTTGTAGATGGGTTTGACAGAAGGTTTAAAAATGCTAGGAATATCATTTTTAAGGTCACTGGAACTAGTGTCTATAGGTCTCTTCCCATCTTTCTTAGAAAGATTAGAATAATCAAGTCCTACACCTACTCCAGTTATCTTTTTAAACACATCATTATCTACATACACTTTACTAGCAGCTAGTTTGTAAGCTTCACATTTAGTTTCTAACTCAGCTAGTTTGTTCCTTAAACATGATTCTATTTCTTCCTTAAGGACGAGCTTGTGTTCCAAAGATTTAATAAAATCTCTTAGGGAAGTATCTACAGTGCAAGCAGCCTCTAACTCTTCCACTTTTGCCTCAAGCATTCTGCTTTTGGCGACAAGTGTTTTCTGTTCCTTTTGAGAAGTGTCTAGGCTTTTGCACAACATGTAGATCTCTTCGCTAAGAGCCCCGTTCTGTTCCTTATAATCATCAATAGACATTTCTACTTTAAGGGTTAGAACTGGTACCTCTGGTTCCTCTGATGTCTCAGCCATGAGCGCAAAGTTTGCTACATGAGTAACATCTTCCTCATCTGAATCATCCCAAGCTCTTCCTTCTGTTACTACTAAAGCTCTTTTACCATGTTTTTCTTTCACCAGCGATTCATATTTGCTTTTGAGGGCTTCAAATGTCTCTTTTGGATAAGTCTGTTTAGGCTTTTTGCAGTCCGAGGCAAAATGTCCAGGTTCACCACAATTATAGCAATTGAACTTCATTTTGAAATCCAACGGAGATTTGTAGCTGGTACTCTTGCCTTTGCTTTTGTAGCCTGATGAACTACCACCACCCTTAGCAGCCCGATAGTAAGATGAAGAATTTCTCTGTGGTCGGTTGCTCTTTCTAAATCTCATGTTGCTGAACTTCCTTGCCATGTATGCCACGACACTATCGTCCATGTTGTCCAGCTCTTCTTGGGTGAAGTAGTCATCATCACTGTTGGATGCGCACTCGTCATCATTATCAAATTGATGTGGTGCAGGTGATGATTTAGGCTTTGCTACAACCATTGCCTTCTTAGACTCTTCCTCATCAGCAACTAATCCTGATGCAGTTTCTTTTCCCTTTGAATCATTGTCCCATGCTTGATCTTGAAGAGTTTCCAGCTCATAGGTCTTCAGAATTCCATAATATTCTTCCAGAGAAGTTGTATGCAAATCTCTGGTTTCTCTGATTGCGTAGACTCTATGTTCAATGCTCTTTGGCTGGTTCCTCAAATATCTTGTATTGGTTTCAACCATGGGGAGAGTAACACCTCTCAGATTCAAATCCAATACCAACTGACTGAATCGTAGATAGACGTCTGTTATGCTTTCTCCTTTACGTATTCTAAAGGTGTCATACTCCATCTTGAGTATAAGTGTCTTGTTGCTTCTAACCTCTGCAGATCCTTCCATGACAACTTCTATTTTGTCCCAAATCTTCTTTGCTGTATTCAAACCCTTGACTATGTTGAACATTTCATGATCGAGAGATTCCATCAAGGTTTGTCTTACAGAAGTGTCATAAGCTATTTGCTCCTTGTCAGCATCCGTAAAGTCCGCTGCCTTTTTAGGCTCAGACCGAGCAGGTATAACCTCCTCTCCTTCCGTACGCTCAGGAATAGCTTTCATTGGAACGAATTTACCTTTTTCAAGGACTTCCAGATACTCAGGGTTAATAGTCTCTAAGTAGAGTCTCATTCTGAAAACCCATTCTTCATAGTGATCTCGGTTGAACATTGGGATCTTGAAAGAATTTTTAGGAGCCATTTCAAATCTTGTCACTAAAAAAATTCTAAGTACCCAAGACTAGGCTATGTAGAATATCTATGTAGAACTTCTGCCAAGTCGAAATTTTTCTAAGTAGAAATTTTGCTCAAGTCGAAATTTCTCTAAGTAGAAATTGTCCAAGTCGAAATTCACCAAGTAGAAATTGTCCAAGTCGAAATTCTATGTAGAAAATCTCAAGTCGAAATTCTATGTAGAACTTTTTGTCCTTAGAATAATTTTCTGCAGATTACTTTAATATTGAATAAACAATAACACCTTTTTGACTTTTGATTACTTTACACACCGAAAGTGACTAACCCACCTGCTAAGCACTGAGTACACTTTCTTTTGCTTTCGGCCAAGGAATAATAATCAAATCAAAAGTACAAAAACACCTTTTTGACTATCTTATTTGTTTGAAAAAGGAGATCAAAAAGTTGTTGGGTTATCTTCTTTGACAAGAACAGATGATGAACACTCAAGAACACCAAATATCAATGAACCCAGATTAATTCACAAAAATTAATTAAAATACACCCAAGCCAAATAATCACACCTGGAGTATTTAAATAATTTTTCCCGGATGAGTTTTCACTGGAAACGAATTAAAGCTCACTTTTCGAAAAAATGAAAAGTAGATCTAGAAAATGAAAACTCACGATTCTTCCACTAAACACAAGGATCTATGTTTTGTATGTTAAACATCCGCTCTGATACCAATTGTTAGGTCCAAATGTGTTGTAGAGGGGGGGTGAATACAACTTTTCGATTATGAGTAGCAATAAATACGATGCAATAAATGAACACACAGATTCAAGGAATATATTTCTTTTATATATAACTTGAAAAGGTTGCTACAACATTCATTACAAAGTATAACAGAAGTTGAGAGAGAAGTGAATGATTCTAAGCTCTGTGAATACTCTCTCTCTTTTTCTTGTGTTTTTCTCAATATTGCTCACTAACTAAAACATTACACAAGTGCTTCTATTTATACTACATGTAATCTATGACCTGTAGTCTTCAAAGACTAAGATGTACGTGGCCCAATGATGTCCACATAAATCTTGCCTTATCTTGAAAGCTTGGAAATCTGCCAATCAGAAGATGCCATGTGTCATGTTGAAGCTGCACTCTAAGTAGAACTTCTACTTGAGAATTTCTACTTAGCCATCTCGAAATTCTAAGTAGAACTTCTACTTGAGAATTTCGACTTAGCCATCTAGAACATTTAGTACTTAGAAAATATTCTGGTCTTCAACTTGAAACTTCAATGCACATCTTGAGCTTGTGATATCTTCATATCTTCTTTGTTCTTCTACAAGCTCTTGAACATGGATCTTTATTACTGACATAAACTTGCTATCAATGTCCTGACACTTGATGCACTGGTCTGGTTCATAAGTGACTAGTCTTGATAGTGTTTCTGCTTCTTGAATAAATTACCATATTCACTTAGTAACTTGGCTTTCCAATATTTGCTTTCCTTCTTGTTCACTTGAAATCAATTGGTCTTGTTGATACTGATAGTTATGATCTTGAATCTCGAATTCTCAAATCACTGAGGCCTGAACAACTTTGACTTGAACTTCTCTCAATGATTTCTTCTTGGCTTGATCATAGTTAACATGTTCAATTGTATCAATTACCTTGTCTTCATTTAGTGTTGATTCCTTGTGACTTCTTGTTCTTGATTGTCTTCTGGTTAAGTATCTTTTCGTTTAATTGAGTTACATTAGTTATAGTGTTACAAGTTAATACACTCTGCCTTTCACTTTTCTTCACATTACTTAAAGGAAATATATAACCCATAGCAAAATAAACAAAACAATAAAGGATGCACGAATATCTAAAAGAAGGTTGGCAAATGCAAAAGCAGAAACATCTGTGATGGACATTCCAACTATATATAAGCTAAACATCAGAAAGCATTCAGATATCCTATCTGACTAAATTTATTAAAGTGACAGGTTGCAATCAACAGTTGCTGAATAAGCATAATTCAAGGTTCAATGTCATTCACATTTTCTACTTTTCTGTTTGACGACATTTAATTTCCCAAGACATGTTAGATGACAGGTAAACAATCTTTTACGGATACAATACAGATTTCACTGCAAGATCTCGGTACATTTACAATAAAAATCACAGACTATGTTAAAAACTCGATCTCGGCATCAGGAATGTCCCCAATTTGTAAAGTACAATAGGGAGGAATAATAAGTCCAACACAAATGTGACCCTAAATTAGCTCCAGACTGGCTTTATTTGTATAGACTTCTTACACTTTCAAGTACTACTGCTCTGGAATGTGCTTCCTTTGTTCGGATAACTATAAAAGGATGATTGCTCATCAAAAATCAAATATTTTTAAATAAAAAAACATAGAATTAACGATCATAGAGCGATTTCGATGGATAAAATAATTAAACATTGCACAAGAATGCAGATGTAACCTGATATTCTTGTATGGCCTACCCTTCTAATCAACATAAGCTTCATTTATCCTACTCAGTGTTTCAAGCCCTTCTACAACATCCCCAAATATCTAAAACACATGAAATTGATTTTTGATATAAAGAATATTCAGAAAGCAACCAGCATATAATGATCACTGATAAGTTCACCTTAATATAACTCAGCTTTTGATTTTAGAACACAATAATCAACCAATATTTAACAAGAACAACCTATCACAAGGCTACAATAGAGTTTATGACGCTATATTTACAATTACTTAAAAAAAATACATTTAAAGGAAGCTTCTATTAACCAACTGAAAGATCCACTCAAATGTTTAACAGACCAACACACACTCACATACTGTAGATATTACATCTGCCATAGTTTCGTTGCAATAGTTTGACATACAGTACCACTACTGTAGAAGGAGGCTGGTAGACCTGACTACCACCATACAAAAAATTATAGATGCATTTGTTAGGAATATGTTGTAGTTGATGATAACTTAACATTCAAGCAAAATTGTATAAGTCAAGTTTTGTAACTGTCAACGGATAAGACCTTATAACTCTATTCGTTGACAGGTAGCTCATCAACGGATGAGGTTTAGTAGCATACTGCAATATCTCTATTTATCAGTTGATAGTGTTTTTATTCAGAGTCATGTTGACCATCAATGGATAGGCAGAATAGGGTAGCCAATTGTAAATAAGCTATGCTATGTAATTCTGTCTAAGTAAAAGTGTATCAACGGATAAGAACAGGGCTCTATCAACGGATATAACTCAAATCTACTCGATCAACGGATACAGCTCAAACTACCATCAACGGATAAGTGTGCACAACATCAACGGATAATCATTGTCACTTTATCCTATGCTAGCTGGGAATTAGCAGTTGATAAGGACAGGTTTGACTGACAGACCACATGGGTTGATAGTGGGTATAAAAAGCAGTATGGCAGCCATACTTTGGAAACACAGAAGAAAGAAGCATTCCATTTACACAGTAAATACAAGAAAGGTGCAGGGGACATATCTGTTCAGAAGGACAACCTTTCGGCTACATGTGGATTTGGAGTGGAGTAGCAAGTCAACTTGAATTAGATTAATATTATCTTATTCCTGTAGCACTTGTAAACTTGGGATATATAACCAAGTGTAGCAACTCTTTAGATTGTAAGAAAACTTACATATTTGCTTAGGGTTTCTTGAATATCTTTAGAAGCAAAGAGTTGTAAACACAGAAGCTGTGTACATTTGTATCACAGGGTTTTCTTCAAATAAAAGTCTCAGGTGGTACATTTAACCACCTGATTTTTTATGTGGTTGTGAACTATTTCTATTCAACAATTATTTCTTTATAGATTTCTGTGGTTTTTATCAGAAATTTATAACTATCAAGAATTGTATTCAACCCCCCCCCCCTTCTACAATTATACAAGTGTGTAATCTGGGAATAACAATTGGTATCAGAGCAAGCTTCTAATATATTTGAAGTTTAAAGATCAACACACTTCCAACATGTCTAAGAAGGATTATGGAGTGAAGATACTGGTTCTTGATAGGGAAAATTACTTTCACTGGAAAGTAAAAATGCGTCTACATCTCATGTCTATTGATGTAGGTTTTGTAGATTGCATTGAGAAGGGTCCTCATGTTCCAATGAAGGCTGCTTCAAGAGTTGGTCTTGCTGCAGATGCACCAGACACGTACATCCCAAAACCTGTTTCTGAGTGGAGCACTGAGGATGTTGCAGAAGTTCACAAAGATAAAAAGACCATGAATATTCTGTTTAATGGTTTAGAAACAGACATGGTTGACAATGTTATCAACTGTACTACCGCCAAGGAAGTATGGAACATTGTTCAAACTCTTTGTGAAGGTACAGAACAGGTAAGGGAAAACAAGAGGCAGCTACTGATCCAACAGTATGAGCACTTCCATTTCAAGAATGGAGAGACATTGAATGACACATTTAGTAGATTTCAAAAGCTACTGAATGGCTTGAAACTGTATGGAAGAATCTACCAAGTGAAAGATTCTAATCTCAAATTTCTGAGATCACTGCCCAAGGAGTGGAAGCCTATGACTGTTTCTCTAAGAAACACTCAAGAGTATAAGTCATTTACTCTTGAAAGGCTCTATGAAACTTTAAAGACATATGAACTAGAAATGGAGCAGGATGAAGAAATTGAGAAGGCCCAAAAGAAAAGTGGGTCAGTTGCACTTGTTGCCAACTTGGAGCAGAAGGAGGAGAAGAGGACTGAAGCTGCTAAATCTACACCAAACAGGGAGGTTTGTGAAGGTAGAGCAGAATCAAGCAAAAGCAAGGAAAAGGTGTCTGAAGAAATGAGTGTCCTATAGCAGGATGAATTGGATGAGATAGATAAGCATTTAACCTTTCTATCTAGGAGATTCTCTAAACTAAAATTCAGAAGAAACTCTGGGGTGGCCAAGCCATTTAACAAGGATTTTTCTACAAGAAATTATGTGGATAAATCCAAAATTAAATGCTACAATTGTGGTATTGCTGGTCACATGATAAGTGAATGCAGGAAGCCTAGATCTGAGAACAAGGGAAAGCCAACTGAAACTGTTGACTACAAGAAGAAATATTTTGATCTTCTCAGACAGAAAGGAAAGGCATTCATGACCCAAGAGTATGACTGGGCTGCTAATGGAAATCATTCTGATGATGATGCTGAGTTTGTCAACCTTGCATTAATGGCTGATTCTGAGCAGGAAGCAAGTTCAGCTAGCAATCAGGTATATTCTACTAATCTCTCTGAGCTCACCAAAGAGGAATGCAATAGTGTTATAGATGAAATGTCTACTGAACTATATCACTTGAGTGTTACTCTTAAATCACTTACTAAAGAGAACAATAGGATTAAAGAAACTAATCAGTTCTTAAGTGATAGAAATGCAGTTCTAGAAGTTCAATTTCTAGAATTTGAGAAAATGAGAGTTGATTGCAATGATGCTAAAAATGAACTTGAAGCTGTGTTAAAAAGAGAATTGATCTTAAGAAACCAGCTTGAAAAAGAATAAGGGATAATTGCTAAATTTCAAAGTTGTAGGAATATTTCTCAAAACATAATAGAAGTCCAGGGAATAGAATCATTTGTGAGGGATACCTGGACTCAAAAGAAAAAGGAGCTAGAACCTTGCCTTGAGGATCTAGAGACTATTTGTGAATCAACGGATAGTGATCATCCGTTGACAGATGAACCATCAACGGATGAGAGGTATCCGTCGACTAATAAAAAGTCTGTTAGTAAGAAGGAACTCAAGAAACTGAATAATCAGTATGGTCCAGTAGCCAAGAACTTTGTTTCTAGTGAAAGTAGCCAAGCCAAATCAAGTGAGAAGGCTAAGGCAGGTGATTTACCTAACAAAAAGGCTGTTGATAAGTCAGTTAATGAAAAGGTAGAGACTGAGGGTAAAAAGAAAAACAACAGAAATGGTAAGATAGGCATTAACAAGAAAAACAATTATTCTCCTGACAAGTTTGCTCCTAGGAAAACTTGTGGTAATTGCAATAGTGTCAATCACCTATCTTCTAATTGCAAGTCTGTTAAAAGGACTCCTGTTCATGTACCTCAATCTATGCCAAGTATGCCTGCAATGCCTGGTTTGTATCAGAATGCTAATTTTTCAAATCCATATGTGAACATGCCATATGTGCCTAATCCTTATTTTCAATCTGTGAATATGCCACAAATGTCATGGAGCATTCCTAGCATGGATAATATGTATGCCAATTTTTCACAAATGCATGCATCAAATATTTATGCAAATGAGCATCTGTCAAAACCTATCACTCAAGCATTTACACCCAAAGTGAAGATTGCTAAGAGTGTAAAACCAAAGGCTAACAAGAAAGGACCCAAGGAAACTTGGGTACCAAAATCAACTTGATTTGTATTTTGGATTGTGTGCAGGGAAATGATATGTAAAATTACGTCTAACCGCAAGCGCACGGTATCAATTGTAGTAGATACTAGCAAATACGGGTTGAATCCTCAAGGAGACAGTTTCAGTTTCAATTCAATTGCTATCAATTGTTTCTAGTCACAAACGATTATTTGGGAATTTTATTAACTACTAATGCAAATTTAACAAAGTTTTATATCAATTAATTAAAGGATCTAGGGCAATTCAGGTTCACCATGCTTACACCAAACAAATCACAAAAGTATAGCTTTTCAATGGGATTAAGTAATTAAAGCAATGGTTAATCTTTTTCAAGCATTAACACTCTCAGAATATCTAATGATGCTTTCACAATCACCTTCAATTCCGCTAATTGTATGTAAGCCTCTAGTAGTAAAATCTTTCGATCTATTACTCCTATTGCAATCAATTAATCCGTGATATTGCGCAATTACACAAATTAAGAATTATAACATATCAATCAGAATTACTCTTTACCCATCAATCTACTAATCAAATTACGCCCAAATCATGGTGCAAACATGGCTCCCCTTAATACCCTAGAATTAAACTACTCACTCATGGTAGAAGTAAAAACAATAATAATAATGAAAGAAGCCATAATAAACATGTAATAATAAAACAAGAGAATAAAGAATACCTCAAACTTTGTATTAACGAAGAACAATGAAGATCCAAAATAAACCAAGTGCTTACAAAGGAAGAGATGAAGAGAGTAAACAAAACCCTAGTTTTTTGTAAAAATATAAAATACGTCTCCCTCTCTTCTATCCCACGTTTTTATTATATATCCCCTAATAAAATCTGATTTCTTTCTTCTAATAAAAGTATTTTTAATATCCTAATCAATTTACAAAAAGATATCCATAATTGAATAGGATTTTCTTCTAAAATTCGTCACAAATTTTGCTCCTCTGTTTCTGGGCTCTTCCAGTTGGATTTTGCTTACTGGACCACCTCTGAATTAAAGATAATTCCTTAAGCTTCGCGTGGACAGTAATTTCGTCAAATTCTGACTTCTGGAACTCAAGATATGGCCCAAACAGTGCAGGCAGCCCGTATAGCCCAATATTACGAATTTTCTCTTATTTTATCTCCAAAATAGCTCTTTTTGCTCCAAATCCTTCCAAGTTATGAATTCTTTATTTCCTACAATAAAACAATAAAATCTATTAAATAAAAATCCAAATCAATGCAAAACACAATAAATATGAGAATAAAATCATCTAAAATATATATAAAAATATACTCTATCAAACATCCCCACACTTAGCATTTGCACGTCCTCGGGCAAATAAGTGAAATAAAAACTAAGTCCTAACAAACATCACTTTCGTAGATGACACGATTGCATTGAGCATATGCAACAAGCCGTTAAACCCCTAGGCAGCCCTAGTAGGACGAGTGTTGTCTCGTGAGGGTTTATAGTGAATGTACCCACAAAATTCATCCAACCATGCAAAAGATTAATGCTAACACAACACCACACACACAAGTCCTCTCATGCCACATCAACTTAAGAATCAAAGTAAACATACGATGTCTTGGTGTCGAAAGTGCAAGTATTCACGTAGTCTACTCAACCAACATGCAGAAGGTCATAAAAATTCATGTCAAGTGTAAAAATCGTTGGTAATCATGCTAAGCCCACAAGAAATACATCTTTAAGTCTAAACCTGGGATCTCCTATGCCAAAACAAGTAATAACTCACCTTTCACTCAAAAACCGAATATTCACTCAAGAACAAGGTTAAGTGTATCACTCAATTCCAACAAAATCATAAACACAACTTGACACTCGCAATCAATCTCACTCTCAACACAACATACATCACTGATGACAATCAAAAGGTCTTTATTCGGGTTGTAGCGTGGGCTAGGGACAAGGTATGTCAAGAAAAGCTAAAACAGGTTAATGTCAAAAGCTAGTACCCAACAATAATCATAATTCAATTCCCTTTCTACTAAAACAACAAATACTTCCCCACACTTGGATTTTTCAATAACCCTTACATAATAACTTGACTAGTCGAATGAAGAAGGATCATACAAACATAAGAATGCTCTCAAATTTATTCATTTTTTTTCTCTTTTTTTTCTTTCTTTTTTTTTCTATTTTTTTTTTCTTTTTTTTTTCTTTTTTTTTTTCAAGAGAGCTAAGGAATAAGCACAATGATCCATAGATTTTATTATGAATTTCGACTAGCAAGCATCAACCCAAAATCAATATTCCCCAAAAGTATGATCATCAATAACCCCCCCTTTTATGAACACCTTATTACTCCCTTAAGCACAATACTAGCCTTTGACAATTTAGGTTCAAATTCAATGTAAGGCCAATAGAATAAAAAGGATAATGGCAAGTAATGTAGTGTGTCACCGAAAGAATAGGATTAAGCTCAACGGGTTAACTAATTGATCATGTATAAAAGGTGTGGAAATATGGGAAACACGAGGTTATACCTAAGTGCCTTTATCATCTCATCATCAAGTAATGTCATGCATTTCAAGAAAGATCTCAAGTAAGTGCTAGCAATGTAAACAACATGTGGACACTCAAGCAAACGAAAAATCATGCAAAAGATATGCATATAGGCTCAAAACTCACTTGGTGTGACAAAACATAATCAATCCCAGGTAACAAGACTCTCTAACGCACCTACTTGTACTCAAAGCATAAAAACCAAGTCATCTTGCACATATTCATGTCATTCTAATCACTTACAACATCCAATTAAGTCTACCAGCTTCAACTTGCTAGTGTAAGTGTGTGCACAAGAACAACGCACGTCACTTCTCATACAAAAGCGTCAAGAACACAAGAATTCTACGCATGCATGGGTGTAACAAGCAAAATACAACAACTAATCAAATTGCATGGCTAGAATTATTTTTGGTATTTTTAATTTTTTTTAATTTTTTTTTGGATTTTTTTTTTTTTTTTTTAAACAAGTAAATACACTACGTTGAGAACACCTCCCCACACTTAAGTGGTTCATTGTCCCCAATGAACTAATGAAGAAGATACAAAACTACAATTAAAAACAAAATAAAACTACACTAAAAAGAAAAGAAAGAAAACTCCCCTGGAATCAAGGTGTCGAGTGTGAAAACCATCCCTCCTTTGCTTAGGAGCCATAATAACCAAAACTGCATTCAACAATAGCTTCACCAACAACCACCAAGAAATATCCTGCCAAAAACCACCAAGCAATATCACACCAAAAATACCCAATTAACAAGAATATTACAAAACCCCCAATTTACAAGAACACAAATTCGTAATAAAAAATTAGAGAAGAAAAATCCCAACTACGAATCAAAGAGGTGAACTTGTACTAATTTTCCCCCAAACTTGAATTTTTTAGAGATGTATAGGAAGAAAATAATAAATTGGGTGTGTATGTATGGGTATAAATAGATAATGGAGTGATAGGATGAATATAAAAATTTTAATGTGAAAAGGAAAAAAATTTGGGTGGTAATAGGGTTTAGGGATGAAAAAGAAAAAAAAATAAAAATAAAAATAAAAATAAATAAATAGTAATAATAATAAAAATAATAAATAATAATGATAATAATAATAAATATACAATAAATAAATAAATAAATAAATTCCTAAATAAAATACAAAAATAATAAAGAAAAATAATAATAATAATGATAATAATATTAATAATAATAATAATAATAATAAATAATAATAATAAATAAGAATTAGAATAGAAATAGGTTTAGAATTTTTGGTGGAGAGATGGGAGGTTTTGGAATTGAAATAGGAAAAGAATTAGGGGAAATAGGGGTGTATAAATAGAATGGGGTGGAAAAGAAAAATTTTTTTTTTTTATAAAACAACACAACAACAGTGCACAGGAAAGCAAACAGCGGCTGACAAAAAATTGTCTTCTGGAACACGCGCATCTTGCGCTCGAGTGAAGCAAACCGCGCCCAGGTCAGTTGCGCAGGCGCAAGCTGCGTGACTGACCTGCAAGCTGCCCCTCTTCCAGTAACGCAGGCGCAGCCTGCGTTACACCCCCGCAAACTGCCCTTATTGCAGAAACGCAGGGGCAACCTGCGTTACTGACCTGCAAATTGCTCAAAAAACGATTTTTTTTTTTTTTTTTTTTTTTTTTTAAAATACAACAACACTCATTTTTTTTCTCTCTTTTTTTCAACAAGGCTTGGGTTGCCTCCCAAGAAGCGCTGTTGTTTAACGTCGTTGGCTCGACTCAGCTGGTTCAGATCTCCGCGGAGGGATTGTTGAGATAAATTACTTCCATCTTTCCTACGAATGCACCATCCACATATAATTTAAGGCGTTGACCATTGACCTTAAATTTTGTTCCATCTCGTCCCATAACTTCAATAGCACCATAAAATTTGACATCGGTGACAGTAAAAGGTCCAGACCATCTTGATTTTAGCTTCCCTGGAAAAAGTCGAAGTCTGGAATTGAACAACAACACCTTGTCACCAACCTGAAAATCTCTCCTCTGAATCATCTTATCATGCATCTTCTTCGTTCTCTCCTTGTAAAGCCGAGAATTGTCATAAGCATCAAAACGAAGCTCATCTAACTCATTAAGTTGAAGAAGTCTTGCTTGCCCCGCAGCCTTCAAATCCATGTTGAGTTCTTTGATAGCCCAAAAAGCGCGATATTCCAACTCCACTGGCAAGTGACATGCTTTACCATAGATCAACCGATAAAGAGTGGTTCCTATAGGTGTTTTATAAGCCGTCCGATAAGCCCACAAAGCATCATCTAACTTCAAGTACCAATCTTTCCTTGACTTTGCCACCATCTTCTCCAAAATGTTCTTAATTTGGCGATTAGAAACCTCCACTTGGCCGCTTGTTTGAGGGTGATATGCAAGAGCAACCTTGTGAGTAACGCCATATTTCTTCAATAAAGTTTCGAACTGTCGATGGCGAAAATGAGAACCACCATCACTTATCACTGTCCTTGGAACTCCAAATCGAGGGAAGATGATATTCTTAAAAAGCTTCATAACAACCTTGGAATCATTGGTTACTGATCCAACTGCTTCAACCCACTTGGACACATAATCGACAGCAACTAAGATGTATCTCATTCCACAAGAACTCGGGAAAGGTCCCATAAAATCAACACCCCATATTTTAAGCACAATAACTATGAAAGATCTCAAGTAAGAACATGGCTCCCCTTAATACCCTAGAATTAAACTACTCACTCATGGTAGAAGTAAAAACAATAATAATAATAATAATAATAATGGTAGGAGATCCACTCTCCTGAGTCAGTGCAGCTAGTTGAGATGATAATAGAGAATAAGCATCCACTTCAAGTTTACCCCCTTTCTTGGTTGCTCTCGGATTACTGAAGTGATTGGCAGCCAAATTTGAAAGAAAAGCATATGCATCTTCAACTCCTTTATCCAGAAATACACCACCTGCAGCATTATCAACCATACCTTTTGTCTCAGGATCAAGACCATTGTAGAAGCGTTTAAGAAGAAACCACTTCTCAAGACCATGGTGAGGGCATGCACGTTGATAATCCTTGAATCTGTCCCAAGCATCCCGTAGAGATTCACCATAATCTTGCTTAAAGCCCATCATCTTGTCGATCAAATCGTCGGTTCTGTTAGGAGGGAAGAACTCAGTTAAGAAGGCTTGAGCAATCTCATCCCACTTGGTCAATTCAATATCGTTCAACCACTTTTGAGCTTTATCACGAAGAGAGAAACCGAACAACATGACTTTCAACTGGTCTGGAGTGACTCCCTGATGTTTAATTGTAGAACAGAGCTGTTGAAAGCGTTGCAGATGAAGTGTAGGGTCTTCAGAGGCAAGTCCAGCAAATTGATTCTGTTGGATCATAGTGAGCAAAGCAGGCTTGATCTCGAAATTTGCTGCTTGAATCGCTGGCATAGCAAGGCCAGTAGGTACCCCACTCGGAGAGGGCTGTGAGTAGTTCTTCAAAGATTTGGGAGGAAGGTCCGCCATCTCAATCTTTGGTTCAGGTATCTTTTGCTGCTTCTCTTTTCTTTGTTGACTAAGAGGAGTTGTATCCTTTTTCGCTTGATCTTCTTTCGTTTGAGACCTGGTCTTGGGCATCAACAACTAAACAAGGAAAAGCAGTAAGATCGGTCTCAGTTGGAACAAGAGTTCCAAAGAGACAAAAGAAACAATATAAAACAATCAAACTAAAATTAGAGAAACTAGGCGTCTCCCCATATATATATATTTTTATATATATTTTAGATGATTTTATTCTCATATTTATTGTGTTTTGCATTGATTTGGATTTTTATTTAATAGATTTTATTGTTTTATTGTAGGAAATAAAGAATTCATAACTTGGAAGGATTTGGAGCAAAAAGAGCTATTTTGGAGATAAAATAAGAGAAAATTCGTAATATTGGGCTATACGGGCTGCCTGCACTGTTTGGGCCATATCTTGAGTTCCAGAAGTCAGAATTTGACGAAATTACTGTCCACGCGAAGCTTAAGGAATTATCTTTAATTCAGAGGTGGTCCAGTAAGCAAAATCCAACTGGAAGAGCCCAGAAACAGAGGAGCAAAATTTGTGACGAATTTTAGAAGAAAATCCTATTCAATTATGGATATCTTTTTGTAAATTGATTAGGATATTAAAAATACTTTTATTAGAAGAAAGAAATCAGATTTTATTAGGGGATATATAATAAAAACGTGGGATAGAAGAGAGGGAGACGTATTTTATATTTTTACAAAAAACTAGGGTTTTGTTTGCTCTCTTCATCTCTTCCTTTGTAAGCACTTGGTTTATTTTGGATCTTCATTGTTCTTCGTTAATACAAAGTTTGAGGTATTCTTTATTCTCTTGTTTTATTATTACATGTTTATTATGGCTTCTTTCATTATTATTATTGTTTTTACTTCTACCATGAGTGAGTAGTTTAATTCTAGGGTATTAAGGGGAGCCATGTTTGCACCATGATTTGGGCGTAATTTGATTAGTAGATTGATGGGTAAAGAGTAATTCTGATTGATATGTTATAATTCTTAATTTGTGTAATTGCGCAATATCACGGATTAATTGATTGCAATAGGAGTAATAGATCGAAAGATTTTACTACTAGAGGCCTTACATACAATTAGCGGAATTGAAGGTGATTGTGAAAGCATCATTAGATATTCTGAGAGTGTTAATGCTTGAAAAAGATTAACCATTGCTTTAATTACTTAATCCCATTGAAAAGCTATACTTTTGTGATTTGTTTGGTGTAAGCATGGTGAACCTGAATTGCCCTAGATCCTTTAATTAATTGATATAAAACTTTGTTAAATTTGCATTAGTAGTTAATAAAATTCCCAAATAATCGTTTGTGACTAGAAACAATTGATAGCAATTGAATTGAAACTGAAACTGTCTCCTTGAGGATTCGACCCGTATTTGCTAGTATCTACTACAATTGAATAAGAGGAATCTATGGTACCTAGACAGTGGATGTTCTAGGCATATGACAGGAGATTCAACCCTGCTCACAGAGTTCAAGGAGGAAGCTGGCCCTAGAATTACCTTTGGAGATGACAGCAAAGGATATACTAAGGGATATGGCTTGATTACAAAGGACAATGTCATCATTGAAGAAGTGCCTTTAGTTGAAGGTTTGAAGCACAATTTGCTGAGTGTCAGTCAGATTTGTGACAAAGACTATGAAGTAAAGTTCACTAAAGAAGCCTGTGTTGTTTCTACCAAGGAAAACAACAATGTGGTTCTGATAGGCTTTAGAAAAGGAAATGTTTACATAGCTGATTTCAACTCAGTATGCTCAGAATCCATTACTTGTCTCTTCAGCAAAGCAAGCAAGGATGAGAGTTGGCTATGGCATAAAAAGCTGTCTCATTTGAATTTTAAAGTAATGAATGATTTGGTAAGAAAGGATCTTGCTAGAGGAATCCCTCAATTGGAGTTCATCAAAGATGGACTGTGTGATGCCTGCCAATTAGGGAAGAAAAAGAAATCATCCTTCAAAAGCAAGACAGAGTCATCCATTGTTAAGCCTCTTCAATTGCTGCATATGGACTTATTTGGTCCAGTAAATGTCATGTCTATTTCAAAGAAGAAATACTGCCTGGTGATTGTGGATGATTTTTCTAAGTTTTCATGGACCTTCTTTCTGCACTCCAAAGATTGTGCAAGTGAAATCATCATCAATCATCTCAGACTAGTAAACAATGGTTCTGAAGTAAAAGTACAAAGAATCAGGAGTGACAATGGCACTGAATTCAAAAATTCCACAATGAAGATTTTCTGTGAAGAGAATGGAATTGTCCATGAGTTTTCTGCTGCTTAAGCACCTCAACAAAATGGGGTTGTTGAAAGGAAAAACAGAACTCTCATTGAAGCAGCTAGAACAATGTTAAGTGAATCAAGATTGCCAACATATTTCTGGGCTGAAGCTGTCAGCACTGCCTGCTTCACTCAGAATATTTCCTTGATCAATCAAGCTAGAGGAATGACTCCTTATCAGTTATTTACCAACAAGAAACCAACGTTAGCTTTTCTTCATGTCTTTGGATGTAAGTGTTTTGTGCTAAGAAATCATGGAGATAACTTGGGCAAATTTGAAGCAAAGGCAAATGAAGCTATCTTTGTTGGATATGCAGTAGGGAAAGCCTATAGAGTCTACAATCTAAGAACCAACATTGTTATGGAATCTGTACATGTTGTGTTTGATGATCAAAAGATTCTAGGTCTAAATGATGAAGGCTTCCATGAAAAGTTGAGATTTAAAAATGAGGTAGAAGGAAGAATGTATATTGATGATGACGAGGAAAATGAAGATCATGACCTTGGAAATTCACCTAGAGTTGTTGGTCCAACTAGAAGTGATGCTAACACTGGAAATGAAGCATCCGTTGACAGTCATACTAGATCATCAGATGCATCCGTTGACAGGCATTCTCATGTATCCGTCGATAGGCAAAATGGAGCATCCGTTGATAGACAAAATGATGCATCTGTTGACAGTCAACTTCATAACTCCTCAAGGACAACAAACTCAGGGGGAGTTTCTCAAAGTCAAAACTCAATATCCAATCAACAAGATCATGCTCACGTAGATGAAGCAACCTCATCTAGATCAAACCTTTCACCTTCAAGAAAATGGACCAGAGATCATCCTTTTGAGTTAATCATTGGTGACTCAAACTCAAGAGTCCAAACTAGGAGGGCCACACAAGAAGAATGCCTATACAGTAGTTTCCTATCTCAAGAGGAACCTAAGAAAGTGGAGGATGCCCTTCTAGATCCAGATTGGGTCTTAGCAATGCAAGAAGAGCTAAACCAATTTGAGAGAAATAAAGTATGGAAGCTTGTGCCCAAACTTGATGATAGAGGTATCATAGGTACCAAATGGGTTCTCAAGAATAAGACTGATGAGAATGGCATAATTGTGAGGAATAAAGCTAGATTAGTGGCAAAGGGCTATTCTCAAGAAGAAGGGATAGATTTTGATGAAACTTTTGCTCCAGTGGCAAGACTTGAGGCCATCAGAATTTTCCTAGCCTATGCAGCACATGCCAACTTCAAAGTCTATCAGATGGATGTTAAAAGTGCCTTTCTAAATGGAGAACTGGAAGAAGAGGTATGTGTCCATCAACCTCCTGGCTTTGAAGATCCAGAATTTCCAGATGATGTATATCTTCTCTTGAAAGCACTTTATGGTTTGAAGCAAGCACCAAGAGCCTGGTATGACACTTTATCTCAATTTCTTTTGGAGAATCACTTCACTAGAGGTACAGTAGATAAAACCTTATTTCATAGAAATGTCAATGGTTCTTCAATACTTGTTCAAATCTATGTAGATGATATTATTTTTGGGTCTACAGATGAGAAGCTTTGCAAAAGGTTTGCCAAACTTATGCAAAGTAGGTATGAAATGAGCATGATGGGTGAATTAACTTACTTTCTTGGTTTACAAGTAAAGCAAGTTAATGAGGGAATTTTCATAAGTCAAACAAAATATATTTATGATCTCTTAAAGAAATTTGACTTAATGGATTGTGCCTCTGCAAAAATACCTATGGCCACTGCAACTAAGCTTGAGCTGAATACTAAGGAAAAATCTGTGGACATCTCAAGCTATAGAGGCATGGTAGGCTCACTTCTATACCTAACAGCTAGTAGACCTGATATAATGTTTTCCACATGTCTTTGTGCTAGATTTCAAGCTGACCCTAGAGAGTCTCACTTGATTGCTATTAAGAGAATTTTCAGGTATCTCAAGGGAACACCAAACCTTGGCATTTGGTACCCAAGAGATTCTGGCTTTGATCTAATTGGCTATTGAGATGCAGACTATGCAGGTTGCAGAATTGATAGGAAAAGTACTACAGGCTCCTGTCAATTTCTAGGGAACAGGCTTGTGTCATGGTTCAGTAAGAAACAGAACTCAGTCTCCACTTCTACAGCCGAAGCTGAGTACATTGCAGCTGGAAGTTGTTGTGCACAGATTCTCTGGATGAAAAATCAACTTATTGACTATGGTCTAAAAGTTGAGAAGATTCCAATTTTCTGTGACAACACTAGTGCTATTGCCATCACAGAGAATCCAGTGCAACATTCGAGAACCAAGCATATTGACATCAAATACCACTTCATTAGAGAGCATGTGATGAATGGTACAGTAGAAATACACTTTGTGCCAAGTGAAATGCAGCTTGCAGATATCTTCACCAAGCCTCTTGATGAATCTTCATTCACAAGGTTGGTAGGTGAACTAGGTATGCTTAATTTTTCATAATTCCTAGTGGTATCTAATCAT
The DNA here is from genome assembly GCA_037693485.1 of Kitagawia praeruptora. Taxonomy (NCBI): domain Eukaryota; kingdom Viridiplantae; phylum Streptophyta; class Magnoliopsida; order Apiales; family Apiaceae; genus Kitagawia; species Kitagawia praeruptora. Next base: position 122,351,300 of record CM075346.1, on the reverse strand, counting down.
ACTGTATTGCAGCTAGAAATGTGTTTTGATTTACTTGAGAATTAAAAACTCTCAGAATAACTCTTAGCAGAAATTTTGTTTAAGGCAAAATTTGCTTATCAACGGATATCCTTTTATCCGTTGGTATTATAAACACATTACTAGATTTTCGTATGTCAACGGATAACAGGTTGTCCACGTCATCGATGGATAAACTGTTTTCTCAACCGTCCAATCTTTATCCGTTGATATACATATTTCTCTTTATAGCTGTTGGTAAACGTGTATAATTAGTCACGACTGTACTTCTTTTCTTTTCATTTATTATCTGACAGTTACTTTTGTCCAATGGGGTAATTACTTTTAATTATTTCATTTTTAATTCTTGGAAAATATAAAAGGCTGTTTTGTGCCCTCACATCTCACCTTTATTCATTTTCAAGAATCTCATTAGTTAACTGCATCTTCTTCACTAAATCTCTCTCTGCAACAAAAGTTCAAACTCTTCAATGGCGCCTATTGTTAAGATGATGTCTTCCACCGGGTTCACCTATGAGAAGAACAATTTCGCGGCCTTTGTGGATACAGTGAACGCTCCAGAAGCATATCACACCATGATGAATTTTGTGAAGAAATGCAAACTGTCATATGCTATGACTGCCACCACTCCTCTAATCCATGAGGTAATTAAAGAGGTGTGGGCATCTGCTGAGTACAATGGCACAGACGGTACACTTGCTTTTTCTTTGAAGGATAAAAATTATGTAGTTAATTCTGATGTGTTAACTGCTTGTTTAAAATTGCCTGAGAATAACTGTCTAAATGTGCCCAGTAATGCTAAAATTGTTACCATGCTTAATTCCATGAATTATACCCTTAGTACTGAGAACTTAGGGAAAATTGTTAGGAAAGGTATGGTTAAAGAATGGAGTTATCTTTGTGATGCCTTCATTAAAACTTTTTCTGGCAAGATTAGTAACTTTGATGCTGTTACCAATTCCATGCTAGTTATGCTATGTATGCTTTTGACTGATAAATTCTATAATTTTGGCACACTAGTCATGTATGAGATAACATCTAAATTAGGTAAAAAGGAAACTAGGAGCAAGAATGTTTATTTTGCTAGATTTTTGATGCTCCTAGCACTGCATGTATCTGAGAATGAGCTATCCATTGCTAACCCGGATAGCAAGTTCAATTGTTTTGTTCAGGAGAAGAGAGTCTTAAGTGATTTGATTCGAATGAACCTAAATGCAGAAGTACAATTGGTATATCTACCAATTGTTCAGGTAACTGTTTCCAACCCTGAAACTCCTATCTCCAACCCCCAAATTTCTTTGCCTTCTAGTGTCACAATGGAGTCTGTGGCTGTGACCAAACAGGCTCCTACCAAAGTGACCAAATCCAGAGTTCCAAAACCACAATCTAAAAGACAAACCTCAGGTGTCTCTCAAAAGGCACCTGTTGCAAAAACTACCAAAACTCTTGAGGGGAGTGTGAAGGTGGTAGTGAGTGGTGAGGGACAGGGTGAACAGCAAAGAAGCCCTAAGGATAAGGAAGGTGAGGCAGGTGCAACCAACATTTTAGTCTCTCAAAAGACTGTTAATGAACCTACAAGCAAAATTATAGTTACATCCTCTCAACAGGGTGTGACTACTAATTTAAGTTCCATTCCAGGAACACAGCACAAAAGGGCAAGAGACACAGATAGCTCTCTCTCAAAAACCTATGGTAGAAGAGTAAAATCCAAAACCATTGGGGAATCACAGGGTGCACACACTGTACAGCAAACTGTACCTTCTCAAATTCAGTTTGATGTGACTTCAATAAATGTGGAGTCACAGCCCCTTGATCTTAACCTTCAAATCGATACACATTTTGATCCACCATCACCAACTCCATCTCTGGATGTGGATATGATATCTACATCAATTCCTGATTCTCCATCTTTAAAATTCTTGGAGAAGCCCCACTCAACAATTGGTGGTCATCATCTTTTAGATGATTTGTTGGGCCATCAATCTTCCATTCCTGAATTCACAACACTATCTGTGGCCTCTTCCTTAAAATCAATCACCACAGATTCAGTGTTGGTTTTCACTTCAACGGATACTCGTTTTCCTTCATCAACGGATATCCTTCATTCATTGACAAGTGTTTCTCCATCAACGGATATGTCTACAACTAATTATCCGTTGACAGCAATAACTACTACATCAACGGATACACTTTATCCATTGACAACTCTCTCTACCAATGCAAAATGTGACATTCCCATGTCAACTGTGGAGGAGTTTGTAGTAGTTGAAACACTTTTAGGAATGAGGGAAGGGAGTGAGAGGCTGCCTTGTGAGCAGGCAAAAGGAGAGAAAAACAATGAGAGGCTGACCATTTCTTCCGGTCAGGCAAAAGGAGAGCTAGAGAGTTCCACCTTAGTAGGTGAAGGTGAGGGTGTGAGAGGTGTGAGCCAGGGGGAGCCCCTGATGCAAGAAAAGAGAGATGAGAGGAGAGAAGGGACTACAGGAGAAATAAGGCAGGAAGAATCAGCCATTGCAAGTGAGTTAATGGAGGTTAATGAAGCTTCCAAAGAGATGGAATTTAGACAAGAATATCAGTCAATTATTGACTCCATCTCTTTGGATCCTGAAACCTTTACTCATCCTGTTTCTACCTATCAAGTCATGGCACAACAGGGCAATGTGGAGGCAGAGAAGGCAATGCACCTAGTGCACACCTCAGAATCTCTTCAAAGAGCAAAAGAAGCTTTACAAATCCTGTCTCCAAGTGCTGGAAGTGAAGAGTTTGGCAGTGATGACAGTCAAAGTTCAGATGGTGAAGAAATGAATGTGGATGAAACTCTAGGATGGATGTTTTCCAATGCCACTGAACTTGGAAATCTCAATGTGGAAATCATGAAGCAATATCAATCTGCTAAGGCTGAGCACCAAACTGCAGAACCACAGAGAAAGACTGTTCTTGAGCAAGTTATGGCCTCCCTGAAATTACAAAAGATGCAATCTGTTATTCAAAGAACACAATAGGAGGAGGTCAAGTCTGCAATTAGAGATATGAAAATAGCACTAGATGCCAGGATTGAGGCACTAGCTCCTACTACCACTCAGAAGGTGCTTTCTAGCAAACTTCTCAAAGAAGATAGCCTGGCTAAGTCTGTTCAACTTCTTTCCTCAAGAGTGGATACTATGGAATCTCAAATGCACACTATCATTGCCAATCAATCAAAACAGACTCAACTACTGGAAATGCTACTTGCAGCTTCAACCCCAACCCTTGATGCTAACAAAAAGGTGGAGAAAATGGAGAAAATGGGAACAAGCACAGAAGAGGCTGCAACATCTACTGGCCAATTTCAAGCTACCAGTAGTGAGATAGCACAGATTGAGGGGGAGCAACAGCCAATTGTAGTGGTCAATCCAACAGAGTTTGAGATAAAGGCTTCCCCTGTGAAGAAACAAGTGGCTTTGCCTGAGATTCAAAGCTTAGAAGAAATCTCAGATGGTGAAAGGCAAGCCAGAATAGAAGCTTTGGAAAAGATCAACAAGAAGACTAGTGAAAGAATTCTAAGGACAGAGAGGATGATCAATGAATCAATTGCATCATCTCTGTTTCTTAATGCTCAATCTTCTTCTCCAACAATATCAACCACAATCATGAAGGTGCTCACTCCAAAGATTGTGGCTCCTACATTCTATGATGCTGAGCCATCATTTGTCAAAGAGTTTGAACCAACCATCAATACCAGAGCCTACTCACCTCCAAAGGAAAATTGGAAGAACAAGCTTCAGTTAGACTACCCATTTCCCAAGGATGATGAAGAAAAGCTAATGGGAAAGACAATCATGGAGTTCAAAGTACAGACAAATAAGAGTGTAAGAGATTGGATGGCTGTAATCATGAGGAATGGAAAAGTATTAAATATATCCAACCGCCATCCTAGATTTGTGGAAGCTAAAAGAGAAGAAGTCTCCAGAATCCAAAGGGAAGCTCATCCAAGTACAGAAAATCAACATGAAAACTCAGATGAGAAGCAAGCCAGGCTAGCTCAAGAGTTAATGGATGAGGTAGAGGTTGAAATGAAGGAACCTGAGGAAGTTCCCAAATTCAAACCTAAAAGAAGGAAAGCTAAAACCAAGAGGGTTCTTTCTCCAGAACCCTCTCCAGAAAAGGAAACCATTGGCTCATCAGTACCTATGTCTGCAACAGTAATCGACCCAACTGTAAACTTTCATGGTGACCCCATAAGGCCTAAAGAGGAACCAATGAATTTTGATTCAATTGAAGTTCTTTCATTCTTGCTGAATCCAAAACAGAAGAAAAGGGCTCCAAAGAAGCAACTTTCAAAGGGACCAGTTCAAGTTGCTAGGGTACCTTCTATTGTCAAACAACCAATCTTGGAAAACAAAGAAGACTTTATCTATCAGGCAGAAATTGAAGAATACTCTGGCATGAATCTATATTTGGATGAATTGTCAGAAGTAAGAGGAATTGACAAGTACAAGAATCAGCCTGAGAGATTAGTGTTTGTCTACAAGGGAGGAAGTCAGAGGACATGGCCATTACAGAAGGTTCTTGGAGAGAATTATCATACACTGACCAAAGTGTTCTCAGCATTCAAGAGACACACAGGGTTCTCTGAGATAGCCAGAAGGGAGATAATTAGCAGAATAGAAGAAATAAGGAGAGAATGGAACTCACCCTCAAGTCTACCAAAGAAAATGAAGATCCCTTATAATGGACAGAAAATCCACATTCAACCCTTTTGGATGATGGAGTTCAGGGATGATGAGGGCACTAGGAGATTCTTCAGGTTAGAAGACCAACTGTCAAAGGCTAGTTCTGATTACCTAAGATGGTTACAACTAAAGCTAAATCCAAAAGTTGTTGAAGAAGATACCTTCTATAGGCAACGTCAAGTGCAAATTGAGTCCAACTCTGCCAAGGAAGGAAAGTCAAGGGTGCAGCCAACCAGAGAAAGGAAACATCATTAATTTGCTCAATCCAAAGGAGCACATCTCTGATAAGTTTCTTAAAGCTTTCTATTTTTAATTTTTGCAGCTTAATACAATTTTTGCATACTGTAGTGTGTATATATCTTTAGGAATGTTTTGTTATCATCAAGGTTCTAAATTTATGCTTTATTGCCATCAAGTATAAATTGGGGGAGATTGTTAGGAATATGTTGTAGTTGATGATAACTTAACATTCAAGCAAAATTGTATAAGTCAAGTTTTGTAACTATCAACGGATAAGACCTTATAACTCTATTCGTTGACAGGTAGCTCATCAACGGATGAGGTTTAGTAGCATACTGCAATATCTCTATTTATCAGTTGATAGTGTTTTTATTCAGAGTCATGTTGACCATCAATGGATAGGCAGAATAGGGTAGCCAATTGTAAATAAGCTATGCTATGTAATTCTATCTAAGTGAAAGTGTATCAACGGATAAGAACAGGGCTCTATCAACGGATACAACTCAAATCTACTCGATCAACGGATACAGCTCAAACTACCATCAACGGATAAGTGTGCACAACATCAACGGATAATCATTGTCACTTTATCCTATGCTAGCTGGGAATTAGCAGTTGATAAGGACAGGTTTGACTGACAGATCACATGGGTTGATAGTGGGTATAAAAAGCAGTATGGCAGCCATACTTTGGAAACACAGAAGAAAGAAGCATTCCATTTACACAGTACATACAAGAAAGGTGCAGGAGACATATCTGTTCACAAGGACAACCTTTCGGCTACATGTGGATTTGGAGTGGAGTAGCAAGTCAACTTGAATTAGATTAATATTATCTTATTCCTGTAGCACTTGTAAACTTGGGATATATAACCAAGTGTAGCAACTCTTTAGATTGTAAGAAAACTTACATATTTGCTTAGGGTTTCTTGAATATCTTTAGAAGCAAAGAGTTGTAAACACAGAAGCTGTGTACATTTGTATCACAGGGTTTTCTTCAAATAAAAGTCTCAGGTGGTACATTTAACCACCTGATTTTTTATGTGGTTGTGAACTATTTCTATTCAGCAATTATTTCTTTATAGATTTCTGTGGTTTTTATCAGAAATTTATAACTATCAAGAATTGTATTCAACCCCCCCCCCTTCTACAATTATACAAGTGTGTAATCTGGGAATAACAGCATTTTGCTAGGAATTTTATAAAAAAACAGATATTTTGTAATGTTCCCTAAAGACTACTTTAAGCACTGAGGTTTTAAAACAAGAAAATTTTGTTTGGTCATTTCTAGATTGGTAAGTGTGTCTTTTACTAACGAACACCCACTAATTATCACTCCTGCTAAATAGAAATTCATTGCTTATCTCTGATAAATTTATTAAAATCCGGACACACCGCACTATCTTGTGCTATACAATATTAGCTTAATTGATCTACAAGTTGTAAATTGCCACCACATATGCTGAATTGTTTGTTTTTCACAGCGAAACATTTATTCTTAAAATATTTTATATTCACAAGCCTAAGTACATTTTTAAAAATGTAGTATACCTGATCAAGGTTGTTTTGCCAACTCCAGGAGGTCCTATTACCAGGATAGAACCGCCTCATTCAATCAAGTCTCGTATGATTTCAGCACTTACAGAAACAGCTCGACCTACTCGGCATGTGCGGCCTATAATTTGCATTTTACGATTTCGAATAGCACTTATACGATGTAAAGAATTATTAATTCCACAACGATTATCATCCGAGAAGTCACCAACCTACATTAAAGCCAAGAAACCCCAATTTCCCAAATTCGAAACATAGCATAAAAAAATGTATAAAAAAATCTTATAAAGAAAAAACCCCAATTTGAAACATACATAAGAACCCTAAATTTAAACACAAAAAATGTATACCCAAATCAACACAATAAAATAACCCCAAATATACATTGATATACATAAATAAACCCCCAAATTAAAACTCAAAATACCTAACCCTAAATCAAAACACCAAAATCGATAACAGAGATTTGTTTGGGGAAGAAGTGTAAAAATTGATATAGAGAACAACATACCTGCTTCAAACTTCAATCTTCTTCGAGCTTGAATCGTCAAGTTTGAGTCGATGTCTTCTTCGAGCTTGAATCGTCTTTAGTCTTCGATTTACTTCTATTTCCTCTTCCGCCTCTCATATTTTTTTTGTTTCGCCTCTCAATTGAGTGTTCAAGGTGTCTGTTATGTTGTGTCTGTGTGGGTTAGTGTTTGTGTGTTATGTTTCTTTTTTTCTTTTTTTGTTTTGTTATTTTGGTAAGCCCGGCAAAAGAAATCCCGCTCACACAATTTAGGACACATTTCACAAGCCCGCCAATTTTTTGGGCCCAAAAGTCAAATTTACTGCAACAATTTAAGAAAACTGTTACAATAGACAAATTGTTTTAGGAAATTCTCGTTGGTGCCATTCTGAAATTGGCTTTTCCAGATGGTGCCATTTCGTGTTTTGGACTTACGATTGGCACCCCTAAAGTAACTGATTACCCTAATTATGCCCTTCTGTTAATCAAAACGTTAAGAAATGTTAACAAATTTCAACATTTATTCCATAATAAAATTTTATGTCATATAAACCACAAATTAAAAAAAGTTAAATGTGGAATTATGTTATTTTATGGTCAGAAAATAACTTAACACATATTTTAGATTAACGGTATGTTAACTTATTACAGATTAATGTTTAATATTTTCAGTTAGTGGTACATTAATAATTATAAATTATTATTTAATTTTTTTAACTAGTAATACATTAAAAAATTATAGATCGTTATTTATTTTTATAGTTTTTTAACGTTTCTTAACGTTTTGATTAACAGAATGGCATAATTAGGGTAATCAGTTACTTTAGGGGTGCCAATCGTAAGTCCAAAACACGAAATGACACCATCCGGAAAAGCCAATTCCAGAAGGGTACCAACGAGAATTTCCCAAATGTTTTTAACTCTCTTAAATTTTTTCAATGCTATTGCAATGTTTTTCAAAGGCGTTGCAATTTGTGTGATTTGATTTCTCAATAGCAACGTTTTTTGACAAACCTTCAAAAATATGGTTGCAATAGGCATTATATGGTGTAGTGGGATACGTAGGCACCTTGAGGGTAAGACAAATTTAGCTCTCTAATTCTCTCTAAAGGCACTTGAGATTATTGGAGACACCCTCAAGCTCAGCTCATCCCCACCATAAAATCACACCCAAATCATCGAAAACAGCCACTTACATGTATAATACTTGTAAATTCCAGCGGGTCTCCGAAAATCACATTGATTACGAAAATACTCCATCAACATAGACATTATTATAATATAAACTAAAATTTATAACAAATCAAAAAAAATTTGGCACATCGAATTTGTTTTAAGCTAATAAAACTTATAATAGAAGTAGATGAATGTAACATAGAGATTTATAGTAGAAAGCTTATACTCCCTCTGTCTCATAAACAATGACACTGTCAAATTTACACAAAAATTAAGAAAAATCAGTTTGACTTGTTAGGTGACAATAATTGATTGGTTAGTTGTGAAAGTGGGTGTATAAAAAATGGATTAGTTGAGAAAGTAGTGGGTGTAATAGTGTTTATTGAATAAAAATAGAGTATAAAATAGAGAAGTAGTGGGTGTAATAATGAAAAGTAATGTTAAAAAATAGTAAGTATAGTAGGTTCATTCTTTTTTAACGTCCCAAAAAAGAATAAGGGAGGATCTTATAAAATGGGATGGAGGGAGCAGTAGAAGTAGGTGTCCTCCATCGTGTATGAATATATATATTTATAACAAATAAATAATAATAATAATAATAAATTAAATAAATATAGTAATAACCAAAATTTGGTACTATTGCGATCCAACAAAAAGGAATTTTGCTTGTTAATAAAAAAGTATGAATTATATTTAAAAAGTAAATAAAAATAAAGGGTTCTTGTGTTTTTATATCTATATATATTATAATGCCTGGAGATCGGAAATGCACCAGAACAGTTCAAGGTATTTTTCTTGAATTTTCGTTTTTTTGATTTTTTTTTATTAAAATTCTTTTCTTGCATTAAATAGATATTAATGACATTTTAATTAGTCATTAATTACACCTATTAAACATATATTAAATTTACTCTATTTAATTTGTTTAAAAATTAGCAAACTTTAGTTGAACATTATAGTTATTTTTTCAATATTAAATATTAATTATATATAGTTATGTTTATTTTTAGTTAAAATGACGAATAACAATTGTTTATATTGCGTTATTTTTTATTTCCTATTCAAGATCACTATAATTTTTTTTGGATGATTATAGGGTACACGACCTTAACTTTTCAAGCAATTTTTATTATCAATAATTGTGAAAATCGTAATAAATTATGGAAGTACAAGATATTTATTTAATATCTGGAATTGTATATAAACAGTACAGATAGATTTTCAATTTTGCACATGAATAAATAATACATGAGTTATGATCAAATCGATTAAATTTAACAAATCCAGTCATTTATCGGAAGATAAAATTGATAAAAATGCTATACACCCATTGTTTTGTTATATTGTGTTGAAATAATTTTTTATTGTAATTAAACCAATTCTTAAACTATTATTGAATATGTATATTATGAGAGTGCTATCGATTTTAAAAAACATTATTAACCAACTTCTCAAATAATCTTTATTATCAATGATTGTGGAATCGTAGTAAATTATGGAAGTACATGGATCTTTACTTAATATCTGAAATTTGTAAACAAATCATGCGCATACACACATGAGTTATGACCAAACTAATTAAATTGAACAAACTCAACTATTTTATCAGAAGATTAAATTGATAAAAAAATTACATGCCCATTGTTTCATTATATTGTGTCAAAATAAATTAATATTCAAATTAAATAAATTCTTAAACTATTATTGAACATGTATATTATGAGATGGGTGTCGGTTTCAAAAAACGTTATTAAGTTGTACTCAATATTTGTAACTTTTGATTGTAAATATTACGTTCATATTGTAATTTTTATTTTTATATGTTTGTGATGTTTTTAAGATTATTAAAATTTTAGATTTATATTTAATAAATTATTTTTAAATTATTTTTAATAGAAAATTCATAAGAGACCAATCAATTTTAAGAATAATAGAATTGAATTTATCTATTACAATACTTTTATATAAAAATTTATTATAATAGTAGGAAACTGGAGAGACTTGCACTCAGAAGCTTCAAAATATTTTTCTTGAATTTTCACATTGTTATTTTTTATTAAAATAATTTTCTTGCATTTAATTAATAATTAATTATACCTATTAAATATATATTAAATACACTTTATTTCATATTTAATATAAAATTTTAACAATTTTATTAGAACATTATTATTATTATTTTGTTATAAAATATTAATGATTTATATAAAAATACCATTATTTTAAGGTAAAACAATAAAATAAAATAATTTTTATCGTCGTTTCTAATCCTTATTCAAAATCATTGCAAATTTTTTGGCAATATTTAATAGACGATTTTAACTTTTCGATAAATTCGTAATCAATGATCGTGAGAATCTTGATAAGCTACATAAGTATATATATTTTTCGATTAACATCCACAATTTAAATAAAAGTAATATCGTAGAATTTACATTTATACCTGAACAAATTATACACGGGGTATGACCAACTCGATTAAATTGAATCAAGTGGACCCTTTTTTCGTCAATTAAATCAATAAAAAAATTACTCATTCGTTGTTTGATTATTTTGTGTTGGAAAAATTAATATTCTAATTAAACACATTCTTATACTATTGCTAATCAATTAATCATGTATTTATGTTATGAGATGGGAGACGGTGTTTAAAATCGTTAATTAGTTATATTTAATATTTACAAATTTTTATTATAGGAATTATGTTGACATTGTAGTTTGGTATGGAAAAAGGTAAAAGGTGTTTAAGGAGTTGATTTTCGCTATTTTAAACAAATTCTCACTTTTTGAGCATTAAGTAAGGGTGTTATAAAACGAGCATCGGCTTTAAAAACAATTATATGTACAAATTTATTATAAAATTTAATAAAAGAATATTAGAATATGTGAGTATCACTTTGATGTGTCCATGAATTTAATTTTAATGTTACAAACAAAATAGTTCTTATAAAATGCTCTGAAAAATTAATTAAATGTAGAGATACGGGTGTCGGTTCATTCCAAAAAAACATGAAGCATGACTTACAATATGCATTTGAATTCTGCTTTTTTTCGTCATAAAACCAAATATATCGACAAGTGAAATCAATCACACCTCTCATCACATTTACATTCTAATTCTTTTCATACAATCAATTTTACTAACAAATAATTTAATAACAAATTAAGCAATCACGTCTTTTATGATGTCATCGACAATAGAAAAGATTCACAAATGTTATTTTTACTTATTCAATGTTTGTCAATATTGGATTTCAAAAACATTTTTTATGCGACAAAATAGGTTCGTCAATATCTTCAAAATTATTATTATTATTAATATTCAAGAATTTAACTGAAGAGTAACATGTACCTGAGGTTGACCTTAGGGTGCTACCTGAGGTTATAAGTTTTTTTAATATGAATGCAGGAGGGTAGATTTGTAAATCCAGGATGAGTCATTAGTATTTACAAAAATGCCATTAAACTTATATGGGAAATAGATATAACCTCAGGGGAGTTATCTGAGGTCATCCTCAGGCCCATTTTTCTCTTTAACTAAAACAAGTTTTTTTTCACCTAATTCTTTTCTCTTTAATTTTTAAACATTCAAATTTAATTACATTTCACATAATTTTTAATTTATCATATTAACTTCCAAATAATAAAATTTAACAAACAATAATGTTATGTATATAATATTTAAAAATATTTTCGTGCCGCGCGTAGCGCGGCTTTGTTACCTAGTTTTAGTATAATATACAAGGTTGAAAATATAACAAAGATCGCATCGGTTGATATTGTAAGCATCGGTTGATATTGTAAGGACGCAAATAAATTATAACTTCGTAATAATACATTATTAATTTATTTATTTTTTGACAAAATTGTTAATTTGATTACTTAAATATAAGAGAATTTTTTCTTGACTCTTGATGTTGTTTACATCATACAACAATCTTTCACTCAAATTAAAAGACACAAATTCTATGATTTTACACCTACGATTAATTAGCACAATACCTTTAGGATTTTAGTTCGAATTCTTGATTGTGATTTCACTTAACAGATCGTCAGCAAATATTAACAATATAATTGTAAAATTTATTTGGTTGTTTAAATAAAATAAAATAATTTTTTTCTTAACTACTCAATCTGATATTTAGATTGACATGAAAATATTTATTATAATTAATTAAACTAGATAATACTCGTGCATATGCACGATTTTAAAGATAAATTTTCGTTTTCATTCGTTTACATTTGAGTTGGCTACGAAAATTTAGAGATGTGTAAAATATTGGGAAAAAATTAAAAAATATATATGAGTTAAGTGATGGACCAATAAAGGAGACACATCTAAAAATTAGAAAAATGTGAAGAAACTGTTAGGCTGTGCTTAGTATAAGTTTGTAAACAATATATTATCGAATATTATTCAAAATAATTAACATGCAAGTATTTTTTATTTATTATAATTATTATTTTTATTCATTGAAATTTAAATTAGTTAGTTTTGAAGAAAATATAATTTAAATGACTACAAATTTTATTCATAATAATTAATTTTCATTTTCATTTGCATTAGTCATATTTTCGACATTCTAACAAAATTTAATTTAATTGATTAGGTATTAAATATAATATAAGTGAAAAAATAATAATTAAAATGATCTTTTTAATGGAGCAATAAAATATTAAGAGGCAAGGGATTTCCAATAACATAAATTTGGGATGGAAGAATTTTGGATGAGAACATAATATATAATATAAATAATTAAAAAATGTCATGAGAGATAATTGAAATTTATAATATATATATATATGGTTGGACTCCATAGCAAACACCTTATATAACAAACAACACCTCATATCTAATAGATCCATTGCCCCTGGCGGGGCCACCCAATACAAAAAGTTCTTATTTTTTTAGGCTCTATCCATCCAGCAAAAAAAAAAAAAATTTTGAAAACTTACGGTTCATCGATGACGTCATCAGTGACGTCATCATGAACAGTAAAATTTTCAAAATTTTTTTTTTTTTTTTGCTGGATGGATAGAGCCTAAAAAAATAAGAACTTTTTGTATTGGGTGCCCCTGGCGGGGCCAATGGATCTATTGGAATAAATGATTTTATAGTGTTCTTTATTGTTTGTTATATAAGAGTGTTCTTTATGGAGCAAAGGCCTATATATATATATATATATATATATATATAGGCAAATGATCAAAAGAGAACTCTTATATATATATATATATATATATATATATATATATATATATATATATATATATATATATATATATATATATATATATATATGGGTGCCCTTCCACAGCCACGGGTGGATCTGGAATGCTAACCACCAGGCGCAATGTAACATTGCGCCAGGTGCAATGTAACAATGCCCCGGATTACAATGTTTCAATGCGACAAGTTCCAATGTTTCATTGCCCCAGGTACAATATCTCCAAATGAGCAAATTTTGTCAAATAAATTAAAAAATTAAATAAAAATAGGTAAAATGAAAAATTTTGAACTTAAAAATCATACACAACGATAGTTGGTGTACAAATTAGACAACTTCTCGGGAAACTTATTACTTATATGCCATGTACAATATGTATGCTTTGTATGTGGCATAATCTCAGCAATAACATTACTCAAAGCGAGGTCTTGATCGGTGATAATTGTCACGGGCGGTTTGTTGTCAACGGCCTCCAACCACATTTTCAAAACCCACTTATAAGATGGCTCTTTTTCATCCCTTATGAGTGCAAATCCAAACAAAATATTTTGGTAGTGGTGATTTACCCCCGTAATGGGTATGAAAGGCATACAATACCTATTCGTCCGATAAGTCGAGTCGAACGTAACCACTTCACCAAAATTTTTGTATGCATTCATGGATCGAGGATCTACCCATACCAAACCTCTAACACGATTCTCCTCGTCCACATCAACTCGATAGAAAAATTTGCCAAAATTAGTTTCTTGTTTTAATTCCCGAAGTAAGACCAAACCACACTCCGCATCTCCTAAATCAAATACCCGGCGTCGAATGTCACGTATGACATTACGCACGTCTTGTGGGGAGAAACCAAGATTTTCAACACCGCCACATGTCTCGCTTAGATATTTCATCACTTTTGCCGTCTCGATGCCGGATTTGTTAAACAACTCAATAATTGATTTAGTGACTGGATCTATGTTTTGTGACCTTTGAAAAAATTGAACCTTATCCGGTGTCACCATAGCATGATTGTGTTTCAATACGACCGAACTTATAATCCATTTATTTGTTTGCACTTTATGAACTACGCACATGCGGGCTTGACAATTTGTTCGTGGAATTACATCTCTAATACGTTTTCCTTTAAACGACCCATTAAATTCAATGGTTTTGTTCTTCCACCCTTCCGACAAATAAAAAATCGGGATGATGGATCCTTAGTTCCTAAATGATTATGCGTATTCCTAATTATTATCTCGAATCCGACACTTCGACCATAATCCCTATAAAATTTTGTCGCCTCATCTAATGTATCAAAAATCATACCAACACTAGGCACAACATCATTAATATTCGGAAATGTAAACCCACAATTTTCGTTTCCGATATTAATATCACCATCATCTTCATTATAATCTTCACCATCATTTTCTACATTCACCTTATTTTTACCTTTATTAACATCATTTTTTCCCGCATCATCATCATCATCCACATTCATCTTTTCTTTACCCACATTATCATAGTCATCGACATCTATTATTTCATCAATAAAAATTTTCGAGAAACCGGATTTTTTCTAGCGGGCGTAGTAACTTCATAATCATAATCATTATGCTCCTCACTAGATGAACTAAAATCATTAAATAAAAATGTTGCCATAAAAACTAACCTTTTTTTGATAATATTTGACCTCCAAATGATAAGCAAAATTACACTTTGAAACCTTAAAAGATATTTTTTTAACGATGTTAGGAGAATGGAAAATTTTTAAGTATGTTGGGAGAATGGGAGAATATTGGAAGAGTGGGAGAATTTAAGGATTTGGAAGTACATTGATTTAGAAAGTGATGGTAGTGAGAGTTCACGGTTGAGAGAAAGAGAATGGATTGAAGAATGGGAGAATTCATTGTTTGAAGAATTTAGATTTAGAAAGATTAAAGTAATAAAGCGTAAAGTAGTAAAGTGAGTTAAGGGGTCCAGGTGTTTTTCTGTTTTCTGGATCAATGAAACAGTGCCCCATTCTAGCCACCCACCACCACCAACCTAGATAAATAAAAGATATCTACGAAACAGGCGCATTGTTTCATTGCGCCAATGGCATAAGGCGCAATGTTTCATTGCGCCAGACCACATTGTATCATGGCATAAGGCATACACCTTATCAATTAAGTTAGAGTTCTGTTTTGTAATTTGTATCTTAATAATCGTAAGTTGATATGTACAAAGTAGAGGTACCGCTTGGTTGAAAAACAGACGATAGTAGTAATATAGATGATGATAGTTCATTCTTAAGAAGTTAAAATAACTCTTAACATATATTGAGACCTTATTATTCAGTTAGAGTTTTATTTTGTATTTTGTATCCTTAAGTTTAATAAACATTGCGATTGACATGTACACAGTAGAGGTACCGCTTCGTTGAAAAACAAACGATAGTAGTAATATAGATGATAGTTAGATGATAGTTCATTCTTAAGAAGTTAAAATAACTCTTAACATATTATTGAGACCTTATCATTCGGTTAGAGTTTTATTTTGTATTTTGTATCCTTAAGTTTAATAAACGTAAGTTAATATGTACACAGTAGAGGTACCGCTTCGTTGAAAAACAAACGATAGTAGTAATATAGATGATAGTTCATACAGAAGAAGTTAATAACTCTTATTGAGACCTTATCATTCAGTTAGAGTTTTATTTTGTATTTTGTATCCTTAAATTAAATAAACATAAATTTAAATGTAAAAATTAGAGGTAACCCTCGTTGAAAAGCAAACGATGGTTTTAAATAATTTAAACAAATTTGTAATATAGTAATTAGTTGCGGTTACTAAGATTTGTTTTGAAATCATATTAAAAAACATTATAACATTAAGTTAACATTATATTAAAATAAAAACAAAAATATGCCCGGGGTATTGAAACATTGCGCCTGAAGCATTGTTACATTGCGCTAGATGAAATGTCACATTGCGCTGGGTGCATTGTCACATTGCACTAAGCGCAATGTAACAATTCTCCAGCCATATTTATCAACCAGACCTGGCGCAATGTAACATTGCACCAGGCGCAATGCAACATTGCACCAGGCGCAATGTTACATTGCGGTTGGTGGATATCCACCCGTGGTTCTGGACCGACTTCCTATATATATATATTTGTGTGTGTATTATAAATAAAATAACAATAATGAATAGAAGTGGGATGAGAGAGAGGGGGAATTTTAGTAAGAAATTTGAAATGAGGGGAGAGAGAGAAGGAAAATTCTAGAAATTAAGATGGGAGGAGAGAGAGGAGGGAATTTTTGGAGGGAATTTGTGGGTAGGAGATTTTACTTTAGTATAGGTTATAGATAGATAGATTTGGCTTTTCTGATGGGGCTTAGAGCAACTACAATGGAGACCCGGCCATTTCATGCCTTGATCCACGTGAAAAGGACCTGGACAGGAGAATATGTATTTTTCTGCATTGGACAGATAGAGAGAAAACCGGGCAGTCCCGAGGTGGTGGGACGAGACCACTTCCTTATTTTATTATTTAATTATTACTTTAACATGCATCTCTCAAGTCTCTACACATGCCAGCTACACTAGTGATGGGCCATTTGTAAGTGGAAATGGGCTATAGATTGGATGAAACTGGTCAGTTTTCTCATTTGTCCACTTTGAGGTGACGGGGCATGTTAATGGGACCAAGTACAGTAAAAAATGGGACTAAGTATTGTGGATGCTCTTAAAGACGGCTCAGAGACATGGCGGTATCATTTCCAACTATTAATACTAACAATTTTAATTTGTTTGCACAATGAGGGATACATATTCGATTTACTATAGATCATATGTAAAAACAGAATAAAACGAAGTTATTCCAAAGTAATATTTTAATCGAACATGTTCAATAATTGAGTTCATACTTATGGATGGCCACCTTTTGAATGGACGGATCGATGAAAGATTTTAATCGAGCATGCATGCTTATGCATGCTTGTAAAAATTGGTAATCGGTAGAAATTGATTGAGATACGAATTTAAGATTAATTGGGTAATCGGGAATTAATTGAAAGAATTAATTAGAGTACTAATCGGATATTATAATAAAATTTAATATATTTTTCTAATTTACAATTAAACATATCATTTTAATCAAATTCTTAAATTCACAGGATTAATCGGATTTCAAAAATCGAATCGATTGGTTACCTTACAGAGGATTAATCCAGAATTAATCGACTAAATCAGAAATTTTTAAAACCATATTTACATGTAATAATTTGAAATACATTTGCCCAAACAATTGGCATAAATGAATACTACATACTTACTTATATTTCACTCAGCTTGTTATATTTATAATCTAAATTATCAAGATTTTAAATGATACTTGATATAACGAAGCAGTTAATGGTCCTGTTTGCCTCCTCTTATTTACAACTTAAAAGTTACTTATTTCAGAAAAAAATTCACATTACATAAAAAAATGTGTATGGAGAGTTTAATATTCGTTATCTTGCAAAAATAAGTTACTTATTTTAGAAAAAAGTACATATTTCTTAACTTTTTTCCAGAATAAGTAACTTATTTCTGAAAAATAAGATTTCCCAAACGGGCCCAATATTCCTCGTGCTTAATCTCATTTAATCATTTAAGAAACGCTTCATTGTCCAAAAGTTAAAGGGTTTGTCTAGTGTGTGCCCAAGGGGATATGCTAATAATCCGTACTTGATAAGTTGTCAAATTTTTATTGGTGGATATTTATGTGAATGTAGGGGGATCCATCATTATTAATTAAATCTCCATCAATCAAAATTTGTCCATCATTATAATATTCGAAAGTTAAATAGGAGCTTCCTGTGTGTACTTGATGACATTGTTATCGATCCTTAATTATTCTATAGCCTACATCTGCATGCAGATGCGATTAATTAATCAAGTAGACAATCAAGTCAAACTTAGTTACAAATTTTAGAAAAAAAACGCATTTCCACTCTGTCCTTTGTTCGCAATTTCGCATGTCCACTGCTCGAGTCATCACCAAACCAAAGTTAAAGTTGCTTTCCTAAAACTACTATATTGACCAACTCATCACCACAGTCGTCTAACTACATTTCTCTCATTATCTAATGACCAACTAATAAAGAAAAATGAAAACTAGAATTGGTCATGACCACAATTATTATCTTAATTGCAGTATTATAAACGTTAGCAGTAGTGCTTAATCTCCTTTTCTCGTGTTTTATCAAATTCAACGTGAAATTGAGGTATACGGGATCGTAAGCTAGTATTCTCTGTTCCATTCAATTGTTAAATGCTTTTTATTTTGAAATGTATTATTCATCTTTTTACGTTTTAAAATTTTTCAAAAATAATAAAATTTTAATTATTTTAAACTTAAATAAGTTTGTTACTTAAACGCTAATGAGCCACATCATTTTCCTTTTACGTTTCATCCTTACTTTATTCTCATTTTTAATCTTCGTATGCAATCTAAATGTACGTTATCAACCAAAACGGAGGAGAGGGTTCTAAAAAAGTCATTAGTTTCCTGCATGGAGTCTTTGGGATTAGGTTACCTGCTATATCCAACACAACAGGTCGTAGAAATGGCTAG
Source organism: Kitagawia praeruptora (assembly GCA_037693485.1). Lineage (NCBI taxonomy): Eukaryota > Viridiplantae > Streptophyta > Magnoliopsida > Apiales > Apiaceae > Kitagawia > Kitagawia praeruptora. The sequence continues at coordinate 122,332,272 of CM075346.1, read as the reverse complement.
CTACCTACAATGTTGCCTATATATACGTTTTTCTATACAACATAATAATCACTACAATCTAACTTGTTTCCTAATTAGATACTACTAAGTAAGTAATTATTAGTAACGATTTTACATTCTTCGAATATTGGCGATGGCTTCTTTTGTGACTTTGGCAAGTGTTCTAGTCTTGCTTATAGGAATTTCTTCAGCTCAACTTTCTCCTGATTTTTACATCAAAACTTGCCCACACCTTTTTCCCACTGTAAAAGCAACTGTTCAATCCGCGATATCCAAGGAAACCCGGATGGGCGCATCTCTTCTTCGCTTGTTCTTCCATGATTGCTTCGTAAATGTATGTCATTTTTCCATCGTATAAATATTTATGGCTCGATCCCTAGCTCTATCTGTTATGTTTAAAAGTATACTCTGATTGTGTGCATGTACATGCATGATTTATTTCATCAATTACGTGCAGGGATGCGATGGATCGCTTCTCCTAGATGACACGTCTTCATTTACGGGAGAGAAAAGGGCAACTCCGAATCTTAATTCTGCGAGGGGTTTTGAAGTGATCGACGACATAAAGTCTGCCATTGAAAAAGTGTGTCCCGGGGTTGTCTCTTGCGCTGATGTTGTTGCTCTTGCTGCTAGAGATTCAGTTACTATTGTAAGGTCCCCAATCCCCATGACTGATCCTTTAGTGTATTACTTAGTGAAGTACTATCATGTATTTAATCAAAAACTTACATAAATGAATACAGCTTGGAGGGCCTAACTGGAATGTAAAACTTGGAAGAAGAGATGCTAGGACTGCAAGCCAACGTGCCGCCAATAACAGCATTCCTCCTCCAACTACAAACCTTAATTCCCTTGTCTCGAGATTTAGTAAATTTGGTCTTTCCACCAAGGACCTTGTTGCTTTAAGTGGTTTGTCCCTCCCTAGCTCCCTTAATTAGTGTAATTAAGATGAATTGCTCCCATATATACTTTCATTTGTATCATGAAATGAGACTCCTAATATTTATTCGAATCTTCAGGAGCTCACACAATAGGGCAAGCAAGGTGCACCAACTTCAGAGCTCGCATATATAATGAAACTAAGAACTTGGACACTTCATTAGCTCAAGCACGGACAAGTAATTGCCCAAGACGTTCAGGCTCAGGTGACAACAATCTCGCACCCCTTGATCTTCAATCTCCTACCTCTTTCGACAACAATTACTTCAAGAATCTTGTGAACAAGAAAGGCCTTCTCCACTCGGATCAACAGCTCTATAATGGCGGATCAACTGATTCGATTGTCAGAACATATAATAATAATCCTAGCAGCTTTGCATCGGATTTCGCAGCAGCCATGATCAAGATGGGTGATATTAAGCCCCTCACTGGTTCTAATGGTGAGATTCGGAAGAATTGCAGGAAGAGAAATTAATTAGGGGCATGCACAATATGGTCGTTAAAGTTTAAGAAGTTGCATGCATGGTTTTGTTAGTAGCTCATTACACTGTTGATGATCTTGAGATTTTACCTTTTTATTTGTGTTTGGAGTAGATTTGACTTTCACTTCTATTCATGTCAATCGTTACTAGCTTGTACTTTGATGCGTCTGGTTAACTATATATGTACTTTGCTTTCTGATATCATCATAATTTATAAATTTCGATATTTTAAAATTGTGACTTCCCTCCGTATTAAACAAATTTTATCGAACTTTTACTCGTTATGCCGAGCAAATTTAAGTCAGTAAAGTAAGTGTTTACTTTTAAACGGGAGCTTCCTTTGGTGTACTCAACGTTTTCTTTTCTTTTTTGTCACAGTGCAAATGCATCTGCAGGAAAATACGATTAATTAAGTGCCTGTTTGGCAAATCTATTGCTCAGCTTATAAGTTACTTATTTCGGAAAAAAATTCGTATTTACATACCTTTTTTTTAGAAAAAAATGTATATGGGGAGTTTAATATTCGTAATCTTGCAAAAATAAGTTACTTATTTCAGAAAAAAGTACAGATTTTTTAACTTTTTTTTAGAATAAGTAACTTATTTCTGAAAAATAAGATTTCCCAAACGGGCCCTAAGTAAACAAATAAGTCAAATTTAGTTGTAAATTCAAGAAAATCGCAAGTAGTCCACTCTTTCCTTTATTGCCTAACCGGTACTGCTCGAGTCTTTTACCAAATCAAAGCTAAAGTTGCTTTCTCAATCTTATCTTGATTGACTATCGAATTCATTAACGAAGTGTAACACATTTCCTTATTAATTTAAGGCCCAACAAACGCAGAGACTTATAGTAGCAAATTTAAGGCCCAACAAACGCAGAGACTTATAGTAGCATTCGTATTGATCACAAACCCTTACAACGTTAGATCTCGATTTCCCCCTGTTTTATCAACTTAAACGTGAAACTTAAAGTAGGGGAAGTTCAGTCCGAATAAATGTAAGTGGAGTTTGTCGGAATCGTAAATGTTTAGCTACTCATTATTTTAGGTCCCGAATTTGGAAATAACTTATTCGCAGAAAATTATAACTGACTATTAAAATTTACGTGCATAGCTACCTACAATCTTCCCTATATAAACACTCATATTTTGTACTACAGAATGAGAATAGCTGATTAATTTTTCTCCTAATTAGCTGCTAAGCATCTAGTATGTACACAGCACACTAGTACTACTGTTTTACATCCTTTCAAATTATAATCAATAAAATTGATGGCTTCTTTTGTGACTGGGGCTAGTACTTTGCTAGTCATCGTGTTAATAGGAATTTCGTCAGCTCAACTTTCTCCGGATTTCTACTCCCGAACTTGTCCACAAGTTTTTAGCATTGTTAGATTAGAAGTTTATTCTGCCATACTGAACGAAACTCGTATGGGCGCATCTCTTCTTCGCTTGTTCTTCCATGACTGCTTCGTAAATGTACGTATGATCTTTTTATATAATCCATCGTATATAATTGTCTCAATCTATGCACAACGACGTGCATGTTACATTTGGAACAAATCTCTTGTTAGCAAGAAAATAGCGATATTCATTGGACTACAATAATACGTACGAGAGGTATTGAATATCAAGTAGATACTAGTCATACACATATTAGAGTCTAGTAGGATCGAAACACCTTGCTAAGGTTAACATATTGAAAGAGTTTTGAGTTACTTGCAGGGATGCGATGGATCGCTTCTCCTTGATGATACTCCTTCATTTACGGGAGAGAAAAGGGCAGCTCCAAATTTTAATTCTGCGAGGGGTTTTGAAGTAATTGACGAGATAAAGTCCACCATTGAAATGTTGTGCCCCGGGGTTGTCTCCTGTGCTGATATTCTCGCCATTGTTGCTAGAGATTCTGTTGCTATTGTATGGTACCCTCACTACATATAGTATTTTATTTTCTTTTTCTTAAATTTTGATTGTTTCTTATTTGCGTAAACAAATGCAGCTTGGAGGGCCTAATTGGAATGTAAAACTTGGAAGGAGGGATGCAAGGACAGCAAGCCAGCTTGCTGCCAATAACAGCATTCCTCCTCCAACTTCGAACTTGGACTTTCTAATTTCAAACTACAACTCTTTTGGTCTATCCATCAGGGACCTTGTTGCTCTCTCTGGTTTGACCTCTCTTTCCCTCTCTGGTTTGAGTTCTCAACAATTGGAAATTCCTTAATATGAAATTCCTTTATATGTCCTAATATATCTTTTTAAAACCTACTAGGAGCTCACACAATAGGGCAAGCAAGGTGCACCAACTTCAGAGATCGTATATACACCGAAACAAATAACTTGGACCCTAGATTCGCTCAAATACAAGAAAGTAACTGCCCAAGAATTACAGGCTCAGGTGACAACAATTTGGCACCCCTTGATCTCCAATCTCCTACGGCTTTCGACAACAATTACTTCAAGAATCTTGTGAACAAGAGAGGCCTTCTCCACTCGGATCAACAACTCTATAATGGCGGACCAACTGATTCAATTGTGAGCACATATTACAACAATCCTAGCAGCTTTGCTTCGGATTTCGTAGAGGCCATGATCAAGATGGGTGATATTAGTCCTCTCACTGGTTGTAGTGGTGAGATTCGGAGGAACTGCAGAAAGATAAATTGATTTACGTGGGTGGTTTTTAAATTTTGAGAAAGTGCTTGCATGATCTTGCCTTGGCTCGTAATACTATTAATGTTTTGAGTAATTATGATCTAATAATATTATTCCTTCCGTACCAAAAAGACTGATCCTGTAATTTTTTCACGCATTTTAATACTTTCAAAAGAGATACTCGTAGGTATAAATAATTTTTGAATTTTTCCTATTTTATATAAAGTTCATACTTTTATACAAAGCAAAATAATTTGAAACTATAAAGTACTTTTTCCATGGGTCTTAAAATATGTGTAAAAGAAAATGGATCAGACGAAATGGAACCGAGGTAAATACCTTTTTATTTATATTTGGACTTCTAGTGTTATTCATCCAAACCTAAGCTTGTAGTAGTTGTTGAGTGATGATGTTCTCCTAAATAATCTGAACAAGTTTATATAATTTATTGGAACAACAGTCCCAGAGAATTTATGTACAGGGACAATAACTGAAATTTTATAATCAGATCTTATTTACAGTCCTAAATCCCATTGCTAAATTTATTTATAAATATGATACGAAAACCAGAACTCAGACTGTACAATTTTCATATGCACTGTAATAGAACAGTACAATCTAAGTTAAACCTTCCCCAGAAACTTAAAGCCTGAGTGATTCAAGTTACCCCATCTCCTCTTGCAACTTAAAGCCATACGCTCGAAGATGTTCTAGAGCTGAAATCAAGATCGAAACATAAAAGAGAGGTTATAAGCAACTAAAATTGAATTCATGTGCATACTCTGCAGAAAGTGAGTTGTTTTGGTTGATTGGTTAAAGATATGGTTGAAATGACACTCCTATCATGCCAGAAAGAGATAGAGTGGAATATAATGGTAGTCTCACAGAGAATATACAGCGTACAGACACCTCCCACCCATATGAAAATATTTACAAGCATCAGAAAGGCTTTTCTCCAAAATTAGGTACTCTCTGTTTCAGAATTGATCCTAATGTTCCCTTAGGGCAGTAGTGCAATCAACATGTTCATTTTTAGAATATAATATAAGATCCTGGAAAGTGCCTCCTCTATCACCTTGAGGTTTTAGAGCGACCGGTTACTTAATATTCATAAATCATGTGTTGGCTACTTAGCACATTATCTTATTTGCTATATCAAATTATTTTATTTGCCATATGTATACTGGTTTGATTTGGGTGGTAGTCTCTGTTATATGTACAGTAGCTCTCCTGTCAATCAATTAAACTAGGAAAATAAGAATTGTTCTTACCTGGCTCATAAACTTCTGGAAAAATGGGCCTCAAGATACCAGTTGTTTTAATCGTCTTTGCAAGTAGAAGCTATGACAATTAAATTAATCAAATAAATTAAAGGGTTTAAGCAGCAACTCCGGAACTGTTGCAAAATAAAACAAATTTTAAAATAAATACCAAAGCTCCAATTGCAGCTGGAATTCCAACAGTAAGTGCCATGGATGTAGTTGTTTTCCCATCTTTAATCCTCCCATAGTCCAACAAAGTTGCCCTTTGCTTTTCTGTAGCTTGACCATCTGGGAAATCTATCTCTACTTCATGGTGCAAGATCACCATATCCTGAAAAAATATTAAAGTTTTTACTTCTACTACATAGTTATAACCAAAGTTATACCATTACCCACATTGTTGTTTTTTATTTGGTTTTAGGATAGTACGATATCATGCATGTCTTTGTTATGACAGTTCAGATGTGTATGCTGTTAAAAGTAAAAAAAATTGTGGGCATTAACAGAGCCACAAAATTGGACTGTCAAATTATAATGATATAGGAAAAATTTAAAGATAAAAAAGATTCAAGAGGTGACTGCTAATATATACATTTAAATATTACCCTTTCTGTGCTTGAGTAGACTAATCTCTCCTCCATGCGGAAGCAGGTTACATCAAATGCACTTTGGCAGGATGCAGGAATTTCCTCTGGCTCATTGAGCCCCAAAAATCTAATGCAAAATTGAACAAACGCAAAGGAATTTGTTGTTAAGTTTGCGAACATATAATATTTTCAGCTACAGAAAGATCAAAATTTGGGCCACCAAAGTCATTTCACTAACATGATGGTTTTGGCTGTTCTTGCTGCAGTTCCGAGCTCTTTGCAAAGTTCAAGAGAAAAAATTCTTTTTGCAATGTCCTCCTCTACATGTGTTGTGCCTATCAAGTTCTTTTCTTCATCTTTAAGAAGTTCAAGTAGGAAGTTCTTATAGGTGGGTCTTTTCTCATTTTCAAGAATTGGATGCACTTGATTATCGAAGAAGCCTATTCTAGCCATTGTGCCCATTATTTCACCAAAACCTGCACCAAACATCAAATCTGAAGTTTTGTAATCTACATCCAGTAAAATTACATTTTAGTATAAATCCGGTGCCGATATTATTATTGTTCTTTACCAGAAATCCTCCTCAAAATTATATAAATTATGCCTGTTGGACTTTTATAATATTTTTAAGCTTCAAAGGAAACCTCAGTTACGCATCACAATGTGATTGTTCGTTATGCTTATGCAGTCATCTTGGAGAGCTTTAACATCCAATGTCAAAATTTAGATGCATCAGAATCATACATAAATTTTTAGGAGTTACATACCTTCATAACGAAGGGTTCCACGGAAGATGGTTGATGCTTCATTTCCTATTCCATATAGGTCTCCATATACCAGAGAATTGCGATTTGGAAGGCACTCTAAAGCAAAAGCTGGAAGATCAGGAATACGGAATCTTGTAGCTGAATCATAAAGATCGTCACCTGCATGCAACATATTCAGGATCATATAAAAAATTTAAATTCTCTTTGGTAATTTCCAGCCCTTATTTCCTGGTTAGCAACACGAAATCCCAAATGCAAACTATGGAAAAGGTCTTGCAATTAGTATCTGGAAAAAATTATTCAAACTAAGATTCATAGATATAAATATGTACAGAGTAAAAAACATTGGAATGTGTTACTACTTATACTCAGCCAAGTACAGGAAATGTATATCATGCTAATATTTAATTCTAGTTACACCAGGTGAAAATTAACAAGTAGAGTTTGTGATTGGTACATTATCACTCTTCTTTAGGTATTCAGCCGAGAGATCAATGAAAACTCACCATTGACATGCACTACTTCATCATGAAGTCTATAGGTGGCTGGATTGCGGCCAGCTCGTATAGCTCCTGCTGGACTCCAGCTGAATAGTTTTTGTTAGCAAATATAGTATCATATCAGAGAAATATATGAAAGCTATATACTATTTCAAATTCAAAGAGCTTTGTAATTGTCAAGAAATCAGAAAGATTACAATAAATGTTTTATAATTCAGATAAAGACACAATCATTCAAATAACAAAATATACATTATACATTACAATTTACAGGTCGATTACAGAAATACAACTACACCACTGGTACAATCCGAAACCAAGCCAACAAAGACTCTATGTTCATAAGGATTTACAAATGTGAAAGTGCACCTACATTAAGCATTTTACACATGACTGATTAAAAAAATTTAGCCAGGAGGATAGAAACCAATGCCACCAAACTCTGTAATAGCATTGTGGCTTAGTGTACTAATTAAAGATCAAGCATATCTGTTAGAATCTGAGAAAGAGAGAAGGAGGCAAGCTTATAGCTTGTGTATTGATGTAAAAAATACAAGAGGAATGCTAGGCTATATATAGAGATATTGAAGCCTTAATCTTCAATACTAACTCTTGCCTAACCATGACTTTGTTCATGCCTAACTAAACCAACCCCTGACTTATGTGCTAGTCTTGACTTCTAGTATTTGACACGCCCCCTCACTCGAAATCCCATCTTGGGATGACCTATCATGGGATTGAAGAGTGGAACACTTAGTAGCATATCTGCATAACTCAAGCTTCCAACAAATCCCATCTGTAGGAATGGAGCCTTTTGGGAATACCGGGAATCGTCGATTTCGCGACCACGCAGTATTTTTCAAGCTATATCAAAAACTCAGTCAGGACTGGCGTAAGACTGGAGGTCGTCAGTCCTGCAATCACTTTAAGGAAAATAAACAAATTAGTACTTGGTGGATGTCCACCTTATTTTGATGGATGGATGGCCACCCAATCACTTTACCACTGCCAGGCATTTTGTTGGACGCCTGATTCTTTATGAGCAGAATTGGCGGAAGAAGGTCCTGGTGGTTTAGTCTCCATTTGAGATAATAACTGCCGGAGAGCAGTGAGTTCAGTTGAACTTATTGCTTCCGTTGCTGAAGTAGTAGAGTCACCATGGTCTCCAGACGTAGTGTGATGAGCATTATATTGGGTGCCTCTTCCTGAGCTTCTACCGGATGAGCTACCTCGGCCTCGTCCTCCTCGTCCTTGAGTTCTGAGATGAGGATGCAAAGTGAAACATGTATCACGAGTGTGGCCTAACTTATAACAGTAGTCACACCGAATAACATCTTTTTCACTCGCAATTATCTGTTCTGGGTTGCCTTGATGATGAGCACTTCTCGTAAAAAGCGCTGATCGATCGGGCACAGTATCAACCGGAGTCATGCTTTCTTTACGACTCTCTTCTAGCTGTACTCGTCCATGTGCTTCCTCAACTGTAGGAAAGGGAATCTGACCAATGAGTTGATTTTTGATTGAATCATACTCTATTGTCAGTCCAGCAAGAAATTTCATCACTCTTTCTTCTTGTACCAATCTTTGGTACTTCTCTTGGTCTTCAGCCTGTTTACACTCGAACACAGTGTAGTGGTCTGACTCCTGCCATAGTGATGTAAGTTCCGAATAATATTCGGTCAATGCTTTCCCCCCTTGAGTTAGAGCCCATATTTTCTGCTTTACTTCGAAATGCTTAGCCATATTGCCCGAATATGAGTAAGTTCTAGAGATAGAATTCCAAACGGCTTCCGCAGTATCAAGAAAGAGATAGCTTTTACGAATACGTAAATCCATGGAGTTAAACAACCATGACTTGACCATGGCATTTTCGCTATCCCAATCATCAAAGCTCATATCACTTTCCAAGGGCTTTTTAGCCTTCCCGTTGACATATTTCATCAACCGGTGAGATTTAAGTGCTAGTGTGCAAGACTCGGACCATTCCAAGAAATTCTTCCCATCAAATTTTGGATTCACATACGGGTTACTATGAAATCCGGATTTACTGTTACTTGTAGCAACATCCTTTGGTGCGTCGGCGTCGGTAGGCATGATGAACTATAACGGCTTTAAACAAATAGCCAACTTAAAATAAACTATAACGGCTTTAAACAAATAGCCAACTTAAAATAAATAGAGGCTGCAAAAACACAGATAGAGCTGCCCCTTGTTTTAATAGCCCTCTATTTTAAACACATATAGCTAAAACCAACCTAAACAGACACAATCGGTATCAATATATCTGAGTTGGTCAGTAGCCCATAACTCAGAAATAACCACAGAAAAACAAACAGACACTCTGACAAAAAAACAACAGAAAAATGGACAGAAAAATCAAACTGCTCAGATTAAAGAAATTTTACCACACATAGATTCGGAATTAGGAGGAGATTAAGAGTCCCTGAAAAAGTTTTTTCAAATTCTGGACGGAAGGTGCCCCACGCGCCGGCGCGTGCCGCGCGTGGCGACGGCTTGCCGCGCGTGGGGTGGCGCGTGGAGGCGCGTGCACTGATGTTTCTGAGATCTGAAAATTTCTGGGAGCTCCTCTGTGTGTGTACTATACTGTGGTATGTTTACATTTCTGTTTGGTTGTGTTTTGAAAAACGATATTTTTGACAGATGAGGCAGCAGGCTTGTTCTGGGTTTTTTTTCTGTTTCTGGGTGTGTTTCTGGGTATCTTCTTTCTGTTTTGTTTCCCTAGGAGCACACATGCTCTGATACCATGTTAGAATCTGAGAAAGAGAGAAGGAGGCAAGCTTATAGCTTGTGTATTGATGTAAAAAATACAAGAGGAATGCTAGGCTATATATAGAGATATTGAAGCCTTAATCTTCAATACTAACTCTTGCCTAACCATGACTTTGTTCATGCCTAACTAAACCAACCCCTGACTTATGTGCTAGTCTTGACTTCTAGTATTTGACAATATCATTTTCCTCCTGGATTTTGAGTAAGAAAGAGTGTTGGTATATAAACAGAAAATACTCCCACTATAACACGAAAATATTCTAGGAAGGACGGGTGTATAATACTACAAAAATCTGTAAAAACAGTGTAGTCAAGTTTATTTAATTTTGACAATGTCATTTTCCTCCTGGCATAGTATTAAGGAATAAAATATGAGGGTATTTTAGTCATTGTAGTGATAGGATATTGGGCTATATATAACCCCACTTAACTTTATTTGACACAAGATCAACGCAATGTAATCTTTTAATGTATTCACCCTTTACCTATTTGTATATATTTTATCTTTTTGTTCATCCCTTTGTTCTATAATTATCTGTCTTTGATTATAAATCTATAAAAGTTATCATGGTATCAGAACCACCGATCTTCGAGGCTCCTGATTTCTTCCGCATTGTAGTTTGAATCCATCTCTCTCATTGTAAAATTACTCAAACAAATTTATGCTCTCTAAGTGTTTGATAATTTGTCACTGATAAATATTATCTCCAAACTTAAAGTTGTCACTCTCTGTTCAGCACGTTCAATCTTTGCTGACTTATCTTTTATTTCGTCCTCCTTATCGGCAAGTACAACAGAAAATTCATCTCTCAGAGCATCTTCCCTTAGTTGTGTTTGTTTGTTTGAGCGTTCTTGCACAGCTGCTGCCTTCTCAAGAGCATTTTTTGCTTCTCTAACAGCAATATCATATTTCCTTTTCCATTCTCCTGCCTCGTCTTGAGCAGATATACTCTGTTCTTGAGCAGCAGCCAATCTCGCCTCAGCAGCACTGCTCCTGGACCTAAGAATCGCAAGTTCAGAACTGACTGGTCTTCCTCTGCTTTCTGCTTTGATAGAAGGTTTTCGAACTTTCTTTTCCATTCCATTCCATCATGCCGAGCTGAATCTACAGCCTTTGATAAGCTAGAACATCTCTCTTCCAACGAACTACATTTGCTCTGCAGACTGGAAATGCGGTTCATACATCCGAGATCCTCTTCTTGTCAGTTATAGCATTCTCGTACCGTATCAAGTATTCGGATTTATACTTTTCACTAGCTTCTAGTTGCTTGTTAAGTAATCCCATTTTATCTTCAATTGAACGGCACTTCAACATGATGGAACTCTTTTCATTTCCAATACGATCCATTTGCTTCTTGATAAGGTCAAGAACTGGACCTTCTAAACTTTGTTGCAAGAAAACAGTCCACTTTCGCCATTTTTCTGGACCATGAGAGGAAGCTTCATATTTAGATAAAAGGCCTTCTAGAACCTTGATGACATTATCTACTTTGGCATCAGAACCATTGCAAGCTGCTCTGAGTTCCTTTTCCATGCTCTGTATCGCATTTGAACATTAAATAGAAGTCGAAGCACGAGTCCGAGGCATTGTTTTCATCGAGCTGGTTCAAATGATAGAGTCGATCTAATCACATCATCCTATGGAAAAATATGTCTGAATTCTCATACTGATCAGACACACAATAGTTTTATTAACTGCAAACCAGATGACTTTACACAAGGTATATACAGTCAGGGATATATAGCTCCAGCTAGAGAAGGTTCAGAAGGGAGTGGAGCTACTTTAGACTTTGGTGTGCAAGTGCCTAACTGGGTTAAAAGTGAAGGGATTGGTGAGCACAGGGGTTTGCGAAGTTCTGCAGATGACTATGCTGTAAATAGTAACAGATTTATGGCTCACTGTAGTTCTGGGATGAGTATCTCTGTTCTGAGAGGTACTACTGTTCTTGGTGCTAATATTGAAGGGTCTTTGACTTTTATGGGAAGCCAGTTACCGACACTGGATGGGATATCCAGAGAACCTGGTGTTCTAAATACAGTGAAATCAGAAGCATCATCATCAGGCAGTGCCCAAGGAGCAGTGAGCAGATCTCTAGCCTTATAGACATATTAACTCGGCTTGTTGAAGAGATAAAGCTTCTTCCCGAATTGTTTGCAGCTTTAAGTGCTACAAATGCACTGGTAATCTTGCAGTCTTTTGTTGCTGGTTCTGCGGGTCCTGATGCTCCAGCTGCGTCATCAAGACAGTTAGATCTTGTTATTGATAATTTGAAGCTGATCAGCGAGAAACAAGCTGAGGTTGCATCTTCATCAAAGTTACCTCATGGTACTGATCCAGGCGGTGTTGGCCTGTGTAGGACTGACTGTAGGAATGTTGAACTGAATGTTGACAGCCTTTCTAGACTGATCCAAATATGAAGGCATCAGATAGTAATGTCGAAGAAACTGATTGAAGATGGAAGTCATTGCCATCATTTACATGGAAGTAATTGCCATGATTGAAGTTGATAGGTCACTCCATTGAAGTGATTGAGTACTCATGCTTAGCTTAGTTTGAGCTATGTGAGTATTTGAACAACTTGCATAACCAAGTTGATATATTGTGCCTCGACTCTACTTTTGAAGTCCACCAAATTATGTTGAGGTAGGCCATTGAGCCCTTGAAAAACCGCTTGGAGACATAAATTACTGGGGACGAAGAAGAAGAGAGATCGAGAGCGAAACAGTCCAGAGCCAGAAGCCAGTGCCTGAAGCCCGAGCCAGAGCTAGAGTGATAAGTGGATTTTATATCCACTTGGAACATTCTAAATCGGCTTAAATTGATTGCTTTGACCTCAAGATTTTGGTAGTTTTGATGTGTTTTGTTTAATTGTGCAGGGTTGGAATAATGTTGATTAAGATCGTTGTTTCCGTCACTTTTGGAGTTGGATTCGGGCTTAATAATATAGAATGGAGTCTTGTTATGGTTCACCATGAGGATTCCAAGCATAGAGGATTGAAAGTGGAAGAGAACGCAAAAAGAACGGGAGCAAACGGAGCAAAAACGAAGGAGAAAAAGCTAAAAAACGAAGGAGAAAAAAACGTGACCAGAAGTAGCCTGGGCAGACTGCGCCGTTCTTGAGCAGTCTGCGCCAGGGAGCAGATTTTGCTTGAGCACACTGCGCCAATTCTTGAGCAAAGTGCTCGGGGTCGTGCTGATTTTCCAGTTTTGCCCTTATTCGATCTGAAATTGTATTTTAAGTGGTTTTTGACACAAAAATCGATTTCTAGTTGTATTTAAGGTATTTTTCTTATTGGGCAAGAGGGAGGAAAAGCCTATATCAACATCCAACCCTTGTAATCATCGGACACACGTTACGTATTATAACCTAGTTCTTGGGAAGAGAGAAAAGGAGAAGGAATTCCTCCAAGCTAGTGACAAGCAAGGATTATTCTTGAACCCTTTGTATTCTTCTATTGTGGGGATTTAATTCTAAACCTTATTTCTTCTTCTCTATTTTTACTTGTTTATTTTAGAATTATGTTTTCAATAGAACCCATGATGACAATTAGGTCAATTATGGGCTAATTCGTTATCATGGGGTTTTAATGGATTTTGCTATGGATTCTAGTAATTGAGTGTTAATTATGCCTTGGTGTGTGATTGTACGTATTGATTGCCTAGTATGTTTATGCTTATTCGTTATAAGTGCGTCGCGAACACTTGTAATTGTTTGTTTAATCCTAGTGAATGCGAAAGTGGATCTAGGGTTTAGAACAATTCATGCTAGCATAGGTTTTTGCATGTGAAAAACATGTATTAATTTGTGATATAATTCTAACCGTCTTGCATCAACTATGTGGTTTAATGGGTGCTTGATTCTCAACCGGTATGTGTTCAATTGCTATAGACATATAGGGACTACACATATTTGGTGACTACGTGACTTCTATCAATTGTGGATGATCAGTAGGATGGTATATGCACAACGAAAGTTGGTATGTATCAGTTTAGTGCATCTAATCAGTAATCAACTCGGTCACATGCTAGGCTAAAGGACATAAGATTCTAGATGAAGTAGTAAATGAAATTGAAATCCCATGTTTGTTTATTATAAAGTTAAAGTTAAGTTATTTCCTCGTAATTGGCTTAGTTGGTAATTAATCATTAGTTAAATCAAACCAATATTGTGATTGTCTTAGCAGTGAGTGTAAATCATAAGCTGGTGCATAAGTGAACATAACGAACAATTTGAGTCTCTGTGGGAACGAATCCTATTTACTCTATATTACTTGTTGACCACGTTCTCTTGCGTGAATAAGTGCGAACAAGTTTTTGGCGCCGCTGCCGGGGACTCGGTTCATTGTTTGTTTAGTTTATGATCTTGTCATCAGTTTGGGTTAAATTCACTGACTCGGACGTTTTTTTTCTTTTTATTTGATGGATTATTGGGAGCAGGAATTCGTAATTGTTTGTGAGCTGTGTGTAGGTGGACATTACACTCATCAATGTGAGTATAACAGAAACCGGCCAAATTTCAGCTGGGACTACAATCAGAGTGGTATGGAGCAATTCCAATATCCATCCTACCCGCTCCAAAATCAGCAGTTTGAAGATGAGCCATACAATCCAGGGGGAATTCAGCAGCAACAGGGGCAACAATTTCAGCATCAGTATGCCCCAGTGCATCAACACTTTCAACCTCCTGAATTTCAGCAGCAGCAATTTCAGACTTGGTCTATCCAACAGTCGACCGAAGAAGCTGAATTAGAAGAATTGAGGTTGATGGCTAAAAGCAATGCATTGTCTCTCCAGAGAATAGGAGATCAGATTGGTCAAATTGCAAATGCATTACAAACATTGAATCATATTGCAAGTGACACAGAAGGCCTAGCTGTAGAGGAGGAGGACAAGAACCTTCCTATCAGTCTTGACTGGCCTTTCTTAGCCACGGGTGAGACCATGATCGTAGTTCATGAAGGAGAGTCTAAGGGCAAAGATTGGGAAGAAGCAGAACATGAAGCTGATAAGGAAGCAGAGTCGGAGGCAAACCAATCAGAAAATTCAGAATGTCCAGAAAATTCGATTCTGAATAATCAGCCGCAACCACTTCCTTTGCAATCTCAAAATTTTGAAGAATCAGCCCAAGATCAAGAAAATTCCAAGGCTCAAGCGGCTATGTTATTTCCTTCGAAGGATGAAGAGGGTCTCAGTGTGGAAGATGATGAATTAGGAGAGCATGTTCAGTTGTTGAATGCCGCTCCGTTGCAATCTGACTTCGACCAGTTGGAGGCCGAAGAGGAAAAGAGCATCACTCATGTTGACAAATCTACTCCGGAGAAGACTACAGAGATCGTCCAAATCGATTTTCCTCCTCCATATCCACAGAGGCTTCAGAAGCAAACTCTAGCCATGAATTTGACGGCGGAGGATGAGGAGTGTTTTAGCTTGAAATTGGTTGATGCAAGGCAGAGTAAAAAGTATGACACGGAGAAGGAAAAGTATGACCAACTGAGGATTACAGTGCCTTGGTTAATGGGGCTACATATTCCACATAAGTTGCTTGGAGTGGAAGATCTCTGGAATTCTCAGGTGCGCCTTAAGCCATCAATTGAAGGAGCTCCCGAACTCGAGCTCAAAACATTGCTAGTTCATCTGGGGTATGTTTCTTGTAATTCAAATCCTTTGCTTGCTATTGTTATTGCTGCTAACTTTTCAGGTAGGCGGGAGAATGTTGTTAAGAGATCTTGTGAGGAGCGAAAACGGGTAAAGCTTGTCGTTGAAGATGTCGCTCCAGAAAAGATCATTAAATGGCCTTATAGAGATGCGGTGCAGAAAATTTTCAAGAGGAAAATTGTGGCCAAGTCTAGCTAAAGACGTTAAAGAAAGGCGCTTCGTGGGAGGCAACCCATGATTTCATGCTTTCGAATAAAACAACAGTTGTGTTGGAGCGCACCACGTCTATCCACCACCAGACACACCACCCGAGGGGGGTGGAGATGCCGGCGTGTAGGGGAGTATCTCTTGTACCCTTTTAATTTATCTTCAATGAGGACATTGCAATTTTTAAGTTTGGGGGTGATTTGGGGGATAGTAGTTGTATGTATTGTTGTATTTTGTGGTCATATAGGATATCATGTTGCATAGTAGTGATAGTTCATGCATGATTGTTATGTTCGTATTATCTACGTGTGTTCATATAGGACATTTTGTTTTATTGTCGTATACCATGTGAGTTTTCATTTAGTTGCATTTTCATGGCATGCATATTTCATGATCCCTTAGGACGAGCTGATTCTGATTGATAGGTGGATGTTGATTTGGGTGTGATGATGATGAGTAGAGGGCTGATTTATAGTTTCTATGAAATTGACTTGCATGTTACGGGAACAAAATTTATTACACAGTCTCATTGGGGTGCTGTTGGGCTAGGTTAGGGTCATGCCTGTGGGATGTTTTGAGATTTAATCACTTGTTTATATTTAGAATTTTCGTTATTCCCTTTATAGCGTAGGAGCATTAAAGTCTAAGTTTGGGGGAAACCAGGAATTTTCATGCTAGTTGTTAATATTTGTCAATAAAGGCTAGGCGTCAAATGGCTAGTAGCCAGCTCATATTTATATGAGTAGTCTAGGGTTGGAAATGAGAAAGGCTCATTCCAGATTGCGAAAAAAAAAAAGAAAAAAAATATAAAAGAAAAAAAAAGAAAAAAAGAAAAAAAGAGTCAAGTGTTGTTTGTTAATGCAAAATTAACCAGAGTGAGCTCTTTAATACTCGAGTAATTAAGTCTGAGGGGACTTAGTCCTAGTGACCTAAGGCTTTATAGTCTGGGATCCACTGACCCAACACTCGCTACATGGGTATTATTGTATAAGCCTTTTGGGGTCTCATTCATTGCACGGTTAAATAAGCATGCTTATTGTATATGTAGTGTCGTAGTATAGTAATAAAGCATGAGTTTCTGTCTACCTTGGATAAGGGTGGAGGTGTTCCTAGGTTATGGAGTGTCTACAGTCTATTCTAGTTATAAACCTGTGATTGTCTTGACGGAAAGCATGTATGATTTTTGACCTAGTTCTGGGGGTATTTCTGATGAGCATTGCACACACGCACGTTTCTGTTCATGTATTGTTAGTATACGGGGACTTAGTCGAGCTCTGCTTGGATTTGTTGCATTCGTCGAGATATTTGCTTGTTAGTTGGTTTTGGTGAGTTTGAAGGGGGTCTTTGCATTTTTTTTCATATTAGTTGCATTCATGCATTTGCATTGCATTAGGTTAAATGGATTTTGTGGGTACATTCGCTATAGGCCCTCACGAGACCTTTCTCGTCCACTAGGGCTGCCTAGGGGTTTAAAGGGCTTGTTGCATATGCCAAATGCAACCGTGATCACCTACGGAAGTGGTACTAATTAGTTAGTTAGTTGTAGTTGTATATGCTTGAGGACAAGCATCAGTTTAAGTTTGGGGGTGTGATAAGTGGATTTTATATCCACTTGGAACATTCTAAATCGGCTTAAATTGATTGCTTTGACCTCAAGATTTTGGTAGTTTTGATGTGTTTTGTTTAATTGTGCAGGGTTGGAATAATGTTGATTAAGATCGTTGTTTCCGTCACTTTTGGAGTTGGATTCGGGCTTAATAATATAGAATGGAGTCTTGTTATGGTTCACCATGAGGATTCCAAGCATAGAGGATTGAAAGTGGAAGAGAACGCAAAAAGAACGGGAGCAAACGGAGCAAAAACGAAGGAGAAAAAGCTAAAAAACGAAGGAGAAAAAAACGTGACCAGAAGTAGCCTGGGCAGACTGCGCCGTTCTTGAGCAGTCTGCGCCAGGGAGCAGATTTTGCTTGAGCACACTGCGCCAATTCTTGAGCAAAGTGCTCGGGGTCGTGCTGATTTTCCAGTTTTGCCCTTATTCGATCTGAAATTGTATTTTAAGTGGTTTTTGACACAAAAATCGATTTCTAGTTGTATTTAAGGTATTTTTCTTATTGGGCAAGAGGGAGGAAAAGCCTATATCAACATCCAACCCTTGTAATCATCGGACACACGTTACGTATTATAACCTAGTTCTTGGGAAGAGAGAAAAGGAGAAGGAATTCCTCCAAGCTAGTGACAAGCAAGGATTATTCTTGAACCCTTTGTATTCTTCTATTGTGGGGATTTAATTCTAAACCTTATTTCTTCTTCTCTATTTTTACTTGTTTATTTTAGAATTATGTTTTCAATAGAACCCATGATGACAATTAGGTCAATTATGGGCTAATTCGTTATCATGGGGTTTTAATGGATTTTGCTATGGATTCTAGTAATTGAGTGTTAATTATGCCTTGGTGTGTGATTGTACGTATTGATTGCCTAGTATGTTTATGCTTATTCGTTATAAGTGCGTCGCGAACACTTGTAATTGTTTGTTTAATCCTAGTGAATGCGAAAGTGGATCTAGGGTTTAGAACAATTCATGCTAGCATAGGTTTTTGCATGTGAAAAACATGTATTAATTTGTGATGTAATTCTAACCGTCTTGCATCAACTATGTGGTTTAATGGGTGCTTGATTCTCAACCGGTATGTGTTCAATTGCTATAGACATATAGGGACTACACATATTTGGTGACTACGTGACTTCTATCAATTGTGGATGATCAGTAGGATGGTATATGCACAACGAAAGTTGGTATGTATCAGTTTAGTGCATCTAATCAGTAATCAACTCGGTCACATGCTAGGCTAAAGGACATAAGATTCTAGATGAAGTAGTAAATGAAATTGAAATCCCATGTTTGTTTATTATAAAGTTAAAGTTAAGTTATTTCCTCGTAATTGGCTTAGTTGGTAATTAATCATTAGTTAAATCAAACCAATATTGTGATTGTCTTAGCAGTGAGTGTAAATCATAAGCTGGTGCATAAGTGAACATAACGAACAATTTGAGTCTCTGTGGGAACGAATCCTATTTACTCTATATTACTTGTTGACCACGTTCTCTTGCGTGAATAAGTGCGAACATAGAGCCCGAGCCAGAGCCAGAGATAGAAACAGTCCTCAAATGACAGGGAATTGGAGTCCCTTGTCAGGACATTGACGTGCTCCAACAAGTCCTCGAATGGCAGGGAATTGGAGTCCCCTGTCAGGACATTAATGTGCTCCTACTGGCAGGATTTGGAGTCCCTGTCAGGAATTGATGTGCTCCAATTGTTCAAGGAAAACAGTCTCAGAAGTGTAGTTTTGTGACTGCAAAGGATTATGAGTTTTTTGTTGATATCGTTGGAGTTCAAGCCAAGAGCTTCACGATGTTCCCGCTCTTAGCTTGAGGGGGAGTATTAAGGAATAAAATATGAGGGTATTTTAGTCATTGTAGTGATAGGATATTGGGCTATATATAACCCCACTTAACTTTATTTGACACAAGATCAACGCAATGTAATCTTTTAATGTATTCACCCTTTACCTATTTGTATATATTTTATCTTTTTGTTCATCCCTTTGTTCTATAATTATCTGTCTTTGATTATAAATCTATAAAAGTTATCACATAGAACCTAAATAGTAAAAGTATTTAAAGATAGTGTCCGTCTACTAATGGAAGACATTGAAATATATTAAATTCCGGAGTTCATGAAGTAGTAAACCTGAATTTGTAAGCTAATGGGTTATTGGCTGCTTCTGGAGATGGGAGACCACCACAGTAAGAAGTGAAGGACGTGATCCTCCCTCCTCTGGCATGTGCTTCATCAATCATCTTCATTGCCAGCATATGATCTGAGCATATAATGGAAGAAATGTATCAAATAAAGTTTGATAGACATAGGATACATGAGTCATCTGCTTTGTAGTTCCCAAAATGTATAATCAAATACATACAGCTTTTCAGTAATATGTTAAGTGAGGACATGCAAAAGAAATAAATTATATAGTAATATTACTTTTTTTATATCAAGCTTTTATCCAAATATCTGGATCACTCCATGTGACAGTTATAGCTTGAAAGAACACAAGTGGTTCCAGGAATGTACCATACATAAAGATATACTCACCAAGTGCATAAATTTTGCTAAAGAAAATGCAATACCTTTCCAACTTTGTGAATGAATATGATCTCACAGGCACAGGAAACAGCTGTTAGATATAGGAATTACCTATTCCAGGGTCCAACCCCATTTCACCAAGAATTGTAATACCAGCATCTTTTGCTGGCTCATCTAATTTTGACATGGAATCATCAACATAGCTAGCAGTAACCAAATGTTTCTTGAGCTGCATTCAAGGAAAATGTAAATTTTGACCTTTGTTTTGGAAAATTTAAGAATACAGATATAGGACTCGACCAAAAAAAAAAAGATTGTTTCTAAAGTTCAACTGGAGTGTCCAGTATGATTTTAAATCTATATAGTCTCCGGGTTCAAGTTGGGCGATCAATATTTCAGTTAGCTTACTGATAAAGTGATAAGCATTGATTTGGTATCATCATTTCTATATTAGCAATATGCAGAAAAGGCCTTAATAATTATCCAACGACACAAAAATTTGAAGAAACAGTTGCTGGTGACCAATTGCTGAGGATTGGACTGCTCATTTTCCACTCTAAGCAACCCCGTGACGTACACAATCTACCTGACCTTATTTCATACTGAAAATTTGAAACTCTATTAGCTTTGCGCCTTAAATTTTTATGAAGCAAATTTGAGCTGTTCTTCTGGTGATAATTACCGCCTTACTGGTCCAAGAACATAGATTATTAATATACACTTATCCAGATCAACACGAGGCCTATCCACTGAAAATTTATAGTTAGAATATTTGTACAAGAGTTCAGTGATCAGAAAAAAGTATAAAGGAGGGACTAAAACACCAAAGATTATTCTGAAAAATATTGAAGATACTAGAGCCGACCACATCAATAGTCCTTGTATTCTAAAGTGGCAGTCGTAGAAAAAGATATGCTGAGTGGTGTCTTTTTCTGACTAATAAAAGATAAGTATTTTGTTATTTTTTGTTGTTTTTCTGACTACTAAAAGATAACTATGCAGCAAGTATCTAGAGAAGCTTCAAACAGTTACAGGTTTATTTTTAGAAGGATGTCAATAGGTTATAATTGCTACTCTGAAAATGCAAAAGATATTAACGTGCTGCTATCGCAAATCATGTCCTCTTCCCTGCTGTCACAATCACCTGTTAATCTGGTAATAAAGATTTTAAGGAAATTGGCATCACAGATATTGCCATACTATAATTTCACTTCTGGTTTTGCTACCAATTTTATACAGTGAATTAGAGTAAGAAAACCTTAGATGTTAGATCACTTCATCAGATTGCTTAATCTCGTAATTAGGTTTGTGATCTCATGAAAACGATTTCCCTGCGGATGAGTTTACTTGATCATTGTATCACTAAGATCTTTAGTGGCATTAGATATACCTTGATGCATGCCTTTGCTATTGTACAGTGAAAAGTAGGAGGCAGTAAACTGATGACGACGTCAACCTGTGTAAGGCCAAAAATTGCATTAGCAATTTAGACAGTGAACTAAAACATCTTGATTGAGCATGGAACAATAATTTGGCATCTATGTAATAGATATCAAGAGATAGATAACCATCAGAAATGAAGCACATACTATTGAAAAAGAGTTCAATCTTTTGATATAATCTTCTAAAGATATTATATAACATTATTAGCAAAAAAAAATCAAGATCAGATATTCTAAACTAGCTTCAAAAATAGTGATTATTTATTTACTTATTTGATGGTGATTGAAAAAAAAACATATCTCTTAAAGCAATGACATGCCGCCTGATTTTATTTCCCTCTCGGACTTGGAACTATAATCTCATGTCTAAATTTATACAGATATTTTAAGGGCAGAGAAAGGATGTAAACTTGATACCTATAATAGAATAAGAATACTCAATCAGCTATAAAACTCTTAATACATCTTTCATATTGCCGAATGAAGCATTACTAATTCAAAGGTTATTCCTGATTGTTGTCACTTTTCCATGTAGATGATTTGAACTTAGGTAGTTAGGTTATTAACTTCTGCTAAAACTAGTTAAAGGTGGAATAATAGAAGTGATTCTAAAAACTCTACCTGTGACACATAGTTGCTGAGACTTTCGATATCCATCACATCAATCTGAGCTGCTGTCGCATTTGGAATACCTTTAACAATCTGAACGAACATAAATTTAATATTGTAATGAATTGCATTTTAGATAGAGACACAGTTTAAAAGCAAAATACCACGAAAACAACATAAGCCACGCCACTTTTGTAGAGAGATAGCAAGCATGCATCCAAGGGCAATCAAAGTCACTTTTACCGGCCATGGATCTACCAATAGTATTTGCAGACAACCATAAATTATACATGTTTTATATAATGTGATCTGATCTCAGTCTAATATCTTCAGAATAAATTTCTGTTATTGCTCGATCAGCTCTGTAATAATTTGCACGTTCATAGCTTTTTAGAAAAAAAAATCATTTAGGATTGTCTGCATGTTCTTTGTCAGAACTTCATATTAAACCATTATATATATAGGGTCACATTCTATGGAAAACCAATTAAACGGAGAACCTGAGAACTCAAATAAGTTCGGTAGCAGAACTTTAGAATTCATGTGTCTGACTTCAAAATTCAGATGCATAACTTTTAAGTTCAGCAGCAGAATGTTTGTTGAAAAAAATAAGTTCAGTCGAAGAACTTTGTAGAAAAAGCAAGTTTGGTTGTAGAACTTATAATTTCATGTGCATAACTTTGAAGCTCAGTAGCAGAAAATTATATTTTTAGTACAAAACAAAACAGATTTTGCAGTAGAACTCAATGGTAAGTAAGTTCAGTTGTAGAATTTTGTAGAAGAAGCAAGTTCATTTGTATAGATTTTAATTACAAGTGCATAACTTTAAATTCAGACTTTTAAGTTCAGCAACATAATGTTTGTTACATAATGTTTGTTAAAAAAGTAAGTTCATTTGTAGAACTTTGTAGAAAAAGCAAGTTTAGTTGTAGAACTTTTAATTTCATGTGCATAACTTTGAAATTCAGTAGCAGAACACTATATTTTTAGAACGAAATAAAATAGATTTACAGTAAAACTCAATGTCAAGTAAGTTAGTAGAATTTTGTAGAAGAAGCAAGTTCAATTGTAGAAATTTTTATTTCATGTGCATAACTTTGAAATTCAGTAGCAGACACTATAGTTTTATTACGAAAGAAAATAGGTTCTGCAGTACGATCCAATGGTTCTCTAGTTTTCTTTTAGGCAATGGTTCTCATTTGAATCAGTGACGTCAGCAGTGAACAGTAAAAAAAATATTGCTGAGCATTGGTCACTTAATTTATGACATTTTTTGTGAAAGTGCCCCTGACGGGGCCCTTAAAATAAATGAAATATAATATATTTAATGTTGGTTTGTAGTTTGTATTTAAAGATTGGTTTGTATTTGAGCAAAAGCCTATATATATATATGGTCATTCTCAAATAGAAACTAATCCAACATTTCAAGCTAATCTAATAACCAAATTAGGGGTACCCCAATACAAAAAATGTATAAGAATCTACCCTCTATTCAGCAAAAAAAAAAAAAATTATTGTTCACTACTGACGTGGCAATGACGTCAGCAATGAATAGTAATTTTTTTTCTGAGTATTGGTGAGTTAATTTATGACATTTTTTGTGAAAGTGCCCCTGGCGAGGCCCTTAGAATAGATGAAATATAATTAATTTAGTGTTGGTTTCTTGTTTCTATTTTAATTTTGGTTTCTATTTGATCACCAACCTGTATATATATATATATATATATATATATATATGAGTGTGTGTGTTTAATAGACCGGCAAACAATGTTGCAAAGAGATGAGATTTATTTAGTCGCATTTCCCAACACCTTAAGGGTTGGGAGAGTTGGTCATTTAGAGCATATGTTTAAGAGAGGTCACAAGATGAGTCTGAGCCTCCACCCCAATATTATTAGAATGTAATTTGGCACTTATTGTTGCCCCCTCGCAGCTTTGTTGGTGTCCACTCTTTACCCTTCATGGGTTTTCCAGTGAGTAGAGTGTTAAAGATATATGATCTAGTGGCTTTCCCCAACGCCTTAAGATTTCAGGACAGTGGATCATCTAACAAATTTGAATTCTATTTTTAAGTTAATAAGGAAAGAAAACAAGAATATGCCAAGAAAACATTTGGATCCAGACTCAGATGAACTACATGTGATTTTATTTTGTGAATTAGTGTACCTCTTCAGCGTCCTTCTTGTAAAGTGATGCCACAATTACATGAACATGGTGTTTCTTGCTGTAGTCAGATGTTATACATGATTTCAACCACTGATGAGATGTAGTGCTTCCAATTGATGATAAGAGTTCGGCAGCAGGTTGGCAGACCCTACCAGCACCTAAAATCAGAACAGCACTTTTTCTTCCATTATACGACTGTGTTATATCACCACTCTGGAATGAACCAAATTTCAGTGATACCACATTTGTATCTTTTGTTACAACTTCGTCATCTTCACTACGATTAGCTATCGAGGACAACGAATCAATGATTTTGTCTAATTGTTCATTATCATCTGCCCCGACCTGTAATGTAAGATAGAACACAAAAATTGTTCTAATTAGGTTGTTGTAACTGTAACAGTATAAAGTTAAAAAGTTTAGTGGAAGATTGAATTTTATAAGACAGAATAGGAGTAATATTCACGGAATAATAATTTATAGTAAAAGCACCGAAAGTTAGGTCTAAATATGGTTATGCAATAGAAAAGTTAACTGCAGCCCAGAAGTTTCTTGTCTATATACAAATGTATAATTATTTGTATTACAATTTCCTGGCATAAAATCGAAATCAATGCTACATTTACCATCGTTAGATTACTTGGTACTCATTATTTTAAACATATGATTGTGCATACGATAAATTATTACTCTTTTGCAATTCAGAGTTGAGGTTTTCTTACTTCAAGCTCTGAATAAGACATAGCATCTGAACTTTGACCGACTTGACATTTGACCAAGTGAAAGGAGCCACCGGCACCTTCAATAATATCTAAAGCCTCATTTATCATGAACGTATCGAACAAATGACCACTTAAAGATACCTGCAGTTTCAAGCAACATTACACATGTAAATTATACATCGGGTAGAAGAGCCTCTACCTAAAATCTAAAACTAAGCATGAGCTTCAAACATACCAATCTTGTGTATTTGCACTTAGTAGAATTAGACTCTACGAGATTATCTGGTAGATCTCTGCAAGAACAGAAATATGTCAGCGTCATAACTAATAGGAAAATGTTACACTGGGTCACAAAAAAAAGAGAGGAGCAAATGAAAAAAAAACATGAAAAAGAAATAAGAAAAAGTGGAAAGTATGTGAAGAAATTAATACTGAAGATTCCAGGTTTCACCGAACTTGAATTGTCAAAACTTTTTTCCTTTTCAATTGATACCTGATACCCAAGGACTCTGATACTTGAACTCTACGGTTTTAGCAGTCGTACCCAGTGACATTCACCACCCCTTGTTGCGTGTCGGATCGTTTTAGAGGATATTATATTATACACTTTGATAAATGACTATGGAGCACATTTTTTTATTTTTCAACTACCGCGGTGTATGGGCATGGTAAAACATCTCCGACTGTGAGCTTGATATGGTTTCTACAATACAAGTACTTCTGATATATTCAAAATTGCAACCTAAGGAGATTTCATATGTTTTCAGCATACCATGTTTGATACTTACATGACGATTACCAAATAGCATTTAGTTCCTTGAACGCTACATGATACATGCACATTGTTTTATGTTGCTCTTGTATTTTGTGGATTTTTTGGTCCACGACTTTGAAATAAGATATAGTGATGATAAGAATATTTTCCGTTTTGATACTAATTTTTGTTTTCTCTATAAGTTCTTTTAACAAAAAACAAACATCAGCAAGAAAAATCCAACAAATGACAACTAGTCATTTTTTTATAAGAGATTTATGAAGTTTATAAATTTACCACAAAGAAACAGAATTATATGAGAACCTGTGTATTTAGATGGTATCCAACAACTTACTCCAGATTCGACTTTCGCATCCGTGGTATATATTCATACAAAGAAGTAAGGGCTCCTCCGTGTGCTATACAAGATCTATTCAAGTGCGCCGGTAGTTTTTCAATGTCATCTGTAGAAGCCAACCTTCCAATAAATTTGGATAGGATATCTCCGAAATGCTGAGAAGCCTTTTAAGAGGAGAATTAGATTAGATATAGTTACTCCAGAAAATGAAACAACTGTTGGATGCACCAAACACGGGTAAAAAGCAAGCTTTCAGTTACCTCTTTTGCGAACTCAGTCGGGAGAATGTCGACAGCTGAACATATCACACCATCACCCTCCATGTCACGATAGTATAAATTTTTAAAGGGATCATATCTGGCAGAAGTTTTTACCACATTTACAAGTCAATATAAGGACAACCTAATGTTCTAGTCCTCCTGACAAAAAAAAAATGTTCTAGTCCTAGAAAATTCAGAAAAAGAAGAGAAAAAGAAAAAGAACATGATAATGCACATTTTTTGCCAACATAAAATGAGTTAAGTCCAAATTATTGCTGAGTAATAAATTTGGTAGGTATTTGATCTGGTTCCAGAACAATACCAAAGGCTTGGGGAAAAGCCGGTGACAAACTTTACTGAATTAGAACATAAGCATGACATACACTTGAAGCACTCCTGACAAGTCAGGGTTCTGGGAGAATTGGTAACTCAACACATTGCACACTAAACAATAGGTTCAAACAGATTTTCCCAAATCACATGTCTACCAAATGTAAACAACATCTGCACTTGATAATGGACACAATTATCTATGTTTAGTGACTCAATAGAATCGGGAGGGTCTACATACAGATATAGAACTCAAATATGACTAGTTTGGGAAGATAACGATAACATATAACACAAGATAGTACCTAAAGAAAGGTGAGTCAATTGATGTGTTTTGGTTAACGAACTCTATCGAGCCCCCAATGTCACAAGTTATATCAGAAATTCCGATAAGTGGACACCCTTCCTTCATCAGATCTTGCAGCTGTTTCGTAGTCAACAACCGAGGAAATCTTGCTTCCCAGTACATGCAATTAACTGGTAGAGAAGGGGATATACACTGTCAGAATTGTATTGAGGCGTTTACTATTCATCAATAAACTATTTTAAAACAGTTCATATAGATTAACTTCTTTGATTGATAACATAAATTACTTGGCATTGCTAAAAAAGAATGCAACGATTATAAAAAGGGGAAAAAAACACAGGCATGTCATTTAGTTTGCAACAAATATCAGAGTAATAGGCATCTCCGCCACTTGCCAGTATATATAACCAAATAATAAAGTTCAGAACCATATGAAAATTATACTAAAAATTAGTTACGAGCTGCAAAAAAGTGTTTGGAGGACTTTATAGTTAGAATTTTAGTGAATGCATTGCATGTTATTCAACTTTACACAGTTATGCAAAGCGTTTTGTATATGAAAACTGACATCTAGAACTGACGATCTTTTTGTTCATTCCATAGCCTTTTTTAGTTAAGCCTTTTGTTTTAAAAACTATGTGCTTCTCCTTGAGGCATGTGTCAATTTTGACAACTCGGGGTTTGAATTAATGTTACCTAGCCATCAGCTTGTAAATACACAATTCTTACATAAGGTAAAAGCAATTGAGTTTTATTGAGTAAGTATCCCAAACCTATAACAGATGCATATGGGGCTATTGTTTCATGGAAAACTGGCCTGTAGTGCTCCGGATGTGCGTAGTAATCAGCCTACATTAGACAATTAAGACGTGTACCATCAGTTATCCAGAAAATTTTAGTTGCAGACTTCAATACAATGAACAAATTTAAGCCTGTCTAATCTGGATAAGACTACAAAAAAGAATCCGGACAACATTCATTCTTTAGGTTTTCCATACATATTTTTTCAAGAAATTTTGATTTACAGAATAACAGAAGAAATGCAGTGTAAGCTTTAAACTGTACAGAACTAAGAAGGGCACTTCATGTGAAGACACATTTAGATCCGTACACTGCAAACAGTACAGATACGTAAATTGCTTGAGCACGCCATACCAGATCACAAATAAATGGTTTCTAAAGAAAGTGTAGACATAATAACTAATTATGTACAAAAGTAGAAGTTGATCTATAAATTTTAAAGTCCTTCCACATTTGAACTGAAATATAAATATTATGCATGACCATCAGTAGTATGACAACCAAATAGGGCTGAGAGGAGAAGAAATATAATGCTATTGTGTACGGTTCGGAAGCTTAATCAGGTGCTCCACAACAGTCTGCTATTTTCTTTTTAATGAAATTCAGACATTATTACCCTTGTTATGTACAAAAGATTGTTGCAAACAACATACTACGGAAGGATCTAATCTCTACTCTTTGGTAAAACACATTTGAGTAATGCACACGTACTATTAAGTATGAAAACAAGGTAATCACTACTGAAAAATTCTAGATGCTTGATTTGGTATCTAATTCAAATAAGTCCAACTAAGGTTGACTTATACAATCTCTTGAGGAGGATTAGTATGAAGCAAAGTGCTGTCCATCTTCAGACAATCATCAAACACCAGGAAACATAAAAATGCCCACCAACTTAAAGCATTTAGAGATTCCCCTCCAACAATAGGATTTAAAAAAAAACAATAATAAGCAAAGAGAACATGGTAAGCATATATGCAGTTAAAATTATATTTAAACGATTAGCTTTGGAACTCAGGCATAATAATACATACAACAAGGTTTACAGACCTTATCAAAGACTTGTTCATGATCTTTGCGTGCTACGATGTTTTCAGAAGTCACTACACATCCGTATACTTGGAAAACTCGTTTTAATGGTCTCGCTGAAGTCAGATCCTTCTCCTGAACAATGTGTACAATGTACAATACAATTGTATAATAATATAAAAAGTACACATCTAGCATGATACAGGAATTTGATATGATTTGTTTATTAAAAATAAATCAGCCGAAAGCTACCTCTGCAAATAGCTGTGGAAGTCTTTTGGGGTCTACGAAAGTGTGAGGCAGAAGCTTAAAAATCTCTTGGGCACCACTTGAAACTATATATACATAAGGAAAAAGTTAAAGAACAGAAGCTAATAATTACGAAATAAATGTTTACCTAAGTATCAGAAAACGATAAATTGTAGTGAAGCACATAAAGAAACATATTTTTGCTATTGTTAACGAGGAAATGCAATCGTACGCTGAAGTAATCAGTGACAACTTAGAATTATTGAATATCGCAGTTCTAAGAGGTAAAGAAAGAACAACTGATACTGTAATATGTAAATATAATTTAAAAAATATTCAATAGTTTACAATGTTAATATACCATTTCCTGAACCAGTAAAAACAAATACTAAGGGACAGATCCCAGATGGAAGTCCAATATTTGCTATCTCTTCACCCACAGAGATCACTGCAGCCTTAGCAGCAGCCAGAGATGGATACATGTAAGATGCACCCAGTGATAGTAAAGGCGTTGAATATCCAAGATTAAGATACCCTGAAACGAAAAGGTCAGAATCAACTATCTTAATATTTACTAGTTGATTTGCCATTAAGCCTAGCAACACGGACTGTAAGTTACCAGGTACTACTACATTAACAATTCAACAAGCATCTAAATATTCAACTGGATTTGTTACTGGAACATACTTTGTCCTAATCCACTCAACAACTCAATCATTCCAGCTCTACCGGCAAATTTTCCAAATGCAAGCATTCTTTTCCCATGGTCACCAACCATTAGTTCATAATCATACAATGAAGCCCTTTCAGCTAAGATCTAAAAAACAGAGAAAATTGCAGTCAAAAAGTTACATCATCGTGATAAGATAATGCTGTGATTTGCTTAATTAAATAAAAAATATTTGAGATACCTTATCTAACAAAGGCATATTTTCTTTCTGTGCCTTGTGAGTATGTGAAAAGAATGCATAAGCTCTATTAGAAAGAATCATCTCCAACTGCAGACATATAAGTTTAGGGTACCGCATTTTGAAGCTTTAAGTTTCATGCATAGTTATCAGGGGAAGATACTGCACCTTAGGCTGTTTGATACCCAAGATAAGTCCACAATCTGACAAGTCTTCAGAAACCTCACAACCAACATCTTCATAGAGAGCATCATGATGGATGCGCTTTGTGGACGGCTGCACAATAATGCGGGCAACTCCAGTTTGACCCTTTCCACCATGTAGAAGTCGAGCACAGTGAGATGGAGTTAAAGGAACCCTTCTTTCCCACTTGTTTGTAGACTCGGAAAGAATTCCAACAACCCCATTTCCAAGCAACGTATCTTCACCTGCTTGTGATACCATCGTGTAGACTGTACAATATAACAAAGGAAACTTCGCTTACCCAACAAAATAACAGGTTATGTATAAACATAGATTTGTGAATCTTAAGAAATAATGGGAATTACATTTTCCACAATTTGGAGAGGATCAAGTAGCAATGTAAGTACCATAACATAATTATGCATATATTCTACGGTGAAATTATGCTGGAATCACCTGATTAAACTACTTAAATTTCAGTTCCTAGATTTAGGAGGCAACAAAAACTAGGAGATAATATAAACAGGAGAATGGGTGTTAGATGACCAACTCTCTCAAAACCTCGTCGACCATAATGTACATGGCACACAAACATTCAAACTCTGAGACCTATTTCATATATTATTGCACGAATTAAGGGGGTACCACACACTAAAAACTTAAGATGAACCAAGTTTTGGTACAAGAAACTCTACTAAAACCCTAAGGTGAAGCAAGAAGTCACTAATCTTTAACAATTAGACGATTAATTACATCATTACCTTGCCTATATGTAACCTAGCACATAAGAGAGAAACCGAAATTGAGCACAAAAGGGCAAACCAAGTATCAACAGTCAATGATAGCTTACAAGATCGAACACAAAGAACATGGTGGATCATAGGTCTAGAATAGTAACATGTCATATACACAAAGACACACATGAAAACACATAATACTATACATGATAATCAAATATGAACTGAGCTGCAACCAAAGAAAAAACATATGTGATACTTGGAAGATTATGAAATTGTGTACTAAATAGAAAACCATACAGTATCAAAGAAACCAATGTGTAGTTGCTTCCCAATATTCCCCTGCAACTGCAACTGCAAATATAAAGATTTTTGTAGTACTATTGTGATAAAAAAACAGAGGAGCTAGAAATAGAAAACATAAAAATGTTGATGTCACAATATTCATGTCCATTCATTACATACAAATTTATATAGACACTTGTCACGGGAAGTACAAATTTTTGGTAAGAAGATAATGATGAAGATACAATATTGATGGGGTTTTCGCTAAACATAACATGGAAATTACGTGTGAAACTCATATTGGATATTAATAGTAAATAATACAGTAATCAGTTATGGCTACTCTTTCTTTCTTCATGTTCATCGTACGAATTTTAGGCCCGGTTGTACATGGACTATGTGGACAGATAGATACAGATCCTTTTTTTAAAAAAAAGATGGGGACGGATAGATACTAATATGATTCAGCTATTTGTTTGTTTCGATTGAAATATTGTGTACATGTGTCCAATGTCTTGTTATAATACAATAGATTGCGTATCATCTTATCCTTTGTCGCTTAATAATGGAATGGACTTGCTATCACTAAAAGAAAGAGAAATGTTAGAATTTATGAAATGAGTTATTTGTCAATAAATTCATTAAAAAAAATTAATTTTGCATTATAATTATTATATTTTTTTTATCATCATTTTAATCATCTATTTTTCTAAAATTATGCAAAATTTTACAAAATCGATAAAAGTTAATGGATTATTTTGGTTATTTTTTGTCATCATTATGGTTATTTTGGCAAATTATGCATAATTTTAGAAAGATAGATTTTTTTTTTTTGAAGACATAATAAAAACATAACAATAAAAATTGGGACCCACAATTAATACTCCTCAACAGAAAACTTAGATACTAGAGACTGATAAAGACAAATCGGTTCAAATTCCCCTTGTAAGCAAACAGATCGCTTACTGCACTTCTTGCACCATCATTTCTTCATCATCAAGAGACTCCAGATCCTCACTGGCTTCCTCCTGGTTTCCTTGTAAAACATCACCCTGGATTCCTTCCTGATCTACATCCGCCAATAGGTCAAGCTCATGCACAGGCATAAATTGATCTCCTATGGGACCAAGACCCATGTCATTGCACCACAGCTCATGAACACGCCCAACCGGACCAGCCAATATCACCATTCTATTAAAGTTCTCAGCCCCATAACGAGCGAGAAACGCAGCAAGGTTGTTAGCATTTGCTTCGATGATCCTCTCCTTAATGCGAAAATTCTT
This sequence comes from Kitagawia praeruptora, assembly GCA_037693485.1. Lineage (NCBI taxonomy): Eukaryota > Viridiplantae > Streptophyta > Magnoliopsida > Apiales > Apiaceae > Kitagawia > Kitagawia praeruptora. The sequence continues at coordinate 122,299,862 of CM075346.1, read as the reverse complement.
GTCTGCTTTTCTTTGCTGCAACTGCTGAACAGCGTAGCGATGGAGGGGAATAACACCATTGGTCTCAGCTAGCCTCCATTCCCAAATCGACTCTTCATGATCAGATTCAATCACTACATCAAATCTGTCATCCAGATATGCTCTTTTCAGCCCTTCAATAAGAGCATACAACTCATTGAGTCTCCTGTCATCGATTCCCAAAGAACCAGATACCATACGCATGATCTTGCCCCTGTGATTGCGGATAACAACACCAATCCCAGTAACATTTCCATTAGCAAGGGCTTCCTCAGTAAAGAAGCTATGGACATTTATCTTGAAACGCCCATGAGGAGGTAGGATCCAAAGGGCACGAACTGGCTCCATACTAAAAGAGTAGAGATTTTATATTTAATAAAATGTTGTTCTCCCAGAGCTGTAAACAGTTGATTAAATAGTAGTGTCTATTCTTTGGAACCCTCCAGAATGTCACAACTTCCAAGTAAACCTAATAACTCCAGCACCTGTTTGTATTCCAATTCAAACCTTCCCGCCTCTCTTACTAACCAAAGAGATTGCTGTAAGAGAAGCCCAGCCGAATAAAATTCCAATGTACTAATCCCAAGATTTATTAAAAGCCCACTAACCTCCTTGATAAATTAAAGCCCACTAAAAATTAATTACTCTTGATAAAAACTAACTAAACAATTTCTAAGAAACCCAGCCTTCTACTAAGGAAAGTCTGCTTAGTCCCTGTTTAGCTAGATCATCTGCACCTACATTAAATCTTCTATCTATATAAGTGAAGGAAATCTTAAGTGCTAAGACACACTCTGATAACAGATTAATTTCCAAAAAATCTGAAAATCCACCTGATTTAACTTTGTTGAAAGCTTTGACAAGGACTTCACAGTCAGAATGTAGTTTGCATGACAAGTGCCTCTTATTACTGATGTGTATCACCTTGATGATATGAGTTAACGCTTCTAACTCAGCTTGGAGGGGACTACAGGCTTTTGAATGTCCCGAAAAAATGTATATAAGGTTCTGATTTCTATCCTTCAACAAGCCGCCTATTCCTGCTATAGACTTGTCAACCTCTGTTCTAGTAAAAGCCCCATCTGTAAATCCAAAAAGTTCGATGTCCTCAGAGAAAAGTAATCCAGAACATTGCTTGAAGTGATTTTCCATAGAGGTGACTGGATACACAAACCAATTGTTAGGAAACCGATCACTAACCAGGCCTGCTGCTTCACACCATTTAAAAGTTCTAACTTTAACCAAAGTAATCAAATCACTTAACTTTGATCTAACACCTTCAAAGATCAATCCATTTCTGCTTAACCAGATGGTCCACAGACATGCAGCAATGCAAGATTTCCAGCCTAGACCAACACTTGTATTATGAAATTGTAATTGTAATTCCCAGATATTTGCTATCTGTTTTGTTCTGAGATTCACTGAAACTCCCCACCAGTCAAAGATTTCAATCCACAAGTTTCTAACTAAAGGGCAAGACCAGAAAATATGGTCCTGAGATTCTTCATTATCCAAACACCATGAGCAATTAATGTTAGCTATAGAGTTACCTATTCTTGCTCTGAGTAGAGACTTAGAAGGAAGAATTTGGTTGTGGTATTTCCAGAGGAAAATTAATATTTTTGGAGGAGCCTTGACCTTCCAAATAAATACCCAACTGATTTTTTGAGTGCTAGCACTGCCTTCCAAATATAGTCGACCATCCTTGCATTGGTACTTCTCATTTGATTTAGACCAGTGCAATATATCTTCACCCTCCGATAGAATCACTCCAAAGATGATCTCATTTAATTTGACCACTTCCTCCAATTCCCAGTTCCTTAGAGCTCTATTCCAAAAATGATCAAGATTTTGATTTAATCCACCCCACACACTAATAAAATCTTTAACTGAAAAAAACTTCATCTTTGACAAGCTGTAGAGCCTTGGGAAAATGCTCATCAGATTATTACCAGATCTCCAATAATCTTCCCAGAAAAGTGCCGATCTTCCATTCTTGATTTTCCATCTGAAATTATCTTTTGAAAGCGATGAATTGAAGCCATTTTCCCCGTTAATATTCACCACTCCCTTAAGGATTTCTGAACAATCTCTACTATCAAGTATGCAATTTAAATCAGCTCCCATGGTGCAATTGTACTTATCTCTTAAGAATCTATTCCAATTCCTATCTTTTTCAAGCCACCACCTAGACCACCACTTATCTATCATTGAAAAGTTCTTCTGCTTAATAGAGATTAAACCCAGTCCTCCTTGCTCTTTAGGTCTGCAAATTTTCTTCCATTCCAGGAGATGAAATTTTTTCACTATAGAACCATCTGACTTGTAACCTCCCCAGAGAAAGCTTCGCCTAATAGCTTCTATCTTATCACACACTGTGTTAGGCATAACAAAAATGTTGAACCAATAAGCTGGGAGACTATCCAACGTGGCCTTTAACAGCACTAGCCTACCTGCCATATCTAAAGAGTCGCACTTCCAGGAAGCTAGTTTGCCTTTTATCTTCCCTATAAGGGGATCCCAGAACTTAACTCTTCTAGGAGAGCATCCAATTGTAGCCCCTAAAAAGGTCATAGGCAAATCTCCAATGGAACATTTTAAAATTTCTGCACTCTTTCCTAACTTAACATTATCCTTGTCAAAAGCATAAAGCTTGCTTTTGGTGAAATTTATTCTCAAACCAGTTAGCAATTCATAGCTTTGTAGTATTCTCTTCAAAGATTTGATTGAGTCTAGATTATTTTCGACAAAAATGACTGTGTCATCTGCGAATTGCAGATGTGAGATACTCATTGAGTTTTTCCCTATCGAAATTCCTTTGAATAATCCAATCTCAGAGGCTTCTTTCAACATTCTGCTTAAAATTTCTACAGCTAAGTTGAAAAGCATTGGTGATAGAGGGTCACCCTGTCTGACTCCTCTTGTGGGAGAGAACTCTTTACTTGGGGAGCCATTTACCAAGATTGAAGTTCTAATGGAGTTCAAATAACCCAGAATCCATGAACACCACTTCTCCCCAAAACCCATGTACCTGAGCAGGTCCAATAAAAAGGTCCAATCCACAGAGTCAAATGCCTTCTCGAAATCTATTTTAAAGATGAAGCCTGATGCACTTCCGTTTTGTAAGCTATGACAAACCTCATTTAAGATCATAATACTATCAGCTGCTTGCCTATTTTTCATGAAACCATACTGATTTTCTCCAACAATATCCTTGATATGCAGACTAAGTCTGTTTGCAAGGATTTTTGTAAAAAGTTTCATAGTGGAATTAATCAGGCTGATTGGTCTGAAATCTGATACCAGTAAAGGAGAGTCATTCTTTGGAATTAGCGAAATAAATGATGAGTTCATTCCCCTTGGAAGACATCCAGTATCTGAAAATTTTTTGAAATCACATAGCAATCTCTCTCTAAGCTGTTTCCATAAGAACTTCAGACATCCCATATTCATACCGTCAGGACCAGGCGCTTTCTCATCGGAGAAATCCTTTAATGCTTGATCCAATTCTGCAATATCTATATCTCTATCCAACCATTCACTAGCCACCTTTCCCAATTTGTTACCTCTGAGTTTACCAATCTTCAAGACAACAGGTTGCCTCTTAGCTGTAAACAGACCAGAAAAATGATTGAAGAAAGCCTCTTTGATACTTTTGTGACAAGATATCAATTCACCTTGCCACATAATTTTCCTAATTGTGTTTCTACTCTGTCTTTTCTTAACAGCTCTGTGATAGAATTTTGAGTTCCTGTCACCGAAAGAAGACCAGTTTACTCTTGCCTTTTGTCTGAGTATTTGAGTCTTGAGATCATATAAGTGAACCATCTCTTCTCTAATCAGTACCTCTTCATTTGAAGTAGTAGCATTGTCATCCAACAAGTTGAGTTTCTCTTCCAAATTTTTAATCCTAGTATCAACGTTATTGCTTGGATTCCCAGCCCAATTTTTAATAAGAGACTTGAATCTTCTTACCAAACTTTGAGAATTCATGTTTAACTTATTTTGATCTAAGTTCAGAAAACCCTCCAGAATAGACTTGAGCGAGTCATCCTTTAGCCAGCAGTTAAAAACCTTGAAAGGTTTGGGCCCCCAGTTCACATTTTCAAGCCTTAGAATTAATGGTCTGTGATCCGAACTAATTCTGCATAAAGCTTTAAGAATCCATTGACCTTTATCCAACCAGCTAGCATTAACTAATGCTCTGTCAAGCTTGCTCTTCCTTCCTAAAGGCCCAAACCAAGTATAGAGTGAATTTATAATCTCTAGATCAAAAAGATTTGCATCAAGAATGAACTCATTGAAGTCCACTATATCTCTTCTTCTGTATTGACAACCCATTCGCTCTCTGTCATCTCTTATGCAATTAAAATCTCCCACCAAACAAATGTCTTCATCAACTGATTGTCTGATCATGTTCTTCAAATTATCCCACAGAGCTTGCTTCTCACCCACCCCCTGGGGGCCATAAATATTTATGATATGAAAACATTTCATGTCATACAAATTTTGAAAACGACCCCACAACCAATTTTGACCATTACTAGTAGACAATAGCTTAAACTCACTTTTCAACCATGAACAAAACAGCCCCCCTGAAAGACCTACAGCCTTTACTACTATCGAATCAACACTGTTAGCATCCCATATAGAATTTACCATTGCTTCACTCCATTCCCCACATTTAGTTTCCTGGAGACACAAAAAATTGATCTTGTTGTCCCATACCATTTTACCCACCATCTTTCTCGAGGCTACGTTACAAGCCCCTCTTATGTTCCATGAAAGTAAGGAAATATTCTTCATTGAAAACTGATAACAATAGATAATATCACTTACAATTTCAAACTGCGTTATTGTCAATCGCATCAGCAAGAGTTGCTATACCACTATCCCTTCCTACTGGAATTTCCAATCCCAGCGCTGTTGCCGTGTCCAAAATTTCTGTTGCTTCCTTAGTACTATCAATAGCTGATACATGAATCCTTCTCCCATTAGAACTGTTATCATCCCTAACTGGACCCTTGTGTTTAAAAGTAACTCTTCCTTTTCTTTTTCCCAACTTTAAATCAAAAGGGTTACCTATGATCTTTGGATTGCGTCTAGGTCGACCTCTTTTTCTACCTATCTTCAGTTGTTTTAAATTATTGCAAATTGAGTTGTGAGAAAAAACCTGTGGATTGTCACCAACTGAATCATCTTCAGCTAAAGTATCACCTTCCTTACTCATCACCCCCCTTGATAAGAAAGGCTCTGAAAGACTAGATTGATCTTTCAGGTCAAGCCCCCTGTAATTTTCTAATGCCAATCCATTGACTGGTTCATCATTGTCACCAGAAGCAAAGCTTACAATATTCTCTTCTTCCAGTGTTTCCTGAACCACTGTATCCGAAGCAATATCCGAATCAATATCAGTTTCCTCACACCCTCTACCCTTATCCTCTGAATTAATGTCTTGCAATATTTCACTTGTCATAAGATCATTAGTAACAACAACTCCTTCCTTTGAAAAATCCTCGTTACCAATATCTGTTACCAAGTCATCCCCACTTGAAGAATTGTCCGATAACACCGATACCGATTTCTCATTTAAGCCCTCAATACTTATTTCTTCAAAAGATATTCTATATTTTGTTCCCTTAACTAGAACCATCAGTTCCTCTTTAATTACCTCTCTACGAGTGGTATGAATTTCCATTATTGGATTGTGCACGAGTTTCTTTTCATTATTTTGGAAACTCCAAGTAATCCATTCTCCTAACGATTTTGAGAATGCCTTCATGTTATCCTCCACCCAGGCATTCATTGGAAGACCTACACACTCAATCAATGTAATCCTTGGCATGATAAAATCACCCTTCTCAAAATTCCTTATCCTACAAAATCTCAACTTTAATGTATTTTTCAAGAAATCTAATTCTCCCTCATATTGCTTTAGGGAAAATAAGAACTTCTTCCTATTTATCATAAGAACATTAACACCTTTGATATCTTTCTTAATCAACCATGACAATATCTCATTTGGACATTGATCCTTTACTGAAATTCCAACTAGGCTGCTCTCAAAAACTTCTTCAATATTTTCATCTGTCTCAGCCTCAATGAACTCAAAATTTGTATTATAACTGAACCCCTGCTTAATCTCCTTAGACCTATGAGGGGAAAGAGGCATTACCTTATCCTTGTCTTTGGGGAACTCCTTATCCTTGAATAGCACCCTGTTGGATGCCTCCTTTGACCAAAGAGAGCTGGGAATTTTGGAAACTTGTCTATCTGATGAAGAGTCTATCTCTGATTTCGAATTAATCGATAATCTTAACCTTTTCCCCAATCCTTTTCTCTGCTTGATATTGTTAATCAGTATCCCCGCCTCCAATACATTTCTTACTTTTCCTGGGAAGAATCACATCCCTAACCTCACCACAGGTTTTAAATAAATCCCACAAATCTTTTGCAGTTGTTTCATCTGGAATCTTGTACATAAAAATTGTACAGCTTGAATCTTTTTTACCCTCTACAGATTCCTTTCTGTAGTTGGCCCTAACCTTGTTCCATTCGTTTATTACCCTTCCATTATTAGCTGTAGTATGATTAATATCTTTCACTACCTCAGCGTATGAAGCCTTCTTACCTTTATTCAAATATGCTGAATCCTTCATATCTTGGAGAGGTAGTCCTTTTCCGTCTCTATTAACCTTTTCCGATCTAACTCTGAGACTTCTCCAATGGATTTGGTTTAGAGCATCTGTAACCGCTTGAGTATCCCCTTTGCTGACCCTATCCATTATTGCTCCATCAACTAATTCCTTATACTCTTCAATAAAGTTTCCCAATAAGCTGTCTCCATCGCATCCTATCTTTGCCTCCAGAACTGCCTTGCTCGGACCTCCAAAATAGCCGTTATCAGTAGCCCTCCTTAGCGAAATTTGAAAATCGCCTTTGTCGCCTCGATCGCCTCCCATCCTAGGTAACATTCAATTATAAAATGGTGACAAAAAAATCATAATGATTATTATACAAAATTGAAAAAAGTTGAATGAGTTTGTTGGCAGATAACTCTTTATGAAATTGTTCATAAAATCATTCTTAAATGTTGAATTATTAATATATATTATTGATTGGTTATCTTTTTTTTAGTACGATGAATCCTCGTGTATTAATATAAATTTCAGAAATAAAATGATGTTATATGATATTTAAAAACATTTTCAAAATTTTTTTAAAAATATATATCATTACTCTTTAAAAAAATAAAGACTTGCAGTTAATATTTTTTTACACCGAAAAGAAAAAACCACATACATGTATTTCCTACCCGAAATCCGACACCACATCTATGTATATTCTCCACTTAATTATAGTAGCTTATAGTCCGTGCAATATACGTGTTACTTTTAAATATTTTTAAAATTATATGATTAAATAAAATAGAGTATAATATTTTATAATGATATAATTTAACTTGTAATATTAATTAATAAAATTATTAATAATAATAATAATAGTTATTTAATAAATGATATATATTGATTAAAACTAATAATATAAAATCTTAATGTAAATTTGTTGTTGACAGTATTCGAACCTTAGATCTTTAGAAGAAGGATTTAAATAAAGAATATTCTTTATTATTAGATCTAACGGCTATCATTTATTTACTAAATATCTTAACTTGAACTAAATAACCAAATTATACCCCTGTTTGCTTACTATATATTGGTATAGAAGTGCATAATTTTTTATTTTTTTTTTAGAATAAGGAAAACTTTCATTAACGAGAAGAAATATCCGAGTACAAAAGAATCCAACACCAATTGTGGCGGATACGTATACATGTTGTAGCTATCTGGCAAACAAGGAATTCTAGTCCTTATTTGCTTGCTTTTTAACATGATGGACAACCAAATCAACCTCAACCTTAGCGGAGCCTGTAATATAGATGAAATATAATATATTCAGTGTTGGTTTGTAGTTCTCTTAAAAGTGGTTTGTATTTGACCATTTACCTATATATATATATATATATATATATATATATATATATATATATATATATATATATATATGGGGCTACTCCAATACAAACCTCCTTAAAATACAAACCTACAAATCAAGCAAAATCTAATATTTCAAGCTAATCTAATGACCAAACTAGGGGTACCCCAATACAAAAAACGTTTAAAATAATTGACTCTATCCAACAAAAAAAAAATATATAAAAAAATCACTGTTCACGTGATGATGTGGCAGTGGATTTCACTGGTTAACGGTGCTTCGCACCTTCTTGTACGGCGCTTCGCGCCTTTATCATTCTAGGGTTTTGGTCCCTGACAATCATTTGTCAGGGACCGGTTATTTAACAATCGGTTCCTAAACCGTTGGATCGTTGATCCAACGGCCCCCCTGGATTACAAAATTTTTTTACTGTCCGCTATAATTTTCCGCGGATAGGCAGATTGCCTATCCGCGGAAATTTTCCGCGGATAGGCAATCTGCCTATCCGCGGAAAATTATAGCGGACAGTAAAAAATTATTTTTTTTTTAATCTCAGCCGTTGGATCAACGATCCAACGGCTGTGGAACCGATTGTTAAATAACCGGTCCCTGACAAATGATTGTCAGGGACCAGGACCCATCATTCTAAAGTTGTAAGGAATGGCAATCAATGGTAAAGGCAATAGACGATTGACGGGTGTGTCGAGAGCCTTCGGCCCTCATGACTACCTAACTCATCCGTTTACTGTCTTAAATGCTTCGCATTTCCACGGCAAGTTTTTTTTTTTTTTTTTGTTGGATAGAGCCAATTATTTTAAGCATTTTTTGTGAAGGTACCCTTGGCGGGAACCTTAGAATAGATGAAATATAATTAATTTAGTGTTGGTTTGTAGGTTTGTAGGTTTGTATTTTAAGAGTGGTTTGTATTTGAGTAAAACCCTATATATATATAGTAATAGCATGTGAATGTAAAATCGGAGAATTCGGAAACCATGCAAAATTATAATATTATGCACTTATAATTAAGTAAAAAATGGGAGAATTCAGAGACGTTGCAAAATTATAATATTATGCAAAATTGTAATATTATGCATTTATAATTAAGTGAAAAATCGGAGAATATAGAGACCACGCAAACTTATAATATTATGGAAATTTGGTAAAAAAAAAAAATTGAAACCGAAGACATTAGATTTTAAAACAAAGAGGACAAATTGTCCATGGATACATAATGGGAAACCTCACAAGGATAATGGTTTTCCCAAATTTGCTCATAGCTAACAGGGACTATTCTAGCAAGATGATGGGCTACTGAATTTCCATCTCTTTTTACATGAGACCAGCTAATAGAATCAAAAAAAGGTCTTAGGGAAAGAACGTCTTCAAATATAGAGTCAAGATCAGAGCAATAAGTAAGGACATTTTCGAGTCTTGTTGTGATGGCTTGGCTGTCAGATTCCACAATGATATTTCTGAGACCATGCCTTTGAGCAAGACTAACTGCAAAGTGGATTGCTTTGCATTCTGCTATCATAGGGGATAGGCGACCTCGAACCCTTCTAGAGCCTGCAAACAACACCTCTCCAGAATTGTTTCTTGCTATACTTCCCATGCCGATCCACCCGTTCTCACAGAGAGATGCATCACAGTTTATCTTGATGCAATTAATCGGAGGAGGTTTCCAATAATTAATACTCTGGTTTCGAGGGCTAACGTGGGTTCCATAAATCTTTATGTTATAAGCATTAAAATCTGCAACCAAACGATTTGTTCTTTCTAGAACCAACTGGGGAGAAATTTCCTTGTTATTGAAGACCTTGTCATTTCTTTTCATCCAGATGTTCCACATCAGGTTAGCAGCTAGTTGGCATCTTTCCTTGTCGAAATTCTTCCATGATTCTATGAGATCTAAATAGCATGACTCACCAAGCAAACATCCAAGCTCCTCACTAACAGACCATGATAGCATCCATGATTCTATGACAGCCTAGTCTCCATCATTAACACCATGTTACACCACATTACATCCACCATGTTGTGTATCATCATGCTGTGCACCATGCTATGTATCTCACCTCACGTTTCTTCCACCATAGACTGTCCAGTTGTACCATGTGATTGCTTAGCTGTTCATACACCATACTAGCATTAGATTAGTTGTTCAATGTCATGTATAAATAGCACTGTAATGTACCATGCAAAATCATCATTATTTGATCATATCAATCTCAGTCTATTATGGTATCAGAGCTGTCATCAGCTTCACAACAGCTTAATCCAAACTCATCAGAAACCATGTCTCAGTCAGGTAGCAATGTTGTTTCTGGCACAGAAATCATTCAGGTTAATGCTCCAACGCATTTTCCTACGAAACTTACACAATCAAACTTCCCTGTGTGGAAAACTCAAGTGTGCTCAGCACTCGTTGGCCTCGGATTACTCCATTACATTGATGGAAGCCTCATCATTCCTGACAAAGTGCAGAAGGATTCAACACCAAATCCAGCTTTTGGCATCTGGAATCGTCAAGATAAAATAATCCTGAGTGCAATGCTCGGAAGTTGTCATGAAACTATACAACCACTTATCTCCACATCAAACTCAGCAACAGAAATGTGGAACATGTTATCAACTCTCTATGCAAATCGCTCAAGATCTCGAATCATGTCTCTCAAAAGCCATCTTATGAACAATCCATGTAACTCACGATCAGTAGCAGAATACCTTCAAGACATTCGAAGCACTGCTGATGATCTAGCTATTGTTGGTCATCCAGTATCCAATGATGACTTAATTCTTCTGACTCTCACAGGCCTTGGTGATGAATATAAAGATATAAGAGCTGCAATCAAAGTTCGTGAATCACCTATGACCTTTGATGAACTACACGAGCAACTTGTAGATCATGAACGTAGCCTGAAGCAAAAGGGCCCTGAACAAACAGTTGTCACAGCCAATTACACTCACAAGTCAGCACAACCATATCGAAGCTTTGGGCAATCACAAAACAGGAATCGAGGTGCTTATCACAACAACTCATCCTTTAATCGTTCTTACTTGCAGAATCAAGGCACCACTCCTGGTCGTCATCACTGGACAAATCAATCTTATAATGCTGGTGGACCTCGATCAAACATCTACTGTCAGTTTTGTCAAAGATCAGGCCACACTACAAAAGCCTGTCGCCACCTGGCACGTTTTCTAAGAGACAATGAAATTAATCAATCAGCAATGACTCCATCTGCCTCTACCTTCACACCAACTGCCAATGTGACATCCGTTCACAGAACATCACCTCCACAATGGCTCTTTGACACTGGTGCCTCCCATCACATTACTAATGATCAAAACAATTTTACTGCATGTTCAGATTATGGTGGACCTGAGGAAATAGTAATTGGCAATGGCACAGGTATGCACATCACACACACGGGCACATCGAAACTACACTCTTCTAATACAACACTTAACTTGTCCAATGTACTTTGTGTTCCATCCTTAAATCAAAATCTAATTTCGGTGGCTAAACTCTGTCAAACTAATCAAGTGTCTGTGGAATTCTTTCCATTTCAGTTCCTGGTCAAGGATCTCACTACGGGGGCGGTACTGCTTCGAGGGGAGAACAAAAATGATGTGTATTATGCACCATGTCCTATCTCATCACCACAAATCCATTCTACTCAACTGTCCACCATTGAATCATGGCATCATCGTTTAGGACATCCAGCTGCAAACATTCTACGGTCTGCTTTACATTCAAATCAACTTGTGTCAAAGTTTCCATCTGATTTTCAGTTCAATTATGATTCGTGTTTTTGTAATAAAAGTCATAAACTGCCTTTTGGCATTTCCTCCATGAGTAGTTCTAAACCTCTTGAACTAGTGTACTCGGATGTTTGGGGTCCAATAACTATTTCCATTGATGGTTTTCGTTATTACATTATTTTTGTGGATCATTTTACTAGGTATATTTGGCTTTATCCACTAAAACAAAAATCTGATGTTAAACAAGTTTTTGAGCAGTTCAAATCAACTGTAGAAATTTTTTTTCAACGGTCTATTATTTCCCTCTACTCTGATAATGGTGGTGAGTTTATTGCTCTCAAATCCTTTTTCCAAGCACATGGCATTTCTCACTTCACAACTCCTCCACACACACTAGAACATAATGGTTTTGCAAAACGAAGACACATGCATATTGTTGAAACAGGTCTCACATTATTACATCATGCCTCACTTCCCTTAAAATTCTGGTCATATGCTTTCTCAGCAGCAGTTTATCTAATAAATCGAATGCCTAATAAAAATCTAAATTTTCATACACCTTATGAAAAACTGTTCCAATACATGCCAAATTACAACAGACTTAAGGTATTTGGATGCCTATGCTACCCATGGATTCGGCCGTATACATCCTCAAAATTGCAACCACGATCAGTTCCTTGCATATTTCTGGGATACTCAACATCTCAATCTGCATATAAATGTCTTGATGTTTCTACAAATCGAATATACATTTCCAGACATGTGGGTTTTGTTGAAAATCAGTTTCCGTTCAAAGACAAGCTGCAACTCCTTTCTCAGCAGCCCACTAGTGATGATCTTACCTCAAGTATTGCTCAGAACTCAGACTCTACTTATAATGCTTACCATCATATGCTGGCTCTATGTCTACTCTTTCTAAATTACTGATCAACCCTGATCCATATCAGCATCATTCTCACTCCCCTCTATCATCTCCAACACCTAGTTCGACCACAGTTGACAATTCTAGTCCATCCTCTTCACCTCAGTCAATCTCTCACCATCGTTCACCATCATCATTCCCCACTATCTCCAATAACTCTCCTGACAAAGTTCTTCCTCTACGATCCTTGAGACAACGCCAACCGAATCCAAAGTACTACAACCAATCTTTTGTCAATCATACTACAGTTCACCCACTACCTCAGTCTCTTGAGCCCTCTTCTGTAACTCAAGCTCTTAAAGACTCTCGGTGGCGTAATGCAATGTCAACTGAATTTGATGCTCTACTTCAGAATGGTACCTGGGATTTAGTTCCCAGAAAATCTCAAAATATTATCTCATGTAGGTGGATTTTTCGTGTAAAACGAAACCCTGATGGTTCTATTCTCAAATACAAAGCTCGTCTTGTAGCACGAGGTTTTCAACAGTGTCCTGGAGTTTATTTTTCTGAGACATTCAGTCCGGTTACTAAGCCTGTTACTATCCGTATTGTTTTAACTCTGGCTTTGACACAGGGTTGGCCATTAAGACAGTTGGATATCAACAATGCATTCTTAAATGGTGCTCTAGATGAAGAGGTATACATTCTTCAACCACCTGGATTCGTGCATCCCAGTCATCCAGATTACATATGTCGATTGCGTAAGGCCTTCTATGGTTTAAAGCAGGCGCCACGTGCGTGGTACAAAGCACTCAAGCAATTCTTGGTTGATTTTGGATTCAAAAACTCACTTACAGATAGTTCCCTTTTCATTTTTAATAAGTCTGGTGTGATCATGATTTTCTTAGTTTATGTTGATGATATTGTGCTTACAGGGAATTGTAATATCTCTCTACAAAAATTTATCTGTCAACTTGACACTACGTTTTTTCTCAAGGATCTTGGAGAGTTAAATCATTTTCTTGGTGTAGAGGTCATTACAACTACAACTGGGATTTTCTTGTCTCAAGCTAAACATATCTCTGATCTTCTCTCCAAACACAATATGGATGGTGCAAGGGACAATGCTACGCCTATGTGTTCCATACTATCTCTCACCCTTGACGATGGCAGTCCAAAAATTGATCCCACACCATATCGCCAACTGGTTGGATGATTACAATACATGTGCATCTCTCGTCCTGACATTAGCTATGTTGTAAATCGATTGTGACAATTTATGCATGCACCATCAGACAAACACTGGACTGCTCTAAAGAGAGTTCAACGATATCGCAAGGGCACTATCTATCATGGCTTGTTGCTACAAAAGAAATCAAACTTCAGTCTCTCTGCCTTTAGTGATTCAGACTGGGGAGGTGATCGTGACACTGGACGCTCCACCACTGGTTACATCATCTATCTGGGTTGTAATCCAATTTCATGGAAATGCTCCAAACAGAAATCTGTTTCTCGATCTTCGTCCGAAGCAGAATATAAAGCTGTAGCCAATGCAGCTGCAGAAGTTTCATGGATCAACAACTTGCTACATGAACTTAACATCTTTGTCTCTTCCACCCCAACAATCTACTGTGATAATACGGGGGCGCAATATCTCAGTTCTAATCCCGTTTTCCATTCACGAATGAAGCATATTTCTTTGGACTTTCATTTTGTTCGTGAAATGGTCGCTGTAGGCAAACTCAAAGTCTATCATGTTCATACCAAGGACCAGTGGGCTGATGTTTTAACAAAACCACTTCCACGACAAAGTTTCCTCCTAGTACGTTCCAAGCTAGGAGTTGCCGATGGCTCCTCCATCTTGCGGGGGCGTAACAGACCATGATAGCATCCATGATTCTATGACAGCCTAGTTTCCATCATTAACACCATGTTACACCACATTACATCCACCATGCTGTATATCATCATGCTGTGCACCATGCTATGTATCTCACCTCACGTTTCTTCCACCATAGACTGTCCAGTTGTACCATGTGATTGCTTAGCTATTCATACACCACACTAGCATTAGATTAGTTGTTCAATGTCATGTATAAATAGCACTGTAATGTACCATGTAAAATCATCATTATTTGATCATATCAATCTCAGTCTATTACTCACAACCTGCTCCACTCCACATATTCCTAACAGACTGGCACTCGAACAATGCATGCTGCATAGATTCTGGGGTACTGTCACACCACGGGCAGTTGTCGAAATCTATCATGTGTCTCCATCTTAAGTATGCTCTAACTGGAAGAGTACCTGTAAAGATGCGCCACAAGAAGTGTGATAAGTGGATTTTATATCCACTTGGAGCATTCTAAATCGGCTTAAATTGATTGTCTTGGACTCAAGTTTGTGGTAGTTTTGATGTGTTTTGTTTAGTTGTGCAGATTTACAAGAATGTTGATTATGGTTGATGCTTCTATCGTTTTTGGAGAATAAATTAATTAAAATTCGGATTTCTGAGACGTTTGCGCAGTCTACACTGTTTTGGACATATCTGGAGTTCTAGAAGTCCGTTTTCAGCGATCTTACTGCCCACGCGAAGTCTGGGAGATTTTCTACAACTTGGGATAGGATTCCCAGGAGCAAATTGCGCCGGGTAGGAGCAATTTGCGCGAAGAACAGACTGCTGGGCGCAAGTTGCCTCTGAAAAATTACAGTTTTTACTATTTTGGCCATATCTTGAGTTCTACAACTCCGTTTGGGGCCCGTAAGCAGTCCACGCGAAGATAACGGAATTCTCTATCATTCTAAAGTGGTCCAGATGTCCAATTACTACTGGAACGGTCCTGAAAAACTGAAGAAAAGTCAACTACGAATTTTCCTTAAAAAATAGAATCAGTTTAGGAAACGTATTTTGCAGAAATTCTATTTTAACTCTATTTTGGGTATTTTCTTGCTGGGCAAGACTTCTAGAGCCTATATAAACACATCCAACCCTTGTAAATTGTATCATTAAGATCATCATCATTAGGAGTAGAACCATTACATATCAATTACTTAGTTTTATTTGTATCTTTTCATACTTTGTTTTTATCATGGTTTCATCAGATCCCATGATGACGAGAGGTTCGATTATGAACTAATCGTTGTCATGGGATTCTAACGGATTTATTTATGGAGCTTTAGTATCTTGATTGCTTTAAAGATCTGTGTGTGATGTATATCTGATATCCTCGTATGGTTATGCTTAATTGATAGATGCGTCATGAACATCTAATTTGTTAATCTCTTGTGAAGTGAAAGTGGATCTTGAGATTTAGAACTTGCCATGCTAGCATAGGTTCATAATTGTTTATCAATATGATTCGTGGTGTGAGATGAAAATACTTATACTGCCCTATGTGATCAATGTGGATAACTTGTTCTTCAACCGTTATGTTTTCAAATCTTATAGAGATATAAGGTTTAAGCATGATTGGTGTCTATTCATCTTCTATCTCTTTTGTGGATGTATGTTTAGTTTGGTATTCGTATACTGAGATGTAGCGTATACTTGTTTCGTGTTATCCGATCAGATATCATAACCATTGCATATAGTGATTAAAGGCGTCAGATCTAAGCGAAGTATTTAATGAAGTTAGGATTCCATGTTTTCTCTTGCAGAAGTAATTTGATTTAAATTCTAGTTAGTTAGTTAATTCTTAGTTTATTAATTTGTTTTTTTAAGTTAATCTTAGTTAATCTAAACCCAATTTGTTAATTGTCTTAGCAGTGAATAATAATCATACATTGTTGCATAGGTACATCTACTGAATTAAAACCATAACCAGATCTCTGTGGGAACGAACTTGACTTCTATCTGTATTACTTGTGACCACGTACGCTTGCGTGATTTAGTGCAAACAAGTTTTTGGCGCCGCTGCTGGGGATAATTTCCATCCTCCAGATTTGAGCCCAAGCTTGGTGAACATTCTCAAAGTTGCATGACTTCCCGAGCATGTACGCTGACTTAACTGTGTATATTCCATCCTTCGAAAAGGCCCAGGATAAGCAGTCGATGGGAGCGCGAACACTGATTGGAATTGCCATAATGCAATTTATGTCTCTCTCGTTAAAGATTGAGGAAATTAGATCGAAATTCCATTCCCTCTTTTCCATATCTATAAGTTCTTGCACCAAGGAGATTGTGTTTGATTTAGGAGTAAGAATAAATCTCCCTTTTTCATCCAGCACCCACGGGTCTGATCATATGCAAATTTGGTAATTAGGTTAGCTTGAAATGTTGAATTAGACTTGGTTTGTAGGTTTGTATTTTAATTTGGTTTGTATTTTAATTTGGTTTGTATTGGAGTATCGTTCCAATACAAACCAAATTAAAATATAAACTACAAATCAAGCCTAATCCAACATTTCAAACTAATCTAATGACCAAATTAGGGGTACCCCAATACAAAAACGTATAATAATCTACCCTCTATTCAGTAAAAAAAAAAAAAAATTGTTCACGCTGATGACGTGGCAGTGACATCATCATGTGAACAGTATTTTTTTTTGCTACATGTTGGTGAGTTAATTTATGACATTTTTTGTGAAAGTGTCCTTAGCGTGCTAGCGGGACCCTTAGTATAGATGAAATATAATATATTTAGTGTTGATTTGTAGTTCTCATTTTAAGAGTGGTTTGTATTTGACCATTTACCTATATATATATATAGGGTTAAGTTCTATGGAGACCAACATTTTTAGTGGAGACCGGAGACCAATATCAATCAAAACATTGCAAAAACCTATTTATTGAAAATCATGTTCTATGAAAATCACTATATCATCTATTTCATTGAAAATCTTGAAGATCATATATGTTTTACATGCAAATTTCATTAAAAACCTTGAAAATCAGGTATGTTCTGCAAACAAAATATTGCAGAACGTATTGTTCTCCAAAACATGTTCTGCTTGCAAACCATATATGATTTTAAAGAATTTGAATGAAATAATAATGTTAATTGAATATTCTTTGCAAATATATATGTTTTGCAATGTTTTGAGTGCATAATGTATATGGTCTCCACGGTCTGCACTCAAATGGTGGTCTCCATAGAACTTAACTCTATATATATATATATATCTCCGATCATATATCCAAGAAGATGATAATTAATATTTAAATATTTTATTTATTAATTTTTATTTCTATTTAAAATTACACGAAAATATGACAGGAAAAATACACGACACAAAATATACGAATTCTAAATAGATCATATTTGAGTTTAACATTCAGGTACATAAAATACGAAAATATACGACATGAAAGTATATGATATGAACAAATTGCCATATCTACTAATGAGAAATGTATCCTGATAATGAATTTAAAAGGTTAAGCCCAAGTGAAAATAATTAGGAGGAAAATTGAGATTAACATCAACTCTCTCAAAACTTCATCAACTATACGTAATGCAGCGATGGATTCAAAAGAGCCGATCTTAAATTAAATATCACTAATATTTTGATATTAACCAAGATTTAATAGAAATCTTTTACTAATTTTTAAATAAAATTTTTAAATATGTAATGCAGTGATGTTTCAAGTTGTCATGTTTCTACATATGAACTTAGGGGCCGTTTGGGAAATCTTAAAATAAGTTACTTAACACTTATATGAAGTAAGTAACTTATATGAAGTAAGTAATAAGTTACTTACAACTTATATTTTCGTGTTTGGGTGTTTAACTTATAAGTTGGTAAATTTTTTATTGAATTAAATTAAAAAGTATTAATTATTTAATATAATAATCCCAGTACATGCATATGACATTTATAAATATAAATGTAAAAATATAAAATATTAAACAAGTTAAAAAATCAAGTAATACGAAATAAGTTAGAAAAAAGTACGTCATTACTAACTTATCACTTATCAACTTATTTGACAAAATAAGTCCGTTCTACTTGTGCAGGCAAACGGTCCGAAATAAGTTGAAACGGACTTATCCTCATATAAGTCCATTTCTCTCCGATGCCAAACACGCTCTTAATGTTCTCTAAGTTCAATCTAACTCGCCACCCACTAAATACGCTCCTGATGTAGTGTCTACATATGAATTTACTATCAAAATACTGTTCTAAATTATTTTTGATATCATACGAGTTAAAAGGTTTTTCGAAAGAGTAGTGCTAGAGGTACCAAATTAGGTACTAAATTTTATTACAAAATGACATGGCACTAACTACTTGTCATTTTGAAATGTTTTAATTGGTTGGCCCTGGCGGGCCCATTATAATTATAGCCAATCAAATCAATGCAATGTCATTTGGTAATAATTTTTGGTACCTCAATTTGGTACCTCTAGCATTTTTCTTTTCGAAAATATTTTAGTTACATCAGTACATCACATTTTTTAAAAACATGACTCATACCCAAACACATCTCCCACATATAAGAATTGTCCGAAGAAGACATATTCTAATTCGACAAATTTTCCCAGAATTTAAGTCGTTCAGAAATCATGAACCGATCATGTATGTTTGAGAATTAGAGTGTTAACTACAACATTACAGAACGTGCCTAAATTTGACCAACACTTGAGATTGAGATGGAAACCAATAAATCTAACACAAAGAGTACCTACAAGAAAAGAAATGTATCGATCATAGGTGTAGGATCGTAAACATGTAACTGCACAAAAAGAAAGAAGATAAGCAAACATACAGTTTCAAAGAAGCCAATTTGTGCTTACTTCCAGTATCACCCTGCAAATATATGATTTCTACAGTAACTTTCTGATAAGGAAACAGAGTAGCTCAGATGCAAAATATTAACTACATATATTAGTGTCAAGTGTGAATATTACAACAATATTCATGCCCCCATCATAATCATGCATACAAATATTTAAAACTGTACATACAGAGTCCTAACACACTTACACACGTAACAAAGTTTTAGGTAGAAAACGATAATGACTAGTAACTAGTTTATTGAACTCAAGTCTTACTCAACTTCACATTTACATTACGTGTGAAACTTATGGTATATAAAATAAAATACTTTCTGGGTTTCATTATATACTAGCCTATAACCCGTGCGATGCACGGTTGCTTGTTGTTTAATTATATTTCATTAAATTTTAAGTTATATATATGTTTTTATTATTAAAATATTTTTTGAATTTTATAAATTTCATGAAAATAAATGTCATTGACGTCTTGACGACTTGTTTGCTGTAGAAAAGACTCTCGTGGGCTTTGCCGTGTGTGTGTTTTTTTTAATTTTATTAATAATAGAGATTTAACCAAACCAAAGAGTGACCAAAAAAAGAGTACTAAAAAAGAGTTACAAAAAAAGAGTACCAAACCAAATATACCCTATTTTGCTTATAATAGTATAGTATAGATAGATAGTAGAAAGGACTCTCGTGGGCTTTGCCGTGTGCGTGTGTGTTTTTTTTTTAATTTTATTAATAATAGAGATTTAACCAAACCAAAGAGTGACCAAAAAAAGAATACTAAAAAAGAGTGACAAAAAAAAGAGTACCAAACCAAATATACCATAATTGCTTGTGTTTTTTTTAAATTTTATTAATAATAGAGATTTAACCAAACCAAATAGTGACCAAAAAAAGAGTACTAAAAAAGAGTGACCAAAAAAAGAGTACCAAACCAAATATACCCTATTTTGCTTATAATAATATAGTATAGATTACATTGCTTTTAATTTTTGATCTGTACCAAAATTGGTTAAAATTTATATGTATTATATAATTAAGAAAATAGAAAAATATATATTATTAAAAAATATCTTTAGTTTATTTCAAAAATGTAATTTTTAGTTTTTAAAAATAAAAAATAAACATTTTTTTTATATTTAATCAAAATATCGATTTATTTGACTACTATAAATATACTCCAATATAAAATAGGACTGAGAGATTTAGCCAAAAAAAAAAACCGAGAGAGTATTCACTTATTGAATTATATGATTGTCTAAATCATAGGCCCCAAATTGTAATAATCATTCAAAACTTGAAGATTGGATAGATAATCGATTTCACTTTTCTTTTTTGTTTTTTCCCCTTGCATTAATATTATACTCGCATGTGGAATAACGTGTTACTGTTATTATTAAAACATATATTAGGTATCGCCTTTCTAAACAAGACTTACTCAGTTATAATATCACTTTTCGAAGGATCCCGACCAAGTACAGAATTATAAATACAGAAATACAAATACAGAAAGGAAACCTGACCAAGTACAGAATTATAAATACAGAAATACAAATACAGAAAGGAAACCTAATACAAATTAGGAAACTCATGCACACGCAGGAGTCGAACCCTACCCTTTTTCAAAAGAGGCATGTGACTCAACCACTGCACCAACATGTTGTTGGCTGGTATAGCCTTTCTCTTTGTCTCAAATAATGCGACTACTTTATCTTCATTTTTTTAAACTTATAAGTTATAACGATCTTTTTATACTTTGGATGTTTGGGGAACTTATTTTTAGAATAAGTTAACTTATTTTAAGATAAAGTTAGATTCCTAATTTTCCAATTTATTTTTGCAACTTATTAAATATCAAACTTATATTAAATACTTGTACAAAAAAAGATTATCAAAATATAAAATTTTTACCCGAAAATAAGTCAATAAGTCCATAAAAAAAGCGAGGCAAACACCCCCAGTCTGTGTTAAAAAAATTAAGGTACCACCTTTTTCGCGTTGTAAGAAACGAATTCTACGCAAAAATATTATTTTATTTTAATTTGTTAATCACATATTCTCTCTATCCCACTCATTTTTATGCAATTTTATTTCACTACTTGATTCATATTTTAAAAAAATAATTTCATAAATTATTTCAAAAATAAATTTTTAAATAAAAATTTGAACATAAAATTTTATTTAAAAAAAGATATAAAATAAAAAATAAATTATAAAATTATACTCCCTCCGTCCCTCTCATTTCTTTATAGTTACTATTTTGGGATGTCCCTCTCATTTCTTTACGTTACCATAAATAGTACTCCCTCCGTCCTTTTTGATTCTTAACACTTTCTATTTTGGGATGTCCCAATAGATTCTTAACATTTCCTAAAATAGTAAGTTTCAACACTATTACACCCACTACTTCACTTATTTTAACAATACTTTACACTATTATATCCACTACTTAACTTATTTTAACTATAAAATCACTATTACACCCACTACTTCATTTATTTTAAAAATATTACACCCACTATCTTGGTTTCCGTGTAAAAAGCAAACGTTAACATCCCATTGAGACGGAGGGAGTAAGTTTTCCCACTATTATACCCACTAGTCCACTACTTTCCCCAACTATCTCATATTTAATAATAAAAAATATTATTGCACCCACTACTTTCCTTTACTATCTCAAATCTATTATTAAATATTGATAAGTCCCACCACTTTAACCACTTTTCATCCAATTTTACTTATTTTTTAAGCATTGTTTTGGTCTCCGTATGCCCCTCCAACCCTCTCCAACGTAAACAATTGAGGGTGACGAAGGGAGTATTTTTAAAAAAATTTAAAATGCATGATAAGGACTGAGGGAATAACTTTTTGGAGTACAAGGTGCACAATAGCCGTCTACAAGAAGAATACTCACAACTCACAAGGTTGGGAATTTGGGATCCTAGGGAACATATATGGGTGTGTTCTCATAAAAGTTGAAATAGAATTGGTGGGATATCCCTTTTTTTTTTACGGGAATAAAATATATATTAATCAGAATTATTTCCTCAAAGAGGTACAACATCAAGAATGTAAATAATTCTCTCCTAACTTATAAAATTAAGAAAAAAAGATTGACATGCTAAAAATTACATGAAGAGAAATAATTTCACATCACTAAGATCGATCAATACAAAGCATTAAAACATCTGAGAATCCAAAATTTATACCGAACAGTTGGAGTGGATATCCCTCGTCTAACAGCATCTTCAACCCTTCCATCACATTCTGTATAATTGACCTAGCACACAAAATATAGAGAATCGAAGCACTTTTTTCCACTCCAACGCAGGTTTCCCCTTATGTATAATTTACAGTTTTGTATATGAGTTCTGTATATTTGCCAGCGAAGTTCATTCTGTAATACTTTCATCTTCCTCCAGCACTTTTCTTCTTTTCATTTCCAGCAAAACATTTGTATGCATTTTAATTTGGCTAATTGTTATCATTGTGGATTAGTAGTTTTTGAACATGTACAAAAAATCAGAGAGAACTTATGTAAAACATGATGGTGCTTACACTATTTTATTGCATTTGGTGAAAAACAAGTAACTTCAAGTTACTTGTTTTGTACCAAAAACAAGTAACTTCAAGTTACTTGTTTTGTTATTACTTGTTTTTTGCATCAATTTTTTTCCACACTTCTGCGTGTTAACATCCATCTCTTATGCTCATAACACAAAGACGTGTTTTGTTCAGGGAACTCCTTAACAACATTTGTCTGTTAGATCTAAATAAATAGTCACGGATCATCTTATGCGATATTATCAAGGTTACATAATAAAACTGTATTATGGAAGTGTACCTGATTCCATGATGATAGATTATGTATACGGATTCGGGACTTGATCTTCCACAGACTTGATTCGCCTCTAGCCGTATCTCTCTCTGATTGATGGGAATAGGAGAGTAGAAGTTGCGAATAGCCTTGGGGACCAAGACCCTATTATGTTCTTTATATAGTACTCTAATTAGACCCCATTAACTCTAATCAGATTACTATTGGGTATTACACATTACAAAGCCCATACCGAATAAGATGTTATTGGACCCTTTATTTAAGACCACTTAATTAGTCCAAATAGAATAAACATTAAATATAATTGTCTTTAATTTGTAAGCCCATAAATTATTATTAGATTATAAAAATAATCTAACAATCTCCCACTTGGGCTACAAATTGTTCCAAACATCAATTACATTCAATAACCATAAGTGCGCACAAAATTATTTATTCTTTAGAAAACATCTTCCTTAGTCAATCTGGTACATCTCATATACAAACATGGAACCAAAGCGACCTTTGTCACATTGTCGTAACTGGATCCTCAATGATCACCATATAAATATATTCAATGACATAGATCAAGTATGGATGTGTAACTGGAAATTACATGCAATGTGATCTCAATCATGCCTATTTCCAATTGGTCCTTAATACCTTAGTGAGATCAATCTTTATTCTTTCAAACTTTATGTCAAAACCACAATTGAAAGATATAGCTCATATAGAGCAATAGAGAGAAATAAATAAAATAACTTTATTCTGCAGAATACTAAAAAACACAAATATCATCATAGTGTCAATAAAAACTGAGTACCTAATATAAGAACAAAAACAAAAAACTCCCACTAAAACCGAATATTCTCCAATGAGACAACACCCATATGAGCAGTATGCCCAAGAAAGAACATTATGATGTCAAAAAACTTTAGTAAGTAAGTGGGTCTGCTAGCATAGAACTTGTTCTTATATACTCAATAGACACTAATTGATATTGCATTCTCTCTATAATGACTTAATATTTAATGTCTATTTGTTTAGACATAACAAAAAAAAAAATTAACCAGAAGTAGATTTTCTTGTATCTACACAATCAAAGAAATCAGAATCGGAATACACAATGATCTCCAAATTTTCCGACTTCCGATAAACGAGCATGTAATATTTTGTTCCTTGCAAGTACCTTATAACCCATTTAATTACAATCCAATGATCCATTCCAGGGTTACTCGAATATCTGCTTAACATACCCACAATGAATGCCAAAACCGGCAGGGTACTAAACTTGACCATACATAAGACTCCCAATAGCCGAAGTATAGGGAATGTTCTCCATCTCCTTTCCTTCAAGATCATTCTTAGGGCACTGTTTGAGACTAAACTTATATCCTTTAGTAATATGAGTACTTTACTCCCACTGAAACTTATGATATAGCCACAAGTGCCATTATTGTCTCTAGTGGATCTACTAAGTGGCACTTCCTCTTGAGTTTGTTGAGTTTGCTCTTCTTGAGCATCATCTTGATTTTGAGTAAGAAACTGTATAGGTATATCCACATTATTGTCTTGAACTACATGAGGCAAAGAAACTGATTCTTCCTCAAAGACAACATCCCTGACTTTATCTTCCCCCTCAAACTCAACATCCTCAAGAAATCTAAAGCAAGATGCTTTTCAAGCTCATCAAGGAAATCTTTAATAGATACCTCATCGGAGTCTTTAGACATACCGCCCTTGAACGCTTCAGGAATGCTGCGCCTTATCATCATTAGACTTCAGCGATTCGAACGCTCCCACTTCTCAAAGTTCAACTTATCAGTATTAGAACTTTCATCCGTAAGAGAAGGAGGTTGTTCTTTCCTTATAGCATAGTCTAAATCCATGCAGCCGAGAACTAACAGAACGTTCTCTTTCCAGCTCTTGAAGTTTGTGCCATTAAGCACGAGAATGGAGTTCATGTTGGTAGTTATATTAGCAGCAGATGCATTAACTAGCATTTTGGAACAAAAAAAAATATAAGCTCGCATAATGGAAATTCATGTCATATGCATTCATAATAGCACACAAAAAAATACATGAATTTAAATACTGTAGTGTGTGGGCCCATTCAAACAAGATACCTAGCACAACATTAATATTTAGTCTTTGGACAGAAATATTAACTTGCAAGTGGTACTCTCCACGCAGAAATCAAATATTAATAATAAATTCGGTCAAGTAATAACCTTCCTTTGGGCCGGTTTATTACTCACATGAAAAATTTATAATTATTACATATTTATTTCCGCACGTACATCCATTATTTGGCCATTACATAATCTTCCTTTGGGCCGATTATTATAACACATAAATAATAAACATACACATCCTAATATTTCAAAATAAATAAATCTACACATAAATATCACTTTAGCAATATTTTGCTTCAACTCACTTATTCACGAAATAAAAGGACAAGAAAAAAAAATTTCTTTAAAAAAATGTGCCCAAATCCATATTATTGTAAAAAAAATATTATTTACAACCAGAAAAGAAATTGCATTTAATTAAGATCAATAGATAACCCAAAATTAAGTATTAACATCATGTATGTTGTCGAAAAAACATTCACGATCACTGGTTTACCTAACTTAATAACATGGTCATAACTTAATAACATGACATTGATAGATTCATAACATGTCTTTAACCAGGAACATATACAAGTACGTATATTAATGTACTTGAATTAGATCGGCAAACCAAAAAAAAACAGGCACAACACAGACATGATTCAACTGAATGTATCCACTTATAATCGTAACATGATTCAACTGAATGTATCCACTTATGATCGTAATAAACCAATTTATAAGCACACGCTTATATAAAAAAAAAATAGGAACTGGTGTCAATTATAACATGATTTGATAACGTTCCAACGTATTAAAAAATAATCATATAATAATATAATCAACCCTAATAACTCAACATAAGATAGGCTCTGATACCAATTGTTAGATCTAAATAAATAGTCACGGATCATCTTATGCGATATTATCAAGGTTACATAATAAAACTGTATTATGGGAGCATACCTGATTCCATGATGATAGATTATGTATACGGATTCGGGACTTGATCTTCCACAGACTTGATTCGCCTCTAGCCGTATCTCTCTCTGATTGATGGGAATAGGAGAGTAGAGGTTGCGAATAGCCTTGGGGACTAAGACCCTATTATGTTCTTTATATAGTACTCTAATTAGACCCCATTAACTCTAATCAGATTACTATTGGGTATTACACATTACAAAGCCCACACCGAATAAGATGTTATTGGACCCTTTATTTAAGACCACTTAATTAGTCCAAATAGAATAAACATTAAATATAATTGTCTTTAATTTGTAAGCCCATAAATTATTATTAGATTATAAAAATAATCTAACATTGTCTTGATAAAAAACAAGTAACTTCACAGTTACTTGTTTTGTTCTTACTTGTTTTTTGCAGCAGTTTTTTCCCACATTTCTGCGTGTTAACATCCATCTCTTATGCTCATAACAGAAAGGCTTGTTTTGTTCAGGGAACTCCTTAACATTTGTCTTGATCAAAAACAAGTAACTTCAAGTTACTTGTTTTGTTCTTACTTACCAAAACAAGTAACAAGTTACTTGTTTTGTTCTTATATTTTTTCATGCAATTCTCTGCAGATTTCAGCAGTTTTATGTTAGAATTTGAATAATTATATAATAATGATTTAAAATTATAGCTAACTAATATAGAGAATGCCATTGGAACAAAACACCTTTTTAATTCTTTAAAATTTAGAGAATCATTATAATACATTATTTTAACTAATCATTATAAAGAACGTGGTTGGAGATGCTAAGGGATCCAGGATTCAATTTTAGTGGGAGTATGGATGAGTGAGAGTTATTATTTTATGTATTTAGTTTTAATTTTTCTATTTGAAAAATACTAATGAATATGTTATATACATTTGAATTAGGAAAAATAAATATGTAAATTCGAAATCTTTTTACTTACATAATTAAAACTTCATCTCAAAAAATAATAATTGAAAGTTTCGATAAATAATGTTCTATTAACAGTGATGTACCGACTCATTTTGAATGTTCTATTAAGTTAATATTATTAGATGAATATTGAAAAATTTGGTAGATAATTGATACAATTAGATGCAGCATTTTTCTTGAAGAGTAATGTTACAGCCACCAAATTGGGTACCAAATTTTGACACCAAATGATGTGGCACTAATTAGTTGGCATTTTGTGATATTTTAACTGGATGGCCCTGGCGGGCACATTATTGTTATAACCAATCAAATTAATGTCATGTCATTTGGTGTCAAAATTTGGAAACTAATTTGGTGGCTGCAGCATTTTTCTTGAAAATATGGCATAATAATTTTAGATAGTTAAATTGATCAAAATTTTATTAAAAATATATTTAATTTTTTTAATTGTAATTTGCCAAAAACATAACTAGCTTGGAGGCAATTTTAAAGAAACTGTAGTATATGGCTTCAATCAGGTGCAGTTTCCAGTCCTCAATAGCATTCTTGATTACCATATGTGTCATTGCTGTCATCTATTTGGCGGGCGAAAATGGAGGGCTATATGATCAGAAAGAAGAACTGTTGACTAATTGTAGTACTAGTACATGTAGTAGTGATCAAAATCACTCATCAGAAAGCTGTGATTTATTCAGGAAAATGGGTGTTTGACAATAAGTCTTACCCTCTTTACAAAGAAGAAGAATGCACATTCATATCTGATCAATTGGCTTGCGAAAAGTTTGGAAGAAAGGACTTAGATTATCAACACTGGAGGTGGCAACCTCATCAATGAAGGTCTCTCCTACTCTAAAGCCTCCTGTCTTTTTCCACACACAAAATACATCGTGTTCTTCTACGATCATTCATTCTACTTGAACTTTAAGAAATAACTAGTCGATAAAGCCGCGCTTCGCGGCGGCGTTACAATATTTTTTTAAAAAAAATCAATATATTAACGTTATATTATAATACTAACATTAAATTTTAATAATTAAATAGTCTTCTCTAATGAATCGATTTCTTGTTAAACACAATTCTTTCGATTGAGCCGCTCTTTCGTTAAAACCGAAATCCCAACTTTAACATATATTATAAAGACTTATATAAAAAAATTTATCCATAAAATCGAACCGTAAAAATAAAAAAAATTATGACATCAGTATCAAATTCTAATAGCTAATACAATCTTTTCTAGAGAGCCGTCTTCCCGTTAAATACATTTTGAGCCGCTCTTATTTGGAACCAAAATTCTAACTTCATTATATAAAGAGAGTAAATTCCAATTTTTATATTCTTTAAACTTTCTAATATTTTGGAGTCTTAAAAGATGAAAACATTTTATATTTTCTGTATATAATAAATATTCCTGTATTTATTTACAACTTTCGCATGAGAATGTCTTTCTATTATGTTAACATATCAAAAAAAAAATACGAAGACTTTTCGTGACGGGAATAATATTAAATTTATGGATATATTTTTCTAATGCAAGTATAATTAACTTCTATAAAAAAGTTAAAATAAAGGTTTCTAGGAAGAAAAGATACATAGTTTTAAAAAAAATTGTATAAAACGTCTCCACCGTCCTCGTATTCTACTTCCAATAAAACATTTTATTTTATGTATTCCTAATATATTCAAACATCTTTTATACGGTCTTCTCTAATGAACCGTTTTCTCATTAAACACGGTTATTACTATTGGTCCGCTCTCTCGTAAAGACCAAAAACCTAATGATATGGGCTAAAAGTAAGCCCTAAGGACACATTTAATGTGGCATTAATTAGACCTAGAATGGTCCAAACGTGGGGCCCACCAGATGGGCCCAAACTCCAATTATAATATTAATTTCGTAATTAATATTTGGGGGTAATTAACAGCTGGGAGATACAAGTTAGATAAGGACGTTATCCCTACGAAAAGTAGCCTCCAAGCCACACAATCATACAAGGAAACTGACTCCTACAAGGAAGGAGTCTAGAACCTTCCTCAAGGATGACTTGCCCACCAAGTCTCCTAACCCTACCCTAATTCTGAGGCTTCTCAGCCTATATAAAGGGTCAGACCCCTCAACCTAGAACTACGTTTTATTGGCTTGATTCTCTAATTACAGAGATACGTAGGCATTCTGTGAGGACCGTTTAAGTCTCGAACGCAGAAGCAGCCATTAAAGCACGAAGCTCACGAACCCTAGCATTAAATACACAAACCCTAGCCGCAATAATTTAAACCTAGTTTTTATTCCACAACATTTGGCGCCGTCTGTGGGAAGAAGACATCAACCATGGTTCAAACACGAAGAACTCCACCAAGCACTACGGAGCCAATCGCTACCGAGGCTCTACCTCTTAGCTCTGCTCCGCCCCGTACTGAACAAGTGCTACCGACATCTGAGCAAGTACCTCCAACATCTGGGATTATCGTTCCATATCAAGTTTCTCAACCCCTAGGGACGACTACCCATGTTGAGAGTACACTACCTCCGATCGTCCACACAATTCCAGGGACTAACCCGGGGATTTCTTCCCTGATTGTAGACCCCAACAACCTTACACGAGGGGTTCAGATCCACACTACGGATCTCCCCATAAGCACCAATCCAATGTATGGGATGACCAATTACGGAGCTGGACCGAGTGGCCATGCCCTGTATATTAGAGATCGAGATTATCGCGATTTTTCTGGTCCTTATTCAGATGAATCATCTTCTGGCGATGATTACGAGCGTGATGAAGCCCCGAGGAGGCGACGTGCAAGTAAAGAGCCTATGGGAAGAACTCGAACTATCCATGATGGACTCCCTTCAACAGCTGCTGAAAGGATTAAGGCTTATGAAGCCGAGATCTTAAAGTTAAAGGAAGATATGGCCAGGGAGCAAGCCAGATCAAAACAGACTTTGCCACCTCCCACGTCAGGACCGATTCCCTTCATAGATCTGGAGAGGCCTCCAAGGAGGCAAAGAAGGACTACCGTCCCACCTGAAAGAACTACAAGGGTGGAAACCCCTAAAAGCAACCCCAAGGATCTGCTGCCGCTTGGGGACCCTGATGATCCCACACCTCCGTTTACTGAGGACGTGATGAATGCTCGTATCTCAAAGAAGTTTAAGATGCCAACAATCAAAGCCTTTGATGGAATGGGTGATCCTGCCAACCACGTTAGAACGTTCTCAAACGCACTGCTGTTGCAGCCTGCAAGCGACGCTTTGAAGTGTAGGGCTTTCCCTCAAACTTTGTCGGGCATGGCTCAAAGATGGTATAGTCGGCTTCCTGCAAACTCGATTGGTTCCTTTAAGGAATTGAGTGCTGCCTTCATTAGTCAGTTTATCAGCGGAAGAACGCATGAGAAAAGCTCTGCATCTCTTATGTATATAGTACAAGGGAAGAACGAAAGTCTGAGAGACTATCTTAAGAGGTTCACCAAGGAGACTCTGAACATCACTGATCTGGACAATAAAGTTGCAATGGTAGCCTTGGAGCATGGTACCACCGACCTGTACTTTAAGAGATCATTGGCAAAGCATCCCCCGGAGAATATGGCTGATCTCCAACGAAGGGCTTCTAAATACATCAAGGCCGAGGATAGCACGAAGAAGGAAGTCACGTTAGGCAATGGCCAAGGGAACAATGATACAAAAAAGCGTAAGCAAGGGCAGGAGTACGATGCTAAGGACAAGTATCCCCGAACTAGCAAAGACTCTGATTCGCCACCAAAAAAGAACTTGGGACCAAGGTTCTCTGACTATGCAAGGTTGAATGCCCCTAGAAGTCAAATCTTGTTGGAAATTGAAAAGGATAAAGACTTCCGATGGCCGAAGCCACTCAGGGGAGACCCCGCAAAGAGGAATAAGGATCAGTACTGTAGGTTCCACCGAGATGTAGGACACGACACGGATGATTGCAGACAGTTGAAGGATGAGATTGAATTCTTGATCCGTAAAGGAAAGCTGAACAATTTCACAAAGGGTGGAGATCAAGGAACCCAAAGAGGGGATTACAACAGGAGAAACAATGACAGAAGGGATAACGATCGTGACCGTAGCACGCAGCCCCGAGGGCCGGTTATCAACATGATCTGGGGAGGCCCAACAGCGGCCGGTACAACTCGGAATTCTCGAAAGGCATACGCAAGGGAGGTAATGCACATTGTGGGAGAGGCCCCGAAGCGTGCTAAAACTGAGATGGTAATTGGGTTCGATGATTCGGATTTGGAAGGGGTGAAGTTCCCCCATGATGACCCGCTGGTCATAACTCCTGTGATTGGAAATTCAGAAGTAAAACGAGTCTTGATAGACAATGGAGCTTCTGTGGATATTTTGTTTCATGATGCGTTTGTAAAGATGGGATACAACGACTCTCAATTGACCCCTGCAAACATGCCTATATACGGATTTAATGGAGTGGAGTCCAACGTTGAAGGGACTATTCAGTTGCCCATGACTATTGGGCAGGAGCCTAAGGAGGCGACTCAGATGCTGAATTTCTTGGTGATTAAAGCAGCTTCAACATACAACGCAATCCTTGGAAGGACTGGATTACATGCGTTTAAGGCTGTGGCCTCTTCCTATCATATGAAGATTAAGTTTCCAACACGGAATGGTGTCGGAGAACAAAAGGGTGATCAGAAGATGGCAAGAAGTTGCTATGTAGCCGCCTTGAGGGCCGATGGAGTCGGGGGGCAGGTCCTTCCAATTGAAGACATGGATGTCCGTGATGATGAAGAACATAGAGGGAAGCCAGCAGAGGATTTGATTCCCATACCCCTAGAGCCGAATGATCCTGAAAAAGTTACTTATGTTGGAGCATCTCTGAAAGAACCCTTGAAGGGCAAGTTGATAGAATTCTTACAAAAGAATAGCGACGTGTTCGCTTGGACAGCAGCTGATATGCCAGGGATTGACCCCCAACTCATAACTCATAAGTTGAATGTTGACCCCAAGAGGAAGACAATAAAGCAGAAGAAGAGAAACTTTGCTCCGGAGAGGCAAGAGGCCATTAAGCAAGAAGTGGATAAGCTCTTGGAAGCTGGTTTCATTGAAGAAATTCACTTTCCCGAATGGTTAGCAAACCCTGTGATGGTCAAGAAAGCAAATGGGAAGTGGAGGATGTGTATAGACTTCACTGACCTGAATGATGCATGTCCAAAAGATTGTTTTCCCCTTCCAAGGATTGACATGTTGATAGATGCCACAGCTGGGCATGAGATGTTAAGCTTCATGGATGGATTCAGCGGCTATAATCAGATTAAGATGCACAAAGATGACATCCCTAAGGTATCTTTCATAACTGACTTTGGTGTCTTCTGTTATCTTGTTATGGCGTTTGGTCTAAAGAATGCAGGAGCTACTTACCAACGCTTGGTGAACAAGATATTTGCCCATCTAATTGGAAAAACCATGGAGGTGTATGTTGATGACATGTTGGTCAAGAGCCTACTCAAGGCTGATCATATTAAGCACCTCGAAGAGGCATTTGAAGTGCTGAGGCACCATAAGATGATGTTGAATCCCGCTAAGTGTGCCTTTGGCGTTGGATCTGGAAAGTTTTTAGGACTGATGGTTTCAAAGAGAGGCATTGAGGCCAATCCTGACAAGATCAAGGCAATTTTAGACATGGAACCACCACGTTCGATAAGAGATGTGCAGAAGTTGACAGGCCGAGTAGCAGCATTAGGAAGGTTCATCTCCAAGTCTGGTGATAAGTGTTTGCCTTTCTTTCAAACATTAAAGAAGGTAAAGAATTTTGAATGGACACCTGAAAGCCAAGAGGCCTTTGAACAATTGAAGAAATATATGGCTGAAGCCCCGCTGTTGGCCAAGCCTAGCATCGGAGAGACTCTTTACCTATACCTGGCGGTATCTGAGCAAGCATTGAGTGCCGTCCTCATACGAGAAGAGAATAAGGTTCAGAAACCTATCTACTACGTGAGTAAGGTGTTGCATGGAGCTGAGTTGAACTATTCTACCATTGACAAGTTTGCTTTGGCATTGGTAACGGCTTCAAGGAAACTGCGACCTTATTTTCAGTCACACAAGATTGAAGTCCTGACGGACCAGCAATTGAGAAGTATCCTGCATAGCCCGAAGGTCAGTGGAAGGCTAATTAAATGGGCAATCGAACTCGGAGAATTTGACATTGCATATAAGCCTCGGACAGCCATCAAGGCTCAGGCATTAGCTGACTTCGTGGTTGAATGTACCATTGGCAACCAAGAAGTCGGGGGGCAGGAGATAGTAACCACCCCTGGAGTTGAGAGTAAAGATGAAGATCTGGTACCTGATCAGAAAGAGTATTGGGTGCTCTATTTTGATGGAGCATCAAAAACAAAATCTAGTGGTGCAGGTTTGGTTTTGCAAAGCCCCGATGGGTTCACGGTTGAATACGCTTTGAAGTTGGACTTTCCTACAACCAACAATGAAGCTGAATATGAAGCATTAATAGCTGGATTGGGATTGGCCAGAGTCATGAGGGTCAAGAACCTCAAGGTGTGTGGAGATTCAAGACTGGTAGTCTCGCAAGTGAATGGTGAGTTTGAGGCCAAGGATGAAACTATGGCAAAATACCTCAGAGTCGTGAAAGCAGTTATGACTCAGTTTGAGGAGTGCTACCTGGAGCACATTCCTAGGGAAGAGAACGTTAAGGCCGATGCCCTCTCTAAGTTCGCCTCTTCTGAAATAGAGAATTATGCAGGTAGTGTTTACTTCCAGGTCTTGAAGGCCCCGACCATCAATTCTAAGTTGGTAGCACCTATCGATGTTGGAAGCTGCTGGATAGATCCTATTAAAGCTCATCTAGAAACCGGATGGCTCCCCAGCAATGCCTTGGAGGCACGAAAATTGTCAGTGAGAGCATTGAGATACGCCTTAATTGAAGGCATCTTATACAAGAGATCGTTTGTCATCCCGTACTTGAAGTGCCTAAGGCCCCAAGAGGCAAGAGAAGCATTGGAAGAAGTTCATGAAGGGATCTGTGGGCAGCACTTGGGGGGCAGAGCCTTAGCTCACAAGATTACCCGCCTGGGGTTCTATTGGCCGGAGATGTTAGCAGATGCCCAGGATTATGTCAAGAAGTGTGATAGATGTCAGAAACATGCCCCTGTTGTAAGGCAGCCTCCTGAAAGGTTAACTTCAATCAGCTCTCCCATTCCGTTTGCTATGTGGGGAATGGACATTCTTGGTCCTTTCCCCATGGCTTCAGCACAAAGGAAGTTTCTGATTGTCGCCATTGATTACTTCACTAAGTGGATTGAGGCTAAGCCTTTAGCCAAGATAACCACCAAGCAAGTTTCCCATTTCTTTTGGGAGAACATAATCTGCAGGTATGGAATTCCCCGAATCCTTGTGACAGATAATGGGACACAATTCAACAATGAAGAGTTCAGAAAGTACTGTGAGGAAAATGCTATCGAGCTTCGTTTTACTTCGGTAGCTCACCCGCAAGCTAATGGACAGGCTGAGGTAGCCAATCGGATTATTCTTGATGGACTTAAGAAGAGGGTCGAACGATTGAGAAATACTTGGGTGGATGAATTACTGCCTATACTTTGGGCATATCGTACTACTTGCAAAGTAACAACTGGGGAAACCCCTTTCCTACTGGCTTATGGAGCTGAGGCAGTCGTACCAATAGAAGTCATGCATGCATCACCTAGAATTGAAGCATTCGAGCCAGAGACTAATGAAGAAGGCATGAGGCTCGCCTTAGATTTGATTGATGAAGTCAGGGACGAGGCAAATGCCAGAAATGCGGGGCATCAAAAGAAAGCATCTTTCTACTATAACCACAGGGTTAAGGAGAGGTTCTTTCAACAAGGTGACTTGGTTCTTAGGAAGATCGAGGCTTCTGGAGTTGGTCAGAAAGGAAAGTTAGCCCCAAACTGGGAAGGGCCGTATCGAGTCAAGAAGACATTAGGACGAGGATCTTACAAACTGGAAACCTTGGACGGGGTTGAGGTGCCCCGGACTTGGCATGCATTGAACCTCAAGGTTTACTATGTTTAAGCTCTCCTGAAAAGGACCTAGCTTTTTGCCTATGTAATAGAAGTAGAAATAAGGTTGATGAAACCATTCCAAGTTTTTTAAAAAAAAAAAACTTGAGATATTGGAAGTAGAGTATCTATGTAAGGGCTGTGCCCGTTTCTTCATATTAATAAGACTATCATACATTTTCGCATAAGACATGAACTCTACTCATTGATATTTATGCATAAAATGCTAGACTACACATGCGAGTATAAATAAGCTGAGAAGCATTAAGGACGATGGATTATGAATTTAAAAGTTATGCCCGAAGGCAGAATACATAACCAACTAGTTCAAAATAAGTTAACGAAAATACAAAGTCATGCCCGAAGGCAGAGTGCATAAATAGAAAGATAAAGATGTCAGCTACTAAGCATCTCCAGTATGCTCATCCTCTCCGGCTGCACCAGGGTGAGCAGAGGAATCTGGCTCTAGGATCCTCTCATCATCCTCTGGGTCCTCCTCCCGTGTGTCCTGCACTGCCAAGGCCATAGGAGCATGAGGGCTAGGGAAGTCTGAAACACTAAGGGTGCCAGGAAATCTCCTAGTAACCTCAGCAAGAGCTTCATCCCATCCCTGAGTAAACTGATAAGGGAATAGAGAGTCGTCATGCTTCTCCATGAAGCCCATATACTCCTGGGAGGCAAGGTATTCGTCAATCAGGTCATCCTTGTCCTTCCTGAGAGAGACATTTTCAGCCTGAGACTCTAAAAGCTCTTTTTCCCTCCTCGCTAAAGTGGCCTTGACAGAGCCCAGTTCATCCTGGGAGTCATCAAACTTGGCCTTGTAAGTCTCGTAGTTGGAACGCCAAGTCTTAGCTTGGAATACGACTCCCTGGAAGTTGGCATTAGCCTGCAAAAGACAAAGTTAAAACCACGGTTCAGGTGACAAAACAAGTACATAAAAGAGTGGATAGAAAGGAGCTTACAGCTGCGAAGGCCTGAGCTCCAGCACTCTCAGCTCCTTCAAGAGTGGAGCCAGATACATAGTCCTTGAAGTCACCAGGGGTGATGGAGTGATAGGACCAATCCATAGCATGCTTGCAGTCTCCAACAATGGAGTCTTTCTTCCTAATACCCCAGTTGGGGCGCCAAGCACTCTTGGAGGAGCCATCTACCTCCTCAACATCAGCCACATGGGGCCTCAAGTAGGCATCCGAGGCTGTTGGGGCTCGAGGATCTTTCCCTGAACGAGCCCTTTTCAGCCTAGCAGTGTCCCCATCTTCTGGCTCATTGGTCTTGTTGATAAAAGCTGCAGCTGCAATTACAAAACAAAAGACAAATAATAGGTATGAGATAATCATATTCAAATAAAGGAAGGCAAAAGAAAGGAAATTACCCTTATTGCCCACTCGGGAAAGTCCCAAAGTCTTAAGTTGGAACTCATTCAGGAGATCCCAAGCCATAGTAGAATAATTATCTTTGATGAGCTCCTGGTAGGCAAGGGTCTCTTCCTCATTCAGCTCAATGTCATTGGCACTTCCATCTACTACCTTACCAAAGGTACTACGAAAAACATTGCCCCAATCTCCACCTTCCCATATCAAGTACATGAACTCCTTCTTCCACTTTGGGTTGGAGTCAGGAATAGATTGGGGGTGAAAGATTGGAGGAGTAGAAGAACGGTGACTAATGTAAACCCAACCCGGGGTAGATTCAGCAGAATTTTTAAATTGAAATATTTTCCTAAAGAGAGCTACAGAAGGAGGGAATTTGTTTTTAAGGCAAAGGACCAGAAAACAGTTGATCACCCTCCAAGAATTGGGAGGAAGTTGACAAGGGTTAACTCCTACATCTGCTAAAAGCCTAGGGATAAACTCATGAAAAGGGAATCGAACCCCTGCAACAATGGCACCCCTATAAATACAAAGTGCATTGGGGCGCCAATGGCAAGATCGATCCCCAGGTTCAGCTGGGATAAGCCTATAGGGATATTCTATTTTATACATCCTATTATAGTCAGTGATTTTTTCTATGTCATGGAAAATGTTGCTATGATTATAGGAATCAAGGTGTGACAGGGATGGAAAATCTTCTTTACGATTTAAAATCATATCCTGTAAACTCATGAAGGAAGAACGAATAGTGATACCTCTTTTTGAGGCCACTTGCAGTTTCTGGAAACGTTGAGTAGCACGATCTTCAGCCATTTCTTCAAATCTTCAAAGAAAAATTATGATGATCAAAGAAAATCTGCAAAGAACAAAGAAGTGTTTAGAACAATCTTCAAATCTTCAAAGGAATTGAAGGAAAACCCAGAAAAAAGGCAATCTTCAAACTAAAAAACTAGAAATTCTGGAAAGTACCTTGAATGTTCTTCAAATCTTCAACAACAACTGAGAAATCTCTGGAAAAATTCCCAGAAATCCTTGAGCAATCTTCAAATCTTCAAAGATTGGAAGAAAAATCACTAGAAAACTTGAAGGGTGCCTTTGAATCTTCAAAGAAAGAGGATCAAACTTAGAGAAAATTTCTTAAGGGAATTAGGAACTTTTGAGAGAGTTTTTTAGAAACTTTTGTGATGAAGTGAAAGTGAAAACTTTGGCCTTTATATAAGCAAAAAGATAGGGGATTTCAACCGGTTAAAATGAATATCAACCGGTTGTAGCCTGTTCAAAACTTTTATGGGCTGTCAACACAAAGTGGACTTTAAAAAGGCCCAACAACACTAGGCTTGTTAAGGCCCAAGTTTAGTTAAAACAATTAAAGGCCTGTCATGGCCCAACCCATATTAATGAACCTAATTAAGGTTTTAATTTAAGGTCATATTGACCAAAAGTTGAAGCCCAAGTCAAAGTCAATTAAGAGCCCACGAGGAGAGGCCCAGAATTAAGGCCCAAAAGCGAAACAAGCGTCCTAAGCAAAAGTTGTCTGAGGTCGTGACCAACGACCTCATTTGACAATACAATTTCGAGCTCGATCAAACGACCTGGAAAGTCAAGTAAAAATCCAATTTGAGGTCGAAAATATACTGGGGCTAGCTCGTAAGTTTGAGGTCGAAAAAGAACAGAAAGTCACCTAAAATCTATACGACTTGAAACCCATTTTGAGGTCGATATTCTCTGAAATTGAGATCGAAATTCTGAGCTCGAAAATGAACTGGAAAATTGGGAAATTCCTAACGACCTAGGACTAAGTTTAAGATCGTTTAAAACATTATTCGAGCTCGTAAATATGAGGTCGTTATAACAGGGTTTGAGATCGTTAATTTGAGGTCGAAATTGAACTGAGAAACATGGGAAGTCCTTTCGACCTGGGACTTATTCGAGGTCGAAATTATATTGAGTTGAGGTCGCAGACTCCTGGTCGAAAATCAACTGCAAAACGAGCTCCAAGCCCACGACCTGGAACACTTTGAGCTCGAAGTTTGAGCTCGAAAATGAGCTGAAAAAAGACAGAATTAAATTCCAAAAATTCCAGAAAAGTAGAAAAATAATTTTTAAAATTATTTTATGCATGAAGCACAATTTAATATTTTTGATTGATATGTCAAAAATAAAGAAAAATACCCGTGGGTACCAGAAAAATCCTAAAAATTTAGGAGAAATATAAAAAAATATGAGGAATTTTATTAATAATTCCTTAAAATAAATGGGCAAATTTCAATAACAAAAGTTGTTCGAAAAATTGTTTAACCTCGAATAAGGCAAATCGTCGTAAATGTGTAGGTCGCTCCACACTTTACATTCAAGGCGATACATGTGAAACACTAGTGTACATAAACCTTTTAACTTCAACGAAAACCTGATCAGTTTTCCTAGAAGTTGGGGGGCAAATGATATGGGCTAAAAGTAAGCCCTAAGGACACATTTAATGTGGCATTAATTAGACCTAGAATGGTCCAAACGTGGGGCCCACCAGATGGGCCCAAACTCCAATTATAATATTAATTTCGTAATTAATATTTGGGGGTAATTAACAGCTGGGAGATACAAGTTAGATAAGGACGTTATCCCTACGAAAAGTAGCCTCCAAGCCACACAATCATACAAGGAAACTGACTCCTACAAGGAAGGAGTCTAGAACCTTCCTCAAGGATGACTTGCCCACCAAGTCTCCTAACCCTACCCTAATTCTGAGGCTTCTCAGCCTATATAAAGGGTCAGACCCCTCAACCTAGAACTACGTTTTATTGGCTTGATTCTCTAATTACAGAGATACGTAGGCATTCTGTGAGGACCGTTTAAGTCTCGAACGCAGAAGCAGCCATTAAAGCACGAAGCTCACGAACCCTAGCATTAAATACACAAACCCTAGCCGCAATAATTTAAACCTAGTTTTTATTCCACAACACCTAATTTTTACATATATCACTTGTATGACAATGTTTATCCATAAAAGTCAAATCCTAAAAATAAAATGAAATTTATAACATCAATATGACATTTTAATAGCTAATACAATCTTTTATAGTGAGCCGTCTTCCCATTAAAAACGTTTCGATCCGCTCTCGTTTGAGATCGAAATTCCAACTTCATTACATATTATTGATGATACTTATCTTACACAAAAAAAATTTTCTTTAAAATCAAAACCTAAAAAATAGAGTGAATCCAATTTATACTTTCTCTAGACTTTCTAAAATGACTTAATTGCAGGAGGATGGCCTCAACTATTTGTTTTTTGCACAAAAATGGCCCAAGTATAAAAGTAGACAGTGTGATGGCCTAACTATATTTTTTAAATAGCCGAGTGTATTCAATTTGTGACTTAACTACAACATGATGGCTGAACAATGTTTTTTTTAACACAAAAATGGCCCAAAAATAAAAATAAACAACAATTTTTACATTAATTTAGATGGAATGCAATCATCTGCTTAAAATAATACTTGGGCCATTTTTATGCAAAAAAAAAAAATAGTTGAGGCCATCCTCATGCAATTAAGTCTTAACAAAATTTATGGAGTTTTAGAAAATGAAAACAGATCTTATTTTCTCTTTATATTAAAGATACTTCTGTATTTATTTGGGATTCCTGCATGAGAATGTTCTTTTATTATGTTAACAAATCAATTTTTTTCTTTTTAAATACGATGACTTTTTTTTATGACAATAGTATTTGGATTTATGAATATATTTCCTGTCGTTTTGTTAACATTTCAAAATAGGGTGTTTGACACGCATTTTAAGGTGGAATTTAAGGATAGTTTCATAATTTATTTTTGAAATTTTCTCTTTTTTTGTATAAAAGTAGAACAATCCTATTTTTATACAAAAAAAGAAAATTTTAAAAATAAGTTATGAGTTGTCCTTAAAATTCACCTTAAAATGCGTGCCAGAAAATGACAAAAAAAGTGTTAATAATTGGGTAGGACGGAGGGAGTAATATAAAAAATTATAATTTAAGAAGATCATACTTTCTATAAAATATTTAATTATATTTCTGCTCTATATATTCAAACACCTATTTTACTTCTAATACAACGTTTTTTATATGTTTATTTCTATAAAATTGAATTCCTATTCTACTTCCAATGGAACTTTTAATCATATGCCTTATAAATACTAATTCTACTTACAATAGAACTTCTAATCATATAATTTAAGAAGATCGTACTTTTTATAAAATATTTAATTATATGTCTGCTCTATATATTCAAACACCTATTCTACTTCTAATAGAACTTTTATTTATATGTTTTTTCTATAAATTCGAACTATTATTCTCTATAAATTCGAACTCCAATTCTACTTCCAATAGAACTTTTATGCATATGCCTTATAAAAACTTATTCTACTTCCAATAGAACTTCTAATCATATGTCTTACCTATAAATTCGAACTCTTCTTCTCTATAAATTCGAACACATATTCTACTTCTAATATGTTAAATGATATTTTATATTTATTAATGTTTAAAATTCAAAAATTCTAAAAAATTAGAAAAATAGATTGAGACGATCTTAGAGCGCCACCTAAACTCCCGCGTACCCTCCTTTATATATATATATTGATTATCGAATTAGAAATTCAGCTGTGCAGTTTTTGTATTTTTATCGCTCAACTATTTTACGTGTGGTGGCAACATGAAGGTTTATTTATAGTCATGGTATTTAAGTATAGTGGAATGTGTTTCCATCTTAATAAGCTAGGTTCAATGCCACAGTATTGCTAGAGAGACTGAGGAACAAAAGGATGGTCTTTGTGGGAGATTCATTGAACAGGGGCCAGTGGGTTTCAATGGTGTGCCTTGTCGACAAAATCGTACCTCCAGCGTTCAAATCCATGCACTTCAGCTTCAATAATTCCTTGATCACACTAAAAGTTAAAGTGAGTATGGAATTTAAGTAAAAACTATATTTTTCAACAAGAAAATCTCTGTTTCTGGAATTTTTATGATTTCATACATTCAAATTTTATGTGTGCAACTAATATATATGTTTAGGTCTAGGTAAGCATTTTCCAAAGTACAATTATATGGAACACATAAATTTAGCTACTGTTTGATAAATATGATGAAGGAATGTAATGCCTCGATCGAGTTCTATTGGTCACCTTTGCTAGTGGAATCAAACTCAGACGATCCTGTGAACCATCGCTTACCAGATCGGATTGTAAGAGCACAAGCCATTGACAAGCATGCTAGGCACTGGACTGATGCAGATATCCTCATCTTCAATACCTATCTTTGGTGGAAAAGTCCTTTTATGAACACAATTGTATGTACAGCAATAAACTAAACTATTAGGAGTAGTTCTTCAGAGCAATTCCAATGCTCTTCCCTTTCCTTAACCCCTAAAATAGGAATTATTATTAAAAATATAGGTAATGAAAATTATGTTTCACTCCAATCATATACCCTATATTCATATCCTATATTTTAAAAGTAATTTTTAGTGTAGTTTTTTGAAATTTAAATTTTGAACATTCTTATAAATTAACCAATAGGAGATGAGGTAGATGAGGTGGAGGATATAGGGGATCTAATTTTGATCTCTCAAATAAGGGTTATATTTTCTCTCCCCTAAAAAATAAAGGGGATGAGGGTAGGGTTGGAGCTTTATTTTTAAACTAAAATCCCTATATTTGTCCACATAGACACATTATAGGTAATGAACATGTATAGTTGGAGTTGCCCTCAATCAGTTACTCACTTGGGTTTTTTT
This sequence comes from Kitagawia praeruptora, assembly GCA_037693485.1. Taxonomy (NCBI): domain Eukaryota; kingdom Viridiplantae; phylum Streptophyta; class Magnoliopsida; order Apiales; family Apiaceae; genus Kitagawia; species Kitagawia praeruptora. Next base: position 122,257,481 of record CM075346.1, on the reverse strand, counting down.
CAAAAATATACTAGAAAATTGAAATCTTTGCGTTTTTACCTGTGTTATTAAAATCGGACCGGACCGGCCGGTTCAACCGGTCCGACCGCTAACCGGTGGCTGGTCCGGTTCGGTTCACCCCAAAAACCAGTCCTCCGGTTTTCCTGTTCAGAACCGGTAAGAACCGGCCAAAAACCGGACAAAATCGGTACCGAACCGGACCGGTGGCCGGTTTTTTGAAAAAAATTGGTTTATGAGGTCTAAAAAAACCGGTACAAGTACAATCTGAAAAAAACCGGTTTATGAGAAAAAAACCGATTTTTTACAAAATTTATTCATAATTTTCATATTGTATTATATATTTATATAATTATATATATATATAATATTAAATATATATAATTATATATATATATATATAATATTAAATATATATATAATTTATATATTACATAATTATGACATCACACCGGTTGAACCACTGGTCGAGCCGGTTGAACCAATCGAACCAGTAACCAGTAGGGCTTCCGGTTCGATGCCCGGTTCGGTTCTGAGAACACAGGTTTTTACTGTAAACTATCTAATGCGACACTTATTCTACCTAATGCGTCCGCTGCGCGGCCTAATGCGACAGAAAAGTTAGTATTTTTGCAATTTAGAAACTTAGATAGTATTTTTGCAAAAAAACTTAGTTTTTTCAGTATTTTTGCTAAAAAACCTTATTTTTTTTTCATGTTAATCATTATTACGCTTGCCAATGTACATTTTTAATCGTTAATATCTTCAATTTCATTTTAGTACTAAATATAAAAACTTCACTGTATTAAAGTACTCAAAAATGCGAATCAAACAAAATCACGCATGACTGTATTTTATATTATAAATTATGCATAAATTAGTAGTCAATCGCTTACAATGAATAGTGCAAAAAGTCAAAACAAAAAAAGTAAAAGGGAATAGAGGGAGTAGTACATAGCATAGCATTAAGGGCCCGTTTGCCTCCTCTTATTTACAACTTATAAGTTACTTATTTCGGAAAAAAAATCGTATTTACATGCCCTTTTTTAGAGAAAAATGTGTATGGAGAGTTTAATATTCATTATCTTGTAAAAATAAGTTACTTATTTCAGAAAAAAGTACATATTTCCTAACTTTTTTCCAGAATAAGTAACTTATTTCTGAAAAATAAGATTTCCCAAACGAGCCCTAAATTTAAAATTTTGTTAAAAACAAAATTATCAGGTGTGGACGTGGGGTACATTTGGAAGTACAGATGGAATATTCAAAAGAGTGGAGATGTTACGCAGCTATGAAATGGCACTGAAGACATGGTCTGATTGGTTAGAAATCCATGTCGACCGCAACAAGTAACAATTATATTTCATGAGCATGTCTCCAACTCATGAATGGTAATTAACCAAATTAAAGTTATTTTCTTGCTAAATTAGTTAAGATTGTTCATGTCGTTCTTTTAATATATCAGGGGCGAAGAATGGGGTAGGACTACCTATGAAAATTGCTACAATGAGCAAGAAATGATCGAAAAAGAAGGATACAGAGGAAGAGGAACAGACCCTAGAATTATGAGGATTGTGGAGAATACCATAGATGACTTGAAGAGGAGAGGCTTGCAAGTGAAATTGATGAACATAACTCAACTTTCGGAGTACAGAAAAGACGGTCATCCATCAATTTACAGGAAGCAATGGGAGGTTTTAAATGAAGAACAATTGGCGAAGCCAACTAGTTATTCAGATTGTATACATTGGTGTCTTCCTGGGGTTCCTGATGTTTGGAATGAACTCCTATATGCTCACATGTTCACCTGATATTTCAAGACAAGTAATTCTAATCAAATTTGTCGAAAGGATCGTGTTAGTTTAATAGTTTAATACTTTATTGCTTTAGATTTTTTCGTTCTGAAAAAAATATTTAACTTCTTGCAGTTTAATTTTTATATCGCAAATTGGCACGAGCTTGTTAAGAAGCTACTTCCGGTGGATCAGGGATTTCTGTCTACTCTAGATTGTTATTATATCTGTGTAATGTACATGTGTGTTTAGACCATACTCTAGACTATAAAAGAGTGATGTACAATGGACGTCTTAGATACTAATGCTACTCTTTTACTTCAAGCCATGTTTGCTTGAGAAAATAGAGAGATCGGTCCAAACCACTGGCGAAACCAAGAGAGAACTGGAATCTAAAAAATTATCGCTAAATTTTGCATGCCGGGTTGAACTTTTAAGATTTTTATATTGCTGGGTTAGCCTCTCTTCATTCCGCAGTAGGTCCAAACCTCAAATCACTAACAGATTCAGATGAACTAACTACTTTTAAATGCTTTAACCTAACGTTAGTACAGCTAAAGTTGCTAACAGGCCTCCCACACAAACGTGTTCTGTTATTTTTTTTTCTAATTTGCAAACATGTATTATAGACTCATATTGCCAAACAACGTGTATCCCTCCTATTTACCATGCACTCCCTCCAAGTTTTTGTTGTTTATTGTATGTAGATTATGACGATTTCCCGTTTAAATAAACTTTAAGAGTTGCTGCATTAGGCAAATTTGCAAGAGGCATGGCCGAGTTAACACAAGATACCTTAATGCAAATATCAAAGAGTAATTATTAGATAAATCAAACATAAGAAGTGTATCAGGAAGACCATGAGGTATAAAACTCATGTATTTCTAACATGCAAAGGCAAATAGCCAGCAGCTGAAGCAACAATGTTCCACGCAGACTTTATCTAATATTTCGATAAAGTAACTGGAATCATTTGCCAGAAACTGAAGTAACAATGTTCCACTTTAATGAATCCATAAACTAACTGGAATCGACCTGCTACACTTATCATCTCAATACATATCTATAACCTTTATTAATAAGCGAAACCACTTTTTAATCCGCAAACTATATTTTGGTTTCACCCCTTTTTGGTTTCACCCCTAATGTCCTATTTCTACTAGAATTTTATATTATATTTTTAATAAAAACATATAAAACTTATTATAACTCTATAATTCTCTTTTTTGTAATTATTGGTTCGCACCATATTTTAGTTTCACTCCTAAACTCTTTTTTCTACTAGAATTCTATATTGTTTTTTAATTAAAGTTGAGTAAATTACAAGGTGGTGGCTAAATTTTACCCCAATTTTTAAAATGTTGGCTAGGTTATCAGATTTTCAAAATGTTGGCTGAAATTTCCATTCCGCATTTCAAAAAGGTGTCTCCCGTTAAATCCCTCCTAACAGCTCTAACGGAGCAGGGGTAAAGTTGGATTTTCCAGAAAATACAAAGATCATATAAATTCTGTATATATATGTAAGTTGTATGGCCTGGACTGTCACCATTTCATCCAACCCACCACGACCATCACCTCTCCTTTTCATTCTCCAAAGCCAAACACCACCACTGCTTTCTCCTCCGACCAACACCCTCCACCCATTTCCTCCGACCTCCGCTGTTCTTCTTCTTCGGCCACCCAATCACCCATTGCTTTGAAGACTTGCGGGGGATAAAAAGAAGTAGCCTATAAATAGTAGGCAAACCACGATACATTTGCAATATTGCTATTTAGCTCAGTAACAACCGGAATACGAGATCATACAATGTCTTCGACCACCACTGCTACTTCCCTCCTCGCAGCTAAGCCACCCCCGTTCAACCGCCTCGACCACCCCTCCTCTTTCATCAACCTTCGCTGCCGACTGCAAACCCATAGCCTCCCCTTTTACTTCGACCACCAACCCAGCCCCATAAACCCAGCCCCTTTTCTTCAGCCACCACCATTCACCACCGACCACCATTCACCACCGACGCCTGCCTTTCAACAACCCACAACCTTCTTGAAGAGAACCGATATTCATCTTCTTGAAGATGTGCATAGCACCGCCTCTATAGAGAACCCAACAAACATACATACTTCAACACAAACATACATACTTCAACACATACATACATATATAGAGAACTCCAGAAAAACCCCTAAATTTGGAAGACGATCCATCGAACTCCAGAAGCCCAATTCAATCACACCCAGAAACCCATATATTAAACCCAGAACCCAGAGAATCCTAATTGAACATAGCACACAAGATTTGAAGCAATCGAGATTCAACTCAGCAATTGAGAGAAATAATCGATATAGGTTAAAAATTGCAAACCCTTGTAGTAGTTTTACTAAAATACCCTTAAAAATGTGGGATTATTTAAAGTTAACGGTGCATACTTAACGGAATTTAACGGGAGACACCTTTTTGAAATGCGGAATGGAAATTTCAGCCAACATTTTGAAAATCTGATAACACGGCCAACATTTTGAAAATTGGGGTAAAAATTAGCCACCACCTTGTAATTTACTCATTAAAGTTAAAAAATATATTACAACTATAATTCTCTTTTGGCAATTATTGGTTCGCACCATATTTTGGTTTCACCCCTAAACTCCTATTTCTACTAGGATTCTATGTTGTTTTTTAATTAAAAAAATAAAAAACCTAAAATAATAAAATTGTTGTAATCCTAGAACAATTGTAGTTATTTCGAGCCCTTTAAGCCTATTTCTTCTAGGATTCCAAGTTATCATTAATAAAATAGTAAAATTGTTATAATCTTAAAACAATTGTAATTCTTTTATTATAAGCATATTAAGTTACAAAATAATCTAGGAGTGTCATATATATCGTATTTTCTTGATTTTCTTAAAATAATCTTAAATTAATAATAAACTTTATTAATAAGCAAAAACCCCGTTTTAATGATATTTCAGTCTCCATATTTGATTTTCCCCCAAAATTTTAATCTTCCGAATTGTTGAAATTCTGCTATAAATATAATTGTTTCTTTATTATAACCTATTGAGTTGTATAAAAACATAACCTTTTGAGTTACATTTTTTTTTATTTATATTATTAATTTAAATTAATTTTCTCGGTCCGTGCTTCGCACGGGTTATCATGTAATGAAGATGTAAGAAGAAAATATGCTACTAGCCAATATAAACTTGAGACAAAGACTCACTCTTCAGTTTGCGAAAAACATAACGAGGGGGAAGGCAATTTTGAAGAAAGTACAATATATGGCAAAAACATCCCATATAGTTCCTTCGACATTGGGTTTAATCAGGCGCAGTTTACATTCTTTCGTAGGATTCTTGATTACGATATTTGTCATTTATGTCATTTATTTCCCCCGCGAAAATGGAAGGCTATTTGATCAGAAAGAAGAACTGTTGACTAATAACAGTACTACTAAATGTAGTACTAATCATAATCAGTCGTCACAAAGCTGTGATTTATTTTCTGGGAGATGGGTATTTGATAACATGTCTTACCCTCTATACAAAGAAGAAGAATGCACATTCATGTCTGATGAATTTGCTTGCCAAAAGTTTGGCAGAAACGATATGAAATATCAACACTGGAGATGGCAACCTCATCAATGTAACCTTCGAAGGTCTCTCCCTTTCTAAAGCCTGATCTCTTCATGTATATAGCCAAAATTAAAATGAGACTGGAAATTCGATAAATTTCAACATCAATTTAAATATGTTCGGCTTGTCTAGACTATTATCGTTTAACTACTGTCAATAGGTAAGCGCGGAGGAACAAGAGAGGCTAGGTTGCCAAGAAGATAGACTGCCATATGTATCATGACATGTACATGAAGGTTAAGGGTCATGTCTACAAAAATAGGCGTGTACTGATGGAGAGCATCCACGAAATGAAGGCTGAGAAGGCTAGGGAGAAGATTATTGCTGATCAGCTTGAGGCAAAGAGAGCAAAGAACAAGGCAAGTAGAGAGAGGAAGATTGCTAGAAGGGAGGAACGTTTGGCTCAGGGGTATGTTATGATAAGTAACCAACTCATCTAAAACCTTAAGGTAACCAACTCATCTAAAACCTTAAGGTGTTAGAGGAAGGCCTTATATGGATCTTATATTATATTCTAACATGTTAGATAGGCCATCCTTGAAGTTTGCAAGTCAAGTAGTTTCAAGTTGTATAAAAAAATTAAAATTTCAGGTTAAAGATTAAAGGAAGATATCTGTTAGCTAAAAAATATCTGAAATCGGATTACATTGTTTGATCAATACTTCTGTTATGAATTTTTAAAGGGACCTGGGGAGAAAGCACAACAAGCCCCAGCAGCAGCTGCTGCTCCTTCTCAGGCTCAGTAAGTATTTAACTATATGTTTCATCGGTTTTCTAATAAGCATGGAGTACACAATTCATTTTTGTTTTTACAGGCGGTCTAAGAAATCAAAGAAATAAAACCTTCAACCATGACACTAACAGGGAAGCTGTTCTGGATGAATTTTGTGGGGTTCTTTTTCTTGCCCTGTTGTTTTCTCCTTTTTCCTTATTTATTTATATGTCAGGATAATAATCTTGTTATTTCGACTGGAGATATAATTTCAATATTTTGCATGTTCTTCTTATCTAACTCGGAAGTGTGAATGTGTGTGTAATGTTGAATTGTTTCTTTAGAATTGCAGTTTCCGGTATGTCTTCTGTCTAAGCTTGTCTTTTGTAACTTGTTTGTACCACATGCATCGATTGTGGTGGTCCTGACTAATTCAATGCTGTATTCGAGCTGGTTTTGTGTAGCATATGTTCACCATATGAAAACAGATCAACAACCAACATTTTACCCAATTCCTTATAGAAACTATCAGTAAAGTTCACAAGATCATTCAAAATTGCACCCAGAACATCAGATAGTAGTTTCAGTTGCACAACATAAAAATGTAAATATATAACAAAAGTTAATCTATAACCTCGGATGCAAAGACAACAGAGACTAAAAGGGATGAACAAAGTTTAAACCTTCTTGTTTCTTTCGAGTTCTTTAATGAGTAATGTTGCAGTGATACTTTCCAGATATATATTCTGGATCAAGATTAATCAATGACTTGATTTCTCTTCGTTTGCTAACTCTATATTCACAAAAGGGAAAACTGATTATGTCACAGCAATGCGAGAAAGGACTCTAAAAAGTGATTGATGTCTCGTGTATTATAGTATAAATCTTTATTTTGACTCACCTGGATCTACTGGATGCTATAAAGAAGGTGTTCGATACTCAAGCATTGTTTTTCTATCCGTTCTGTTGTGATTTTAAATGCTTGCCAAGCCTCTATTGGTTTTAATTTAAAAAGATTTATGAACTTCTAATATATATAACGGCTGAAGCTAGTTATTATTACACAAACTTGTTCCAGTGACTTATCATCATGTTATACATTATCTGGTTCCCTTGATAAATTAACATGCTCTGTCTATCTATCACCCACAGAAATGTCTGCATATTTATTGACATTCCCATATAGCCATGTTATCCCAGAAGACTGTTCCCGGCCCGTGAGATAGTTGCTGGATATTTGAGCTTAGCCTCTTTGCACTGTTTCTTCCATTGGACTTTCACAAACTCCAAGCCTCACAATAAATGTAAATGTGGTGCCCTTGCCAAGGCCTTCACTCCTTACCCAAATGTGACCTCCCATGAGATTAACAAACCTAAATATGCCATTAATTTATAGAGGAGAAAGGACTTGTTTCACCATCACAGCGAGTTCTAAACAATTTAAACAAATCAACTAAAGAGAAACATATGATGAACAATTTAACTTTGATTGATACCGTTTGCAGATGGCAAGTCCGAGACCAGGGTCACCTCCGTCATGAGGTGATGCCCTTTGATACTCTGAAAATTTTGTGAACGCTCAAAGAAGATCTTCAGAGGTGATACCTTTCCCAGAATCTTTTACCTGCAGGATGGGAAATCAGGAGAAGAAAGGGTGTGGCTCTCTGTAGTGGCAGGAAATGTTGGATTCATCTTGTGTAATCATTAAGTAACAAATATTAGTTTAGCTAAAATATATGACAAGGTTTAACCGTCCAACTTGCACTAGCAAATAGAAGTAGCTATCACTTTGCATAGGGAAAAATTCAGGAGTCCTGCAGACTTCTAAATACTCTGGTGTTGCAAAAGAAGCCTCTACAGAAATTCGACCTTCCTTTGTGAACTTGACAGCATTTTCGATGATGTGTAGAAATACATGCATGAGGCGTTTCCCATCACCAATAGCACTAACAGGTATATCTTTGTCCAAATTCAAATCCATTGATAACTTCCTTGCAGAAGCTATAGTTTTAACCAAATTCATACCCTGCATTTAAAGAAAAACAGTAACATAATGAAGTTCAAACGAGTCGGTCAGTCAAAAAAATATCGTGAACATATTATGAACACTGAAGATACTTGTATCTAATTCTAAGCGACCATCATACAGTCTAGAAATATCTAGAACATCTTCTATCAGTACTGAAAGGAGGTTGCAATTCTTTTGAATGGTCTCCATAAAAAATCTTTGATCTGGATCGGAGTTAATTCAGTTTCCAGAAGAAGTGAAGATAAGATAATCACTGCATGCATAGGTGTCATCATTTCATGATACATAATAACAGTTATAGAATCTGTGCTAGCTTGGATTCCCATTTCAGCTTCTTGCAGAGCTGACTCCAAAGCAATAGCTCCATGAGGTCCGACAAATACTGGTATTGCATCAGAACTTCATCATGCCATAGAGGCTCAATGCAGTCGCAGGTCTGCATCTTAATGGCCCAATCAAGCTGTAAAAATAATATAAATGTAGACTAATGGAGCAAATATGCACGTCTGGAAATCAACAACAACACAAGTCTTTATTCATTCATTCATAGATCAAACCAACACAGACTCCTCATACATATAGGAGTGCTATGACACATGAGAAATGAAGTAATACACACAAACACAACTGGAAAGACAAGAACAAACTGGAAAGATAAAACAGCAAGAATAAAATGAGGTGGCATGCATGTGGAAGCAATTAGCAAGATAGTGTGAAGTATTGGAGAGAACGTGCTTCACATGTTTATCATCATGTTTTCCATTACTCCCCTTCAAGCTGAGCTGGAGGTGCAGTGGAAGCTCCAAGCTTGTCAAGAAGTTGATAGTGTTGCTTCACAGTGAGAGGTTTGGTCAGAATATCCGCTAGCTGTGATCCAGAGGGAACATGACACGTCTTGATTTCACCTGTCTTAACATTATCACGAATGAAGTGACAATCTACTTCGATGTGTTTTGTTCTAGCATGCATCAGTACTGGATTTGCTGCAATATAGAGGGCTGCCATATTGTCACATTTCAAGACAGCAGGAGAGATAGAGGAGAGACCCATGTCTTTAAGGAGAGCGGACAACCAAGTAATTTCGCATGCTGTTAATGCCATGGAACGATATTCCGCTTCAGCAGTTGATCGGGCAACAACCTGTTGCTTCTTTGTTTTCCAGCTCACAGGAGAATCACCCAGAAGAAGACAGAAGCCAGAGGTAGATCGACGAGTCACTGGGCAGTTTGCCCAGTCACTATCTGAGTAGGCCTGTATGTGAGGACTTGAGTTAGCAGCTAGAAAAACACCTTGAGATGGATTACCTAGCAAATATCGAAGCAATTTCTTTGCTGCTTGGAAATGAGCATCTGTAGGATGATGCATGAATTGACTCAAAATGTGCACAGCAAATACAATGTCTGGGCGTGTCACTGTCAAATAGATAAGTCTCCCAACCAATCTTTGATAAGGGTGGGGATCTACAAGTGGCGTACCAGTCGTTGGAGTCATCTTCAGATGAGAATCCATTGGTAATTTGAGTGAGGAAGAGTTTGTCACACCAAATTCCCGTAGCAAGTCTAAAGCATATTTTTTCTGAGAGATGAAGAACCCTGCTGAGGACCGAGAAATTTCCAAACCCAAGAAGTAGCTAACTGGTCCAAGGTCTTTCATTTGAAATTGCTTTGCCAGCATTGCTTTAAGATACTTGATTTCATCCTCACTGTTCCCAGATATGAGTAAGTCATCGACATATACAAGTACTAGAGTGATGGTTTTGTCAGAACTCTTTGTAAACAAACTGTAATCATTTTTTGATTGGATATACCCCAGAGTGAGTAGAGTTTCAGACAGTTTGTTGAACCATTGACGTGGTGCTTGTTTAAGTCCGTACAAGGACTTCAAGAGTTGACACACCCATTCATTCGAGCTACTCACAGCATGGATTGATTTAGTTGTCATTCGTGATCCCATTCCATCATATCCTTGAGGGAATTTCATATACACAACCTCATCGAGATCCCCATTGAGAAAGGCATTGGAAACATCCATTTGTACTATTGCCCAACCTTGTATTGCAGTCACTGCCAAGAGAGTATGCAGTGTTGTTAATTTTGCTACTGGGGCAAACGTTTCTGCATAGTCAATGCCATACACCTGTTTGCATCCCAAAACAACAAGTCTTGATTTATACCTTTCTATCGATCCATCAGGGTTGTACTTTGTCTTAAAGAGCCATTTGCATGCAATAGCCTTTTTTCCTGGTGGCAATTTTGTGATCTTCCATGTATTATTTTCTTCTAAAGCAATCAATTCTCTATTCATTGCTTCTCTCCATTTCTGATGTTGTACAGCTTGTTTGAAGGTAGTTGGATCAGTGTTGACTGTGACATTGATAGAGAAGCAGTGAAACTGATCCTCTAGAGGCAGATTTATGACACTAACTACACTTGCATTTGAGTGAACATTGTTCACGTATTCTCCCAACCATGCAGGTTTGCTTGAGATTCGGGATGATCTTCTAACTTCAGGCTGTGGAGAAGAAGAGGTGGAGTTTTCAGTTGCATCATTTGAGTCTGCATTTTCATCATGTGAGTCTTCATTTGCATCAGTAGAGTCTGCAGTTGTACCAGTGGAGGTTTCAACCGTATCACTTTGTTGAGCTTCATCACTCACAATGTCATCATGACAAAAGGAGTTGATTTGTGGCATAGCGACAGGCGTTGGTTGTATATATGAATATGGACTTGCACCATTGAGAGGGAACACTGTTTCGTGAAAGATTACATCACGAGAGACAAAGGTTTTTCTGGTTGCTAAATTCAATAGAGTATATCCTTTTTGAGTGAATGGATATCCAACAAACACACACGGCACCCCCTTTGGCCCAAATTTGTCACCAGTGTGAGATGGATTTGCAGCAAATGCCAGGCATCCATAAGCTTTTATGCGAGTAAAGTCTGGTTGTTCTTTGAATAGAGCTTCATATGGCATTTTGTTCCCCAAAACTGAAGTTGGAAGGCAATTGATCAGGTGGACTGCTGCAAGTACACACTCCTCTCAGTGTTCCAATGTCAGGCCATCTTGAAAACAGAGACATCTAGCCACTTCAAGAACATATCTATGTCTTTGTTCCACACGAGCATTTTGCTGTGGACGATTCACACAGGATGTTTGGTGTAAAATACCATTGTCAACATAGTATTTCTGGCAGTGAACATCACCAAATTCCGCTGCATTATCAGACCGTATGGTTTGCACTTTCTTTTTGAAGTGTACACAAGCATAGTTGCAAAAGGACATTATGGTTGACAGGTAGTCTGATTTCTGGGAGAGAAGATATACCCAAGTAACTCTCGAGTGATCATCCACTACAGTTAGAAAATGCTTGTATTTTCCTCTTGTAGCCACTTTATATGGTCCTCATGTGTCAACATGGATCAGTTCAAATATTTCAGAGGCATAGGAGTCACTTAAGTCGAACTATAGTTTAACAAATTTAGACATTGGACATGTAACACAGACTTTATCTACTGGTGGAACATGGTTTTTCAAGAAAGGTATGTACCTTAGTTTAGTGATTGGTGCATGTCCCAAGCGTTTGTGCCACAGGACATAGTCTGACATCTTTGAGACAGAGTTAACAGAGATCATATTAGGTTCATCCTTGAGGTAGTACAAGCCATGTTGAAGTATACCAGTAGTTCTTGTCTGTTTTGTTTCAGCATCAATAACAGTGCATCCGTCTGGGTGGAAGTTGACAATGCAGTTGTTGTCTTGTGACAGCTTATGAATAGACAGAAGGTTGTGCTGAAATTGTGGCACATACAATACCCTTTTTAGGATGAGACCACTCTGCATAATCAAGTTTCCAATATGGGTTATTTTTGTGCTCGCCCCCGTTGGCAACTTAATTATCAAGTCAGAGGCAGCTCGTTGAACATTGCAGAGTTTGTCAATGCTAAAGGTCATGTGATCACTTGCACCAGAGTCAACAATCCAGGTTGTATTATCAACAGTGGACATGTGACAAGACACCATTCCAGAAAAGCAATTCTCTAGTTCATCATCAGTGAGAGATGAGGAAGCATTTTGCTGAGGCAACATTTTCAGAATTTGTTGTAGTTGAGCTGTCAAACTTACATCTGTAGGGCTGCCTGTTCGAACTGCATTATTAGCTTGCCTGGGCTGTCTTGATGCATTGGACTGAGGCCTCGAACTGAGTGGTTTGTACTTGCGATGCCAGCATGGGTAGCCAACAACGGTCCAACATCTATCCCCACTGTGATTTTTTTTACCACAAGCGTGACAAGCAGGCCCTTTGTACTCAGTTTGAGACTTTCCATACATGGCATCAACATCTGTAGTGGCTAAAGTGAAAACATCCTTTTGAGATTCTTCTTATTGAAGAGTAGAGAAAGCAACTTCAACATTAGGAAGGGGATTTTGCATCAAGAGTTGAGAGCGAAGAGCAGCATACTCATCATCCAGACCATTTAAAAATTGAAACAAACGAGATTCAGCCTTATGTTTATCTATAGCAGAGATGAATTTCGTAACATCTGCAGCTACAGTAGTGATTACTGGTAATGTGTTCATGGACTCAATCTCTTCCCAGAGACTACTCAAGGTAGTAAAGTAATCATTCAGTTTCATATTATTTTGTTTAAGAGCAAACAAGTCTCGAGTGAGTTTATATTTTCTGGAACCATTGTTTAACAAGAAACGTTTTTCCAGTTGAGACCACACTTCAGACGCAGAATTTATAAATAGAATGGATTGTTTGATACCTTCAGAGACATTGTTGTGCAACCAATCTATGACAAGGTCATTGCATGTGTCCCATTGAGCTGCTTGGACGGCATCAGCTGCATCTTTAGTGACCGATCCATTCAAGAACCCTAGTTTTCTTTTAGCAGAGAGTTGAATCTCAAATGACCGTTTCCAAGTTCTGTAGTCAGAAGCTCCTTGAAGTTTGGAGACACTTATAGATAGAGGGCCTTCTGAGGGATGCATAAATAACGGATTTTGCATATCCGCAAGTGTGAGTTTTGTACCATTCGCCATTCGTAGTAAATAGACGCGTATATTTTTCTCAAATCTGAGAGATAGAAAAACAGATTGAGAAAAGATGAATGAGATAGATTGCAGATTTCTATGTTGATTTTAAGCAACAGACAAGCATGTGGTATGCTCTGATACCATGTAGACTAATGGAGCAAATATGCACGTCTGGAAATCAACAACACAAGTCTTTATTCATTCATTCATAGATCAAACCAACACAGACTCCTCATACATATAGGAGTGCTATGACACATGAGAAATGAAGTAATACACACAAACACAACTGGAAAGACAAGAACAAACTGGAAAGATAAAACAGCAAGAATAAAATGAGGTGGCATGCATGTGGAAGCAATTAGCAAGATAGTGTGAAGTATTGGAGAGAACGTGCTTCACATGTTTATCATCATGTTTTCCATTAATAAATATAACTAATACAATGTGCATTACAAAAAGCCAGTCTTGTACCATCTACTTCTCAAAGGGTAAGAGGTTTAAAGCATCAAATGAACTAAATCAAAGCGTGCAAAAGCTGGAGCCAAACTCGAACCAGCATGTATAGTTGACTATTTCCTGCTCGACTACTATAGCAAGGTGTAATTGTGTAATTCTATTTACCTTCTTGAAGACAAAATTGTGTAATTCGGAATATATGGCACTATTTTGTGCACCCCAAAATCAAATTGTAAATAGATATAACTAAATTGAACTAGCCCTCTTCGGGTACAGAGACAATAGAGATAAAGAGTGATGAACAAAATTGAAATCTTGAAATCTGCTGCAAAGTTAGATCATTTAATACATTAGAAAATTTAAATGATTTGGAAAAAATACATGCAAAGGTTGATCGAACATACCTTGAATAAGAAATAAGACTAACATTTGCCGTTTATAATTAATTTTCATTTTTGAGAGGCATCTCTTCAACACTGAGACGAGCATATAACAACAATTGACATGTGAGAATAGATTAATTTTAACACTGAATCGTCTCTTTAACACTGAGTAGTTTCGGCAAGAGTATAATTAACATGTGAAGTGTTCAGTCACAGATATAGAGCACAAACGTGTCCAATCACAAATATAAAACAAAAACGTGTTCAATCACATCAAAAACGTGATATCTGGACGTTAAGACAAATGTTACACGTAGCCTAATACAGAGCATGACTTCCTCCTTTTTTTTAAAATAGAAAAAAATTGAAAATTAGAACTAGAACATTTTCTTTATAATCTTGTCAAGTTTTAAAATATTTAAGTTAAATTACAAAATTTACTGAACATACATTTTTTTATAACAACAAATATAGAATAATGTTCAAATGAAATGTAAAACATAAATAATATTTATTACAAAAGAAAATAAATCTAATCTATATATTTGAAATAAAAGTAAATACTCTAATTATTGAATGTTTTTTCACTACCAAAGATGCTGTAAATGTGACACCCCAAATTCGGGGTCAGGAGATTTGGTCGTCATGCGAAAATCCTCAAAATAAGTAAACATCCCAAATTGAATGAAATATAAGATCTGTGATCCCAACTACCAAGATCTTTAAGGTTATAGGGCTAGAAACAAGAATCCAAATTCCATTAAATAAAAAAAATTACTTCTTTACAACATTCTTTTTGATCAAATCTTAAACCACTAGTGTAACTTCGATAAGAAGTACGCCTGGTCAACTAGACTATTACATAATAATAGTAAATATTATAAATTAATTATATAAAATAGATCTTACACGAAATCCAGACATCCTGAACAAGTCTGTTAGTAGTATTTTTATGTGTTCGTTCGCAGGGAAGGACTGAATGTAATATCAAGTTCAAATTTCTTATCTCTCACAATTTAGAAGTGTAGAAGAATGTTGTGTTTGTTTATAAACTAAATTAAACTAATTATCAATCGAGAATAAAATATATGAGGAAAACAATCCAAGAACTGGGGTTCTTCACTTGGTTTCAATGCACATTCAATATCTATGTGATGTCTACGTTCTTACTCTGCTGAAAACAATTCTTCTAAGGTTATAATGTTCTCTTCCAAGATACAATATAATGTCTACAACTATACCCTAATTGTCACTTCCGTGATACAATCAAAGACAATCATAAACTATTAAGCTCCAAGAATTATAAGTCTCACAACTCTCCTATTAATCTTCCAATCAAATATTCGAGTTATGTCTGTTAAATCATGTACTAAAATTGCAACTCCTCTTCCAAGTTATTACAATCCCTAAAATCCAATCAAAGGTTCATGACTCCCCTAATTGTGTTAAGCCCTCAATAACAGATCAGCAAAGCAAGAAAATCACAGATAATTAAACACACATGAATACCAAGGAATACTACCCAATCCTCAGATTAAAGATTTAGTTACACATAATTAAAGAAGAAAACAAAATAATAATGATAATGAATAAAAACATAATATTGAAGAAAGAATTGAAGATTGAAAGTACCTTGATACAATTAAAAGCTATGAATTGTTGTTGATTTACATTGGTAGGATGTGTTTTAAATAGGCTCTACAAATCTTGCCCAGCAAGATATTACCTTCTATTACAATTAGAATTCAATTAAGGTATTAAAAATTGCCCAAAATACAATTAGAACTAGAAAAGGGCAAAACAGTAATTTCTCTGCTCCCATCTATCTGCTGGTCGTTCTTCCTGGGCCCACCACACGCGACCTGGTCGTGTAAGACCTATCCCATATTGTAGAAAATCTCTCAAGCTTCGCGTGGGCAGTAAGATCGCTGAAAACAGACTTCTAGAACTCCAGATATGGCCCAAACAGTATAAGCTGCGCAACCCTTCTTAAAAATCCGAATTTTAATCAATTAATTCTCCAAAAACGATAGAAGCATCAACCTTAATCAACATTCTCGTAAATCTGCACAACTAAGCAAAACACATCAAAACTACACAAACTTGAGTCCAAAACAATCAATTTAAGCCGAACGGAGACATTCCAAGTGGATATAAAATCCACTTATCAAACCCCCAAACTTAAACTGATGCTTGTCCTCAAGCATAAACAATTACAACTACCTAATTAGTACCACTTCCGTAGGTGATCACGGTTGCATTTGGCATATGCAACAAGCCCTTTAAACCCCTAGGCAACCCTAGTGGACGAGTAAGGTCTCGTGAGGGCCTATAGCGAATGTACCCACATAATCCATTTAACCTAATGCAATGCAATGCATGAATGCAACTAATATGAAAAATGCAATTAATATAGCCTACCATACCTTCAAATCCTCTCATGCCATATCAACTTAAGAATCAAAGTAAATACGCAATGTCTTGGTGTCGAAAGTGCAAGTATTCACATAGTCTACTCAATGAACATGCATAAGTTCTCACAAGTCCATGTCAAGTGTAAGAATAAGTTAGTAAACATGCTAAGCCTACAAGAGCACATCTTTGAGACAAAACTCGGGATCTCATACGCAAAAACAAGCAAACACTTACAATCCACTCACAAAAGAATATTCACTCAAGAACAAGGGTAAGTGTATCACTCAATTCCAACAAAATCGTAAACATGCTTGACATTTGGTATCAATCTAACTCTTAACACAACATACATCAATGACGATAATCAAAAGGTCTTTAATTGGTTGTAACGTGGGCTAGGGACAAGGTATGTCAAATAAGCCAAAAACAGGTGAAGTGTCAAAAGCTAGTAAGTACCATAATGAACCATTCACAACACCCTATTTCCTCCCACATAAATTTTACTAAGAACACTCGACTAGTCGACTAAAGTAGGATCACAACAAACACAAACATGCTCTCATAATATATTTTTTCTTCTCTTTTTTTTTCTTTTTTTCTTTTTCTTTTTTTTTTCGAGAGCTAAATAAAACAATAATATAAATAATAACAATGATCCTCCAATTTATTACATATGCCGACTATCAAGTAAACAACCAAACCCAATCTTAATATTTTTCCCCAAAATTATGACCAACAATAAACCCCTCCTTGCACACCTTATTACTCCCTTAAGCACTATACTAGCCTTTGACAATTGGGTTCAAGTTAATGTAAGGCCAATACAAGAAAAAGGTCTAGGCAAGTAATGTGGTATGTCACCGAAAAATAGAATTAAGCTCAACGGGTTAACTAATTGATCATGTAAACATGGTGTGGTAATATGGGAAAATATGTGATTATTCCTAATTGCCTTTATCATTTTAATCCTCAAATAATGTCATGCGTTTCAAGAAAGACCTCAAACAATTGCTAGCAATGCAAACAATCCGTGGACACTCAAGCAAACGAATAAATTGCAAAAAATATGCAATATGGCTCAAAAACTCACTTGGTGGAAAAACATACTCAATCCCAAGCAACATCTCTCTAACGCACCAACTTGTATTCAAAGCATGCAAACTAAATCATCTTGCACATATTCATGTCCTTCTAATTACTTACAACATTCAATAAGTCTACTAGCTTCAACTTACTAGTGTATGTGTGTGCACAAGAACAAAGCATATCACTTCTCAATCAAAAGCGTCAACAACACAAAATTCCTATCACGCATGGGTGCAAATGCAAACTATTATGAACTCACATGATATACGAACATAAAAACAGAATGTCCTATATGAAACAAACGTAGATAACACAAACATAAATGCATAATTTACTACTACTAATATGCAAAGCATGAAATCCTACATGAACAAATAATACAACAACAATTACTAATCCCTCAAACCACCCCCAAACTTAAAATATTCAATGTCCGCATTGAATGGAAGTAAATACAAGGGATAGCAGAAAACATACCTAATCGTCCTCCTCCTCGGAGGAATCAAAATCTGGCGGTGGATACTGCGTACGAGCTCCATAGACTGGCCACCTTGCCTGAATACTACAAAATCCAATTGACAAGAACACAAATTCGTAATAAAAATAAGATTAGAGAAAAAGATTTACCCAATACGAATCAAAGAGGTGAACTTGCAATTAATTCCTCTTTAGAATTGAATTTTTAGAGATTTAAATAAATAGAAGAGGAATTGGATTTGTATGAAAAGGTGGGTATATAAAAATAATAATAATAATAATAATAATAATAATAATAATAAGAATAAGAATAATAAATATAATAATAATAAAAATAAATAATAATAAAAATAATAATAATAATAATAATAATAAATATAAAAAATAATAAGAATAATAAAAATAATAATAAAATAATAATAATAATAATAATAATAATTAGAATAGAAATAGGTTTAGAATTTTTAAGGAGAGATGGGGGGTTTTGGAATTGAAATAGGAAAAGAATTAGGTAAAATAGGGGTATAAATAAGATTTGGGGGTTGAGAATTTTTTTTTTTATATATAAAACCAACAGCTGCTGAAAACAAAATCTCGGACAACACACTGAAGACCGCAACCTGCTCGCGCGTGAAGCTGACTGCGCTATGACCAGACGCGCATCCGCAACCTGCGTTACACCCCCGCAGTCTGCTTCAAGTCCAGTAACGTAGGCGCAGCCTGCGTTACACCCATGCAACCTGCCCTGAAAGCAGTAACGCAGGCGCAACCTGCGTTACACTCAGAAAATTCGTTTTTTTTTTTTACACTAATGCATGGGTTGCCTCCCACGAAGCGCTCTTTTAACGTCAATAGCTTGACTTATTTTATACATGGAAACTTCAATGAAGAGAAAAAGCAAACAGATGCACATATCTACGAATTTCTAATATAAGCATATTGTGCAAATAAACCTTAGATTCATTGAAAGGTACGAAAACTTTCAAGAACCTATCATGCTCAAGAGACTTGGAAACATCAAAATAGCTAGAAAAGTCGTTAGAATAATCATTATAAGTACGACTCATATACTCCTCCCAAATCGGATCCTTATACTCTACAACAAGATTTTCAACTTCCTCGATCTTAACTTCCTTCTCTTTTATAATTGGACACTCATCAATTTTAATCTCGTCTACCAATGTATTAAGCTCAAAATTTTCTAGATTTGGTAGAATTTCAATTGCATCCAAATTATCATTAATGCGCATGGGACAATTATCAACTACACAAGTAGACTCATCCGACACAACATTATCATCAATTGCTAAACAAGAATCATGGCATAGAGGAAAATTGACACAAGGGGGAGTTCTATAACATCCTTCATACCACACTGCTCGAACTTCCCAAATAAAATTATTTAGTTTAGCATTCTCCTCGTACCAAGCTATTGAATCACATGGAATATCATTGTCACTAGCAATCTCTAAAGTTGGTTCATCAAAAACTCCCAAAGAAAGTAAGGGAGGATTAGACTGAGTTCCTTGAATCATTTTATTAAGCGCAATCTCCCAATCAGCATGTAAAGAAGGATTAGACTGAGTAAAACTCATATCAACATCATTACACATATATGGATAAACATCATCATGATATTGATTTTCAAACGAATACGAATAATCATTGCTAGGGGCATATGGAGCATAAAATGAGTTCTCAGAATAGAACGAATTCACCTGATATGCATTACAATCCTCATAAGCATTGAATTGTGGGTAAGGATTGAAGTCTTGATATCGTTCCTGACTGTTATAGAAATTCTGAGCATTGTTCCAACCAAAGTTGTACTCCATCTAGTCTCTCTCCTCAAAACCTGTTTAAGTTGTCTACCTCAAAGAACCTGTAGACACACCAAAGAAAGAAATACAAAAAGAAAGAAAAGAAAAATATATACAAAGATAAAATCTAAACAATAAGAAACAATTAACCTAAACTCAACTATACTGCCTTCCCCAGCAGCGGCGCCAATTTGTTAGTAGTATTTTTATGTGTTCGTTCGCAGG
This sequence comes from Kitagawia praeruptora, assembly GCA_037693485.1. Classification (NCBI taxonomy): domain Eukaryota; kingdom Viridiplantae; phylum Streptophyta; class Magnoliopsida; order Apiales; family Apiaceae; genus Kitagawia; species Kitagawia praeruptora. Next base: position 122,237,415 of record CM075346.1, on the reverse strand, counting down.
GAAGGACTGAATGTAATATCAAGTTCAAATTTCTTATCTCTCACAATTTAGAAGTGTAGAAGAATGTTGTGTTTGTTTATAAACTAAATTAAACTAAACTAAATTAAACTAATTATCAATCGAGAATAAAATATATGAGGAAAACAATCCAAGAACTGGGGTTCTTCACTTGGTTTCAATGCACATTCAATATCTATGTGATGTCTACGTTCTTACTCTGCTGAAAACAATTCTTCTAAGGTTATAATGTTCTCTTCCAAGATACAATATAATGTCTACAACTATACCCTAATTGTCACTTCCGTGATACAATCAAAGACAATCATAAACTATTAAGCTCCAAGAATTATAAGTCTCACAACTCTCCTATTAATCTTCCAATCAAATATTCGAGTTATGTCTGTTAAATCATGTACTAAAATTGCAACTCCTCTTCCAAGTTATTACAATCCCTAAAATCCAATCAAAGGTTCATGACTCCCCTAATTGTGTTAAGCCCTCAATAACAGATCAGCAAAGCAAGAAAATCACAGATAATTAAACACACATGAATACCAAGGAATACTACCCAATCCTCAGATTAAAGATTTAGTTACACATAATTAAAGAAGAAAACAAAATAATAATGATAATGAATGAAAACATAATATTGAAGAAAGAATTGACGATTGAAAGTACCTTGATACAATTAAAAGCTATGAATTGTTGTTGATTTACAATGGTAGGATGTGTTTTAAATAGGCTCTACAAATCTTGCCCAGCAAGATATTACCTTCTATTACAATTAGAATTCAATTAAGGTATTAAAAATTGCCCAAAATACAATTAGAACTAGAAAAGGGCAAAACAGTAATTTCTCTGCTCCCATCTATCTGCTGGTCGTTCTTCCTGGGCCCACCACACGCGGCCTGGTCGTGTAAGACCTATCCCATATTGTAGAAAATCTCTCAAGCTTCGCGTGGGCAGTAAAATCGCTGAAAACAGACTTCTAGAACTCCAGATATGGCCCAAACAGTATAAGCTGCGCAGCCCTTCTTAAAAATCCGAATTTTAATCAATTAATTCTCCAAAAACGATAGAAGCATCAACCTTAATCAACATTCTCGTAAATCTGCACAACTAAGCAGAACACATCAAAACTACACAAACTTGAGTCCAAAACAATCAATTTAAGCCGAACGGAGACATTCCAAGTGGATATAAAATCCACTTATCAAAGTCATCTTCGAAATAGCATCACGCTTCTTCTCTTTCTGAATTGTGCGGATAAGTCTCGCCAAACTACCTTACTGAAATGTTAGAATTTACAACGGCAAGTATGAGCGAAAGAAATGCTCAGCAAGCGTATAAAATTTTTGTTATAAAACCAGGATAAGTGGAGCATAAAATCAACTGAAATGTAAAATAGTTTATTGAGAAAACTGAATCAACTGTGAAATAATTCGAACCATAACTGAAATCATTTGGTATGTCATAAAAATGAATCATCTGCCAATTCACAATATATAATAGCCATTCTGACGATATGGATTGGATATATAAAAATAAAAAGACGAACTACCATTGCCCCCTGATCAGGTTCAAAAGCAATGGGACCCTTTATACTACCACCGGTACATTTCTATACCCATGTGTATAACCCGGATTTCAATGAGGGTACCAAAATAGGCAAGTAATGTTAGCCTATAAGAAGATGGAATGGTTACCATATCTTCCTTAAATATAGTTGGACCAATTATTTAACGTGGCCTCCTACGCTTTACCATTTTCCAATCCAATAGAGCAATTTCCTAATTCAACAGGAAATGCTTAGTTTCAAATACATGTCACATCCCTATTATTTACTACGATAATAAGGATATGAAGAGTTTATCTTAAACAATTCCCCACATCAAGGGAACCAATATCAAGTAACGGTGTTTGCACAAAAATATTTAAGAACCACAAATATCTCTGAACAATAACTATTTGTCATGATATGAATAAATGAAACAGAAAATAAAAAGTGTTTAGGATGATCAAGAAAATATTTGTCTCTGGTCCTTAGCTATTGCGTAACGCCAAGGTAACACATTTACCTTCTTCTTCTATCTTACGTCATCACATCCTCTGTTTTAATCAATCTTTGGTTTACGCTCTAGCGGTTGCCATGAGTCTGATCCGTCGACATCGAGCCCGCACGTCTACTTCAATAACTCTGTCGGAAGAAAATAATTGGAAACGTCCCCTTTGCACATAGACATTTTTCCGGTGTTAAGACACCTCACTGTAAATTAATCCAACAATCCACAAACAATCCTGCATCCATCTCCAACTTTCTTCATCTCATACCAACTTAACTCCGCTGACAATCCTAAGTCAATATTCACCAATTAATCCTCGAGTTTAACAAATAAATCTTTGAGTTAAATAAATAATCCTCAAAACAGGTACCTTATTCCCCGAAAGAGAACGTAAATAACCAATTAATCCTCAAGACACGATTAATCCTCGAGACAACAATTAATTCTCGAAATAAATCATTAATCCTCAAGACGTAATATAAATCATTAATCCTCAAATTAAATACATATATACTTGTCACGTAACCAATTAACACATAACACGCATAACACTTAATAGTCAAACACTAACTTAGTCACATATACGCATAAACTGTTAATAATCATAGTATGCTTGCATATCATTACAATTAAAATATTGTATTTTAAATAACTGGCTAGACACAAGGCTAAGTACAGATCTAATCTTGGTTTTAGTGTCTACCCGTACGTTTTAGTGCTACCAAATAAATATATTGAGCAAGTACTAACATGTACGAGTAAATAAACACGTGATACGACTCACAAATAAAAGAGTCCTCAAATTATTCATAGAATATTTACAAATCATTAACAGATAATCAAAGAATAATAACACAAAATTCACATAATTTTCGGATAGCATATAACACGAAATTTTCACAAAATCGGTGTAACAACTCAATTCGGGACTCAACTGGACTAAAGAAATATTTTTAAAACAATTTTAAATCACAATTTTGGAATAAAATCCAACTCGGGATTTTTAAAAGATTTTCTGAATTTTTTTGAGCAATTAAAATTATTTTTAAATAGAAAATTGGTTAATTAAAAATTAAATAATTCTAATTAAATTAATTAAATTCAAATAAAAATTAATTAATAAAATTATTCAATAAATGATTGCATTTATCAAATAATTATATTAATTAAACTATTAATTAAAATAATTAAAAGTATTTAACCTTTAATCATTTTTTTGAAATAAAAGTAAATAATAAAATAATTTTAGAAAACTAAAATCATAATTCAGAAATTAATTCTGAATTTCTAAAATAATTTTAGAAAACAATTCTCTGAATTTTAGAATTAAAATTCAGAACTTTTGAAAAGTAATTAAAAGTTAAAAAAAAAATTGATCGTCTTCAACCTCTGGCAGAACACCCCCACCACTGTTCACGCCGGCGGCAATAGTCCGGCAATTTCCGGTGAGCTCCGGTTAGCTCGATTTCGGTGCAAAACAGACACCAATCTGGGTATTCACATACGACCACAAACACGACCAAAACAAACCATAATCGACCTAAACGATCGATTTCCGGCGACTTCAACCGAAAGTCCGGCCAACTTTCGACTTTACACATTTCTAAACAAATCTCAAAGATTAATATCTCAAATCAAAGCTAATCACTCCTAAAATCTATCTCAATCATCAAGAACATCAAATAATGAACAATCAAGCCGAAAAATTTAAAAATCGAAGTCACCCACACTAAACTCGTTTTGCTAAAATCGGACATGAAAAATCAAATAAAAATCATAATTAAACTTCTGAGGTCATAAGTAATCTATAAACACTAACCACATAAACAACAAATCATCATACAAACAACACCAAATTCAAGAAATTCGAAAATTAAATAGAAAATACAAAATTACGATTAAGGCATACACACATATACACACGCACATAATCATGTAGTACAGATCATGAGATTCAATTTGCTTACTCATATGAAAGATTTGGATTCCAGAATGACCTTCAAAAAAGAGTTTGATCTTCAAGAACACCAAGAACAATTTTCAGAGAATTTCCAGAAATAATAATCAGAAAATCTGATTTTCTGATTTTTTTAATAAATAAAATAATTTAGCTGCTAATTATAATAATAAGAAATTAATACCCCAAAAATATTTTTAACCCCTAACTAAAATCATTAAGTCTTAAAAATAATTTTTATGGGATGAAAATGTAAAAATTTTATTTTTAAATAAATACAATATAAATGCCAAAAATTTTCAAAAATTATGAATATTACATAAATTACAAAATAATACATTTTTAAATATTCTATTATTATATAAAAATAATTTTATGAAAAACAGGGTCTCGAATTCAATACAGGGTCTAGGTCCGAAAATTATAATACGAAATAACCTTATTCTAAAAAAAATAAAAATTACAAAAAAATAAAATAAAATATTTTATGCGAAGTCACATATCGGAAACTTTTTTTATTTACAAGTAATTTTCAGGGTCTTTACTGTAAAGACATGACATTATTGGATTTTGATTTTCAATCTTCAACCCATTTAATGACTAACATTTGTGGCAAATTTGTCTCGACAATCATATTAAGAATGTCGTACAATGTAAAATGGGTTGAAACAAATTTAATTATGAAAAAATGACCAAAATACACCACTTTTGGAAGCCAACTGCCCAAAATAACCGTTGGCGCGAGTGTTCGCCCTTTTTGTCCACGGCATACGCATCCTGCTATTGCGTACTTGGGGATACGCATTCTAAGAATGCGTATTGACGTCATCTGACGTCATTTTCCAACTTTCTTCTCTCTCTCGCTCCAGAGCTCCTTGCCGGCGACTTTGTCTCTCTCGTCTCTCTGTCGTGTCTCTCACTCGTTTGTCATCGACCAACCTCCTGAGAACTTCAAAACGATCGCCACATCCTACTCTCCATTTCTCCTAATCTGTTTATGTCGATTTGGCCCCGCAGGGGCGTGTAAAGTCGATTAAGAAATTGAATCGGAATTGAAAATCGAAATTAGGGTTGATTTGGGGCTTTCAAAATCCGGTAAAAGAAATTAAAAAACGTTGATGTAGGATTGTAGAGGATATCATTACGAATCGATTGGTGTATACTATACTATGGGAAAAAGCCTCTATGGTAGTGAACAAAGGCTCGTCAGATTTCGAGTTTTTTCGCCTCAAAAGTCATCTCTCGTTCGCGTCTGTGAAGACGATGAACAGTACAAGGGATGCGCATCTGAGTGATGCGTATTAGCTTATGCACATCTGTGTGATGCGTATCTCGCATACGCATGTGACCGTTCCTTTCCATTTTATGAAGACCACGCATGTGAGACATGCGTGTACTGTGTACGCATGTAACACATGCGTGGTCCGTGGGTAAAAAGGGCGGTGATTTCAGCGGTGAGTATTTTGGGCACCAGGAATTAAATGCTGGGTATTTTGATTTTTCACCCTTTAATTATTGATTATTCTTTTAAAAGTATAAAATATGTTGAAAGTGTTTATTCTCCACCCTAACTCTTTTATTAATAAAAAATATACTCTTTCTCAAAAAATATATAATATATAATGAAAAATAAATTTATTCAAAGCAATAAAATTTAATAACAAAAAAAACCCTCATCAATAAATAACAACGATTCTAACTTTTAACACAAAATAACATTAAATAAATCCAAAAAAAGTTGAATAACATTCCCATATAGTGGAATAACATTTCTATAAAAATATTAATTATTATCTAAGAGTGTTGAGATGTTAGAAAATTAGAATACAAAAAAATTTTCATGCTCTGAATGTTGCTTTGGTGAAAAATAGAATATTTAATTTAGAGTCTTTGACACTTTTTTTTTAAGAGCCGTTCTAATTTACTTTCAAGTACTTCACTACGATATAATTATAAAAAAACAAAAATCAATATTTTTTTTAATAGAACAAATTCTCAATTCCTAATTATAAGTCGTATTTTACAATTATAAGATGACTGGCCAAAAATGGGAGGTAAAATAGGGTCAATAAAATTAAATTTAACATTTTTGAAAAATTAGCTTAGGAAAAGAGTTAAAAAGATTAATCCCTTATGAGAAATGAAATAAGTTTTTGTTTCCTATTTTTATAATAAAATATATATGTTACTTATAAAGTTACACAGATGCTGCAAAACAAAGTTTTGCTTCAAATAATTATTTAGTGATAAACTAAAAAAACGAAACCTACACCAGTTATAATACCACTCAAAGTGGTGTCTGGGGAGGGTAGATGTACGCAGACCATGCCCCTACCTATACAATAGGGAGGCTGTTTCCGAAGGACCTCTGGCCTAATACAGAATTACAAATACAGAAATACAAATACAGAAAGGAAACCTAATACAAACAAGAAAACTCACGCACACGCAGGAGTCGAACCCCTGACCTCCTTCAAAGGAGGTCAGTGACTCAACCACAGTAAAAATCAACACAGTAAATATTAACACATGTAAGAGCATCTCCAAGTAGCTTGGGAACAAGCCAACATGCATACACATCTTTTTCTTGCATGATGCAACACACGAACAACACATTTACTTCGACTCACCTTCACTACTTCCAGGATTAAGCTAACACCTCTTCTAACCACATACATGCACAGACATATTAATTCATAAACAAATAAAACATATGTAAAGACAAAGAAAACCTCTTAAGAAGGAAAACAAAAGCGTGCAAATGAAATCCTTGCTGTAGTACGTCAAACGACAGTAGTACATAGTAATGTCGGCTTGCACCAACAATAGTTAGTAAAACCAGCAGGTGTAATATTAAGGGAAACACTTGCCAGCACTTTACTTTCATGCACATTCTATTTTCATGTCCTTGAAGCTTGTCTATTTGTATTGCTGTTGCACTGTCAGAAGGTGAAGGAAAAGAGGGTTCGCCATATCTTGATAGTTCACTCTCCCGGTTGTTGCCATTTTCTTGATTGGAAATAAATAGATCTAGTGTTTCTTGTTTTGAGTGTCCTAGAATTAGTAAGGCTCTGAAACCATGATAAGCTTAACTATTTGAGCTTACAAAATGCAATACTGAAAATACAGGGACTGAAGAACACAAGAAAGATAATTTTATTCTTTACTTGAGATCTGAAAGTTGTTGTGCTCCTGCATATATAGCATAGAGTCCACACACTTAAACATGATAAAGATTGGTTCCTTTTACAGAAGGTACCATAACGACAAGCTAGGTGGTCCTAGAAGTAGTACAACAAAAGGTTGAGACAAAGACTCTGAAATACAAGGACATGGAAATTAAGTGTGCATGAAAGTAAAGTGCTGGCAAGTGTTTCCCTTAATATGTAATTTAGAGTATCCTGCCATTCCCTATATATCATTCTTTTGAAGTACCCTGCCATATTTTTCTAGCTCCGCCACTGCTTGCACCAGAGCCTGTTAAGTATTGAATACAGTAAAAGAATACAGAGGGGGGTGAATGGATTCTTGAACTTTTCTTCGTTCTTGAATTTGTGTAGCAGATAAGTGTTTGTGTGTGCAAAGTTTAGGTGCGGATAAAAGATAACACAAGACACAATATCACTTTAATCTAATATATTATTAGATAAAGGTTGCTACAATCTGTGAATACAAATGATAGTATTCTCAGCTTCATTTTTCTCAGAGAGATATGCCTTACAATGTGTATGAAAAACTTGACTCCTCAAAAGTTGATAACTAAGGAAGTAAGGCTGTATCCTTATAGAACATGGATACAACCTACTTACTACAAATAAGGTAGCTAAACAAATTACTTTCTAGTTTGTCTATACTTTTTGAGTAAGTGTCCAAACGGTTACAGATTTGACTTTGCAAAACCTGTTCAGATCCACTTCTTTAGCCCTTTGTCTCTTCTATATCTCTCCAAGCTTCCTTGTAGGCTTTCCAGAGCACGTTACAGGTTGTGGTCCATAAAGTGCATTAGCATGTTGCAGGTTTCAGACTTGTACAATTTCTTCAGTATTTTGTCTCCAAGAATGTATTCGAGAAGTGGCTAAGTGATTGATTCGAGAACTAAGATTAGATAACTCTGAGTTCTCGAATATTGTATGATTGACATATCGAATCACTTCTCGAATAATACTTTTCTCCAGGATTCCTTGGGTTGTCGAATAGAACACTTGACTTGTCGAATCCTTGAGATATCGAATAGCTTTCTGAGTCCTTAAGATATCGAATGAAACTTTGACTTGTTGACTCTTTGAGAACTCGAATACCACTTTGACTTGTTGATTTCTTGAGTTCTCGAATAGAGTATCTAGACATGTCGAATCTCTGAGATATCGAATGAGATATCGAACAGTGTCTTCTGAGATATCGAACCTCTGACTTCTCGAATGCTAGACTTCTCGAATAGACAAAAGTACTTCTCGAATTGGTACTTAGGCAAATTCTTCATTTCTTCAAATCCCAACTGTGATTATTTGACAGTCTTTATCTTCTTGCTTGAGGCATGAACCTTGGAACTTCTTTCAAGCATTATTCTTGACTATATAAGTACAGTTACACAACTAGGATTTGGTGCCTATTACAAGTACAAAACAAATAGAAACTCTACAACTAGAGCTTCCCTCAGTTAAGAGGTCATGTAAGTAATGCAAAGCATTACAGATAATTAGGCTTGTTATTAGATGTAAACAGGCATGCCTCTGAGACTAACAATCTCCCCCAAATTGTGAGTGAGACCCTTAGTCACAATTTCATGTATGATAACAAGCCTAACATACATAAAGATAAAACTTGAACAGTACAGGTATGTAGATTGATTGAGCACATGAATGAAATTACAAGTTAAATAATCTTACAGTATGATGAAATACTAGCCATTCTCATTTGATTCCATCTCCATTGCCTTGGCTTGTAGATCATCATATGCTTTCTGTTTTCTTTCTCCTTTCTTGCATTCTCATCCATGGCCTTTATGATCTCTGCCAAGGCATCCAATTCTTCAAGCATGATAGAGTCTTTGAAATCTTCAAGTACTGGTTTCAGAATGTTGGCAGGATAGTGACTGAGTAGGTTCATTCTTATATTGACATTATCTCCATTTCTCATCCTATACTTCACCACATAGGGATTGAATTGAACTCTACACGGTCCTTTTTCCCTTAGCTTTTCTGCTTCAGCTTCCAGCCTATCAATCTCCTTCTCCCTTTCTAGCCATTTTTCAAAGCACCCCTTTCTTATCTTCTCTGCATAATCTCTCTTCATCTTCACAAAATCAATCAACTCCAGCTTCCATACTCTCTCCACTTTGTCTTCAAAATCCAATAATGCAATGATTCTTTCTATTTCATATAGCTTGCCCCAATTCTAACACTGTCCTTGTTTGAATTTCTTCTCCCTTCAATCAGTATATTTAATCTCAAGGCAGTTATTCACAATGGCAGTAAGGTAGATTCTTTGGGCTCTTAGATACTGCAATTGGTCTTCATCAAAGTCTTCATCAAGAGGTTGAATTTTCAGTCCTGGATAGATTGTCAGAGTCCTTGATTTGGATAGCTTTGGTTTCCTTGCAGCTTGTTTGAATTTGATCCTTTTTACATGGTTGCCTGGCAGTAGCATGTGACCTTTGATTGTAGACCATTGTAGTATTCCATTAGCAGTTTGCTTTTTGAAATACACAAATGGTTTCTTGACTTGAATCTTCTTCTCTTCTTGAGGAGGCAAGACAGTTGCAGAAGCCATAGATGTAGATTTTGCTAGGTTACTACTAACAGTATTCACCCTAGACTTAGAGTCTTGTGTTGTGGTGAGGTTACTGCTAGCAATGCCTAAGGCTTGCTGTTTTCCAATCTTCCTCTCATAGACTTTGCCTTGGTCATCATCATCCTTCTTGTTCTTGTCATCCTTCTTCTTCTTCTTATCTTCATCACCCTTATCTCTCCTGTGATGTCTTCTCCTCCCATCACTTCTGTCTTCAGAATCATCATCCTTATTTCTCCTAGGTAGAGCCATTTCTGGAATTGCACCAGTTGCTATGAAAGATCTGAGAGTATGCAGTGCCTCTGTTCTTCAGCATTCCTAGTTCCACCCTTCTTCTGTAGTTGATCAATGATTGCAATAATAAGTCTGTGATTTTGAGGTGTGAGATCATGAGGAATCACCAACTATTTAATGTCTTCAATTCTGGTGCCAGCCTGATAGACAATTATCCATGGCTTCTTAAACACTTCTGGGAGCCTAGAAGGTTGGCCATTCCTCAGGTCATCATATAGACTTTTATTGTTCTCATTTGTATCCCTCTTCTCAATGAGCCTGATCAGTGCATCTATTTCTGAATGTTTCAAAGTTTGTAGAGTGTTGTAGGTTAGATGCCAGATACTGGATTTTGCCACCATCATCACTTCCTTACGCCATAAGCCATTGACTCTCCTAGGTATCACAGTGAAGTAATTAATCTGATCCCTCAGCCTCCTTAGATATATTTGGGTGTCATCAGCCTGTTCCCTTGAGACTTTCAGAAACTTCAAGAATGCATCATCATGGTAGACATTAGAGTTTGCAACTTCTTGTAGCTTGGCCTCAGTAACCACTTTTACTTCTACAGGTTTGACACTTTCAATTTCGGTAGATGGAGAGTTATCAGATGGCATACTCCCTGCAACCACTGTGGTTGTGATGGATTGCTTTTGACCACTTGGAGTGATGACATGCACAGTTGGTAGAGTAACAACTAGCAGAGTGGTTGGGGGCTCATCAACTTTAGATTTCCCTTTTCCTGGCACATGAGTTAGGGATTTAGAAGCCCTTTGGTGACCACCCTCCTTTATCTTTATACCTTTCTCCTTAGGTTTCTCCCCCTTTGTATTTGAATTCCTTGATGTCCTCTTCTCCCCCTTAGGCTTCTTTTCATGCACAGAGACTGTAGGAGTGACCTTTGGTTTGAAGATTCTTCAAGTAGAGGGAGACCCATGTGCTTCATCATGTCAGCCAACATAGATTGTTGATGCAGAAGAACATCAGTTGTGGTGGTGGCTTGAGTGTTCAACTGCTCAGTAAGAGTTTCAACTTTGTCTGTCAGATGAGCATTAGATTTTGAGAGAGTAGCTACCTCCTTTTCAAGTGCATCTACCTTTCTGAACAATTCAGTAGATTTGAAGCCAGACAGGGATTGTTCTTTAAGTCTCTGCACTTCAAACCTAGTCATATCATGCACTGGGACTTCAGTGATTAGCTTATCTTCATACTGATTGGCAAAAAGTGTCCTAAGCATGGCATTGGCCTTAGTTGTTTGATCAGTGAGATTTTGGAATTTGTGCCCCAGACCTGTGACAACATCTTTGAGAATGGCTAAACCATTGTCCATCTTGGTGCAGGTAGACTTACCGGCTAGAATATCCTTGACTACAGTCTCCAATTGAGGGAATTTGGAATCAAAAGTCCTCTTTATCTCATGCATCTCCGTGGTTGTGGCTGTACACACTTCATTAACCTCTGTCTTTAGACCCTTTCTAAGGTAGTGTGCAACCTTAAGAATGCCCTTGTAGCTGTCATTCACTACTTCATACACATCACTAGGGGTGAGAGATTTGGCATTGGACCCTAGTGAAGTGATGTACTCTTCTCTGAGGTACTGGAGACTGTCTGAGAGAGGAATATCAAATTGTCCTTGTAGCCAGGCATCTACATTGCCATCTCTCTCAGTATCATCTATTATCTTTGCCTTCTGTAGCTCTACATCATCTCTATGGCATAAGAGAATAGCTTCATAGTCAGGATTGGACAGGTTTGCAGTGAGAAGGTTCTGAGCAATCTTTGTGAAATCAGGGATCTGATCCACAATTAAGCTTTGAAGTGCTTCAACCGTCAATTGTTGTGGAACAGACCCTGATCCTGAAGCACTGTCATGTTGCACAGGCTTCAGCCATTGTGACATAAAGTCAGAGCTAGAGCTAGGCAGGCTAGACTCCTCAGTTATAAATGTAACTTCTGCAACCGAATGGATTGACTTTACTACTGGTGTCTCCACAGAAGTGGGATGAGGTACACCAGCAGTTGACACAGGCACAGAGTCTCTAGTGAAAACTAGTGGAACCTCTGTGTTTGTGATGGTGTCATTAGGATATACCCCAGCATGCATTCCCTCACCATCTAAATGTGGGTCCTGGGTTGTGAGCAAGGTGTCATGCACCAAGTCACTTGAATTCATTGGCTCATCAAGAGAAAAGAATTCTTGATGATCAATGCCTTGCTCTTCAATTGCTTGAGTTGCAGGCTCCAAAGAAATATGAGTAGTAGATTCTGGAAGAGAAGTGTCTTGTGGAATAGATTTTGGCAACTCCCCCTGAGAAATAGAGCGAGTTTCAAATGTGATGTGCTCTCCACTCAGTGTTGTGCCAGCCATATCACTCCCAGGTGCTGACTCTATACAAGTAGGTGCATTGGGGAGGATGCTTGATTCTATAGATGCACCCTGTTGAGAGGATACATCTAGTGAACTGTGTGCCTCTGATTTTACAACTTCAGCCATTTGTGTGACTGAAGCGGTGGTTCTAGCTTTCTTCTTCTTTGGCCTTGTCAAGGGTGACTCGGGTTCTTCACTTTCTAATTCTACAGCCAATGCTACTTCAGATAAGATGGTTAATGGTGCAGAGGCTATCTCCTTTCTCTTCTTTTTACTAACATCACCCTTTTGAGAGGATGATGCAGTTGGCTCAATGTTTGGTAGAGTGTTTGGCTGAGAGGGTTGGTTAGCAAGCCCTGGGTTAGCATTTTGTTCTACTTGCTTGGGCTGTGGTAACTGAGATTTTGAATCAAATATTGGCATGTTGTGGGGGTAAGTCCTAAACAAACCCTCCATATGTGGAGTTATGTTAAGTCTTACATCCACATCATTCCTAGTCTCCAAATTTCCACAAATGAGTTTGGTCATGGATTTAGGATAGCCTATTCTATTTCTATCTATCCCAGGCAATTCAATCAATTGAATAAAGCGAGGGAAGAAAATGTCAGTGCCTCTCTTGGTTGTGTTCTTACCAAGTCTCCCATACATCTCTTGTAGGATGAATTGACCAACATCTATCTTCCTTCCATAGGCCAATGCATAGCCAATTTGCTGCGCAGGTGCACTAATTTGGTCAAAGCTTGATTTCCTGGCAGTGTAGACTTGAAGAAGAGTTGCAAACACATAGCTCCACTCCTTTCTCAGATTCTTTCTGTTTAACTTTCCAAGATTGATCCCATCTGAGTAGCTGATGAATTCAAAGAATTCTTCTAACTCTGCATTTGTGGCCAGTATGTCATATGACTCTTGTTGTAGGCCTAGTGCTTGATTCATGTCTGCAGTAATGATAGCGATTTCCTTATCCTGAATCTTGCAGTAGATGATATATGAAGTTATTGCGCTTTCCAGGGCTACAACTTCCACAATAGCAGTTCCCCAAAACTGTTCCAGGATATCTAGATACAAAGTTGGGTTGGCAGAGAGTGCATCCTTGATGTATGACTCAGCCATCCATTTCACAAAGCATTTAAAGTCCGCATTTGGTGCTTCAACATCACTGGTTAAGGCGATAAAATTGGTGTTGAACTTCACTGTTGCCATTGATACAGAGAGAAGAGAAGAAAGAGTGAAGGTTGAAGAAGAAATTTAGCTTTTGGCAGTTAGGGTTTTCAGAGGTTTTGGGAGTTTAGATGCTTGAGTAGTCGAATGAAATGAATCGAATAGATGTAGAATTGTATAAGTGTGAAGTACTTGAATTGTCGATTAGATGTATGTTTTGTATCGACAAGTCATGCATTCGAGAAGTAGAAAACAACTATTCGATAAGTCAAGAAAGGCTTATTCGATAACTCAAGCAGATTGTAACTCACAGCTTGCAGTTATCTAACTTAGAAATAATTCTAAATTAAATAAAATATGTTTTTATGAGTGAATTAAAATTTTAGACAAAAATCAAAAATCGGTTGAGATTCAGCGAGAATTCATCTTTTTCAAATGATTCGAGAACTCAAATACAGTATTCGAGAACTCAGTCATTAGAGGACTCAATTACCATATTCGAGAAGTCAAGAATACCTCTATTCGATATCTCTAAAAGACTCTATTCGAGAACTCGAGAGTGCTCTAATGAGACTTGTTAGAGATGTCGAATAGTGAACCATTCGAGAAGTCTGACTTATCGAAATATACTCATCACTCACAAAAATCAATTTTCAATATCTTTTAAAATTTACCAGTCATATTCAATGAAGAATATTCTAGCAAATTAAACAGTGATTTTCTCAAAATTTCATAGAAATTCCAAGTTAACAAAATATGATTTTCCAACATATGCAACAGATTTGAAATATTTATAAATCATATTTCAACCAACACTTACTCCAAAAATATTGAGAATTTAGATAAAATAAGTGTTTATTGCTGCAACAATCTAGATGTTGTATTCACTTAGCCAGAATCTGAAGAATTCAGCATTCCAATCTCACTAACCAACCTTGTGAATGTGGCTTCATCTAATGGCTTAGTGAATATGTCAGCTAGTTGTTTATCTATAGAGACATAATGTAACTCAATGGTTCCATTAGTTGCATGTTCTCTAATGAAATGATATCTGATGTCAATGTGCTTAGTCCTAGAATGATTGACAGGATTGGCAACTATAGAGATTGCACTTGTGTTGTCACATATGATTGGAATTCTTTCTAACACAAGTCCATAATCTCTAAGTTGATTTCTAATCCAAAGCACTTGAGCACAACAACTTCCAACAGCTTTGTATTCAGCCTCAGCTGTAGAAGTTGACACAGATTGTTGTTTCTTGCTATACCAAGAGACTAACCTTTGTCCAAGAAACTGGCAGCTACCTGAGGTGCTTTTCCTATCCACTCTGCATCCAGCATAATCAGCATCAGAATAGCCAACCAGATTGAACCCTGTGTCCTTAGGATACCATAAACCCAAGTTTGGAGTGCCCTTCAGATATCTAAAAATCCTTTTTATAGCAATCAAATGTGATTCTTTTGGATTTGACTGAAACCTTACACACTAGCATGTAGCAAACATGATGTCTGGCCTACTTGCAGTGAGGTAGAGTAGAGAACCAACCATGCCTCTGTAGACTGAGATATCTACTTTCTTGCCTTTAGCATCTTCATCCAATTTAGTGGCAGTGGCCATAGGTGTTTTGCAGGTGGGCAATCTTCCAAGTCAAACTTCTTCAATAAATCCTTGATGTACTTGGTCTGACTGATAAAGATATCATCCTTCCTTTGACTGACTTGCAACCCAAGAAAGAATGTCAACTCTCCCATCATACTCATCTCAAATCTGCTCTGCATGAGTTTAGAGAATTTCTCACACAGCTTCTCATTTGTAGAGCCAAAAATGATATCATCCACATAAATCTGAACTAGGATAATATCATCACCATGCTTCTTGTAAAACAGTGTCTTGTCCAATGTGCCTCTAGTGAATTGATTTTCAAGGAGAAATTGTGATAGAGTATCATACCATGCTCTTGGAGCCTGCTTAAGTCCATACAATGCCTTAAGCAATCTATAGACAAATTCTGAGAAGTGTGAATCCTCAAAGCCAGGTGGTTGTTGCACATAAACTTCTTCTTCCAACTCTCCATTTAGAAATGCACTTTTGACATCCATTTGATAAACCTTAAAGTTTGAATGAGCAGCAAATGCCAAGAATATTATAATGGCTTCCAATCTAGCAACAGGGGTAAATGTCTCATCATAATCAATGCCTTTCTGTTGAGAGTATCCTTTTGCAACCAACCTTGCTTTGTTTCTTACTATTACACCATCTTCATCCATTTATTCTTCAGAACCCATTTTGTTCCAACAATGGTTCTATTCTTTGGTGCATGCACAAGTTCCCATACTTTGTTTCTTTCAAATTGATTCAGCTCCTCTTGCATGGCAATAATCCAATCTGGATCCAACAGTGCATCATCAAGTTTCTTAGGCTCAACCTGAGATAGAAAACAGCCATAGAGGCACTCATTCTGAGTTGCTCTCCTAGTCCTTACTCCTGCATTAGGATCTCCAATGATTTGCTCTGCAGTGTGTGATCTATCCCATTTCCTTGAGTGCTCAGCCTGATTTCTCATTCTTTATGTTGCTTCATCATCCAAATCATGATCATTCTCATTTCCTCCCCCTATGAGGTTGCCACTACTCACATATGTGTCTTGGATGCTTGTTTCTCCACTGTTGATTGTCACAAATTCTTCTCTTGTATCATCATTCACTTGAGTTTGTTGAACTTGAGTTTCAACTTCAGTTTCAATCTCTTCATCAGAATCATCTAGATTATCAAACCTTAATGGATCTTTATCTTCATCATTGGCTTCTTCTAGTCCAGGTAGTTTGTTGTCATCAAATGTCACATCTGTGCTTTCCATAATTTTCTTTTAACTAACGACATAAACTTTGTATGCAATTCTTTCCATAGAGTAGCCAAGAAAAATTCCTTCAAATGCCTTTGCATCAAACTTACCAACATATTCTGAATTATCCTTCAATATAAAGCATTTGCTTCCAAAAGTATGAACATACTTTAGAGTAGGCTTCTTTCCAGTCATCAAATTGTAAGGTGTCTTTCCAGTGTTTTTGTTGATGAGGGTTCTGTTCTGGATATAGCATACAGTGCTCACAGCCTCAGCCCAAAGACATGTAGGCATCTTTGCATCAAGTAACATTGTTCTAGCAGCCTCAATTAGAGTTCTATTCTTTCTCTCAACAACTCCATTTTGTTGTGGAGTCCTTGGAGCTGAGAATTGCTGAGAAATTCCATTCTCTTTGCAGAATGCTTCAAGTATGGCATTTCTGAACTCTGTTCCATTATCACTTCTCAGTGCAATCATACTTGTATTGTTGGCCTTTGCTTCCTTGTCAACTCTCTTTATGTGCTCAATGATTACTTGTGGAGCCTCATCTTTTGATGCCAGAAATTCCACCCATGTATACCTTGTAAATTCATCAACCATCACCAAGGCATACTTCTTTCTTCCTAGTGACATAATATTGACAGGCCCAAACAAATCCATATGAATGAGTTGCAGGGGCTTGGTTATTGATGTCACTGACTTTGACTTGTGGCTTGATCTTTTCATCTTTCCTTTTTGACAAACCTCACACACTCCTTCTTGACAGAATTCAAGTGTGGGCATGCCTCTCACTAACTCTCTTTTGACTAGAGAATTAATGGTTTTGAAGTTCAGGTATGATAATTTCTTGTGCCACAGCCAACAGTTTTCATTTGATGCTTTTGAGTAGAAGAAACAAACTTTGTCCTTATTTACAAAGTCCATATTGGCTACAAACAGGCTTCCTTTTCTTACTCCAGATAGAGCAAAATCACCAATCTTCTTGTGGGTGATCAAATATTCATCTTTGTCAAAATCCACCTTGAATCCTCTATCAGTAAACTGACCAACACTTAGCAGATTATGCTTGAGTCCCTTGACTAGTGCTACATCTTCAATGATGACATTACCAACTTTTAACTTGCCATATCCCAATGTGTTACCCATGCTGTCATCTCCAAAAGCAACCATTGGGCCAGCCTTCTCCTCATACTGTGATAGCAGGGCCATATCACCAGTCATATGATTTGAGCATCCACTGTCCAAAATCCACATGACCTTCTTTTCACTTTCTTTGCACTGCAAACACAAAGGTATTACTTCTCCTTTGGTACCCAAACAAGTTTGGGTCCATGTGACTTAGAAACAGTTTTATCATAAACAACATGCTTATCAACTTTCTTGGTGTTAGTCTTCTTGTCACTGTTAGAAGTCTTAGAACCTGAGGTTTCAGACTTAGGTGACAGAGGTACCTTCCTAGCTTTAGGAGGACTCGAAGACTTTGACCTTGTGTAGTGTGTGTGAGAATTGTGACTGATACAACCATCAATGAATTGCCTTCTCAAATTAAAACAACTAGTCATAACATTCATGTTGCATGGCATACAGTCAAATTTATCACAGAATGGAGCATCTCTATGTCTTAGAGGCACAGAACAATCATAGAAAGGTTTGGACACACTACCAACAGGTTTCTTGCATGCATGAGTTAAATGATTGGTACTGAAACAGTTCTGACAAGTTTTCCTAGGGGCATTAGGCATATAAGCATAGTTGTTATCTTTGTTAATCCCTAACTTGCCATTCATGTTCTGTTTCTTCTTAGTCACTTTCTTCTCAGATTCAGATTCAGATTCATTCTTCCCAGCTGAAACAAACTTGACAAACTTCTTAGGTCTTGATCTATCACCTACTGGCTCCTTGGCTTTTGACTTGACACTCTCACTCTTGGAGGATGCTTGTTGTTCACTGGATTATGCCTCATCCTCATCATTCAACATTTGCTTGATGAGTAAGGCATCCTCATCAATTTCAAATGTTGATTCTTTAAAAATTGGATTTTCAGCCTTTTTCAAAATCTGAGGCACTTCCTTCTGAGCAACTATGTCATCTTCAATGACAGCATAGCCTTTCCTCTGTTTAAGAGTGTCATAGTCAAGTCCAATAGCAGCCTTGGGTTTTGCTTGAATTTTCTCATAGTAGGATTGCACTAGACCAGATGATTTCTTAAATGTTTTCAGTTTGAATTCATTTTCAGCTAATTCATCCCTAACAGCCTTTTCCACTTGACTAGCACATAAAACCTTGTTCTGCAAATATTCAACTTCTTTCTTAAGATTTTCTACTTGCATAGTAGTTAGCTCAAGATCCTCATTCTTTTTTATTAACATCTCATTTCTAGTAGACAGTTTAGCAATCTCCTCATTAGCAGCAGTCATACTAGTATGAATATTAAACATCTCAATAGATAGTTGTTCAATCAAACATTTGTACTCAGAAACAGACATGTCTATAGTAGTGAGAGATGGTATCTGAGAGTCTGATGAAGATGTGTCATCCTTGGAATTGGTCATCAAGGCATAGTTACAAAATTCCTGCTCTTCTCCATCACTGTCAGAATCATCCCAACACTTCCCTTCAGCTATGTGGGCCTTACCTTGTGTCTGCTTTTTCAGAAGAGCCTCATACTTAGCTTCGAGCTCAAGATACTCTCTATCCTTCTTTTTAGGATTTTGCATTCACTGGCAAAATGCCCTAGGTCATTGCATCTATAACACCTTATAGATGACCTATCCACATGGCTGGTTTTAAATTTATTCTTGTTTGGTTTCACAGGTGCCTTGCTTTTGTTGAATGAATGGTTTTGAGTTTTAGGTTTGAAGGGTTGGTTCCTCTTGAATCTGATGTTTAGAAATTTTCTGGCCATGAAAGCATATGAAGTGTTTTCCATCCCATCTAGTTCTTCAAGAGTGTAAAACTCTTCTTCCTCCTTCTCCTCAACAGGTTCACTAACCTCAGCTTCAGCTTCTTCATCATCTACTATCTCCTCTATCCTTAGCTGGCTTGTAGATGCTTCTAGGTCTTTAATAGATTTGTTGACAATCAAGGCACATGATGTGTTTATCATTCTGCCTTGGTTGGCTTGGATAGCCCTTTTCTGAAGCAACTCAAGCTCATGAGTTTTTAAACCCCATAGAGCACATCATATGTAACTTTGTTCAAATCTCTTTCCCTTAGAGAAATGACCATTTGCTCTAGATGATTTGGTGAAGATAGCAGAAACTTCATGTTCAACTCCTTTGTGCTGTAAACCTTGCCATTCATCTACAACTCAGTAACTAGCTTGTGAAATCTCTCAAACATCATAGTGATGCTTTCCTTGGGCTGTGCCATGAAAGCTTCATACTGTGTGACCAGTATCTGTTTCTTGTTTTCCTTGACCTCATCAGTTCCTTCACATAACACCTCAATGTGATCCCACATTTTTTTGGCAGATGTGCATGATGCAATGTTTGCAAACATTGACATGTCCATGGAATCAATAATTAGCAACATGAGGTGACTGCCAAGGGCAACCATCTCCTTCTCTGATTCTGTCCATTTGGATGGTTCTTTGGCCACATAAGATCTTGGAACAGTTGTGGTTCCAACAGTCTTCTCAGGTATCTCTTGTTGTGGAACAAATGGACCATTCTTGAGAATCTCAAGATACAAAGGATGAGAGGCTTTGATGAACAACATCATCTTTATCTTCCAGAGGTTGTAATTTTTTTGTCAAACTTAGGGACTTTCACCGTTCCTGTAGTCTTTGGTGTATTCGAACTCATGATCGTTTTTCTATTTTTGAATAAACAGCCCGCTCTGATACCACTTGTTGAGTATTGAATACAATAAAAGAATACAGAGGGGGGGTGAATGGATTCTTGAACTTTTCTTCGTTCTTAAATTTGTGTAGCAGATAAGTATTTGTGTGTGCAAAGTTTAGGTGCGGATAAAAGATAACACAAGACACAATATCACTTTAATCTAATATATTATTAGATAAAGGTTGCTACAATCTGTGAATACAAATGATAGTATTCTCAGCTTCGTTTTTCTCAGAGAGATATGCCTTACAATGTGTATGAAAAACTTGACTCCTCAAAAGTTGATAACTAAGGAAGTAAGGCTGTATCCTTATAGAACATGGATACAACCTACTTACTAAAAAATAAGGTAGCTAAACAAATTACTTTCTAGTCTGTCTATCCTTTTTGAGTAAGTGTCCAAACGGTTACAGATTTGACTTTGCAAAACCTGTTCAGATCCACTTCTTTAGCCCTTTTGTCTCTTCTATATCTCTCCAAGCTTCTTTGCAGGCTTTCCAGAGCACGTTACAGGTTGTGGTCCATAAAGTGCATTGGCTTGTTGCAGGTTTCAGACTTGTACAATTTCTTCAGTATTTTGTCTCCAAGAATGTATTCGAGAAGTGGCTAAGTGATTGATTCGAGAACTAGGATTAGATAACTCTGAGTTCTCGAATACTGTATGATTGACATATCGAATCACTTCTCGAATAATACTTTTCTCCAGGATTCCTTGAGTTATCGAATAGAACATTTGACTTGTCGAATCCTTGAGATATCGAATAGCTTTCTGAGTCCTTAAGATATCGAATGAAACTTTGACTTGTTGACTCTTTGAGAACTCGAATACCACTTTGACTTGTTGATTTCTTATGTTCTCGAATAGAGTATCTAGACATGTCGAATCTCTGAGATATCGAATGAGATATCGAACAGTGTCTTCTGAGATATCGAACCTCTGACTTCTCGAATGCTAGACTTCTCGAATAGACAAAAGTACTTCTCGAATTGGTACTTAGGCAAATTCTTCATTTCTTCAAATCCCAACTGTGATTATTTGACAGTCTTT
The DNA here is from genome assembly GCA_037693485.1 of Kitagawia praeruptora. Taxonomy (NCBI): domain Eukaryota; kingdom Viridiplantae; phylum Streptophyta; class Magnoliopsida; order Apiales; family Apiaceae; genus Kitagawia; species Kitagawia praeruptora. Next base: position 122,216,074 of record CM075346.1, on the reverse strand, counting down.
ATCTTCTTGCTTGAGGCATGAACCTTGGAACTTCTTTCAAGCATTATTCTTGACTATATAAGTACAGTTACACAACTAGGATTTGGTGCCTATTACAAGTACAAAACAAATAGAAACTCTACAACTAGAGGTTCCCTCAGTTAAGAGGTCATGTAAGTAATGCAAAGTATTACAGACAATTAGGCTTGTTATTAGATGTAAACAGGCATGCCTCTGAGACTAACAGAGCCAACCAAAAAGTAACAACATGCATACACATCTTTTTATTGCATGATGCAACACACGAGAAACACCTTTACTCCGACTCACCTTCACTACTTCCAGGATTAAGCTAACACTACACCTCTTCTAACCACATACACAGATATATTAATACATAAAAAAATAAAACATATGTAAAGACAAAGAAAACCTCTTAAGAAGGAAAACAAAAGCGTGCAAATGAAATCCTTGTTGTAGTACGTCAAACGACAGTAGTACATAGTGGGATCGTTTAGGGTTTTGTGATAAATCTAGAACCTTCCTCATCATGTGCTATAAATACCCATCTTGCTACATACACTCTACACTTACACTCCCTCACAATGATACATGGCCAAGAATCCCCTCTCCCCATCACCATGCCTGCTCGCCCCCTTGTCACCCCACCCCTTGTCACCCCTCTCCCTCTCTTGCCCACCACTAACCCTATCCCATCCACTATCACTGACACAACGACTCCCTCATCCCCAGCTTCTAGTGAGGGAAGTCTTTATGTCAGTAGCTTTGTCAACTTCCCCTCTATCATCAACCACCTATTATATAGTATACTTAAAAAATACCCGATGTATTAGTATTTGTTAGTTGTTATATGTTTCTTGAATAATTCACAGCTTGCATCGGTAAATTTTGTAATAATTTAATTTAATTTATTACATTAGTTTAGTTCAAATACAATGATCTAATATATTGCATGGGGGTAATATTATGTATAATGCACATTGTGTACTTGTTTACATAGTATTATAACACCATATTTTATATAAGTATAACAATATTACAAACTAAAGTGGGATTTATTATTATTGTATAAAGGAAGGTAAAATACTTAATTTTTTTGAGAAATTTTACGTTGCGATAGTCAGATCAACATTTTTTAAGAAAATCACTCATAAGTTTCCTAGGAATTATTGTTTTGTTGTATAATGTTAAATGTTTAAAATTATTGTTGGATTTTGTGTCCTATACGCCACAATTTCAATAATGTCATGATCATATTTGTTAATTACGAAACAAACTCAATTCAAGAATGATGTAATATGTTGATGAGCAGCCTTATGTAATATGTTGATGGTTGAAACATTATTTAGTTTCAACCATCTTATTTATCATTAAATTCTTTATTTTGTTTTCAAAAATGCCCATACGTAAGAGAAAACGATTGAAATACATATAAAAACTATCTTGCGTGCTTTCATGGTGATTTTTAAATTTTTGGTACTAATGTTTATAATATTTTGACATCACTTTTATTATGAGATGACTTGAAAATGTAGGATGACTAGAAGGATCTATTGTACAACACTTTTTAATTTGATTTTTTTCGTCATTTCTTTATATCAATTAATTTCAAGTCTACTGTATCTAATATCTTCAATTTTGAAATTTTGTTAGGTTAGTTGATACTCGTTGTAGTTATCAATAGTTTAGTGTTAGTGACAAATAATGGATGTGGTACTATGAAATAACTCATCGTAATTATGGTTGTTTTTTTATAGTTTATTTTGTGATTTTGTTGTTGCCAAATTATAATTTAAGGGTGGAACGAAGTATTTCATGTTTGACAATCTCCTATTTGTAATAGAAATTATTATGTTGTAACTGCAAAGTAATTAGTAACATCGAAATGTGAGTTTGCACTAACACGTTATTATGATTGAGCATTCTATTATCCATTTCTAATATTACCTAGATGACAAAGCATATACACCTAAAAATACCGTGCGATTTAAACCATAACGAAATCATGAGATTCACATAGATACCTGAACATGTACTTAAAAGCATTCTTATATCTACATAAAACTCCACTATAAGCATGATCATACTAGAGCAATTCAATAACTGACATAGAGTAAAAATCATATTTTTATTATATCTTTTTTGATTTAATTTGAATGTTAATTATGTTATTTTTCATACATAACATAGATCATATTTTTAGAGTTCTCATCTTTTTAACATAATTTCAATTATTTTTCGTGTATGTTTAAATATTTATGTTTTTGGACTAGTCATATATTTAAATCGTTGTAAGTCTAAAGTTGGTCGACCAAAACCCCCTAATATAACTCACATTTACAATTTTTGTATACCTAAAACTAATGTGATGCAATTGTTAATTATGAATGATTTGTTAACTAAAATTTACAAATTTCTTAAAATCAAATCTTATTTTTTATTGCAAGAATTTAATATCTACCTGGAGACGCATGTACATAATTTTTTTTTTTTTTATACTCGGTTACATTATGTATAATCTAAAATTTTATTTTTATATCAATGATCTAAAATGGCAAAAGAGAATTGTAGAGTATAATCAATCGATTAGAATATTTTTGTAATTTTATCTATCCAATATTTTAGAAATAATATAAATCATATTTTATTTACTCAGAAATAAAAATAAAAGATGATGAGACAAGAAGAAAAGATGTGGCTTATCTAATATGTTTTTTAAACAAAATTCAAAATTAAGTGTAGCATATAGTTGGTTATGGCATGAGCTTGATATAAGAAGGTCATTGGTTCGAATCCCAAACTACTTTTTACATAATTATTAAAAGATGACAATTTTGTAATTTTTGAAAATATCGAGGTAAAGTCGTAATTTCACAGCCATTAAAATGGCAATCTTTGCCCTTGTGTTGAAATTTAATATATGGTAATAAATAGATGCTTGTATACAAACATGTTTTCATTGTTCTTTTTTCAAAATATGTATTTGAATTTTGTTTACAAAAATATGATTTTGTTACTAGAGTACAAATTTTGGCAATCAAAATTAATCAAAGTGCAACTGAAAAAAAACGTAAACAAAAAATCGATTTAAACTGATTTTTATTTGGGATCGCATTTTAATAACTACTTTTGGAAATACAGTAGACTTGCAAATAAATTTCTTCAAAATATCATTCAAAATGTAAATTTCAAGATTATTTTTACAAATATCACTTTTATAGCGCCTTATATGTGCGAAAGAAATCATAATAATAAGGATAACATGACTAACGAATTAGTATGCAGAGAAATTAAATAGCAAAATAAATGTTTTGAACAATTTAATATAACATTCATCTAAAAGATATCTAAACAAGCTGATGAGATAATTCACGTGATTAGAGCTAGCTTATGTATTGACGTTCCTGGTTTTATTTAAACTAGCTTATAACCCGTGTAATACACGGGTTTATTGTACTATGTTATAAATTTATATTTAATATTACAGTTATGTTTTATATACGTGTTTTAATTAGAAAAAAAAATATTAATGATTGAAAGATATGATACGATTGATATTTTTAGGTGTTTATAAAAGGTAATATCTTCAATTAAAAGTAGATGTTAAAAAGGTAATCGACTAATTACCATTAATTATATTATGTTATTATTTATTTTAGGTGTTATATTTTTCTTGAAATTATGGTGTGATATTTTGGGTATATATTATTTATTGTAAGATTTGTTTTAAATTAAAAAGGTAACATGTTTTAATTCGAAATTAAATATTAATGATCGAAAGATATGATACGATTGATATTTTTAGGTGTTTATAAAATGTAATATTTTCAACTAAAAGTAAATGTGAAAAAAGCAATTAAGTAATTACCATTAATTATATGATTTTATTATTTATTTTAATAATTTGGATAACCAAACCAACAAACTTTCAATCTTTCGGCTTTAATTTAGTAGTATAGATACGTATTTTAATTAGAAAAGGCAATCGGCTGCTTAACATTAATTGTACTATTTTTTATATATTAATTAAGATAACTGTACCTAAACCAAATCGATAAAATTTTCAATGATTCAATTTTAATGTAATAACTACCTTATAACCCGTGCAATGCACGGATTTCTTGTATTATGTTATAAATTTTATTTAATATTACAATTATATTTTTATATAATCATTATTTTTAATAATTTCTAAAATTTAATTTGATATAATTTAATATATCCATGTTTACGGATTATACTAATGTTTTCTTATTATAAACAACGTATATGATTTTTAATATATTTTATTAATAATTGAAAAATATGGTGTGATATTTTTGGACTATATTTTTCTTGAAAGTTATGGTGTGATATTTTTGGGTATATATTAATGATTGTAAGATTTGTTTTAAATTCCAAAGGTAACGTGTTTTAATTCGAAAGAAAATATTAATGATCTTAATTGGAAAAAGAGATATTTTAGTTAGAGAAAAGTGAAAAGATAACGTGTTTTGGCCTGAAAAAGTTAATTGATTAGTAGTTAATAGTAATTATAATATGCTTTTTAGTTAGATAAAATATAAAAAATATAATATTTTACCTTAAAAAGGAAACTGCTTAGTTATTAAAAAATAGAAAAGGTAATATGTTTAACCTGAAAAGGGAAATTGATTAGTAAAAAGGAAAAATTTTAGTTAATTTGAAAAAAAAATGTTAGTTAGAGAAAAGAGAACAGGTAACGTGTTTTGGCTGAAAAAGTTAATTGATTAGTAGTTAATATTAATTATAATATGCTTTTTAGTTAGATAAAATATAAAAAATATTAATATTTTACCTTAAAAAGGTAACTGCTTAGTTATTAAAAAATAGAAAAGGTAATATGTTTAACTTGAAAAAGGAAATTGATTAGCAATTGAAAAATTTTAGTTAAATTAAAAAAAAATTGTTAGATAAAATATAAAAGAAGATTTTTATCTATGATTAAGTAAGGGTAAATAAGTAAAATCAACAGGTACCGACCAACCAAACTTTTAATGTTTCGGCTTTTATAATATAGTATAGATTTATTAAAACTAGATTTTAGTTTCGGGGATAATGATGACGTCAATAAAACAATAAATAAATTCAAATAAAAAATAGGTGTATAACATATAAATGAAAATTGACAAAGAATTTAGAAAAAATACATAAAAATTAGCATAATATTTATAAAAAATCTAAAACTTCAAATATATAACACTCTTTTCATTAAATACATATTCATATATATTAAAGTAACAATACAAGTAAAAATTGTTTACTGTAATTAAAATTTAATAATATTGTAAAATATAAAAGAATAAACATGCAGAATTGTAAAATACAAAATATCAATAATAGTAGTTAATCAAAGTTATTAATTGTTAATAAAATTGCATTTTGGTTTCGGGAAAAATGATAACATCAATAAAATAATAAGTAAATTCAAATAAATAATATTTTTAAAAAATTCCATGCATTGGACGAATATAAAGCTAATAAAGTTATAAATAATAAACAATTTTTGGAGGTGGTAGATTTGGAGTGGTAGTAGCACCTAAAGTTTTGAAGTAAACTTTAATTTTAAAGAACTTTTTGTATAAATAATAATAATAGGGTAAACTCTTGATTAATCTTCACTAAATGGTCTTAAATTAAATTTGTAAAATATGGTGACCGAGTTGCTCACCAATAATTCATAAACAAGTAATTTCAACCTCCATTCAGAAATTATGTAAATTTTTCAAATCACAACAATCTCGATCTGAGTTCAATTAGTTGGATATTATTTGTTGACGAACCATGCTGAACACACAAAAAATTGGCTTCACGCGCATTATTTGCTGCCCAAACTCTTTAGCTTTTGGTTGTTTTTTTTTTCGAACTATAATTAAACCTCGATAAATGAATATATTTGGGATTGAAAAATTGTATTCATTAATTGAAATTATTTATTTTTCATTAATTGAAATTATTTATTTTTCAAGGTAAAAAATATTTTATTTTTATTATGTTGGGATCGAAAAAAATTATTTATTTAATAAAATTATTCGTTTATCGAATATCCATTTATCAAGATTATTAATGAAGTGAAAGTGATTAGAGGTGAGTACAGGACAGATTAAAGGGCTACCACAGTACCACTAGTATAGTCAATAGTGCATGTGAGTTTCATTAATAGGAGATTATAATGGTGTTGCAGTCACAATTACATAACTGTTAACGCAACGCAAAACGTAACTTCAGACTGATATATTTATTAATGTATGTAAAATGACACATAACCTATATTAGTTGCAAATGGTCCTGTATATATCCTCTCGCCACTGTTCTAAAAATCCCCGATTCAACCGATTAATCCCCGATTAATCTTCTGGAAGGTAGCTAACCGATTCGATTTTTGAAATCCGATTAATCCTATTAATTTATTTAAAAGGATATGTTTAATTGTAAATTAGACTAATATATTAAATAATATTATAATATCCGATTAATGCTCCGATTAATCCGTCCGATTAATCTCCGCCTACCCGATTAGGCGCTAGGCGGTACCCCAACCGCCCTGGACCGCCTAGCGATTTCTGGAACACTGCCTCCCGCTAATAAAATGATTCTTTTATTACAAATGAATTATGTATAAATTATAATCTAAACTCCTGTTTAAAAAAAATATATATATGCATGTGAGCTTACGTGAAAAATAAATAAATGTAGAGTATGTGTAAAATAATATTTTAATTAATTATTAATTATAAAAACATACAGCTAGCTCTTTTTATAAGCTCGTCGTCCTTGTTTCTTGTTTTTGTCAAGAGACCGGCAAGTAAAGGTGCGCATCAGTCATGATCATGGTACTACAGTACATCTCTTGAGTCTCGAGTGAAAAAAGAAATAAAGCAAACGAGAGATCGACGTGCAGATATGTCGTGTTGATCCGTCGTATAGCCAATGTTCTAAAAATCGTTAGCCCGATTTGGGTGGCGAGCCTATCAATCGGTTAGGCAACAATTAATCAGAATGATTATTTAGAACATTAGTCGGATGTATTAAAATATTACTTTTTATATAATTTAATTTTAATATTTAAAAATATATTTTATATAAGTAAAAATATAAATATCTTCATTTTATTATTAAATATGATGAGTAAATTTATCCTTTCATGTGTAAAGTATCTTTCTTATTTAAAAAAATTTATATTTTTAAAGTTTTATTCTGACTGTTTTTTTAAAATTTGAACAATTAATCGCCGCCTAATACCACCTAGGGCCGATTAATCGCCGCCTAATCGATTATTCCCACCTAACTTATTAAATCGCGTAATCCCGCCTAATTCCGCCTCGGTCCGTCTAGACGCCGCCTAATCAAAAAAATGCCGAATAACCGATTTTTGCAAAATTTAGACATTTTCTGGCCGTCTAATATCTACACGACGATTAATCCATCGTCTAGGCCGATTTTTAGAACTAACTCCTTGGGGTCTTTTCTTTTGTGTAATTAATTAGTAATAGACACTTTTTTGACAAACTAATGGTACTCCTAAACAACTGATTAACATTAGTAACATGTGTCTGTTAGAAATCAAAACCAAACTCTCTTCTTCATGCATCAAGGTCAAATAACACAGCTGGGTTGTCAAGTTTGATTCCACAAAATATGGTAGGTTGCATGCTAGTCAAATATGTAGGCTTGAAATTAAAAATAGGTGATGTAAGGCATGATGTATATTTTAGTTTTTCTAGCCTATAAATAAGACACCCAGCACACCAAGAAGAAAATACACAGAAGTGTAAGAGAGCAGAGAGATAGCAAGAAAGAGCTGAAGCTCTTGTGTGAGAGAAAGAAAAGAAATTGTAATTTCTTCTTATATATATATAGTTTGTTCTTTGAGTTAAAAATATTTGGTATAAACCCATACACGTTTCCAACAAGTGGCATCAGAGCTAAGGTTTCGTTCGGGAAATTTCTGGGAATTTTTTTTTTTCCGGTCGTCGGAAAACACTGTTCACGCCGTAGAAGACGAAGTATCGTTCATACGTCACTGTTCATACGGTACTGTTCATACGACACTGTTCATACGGTACTGTTCATACGGCACTGTTCATACGGCACTGTTCATACGGTACTGTTCACTTATACTGTACAAAGATAATTTTTTGAAAAAAAATGGCGAATGTGGTGCAACAAAATATTCCAAAGTTGACAGCTACAAATTATGGAAACTGGAGTATCCAAATGAAGGTGTTACTCGGTTCATACGATAATTGGGATATTGTTGAAAGCGGCTATAGCGAGCCCGAAGATGCTACAGCTAAAGCAGCACTTCCTAATGCCGAGAAGACTGCGTTAAAGGAATCCCGGAAAAAAGACAACAAGGCGTTATAAACAATTTTTCAAGGTGTCGACGAATCCACCTTCGAAAAAATTTCAAATGCAAAGAGAGCAAAAGAGGCGTGGGAGATTTTGCAAAAATCATTCCAAGGTGTGGAAAAAGTGAAAAAGGTGCGGCTCCAAGTACTACGTGGCGAGTTTGAGAATTTAAAAATGAAGAGCTCGGAAAATATCAGTGATTATGTTACGCGTTTGAAAACGGTAACAAATGAGATGAAAAGAAATGGAGAAAGCCTCGATGATGTTCGGGTGATGGAAAAATTGCTCCGTTCGTTGATTAGAAAATTTGATTATGTTGTTACGTCTATCGATGAGTCAAAAGATCTGTCCATAACTTCAATTGACGAGCTAGTTGGTTCACTTCAAGCGCACGAGCAGCGAATGAATCAATATGATGATGAAAGTCATTTGGAGAAGGCGTTGCAAAGCAAAGTATCCATCGGTGACAGTTCTAGCAGTAGCAGTTCTGTTCGTGGCAGAGGTGGCTATAGAGGTGGCTACCGAGGAGGACAAGGACAAGGACGTGGAAGACAGACGTTCAGTAGAGGCCAGAATAATGAAGGTTATCAACCATCTGGTCGTGGTCAAAATTTCAGAGGTCGAGGAAGAGGCGGATTCCAACAACGAGGTGACAAGTCTCAATTACAATGTTATAATTGTAACAAATATGGTCACTTCAGTTATGAGTGTAGATCACCAAAAGTGGAAGAAAGAAGTCATTTTGCCGCAGCACAAGAAGACAAAAATGTGGGTTCCGCTATGTTCCTCACATATAAAGGAAATGAAGATGGTAAGAAGAATACATGGTATCTTGATTCGGGAGCCAGCAATCACATGTGTGGCCATAAGGAATTATTTACGGAGATAGACAACACCATCAGTGGAGAAGTTACTTTTGGTGACTCATCGAAGATTCCAGTCAAAGGAAAAGGTATTGTTACAATTGTGACAAAGAAAGGTGAGAAAAAGTATATAAATGATGTTTATTATATACCTGCTTTGAAAAGTAATATCATCAGTCTTGGCCAACTTGTGGAGAAGGGATATAACATTCAGATGCAGGATAATTCTCTGATCATCAGAAATCAGATTCGAGAATTAATTGCAAACGTGGAGATGTCAAAGAATCGTCTGTTCACACTTGACATGCAGACAAATGTGCAGAAGTGTTTGAAGTCAGTCATTAAAAATGACTCATGGTTATGGCATTTAAGATTTGGTCATCTTGGATTTTCTGGTCTGAAGTTATTGTCAAAGACAAAGATGGTGGACGGTTTACCAGCAATCAACGAACCAAATCAGTTGTGTGAAGCTTGTGTCAAAGGGAAGCAACATCGACAAAGCTTTCCAGTCGGAAAATCATGGCGAGCTAGATGGCCGTTGGAAATTGTTCATACGGATATAGCTGGTCCATTTGATATTCCATCATTTGGAGGTAACAGGTATTACCTAACATTTATTGATGATTTTAGCAGGAAAAGTTGGGTGTATATTCTGAAAGAAAAGTCGGAGGCTCTTGATAAATTCAAGGAGTTCAAAGCATTGGCAGAAAAGCAAAGTGGTCAATATTTGAAGGTACTCAGGTCAGATAGAGGAGGCGAGTATACTTCAAATCTGTTCAAAAGCTTCTGCCGAGCACATGGAATAAATCATCAGTTGACAACCGCATATACTCCACAACAGAATGGCGTTGCAGAGAGGAAGAATCGCACCATTCTGGACATGGCAAGGAGTATGGTGAAAGCAAAGCACATGCCAAGAACTTTCTGGGCTGAAGCCGTTTTATGTGCAGTTTATTTGCTGAATCGCTGTCCAACAAAAAGTGTCAGGAACAAAACTCCAAATGAAGCATGGAGTGGTAGCAAACCATCAGTTGGACATCTTAGAATTTTTGGGTGCATTGCATATGCACATGTTCCAGATCAAAAAAGAAAGAAGTTGGATGACAAAGGTGAAAAATGCATTTTTTCCGGATATGATAAAAGAAGCAAGGCGTACAGACTCTATAATCCCCTCACGAAGAAATTAATCATTTCTCGAGATGTTGAGTTCGATGAATCTGATTATTGGAGATGGAGCGAGGAAGAAAGAAAAGTTGCAGGCTTATTCTTTAATGATGATGATGATGACGGTGATGACTCCAACATAGAAGATGGTGGAGATGATGATCCAACTCCTCCCCAAAGTCCAAATCAGCAAACTCCTGCCTCGACACCATCGAGTTCAGGAAACAGCAGTAGCAGTAGTTCAGGGGGAGCACCAAGAAAAATGCGGAGTCTGGATAGTATTTATGATGCAACAAGTCCGGTACAAACAACCTTTGATTATTCTCTATTCTGTTTAATGGCTGAATGTGATCCAGTAACATTTGAGAAAGCTTCTGAATCAAGCAAATGGAACAAGGCCATGGATGAAGAAATTGGTGCAATCAAGAAGAATGATACTTGGGAGCTTACAAGTCTTCCAGAAGGACACAAAGCAATTGGTATCAAATGGGTCTACAAGACAAAGACCAATCAGGATGGCGAAGTGGAAAAATACAAGGTGAGGCTAGTTGCTAAAGGCTATAAGCAAAGATACGGAATTGACTATGATGAGGTGTTTGCTCCAGTTGCACGAGTTGATACCATTAGACTTCTTACAGCTATTGCAGCTCAGAACCAGTGGAAGATTTATCAGATGGATGTGAAGTCAGCATTCTTGAATGGTTACCTTGAAGAAGAAGTCTATATCGAGCAACCACTAGGATATGTTCAGAAAGGCCAGGAAGATAAAGTCTACCGGCTAAAGAAAGCACTGTACGGGTTGAAACAAGCCCCGAGAGCATGGAACACAAGGGTTGATGAATACTTTCAAAAGAATGGTTTTGTGAAGAGTCCATACGAGCATGCACTCTACACCAAAACAAATTCAGGGGGAGATATTATGATCGTGTGCTTATATGTGGATGACATGATCTTCACAGGCAACAACCCTAGTATGTTTGATGATTTTAAGAAAGTGATGACTAACGAATTTGAGATGACAGATATTGGTCAAATGTCGTACTTTCTTGGAGTCGAAGTCAAGCAAAACAAAGATGGGATTTTTATGTCTCAGAAAAAATATGCCAAGCAGATTTTAAGCAAGTTCAGAATGGGAGAATGCAAGCCAGTGAGCACGCCAGCAGAAACGAGCATAAAGCTCAGAACTGATTCAACAAGAGAGTCGGTAAATCCGACATTGTTCAAAAGTTTGGTTGGAAGTCTGAGGTACCTAACTTTCACTCGTCCCGATATCATGTATGCAATTGGACTGGTTAGTAGGTACATGGAGAAGCCGAAGCAAGATCACTTCATGGCAGCTAAAAGAATTTTGAGGTACATAAAAGGTACACTTAATCATGGTTTGTTCTATACACATTCTCAAAATTCAAAATTAGTTGGCTACTCAGACAGTGATTATGGTGGTGATTTGGATGACGGGAAAAGCACTTCAGGATATGCTTTTCATATCGGTTCAGCGATATTTTCATGGTCATCAAAGAAGAAACAGACAGTGGCTCTGTCAACATGTGAGGCGGAGTATATGGCAGCAGCAGCATGCGCATGTCAAGCTATGTGGCTAGGCTACATATTGTGCGAGTTAAATCTCGCAATGGAGGATCCGGTTACTATATACGTGAATAACAAATCTGCTATCTCACTTGCAAAGAATCCAGTGTCACATAGTCGAAGCAAGCACATCAACATCAAATATCATTTCATACGAGAGCAGGTGAATGACAAAATTGTGGAGCTAGTACACTGCAAGACCGAAGACAACTTAGCAGATATATTTACGAAGTCATTGAAGCCGGAGGTGTTCCATAAAATGAAAGAGAAGCTTGGAATGAAAAATCGAGTTTGAGGGGGAGTGTTAGAAATCAAAACCAAACTCTCTTCTTCATGCATCAAGGTCAAATAACACAGCTGGGTTGTCAAGTTTGATTCCACAAAATATGGTAGGTTGCATGCTAGTCAAATATGTAGGCTTGAAATTAAAAATAGGTGATGTAAGGCATGATGTATATTTTAGTTTTTCTAGCCTATAAATAAGACACCCAGCAAGTTTGTAGAAAAACCACACACCAAGAAGAAAATACACAGAAGTGTAAGAGAGCAGAGAGATAGCAAGAAAGAGCTGAAGCTCTTGTGTGAGAGAAAGAAAAGAAATTGTAATTTCTTCTTATATATATATAATTTGTTCTTTGAGTTAAAAATATTTGGTATAAACCCATACACGTTTCCAACAGTGTCTGTACCTGTGCCCTGTGAATCTGTGATCGATATATACATCATACATTTGTGTGTTGTTTACTTTATTCACTTTTTAACCATTCCAAATTATCAGACTAGCTAATCTGAAAAAACAGTTGGAAATTTTTAATTAATTACAAGCGCCTGTCGATCAGCTGTAGTTTAAAATAAATATCGGAATTTCTTTACTAAGGACCAAAATGAAGAAAATTACAAAATATTTGAAATGATGGTGAACTGTATACTGGCTGCTATATATGCCTACATATATCAATCATTCATTAGGATTATAGTGAAAGTTGAAGGTCGATCGACATATATGTTAATTCGTCGGCCGGAGTCTATAGTGTAGTGTAGCAAATTAAGGGGCTCACGTACTCTCTCTCACATTCATCGTCCATGGAATATATATGTTCTAAAATTGCACACACATATCAAAGTATTCTTATATGGACATGTAGCCAGTTTTGTACGTGATGTAGAGAGGTGAGTGATGTTTGTTTCGAAAAAGACACAATTTATAAATTTATTATGCAGATATAAGAAAAATAAAGAAAAGGTGAAATAAATTATAAGCTGGCACGCAATACAAAGATGCCCTAAAATAAAATCTCGATCATAATACGCGTTTGAGAGGATAGAGAGTGAGAAACAAAAAGGCCCCTAGTCGATCTCGACTCACATGGAAACCATTTGGTCACCGCCGACAAACGCCCCACCCCGCTTTCTATCCTCCTTCGCCATTAATATATCCTCCTCTACCTTTGAATCTTTCTTACTTACATATATACGTACACATGCATATTTTTTTTATATACACACACAGACACACACACTATTTACTCCACATGCAGAGATTGCAGTTATGCTATTCCACATTTGCACCTTTCATGCATGATTGCTCCTATACATTTCTAATTATTGATGCAAGAAGAAAAATATAGAGCGTGATCAATTATCTTTTTGATTTTAAATTATTAATAAAGTTGATACCTTTTTAAAAAATTTCTTCGATTATATATATAATATGAGGTGGAGGAGTATTAAATTAACCTGAGATAACATTAAACGGTTCCGTTTCATTATTTGGATCAAACAATAATTAACACTTTTAATATAACAAGATACAAATTATTAACATCTTCATTTTTCCTTTCCTTTTCTTTTTTTACGTATACAAATTTATGAATGTGAAATGTGAATCACAGGTTCCAACAAAAATTAAATAAAAACCTAACAATTCAAGTCTACGGATCTTACTGTATCATTAATTTAAACCGATTTTGTATTAAAAATTTGAAAGTAACTGCAAGAGATGCATTAGTACATCTCATTCTCATACGTAATGAACAAAAATAATCATATATATATATATATATATATTATAATATATATACAGTGATACAAAAATGAAGGTAAATGGTTGATGACGAGTGAGGAAAGGAACAGAAGAGTGGGACGGGTCCATGAACAGATAGGCTACACCTGTTAATTTTGTATAAAATAAACTGAAATATTAAATAAAACGACTCATACACTACGATTTAACCGAGATTAATTTGATATACATTGTTCCCATATACTCCCTCCGTCCCTCCATCCCACTGGGATCTTTACGTTCCTGGTGAGCACGGAGGACAAGACAAGTGGATATAAAGTGGGTGTAATATTGTTAAAATAAATGAATTAGTGGATATAATAATGATTTTATTGTTAAAATAAGTGAAGTAGTGGGTGTAATAGTGATTTTATTGTTAAAATAAGTGAAATAGTGGGTGTAATAGTGTAAAGTATTGTTAAAATAAGTGAAGTAGTGGGTGTAATAATGTTAAAACTTACTATTTTGGGAATGTAAAGAAATGAATGGGACGTCCCAAAATAGTAAGTGTAAAGAATACATTGGAACGGAAGGAGTAATATTTCTACCGATATCAAAGTTTTTGTTATTCCCTCCTTCCTAACAGCTTCTTTACAGATTTACAGTTACTATTTTGGGACGTCCCATACATTTCTTTACATTACCAAAAATAGTACTCCCCCGTCCCAAAAAATTCTTCCCATTTCTCTTCGACACGTTTACCAACGCATACTTTTAATCATTAACATCTTTAATTTCGTATTAGTATTAAATATAAAAATTTTACCGTATTAAAGTACTGATAAATATAAATCCAACAAAATCACTCATGACTATATTTGGTTTTATAGATTAGACGTAAATTAGTAATTTGTCTCTTGTTATGAACAATGCCGACATATAAAACGAGAAGAGAATTATGAGACGGAGGGAGTAACTTTTAATAATAAAATACATTATTACATACTACTTCACTCTACTTTTTCCACAATTTACAATATTACACCCACTACTTTACTCAACTTTTTCAACACTTTACACTATTACATCCACTATTTTATTTATTTTAACAATAAAATCACTATTACATCCACTACTATACTATTATACACACTATTTAAATTAGGGTTATTGACCTTTTGGCCCTTCAAGTTTACACACTTATACCCATAAAGCCCTAACGTTTAAACTCGTTCCTTTTTGCCACCCGAACTTCACAAATGTACCTCTCAGCCACTTTACCGTGTCAGAGTAAATATCGGATTATATCGGTAGGGGTAAAACAGACATTTAATATTCCCACAAATTAGATCTTTATGATTGATCTTTACGATCCTAGCTCTCATTCTCCTCTTTCATTCCACTCTATCTTCTTTCCCCCTCTCTCCATCTCGTTACCTACAAACACCCACCGCCTGTTACTCTCCATCCAACACAAAATTCAACGATTGACTCGGACAAAACACAGTAACGAAAACTCGAACTGCAACTTAGACACTAGCTGACTTGGTGAGAACAGAACTCAAAAACAAACCAACATCAGTACATCACTGCTAAACAACTAATCAACAACTCGTAACTGACTCGGTAACCAGAAATGCGGACTCGAACACACTGCACAAACTCAGCCACTTTACAGGACTCGGAACATTTGACAAGAGCAACATACAACTCATCGAAAATCGGCAACTCAGTGATGTAAACAACGATATAGAAACTCAGAAAAATAGAACATAGCACTGGAAGCATCTTGTGAACTCAGTTACAAACTCGAGAACTCTACTGCAAATTCAGAATCCAGAATGCAAAACTCAAACAAAACAATCAAACTGAATTCTAAAACTCAAACAAAACCAAGCCGCAGCAACTCAGAAAGCGGTCATTAGAACAACGATTGGCTTCACTGCGCCACCACCAAATTGGCTGGCCATTCCCGTCGAATCTCCACCACTCCTCTGTTTCTTCATTTGCCATCGAACAACTCTCTTTCTCCACCATACCTCCCTTTTTAAACACCTCCGCTGTTCCGCCCCTCTTCCGTTCTTCTTCATCCTCCGACTAACTCTTCTTCCTCCCTTCACCCCCAAACCCACCACTCATGCCATTCACCCCTGCAATTCATCTACAGCCCCAATCACGCAATAATCATTCAAACCCCTCCTCTTTTCATTCAAACCCACCTCGTAGCCATTTTCTCCGCCCCGTCAACAACCCTCTCCGCCACCACCACTCCGGCACCAGTCTCCACAGCCCTTCATCATCCTTAAAAATCAAACCCTAACTTTTTACTATTTGCAAAAAATGAAATTAACATCCAAAACCGAATAGAGGATGAAGAAATGGAGGTTTTGATTACCACATCTTGCAATTACAGAGACTTAGAAAAGATATAAGAAAGAAGAATAGGGTGGGAGAGATTGAGAGAGGCGAGAGAGAGAGAGTTTACGGGGTGAGAGGAAAAAGGAGAGTCGAGAATTTAGAAAGAAAAAAGACAGCCCAGAAGCCTATATATTATTATTAATATAATAATATTAATGTTAAGTAAATTTGATTAATAATTAATTAATTCAATTATATTAAGTGAAATGTCTGTTATACCCCTACCGATATAACCCGATATGTTCATCTGACCCGGTATAGGACAAAAAGGTACATTTGTGAAGTTCGCGTGGCAAAAAGGAACGAGTTTAAACGTTAGGGCTTTATGGGTATAAGTGTGTAAACTTGAAGGGCCAAAAGGTCAATAACCCTTTAAATTATATTGCTTGGTTTTCATGTACCAGCAGTCTGTAAAGAATCGACTGAGACCGAGGAAGTATATATCAATAATAAACAACTTTATTTGGTTGGGCTTAGGTAGGTATAAATTCGATAAATAGAGGTCATTTATAGCACAACTATTTCTTTAAGAATATCAGTAGCGATAGGGCCATGCTAAGACTCGGTTGTATGATTTTTTTTTTTTTCCACAAAAGTAAAGATTATATTAATGAATCAAATTTTTACAAAGAACAAGTATAGAAATCGTGGACATCTCCCACTTTCCAAATACGAGTAGCTATTGAACAACTGTATCTCGCTAAACAATGAGCTAATCATATTCGCAGATCATTTCACGAACCTTAACATATGTTTTGAATCTTCAAATCCAATAGTAACTTCTTACATCTGCAACTACTCGCCCTAGATAGGATATGCTAAAATAAGCGATGCGAACTAATTGCACGATTAAAATTAAAGAGCTCGTTCGAATTTCTCAACCAATACATTACTCATTTTTAGCATCCAAATATTTGATTAAATTCAATTGATTTCCGATTTCCAAGTACCATTTTTCGAACAAGTCAGAACTTCTGTCTATAAATTAGCGCCGGAGGAAGTCGTACTTGTGGCTAAAGAGACAGATGGAGACCAGTAACTAGATTAATTTATCTTGACTTAATTCTTACCTCTTTAGAACATTACAACTTACAAGTCATGACTAATACTACTGTATAAAATACGACCATTATACCCCCATGCAATATCGTCAGTGTCTTGAATACTCGTAGCAGCTGCCACCTAATTCCCCTGTTTCGTCAGCCATTATTCATGCTTGAACATTTCTCATCCCCCCCCCCTCCCTCTTATTTATTTCCCTCTCAGAAGCTCTGTCACATTAACTGCTTCTGCTTCCAAAGTCAGCACTTACACCTTGTTTCCTCACAATAAATCATCCCTATTTTGTACAAATTTATTCTCAAAAAACCAGGCAAACTTCTCCTCAATTCTTCATCTTTCCCCCTTTAGCCCTGTTTCACTACATTAAGCCATGGTTTCGAAAAACAGAGTTAGTGTAGTGTTTTTAGTAACATTCCTATGTTTTTTGAGCTGCCCTTCAAGTAGCTTTGGTAGCTCAAATGATGAGCAGTTTACGTACTTGAAGATTCCGGCAGCAGAGTTTGTGAGTTCAGTGAAATCAACACTGGACATAGTGCAGCAAGTGATGTCTCTTGTTTCGGGTTTCGGTAACGCATTCGGTGATGTCCGTGTATCAAATGCTATTTCTGATTGCCTTGAGCTTCTTGATCTTTCCACTGATCAGTTAACTGATACCCTCTCTGTCTCTCAAAATCCTAAAAATGGTATGCTTTCTTTCTTGTTTTCTTTTTTGTTTGCCAAAAGCACTCACTTTTGTAAAAAATCTTTCGCTTTTTGTTGTCTTGATTTGGTCGGTTTCTATATGTGTATAATCACATAAAGTTTGAGCCAGAGCTTGTAATATCAGTACTATTCAAAATTCAACATGCAGTAATGATATTGCCCATGTACTAGGCCTGTCATATCATTTATTTTCAATAGTTGATAATTTATTGTTCTATTTTTGTTAAGGTTAGTTTACCCCACCTTGTTAGAGTTACATGTAGTTGAAGATGACCCAAAATATCACATCAAACACAAAATTTTTAACATGCAAGGGAAGGAGGATGTGCTTCCTTAAGAGATCTGATGCAAAGGCCATCTGGTTGAATTGTGATATTTTTTGCCTGACACTTTCACTACTCGTCTGATGTTGCTATCATACCACTTAAATTGATCATGTAATAGACCTTATTAAAAATTGCCTGGCTTGCTACAACTTTTTTCTGGTCCCTGCTTTTCGCAAAGGAAATCTGATTCGACTAATTCTAATACTGTTAAATATAAAGTAAATATTCTGCTCTGCATGCGCAATGTTGGATTAACTTTTTGGTTTTCTTTTTGAATGTTTAAATTTTATACACAGGTAAAGATAACAGCACGGGGCATCCGGGGGCAGACATGAAAACATGGTTGAGTGCTGCACTTGTGAATCAAGACACATGTTCAGAAGGCTTTGATGGAACAAATGGCATGGTCAAAGCTTTAGTATCCGGGAGCCTTAACCAATTAAGTTCCTTAATCCTCCAAATCCTAGGCAATGTTGCTATAAATGGCGGCGGTAATAGAGTAAGTAGCAATCCTGACCGCATTCCAGCATGGATGAAAGGAAGGAAGCTGATAAGTGGCCAAGAATTTCCCAAATGGATGAAACCGGATGACAGGAGACTTGTTCTTCAAGTAAACGGAGTAAATGCGGATGCGGTGGTGGCAGCAGATGGCAGTGGTAATTTCACTGCAGTGAGTGAGGCAGTGAAAGCAGCCCCCGATCATGGGCAAAGATTTGTGATTTATGTGAAGAAAGGTGTGTACAATGAGTATGTGGAGATCAGCAAGAAGAAGTGGAACATTATGATGATTGGAGATGGTATTGATGTCACAGTTATTTCTGGTAATCGTAACTTCATCGATGGTTGGACCACCTATCGGTCTGCAACATTTGGTAATTACTCGAATCACATTCACCTCTTTGATTCTATATTTTAGGTACATATAAAAAGAAGTTCGATGCAACAATCTTGAATAATATTCGATCGATAAATCTGGCTATGCGTTAGGTCACGGATTAGAATTATTGAAAACGTTTTTATTAAAATTAGGTAAAGTAGCCTATGTGCACCACTGCACCAGAACCTTACCCAAATTTGGGTACAGAGCCAGCAAGTGGTATGCAGTACTAGCTAGGTATTACCCGATCCTCACAATCATCTAGTGCAGCCTAAATTATCTTTATCTGAAAATGGTTAGTTCTGCAGTGCATTCATCATGTGATCATATCTGTACTGACAAGATATGTTGACGTTTTAACTAATTGTTGGTTTAGTAATTACTGTAACAAAATATTTAGTACACATGCATTTGCATATTATTGTACTCTTCAATGGGATAATCCCTGAATCTCATCAATAAAAAAATATTTGATACAACAAAGTTTTTTAGTTACCTACAGTGCTAAGAACATAGAAATGATGTTGAATTTGCAGCTGTTAAAGGGCAGGGATTCATAGCCAGGGACATTACATTTGAGAACACAGCAGGGCCAGAAAAACATCAGGCAGTTGCATACCGTTCGGACTCCGATTTATCCGTACTATACCGGTGTGCATTTCGTGGTTACCAAGACACTCTATACGCTCACTCCCAACGTCAATTCTTCCGAGAATGTCAAATTACTGGCACCGTTGATTTTATATTTGGCGATGCTTCTGCAGTTTTTCAAAACTGTCAAATTTTAGCACGTAAAGGCTTACCAAACCAAAAGAACACTATAACAGCTCAAGGCCGAAAGGAGGCTCTTGAGCCTACTGGTTTTTCTATCCAGTTTTCAAACATATCAGTCGAGCCAGACGTCATGGTTAATTCGACATATTCCTATCTCGGGCGGCCCTGGAAATTATATTCCAGGACTGTTGTAATGCAATCTTATATTAGTAGTGCTATAAGGCCAGAAGGGTGGCTAGAATGGAACGAGGCATTTGCATTGGACACTTTATATTATGCCGAATACATGAATTCAGGGCCTGGTGCAGGCGTAGGCAACCGGGTTAAGTGGCCTGGTTTCCACGCGTTGAATAGCTCGGATCAGGTTAACAGTTTTACTGTGGCTAATTTCTTGCTGGGAAATTCTTGGTTGCCATCAACAGGTGTCAAGTACACAGCAGGGCTGGGGGTTTAGTTTTTCATATAACTCGAGAAAAAAAAAAGTGCATTGTAAGGGTCTATTGACAATTGCACCTTGTCCATTTTGTATGTAAAATTTCTGCATTGCTATAAGTTTGGCATTTGTTAGTACAAATCTGAGTTTATTATGTTGATTGGAGTATAAGTTATGTGGTTGATACCGTAATCCTGAATAAAGCCAGCAAATAACTTGATAATTTGAAATGTAAAATTTTTACATATATTTCACACGAATATAATATTTTAATTTTTTTTGATTAAATAGTACTTTCAAATCTCTTTTTTTTCAAAGTGGAGTTTTTATCTATTTGGTGAATGTTATGCCCGAATTTGGCATAAGTCCTAAACAGGCCTAATGGGCTAGAATATCAGTACATCACTCGTAATGGGCCTATGAATGAAGAATGGGTCACTAAAGTTCACTATTACAAGGAGTTTCATCACGTTATTCTGTAAAGTGGCATCGCCAGCGAGCCCTAATGAGTGGGTCGCAGTTCACAAGGTCCAGCGAGGCTTAGAGGTCCAGCGTGGCCTAGAGCATATTTACTACGAAGACTTACGGTCAGGCCCAGTGAGGTCGCATGAGTACGGTTACCTCCATACAGTGTGGATCGTCTCGCATGACTAGCCCAGTGAGGTTGCATGCGAGGCCATCTAGTGAGTTTCGTCAGTAATGATAATTATAGCATCATGCTAGCCATGGGTTCCCCTTAATGGGCCGTGGGTCATGAGCAGTATAAGTGGGTATCAACCCAAGAAGACGACTAGTGGATTTGGGCCGAGTCGAGCTCATAGAAACCCTAGCCCGTCTAGGTAACTTCTTCTCTAAGAGAACTACGTATGGCTTGATCCCTATAAATAGGGTACGTAGGCATCTTGTAAAATCTTGAGAAACAGTTCACCACTGAATATCAATACACAAGATCAGCCACAAACAGTTACAAATCTCCTCCGTGTTCTTCGTGTTCTTAGCAGAATATCCGTATTTTGCTCCATAAATCCAGCAACCTCCATAAATATTGTTATACAATATTCTCCCTATAACATTTGGCGCTAGAAGGAGGGCCTAGTCGTTGAGTTGGGAGAACAATGACTAAATCGAACAAGAAGAAAAACGGAGTGGGGGAAACCCCGGGGTCGCATAAGAGAGATAGAGACGACCCCCAGAGGAAGGATCGACCAGAAAGCGAAGCGGTGGAAGATGAGAACAAGGAAGGGTTTGAGAAGGAGAAAACACCCCCTGTTGTCCAACACGTAGCCTTGACTGGAGAAGTCATGTCATTTCTAAAGGGCCTCGGTGATCAAATGATGGAGGTACAGGGTAGGGTGGCTAAGATGGAGAAGCGACACAGCTCTAGAGGTTTCAAGAGGAATGCGAGGACAGGGGGTAGTAAAGGCCCCACCAAGCAGTTAATAGGGGACTTTGATGATGTAGTAACAGACCAAACGAACCCTGATTGGAGCGAGGAGGCGACTACTATGGAGAAGGGGGGTCGAAGGAGAAGCCCGCCTCATCTGAAGGAAGGTCCATTAGTGTCTTTGACCGAGTGGGAAAGAAACTCAGCGAGCATGATCTCCGCCTCAAGCTATAAAAACTTAAAGCTAGCAAGGATGGATGGTCTAAAATCAAAAGCAAGGGCTCTCCTCAGCCTTTATCCCCTCGAAAAGATCGTGAGCGGTCACATCGTCGCAATGACAAACCCCCATCTCCTCGTAGAGAGCGTGAGCGGTCCCATCATCGCGATGACAGACCCCCTTTCAATCGAGAACGTGAACGATCCCACCATCGTGAGGAAGAGCACGAAAAGAAGGATCGTAGAAATGATCAAGAGGAGTCTAGTGCCCCAAAAAAGACTCAATCTCATCATGGGAGTACTGGAGAAAAGAAAAAGGAAGACAAGGAAGTTAAGATCGGTGATTATAAGCTGGAAGAGCTAAAAAAGGCCTTGGATGCGATGAATAATGAGAAGGGGATTTTCAGTACTATGGGCTCGTCCTCTCCCTTCACTCATGAAATTCGAACTGCACCACTTCCTGCAGTGTTTCGAGGCCATCATTCATATATGACCTACAATGGAGATACTGACCCCGCTGAGTTTGTTGTTCGGTTCAGTAATGAGATGGATGTTTATCAGGTCTCGCAACTAGCGAGGTGTAGGTTGTTTGCAGCCTCGTTGAGAGGGAGTGCTCAACAATGGTTTTCGAAGCTAGGAGCACTTGTCACCATTGATTCTTGGGAGCAGTTTGTAGACATCTTTATAAAGCAATTCCAGTCATCGATGCTATATGCACCCCCTGTGTCTACTTTGGCTAATATTAAGCAGAAAGACGGAGAGAGCTTACAAAGCTATTTCAAGAGGTTTAATTCTGAAGTCCCTCGAGTGCGAGGTGCAAATGACGAGGCGGTAAAAAACTTCCTTATTGCTGGATTGAAGGAAGGAACAAAGTTCTGGAGAAAGTTGCAAGCATCCACACCAAGCACCCTGGCTGAACTCTATAAATTAGCCGAGCCCGTTCAACGGGTCAAAATTTCAATGGAGGAATTAAAGAAGGGTAGTAAAGGTGGAGATAATGGAGGCAAAAATAAGGGAGTGAAGAGGAAGGACTCACGAAGCCCCAGGCGAAGACATGATCATAGCCCGAGCCCGAAGAGAAGGGATCGCGATCCCCCAAGACGTTCCCACCTCGGGCCCGTCCGGCTAGAGATGAAGACAAGTTCGCCCCCTTAGTGGCTTCAGTTGATCATATTTATGCTGTCAATGCTAACAAAGGGATGTTCACAAAACCTCCTGCCATGGGTGTACAGGGAACTTGGAACACTACGAAGTATTGTGATTTTCATGAGCAAAAGGGACATGATACCACGGATTGCTGGCACCTTAAAGAACAAATTGATCGGTTAATTCGAGAAGGGAAGTTAACTGAGTGGGCAGTTCGTAAAGTGAAAAAGCATCAAGGGAACTCTGGCAAGTCAGGGCTGGGGTATAATGTTGTACCTCATACGGGCCAGAATACAGAACCTCGCAAGGAAAGGGAAGAGCGAGGCAATAGCATCCATGTGATCAGTGGAGGACCACATATTGGAGGAGATAGCAACAAGGCAAGAGAAAGGTATGCCCGCGAGGCCAGGGAGCGACCCCTCACCAATGTTCATCATTTGCAGGAGAGACCCCCAAAGATTTTTAAGGGGGAAGATACAAATATAATGTTCACTGAGGAGGATGCGAAGTGGGTACACCATCCCCATTCCGATGCTCTAGTGGTTCGAGTTCGCATTGGATCACAGAACATCTATAGAGTGCTAGTAGATAATGGGAGTGCTGTGAATGTTTTGATGTACGATGTCTATAAGAAAATGGGATATGTAGACAAAGACCTCATTCCTACAGTAGGTCACCTCTATGGGTTCACTGGGGCTTCTGTTAGTGTTAAGGGCCTTATCTTCTGTTGCTGATTTCATGGTCGTGGATCAACCATCTGCTTATAATGCTATTGTGGGGAGACCCATCTTGAAGGAAATGAGGGTGTGTTAGAGGAATTCAGCACGAGTCTCAATGAAGTTCCCTACCCCACAAGGTGTAGGATGTGTTAGAGGAATTCAGTACGAGTCTCGAGAATGTTATAATCAGGCCCTTAAGTCAGCAGAAAGGGGAAGAAGTCATATGGAATGCGAAGAGGAAGAAAGGGCTCGCAAGCCCTCAGTTGGGTGCAATATAATATCTATCGAGAAGCTGCCTGAAGACTATTTCGACAACTTGGGTATACAGGTAGTGCCAGTGCCAGGGGCTATTATGATGGAGGCCTCGCAGCCCGTGTTGGTTCTACAAGAAAGAATAGTCGAGGAGGCTAGTGATGATGAGGAGAGCCCAGAACAGGCAGCTGTGCGAGCCCGTAAGGGAAAATGGGTTCGCAAGGAGACTTCAACATTGGTAGATCTGCCTAATGGAATCACACGAGAAACAATAGTCGTGACTGAGTATGGCCAAGTTGGAGCGACCCCGACCTCGGTAGTAGGAATCACGAGGCAGGGTGAAGTAGAGTCTAGCAGGGCTCGTGATGTGGAAATTGATCTAGATCCTCGTATCCCTGAACATGTGGAGCGGGCTGGAGCCGCAGAAGATACGGTCTCCGTTCTTGTTGATGCTAAGGATCCAACTAAGGTGTTGAAGGTCGGGTCGCAGCTAAGCCCTAATCTTAGGGGGAGGCTCGTGGAGTTTCTTAAGGCTAATTTGGATGTATTTGCATGGGCTCACGAGGACATGATTGGGATCGATCCAAATGTGATGTGTCATAGACTTAATCTTGATCCTAGCAAAAAGGGAGTAAGGTAGAAAAGGAGACCTATAAGTGATGACCGAGCTGAGGCCCTCAAGGAGGAGGTGGATAGGTTGCTCGTTAGGGAATCATTCTATCCTGATTGGCTCGCTAATCCTGTCCTAGTGAAGAAACCAAATGGCAAGTGGGGAACGTGTGTGGATTTTACTGATCTTAATAAGCATTTCCCAAAAGATAGTTTTCCACTTCCGAGGATTGATCAGTTGGTAGATGCAACAGCGGGCCATGCACTCCTAAGTTTCATGGATGCCTACTCCGGGTACAATCAGATACCCATGTATGGCCCCGATCAGGAGCACACTTCGTTTATCACAGACATAGGTCTCTACTGCTATATTGGGATGCCCTTTGGCCTCCTCAATGCAGGTGCCACTTATCAGAGGCTCGTCAATATGATGTTTGAGAAGCAAATTGGGAGAACAATGGAGGTATAAGTGGATGACATGCTTGTAAAGTCTAAGGAAGCTGGGGATCATGTATCCCACCTCGCAGAAATGTTTAATATACCGAGGAAGTACAGAATGAAGCTTAACCCCAGAAGTGTGTTTTTGGGATCGAGTCTAGGAAATTCTTGGGGTTCATTGTTAATCACAGAGGAATTGAGATTAATCCAGCCAAGATAAAAGCTTTGATGGAGATGAGGTCGCCTAGAAGTGTCAAGGAGGTACAAAGTGTAACTGGAAGGATCGCAGCACTTAATCGGGTTGTTTCCAAGTCATCAGACAAGTGTCATGAGTTCTTTAAAGCGATCAAGAAGGTGGGCAAAAATTTTGAATGGACCCCTGAATGCGAGGAGGCTTTTCAGAGAATAAAATAGCATCTGGGCTCGCCCCCACTACTCTCTAAGCCCAAGGAAGAGGAAATTCTTATTGTTTACCTGGAAGTTTCAGAATATGCCATCAGTGTTGTCCTCATTTGCGAGGAGGAAAGGGTTCAGTTCCCCGTTTATTATGTTAGTAAGAGGTTGCTAGATGCTGAGACTCGCTACACCAACATGGAGAAGCTAGCCTATGCATTAGTTTTGGCTTCACGAAAGTTGAGGCCTTACTTTCAAGCTCATAGCATTCAGGTTCGCACTGCATATCCCCTGAGGCAAGTAATGAGGCCTCGGGTAGACTTTTAAAGTGGACTATAGAGCTGAGCCAGTTTGATATCGAGTACAAGCCTCGAGGTGCAATAAAGGGGCAAGCTTTACCGGATTTCATATTGGAATTTCCTTCCCAATCTGAGGAAGATGCCTGGGCTCTCGTATCGATCCCAGAAGTGGTTGATCCCAAAATCAGAAATGAAAATTCAGCCTCATGGTGGGAATTATATGTTGGCGGGGCATCTAACAAGGAAGGAGCCGGTGCTGGGATCGAGCTCGTTACACCTGAGAGTCGCAAGTTGAGCAGTGCCGTGCACTTCGCTTTCGAGGCCTCTAATAATGCAGCTGAGTACGAGGCTCTCATAATTGGCTCAAGCTCGCAATAGAAATGAAGGTGGAAAATCTCAATGCATACAACGATTCAATGTAAGTTACAGGCCATGTTGGATGTGGATGGAAGGCCAGGGGACCTCAGATCGAGCTATATTTAAAATGTGTCCAGAGGCTTATGAGGTCATTCAGGTAAGTAAAGGTAGAGCTTATCAGGAGGGCAAAAAATCAAGGAGCGGATGCCCTCGCAAAAATGGGCTCGCGACGCGAGGCCACTTTACTTGGGATAATTCCCTTGGAAATTCAAAGTAAGCCCAGTGTTCCAGAGGAAAGTGTTATGGAAATAGTTAGACATGGGTCGACATGGATGACCCCCATATGGGAGTATGTTAAGGATGGGGCTCTACCTCAAGAGAAAAAAGAAGCGAGGAAGATCAAGTACCAGGCAGCTCGCTATGTGATCTATGATGAAGTGCTATACCGAAGAGGATTTAACACCCCCCTCTTGAGGTGTATAGGTGGTGAAGAGTGCAACTACATTTTGAGGGAGGTCCATGAGGAAATATGTGGCAATCACTCGGGGGTAGTTCCCTAGCTCAAAAAATTTTGCGACAAAGGTATTTCTGGCCCACATTAAAAAAGGATGCTTTTGAGTTCGCTAGGAGATATGACAAATGTCAGAGAAATGCAAATTTCAGTAATGCTCCAGTTGCCCATCTCACCTCTCTGATGAGCCCTTGGCCCTTTGCCATGTGGGGAATAGATCTTATTGGCGAACTCCCCAAAGCTAAGGGGGGAGTAAAGTATGCAATCGTGGCCGTGGACTATTTCACTAAGTGGGCCGAGGCCGAGCCCCTTGCTACTATCACGGCCACAAAATTAAAGGACTTCGTGTACAGGGCGATTGTGTGTCGCTATGGGATCCCATATCATGTTAGGAATAATTCATAAGTTGTGATGTTAAGAATAGAATTTACACATTATACTTCTTGTAATCCTGATCTTATAAAGGATTTAGCACTGTATATAGGATTTATGTGTAAGACAGTTATCTGTATAGTTTAGTCAGGAATGAACAGTGTATCGGAGACTACATGTCAGGAACAAAGGGCAAATCCTGATGACGGTCTAATACTGATGATGATCAGATACTGATGCAAGATGAAATCCTGATATCAGTCTTGTTACTGATGATGTCATTATGGATGCTACAGAAACTGGCAAGTGCCATAAAACAGGATCGTTGTTTGAAGAACAAGCAAGAAGATATTATGAAGGAAAGAGTTTTCTATTGATGGAAACTATCGACTAGAAGGCAGAACATTGTCATGTATAGATTATATCTTTCTGTTATTAGTTGATAGGTAGCATTATAAATACTCTCTCAATATCATTGTAAAAAGAGCGACGAAGTTGTGAGTTCGTGTGCGTAGCTCTGTATAAGGTTTGTATTCGAGAGTTCGAAACAAACAGAGAGAGAGATTTGTATTGTCAGCAGCTGCTAAAGGTATTTGTACACCTTTGGTAGAGTTTGTATTTGATCTTATTAATACAAACAGAGTTTGATTCATTCGTTTATTCTTGTTCATATAATCAAGCAAAAATCAGACACGATTATATAACTTGTATTCAACCCCCCCTTATACAAGTTATTCGAGTTAACAATTGGTATCAGAGCAGGTTGATTTCGAATAATCATAAAGATCTGCAATCATGTCTGGTTATAAGGATGGGAATACTAAAATTCCTATGCTCAAGAGAAACGAATATACTCTATGGGAAGTAAAGATGTTGCATCATCTGGAAGCAACAGATCCTGATTATCTTGACAAAATCAGAGATGGACCTTTTGTTCCAACAAAGGTCGTTGGACAAGCAACTGTTGATGGTGTGGTTGTTCCAGAACATACAACAGAGAAGCCAAAATCTGAATGGTCAGATAAGGACAAGGAGAATGTTCTTAAAGATGCTAAAGTGAGAAACATATTATTCAACAGTCTTGATTCTGTTCTCACTAACTATGTTCTCTCTTGTAAAACTGCTAAGGATATATGGGACAATCTTAAGGTTCACTGTGAAGGAACTAAGCCTGTCAGGAAGAATATGAGGACATTACTTATACAACAGTATGAGTATTTTGAATCCAAGTCTGGTGAGTCACTTACTGATACCTTTGATAGGTTTACAAAACTCATCAATGAGATGGCCATGCATGGTAAATATTATGACTTGGAGGATATGAATACAAAGTTCATGAAAGCTTTGCCTGATTTCTACAATGAGAAGATATCTGCGATTGAGGAAGCTAATGATCTAGATGAGATTTCATTAGAGGCAGTATATGGAAAATTGAGAGCTTATGAACTTGACAAGCAGCAGAAGAAGAGCAGAAGTGAAGGAAAGATGAAGACTATTGCACTTACTGCTCAATCTGAAGTTAAGAAGCTTCCTGAAGATCAGCATGAAGAGATTGCTGTAAAGAATACAAGGAAGAAGAAAAGCAAAGAAAGTTCTGAGTCAGAGACTACTGATATGGACTCTGACAACAATGATTCTGAATCTGAGATGCAGGAACTCTTTGCTATGTTTGCTAAAGCTTTCAAGAAAAGAAGATTCAACAGGAGAAGATTTAGCAAAGGACCTTTTCAAAAGAAGGAGGAGAAGAAGAGTGACAAAGGCAAAAGTACAATTGTCAAGCTTGATAAGGCCAAGATCAAGTGCTTTAACTGCAGCGAGCTTGGACACTTTGCCAGTGAGTGTAAGAAGCCTAGGAATTCAGGAAAGGGTAATGCACTTATGGTCACACAGAAGGATTGGGCTGATTCCAGTGATTCTGAAGATGAATTGGATTATGACAACATTGCATTGATGGCAAATAGTTCAGACAAACCTGGATCTCCAAAGAAAATTTCTCCATCCTCTGTTAAGGTATCACTTCACTCTCTTGATTCATTTGATAGCTTAAATTCTGATGAAATTAGATCTATCCATGCTGAGTTTAAGAATCTTATGACTAATTTTAGAATTCTTACTTGTGAAAGAGATGAACTTAAGGTTAAGAATGATAAATTAGTTGATAGAAATAATTTTCTTGAATCTGAATTAATTCAAATGGAAGAATACAAGTTAAGTTCTGATAAAGCTAAGCATGATTATAGTGTTATTCTTGAGGCTTATGACTATGTCAGAAAAGAACTAGAAGAAGAGAGAGATGTGATTAAGACCATTAACAATTCCAGTAAAAAGACTATAGAAATCTTTGAAAGTGGAATTCGTGGTAAGGTTAATGGTTTAGGTTTTGATAAGGCTAGACAAGAAGAAAGAGTAGCTATTGTCAATGATGATAGTAAGGTAGAAGCTAACACATCTAAATCTGAAGGTAAGAAAATTGTTTCTGAACCTAATCATGTTAAATTTGTTGATTCAAAAGGTACCCCTGTTGTACACAAAAGGATTAACAATAGTAATTCAGATGAGAAAGTGTTAGAGAAACCTAAGAATGTAAACATAGGGTTTCTGTCTAAGTCTCAGTTGAAACAGAGATTAGATGGTCTTTCAGAGTCTAGCAAGATCAAAAGAAATAGGAATGGAAAAGAAGGTATTAACAAAGAGAATAATTACAAGAATGTACCTGATGCACCTAGGAAAAATGCTATAAGTGTGGAAATCATAATCATTTGGCCCTAGACTGCAATCAAAAACCTTCTTGGAAAACTGAGTCCAGATTCCCCAAGACTCAGAAAATTCAATACCAACCACAAAAAGCTTGTTATCATTGTGGTAGTTTACTTCATTCCATTTACATGTGTAGAGAATATCATGAACTGTATTATGACTATTATTCTTTGAAATCTGAAACTCCTAGTCACAAACAGTTTGTGAAATTAGAGTCTAAGGTTGACTCTGCAACAGGTAAAATAAAAGCAAAATCTTCAAAGCCTGTTGTTTCTAAATCTAGTAAGAAAGGATCCAATCAAAGTTGGGTCCTAAAAAATTCTAACTAGTTACTTTTTGTTTGCAGGGCACAGGAAAGAAGCATTCAATTATCTTGGACAGTGGATGCTCTGGACATATGACTGGAAAGAAGTCCCTGCTTACAAAGTTTGAGAGGAAAGCTGGCCCAATAATATCTTTTGGAGATGGCAACAAAGGAGAAACTCTGGGATATGGCTCAATTGTTTTGGGGAATGTCATCATAGAAAATGTAGCACTGGTTGAAGGCTTGAAACATACTCTTTTAAGCATAAGTCAACTGGGTGATAAAGGTTACAAATCAATCTTTGACAAAGAAGGATGCAAAATCTTGAATATGCAGAATGGAGACATTGTTCTAACTGGTCAAAGACATGGTAACATATATGAAGCCAGCTTAAGTGATACATCTAAAGGAATTGTTAGATGTCTCTACAGCAAAGCAACAAGTGATGAAAGCTGGAATTGGCACAAGAAGCTCTCACATCTTAATTTCAAGAAGCTTAATCAACTTGTTAAGCACAATCTGGTGAGAGGCCTACCTCAGGCAAATTTTGTGCAAAATGGACTTTGTGATGCATGTCAGCTTGGAAAGCAAAGAAGAACCACTTTCAAGAGCAAGACTGAAAATTCAATTACTGAACCATTTCACATGTTACATCTTGATCTGTTTGGTCCAGTAAACATTATGTCTATCAGCAAGAAAAGATATGCTCTAGTAATAGTGGATGATTTCACAAGGTTCACATAGGTGTTCTTTCTACACAAGAAGGATGAAGCTCCTCAGCAAATCATTGAACTTATCAAGAATATTCAGAATAACTCTGAGTACAAAGTCAAGGTACTTAGAAGTGACAATGGTACAGAATTCAAGAATTCTACAATGGAGGGGTTTTGTGCAGACAATGGAATCACTCAATAGTTTTTTGCACCTGGTACACCTCAGCAGAATGGTGTAGTGGAAAGAAAGAACAGGACTCTCATAGAGGCAGCAAGAACCATGCTTGCAGATGCAAAGCTTCCAACCTACTTTTGGGTAGAAGCCATTAACACTGCATGTTTCACTCAAAACTGTACCTTGGTAAATAGTCATGGAAAAACTCCCTATGAGATGATCAAAGGAAAGAAACCAAGTGTGAAATACTTTCACATCTTTGGATGCAAATGCTATGTCCTAAAAGTTCATCCAGAACAACTTGGAAAATTTGAAGCCAAATCGGATGAAGCAATTTTTCTAGGATATTCAGCATCTAAGGCCTTCAAAGTTTATAATCTTATAACTCACATTGTTATGGAATCAATTCATGTTGCATTTGATGATAAGAAATTTGGAATTCTGCAAACTGATGAAAGCCATGACAAATTGGAATTTGAAAATCTGAAGAATTCTGAGATACTCTCCAGTGATGATGAAGGTTCTCCAGAAGGAATTTCTATTGCTTCTCAAAGGAATGCTACTGTTGAGGGGGAGCAAATAAATCAAAGAGAACACAGTGATCATCAGGAGCAGACTAGCCTTTCAGAGTCTATCCCATCAGGAATTGATGTTTCAGAGTCTACTCCATCAGGAACTGATCTTTCAGAGTCTACTGAGGAAAGATCAGTAACTAGCAGCAATATGGAATCTACTGATTCTATTGATCAAAGGAGAGTTTTTGAAGGTAGAGAGAATTCTTCTACAAGAGATACCACTAACTTAGGGGGAGAGACTAGTAGAGTTAATCTACCACCTTTTAGAAAATGGACAAAGGATCATACTGAAGATTTGATAATTGGTGATCCAAATAGTGGTGTTCGAACTAGAAGATCAATTCAAAATGAATGCTTGTATAGTTGCTTTCTCTCAAAGAATGAACCTAAGAAGGTTGAAGAAGCCTTACAGGATCCTGATTGGGTAATTGCAATGCAGGAGGAGTTAAATGAATTTGAGAGAAACAAAGTCTGGAAACTGGTACCAAGACCTAAAGATAGATCTATTGTTGGTGCAAGATGGGTTTTCAGAAACAAGCTAGATGAATCTGGTATGATTGTAAGAAACAAATCAAGACTGGTGGCCAAGGGTTATTCTCAGGAAGAAGGCATTGATTATGATGAGACCTTTGCACATGTAGCAAGATTGGAAGCAATCAGAATGTTTCTTGCATTTGCAGCTCATTCAAAATTCAAGGTATACCAGATGGATGTAAAGAGTGCTTTTCTAAATGGCAAACTTGATGAGGAAGTGTATGTGGAACAGCCACCTGGATTTGTTGATCCAAAGTTTCCAAATCATGTCTACAAACTTGACAAGGCACTCTATGGACTAAAGCAGGCACCAAGAGCATGGTATGAGACTTTGTCTAAATTTCTTCTTGAAAATGGCTTCACAAGAGGTACAATTGACAAAACTCTATTCTTTAGAAAAATAAAAGGTGAATTGCTTTTAGTTCAAGTTTATGTTGATGATATTATTTTTGGTTCTACTAATGAAAAGTTGTGTGCTAAGTTTAGCAAGCTTATGCAGTCTAAGTATCAGATGAGCATGATGGGTGAATTAAATTATTTCTTAGGCTTGCAGGTCAAACAGACTGAGACTGGTATTTTCATTAATCAGTCAAAGTATATCAAAGATCTTTTAAGAAGGTTTGACTTTCAAGACTGTGCAGTTGCAAAAACACCCATGGCAACAGCCACTAAACTAGACTCTGATCCTAAAGGGAAGAGTGTGGATAATACTAGTTATAGAGGCATGATAGGCTCATTGTTATATCTAACTGCAAGTAGGCCAGATATAATGTTTTCTACCTGTTTATGTGCTAGATTCCAAAGTGATCCTAAGGAATCTCATTTAATTGTTGTGAAGAGAATTTTTAGATATCTCAAAGGAACTCCAAATCTTGGTTTGTGGTATCCTAGAGAATCTGATTTCTTTCTAATTGGCTATTCAGACTCTAATTATGCAGGGTGTAAGATAGACAGGAAAAGCACTACAGGTACATGTCAATTCTTGGGAAATAGATTGATTTCTTGGGCAAGCAAGAAGCAACAATCTGTTTCAACCTCAACTGCAGAAGCTGAGTACATAGCAGCAGGCAGTTGTTGTGCACAGCTCCTTTGGATAAGAAATCAGTTGATGGATTATGGTATGACACTTAGTAATATTCCTATGTTTTGTGATAATACTAGTGCTATTAAAATTGCAGAAAATCCAGTTCAACATTCAAGGACTAAGCACATTGATGTCAGGTATCATTTTATTAGAGAACATATTGAGAATGGTACTGTGGAACTTCATTTTGTTCCTACTGACAAACAGCTTGCAGATATTCTAACTAAACCACTTGATGAGACTACATTCAGTAGATTAGTAAGTGAGTTAGGAATGTTAAATTTTTAGATCTTTAACATCTGCAAAAGTAGCAAGGTATGTTGTTCTTAGCTTATAGACTTGATGTTTTGTCAGGATCTATATTTGATTGTTAAATGCTTTAGCTATAACACTTTGCCTTGATAAATTTCAGTATGTTAGACTTGTAAATAATCATCAGGATTAGATTTGTTATCAGGATGCTGACGTCATCAGTATTGTGTTAGTATCAGGATTATGAAAATTGTTTCAGATCCTGACGTTTACTTTGAGTAGTAATCTAATTCTGTGATGTGTTAAGTCTATAGCAGCAAGTTTTGATATTTGCATACTGATAATTTATACATCATTCAGTAATCAAAAGACAAGTAGATAACAAGAAATTGTATTTTCATTAATTGAAATGATTACATGGAAATGAAATACAACATCTTTTTGTCTAATTTCTACTGATAATTCTATACTTGTCTATTGATATGAACTCTGAGGTACAGGACAAGGAGCATCTCAAGAAATCCATCAGGGGATTTGAACAGCTTCGTTTGCTCTTGGATTCCTTGTCTGGGCGACTTGAATGAGAGCAGCTAACTTAAATGAATAGCATCCTCATCAAGATCAACCTCAGACTCTCGACCAAATTCTTCATCCTCAAGTTTTGAGGAGGTTAGGGGAAGATTGTATCCAACAGATGGATGTTCTAGGAGAAACCTCTGGATATTATCGAAAACCAATCCATTTATGATTAGTTCGATGAGAAGAGTCATCTGTTCAAAGAGATAATCAAGAACAGGATGTTCATCGACCAAGAAAGATCTAAAGAATGGGTTTGAATGGAATTTTGGTTTGAGGAGCATTGTTGAGAAGAAAAGAAATTGAAAAGTTATGGAGAATGGCATAAGGCGTCTGCTTCTTTTAAAGAAAGACGTGAGAAGCTGAACAGTCACTTGGAAGTCTTAATGAAGTCAGATGCTAATTATTGCGTGTGACTGTATTTCTTGTTTTCAAGAAATATTGAAAATATCTAACCAATTGATTTTTGTTCAGATTAATTGTTTATTTCTTTTTCAGATAAAAGAAAAATGCCATGTGGAAACTCCATATTAAGTCTCTGGAATCAGGATGATATTGATCAGGATTTCATGTGTGACCATCAGGATTTGAGAATCATTATCACATTGTATTTTGTGATTATTTTGATGAGAGGTCAACAGGAAAAGGAAACTGATCAGTATTGATTATTTATACCCTGATTTATTTCATGAAAATCAATTTTGGATTTTATTTTCCAAAAATCGTGGGTAACCGCATTTTTCAGGGACTGACACCTGTCAATATATGTGTCAACGTGGGATAGTGGTCTGAAAGATTTGTGAAATATATTTGTTTTGAAACTCTAATCGTGTAATTGCTTTCTCTAATTTTACATTCTCTAAAGCAAAAACCACTCTTGAGTTTTCAAAATCACTAATCCATTTCAAGAATTTTTCAAGTTCCTTTCAGATCAAAAATGGCAGCTCAGAGAAGATTACCTAAGTCAGTAGCCTTCAAGTTTGGTGACTTTGATTTTATGACAAACAATCATGTAGCAGCTATCACCAACAAGGAAGGAGTGTCATCTGATTTTCATCCAATCATGGACTTTCTGGCGTATGGACCATTAAGTTATGCATTGACAGCATCTCCACAAATTAGTCAAGCAGCTGTTTCACAAGCTTGGGAGAATGCTGAGGTAATTGATTCTACTCAGAGTCAATCAGGTAAGATTGTTCTACATTTAGGACAAGATTCATTTGACATTACTGAATCTGTTGTTAATTCAGTACTTTGCTTACCTGTTACTGATAGTTATGCAATTGAACCATCTGATGATAATATAAGAACTATGTTGTCTGAATTAGGTTATAGTGGACCTCTAGACAACATGAGCCAGTTGAATAGGTCTTTTCTTAGAAAGGAATGGTCTTTTTACTTTGATCAAATTGCTAAATGTTTTACTGGTAAATGTAGTTCTTTCCAGCAAATTACTTCTGTTACATCACATATTGCTTATAGTTTGCTTTATGACAGAGTAATTAACATTGGTCATATTATCTTAAGTCAGATGAGTGTTAAACTTGGGTTAAGAGATCAAAACAGGAAAATGGTTTATTATTATAGATTTATGCAAATGTTTATTAACCATTTTATTCCTGATGTTGAAGCTAGATTTGGTAGGGAACATTGTGTTTCTTCTTATGAACAGCAAAAGAGAATTTTCTCTGACATTACAAAGAAGGACAATGAAAAGAATCTAGATGAAATACCTGCAATTCATTATCCACATCATTTTCAGGTAATTCTTAAAACTCATCTTCCTACTCTCTACAATTCTTCTTTCTTTTGTGGTGAAATGGCTCAGGAATCTCAATTGGAGGAGAACCCACCTGTGTCTACCCAAGTAGCCCAAAACATTATAGTCTCTGAAACAATTCAAGAACCAAATTTTGATCCACAGCCTATTGTTTCAAAGAAACCAACCTCTGGTGTTTCTCAAAAGACATCAGTTGAAAGGAAGAGAAGATTTGTTGTGTCAAGTAGTAGTAATTCTAGTGAAGTTGATGATGATTTAACTCTTGCTGAGAGAGCAGAATTGAAGGCTGCAATTCAACTTTCTCTGTTAGCACAAAGAGATGAAAAACCTAGTCACAGCCAGGCTGCAATCTCCCAAAAGACTGTAGCTCTTAAAAAGGGAAAACAGTTATTGGATATTGTCTCTCAAAAGACTGTGTCTATTGAACAAAGATCTCATCCCAAGATCACTTCTGTGTCTACACCTCTTGAGTCTTCTCAGGATAAATCTTTTGCTCACTATACCAGGAGAACAAGGAGAAAGATTCAATTGTCACCTACACACACAGAGTCTAGTCCAACTAATATCATGCAGGTCTCTACAAATGAAGCTACAATCAAGTCAGCAAATGACCATAGAGATCTGGATATTGATTCTTCATGGGAAACTACATTATCATACAGACTGGCTATGGAACTAATTTCTCTCAAAGTGAAGTTGTCAAGGCCTGTTCTAGATTTTCTGGTTGAAAGAGTACCAAAACTTTTATTTCCAGATGAATATGGACTTCTACATCAAAGACTTGACTTAATGAAGATGTATTTCTATATATCTGTCAGAAGACAATTAGTCAAGAAATTTGGACTCTCAAAGCATGTTGCACTTCAATCACTTCATGCATATTTATTTGACAAGGATGTCATTATTGAAGATGCTTTAGCTCAAGGTGAACAACTGGAGGAAGTAGATAGAGAGAAGCAGTCAACAGAAGATACTATTGCACCAGTGGTGAATAGTAGGAAAGATCAGATCACAGTCACTGCAACACAAGAACCATCTAGTCAGAGGAAGGATGACTCAGGAGCTGTGATAGCTGATGTTGAAAGGACTTCTGTGATGGCTGAGAATGCAAGTGAGATACCCTATGATATGGGAGGAATGACTTTGGTTGATTTTTCTGAAGATCAAACAAATTTTGTTCAGTCAGAGTCTATCCACCTTGAGGGTGAGTCTCAGCAAACAACACTTAAAGACGGTGATGTACTAACTATGGTGTCTAATGAAGTATTACTGAAGACATCAGAGTCTAGTAAAGAACCTGAAAGTGGTATACTGGAGCCTGTAGTTTCTGAAAGGAAAGAAGATGATTGTAAGGGTTCAGAGACTATAGCAGCTCACTCCTTGGAGAAAACCTCAAGCCACATGCCAAATGAGGAACCCTCTCTCCATGTGAGTTCCGGTATAAAAACTCCTTCTAAACCCTATTTTTCTGTAGGTCATGAGAGCACTTATCTAAATTTGAGTGATACACTTGAAAAGATGGACTTAGATCCACAAATTGAGCAGCTGGCTCCTGACCAGGCAAAAGGTGAGGTAGAAAGAGTGTTGACTTTAGTAAGTCAAAGTGAGAATGAGGGTATGGATGATCAACTCCATAGTGAGGAAGAGAAAATTAGGAAACCATCATTTGATTTCTGGGATCAGGTTTTTCCTGAATCTTGGTCTGACAATTTGGATATGGATGTTGGTACTTATTCATTCATCAAAATGTATCAGAAGAATGACCTAGTACATCACAATGCAAAGCCAGAAGTTAAAGCTCAGAAGCAAAAGGAGAGGCTTGCAGGAATCATTAACAGAAGAGGTGCCAGGATAAAGCAATCTCTTGATACATATGTACCAGATGAAGTTCCTAATGATCCTAGTGTTCCTTTGTATGTACTTCCAATATCAGCTAGAATTGAGACATCTACAGTCTCTGATCACTCTAAGGAGGAGTCAGGATTTGAAGATGTTAGTACACAGAATACTGGTGAAGGAGATGATGATCATGTTTCAGTTCCAGATCAGAAAGATGAAGATGTTGATACTTCTAATCAGGTTTTATTACTTGAATATCATACAACTCAAGCAACTTCTTCTACAAGACTTGAAGATACAGTTCTTTCTGATTCTGATACTGAAGATACTAGAAGCACTTCCAACATTGAAGTTCATTCTGATGTTTTGAAAGATATTCAGAATTCTAAAATTGCTATGCAAACAAGACTTCAATCACTTGAAGATAACCAAGTCACAATTATGGAAAATCAAGCAGTTCTGATGAATCTCATTTGTTCTGTTTCTGAATCTCTTGGAATTAATGTTGCTGATGTCAAAAGGGGGAGATAAAGACAATTTAAAGACAACAACAACAACACCACCAGACTGAGAGAGATAAAGCTGGGGGAGATAAAGAGCAGACAAAGGGAAGTAAAAAGAAGAACAAGGAGTGACAGTGGTGAATCTCAGCTAGGAAGTGGTAAAGGAAGAGCAGCAATAATAGTTAAAATTCTTTCTTCTAAGTACTAGATAAACGTCTACATCTGGGAAGGAGGTACTTAACTTCACTTCATAATTCTACATTCATAAATTCTATTCTGGTTGTATTGTTATATGTTTTGACATCCACAACTTGGATTTATGCTTCAGATTTTAAAGCATAAATAGGGGGAGATTGTTAGGAATAATTCATAAGTTGTGATGTTAAGAATAGAATTTACACATTATACTTCTTGTAATCCTGATCTTATAAAGGATTTAGCACTGTATATAGGATTTATGTGTAAGACAGTTATCTGTATAGTTTAGTCAGGAATGAACAGTGTATCGGAGACTACATGTCAGGAACAAAGGGCAAATCCTGATGACGGTCTAATACTGATGATGATCAGATACTGATGCAAGATGAAATCCTGATATCAGTCTTGTTACTGATGATGTCATTATGGATGCTACAGAAACTGGCAAGTGCCATAAAACATGATCGTTGTTTGAAGAACAAGCAAGAAGATATTATGAAGGAAAGAGTTTTCTATTGATGTAAACTATCGACTAGAAGGCAGAACATTGTCATGTATAGATTATATCTTTCTGTTATTAGTTGATAGGTAGCATTATAAATACTCTCTCAATATCATTGTAAAAAGAGCGACGAAGTTGTGAGTTCGTGTGCGTAGCTCTGTATAAGGTTTGTATTCGAGAGTTCGAAACAAACAGAGAGAGAGATTTGTATTGTCAACAGCTGCTAAAGGTATTTGTACACCTTTGGTAGAGTTTGTATTTGATCTTATTAATACAAACAGAGTTTGATTCATTCGTTTATTCTTGTTCATATAATCAAGCAAAAATCAGACACGATTATATAACTTGTATTCAACCCCCCCTTCTACAAGTTATTCGAGTTAACATATCAGCTCATTTAAGATAATGGGAAGCAATTCGATAGCAAGGAGATGAAAGAATTCTGTGAGAGTTTGGGAATCAAGAAAAGTTTCTCTGCTATGAGTCACCCTTAGACAAACGGACAAACCGAGGCCATCAATAAGATAATCAAACATACCCTGAAAGCTAAATTGGAGGAGAGCAAGGGTAGTTAGCCCGAGGAGTTGCCAAAGGTCTTGTGGTCATACAACACGACCCCAAGGTCCACTACAGGCGAGACTCCATTTTCTTTGACTTACGGGTGTGAGGCTATGGTACCCGTTGAGGTAGGCTCGGGCTCGTTCAGAAGAGAGCATTACGACCCCGAGGTAAACGAGGTCAATCACAGGCTATATTTGGACATGATACAAGAGTCAAGGGAAGGGGCTTAATTAAGGCTCACAACTTATCAAAAACGAGCTGCGAGGTACTATAATGGAAAGGTTCGTGTGCCACATCTTCGCGTGAAGGACTTGGTGCTTAGGAGAGTGATGCCTAACACAAAGGTCTCGTCTCATGGGGTCTTTGGAGCCAATTGGGAAGGGCCCTATAAAGTTTATGGTGTTATCAATGAAGGGACCTATTATCTAACTGATATGGATGATAAGGTCATGCCACGAGCTTGGAATGCAGAACATTTGAGGAAATACTATCAGTAGAGGCCTTGCCCCTGGTAGTCTCTATCTACTACTACTTAGCATGAATAAATTCATACAAAGTACTCGGGGGGTAGTGATCATATAGACACCTCCTCGTTATGATGTATTGAAAGTTGGGCTTCGTCCCTAGTATTTATATATGAAGTTTGTTCTCCAAAACGTTGTGCAATTTTATTTCTTTGTCAGTATTTGCAAATTTTCAGGACTAGGCCAGCACAGCGTATGCGAGGCCGAGCATCCCTCAGGTCAATGAGGTCGCGAGCGTGCATTTTGAGGGAATGTCCTCAAAGTTTAGTTAAAAAGAAGTATATCTCCTTAAAGTGGTTCAAAGTTTAAAGTAAAAGAAGTCAAGGTGCGACCTCCATCTCCAGATCGTGTCTGTGACCTCGCAAGGAAGGCATCACATGTCATGATTCCAAAGAGATGGGGTACACCTTGAAGTCAAGCAAATTGAAAAGAAAAAGCTACAAATTCAATAAGGGAAGCTTCGTAGCTGCGAGATCAATCTACTTGTTAAAATTTCAGATACATAAAGAATGTAAGCATTAATTTTATGAAGCTAAAAGTAAGCACAAGATATTATATGAAGAAATGAAGACAGAATTATGGTCATTGCTAAATCCAACAGTTACCGGGTCGCCATGCGAGCCCAACAAATTTATCAAAGCAGTTATTAAAAGAATATTACAGCTTGCGAGACATTCAAAGGTTGTCCGCATCCCCAGTTCAAAACATCAGAATAAGCAAATTATGCAGCAGGTTTTTCTTGATTAGAAGTGTTCGCCTTGGCAGCCTCGCTAGCAAGCCTGGCCGCTTCCTTGGCATCTCCTTCCTCGATCTCTTTGCGGAGGTCGGCGGCGAATTCAGCATTTCCAGGACCGAGCTTTAACCAGTCGAAATCAGGAACCTTCCTTATGAAGCCCTTCATAAACTCGGTCTGAGCGGCCTCCTCCACGGCCTCGCGATCAGACTTGGCAGCAGCGAGCTCCACTTTCAGCTTGTCTACCTCCTCCTCATATTTCTTTGTCAGCTCCTCCTCATGCTGCTCCGCTTCCTTCAGAGACTTGTGAAGCGCCGCCTTTTCATTATTGACCTTTTTAAGCTCAGACTGGAGGGTCGTTGTTTCAGTTTGTAAAGCTCGTTTATGGGTCTCCATCAACAGCCTCTTTTCTTCTTCATCCTTGCTCTTGAGGGACTTCACCTCCTTCTCCAATTTATCATTAGCAGAAACGACGCATCTTAACTCTCGTAGGTGCGAGGCATGGCGGATAAACCCTTCGGCCAGGCATTTAGAGACTGACTCAGAATTTTCAATTAGCTCGGCACCTACCCACTTAGTGCATTCTTCTTTAGTGGCATGAGTGTACCCATGCTTTGCGTAGAGATGGTGGACTGGCATCGTTTCTGCAGGCTTTGTGACTTGAGGCAATGGACCGTCCTTCTTATGTTTCTTGGAAACGTGTTGTTCGGGATTGCCCTGGGATGGCTGAGGTGGGATCTCAACATTAGTTGATGGTGGTGGAGGAGGCAAGAGCTCATTGTTTTTCTGATGAGGAGGGGTGGCAGCCGGCTTCGTAGTAGAATTGTCCTTGCTCTTTAGGAATGGAGGTCTGCGACCTTTGCTCGACATATCTGCAAAATGAGAGTAGAAAGGAGTTAGAGATAATAGTTATGAAAGTTAAAAATGCGAAGACAATAAAGACAGTTAATATAAAGAAGTTATTGGACTACAACATCAAAGATATTCTCACTTTCTACGACCACTACTCTAGAGGACGAGGCTTCCTCTCGCAATTTTCTTTTTAACGAAGCCTTCTTCGCACTCGAAGGCCCCGTCTCCAAAGGAAGTCCAACACCTTCCTTGAGAAAGCCACACTCGATTAGGTTTTCTAAGGAGAGGAGAGTTTGGATGTTACGGTCTTCGCATGGAGTCTTCAATACATCATCAGCATGTATCTTTTCTTCACCTTTTAAGACTGTGCGAACTTGACCAACTGCGAGCTTATGATGGTTATGTCAATTTCTGGATTATGTAAAGTGAAAAGACAAAATGGGAGGAAATTTCTTACCAGGAAGATAGTTAAAGGAAGTTTTAACTCTGGGCACCTCGTGAATGTAGAGATAAGGCCCCTTCCACGAGCCTGCATAGCTCGGGGCGTTATGGTATAGGTCCTTCTTATTAAACTCAGGCCATACAAAAAAATACACATAGCCGAAGTTCGAGGCCCCACATCGCTTCAGTTGCAAAAAATAACCCATAGTCCTCGCGTCCAATTTGGGGTATCCAAGCTTGTGGTAGAGAATATATAAAGAAATCATGGCCCTATAGCCGTTGGGGTTGATTTGGATTGGAGCTAGGTGATATGTCTCGCAAACATCCCTAATGAAAGGGTGAAGGGGGGAAGAGACGCCTATTTTCATCATGGCAGATGTCAAGACCATTCGAGGCACCCTGCCGCCGTTTTCTTCATGATTGAAGCGATAGCATCGTATCGCTCTTTTGGGAAGAATGATTTTGCCTTCAGGTCTGAATATGTCAACAATCTTCGTCAAGGATTCCCGATCTAGGGTCGTT
Organism: Kitagawia praeruptora; assembly: GCA_037693485.1. Lineage (NCBI taxonomy): Eukaryota > Viridiplantae > Streptophyta > Magnoliopsida > Apiales > Apiaceae > Kitagawia > Kitagawia praeruptora. The sequence goes on along the minus strand of CM075346.1, from coordinate 122,173,375 downwards.
GATAGATCCTTGCAGGCTAAAGTACGGGGTTGGTCTGGCTTCATTTTGGAACCTGGTTCAATGTCCTCAGGACGAGGCCCTCCAACATATATTACTCCCTCTAGCTCAGGTTGAGGGGTTGGTATGTAGGGCTGAGGCGAGGCTTCAGGTACATAGTTATAATCTTCAAAGTTGACGACTCTGGTCACTTCATCGAGGCTGCCATCGTCAGAAGAAGCTTCCTCATAATCAGAATCATCAGAGTTGGCTTCGTTATCACCTCCACCCTCGAGCTCATAGTAGGCATGGCCAAGGGAGTCTATTGAAGAAGTGCTGGTAAGTATTATGGGGCTTATGTTGAGGAGATTTTTGTTAAGGGGAGAAAGAAGTTTGGGGACGTTAGCAAAGAATTCTTGCCCTTTCTTCAGTAGTTTGTCAACTTCACCTTGAACAGAAGAGGGGGGGGAACAATTGTGGATGGTGGATTTAGCGAGCCTGAGGGGATATTGACGGATCGGCTCTGCGAGCTGGAGGGTCGCCTGGTTCTCCATGTAGTCAGAGGGGTCTCTCTGGTAAAATCCTCTTGCGACCATTGAGGGTCCATATATAATTTGAACGAGTTGTCACTCGCACTTATGGTTTTTGCGATGTTTGCAGCCGCTTGCTCGCTAATAGCTATGTGTGGAAGAGGCGAGGGGGTCCTTGAGCTATCGCTGTTAGACATCTGAAAAGATTGTGAAGTATTAGTGTGTGCACTTACAAAATATCAAAGGAGATAAAAGGAGAAAAGATTTAATGAATAGAAAGGCTCTAAGTGTTCTCACTTCGCACACGAGGTATAGGGGGGTCGCGCAACTACTCTAAATTTGGGGTCGTATATCTACTCACTGAAGGGATCGTGTTCTCTAGTCTAGCGAGGCAAGGCTCGTAGCGTAAAATTAAGTGTGTGGGGTCGCAGTTAATCGGGCTCGCATCGCATACAATTATTAGCAAGTATTTACGAAGTTATAAGCTACACATGCATTCAAATGAAGAACAAGAGGGAGAAACTTACTTTTTGATGAAGAAAAGTTGAAGATCTTGAGAAAGCTTGGGGTCGTCTTTGATTGAAAGCGAGATGGGTCTTTGTTTGATCTGGGAGCAAATTGGCAGCACTTCAGTATGATGTTAATAAGGAAAGTGACAAATGATTTGAAATCCGAAGATTATATAGTGGTTAGGAGAGAGAAAGATATGTGACACGTGTCATCATCTTAGCAGCCATGAGCAGATCTCGAGACGCGATAGCTGTTAGCAATTATTCGAGTTTATTGGGCCTGCGATGAGAGCCCAAAGGAGTAATTGATAATGAGCCTTGGCCTCGCATTAAAGTTTCTTCGAAGGTATTCTTTGAGCCCACATCGCATTTTTAATTGCAATATGGACTCGGGGGTAGTTGTTATGCCCGGATTTGACATAAGTCCTAAACAGGCCTAATGGGCTAGAATATCAGTACATCACTCATAATGGGCCTAGGAATGAAGAATGAGTCACTAAAGTTCACCATTACAAGGAATTTCATCAAGTTATTCTGTAAAGTGGCATCGCCAGCGAGCCCTAATGAGTGAGTCGCAGTTCACAAGGTCCTGCGAGGCCTAGAGGTCCAGCGTCGCCTAGATCATATTTACTACGAAGACTTACGGTCAGGCCCAGTGAGGTCGCGTGAGTACGGTTACCTCCATACAGTGTGGATCGTCTCGCATGACTAGCCCAGTGAGGTCGCATGCGAGGCCATCTAGTCAGTTTCGCCAGTAATGATAATTATAGCATCATGCTAGCCATGGATTCCCCTTAATGGGTCGTGGGTCATGAGCAGTATAAGTGGGTATCAACCCAAGAAGACGACTAGTGAATTTGGGCCGAGTCGAGCTCATAGAAACCCTAGCCCGTCTAGGTAACTTCTTCTCTAAGAGAACTATGTATGGCTTGATCCCTATAAATAGGGTACGTAGGCATCTTGTAAAATCTTGAGAAATAGTTCACCACTGAATATCAATAGACAAGATCAGCCACAAACAGTTACAAATCTCCTCCGTATTCTTCGTGTTCTTAGCAGAATATCCGTATTTTGCTCCATAAATCCAGCTATAACAGTGAACATTAAAATACAAAACTAAAATTGTTTGGTGAACATTAAAAATACATAACTAAATACACGAAATAAAATAAGTCCGATCTCCTTATTTTTTTTCTTTTTTATGATGAAATGAGGCCTCTTTTCGATCTAGAGCCTTCAAAAAAAAAAATTCTAACATCGAATTTTAACTTATACCTATATCTATATTATTCAAAGAGAATCAAGTGCCTGAGGATGATCTCAGGAGAAAACCCTGAGATTAAAAGCTTTTTAATACAAATTTTAGGGCATTTAGATAAATTTACTAATTAAAAAAATTAATATTTACGAAGATGCCCCTGCGGGGCCACTTATGTTAGATTATTTTTATAATCTAATAATAATTTGTGGGCTTACAAATTAAAGACAATTATATTTAATGTTTATTCTATTTGGACTAATTAAGTGATCTAAAATAAAGTGTCCAATAACATCTTATTCGGTATGGGCTTTGTAATGTGTAATACCCAATAGTAATCTGATTAGAGTTAATGGGGTCTAATTAGAGTACTATATAAAGAACATAATAGGGTTTTGGTCCCCAAGGCTATTCGCAACCTCTACTCCTCCTATTCCCATCAGTTAGAGAGAGATACGGCTAGAGGCGAATCAAGTCTGTGGAAGATCAAGTCCCATAATCCGTATTCATATCTATCGTCATGGAATCAGGTACGCTTCCGTACTACAGTTTTATCGTGTAACCTTGATAATATCGCATAAGATGATTCTGGTTATTTATTTAGATCTAACAATTGGTATCTGAGCCTATCTTATGTCGAATTATTGGGGTTGATCATAATTTATATGATTGTTTTCCTGCTTGTCGATTAAACGTGGACACATATATATCGTTGATTGGCATCTCTGTTAATTTTTTTTGAGGTTCCGTAATTGTGTAACTGTGTACGTAATATTAATTTTATACCAGTTAATTGAATGGTGCGTGTTTAGTACTTGAATGGTGCATGTTTAATTTATTAATTGAAATTTGAACAGTCATGTGCTAACTTCCTATTTAAGTTTTGATTTTCTCACAAGTTTTAGTCATAATGCCATGTACGTGAATTTTGTGCTTGCGTGAGAAATTTTGTAAGTTTGGCATGTGATTGATTAAGTTAACATGTGGTGGCATGTTCGTTTTAAGTATCTGATAGTCTGCCATGTTTAGTTTTACAAAATTACATGTAATTTTTTTCGTTCCTCTACGTAATCATGGTGAATAAGGTCATGCACATGTATATGTTATATATGTGGTGTCTGTGTTATTAGCATGATACATCAGGTTAGTGTCTTGTAAATTTTTTTTGAGTTTGGCCAACTGGAATCAGGATATGGTATGGTTTTGGTTTTGGGATCATGCGACAGTGCATTCGTTTATGTATTAGGACTGCAGCGGACTGCCATGATTAATTTTTTTTGTTTATGCACGTAATCATAATAATCATGTTATTTGTTTAATATGTGGTACATGATTGTTATTATATTATGATTCGGACAGTTTTTTTAATAATTCTGTCATTATGATTTTTTTTTAATTTCATTTAGTTGTAAATATATTAAAATATTTGGTGAGTATTTTTTAATATTTTTTACAACAATACGGATTTGGGTACATTTTATTTAAAAGAAAGAAAAATAATTTTTTTTCTTGTCCTTTTATTTCGTGAATAAGTGAGTTGAAGCAAAATATTGCCAAAGTGATATTTATGTGTAAATTTATTTATTTTGAAATAATAGGATGTGTATGTTTATTATTTATGCGTTAAAATAATCGGCCCAAAGGAAGATTATTTAATGGCCAAATAATGAATATACGTGCGGGAATAAATATGTAATAATTATAAATTTTTCATGTGAGTAATGAACCGGCCCAAAGGAAGGTTATTGCTTGACCGAATTTATTATTAATATTTGATTTCTGCGTGGAGAGTACCACTTGCAAGTTAATATTTCTGTCCAAAGACTAAATATTAATGTTGTGCTAGGTATCTTGTTTGAATGGGCCCACACACTATAGTATTTAAATTCATGTTTTTTTTGTGTGCTATTATGTATGCATATGACATGAATTTCCATTATGCGAGCTTATATTTTTTTTGTTTGAAATTGCTAGTTAATGCATCTGCTGCTAATATAACTGCCAACATGAACTCCATTCCTGTGCTTAACGGCACAAACTTTAAGAGCTGGAAAGAGAACGTTCTGTTAGTTCTCGGCTGCATGGATTTAGACTATGCTATAAGGAAAGAACAACCTGCTTATCTTACGGATGAAAGTTCTAATACTGATAAATTGAACTTTGAGAAGTGGGAGCGTTCTAATCGCTTAAGTCTAATGATGATAAAGCGCAGCATTCCTGAAGCATTCAGGGGCGGTATGTCTGATGACTCCGATGAGGTATCTGTTAAGGATTTCCTTGATGAGCTTGAAAAGCGTTTTGCGAAAAACGAAAAGGCTGAGGCAAGTAAGCTTTTGGCTGATCTTGTTCAGATGAGGTATAAAGCTCAAGGAAATATTCGTGAGTACATTATGGAGATGTCTAACATCGCTTCAAAACTTAAGGCACTAAAGCTTGAATTGTCTGATGACTTGCTTGTGCATTTGGTACTCATCTCTCTTCCTGCACAATACGGTCAATTTATAGTGAGTTATAATACTCAGAAGGATAAGTGGACTCTGAATGAGCTCATTTCACATTGTGTGCAAGAGGAAGATAGATTGAAGCGTGAAAAGACTGAAAGTGCTCATGTTGCAACTACCTCAAAGGCTAATCACCGAAAGAGGACTAAAGATAATGAGACTGCAGTGGGAAAATCACAGCTTAAGAAACAAAAGACTCAGGATCAAGCTGTAACTTGTTTCTTTTGTAAGGAATCTGGGCATGTGAAGAAGGAATGTCCCAAATACGCTGCATGGCGTATAAAGAACGGTAGATTTTTCACCTTTGTCTGTTTTGAAGTTAATTTGACTTCTGTGCCTAGTAATACATGGTGGGTAGATTCTGGTGCTACTACTCACATAAGTATTTCTATGCAGGGTTGCATTTGGAGCCGGAAACCAAGTGATGCTGAAAGATTCATCTATGTGGGTGATGGCAATGCAGTTCCAGTTGAAGCTATTGGCATTTTTTAGATTGTCTTTTGAGACTGGTCATTTTGTTGAATTAAGAGAGACTTATGTAGTATCGTCATTTAGACGGAATTTGGTTTTCTATTTCTGTTTTGGACAAATACGGTTACTCTTGTTCATTTGGAGATAATAAATTTAGTCTATTTCTTAATTTCTTTAGTTGCGACTGGTTCTTTGATTGATAATTTATATTTGCTAAATACAATTGCTTCACATAATGAAACCTTGCAAGTAACATCAAGAGGTACAAAACGAAGATTATCAAGAGAGAATTCTGCTATGTTATGGCATAAGCGCTTAGGACATATCTCTAAAGGGAGACTAGAGAGACTTGTGTCACATGGAATACTTGAATCTCTTGATTATTCAGACCTTAATGTATGCATTGAGTGTATTAAGGGTAAACAGACAAACATAAGGAAATTAAGTGCAAATAGGAGTACTAGTGTCTTACAGTTGATACATACTGATATAATGTGGTCCATTCTCTACAGCTTCTTGGAATGGTCAACAGTATTTTATCACTTTTATAGACGACTATTCTCGATATGGGTACTTATTTTTTAATTCATGAAAAGTCACAATTTTTTGACGTGTTTAAAGTCTTCAAAGCCGAAGTTGAAAATCAGCTTTGTGAGAAGATTAAAGCTGTCAGATCTGATCGTGGTGGTGAGTACTATGGTCGATATGACGGATCCGGTGAACAACGTCATTTAAGACTGCAGCCTACATACTAAATAGAGTACCTAACAAAGCAATAGCTAAAACCCCTTATGAATTTTGGTCAATCAATTATTTTTTGTGGGGTTGTCCAGCTGAGGCAAGGCTTTACAAGCCGCATGAAAATAAACTGGACTCAAGAATTGTTAGTTGCTATTTTGTTGGGTATCCTGAAAAAATAAAGGGGTTTCAGGTTTTATGATCTTTTGGTAAAGTTTTTTTCGAAACGGGAAATGCTAGATTTCTTGAGGATGTTGAGTTTGAGGGGGAAGATAAAAGTCAGGGATGTTGTCTTTGAGGAAGAATCAGTTTCTTTGCCTCATGTAGTTCAAGATAACAATGTGGATATACCTGTACAGTTTCCTACTCAAAATCAAGATGATGCTCAAGAAGAGCAAACTCAACAAGCTCAAGATGAAGTGCCACTTAGTAGATCCTCTAGTAGAGACAATAATGGCACTTTTGGATATATCACACATTCAGTGGGAGTAAAGTATTCCTGTTGCTAAAGGAGATAAGTTTAGTCTCAAACAGTGCCCTAAGAATGATCTTGAAGGAAAAGAGATGCAGAACATTCCCTATACTTCGGCTATTGGGAGTCTTATGTATGGTTAGTACCCTGCCGGTTTTGGCATTCATTATGGGTTTGTTAAGCAGATATTCAAGTAACCCTGGAATTGATCATTGGATTGTAATTAAATGGGTTATAAGGTACTTGCAAAGAACAAAAATATTACATGCTCGTTTAACAGAAATCGGAAAATTTGGAGATCATTATGTATTCTGATTCTGATTATGTTGGTTGTGTAGATACAAGAAAATCTACTTCTGGTTAAGTTTTTTTTATGTCTAAACATATAGACATTAAGTATCAAGTCATTATAGAGAGAATGCAATATCAATTAGTGTCTATTGAGTATATAAGAACAAATTTTATGCTAGCAGACCCACTTACTAAAGCTTTGACACCATAAAGTTTTCTTGGGCATACTGCTCATATGGGTGTTGTCTCATTGGAGGATATTCAGTTTTAGTGGGAGTTTTTTTTGTTTTGTTCTTATATTCAGGTACTCAGCTTTTTTATTGACACTACGGTGATATTTATGTTTTTTGAGTATTCTGCAGAATAATGTTATTTTATTTATTTCTCTCTATTGCTCTACGTGAGCTGTCTCTTTCAATTGTGGTTTTGACATAAAGTTTGAAAGAATAAAGATTGATCTCACTAAGGTATTAAGGACCAATTGGAAATAGGCATGATTGAGATCACATTGCATGTAATTTCCAGTTACACATCCATACTTGATCTATGTCATTGAATATATTTATGTGGTGATCATTGAGGATCCAGTTACGACAATGTGACGAAGGTCGCTTTGGTTCCATGTTTATATATGAGATGGACCAGATTGACTAAGGAAGATGTTTTCTAAAGAATAAACAATTTTGTGCGCACTTATGGTTATTGAATGTAATTGTTGTTTGGAACAATTTGTAGCCCAAGTGGGAGATTGTTAGATTATCTATATATTCTTAAAGCATGAACATGAAGGATTCCAAAAATGACATATTTTACCCCTTATCTTTTAACTATCATTTAGCTTCCTAATTATTTGCAAGGTCATTCTAGACAATTGACTTATTTTCTGATCCAATGGATAAAACCCGTTTACCCATTAACAATCATCCAATATAAAATATACTTAGTTAGTACATGACCCATTTTAAAATGGATATGACCCACTGGATCTAAAACAAACTATATGCAAATATACTGTTATGGAAAGCAATAAATGAGACAATTTTCCTCCACGATTTTAGCAAACTTTCAAAAATATGGTAACTAAATATATGTAATTTATTCAACCATGGAAACCAATGGATATGACCCATTGGATCTAAACAACTTCTCTTACTTCTCTCTCAAGAATGGCGGTATACATAAAATATCTTTAATCTCTCTCATCCTCTCTCTCAAGGCGGTACACATAAAATATCATTAATCTCTCTCATCTTTTTTCTCCTTCTTAGTCATTTTTCTTTCTTTCGGTCTTCATGGTCTTTTTTTAATGTATTCATATATGTGTGTATGTGTATACTATATTTGTTGTTTACTAATATTTTTTTGTTTGAATTTACAGAATATGAAACGAGAATGATTTTACAAGGAATTTGTGATTGAGACAAGTTGCAAGATACAAATTCAACGGTGAATATGATTAATTGGGTGTGTATCTTGATTCTAAAAACCTATAACTCGATTCAATATCATCTTCTCTGATTGTTAGCAAGGTTTTCTTTTCAATTTTTTCTCTTTTTCCATGCATTTTATTAATGTTTTAATCAATATCGTCTTCTTTGATTATTTTCTCTTTGAGTATCAATGGCAAACAGTTCTAACATGTCTGCATAAAAGGTGTTTGATTAAAGTTCTGTATGATTTAAAGTATATTTTGTTTGTTATTTTGATGTTCTTTGACATGCTTTGTTTTGCTTTTTTGTAGCCATGACAAGAGAAATCAAAAAAATGGCTTCATTTTTTTTTATTTTGTTTGGGGTTCTGAATTCATCGGGAGCTGCAAAAGGTCTTTAATCTAGAGTCAATTTCAGTGTGTATATAATTCGATGTGCTTATCTTTATTTCGTCAAATGTCCAATTTTTGTGTATGATATACGTTTATTTATCTTTAAAATGTTTGTTGCATGCTTTAAATGTATCCACTTTTTCCTACAAATGGACGGATTGAGTTAGTATTGTAACTGGAAAACATATGTAATTTATTATGTTATGGAAAGCAATAACTGACACAATTTTCCTCCATCAGATTTTCTTCCAATATTCCATTTGTAGATGATCTTTTTCCCATCTACAATATTCTACACCTCAAAGTCTGCATTGTAATGGATAAAACAGGTACGCAAATTTTTTGTTTATATGTTGGTTCCGTTATATTTTAAATCTAGACATTTTCTTAATTGTGAAACAGGTCATAAGAGGATTCCGCTTGGTTCTTTTTCTCCTACTTCAGAATGAAACTATAAGCGAAGCATTTGTACTTGGATTCTTTTGTTTTTTATGTTTCTGTTGCCTAGGTTTAGCTACTTGCTTTTCCAGATACCTTTTTTCTGGGACATCTTATTAATTGTTATACATCTCCAATCCATATACTGTATGTTCCTTTCACAAATTTGAATCTTTTGGTCATTTTCTGGTCATCTCCGGAACTGCATTACAGAAATTAAGGATTTGAAGCATTGACTAATTTTCTCTTTGGTTTTTTTCTTGAACTTGCTTCTTGGCATCAAGCCATTGTTATCTTCAAGATTGAGATATTAACTTATTGTAATATGTTTCCTAAGACATGATAATCAAATCTATTTTTGTGTTAAGTTTCACAAAGTTTATATGTTCATTACGTTATATTTTGAATCTAGACATTTGCTTAATTGTGAAACATGTCATCAGAGGATTCTGCTTGGTCCTATTTCTCCTACTTCAGAATGAAACTGTAAGCGAAACATTTGTACTTGGATTCTTTTGATTTTCCATGGATTATCCATATTATGATCCTTTTTCAATAATCTGTGATTATGTCAACACAAACTTTCTATTTATTTCATAATAAATTTTCAAATTCAAATTACTTATTTAATACACAATCTTTTCATTTAATTCACAATCTTTCTTGATTTTCTTTTATAAGTTTCCTCTCATTTATTTTTTAAATATTTTTGAATTCCTAATTACTCATTTATGGAAACAACGACTCATTCAAATTTTTTTTCAATATTCTATATGTAATGTATTCCATTGTAATTCACAATATTCCGGAATATTCATATTATGATCCAGTTCCAATCATCTAAAATCAAGTCAACTTGATATTTTCATTTAATACAAGATAAGAATTTGAAATTCAAAGTACTTATTTAATACGCAATCTTCCCAATTACTTCAAAATCTTGCTTGATTTTCTCTTATCATATTATGATCCATTTTCAATTATCTATAATCAAGTCAACACAATCTTTTCATTTAATACATAATAAGAATATGAAATTCAAATTCAAATTACTTATTTAATACACAATCTTCCCAATTTATTCAAAATCTTGCTTGATTTTCTCTTATCATATTATGATCCATTTTCAATTATCTATAATCAAGTCTACAAAATCTTTTCATTTAATACGTAATAAGAATTTGAAATTCAAATTATTTATTTAATACACGATCTTCCCAATTAATTCAAAATCTTGCTTTATTTTCTTATTTAAGGAAACTATAACTCATTCATATAGTATCAATTAGCATTAATTATTCATATTATTCACATATCCATTTTTTTTTTCTTTTTCCCCAAAAATTTCCTTTTTGACGGGTTCAAAATCTTAAATTTAAACATATTTTTGGATCAATTAAAGACTTTGAAATTCAAATTACTTATTTAATACACAATCTTCCCAATTAATTCAAAATATCTTTTCATTTAATACGTAATAAGAATTTGAAATTCAAATTATTTATTTAATACACGATCTTCCCAATTAATTCAAAATCTTGCTTTATTTTCTTATTTAAGGAAACTATAACTCATTCATATAGTATCAATTAACATTAATTATTCATATTATTCACATATCCATTTTTCTTTTTCTTTTTCCCCAAAAATTTCCTTTTTGACGGGTTCAAAATCTTAAATTTAAACATATTTTTGGATCAATTAAAGACTTTGAAATTCAAATTACTTATTTAATACACAATCTTCCCAATTAATTCAAAATCTTGCTTGATTTTCTCTTATCATATTATGATCCATTTTCAATTATCTATAATCAAGTCTACAAATTCTTTTCATTTAATATGTAATAAGAATTTGAAATTCAAATTACTTATTTAATACACAATCTTCTCAATTAATTCGAAATCTCGCTTGATTTTCTCATTTATGGAAACTATAACTCATTCATATAGTATCAATTAGCATTAATTATTTATATATCTTTTTTTTTAAAAATGGATACTATATATATATTCTTAAAGCATGAACATGATGGATTCCGAAAATGACATATTTTACCCCTCACCTTTTAACTATCATTTAGCTTCCTAATTATTTGCAAGGTCATTCTAGACAATTGACTTATTTTCTGATCCAATGGATAAAACCCGTTTACCCATTAACAATCATCCAATACAAAATATAGATAGTTAGTACATGACCCGTTTTAAAAGGATATGACCTACTGGATCTAAAACAAATTATATGCAAATATACTATTATGGAAAGTAATAAATGAGACAATTTTCCTCCATAATTTTAGCAAACTTTCAAAATTATGGTAACTGAATATATTTAATTTATTCAACTATGGAAACCAATGGATATGACCCATTGGATCTAAAAATGCAATATACTGTTATGAAAAACAATAAATTTAGGAATAAAACAAATTTTCCTCAATTTAGGAAAGCAATAAATGACATAATTTTCCCTCATGATTTTAGCAAACTTTCAACCATATTCAACCATGTAAAGCAATAACTGACACAATTTTCATCCATCAGATCTTTTTCCAATATACCATCTGTAGATATTTTTTTTCCATCTTCCTTCTCTACACCTCAAACTCTGCATTGTAATGGATAAAATAGGTACGCAATATTTTTGTTTATACGTTGGTTCTGTTATACTTTGAATCTAGATATTTGCTTAATTTTGAAACAGGCCGTAAGAGAATTCCGCTTGGTCCCGTTTCACCTACATCAGAACAAAATCGTAGTGAAATATTTATGCTTGATTCTTTTTATTTTTATGTTTATGTTGTCTCGGTATTTTCATTTAAAACAAACAAATTTCTACTCCATCCATCCATCTTTGTGCTTTTCTTCAAGGGGTATTAATGGACTAATTAATTTCATATTATCGTTAATTAATTTTCTGATTGGAAGTTTGACTTTCTTATAAATTACTTTTTTCGTATTTGTAGTGCTGAAGCATCCTTCTAGACGTGTGACATGTAATGAGAGGCAGGGAAGTGTACCTGCAAAGAAAATTTCTTTTGATTTGGTGGAGAATATAAATACCAATACTCCTACTCAAAGTGGGCTATTGAGTGGTATGCTATCTGTTCTTAACGAAATTTTATGATTATATTTAGAAACTAATTGATGCTTAATTTTCAAACAGGTCATAAGAGGATTCCACTAGGTCATGTTTCTCCTTCTTCAGAAAGAAACTGTAAGCTAATCATATTTATTAATTAAATCATACATCTCATTCTTAACAAAGGAGTTTGATTATCATGCTCCACTGTATAATATGTCTTCACAAAATCCATGGTGCTTTCCATTAAAGATGGTCTGTTATTGATTATTAAGTCTAACCGTAATTGTATTGCATTTCTAATCGTAATTATCAAGTCTATCATTTCCAATTTTAAATTTACACTACTCACATGTCCTTTTGGGTCAATCTACTTGAAACCGGATCACTCCATTCATAAATGGGTAAGATCCAAATCCAAAATTCTCTCACAAATCAGTACAAATTATTATGATCTGGATTAAAATGGGAAATACCCATGCTATGTTTAAGCTAAAACGTATAATCATAATCATGCTATCTTCTCATATATGCTTCCACTAATTCAGCCCTCTAACATGGCAACAAGTTATACGTTTGAATTTCAAAGTTAACACTCATGTTTCATCCCTGTTATTGTTCTATGGTGATTTCAGTTTTCAGACCCTAAACTGATTTTTGTATCGTCTTCTACAATGGAAAAAACACTCTGTTTCATTGCATGACATCAAAAAAATTAAACCATTAAAAATGCGTGTTAAAATGAGTCTTAAAATGTGTGTCAAACCCTCTGTTCCAAACGTAAAGAATTGAGCTGGACAAAGGGAGTAATGTATAAGATTAACTAAATATCACACAAATAATTTTTCCGTCGATTTAACACGTTAACTAAATAGTAAACAATCGAAATACTCTACTAAATTCAAGTATATGTGTTTTTTCGTTAATATAAACGCGCCGAGGTGTCGCCGTGAGACGACGCCGAGCAACTTTTACAAATAAATAATTTCACAATTCTGTTTTTTAAAATAAATTTATTACGTATGATATTATGTATGTGATATTTATTATTTTAGTAAAATTCGGTTACATTTATACAATTTAATTATTTACATTATCAAAATGTATTATTTAAATAAGTATATTCAATTAAATAAAAACAACTTTTTTAAATTACGAAGGGTGGCGGTTTAAATATTTTGTAGTTGTATGTAACATAATAGTTTAGAAATTTTGTCTGTGAAAAAAAAACTTTTAAACTAATACTCCCTCCGTCCCTCTAGGTTCTTATCATTTGCGGACCAATGTCCGGCACAGATTTTAAGGTGCATTTTAAGGATAGTTCCATAATTTATTTTTAAAATTTTCTTTTTTTATATAAAAGTAGAATTGTTCTATTTTTATACAAAAAAAAAGAAGAAAATATCAAAAATAAGTTATAGAACTATCCTTAAAATGCACCATAAAATGCGTGTCAGACACACAGTTTTTTATATAAAGAAATTAGAGGGACAGAGGGAGTAGCTTATAAACCATGCAATTCACGACTATTTTTTAATACTTATAAATATATAAATTATAATATCAAACAAAATATGATATAATTTTGATCGTCTAATTTTTAAAATATTAGATATAACGATTCATAAAATAAAAGTTATAAGTTTTTTCTTTAATGTGAGGAGAAAGTTTTAAATTTGTTTCATTATGTCATTCCAATTTTAATTGATGTCCTATTACAATTTTTTAAAATTATAACATGAAAAGAAATCAAGTACAATTGTTTTTTTTCATTAATATAAACGCGCCTAGGCATCATCGTGAGTCGATGCCGAACAACTTTTACCAATATATAATTTAACAATCATCGCAGTAAAATTGTCCGATACAATAATCTACTAGCATTATCTACAGAGGGAGTAATATATAAGATTAACTAAATATTACGCAAATAATTTTCCGTCCATTTAACACGTTAACTAAATAGTAAACAATCGAAATACTCTACTAAATTCAAGTATATGTGTTTTTTCGTTAATATAAACGCGTCGAGGTGTCGCCGTGAGGCGACGCCGAGCAACTTTTACCAATAAATAATTTCACAATCCTGTTTTTTAAAAGTAAATTTATTACGTATGTGATATTTATTATTCTAATAAAATTCGGGTACATTTATACAAAATTAATTATTTATATTAGCAAAATGTATTATTTAAATTAGTATATTCAATTAAATAAAATATTTTTTTTAAATTATGAAGAGTGACGATTTAAATATTTTGTAATTGTATATAATGTAATAGTTTAGAAATTTTGTCTGTGAAAAAACAATTTTTAAACTAATAGCTTATAAAAATTGTCCGATATAGTAATCTACTAGCATTAGATACTAACAAGAAGATTAAAAGTTGAATTGTCACAGAATAATGTCATTGAATTTTACTGGTAAAAGAATAAATCTACAAATTTATGAACTGTCATTGTTTACAGGAGAAATGAATCATATGAATCTCTGGAGCTACTTTGATGATATTAAAACCTTAAAAGCATGATCGACATTTTTGTTATTTGGAGTTGGTTATTGATACTTTATTTGGATTGTTTCTATTGTTTCTATATTTTGATTATCATGGATTTTTTATTATTACTTTGTTGTAAATTTTTGGTCCAAGTACCAAGAGTGTTTAGTTTAAATGTTAAAATCTTAAATTTGGTTTGTTTTTAAATCAAATATGTGCTCAATTTTACTTTTAATAAGATGGAAGTAGTAGTTCAACATTACTATCGCACGTACATGTGATATTGTTGGTTAAAATAATAGAGAGGATAATGACATATCATAATATGCTTTTACAAAAAAATTATTTCGAGATGAATAACGTCATAAATGTACGATATTAAGAAATCATAAATAAATTATAAAATAAACTAAACAAATATCATTCCGTGTGCGAAGCACGGGCAATATTGCTAGTTTTTATAATCTAATAATAATTTGTGGGCTTACAAATTAAAGACAATTATATTTAATGTTTATTCTATTTGGACTAATTAAGTGATCTAAAATAAAGTGTCCAATAACATCTTATTCAGTATGGGCTTTGTAATGTGTAATACCCAATAGTAATCTGATTAGAGTTAATGGGGTCTAATTAGAGTACTATATAAAGAACATAATAGGGTTTTGGTCCCCAAGGCTATTCGCAACCTCTACTTCTCCTATTCCCATCAGTTAGAGAGAGATACGGCTAGAGGCGAATCAAGTCTGTGGAAGATCAAGTCCCATAATCCGTATTCATATCTATCGTCATGGAATCAGGTACGCTTCCGTACTACAATTTTATCGTGTAACCTTGATAATATCGCATAAGATGATTCTGGTTATTTATTTAGATCTAACAACTTATTCTAAAGTCTATTTGTTATAACCTCAGGAGAAATCCTGAGGACAACCTCAGACCCATTTTTCTCTTATTCAAATTGTTTATGTAAATTTATTTTACTTGGCTGTGAACTTACATAGATTCTTTCCAAATAGTTCGATTTATGAAATTGAGTAACATAGGAGTAACATATGTATGAGGTTGATATATGAGGTTGATCTTAGAGTGTTACATGAGATCATACAAAAATGCCAATTAAATATATATGGGAGAAGGATATATCTCAAGTAAGAGTTACGATCATCCTCGTACCCATTGTTCTCTATGCAATTTTCATTTCTCTAGGAAAATTGTGGAGTGAAACACCATAAGAAACTCCAATCCTCACAATGTTTTTTTCCGACAAGACAACACAAATAATGGGCCCGTTTGAAAAATCTTATTTTTCAAAAATAAGTTAATTATTTTAAAAAAAAGTTAGGAAATATGTACCTTTTTCTTAAATAAGTAACTTATTTTTGCAAGATAACGAATATTAAACTCCCTCTACACATTTTTCTCTAAAAAATTTTATGTAAATACGAAATTTTTTCCGAAATAAGTAACTTATAAGTTACAGTTAAGATTTGCCAAACATAATATATCGTCCAGAAAAATAATTTATTTACTTACCATAAATAAAACATAATCGACATTAAATGAAAATATATAAAAGCGTCCTCAACACTCTAATCTCTCAAAAGTTTTGGCGCCTCCTCCTCTGTTTTAAAACACCCCCCCCCCCCCCCTCTCTCTCTCTCTCTCTCTCTCTCTCTCTCCATATATACAAATTCGTGTCTCTATATCTCTCACACAAAAACACACAGTAAAGACACCCAATGGAACAGCAAAGAGTTCAGAAATCAGTACAAGAAACTACCACTGATCAAGAAGAGATTCAGCATGGCCCTTTCCCTGTTGAACAACTTCAGGTCTCTCCTCTCTCTCTCTCTCTCCCTCCCGCCCGCTCTCTCTCTCTCTCTCTCCCCCCCTTTTCTCTAATGGGTTTGGCTAAATTTTGCAAATGGGTTCTTGAATTTACATTCGATTCTTTATAATTAGGTCAAATTGGACCTGAAGGAGGTGGAGTAATTGCTGTAATATGAAAATCTTGGATGCCCATTTGAACCCTACATTCTTGTTAGTGTCTATTAATCAAGATTCCAAATTAGGGTTTGTTCCTTGAATATTGGGTGTTTTTATATTACCTCTATGAGATTGGCATATGAGTTATTGAGTTCACATCCAGTTAGCTAGAATTAGGTCAAATTGGACTTGGGGGAGGTGAAATGTTTACTCGAATATGTAAATCTTGGATGCCCATTTGAACCCTTGATTCGTATTATAGCCTATTAATCAAGATTGCCAACTTATGGTTTGTTTTCTGAATATTGGGTGTTTTTGAGTCATTTCTTCAAGATTCGTAAATGGGTCATTTAGTTCATGTATAATTTAGCTATGGTTAGGTCTAGGGGCGTAGCCAGGAATTCAAGTTACTGGGGTCAAATATTTATCTACGTCAAAAATTGCCAAGAAAATTTAAAAATTACACAAGTACTGGGGTCAAAATCAAAGTTTAGTACTACAATATTATTTTTCTAGTGGGGTCAAAAATTAAATTTAATACTAAAGAAAAAATTTTTAAATTTTTTTACATATAAAATTAAAAAAATTTAAAATTTCAGTGGGGTCAATTGCACCCGCTAACAATACATTGGCTACGCCCCTGGTTAGGTCAAATTGGACTTGAGGGAGGTGGAGCTTTTATCCGAATATGTAATCTTGGCTGCCTATTTGAACTCTACATTCTTATTATAGCTTGTAAATCAAGATTGCAATTCAGGGGTTTTTCCTGAATATTTGGGAAAGAAATTACAATACTTACAAACCCTTTTGTATTCTGTATTTCTATACTGGAAATAGTGTAACACATCATCTAGTTATTTGATCAGAAATATTGCGCTGAAGACTTGTGGTAGTTTTCTTTTATTGATGTATATATTATCTGATTGGTATTGTAGTGAAATTTGTAAATTAGATGAAATAGTTTATGTTAAAACTGATGTTGAGACTTTTTTAATTTTATACATCTTTTATTGTTGTGTCCTATCAGGGCTCTGGGATAGCTGCTGTTGACGTAAAGAAACTCAAAGATGCAGGTCTTTGCACTGTTGAAGCTGTTGCATACTCTCCTAGGAAGGAGCTTCTGCTAATCAAAGGAATCAGTGAAGCTAAAGTTGACAAAATTGTTGAGGCAGGCATGTTGTGCTTCTGTATTTCAGTCACACAGTCATATTCACCATAGTTTTTTGTGAGAGTATAAGTAAATGAAGGAGTAAACTAGTTTGAAATGTCGCTTTTTAACTTTATTTATTCAGCTTCCAAATTGGTCCCAATGGGCTTCACTAGTGCTGGTCAACTCCATGCTCAGAGGGAGGAAATCATTCTTATAACCACAGGTTCCAGAGAACTTGACAAAGTTTTGGAAGGTAGGTTCCCAATGGCAGTTTGTTACTATAGTAATCCTATCTACTATTTTTGCAGTTAGACATCATACCCAAAACTGCCAGTGTTAGTCTGTAGGAACACTTTTGCAAGTAAAATTCTGTGTTCTTTACAATGTTGCCTGGTTGGAATTTGATAGGAGGCATCGAGACTGGATCCATTACTGAAATATATGGCGAGTTCCGTTGCGGAAAGACTCAGTTGTGTCACACACTCTGTGTGACTTGCCAAGTAAGATGTAGACAGTTTCTTTCTTGTTTGTAATATTATGCATGATTCATTCTAGCCATATAGGTTTTCCCACCTGATCTTGCTAGACTCAAGCCACATTCAAGAAGAATAATCAGGATAGTCATCTAGTTAACAATATTTTTTGGTTTTGTCAGCAAATACAAAATGTCTCACAGAGTTATATATGTTGGTATGTGATGTACAACTTAAACTGCCTCAATAGCTTGAAGTCTGTAAGTACAATGTCTAAAAACAAACCCCTCAAGGACTGTTCTGTCACCTTTAAACAACCCAGCCTTATTTGGTTATTGTAATAATCAAGGTCAACACTCAATATTATGATTGCAAAGAATTCTCAAATTTTGTAAGAAGGCACCCAAAGCACACAAATTTGGGAACTATAGACGGATTAAAAATCTAGAGTTGTGTCTTATAAGTCATACTAGACATATATGCAGGCCATGATACTAGAAAGATAGTTTTGGGTATGCCAATTTCAGGTATCCTTTATGGCGCTCACCAACACGGCATCTAGTAAACACAGCATTGATCATACTTCTTCTTATTGCACCCTTTTGCCCAATTGACATTCTGAGCAAGTTTCTGCGGGAACTAACAACACAGACATATGTGCTAATCTTTCAGCTTCCTTTAGAACAAGGTGGCGGTGAAGGCAAAGCAATGTACATTGATGCTGAGGGGACTTTCAGACCACAAAGGCTCCTGCAGATAGCTGACAGGTGTTCTGTTGCACTTGAAACGAAATATTTTGTTTTTGAAATTTATGCACTTAGTTCTTTTTTCTGAACTGATGTCATCACTGATGTTTCGTTATACTCACTCAGATTTGGGCTAAATGGGGCTGATGTTTTGGAGAATGTTGCATATGCTCGAGCATATAATACTGATCATCAATCAAGGCTTTTGCTTGAAGCAGCTTCAATGATGATTGAGACCAGGTATAACTTCTAATTCAGCTGATTGTAATTGTCACAACTCACAACCATTAAGACAAGCATTAGTTGTATGTCCCTCATATTATAATAATGTCTTCATTGCTGATGATTTAGCTGTGTCATTGTCAACTCTTAACTTGGAGGCCAAATTCTTTATGTGACCATCACACATGATAGCTTTTCCAAGAACAAGTGTTTTCGACGTTTGATAGGTCAGGGTTATCGCAGTCTAGTCAACACGTCGAATTGTGATTTGATACTTGCACACCAAAACCATTTAGCTTTAACTTTAAGTGACTAAGTATTGGGTGCTGAGTCATTACTTTATCACTAGAACAGTGAAACAACTACAAGTCACAAGTACTGGGTATGTTTGATTTATTTGGTTATTGATTTCTTAAGATAGACACTGAACGTAAACCGATAAAGCCTTATGTTTTATTCAAATTTAACTTTGGTTGTCATTTGTCAAAGAGCAATTTATAGGTTACTGATGCACTAAATACCAAGAAATAATGGAACTTTTATTACCAAAAAAATGAAATTTTCCAATTAATGTTCGATTGCTGAGCTTTTGTGTAAATTTCAGTACATGGACTTTGCAATAAATGCTACTTCAATATAACTTGTGACAGTGCTTACACCATTCAATCAAATAATCATTAAATTCATGCTACTAATACTATTTTTATTTAACATTAAGTCGATCACACATGCTTACTTCGCTTAGCTAACTGGTGTGTACATTTTGGCTAGGTTTGCACTAGTGGTAGTGGACAGTGCAACTGCTCTATATAGAACAGATTTTTCTGGAAGAGGAGAACTGTCAGCTAGGCAGATGCATCTTGGCAAGTTCTTGAGGAGCTTGCAAAAGTTAGCAGATGAGGTAGTCTCTTTTCCCCTACTAATATATAGAAGATTTTAATCTTGGAAGCAAACCTTATTAAAATGATATTCAACAATCTTTTTCGCACTCTTAACATATACTAGTGTTTTTATGTTTGTAGTTTGGCGTTGCTGTTGTAATTACCAACCAAGTTGTTTCCCAAGTGGATGGTTCTTCAGTATTTGCAGGGCCTCAAATTAAACCAATTGGTGGGAACATCATGGCTCATGCTTCTACAACGAGGTATGTCATTGCTTAGATTGTTATATACATACAGATCTTTACTCCTTTATTGCTGATAGTCAGACGTGGTATGCTTGCAGGCTAGCTCTACGTAAAGGAAGAGGAGAGGAGCGAATTTGTAAAGTAATCAGTTCACCTTGTTTGGCCGAAGCTGAAGCAAGGTTTCAGATTGCTGTGGAAGGAGTAACAGATGTCAAGGACTGACCCAGTCAAACAATCGTTTGGGGCTACTTGGCCATCTTTCTTTTGGAAGTCAAGATCCAATTGGTATTCAGCACTCTAGGAAAATTTTGGCAACTATGAATATTCATCAACTGAAATTGGAAGCACATTGCAGAGTTTGTACCAATATTGTTTTAGATGAACATGCACATGCACCAATTATGATCCAGAGATGTATAAAGAACTAGTTCTTTCTCACTTCCTTTTTGAATTTCCTATATTTTCTTGCAACAGAAGCAAACAATGCAAATATGCCCCCCTGTTTGCTATAACTCTGCGTTCCAGTATGACCATAATCTATTGGCTTCTTACAGTTTATAATTGTGGGTGAACCATTAAGTCATGTTTGTGCATCGATGTATAAATTTAAATCATCAATGCATGCCTGTAAGTAAGTTTGTAGTCTCTTAAAGTTTAAACATCAGCAGTTTTGCATAAGCATATCATTTGCCTAGTCAATTTAACTCCTCATTACCTGAGATAAATTCACCATCTTTTTAGTTTTATCATTTTGCATTCAACAGTTTGATGTTCAAGTGATTTGTGGATTTGGAAAGGGATCCTGAGGCCAAGAGCAACATTACTAAGCAAACAGTTTACAATCTGCCGCACCATCTACAATCTTTTCTATTTTCCCTGGGATTGCAACACCAGCTACGACCTTTTCATTTTCCCCGAGACTAAAAAATATATTTGCGAATTTGGAAAACAAGCCAAGAGGCCCAAGACCAACTAAATATTCATAATGAACGGCGTAAAGAATATGTGTCAAACTCAGACCTCTGGACGTCAAATTTCACAGCTCTAAATCATTTCAGACTCATTATCATCAGTGTTACTTATTGCCTAGTACATACTGTAAATCTTTTCAAAGGAATTGTACTAATAAGAATCAGAGGATATCAATCTGTCCCAGGGACTGAGGCCGAATGGTAGAGCACTATATTTTTTGCCTCGAACATTTAATTTTCCGCTTTAAAGACAAGATTAGCAATGGTTTTTTACGCGTGTAATTATAGAATAGAACTTCAGGTATATAAAACCGTAAACAATAGCATAATCATAACGTCTTACATCTCAAAAAACCGACATTAAAAATATACTAATGCTGGTGAATTGTGCAATTTTGCTGCTTTCTCGAAACAGAGAAGAATACACATTATTATAATATCCCGAGTACCAGCAAACAGAGAAGAATACACATTATTATAATATCCCGAGTACCAGCAAAAGGAACTTCCAAGAAAACTCTCCTTAAGGAACTACCAAAGTGAGTTCTATCCAACTTCTTTCCTCGTCTGCAAAAGTGATCATCAGATATGTTAGTTATACAATATCATATATCTGCTGTCTGCCTACAGATACAAGAGTAACAGACAGAGTAAAGGAGGAACACACTCTTTCACAACTTGAACAAAGGCATTAACGGTTTAGTAAAAATAATCACCGCAGCTTCATAACAGTTCTTTCTTTTGTATTTTTAAAATTTAAAAAAAGGACACTTTCTCTGTAAATTCCCACGTAACATGCAGAACATCATAAACATGAGACCTTTCCTATGTGATGCGTAAATTAGTGGTAATCAATTTACACGATTATTAAGATATAGATATATTTGCAATTATATTTCTGTATTAACAAAGTACGAAAATTCTAGAGTTTTGATATATGGTAGTAGATAAGTATTAGGTAGTACTTGACAATTAGTCCTCCTTTCATTACATATTTAGGATTTACTTATTCTCTAAGTTTTAGTATCTCTTTTTTAAACCATTGGAATCTTCATTATTTTACTAAGTATGAATTGATGAATGTGGGGAGGATTTATTTGTATCTCTACCGATTTTCTGCGAAGATACATTTTATCTCTGTTTCAACCCTTGCAAATCATTGTCCTACATCATTATGTGCTCCTACACACAAGAAAGTTTGGCAGCATCATGTAACCAGCCTGCTACATATTTTTCTTTTGTTTAACTGTCCTGCTATATCCTACTAAAATTAATAATAAACCAAAGGAATAGATGCCTTTAGTTCATGTTTAGGATGTTCAGATAAATTGAATACCCCTATGGGTTTCTATATCTCAAATCTAAATATTATAAAATAGTCATGATGCACTATTATTCAAGTCACCAATAAGAAAATTGTATAGTAACCAGTGATTGTTGTCCAATATAAGAAGCCATTAGACACTACAGACTACAATTGTCATCAACTTGAGAACAGAATGTACTATACCTCCTTGATTCAGTGCTTGCAGTTTGTACAGTAGTGATCGAATACAGAAGCTCCACAGTTGTAACAGAAAGTATGTCCACACCTGAGAGCATTAATTATCCAAAATCAAAGTATAAGAATACACTGATAAACACGACCTAAAAAACAATTAACTGATAGACTGTAAAGCTCAAACTGACAAAATTTCTCGAATAACTATAACAGTTTTTTTTGTAGTCTGTATTTGGAGGTTGCGGTTACCAAATAATCATTGCAATGTCATAGACCAAGAGATGTCCATCTTATTAAAACAACATCAAAACAAGACCTAACTTGGTCTCAGGGATGGATCTAGCATAGTAGCCTGATGGGAACAGAAAAATGTCGAATAAAAAAAGCTGTCTTGATATTTCAAAAAAAAAAAAGAAGCTGTCTTGAGATTACAAGCACTAAGTGGGAAATGAGAACTTAACCACGGACCTACTTGCGTTTCTAGTTAATGGTTAAAGGTTACGTTAAAATATTTTAGGAGGAAACACATTGAAAGAGAAAAAAAAAGGAACACTACAGGCAGAGGAGATTTGAACACAGGTCACAGTTAAATAATGTTTTTTTTTGCTAAATCACAGTTAAATAATGTTAAGCGTCTTATCCCAGAGGTAAATCCATCCCTGCCTGGTTTTAACTCGTTGCAAACAAACACCTAAAGGATTTTTTCAACTAAAACACCAATTGCTTACTCCTTTTAGTCATGATGAATTTTGTGACCAACAGTTTTTGCTTCCTTTCTTACTGTGCTATGGTAACAAATTATGCGTAAATATTACTGTCTTAATTTAAATACTTAGAACTATATTACACGGTCAGAATTAAGTTCAAAAGACAAAATGTCTTATTCGAGCACAAGTACTAGGACTAAACTTTTTCAGATCCAAGTCAAGAATGAATTACTAGTACGTACATAAACATGATCACTAACAAATAAAAACTGTATACAAGTAGAATTCAGACCTGCATTTCATAGATAAGCAACCTTCAGTTCTTTCAACATAGAACTTGCACCTGGAACACCGGGCCCATTTCTTTTTCTTGGCAAGTTGCATGAGCAAAATATCCTCTCTTCCCCTCTCATCCTTATGTAACTTCTGGAACTCCCTACATGTAATCTCAGAATGCCAAGGAACCTTACACCGTGCACAAAACAACCTATGGCAATTCGGACATTCGGATTCTAAAATGTCTCTGTAATCAGAACCCTTAACCAGAAGTGCAGAGCAATCTTTGAAGGGACAGTAAAATTTATCACGAGATGAAATCACAGCCTCACATAATGCATCTCCCCATTTATCAAACACCTTAGAGGGTAAGATAGAACGACAATCTTCAGGCTTCAACCTGCCATGACAACCCGAAACAGGGCAAAAAATTCGGGTAATCTTGTCTTGAATCTTGCCAGTCACGTACTGGCGAATGCAATCAGAACAATAAGAATGAGTACAACCCTTTATAGCAAATGACTTCCTGAGAGGTTTACGATCCACACAAATGCCACACATGAAACTCGATGAAACTGAAACTGAGGATTTCCTCGAGGGTTCCCTGGAGGATTAATTTTGCAGGCTTCAGATATCTAGTAAGAGAGTAATCAATAAACCATGTGAAACTGAATCTTATTTTTAATTTTTTTTGGTAAAGTTGGATGAAACACCATATCATACACGTTGCGAGCACAATTTTCCAACTACTATGCAACTCTCAATCTCTTAAGCATATTTTTGCAACTGCTATGCAACTTAAAACTTTAAAATAAATAATTCTCATAAGCACTGTGAGAATATTACAGGAGAGCACACACATCCTGCTACTGTTCATCATCATCGTATATATAGTAACAGTACTATAGTAGTAACTAAAAAAAATACTGTAAATAATATCTGTAAACGAATAAAATCGACCTCCTGGTGTATCTATATCTCATACTCTTGGAACGTCGTTGTATTAATAAATAAATAAACGAGTAAAATGTCATAAACGATTAAAGATCTCCCTGGGGCATGTGAGTATCAAGAAAATGTGACAAATATATTAATTTATCGAAGTTATAATTATAAATACTTGAAAAAGAATTCTAAATATACCTTTTACGATGTTCGATCGTCATCTAAGAAGGTTGATTATCCAACTAACTACTCGTTGATGCTACTAGAACTCAAGTAGCAGGCGTTGATATGCTAGGTTTCAACTTTCCAAGGGTCGTTTTCTACTGCAAGTATTGCTTTAAACACATATCCCATTCCAAATCTATTACTCTACTATCTTATTTGACGGTTTTTCTGTGATTAAATTCATCGAAATATTTATGTTTCATTTTTCTATAATTAATAAAATTTGACAAAACACATATTAAAATAGAGTTAGGTTCGTTCCGTTTAGTGGATACCATGTTTTTTTATAAAGGATTGGAGTTCACCTTTGTTCGGGATATATATTTGATACTCCTTCCGTCTCATAATAAGTTGCTTGTTTGAAATATCGGGACTGTTCATAACATGAGACAAATTACTAATGTACGTTTAATCTATATAAGACCAAATATAATCATGAATGATCTTATTGGATTCATATTTATGAATACTTTAATACAGTAAAGTTTTTATATATTTAATACTAATACGAAATTCAAGATATTAACGATAAAAAATGTGCGTCGGTAAACGTGTACAGTCAAAACAGACAACTTATTTAGAGACGGAGGGAGTAATATTCTAAATGATAGTGTTTTTGTTCTATATTAAAAATAGATAATATTTTTCAATTTAATATAATTTAATTGAAATTTATATTATAATTTTATATAAACATTATTTTGAATAACTTTTTTTTTAATTTTAATTTAATATAATTTAATATATTCATATTTAAGTATAATACTTATGTTTTCTTATTATAAACAATGTATACCGATTTTTAATATATTTTATTATTGATTAAAAGATAGGGTGATTACCCTTTTTACCCAATGTTTAAGTTTCTCTCATCAAAATATCCAAAATCGGGAAGGACCGGCCTAATTGCCCACCACATACGCCACTCACACAGGCGTAAGTGGTGATGCACCATTCAGAAAAGCGTAGGTGAAGTACATGCGCCATTTACACAGGCGTATTCTAACGCAACGCCACTGATACAGGCGAAATCAACAGCAGATACGTTGTTCTATTCGGCGTAAGTGGTGTCACGCATATGGAAGATGCGTGATGACGTCATCGTCATTTTTGCTGCAATTTTACGCGTCTCTCTCCCAACCGGCGATTTTGAGGCGATTTCGCCGGAAACTTCGAAAATCCAGCCGAGCTCAGTTATAGGTATCTTCCAATAACGTATTAGATACCAATCGATTCGTCTTTGAACGATCTACACATCTATACCAGTTTTATCCCATTTTTTTTTGCCGGATTTTGAACCCCCATAACCATACCCATTCGTTTCTCCAGTTTTTCGACGAGCTCGTACAGCCCCTACGGGG
This sequence comes from Kitagawia praeruptora, assembly GCA_037693485.1. Taxonomy (NCBI): domain Eukaryota; kingdom Viridiplantae; phylum Streptophyta; class Magnoliopsida; order Apiales; family Apiaceae; genus Kitagawia; species Kitagawia praeruptora. Next base: position 122,147,095 of record CM075346.1, on the reverse strand, counting down.
CCATATCCTTCAAATTCAGTTGGGGAAAAAGGAAGAGCAACGTTTGCTGATTGTTGTGGTGTGATCAAAAGTGGTGGAGGTGCTGTGGTGAGAGAGATCGACGGAGGCGACGAAATCGCCCCAAGTCACCGTCACGGAGCTCTCATTTTTCCGGAGCAATTTCTCGTTTTCTGGCATGCTACAGTGGGAGGGGTCACGCCATTTGGAACGGCGTGACACGTGGGTAGTTTGGGCAGTAATTTTAGAAATGGGTATTTTAGACCGTGGGTATGGGAAAATTGGATATTTTGGGCATTCTTTCTAAAAGATATGGTGTGATATGAGCATTATTTGGAAAAAAAATTACATTTTTTAAAGAATAATGTTGAGAAATCCAAAAATGTTTTTAAAATTCACTCAAGTGATATGGTGACGGTGATGTTGCAAACTGAAGAATTTTAAATGATTTAATTGCCGTGAAAGAGGATATTCAACCAATCTAATTAGATACATCACATTTGAGAAATTTTCCATTTTATTTAAAATTTTCTTGCATTTTTCTTTTTTAAGAGGGACATGTTAATGCGAATGTAAAGAATACTCCCTCTGTCCCATCTATTTCTTTACAATTTCCTTTTTGGGCCGTCCCACCATTTCTTTACATTACCCAAAATAGTAAGTTTTAACACTATTACACCCACTATTTCACTTATTTTAACAATACTTTACACTATTCCACCCACTACTTAACTTATTTTAACAATAAAATCACTATTACACCCACTACTTCACTTATTTTAACAATAAAATCACTATTACACCCACTACCTCATTTATTTTAACAATATTACACCCACTTTACACCCACTATCCTTGACCTCCGTGCCCAGCCGCCATGTAAAGAACTGGCTGGGACGGAGGGAGTATTTAATATCCATTTCAATACCATCAACATTCTTCTGTCCTTAAAAATTAAAATAGTTGAGATGGAGCTCATTCAGTCATTCATTCTAGACAATTCAATGAATAAAGTCATGTCATTATGTGCTACTATTATTGTGCTTCTACCTTCTAATATGCAAAACAAAATAATTATACCATGCTTCTAAAATCCAAGATTATGTGAATTTAGATTGAAATGTTACACGTTTGCCCGTTGAAAATTGGATTGAATGCGTCTTCAGTTAACATTTCATTCTATTAAAAAAAAATCCACTAATAACCTCTCCCGGAATATATAAGTAGATAACAATTGATGCAAATACTTAAAATGATAATCCTTTCATAATTTTAAACATATGTCTTAAGTAGCCATAATTTAAATGATGCAGAACGATCAGCACTCCAGCAGTACATAGCAGCAGGCAGCAACCATACCTCCTTCTTGAACATCAACAAGGAACCTAAACAGTAGCAAAGAAATCCTATAAACAGATTATCAAACAAATCATTCGACTCTACTGGCGAAAAATTTTACGAGCTTGAAAAGAGAATGTAAGATACTTGCCATGATTCATTGATCCTGTGTTTTTATACATCTGTGGACATAATGTCCTAGTTGAGCTCCGCAGTCGTAACAGAACATGCACCCACACCTGAGAGCATTAGTTGTCTAATATGTAAGTAGAAGAGTAACTGATAGAATTGTCAAATTTAAACCGGTTTAGTGTAATAGCACTGCCTGTGCAGCTACTTTGGTATTCACCTGAACATAATCAACTGAGAATTTTCTTAACCAAGGCTACTCGAAATTTTCATTTTGTTTTTTTTATTAACTATGTGTACAAATTAATGTCGTCTCAAAGTTTTGTTCAACCACAAATAGGACTAAATTTTTTCCAGAATCAATAAAGTCCACGAAGATCGATATTACTACTACAATATATAAACATAATCATCAAGGAAAATCGTATGTAAGTAGAATTCAGACCTGCATCTCATATGTGCGCAACCTGTAGATCTTTCGACATAGAACTTGCAATTGGAACACCGGCTCCATTTATTATTCTTTGCAAGTTGCATGAGCATAATAGCCTCTTGTTCCCTCTCATCCACATGTAATTTCTGGAATTCCTCACAATTGATCCCAGCATGCCAAGGAACCATGCACTTTGTACAAAACAACTGATGGCAAGTAGTACATTTCATTTCGAGAAGGTCTTTAAAATCAGGACCTTTAACCATAAGTGCAGAACAGAGTTTATAGGGACAGTAGAGCCTATCACGAACTGGAATCGAAGCCTCCCATAATTTCTTCCCCCATTCATCGAACACCTTCGAGGACAAGATGGAACGACAATGTTCGGGCTTTAAACTGCGATAACAACCCGAAGCAGGGCAAGTAATTCGGATCAAATTGTCTTGAATCTTGGAGGTCACGTACTGGCGAATGCAATCCGAACAATAAGAGTGAGAACAACCCTTTATGGAAAAAGACTTATCATATCGTTTACAATCCGTGCAAATGCCACACCTGAAAGTTGATGGAACTGTGTATGTCCTGGAGGATATTGCAAGTTTCAGTTAACAAAACAGAGGAACATAATTTTTTTCGCAATTCGATTCTTTATGTTAATCTTTAGCTACAAAAATTTAAATACTCACACAATCACACATACATATTACATATTGCATAGCGAGGGATGATCCTAATACATAATTAGAAAGAACGGATTCGAAATTTTACCTAAAATAATTTCTTTTGTTCCCCATTTAAGAAGGTTGATTAGTACTCCAAATGAACCTCTGTCTTAGAAACCTCTACCTAGGAGAATAATATGCATGCAAGGGTTCTAAGATCGTTTCTTAAACCCTTTAAAGAAAGAATATCGACTATGTACTAATAAATTAACTAAAATCAAATAATTAGTAGTTAGTATAAATGATTCTTCTTACCAAAGTAAAACTCTAAATTATGAGTTATCTTACTTGTGTAGGTTAGTATTAGACTTGTATTGAATTTTGTTTACATCGAGTTTGCAATACATACCACGTCTTTTATGTTCCAGCTGGACTTTGTTACGTACAACTAGTACTCTCAAGTCTGAGCATGTTTATGCAAAAGAAAAAAAAAAGTCTGAGCATGTAATCCAATTACAATAACATTTTATTTTACAAGTGCCTTTAAATTATATTAGAATAATTTACTGCACTATAATTTTTGTGTAATTTCTATCACTTGATAAGTTGGTAGTTAATATAAAAATCCTGAGTTTTCGTAACGAGGGAAACACGCATACTTTATAAAATCTATAACCTTTATTAATAAGCAAAACTCTTCTTTTTAATGGTATCATTTTTGGTTCGCACCATATTTTAGTTTCACCCCAAAAATCAAATTTCACCAAAAATTCATCAATGGTTAAAGTTTTTCTTCTTCAATAGAAGTGGTCAGACAGTGCATTGGACTTTTGGAGTTTGTAACTGTGCGTGATCAACAAGTGAGGCTTAATCATCAATCAGTAAATTTTGATTATCTGCTTCTTGTGAGTGCATTTAGATATCAACAGTTTTCTCTTTAGCCTAGTCGATATAACAATTTAGCAGACTGCTGATGCATAGCATTGAACACCAGCTGCAATCTTTTGATTTTCCCCGACATAAGGTTACAACCTTAATGTAATAATGTTTACCATTGCATTAGATAGTGTATGCTTCTGTCTCTGTAATTTAGTACAAGTGTATAACCAACTACGTGTGAATTCGGAAAAGGATTCCTGAGAGGCACCTCCCAACTGTGGAAGAAACTGACTTGAGAAGATGCATTTAAAATAAACCACGGGAGGTACCTCCCATGTAAAATCCCAGAGATCAATGTAACTAACTTGTACATTCAATGTAACTTTTGGAACATTCGATGAATCAGGACTTACTCATCTGTCCTGGGGATGCACCTTTGGCCTTACAACACTACATGTTTTGCCTCAAACCCTAAATTTTTTGGTAGAAGAAAAAGTATGCTACAAATTTGGCATGGATTAATAGAATATAACTTTAGGTATATAAAACCATACACAACTACTTAACTATAAGTTCTTCTAACATCTCAGGTAAGTGCCAATTACCAAAATTCATTATGTAATTATTATATAGGTCGTAATATCACAGAAGTTTTACTTGTGGAAGTCCAACAAATAGAGCTTCACGTATAGTTTCCCTGATGGACCGTTGGAGTGAGCTTTATCCAAACCCCCTTTTCATCTGTGACAGTAATCAACAGATAGATTAGAAATAAAAAATCAGTGTGTTTGTTCGCTTACAGATAAGAAGAGCAACAGAAATAATGACACTTTTGTATACCTGAAGAAGGGCCTTGACATTTTATAACAATAAATCGTCACAATCATAACAGTTCTTTATTAAGAAGCAAGGATACGGGTGCGTAGTACGAAAATATATGGATTCAGCAAATAAAATAATATGGGGATTCGGGTACGGAGGTATATGGCACATAAATTAAAATTATAAATATAAATTTAATGTTCTGAATGATGAAATCCATTAACAAAACTACTAATGTTACGCAAACCGAATAAAATTCATGATATAAGCCTAAAAAACACAAGAATTTTAACCAAAATAACTGTAAAAAATGAATTTTAATTGAGAATTCTGAGCATCGAAGTCCCCAAGAATCCAAGTATTCGATAGAGGGGTGCGTGGGGACACGAGAATTCTAAGCATCGAAATATCTCCAAGAATCCAAGTATCCGATACAGGGGTGTATGGGGACACAGGGATTTGTTGGGTGATAGAAGGATCCCTGCTTTCTAGGTTTTTTCCCTTCTCTTCCAAAGTAATTACAAAAAGGATTAAATGACAGTTTGGTCACTGACTACTAACTTGCAAGTGGATCATTCAACTAAAAAATCTTTCACTTAGAGTTACCAAGCCATTTAACCCATTACAAAACAGAAACTTCTCTTACTCCAAGATAATATAAAAAGAACAAAGACAAAAGACCGTTTCCTATGTGTTCCTACTCCTAAAAATGTTAAGCAGGACCATGTAGGCAGTCTACGTATATTTCTAGTATAATTGTCCTCACTCCATGATGAGGATCAGGGAATGAATATGGTAATTGGTAAATATCTTATATTAAAGAAGCTGATTATTATCTATAATTATTAAGTAGATTTTGGCTTGCAAGTTTTTACCTTTCACTTGAGAGGGTTTTTCTTGTTTTAAGCAATTAGGGTTATTTCCTATTTGGATTCGATTTTATGTATTTTCTATTTGAATTGGGTTTTTAAATGTGTTTCCTGGATGGATTTAGATATTAGCTAATCTTCAAGCTGGTATTGGATTTCTCTTGGATTCCTGGATTGATCGTGTTCTTTTGAAATATCCTTTTCTTCTTGTTTTCTTTATTCGTGGAGCGATCCACATCAATTTGGTATCAAGAGCCAAGGTTTCTCCATCAATTTCTTAATTGTTGGGAGATCTAGGGTTTTCAAAAAAAAAAATCAAAAAAAAAAGTATTGTAATTCATTGGCACTGTTCACGGGTACTGTTCATTCAGATTTCCCCCCTTTTTCAAATCTCGATCATGGCAACAGATGAATTGATTAAACGCTTGCTTCAAAAATTGGATGTGATGGATAATATGATACATGTTATGCACTTGAAGCGCACCTTAAAAAATAAATTTGCAAGTGAAGAGGTCCAGCGGATATGCTTTGAACTATTATTTTAGTCACCTCATACGAATGTAAATTTACGATGACTATTGTTTAACATGAAGAGAATGTAAAATATCTAGCATGATTCAGTGCTTGCGGTTTTTAGTTTTCACAGCATCATCACTTTACGTTCAAAATAAGAATTACACTGGTCATCCACGTACAAATCAGATTCCTACCTAATATGTTTGTTCTGATAAGTTTCCCATATGAGACGATGGCGCTGATCAGACGTTCATATCAGATGAATAGCAGGTATCATCATCAGATTCACACTCGTCACAGTAATCATCAGGTTCCCGATGAGCTCCACACTTGTAGCAGAAACCATACCCACACCTGAAAGCATTAGGTGTAAAAGGTGTGAAGGGAGAATCAGACACATATTGGCCGTGCTGTCGTGTGATTTTAGTGGACTTGTAAATAAATTGAAGCTGCCGCGATTTGTAGTCTAAAAGACAATAACTGATAGAACTATAGCTATCAAGTGAAACTGGTAAGACTGTACTCTGTAGTATTACTTGAACAGTTTTTTCATAGTCCATACGTGGAGTTTGTGATTATCAAATAATCATTGGCTCATTACAATGTCACAAACCCAAGAGGCGTCTAACTTTTTTAAAAAACTGATGATAATAAAAATTTCTGATGATGACATGGCAGGAATTAAACTGACATGGACTAGGATAAATATTTTTAAGAGATGGTCATATTTATACAAGTCTAGGTTAAATTTATTTATGAACTTCTATTTTGACTGGATAATATTTACCCCTACAAACTGTTTTCAACTTATCTCAGAACCCCCATGTATGTACTCTAGAGCTTATCATTTATGTATTGTTATAAAAAAAAATTAGCTTCTAGTGAATGATTATGAAACTCCTTCTAAAAGGACATGAAACTGTTTTAAAGAACTATTTTATTTTTTTTGTTTTCCCACATTCAGCACCAGAAATGTTTTATCTTTTGACAGTTCTGAAAAAAGATTTGTTTGATTTCTTAGCCTTGTCAGCCTATAAATTACTCAAAAGCTAATCTCCTATTCTACACACTTCTAATCTTAAATATTCAGTCGACCATATAAGACCATCTAAAGTCACCCATCAGGCCATCACAATTGGTAACTGGTAATTATTTGGCTAAGACCATGGTTTTGGATACTACTCAGTTTTTTTCGTGGGATTCATGCACTGAGTAGGTCCATTTCGATTGCAGTGGTTGAACTAAGCCAGAACGGGCTATTTTGTTATGGTCATAAACTATGCTTTTAGTGTCTCAATTTTGATGCTTATAACTATATTACAGTGAGACTAAGGTGTGTTTTATTCGAGCACATGTAGGATTGAGCTTTTTGCAGAAGTAAGCACACGAGGATGTCACTAGGACAATATACAAGCATAATAATGAACAAAACAAAACTGTATATGAGAAGAATTTAGACCTGCAAGTCATGGATGAGCAACCATCGATTCTTTCAACATAGAACTTGCAATTGGAACACCGGCTCCATTTATTATTCTCTGCAAGTTGCATGAGCATAATAGCCTCTTGTTCCCTCTCATCCACATGTAATTTCTGGAATTCCTCACAATTGATCCCAGCATGCCAAGGAACCATGCACTTTGTACAAAACAACTGATGGCAAGTAGTACACTTCGTTTCGAGAAGGTCTTTAAAATCAGGACCTCTAACCATAAGTGCAGAACAGAGTTTATAGGGACAGTAGAGCCTATCACGAACTGGAATCGAAGCTTCCCATAATTTCTTCCCCCATTCATCGAACACCTTCGAGGGCAAGATGGAACGACAATGTTCGGGCTTTAAACTGCGATAACAACCCAAAGCAGGGCAAGTAATTCGGATCAAATTGTCTTGAATCTTGGAGGTCACGTACTGGCGAATGCAACTCGAACAATAAGAGTGAGAACAACCCTTTATAGAAAAAGATTGATCGGATCGTTTACGATCCGTACAAATGCCACACCTGAAAGTTGAAGGAACTGTGTATGTCCTGGAGGATATTGTAAGTTTCAGTTATCAAAACAGAGGAACATAATTTTTTTCGCAATTCGATTCTTTATGGTTTATCTTTAGCTACAAAAATTTAAATACTCATATCGTTACACAGGATTTATCTTTAACCACAACAATTAAAATACTCACACAGTCACAGATACATGTTGCATAGCGAGGGATGATCCTAATACATAATTAGAAAGAAAGGATTCGAAATTTTACCTAAAATAATTTCTTTTGTTCCCCATTTAAGAAGGTTGAGTAGTACTCCAAATGATGCTCTGTCTTACAAACCCCTCCTTGGGAGAATAATAGGCGCTAGGGTTCTAAGATTGTTTGTTAAACCCTTTTTAAAGAAAAAATATCAAATATCGACTATGGTCTTGATGTGCCTGTTGATGTTCTTGAAGTTAAAAGATTTTGAATATAAATTTAGGATATATATGTAAATTATTGTAAAATAATTATATTTATAAAATTACAAAATATTTTAACCTTCCCTAAGAACAAATTCAGGCCCAATTTTCTCTTACTTGTGTATGTTAGTATTAGACTTGTATCGAATTTTGTTTACATCGAGTTTGCAATACATACCACGTCTTTTATGTTTCAGCTGGACTTTGTTACGTACAACTAGTACTCTCAAGTCTGAGCATGTAATCCAATTATAATAACATTTTATTTATTTTACAAGTGTCTTTAAATTATATTAGAATAATTTACTGCATTATAATTTTTGTGTAATTTCTATCACTTGATAAGTTGGTAGTTAATATAAAAATCCCGAGTTTTCATATAACAAGGGAAACAGGCAAACTTTAGGAAATCTATAACCTTTAGAGTAAAATGCATTTTGTGTACCTGAACTTTGACGAAGACACCACTTACAATACTACCTTTCTAAAAGTACCACATGCAATACTAGGTAATGGATTTACTTAAAATTCGTGTACTGCCGTCTATCTGCTTCTAACGACGTTAGAATCCTAGGGGCAAATCAGTCTTTTCCACCCTAATACAGTCTTAAGGATCAAATGCTGAAATTTTTGAAGAACACTAAGAAAGCTTCAAGCTCAACAATGGAGGTCACCGGAATTTTCCAGATTCCGGTCAAATTCCGATAACTCCAAACAAGTCCAGAAATTTAAGTAAAAATACATACTTGACTCCAAACATATCAACAAACACAACTACGTAACCAGAATTTACCAACAACCAACCGTTATCAAAATCTGGCCAAAAATAACCTACTAACATAAAAAAATATTACAATTCACATATAACAAGTCCTAGCTAACATGAAATCTTTTATACTAACTCCACATGATTAAACAACTATACACCCACCAAAAACATAACCAAAATCAACGCCGCCGGATCAAGAACACACAGCCGCCGACGGTGGTTTTCCAATGAAAATCGACAAACATACTACCAACATGCTCCAAATTTAATATTCTACACTAACCCATCATCCACAACATCATCAAAAATCAAAATCATAAAAAATGAAATTAAAACGAAATGGGTTTTAAACCCAAAAATTTTCTTTACCAAAACACAATATCTAATCATTCTAAACTACTCTACACATCAAAATAAACAAACATTAAGCATCAAAAACAATAACAAATCGCTATAACATCAAAACCGAACAAAAATCAAAATGGGTGTTAAAAAAAAAATTCATGGATCTTCACAAATCATAAATCAAAATGAAGCTATGAATTTGTAGGTTAATATCATGTAATTGCATTCTCAAATTGATGCAAAACAAAGCAAAAAAATCAAAATTAAGGTGAGTGTGTGGGGGTGTGTGTGTGTGTCTGTGTATGTATACAAATTGGGAGAGAGAAAGATTTACAATATAGAGGAATAAAAGTGGGTAAAATGACTAATTTGCCCCTGACGATATAACGCTGTTTGCAAGAGATAGACGACGGTACACGAAGTTTAAGTAAATCCATTACTTAGTATTGCACGTGATACTTTTAGAAAGGTAGTATTGCAAGTGGTGTCTTCGCCAAAGTTCAGGTACACAAAGTGCTTTTTACTCTAACCTTTATTAAAAAGTAAAACCTTCTTTTTAATGGTACCATTTTGGTTCACAATATATTATGATTTCACCTCAAAAATCCCATTTTACCTAAAATTTTATGTTATTTTTTTAAAAAATAAATAAAAATCCTACTATATTTATAATTCTTTTATTTGTAATTTTTTTAAAAGAATCAAATTTCCCCTAAAATACTATGTTTCTTTAAAAAGAATTAAAAATAGAATTATTACGATGATTATAATTTTTTTGTTCATAATTTTTGCACTAGAAAAAAACCACGATAAAAAATCACCAACAAATACAGGGTAAAACATCAAACGAATACAAAATACAATTCAGGGTTACTTAAAATAAATTTTTATAAAACATCATCGAATACGTTGTTTGATCATGTAACATTTTATAAAACACCAATAAATCTATAACATTTATTAATAAATCCCTGTTTAATGATACTTTGGTAATAAATTTGGTTCCACCCTTATTTTGGTTTAATCCTAGATTCCTACTTCCCCTAAAATTTATATATTTTCTAAAAAAATTATTTGTAATTTTGTTTTAACTATAATTCTTTTACTGTAATCTTACTGAATTGTACAAATAATGCATCTATTAGAACTAGAAACATGTATGTTATGTTTTCTTGATTGTGTTAAAATAGTCTTAAATAAATAATAAACAATATCTATATCTATAACCTTTATTAATTAGCAAAACCCCTTTTTAATGTGTTACTTTGTACTAAATTTGCTTCGTACCATATTTTGGTTTCACTCCTAAAATTCTACATTTTTTTATAAGATAAATAAAAAATACTATTACAATTACAATTATTTAACTACAATTTAATCAAAAAAAATCTACGAATACATATGTTGATATAGGGTGACATGAACCTTTAGTAATAAGCAAACCCTATTTCCCATAGAATGTTATGTTTCTTTAAAAAGAATTAAAAATATAATATTATGATGATTATAATTTTATTGTTTATAATTTTTTTACTAGATAAAAAACCACGATAAAAAACCACTAACAAATACAGGGTAAAACACCAACGAATACAAAATACAATCTAGGAGCTAACATGGCTTTCCATACCATTTAGTAATTTACTAAAATACCTGTTAGGTCCGTTAAGATTGTAGAAGGGGGGGTTGAATACAATCTATATCTTTTTATCGAAATTTGTCCGTTAAATAAAATTTAGTTTAGACAAATTTGAGCGGAATTAATTGAAACAAAATTCAAGTTAAATATAACGATATATTAAACTTGATGGTTGTTACAAAATCAGTACAGAGTATTATCACGTTAATAAAAACTAATTAGAAAATTCGACATGAACTTTTCTAATTTAGTTAATAAAAATCGAGATACGAACTAGGAAACTTAATTCGCTAGTAATACAAGAGTCACAAATAATTAAGTTCTATCGGATCAAATATTACAAATGAGTTGAACTTGATTTTCTGTGAATTAAATGAGATAATCAATGGCTTTAAAGATGAGAGAGAGATGTAATATTTGTCTTCTGTCTTTAAAACATGTCTCGTGTCTGTCTGTGTATCCTGGCTTCTGTCTCTTTTGTAGTTGTTATGTTGAAAATATCTTCTGTCTATTTTAACACTTAAACAGACTATCCACAGACTGTCTAAAGGCTTGCAGACTATCCAGGGAACACATAGACTACCGGTGTGACTATCTGACCTGTTGTAGACTACCGGTGTGACTATCCTTTCTCTTGCAGACTACCGGTGTGACTATCCATTCTCTTGCAGACTACCGGTGTGATTATCTGGCTTGGCAGACTACCCAATTCTTTCTCCAGACTATCAGAATGACTATCCTGATAGTCTTTAATACATGATTTTTCTGGCAGACTACCATGCAGACTTCCTGATAGACAATCCCTTAGCAGACTATCAAACTGGACAGAGTATGCTGAGCAGACTATCTCCTAGACTATCTCAGATAGTCTTTTAATAATAAAACCATAGTCTAAAAACACTTCTGATAGTCTTTTAGCAATCTATATTAATTCTAAATTAATTAATTCAATAATTAACTTAATAAATAAATTAATTCTTGAAGAATTAATTTATTAATTAAGTTAACTAAATACTTTAAATTAATTAATAGAGAATTAACATAATTCATTTGATAGTCTAACCTTCACTTTTAAACCACTGAAATAAATAAAGAACCTCCACTGAATATTTGTTGACGCTCGATGCACGGTCTGGTTCATGAACGACTAACTTCAACTTCTGTTCTTCATTTTGACTTTAAGCTGTGGTCAATTTCTTCTCTCAACTTTCTTTAAATATTCTGTACTGATACTGTCTCTTGTCACTTGTAGAAATCTCTGTCCTTCTGAATTAAATCCATGACTTTGAATACCACACTGAGGCTTGATCAGTAGACTGAACTTCTTCCAGTGTAAAATATCAAAACTATAGATTGACTTGTAGATTTGTTCCTTCTGATAGATAGCATCTTCTGAGATTCCTGTGACAGTTAATATTATTTACTTATTACAATCTACTTTAAGTTGAGTTGGATCCTCGAACTACAAATAGGCTGAGTCATATGCCTTTCAATCTCCCCCTATTTGTTTGTTATAAATTAACAAGCAAATTCCTAGAGGATAACTCAACTAACTCAACTTAAACTAGTAAATGATAAAACATTAATAGCAAGTAAATAATGATAAAGTTCTGGTATTTATAACTATTTCCAGATTCAAACATAATGATAAATACAAGATAGATGATCCTCTAGCCTGATCATATTAAACATTATCCTATCTTGATCTATTTAACTCTAAAGATATTACATGTAGAGCTATTCTTCATTTCTGACTGTCTTCCTTCCTTATTTCTCCATCTTCTGGATCATCCATTTCTGGCAGATTTTTGTGCAATTCTGCATCAACTAGCAACTCTTTTCTTGATGAGAATCCTGTAGGGCGAACAAGAGGAATTCCAAGTGCCTTTCTCAACTGACCTTTGAACTTCTCATAATCCTTAAAAAATTTGACTTCTGCATAGGATTTAATACGATCAGCAATTTCTAACTTCTCTTTAGTAGAAAATCCTTGATTTCTCAGAACATGTTCAATATAGACCAACTGCCTGGCAGAGTGTGTGAACAATTCCTCATTCTCAAGATTGATTGTATGAAGCACCTCACCTTTAAGGAATTTCAATTGTCTAGGCAATTTAACTATTTCTGGACCAGCTCTTTCAGCAAACTCTTTAAATTTTTCATGATGTAGTACACCCAACTCAGAAGAAGTTCTTACCTTTGGCCTAAGAACCCAGATTTCTGTCAATGATTTGTCATAGAAGAACTGAATTGAAACTCTTTGTGTTCCAAACTCATGACAATTAACAAATATTAAGAACTCATCTGTTTTCGTTTCACCTGCAGTTGTTATTCTCACAACTTCTGTTCTTAGGGCTCTCATGTACATATCGTGTGTTGGGTTAAGCTCTTTGAGTCTTTCAAAGATAGAAAGAAGTCGACAATCATCATTATCAAGAGATTGATGTGAGTCTATCATTCGTTGAGCACGTTCCCATTTCTCACCACTCTTAAACTTGACGTATAACTTCCTTTCTTGAACTTTAAGTACATGTTCCCGTTGCCTTGCTTCTGCTTCCTCTTTTTGAAGTCTTTCTTTGTGTGCAAGCATATCTAGTGTTTTCTGAAGCTTTTCATCTCGCAATTTGAGATTTGCTTCTTGCCTTTCAACTTCTAATTCAGCTTCAAAATCCAGTTTTGCTTGCTCAGCTTCATATTTAGGGTCAACTGGCACTTCATCTTCCCAGCTGCTAAAATCTGGTTCTGGTATTTTTTCACCCACATCAGAGAACTTTAGATCAGCAAAAACATCAAAGTTGTCTGGTTCACCTGTGTAGTAATACCCTTCAGTGTCTTCTGTGTCTTCAGCACTCTTCTGAGAATCTGCTATCTTCTTCCCCTTATCTCTCCCTTGTTCACCTTGAGATTTATCTCTTTCAGAGTCTTTACTAGTTCCCTCTCTTGATTTCTCCCCCTTAGTTGAGGAATCCTCTACCGAAGTGTGAAATGCACCATCTCCAGGGTCTCGCTCATCACCATCTCCACCTTTTCCTTCAAAGAATTCCCTTTCATCTGCTGTGGGTGTGTGAGTTCTGCTAATCATATTGAACAAATGTTTGATCCCTTGACCTTGTTGTGCATTCTGCCTTTCAATCACATCAAGACGGTGTTCAGTAGACAATTGACTCTTATTTAATGCTGTTTGAAGATTTTCAACTTTGTCAGAGATTACAGAAATGAGTTTATCTTGAGTAACAGTAACCTCTCCAGCATCATCAAGTGCCTGTTCATAAGATAATTCGAGAGTGTTGAACTTGTTTGTGAATGTTGTCTTCATCTTGGTGATGTCATTCTTTATCACAGCAAGCTGATTTTTGACAGAGGTAGATGAAGAAGACCGTTCACCCACTTGTTCTCGAAGTAATTTTGCTTCAGCTTTACTGGCCTCAAGTTCCTTTTCTAGAGCTTTAATCTTTTCTTCCAATGAACGAGTGTATGTGTCAGTGTGTGCACTCACCTGAATATCACTCTGAGTTTCACTCATCTGAAGTGCATGTGTTTCACTCAGTTTAGTGGTGTTCCTCACATCACTCCTCACTATTTCCTTAGCTGCTCCAGAATGTGTACCTGCAGATAAAATCACCCTAGCCTCCTCTTGGAAGGTCAGTGGTGGTGCAATGGGAGTTCGCAAATCCCTTTCCTCAGTCATTTCTGTCATCTCATTTGGAATTGATGTCTGAATTTCTTCAGTGACAGAAAGATCGAGTTGCCTTCCACTTTCTCCAGTTGAAACTGCGAGTGGAAAATCCCTTGAGGGAGCCAGGAATGTTCCTCCTGGGAGGGGAGATGATGACTCTATTATTTGTGGCTGAGAGTCAAGATTTCCCTCATTAACTTGTGAAGGTTCTTCTACCGTGACTATGGTAGGCACTGTTTCAGTATCAATCCTATTGTGCACTCCTTGCTCATTGTCCCTAGCCACATCAGATTCTACAGTTATGTTTTCCCCCATTGTGAGTAATAGGGGTGTGCTTGACTCTGTACAGGGTGCCATGGCCGACTGGAAAATTTCAATGGACTCATCCTGTTGAGAGAATGGTTCCAGTAACTGTTCATGTGCCATTTCAATGTCCGTATCCTTTTGGGAGGATATGGATGGGCTGACAGTTGCCTCAATTGGTAAGTTTCTTCGCTTCTTTAGTGGAGGCAGAGCTGTGGGATCACTCATATCACTACTTCTTACACTAGGTCTTTTCACTGTCAATTTACTTCTGGATTTGGGTTTTGAGATTTTAGATGACACTGTGTTTGGCTCTAAGACCTGGGATAGAAGTTGTGGTTCTACAACCTCTTGGTCTAACCTATCAGCCACTTGGGCTCCAGAAGTAGTTTCAGGGAACGATGAGAATACCTGTTCAGTAGCAGTTTCAGAAATCCCAGCAGTAGTGGGTTGAGCCACTTGAAGTTGATGTTCAGGTTCAGGAGCAGTTGCTGCTTCTTGTTCTTGTATGATTGGCAGTTCTATGAAGTTGGACATATACTGAGTAATGACCACTGGAACATTTGTGAACTTCTTCATTGTTGCTAACCTGGTGAAGAATTTTTTATGTGTTCTTCCTGATGCTTCGGTACGAGAGTTAGCAAACAATCTTTGATGAACATCAGAAACAACATGATTAAATATAATAGTTAAAAACCTTGGATAGTAACAATCAACTTTACTACCCAAATCATGATCGTTCTTGGCAGTTATGAGACGACTTACCATGGCATCAAAAATTAATTTACCAAAATTAACCCTTTGATTATTAGCAACTGCATAACCAATTCTCTGAAGCAAAGTAGGAATATTGTGAAAATTATTCTTTTTAGTGTTAGCAAACACCTTAGCAATTGTGTCAAAGAAATAATCCCACTCAGCCATGAAGTTACTTTTAGACAACTTAGAAAGATCAACTTCTCCTTGATAATGGATGTCATTGAAAAATTGTGTCAGCACTGCTTCAGATGGAACATCAACAAAGTCATTTGTTGGAAGTCGTAAAACAGTGTTAACAGTTGAGTCATCCACAACATAAGGTGTGTCTCCCACTGTAAAAGTGAAAGAACTAGAGTTTGTCGAGAGAACAAATGTAGAACAAACCGCCAAAAGTGAATCAACTTTTAACGGAGCATCGAGAATCATGGCATGACGAATAAGAGAATGCTCATTTAAAAATCGAATCCAAGGTTTAACCCTCTCGAGAGTACAATTATCGGGATTAAAATGACCAACAAAATTATGATTGATAATCTCCATATTAACAGCCATTTTAACTTCAACACACTGAATTAATCTGACTTAATTTCCCCAAATTCAAAATCTAGGGTTTTTAACAATTAATTCAAATAACCAGAAAAATCAGAAAAATCGAAACTTCACAGAAAATTCTGAAATTAATGTATGTTGATCTCTGAAATCACACAAACACACCACTATTTTTAGTTTTTGCAGAATCGTTCTCAAAGTCCAGTTTATCCAAGAGATTCGAATGAGTTTTCGAAAAATAAGATTTCTAACAACTTAACCAAATCAAGATTTTAGACAGTGAATACGACGGGCTTGAAGAGATCGGTCTAATGGTGTTAACAACGTTCGAATTGATCAAGAAACGAGAGAGAATGAGTCGAAAATTTGGCAGCAGTTCGTCGTATGTATCGTATGTATATAAACGAACAGAGAAAGAGTACTCAGAGACTTAACTCGTGAGTATAGACTGAAAATAGATTATTGATAGTCTATACACAATCTATATATATACTAAGCGATAGTCTAGATGATAGTCTGCCCGATAGTCTAAAAGAAATAAAAGAAGATTAACTTAAAACTAAACTAAAACAGACTATTGGAGGATAGTCTGACAGATAGTCTAAAGGAGCTATTTAAGAGACTATAGACTACTAATTTACACTACAGACTATTGAGTATAGACTATTGGTTATTTAACTCAATATAGACTATTGCTGGATAGTCTGCCCGATAGTCTGAATAGACAAAATTTGTACAACAGACTATAATTATCGTTACAGACTAACTGAATATTAGTAATAAAAGAAAATAATTTACAAAAAATATTTACAACAACACACAAATATTAGGTCCGATATCGATTTGAGCTTTCAGAGAGAAGTTTTGAAAATTCTAAGTCTGGGAAGATTTTCGAGTTAGTGAGTCAGAGACTATCTCGAACTTCAACTCGAAACTCGACTTAGATTTTCGAGTTAGTGACTCGAACTTCAACTCGAAACTCACTATCTCGAACTACATCTCGAAACTGACTATCTCGAACTTTATCTCGAAGTTCGACTTAGGATTCGAGTTCGAGTTACCAGTGCCTAGTTTTTATCTTCAAAATTTTCGAGATAAGATCTATCTCGAACTTTATCTCGAAGTTCGAGATGAGGACCAATATAACTATTCTAAAAATCAAGTATTAACAGAATATGTACCAGATTATTTACATGAAGCAATTCTAACAATGAAGCAAATTTAATTATTAAAACAAGCTATAAAATAGCAAAATAATTTACACTAAAATTATAAAATTGAATAAAAATTATAAAAACAATCACATGTAGTCCCTTTTATGAAAACAAACATTAATAACAAAAGGACAAACAGTACAAAATATTAAGTATTAATAATTTACATATTTATTCATGGTAAATTAATAAATCTATACATTTTCTAATAAAATAACTTTCTAATAGAAAATTATTTAAAAAGAAAATATGACTTATTAAATCATCATAAATATAATTTTCAAGAAAAATAAGTTTCTCAAAAATTACAACTTGTAAAATTTGAGAAAAATATTTTTAAGGAAAAAGAATTATTTTAACATTGAAAAGAAGTAAGTAGGAATATATTAAAATGATAATGACAATGATTTGAACATTAACAAGTAACAAGGTAAGTTGATAAAATAATTATACAAGTGATTTTAATCAACAAATATTAACAAGATAATCACTTGTAAATTATTAAAGATCAAACCTCAGATATTAACTAGTTTAATTACTAGGACTATTTAACATACCCAATTCACCAACAATTCTGGTGAATGTGGATTCGTCAAGAGACTTAGTAAAAATATCTGCTGTTTGTTCTTCCGTGGGTACAAAATGTAACTCCACGGTACCATTCATGACATGCTCTCGGATAAAATGATACCTGATGTCGATGTGCTTGGTCCTCGTATGCTGCACAGGATTGTTGGAGATTGCTATGGCACTTGTATTGTCACACAGAATTGGAATATTGTCAAGTACAAAGCCATAGTCACGTAGCTGATTCCTAATCCACAAGATTTGAGCACAACAGCTTCCAGCAGCTATATATTCTGCTTCAGCTGTTGAGTTGGAAACTGTTTGTTGTTTCTTGCTGTACCAGGAGACCAACCTACCACCTAGGAATTGACAACTCCCAGAGGTGCTTTTTCTATCTACAACACTTCCTGCATAATCTGAATCTGTATATCCAACAAGGTTAAAACCAGATTCTTTAGGGTACCAAATACCTAAGTTAGGTGTACCCTTAAGATATCTCAAGATTCGTTTAACAGCAATGAGATGTACATCTCTAGGATCCGCTTGGAACCTTGCACACAAGCATGTAGCATACATAATATCAGGTCTACTTGCAGTAAGGTAAAGTAATGAACCTATCATACCTCTGTAGCTTGTGATATCTACCTTAGCAGAATTTTCACAAGCTCCAAATTTCACAGCTGTTGATGATGGTGTTCTTGCTGAAGATGAGTCCTCCATTTGATATTTCTTGAGGAGCTCTCTGACATACTTGGATTGACAAATAAAAATTCCATCTGTCCTTTGACTTACTTGTAATCCAAGAAAGAACTTCAGCTCACCCATCAGGCTCATCTCAAATTGACCCTGCATTAACTTAGCAAATTTCTTGCACAGAAGATCATTAGTAGACCCAAATATTATATCGTCCACATAGACTTGGACTAATATAGTATCATTCTTATGTTTCTTAGTAAAGAGAGTTTTGTCTATGACACCTCTAACAAATCCATTTTCAAGTAAAAATTCAGAAAGAGTGTCATACCATTTCCTTGGAGCTTGCTTAAGACCATAAATTGCCTTGAAGAGAAAGTAGACATAATCCAAGAATTCTGGATCTTCAAAGCCAGGGGGTTGTTCTACATATACCTCTTCATCCAGCTTGCCATTCAGGAAGGCACTCTTGACATCCATTTGATAAACTTTGAAGTTTGAATGTGCTGCGAATGCCAAGAATATCCTTATAGCCTCAAGTCTAGCCACTGGTGCATAGGTTTCATCATAATCTATTCCTTCAGCTTAGGAATAACCTTTAGCAACCAGTCTTGCTTTGTTTCTAGTTACAATGCCATCTTCATCAAGTTTGTTTCTGAATACCCACCTGGTATCAACTACTTTCCTGTCTTTAGGTCTGGGTACCAGCTTCCATACTTCTTGTTGTTTGAATGGATTGAGTTCATCTTGCATAGCAATCACCCAATCAGGATCAGAAAGAGCTTCTTCTGTTTTCTTAGGTTCTATTGCAGACAGAAACCCAGAATAATTGCATTGATTTTGATAGCTCCTTCTAGTTTTTACACCAACATCTGGATCACCAACGATCAACTCAAAAGGATGAGCTCTATTCCACACAGTCTGTCTGGGAAGATTTGACCTTGATGATTCGCCTTGTTCTTCATTATGATGTTGAGTATGACCAGCTGATCCTTCATCACCTCCCCCTGTGTTGTTGCCAGTTTGACTAGATGAATGTTCAGGAGTGTCAGTGGTATCTCCAGTCTGATCATTGTTTCCACCACCACCACCCTGATCATTATCATCATTATTACTGTTATCATTAGCAGCAACATCAGGTTGGTTGTCACCATCTGAATCGGAGTCTGTAATATCATCGAAAGATAACTTTTCAGATGAATCCTCCGTTTGGATACTAGGAAGTTTAGTGTCATCAAATGATACATTGACACTTTCAAGCATTGTCTGATGATCAATCACATACACCCTGTAAGCTCTTCTTGAATAACCAATGAAAATTGCTTCATGTGCTTTGGCCTCAAATTTTCCACCACGATCATCTCCATCTTTACGCACAAAGCATTTTGCTCCAAATACATGAAAGTACTTGAGTGTTGGTCTCTTCTCATACATTATTTCATAGGGGGTCTTCATCAAGTCTTTGTTGATTAAAGTTCGATTCTGGGTATAACATGCAGTATTGACAGCTTCAGCCCAAAAGTACAAGGGAAGCCTTGATTCACTTAACATAGTACGTGCAGCTTCAATCAAGGTTCTATTCTTTCTTTCTACTACCCCATTTTGCTGAGGAGTTCTTGGGGCTGAGTACTGCCTTGTTATTCCCTTTTCAGTACAAAAATCATTTAGAACTGCATTCTTAAATTCAGTTCCATTGTCTGACCTTATTGCTCTTACTGGTTTCTTGTACTCCATTTCAATCAACTTGATGTGATCAATCACTAACTGTGGAGTTTCATCTTTAGAATTCAGAAATAAAACCCATGTGTACTTTGAGTAGTCATCAGCAATCACGAGAGCATATCTTTTCTTTGACATAGACATCACATTAACTGGACCGAACAGATCCATGTGCAACAGTTGTAGAGGTTCAGTTATTGATGATGTGTCAGTGCTCCTGTGAGTTGCTGTTTTCAATTTGCCTTTTTGACAGGCATCACAGAGTCCTTCTTGAGTGAATTCCATTGAAGGTAAACCTCTCACCAGTTCTCTTTTAACTAGAGAATTCATTGTCTTGAAATTAAGGTGGGAGAGTTTCTTGTGCCATAGCCAACTTTCATCTGTAGATGCTTTAGAATAAAAGCAGTTGATTTCTTCAGTGCTTCCAGTGTTCATATTGGCCACGTACAGATTGCCTTTTCTGACTCCTGTAAGAGATGGTTGTTCATGTCTCTTGTGTGAGATTAGACAATTCTTCTTGTTGAAGTAAGCCTCGAATCCCTTGTCACAAAATTGACTGACACTTAACAAATTGTGCTCAAGTCCTTTCACAAAAGACACTTCATCAATGATAACATTTCCAGCTTCCAATCTGCCATATCCATCAGTTGTACCTATGCTGTTATCTCCAAAGGTAACCACTGGGCCGGCTTTCTCAACCACATTTGTCAGCAGGGTTCTGTCTCCAATCATATGCCTTGAACATCCACTGTCCAAGATCCAGGTCACTCGATCAACCTGTTTCACACCCTACAATGACAAATAGATTAAATCTTCTTCGGAACCCAAATCTGATTGGGTCCAGAATACTTAAAGAATTGGCCTTTGTCAGGCAAAACAACATTTTTAACGTTGACACCATTTTCACCAGTAACCAACAAACATTTAACCCTATAAACAGATTTGACAATCTTTTGTTTTATCTTGGGTATCCATGTTTCTTTAGCAGCAATGACATTTGTTTCACTGACTGGACATTTGACCTTGTAAGCAGCCTTACCAAAAGTCTGTTTAGGCTTTGATACAAATGTCTCTCTCCTATCTTGAGGAGGACTAGCAGTCTTTGATCTAACATTTTTAGTCTTATTCATATGTTGTCGAGGAGCGGTCTTACCAGCACATGCTTGATTACCATTAAAGTAAGCAGACATTACATTAAAAGCACAAGACATACAATTGACAACACCACATGCTTTATGATAAATATCAATGATAGGCATGGTATGCATGTTAGACATGTTATTGTTCTTTTTCAACTTATCACCACTTAACCCAGTTTTAGATGAACTGGTTGGATAAACAACCTTAACTGGTTTCTTAACAGATTTAACATTATCAAGGACAATGTCATTTGCACTGTCCTCATTACGTATCTCTTCTTGAATAATGATAGAAATGAAGTTTGGAGGTTCTGCAATCGACTTCTTAAAGAGCGGATCTTCAACATTCTTAAGCACATGTGGTATACCCCTCTCTTTAGCACTAACAAGGTTAGGGGTATTTATGCCTAACAATCCAACAGCTTCGTTATAACCAAACCCTATTCCTACAGTTCGTTCTATAGCTTGTTTATTGAAATGCTCTTTAGAAAGTTTAACAGAATTAAAGCAAGCACTAACCTTGGTTTCAAGTTCAGCAATTTTAGAAAGTTGTTTAGTCACTACTTCTAGAATGGATTTCTCTCTTCTATTAAGTCGTGCTATTTCCTCTTTTTGTTGATCTTGATTAACATGCACTTTTTTTAGTTCTAACACTTCATTTTCAAGTTCAGTGTTTAACAGATTTAATCTAGCAATGTGTTTTTGTGCATTAGCCAAGGAGCCACCTAACTGACGAACCAACTCAGAGTCAGTAAGTTTTACATGTGGTTTAGGATCAGTGAGCATGTCACCATTTGCCATTAGTGCAAGATTTCCAAATTCTTCATCTTCACTATCTGTGTCATCCCAGCTTTTACCAGCAGCCACATAGGCTTTTCCAGGTTTCTTCTTTTCAGGAACATAATCTCTCTTCTGGGCTTGTTTGGGTTTCTGACACTCAGTGGCAAAATGTCCAAGTTCATTGCAATTATAACAACGAATTTTGCTTCTATCAACAGTTCCAGTTTTGTAGCCACCTCTGCTACTGGAGGATGAGGAACCTCCTCTCTGGAATCTGTTATTAGACTTGAACTTGAACTTAGGATTTCTCCTGAATCTAAAGTTGCCAAACTGTCTAACCATGAGTGCCATGGATTCATCCTCCAACTGATCCAATTCTTCTAATGAGTAAAACTCACTTCCATCCTGAGTAGCTGGTGTCTGACCATGTTCCACTTCAGTCTGCTCCTTGTCTGAGCTGTAAGGTCGAACAACCTTAGCTTCCACTTCCTTAGGAGCCTCAACCACTAATGCTGTAGATGAACTTGCAACTCTACCTTTACCATGAATCTCTTTCTGTTGGACTTGTTCCAACTCATAGGTTTTTAAAATACCGAAGAGTTTTTCAAGACTAACTTTATTCAAGTCACGAGATTCTCTTATTGCTGTTATCCTGTGTTCCAGGTGAGTCGGCATAGTCAGTAAGAACTTCAGATTAATCTCCTTCTGTGTATAGTTCTTGCCATGGATTTGCAAGTTGTTGATTATTTTATTATACCTTTCAAACACTTCTTGAATGCCTTCATTAGGGCCAGCTCTGAAGTGTTCATACTCAGAGGTTAAGATTTGAAGTCTGTTCTCCCTGACTTCATCGGTTCCTTCATTAATGGTTTCAATAGTTTCCCACATGTGTTTGGCAGTTTTACAATTCATCACATGGCTATACATCACAGCATCCAGGGAATCTATTAGAATGAGTCTGAGGTTTTAATCAAGCCCTGCATCCTCCTTTTCCTCAGGTGTATAGGTAGCAGGGTCCTTTTCATAAGATTTAGCAGGAATCACAATTTTACCCTCAGCTTCAACTTCATCTTCATAGACCATAGGAGTTTTAGGTCCGGTTTTCAAAACAACCAAATATTTAACGTTTGTACATTCCAGAAACAACTCCATCTTATTCTTCCACATATCATAATTATCTTTGTCAAAGATAGGTATCTTAACAATGGCTTTAGAAGTCATGATGAATTTTTAAGAGAGTTAAAAATTCGAGCTTGATTTTTAATTGAATAAGAATAGGATCTTGATTTGTATATCAATCAAACGGCTCGGATACCAATTGTTAGGTCCGTTAAGATTGTAGAAGGGGGGGGGGGGTTGAATACAATCTATATCTTTTTATCGAAATTTGTCCGTTAAATAAAATTTAGTTTAGACAAATTTGAGCGGAATTAATTGAAACAAAATTCAAGTTAAATATAACGATATATTAAACTTGATGGTTGTTACAAAATCAGTACAGAGTATTATCACGTTAATAAAAACTAATTAGAAAATTCGACATGAACTTTTCTAATTTAGTTAATAAAAATCGAGATACGAACTAGGAAACTTAATTCGCTAGTAATACAAGAGTCACAAATAATTAAGTTCTATCGGATCAAATATTACAAATGAGTTGAACTTGATTTTCTGTGAATTAAATGAGATAATCAATGGCTTTAAAGATGAGAGAGAGATGTAATATTTGTCTTCTGTCTTTAAAACATGTCTCGTGTCTGTCTGTGTATCCTGGCTTCTGTCTCTTTTGTAGTTGTTATGTTGAAAATATCTTCTGTCTATTTTAACACTTAAACAGACTATCCACAGACTGTCTAAAGGCTTGCAGACTATCCAGGGAACACATAGACTACCGGTGTGACTATCTGACCTGTTGCAGACTACCGGTGTGACTATCCTTTCTCTTGCAGACTACCGGTGTGACTATCCATTCTCTTGCAGACTACCGGTGTGACTATCTGGCTTGGCAGACTACCCAATTCTTTCTCCAGACTATCAGAATGACTATCCTGATAGTCTTTAATACATGATTTTTCTGGCAGACTACCATGCAGACTTCCTGATAGACAATCCCTTAGCAGACTATCAAACTGGACAGAGTATGCTGAGCAGACTATCTCCTAGACTATCTCAGATAGTCTTTTAATAATAAAACCATAGTCTAAAAACACTTCTGATAGTCTTTTAGCAATCTATATTAATTCTAAATTAATTAATTCAATAATTAACTTAATAAATAAATTAATTCTTGAAGAATTAATTTATTAATTAAGTTAACTAAATACTTTAAATTAATTAATAGAGAATTAACATAATTCATTTGATAGTCTAACCTTCACTTTTAAACCACTGAAATAAATAAAGAACCTCCACTGAATATTTGTTGACGCTCGATGCACGGTCTGGTTCATGAACGACTAACTTCAACTTCTGTTCTTCATTTTGACTTTAAGCTGTGGTCAATTTCTTCTCTCAACTTTCTTTAAATATTCTGTACTGATACTGTCTCTTGTCACTTGTAGAAATCTCTGTCCTTCTGAATTAAATCCATGACTTTGAATACCACACTGAGGCTTGATCAGTAGACTGAACTTCTTCCAGTGTAAAATATCAAAACTATAGATTGACTTGTAGATTTGTTCCTTCTGATAGATAGCATCTTCTGAGATTCCTGTGACAGTTAATATTATTTACTTATTACAATCTACTTTAAGTTGAGTTGGATCCTCGAACTACAAATAGGCTGAGTCATATGCCTTTCAATCTCCCCCTATTTGTTTGTTATAAATTAACAAGCAAATTCCTAGAGGATAACTCAACTAACTCAACTTAAACTAGTAAATGATAAAACATTAATAGCAAGTAAATAATGATAAAGTTCTGGTATTTATAACTATTTCCAGATTCAAACATAATGATAAATACAAGATAGATGATCCTCTAGCCTGATCATATTAAACATTATCCTATCTTGATCTATTTAACTCTAAAGATATTACATGTAGAGCTATTCTTCATTTCTGACTGTCTTCCTTCCTTATTTCTCCATCTTCTGGATCATCCATTTCTGGCAGATTTTTGTGCAATTCTGCATCAACTAGCAACTCTTTTCTTGATGAGAATCCTGTAGGGCGAACAAGAGGAATTCCAAGTGCCTTTCTCAACTGACCTTTGAACTTCTCATAATCCTTAAAAAATTTGACTTCTGCATAGGATTTAATACGATCAGCAATTTCTAACTTCTCTTTAGTAGAAAATCCTTGATTTCTCAGAACATGTTCAATATAGACCAACTGCCTGGCAGAGTGTGTGAACAATTCCTCATTCTCAAGATTGATTGTATGAAGCACCTCACCTTTAAAGAATTTCAATTGTCTAGGCAATTTAACTATTTCTGGACCAGCTCTTTCAGCAAACTCTTTGAATTTTTCATGAAGTAGTACACCCAACTCAGAAGAAGTTCTTACCTTTGGCCTAAGAACCCAGATTTCTGTCAATGATTTGTCATAGAAGAACTGAATTGAAACTCTTTGTGTTCCAAACTCATGACAATCAACAAATATTAAGAACTCATCTGTTTTCGTTTCACCTGCAGTTGTTATTCTCACAACTTCTGTTCTTAGGGCTCTCATGTACATATCGTGTGTTGGGTTAAGCTCTTTGAGTCTTTCAAAGATAGAAAGAAGTCGACAATCATCATTATCAAGAGATTGATGTGAGTCTATCATTCGTTGAGCACGTTCCCATTTCTCACCACTCTTAAACTTGACGTATAACTTCCTTTCTTGAACTTTAAGTACATGTTCCCGTTGCCTTGCTTCTGCTTCCTCTTTTTGAAGTCTTTCTTTGTGTGCAAGCATATCTAGTGTTTTCTGAAGCTTTTCATCTCGCAATTTGAGATTTGCTTCTTGCCTTTCAACTTCTAATTCAGCTTCAAAATCCAGTTTTGCTTGCTCAGCTTCATATTTAGGGTCAACTGGCACTTCATCTTCCCAGCTGTTAAAATCTGGTTCTGGTATTTTTTCACCCACATCAGAGAACTTTAGATCAGCAAAAACATCAAAGTTGTCTGGTTCACCTGTGTAGTAATACCCTTCAGTGTCTTCTGTGTCTTCAGCACTCTTCTGAGAATCTGCTATCTTCTTCCCCTTATCTCTCCCTTGTTCACCTTGAGATTTATCTCTTTCAGAGTCTTTACTAGTTCCCTCTCTTGATTTCTCCCCCTTAGTTGAGGAATCCTCTACCGAAGTG
The DNA here is from genome assembly GCA_037693485.1 of Kitagawia praeruptora. Classification (NCBI taxonomy): domain Eukaryota; kingdom Viridiplantae; phylum Streptophyta; class Magnoliopsida; order Apiales; family Apiaceae; genus Kitagawia; species Kitagawia praeruptora. The sequence goes on along the minus strand of CM075346.1, from coordinate 122,120,558 downwards.
TGAAATGCACCATCTCCAGGGTCTCGCTCATCACCATCTCCACCTTTTCCTTCAAAGAATTCCCTTTCATCTGCTGTGGGTGTGTGAGTTCTGCTAATCATATTGAACAAATGTTTGATCCCTTGACCTTGTTGTGCATTCTGCCTTTCAATCACATCAAGACGGTGTTCAGTAGACAATTGACTCTTATTTAATGCTGTTTGAAGATTTTCAACTTTGTCAGAGATTACAGAAATGAGTTTATCTTGAGTAACAGTAACCTCTCCAGTATCATCAAGTGCCTGTTCATAAGATAATTCGAGATTGTTGAACTTGTTTGTGAATGTTGTCTTCATCTTGGTGATGTCATTCTTTATCACAGCAAGCTGATTTTTGACAGAGGTAGATGAAGAAGACCGTTCACCCACTTGTTCTCGAAGTAATTTTGCTTCAGCTTTACTGGCCTCAAGTTCCTTTTCTAGAGCTTTAATCTTTTCTTCCAATGAACGAGTGTATGTGTCAGTGTGTGCACTCACCTGAATATCACTCTGAGTTTCACTCATCTGAAGTGCATGTGTTTCACTCAGTTTAGTGGTGTTCCTCACATCACTCCTCACTATTTCCTTAGCTGCTCCAGAATGTGTACCTGCAGATAAAATCACCCTAGCCTCCTCTTGGAAGGTCAGTGGTGGTGCAATGGGAGTTCGCAAATCCCTTTCCTCAGTCATTTCTGTCATCTCATTTGGAATTGATGTCTGAATTTCTTCAGTGACAGAAAGATCGAGTTGCCTTCCACTTTCTCCAGTTGAAACTGCGAGTGGAAAATCCCTTGAGGGAGCCAGGAATGTTCCTCCTGGGAGGGGAGATGATGACTCTATTATTTGTGGCTGAGAGTCAAGATTTCCCTCATTAACTTGTGAAGGTTCTTCTACCGTGACTATGGTAGGCACTGTTTCAGTATCAATCCTATTGTGCACTCCTTGCTCATTGTCCCTAGCCACATCAGATTCTACAGTTATGTTTTCCCCCATTGTGAGTAATAGAGGTGTGCTTGACTCTGTACAGGGTGCCATGGCCGACTGGCAAATTTCAATGGACTCATCCTGTTGAGAGAATGGTTCCAGTAACTGTTCATGTGCCATTTCAATGTCCGTATCCTTTTGGGAGGATATGGATGGGCTGACAGTTGCCTCAATTGGTAAGTTTCTTCGCTTCTTTAGTGGAGGCAGAGCTGTGGGATCACTCATATCACTACTTCTTACACTAGGTCTTTTCACTGTCAATTTACTTCTGGATTTGGGTTTTGAGATTTTAGATGACACTGTGTTTGGCTCTAAGACCTGGGATAGAAGTTGTGGTTCTACAACCTCTTGGTCTAACCTATCAGCCACTTGGGCTCCAGAAGTAGTTTCAGGGAACGATGAGAATACCTGTTCAGTAGCAGTTTCAGAAATCCCAGCAGTAGTGGGTTGAGCCACTTGAAGTTGATGTTCAGGTTCAGGAGCAGTTGCTGCTTCTTGTTCTTGTATGATTGGCAGTTCTATGAAGTTGGACATATACTGAGTAATGACCACTGGAACATTTGTGAACTTCTTCATTGTTGCTAACCTGGTGAAGAATTTTTTATGTGTTCTTCCTGATGCTTCGGTACGAGAGTTAGCAAACAATCTTTGATGAACATCAGAAACAACATGATTAAATATAATAGTTAAAAACCTTGGATAGTAACAATCAACTTTACTACCCAAATCATGATCGTTCTTGGCAGTTATGAGACGACTTACCATGGCATCAAAAATTAATTTACCAAAATTAACCCTTTGATTATTAGCAACTGCATAACCAATTCTCTGAAGCAAAGTAGGAATATTGTGAAAATTATTCTTTTTAGTGTTAGCAAACACCTTAGCAATTGTGTCAAAGAAATAATCCCACTCAGCCATGAAGTTACTTTTAGACAACTTAGAAAGATCAACTTCTCCTTGATAATGGATGTCATTGAAAAATTGTGTCAGCACTGCTTCAGATGGAACATCAACAAAGTCATTTGTTGGAAGTCGTAAAACAGTGTTAACAGTTGAGTCATCCACAACATAAGGTGTGTCTCCCACTGTAAAAGTGAAAGAACTAGAGTTTGTCGAGAGAACAAATGTAGAACAAACCGCCAAAAGTGAATCAACTTTTAACGGAGCATCGAGAATCATGGCATGACGAATAAGAGAATGCTCATTTAAAAATCGAATCCAAGGTTTAACCCTCTCGAGAGTACAATTATCGGGATTAAAATGACCAACAAAATTATGATTGATAATCTCCATATTAACAGCCATTTTAACTTCAACACACTGAATTAATCTGACTTAATTTCCCCAAATTCAAAATCTAGGGTTTTTAACAATTAATTCAAATAACCAGAAAAATCAGAAAAATCGAAACTTCACAGAAAATTCTGAAATTAATGTATGTTGATCTCTGAAATCACACAAACACACCACTATTTTTAGTTTTTGCAGAATCGTTCTCAAAGTCCAGTTTATCCAAGAGATTCGAATGAGTTTTCGAAAAATAAGATTTCTAACAACTTAACCAAATCAAGATTTTAGACAGTGAATACGACGGGCTTGAAGAGATCGGTCTAATGGTGTTAACAACGTTCGAATTGATCAAGAAACGAGAGAGAATGAGTCGAAAATTTGGCAGCAGTTCGTCGTATGTATCGTATGTATATAAACGAACAGAGAAAGAGTACTCAGAGACTTAACTCGTGAGTATAGACTGAAAATAGATTATTGATAGTCTATACACAATCTATATATATACTAAGCGATAGTCTAGATGATAGTCTGCCCGATAGTCTAAAAGAAATAAAAGAAGATTAACTTAAAACTAAACTAAAACAGACTATTGGAGGATAGTCTGACAGATAGTCTAAAGGAGCTATTTAAGAGACTATAGACTACTAATTTACACTACAGACTATTGAGTATAGACTATTGGTTATTTAACTCAATATAGACTATTGCTGGATAGTCTGCCCGATAGTCTGAATAGACAAAATTTGTACAACAGACTATAATTATCGTTACAGACTAACTGAATATTAGTAATAAAAGAAAATAATTTACAAAAATATTTACAACAACACACAAATATTAGGTCCGATATCGATTTGAGCTTTCAGAGAGAAGTTTTGAAAATTCTAAGTCTGGGAAGATTTTCGAGTTAGTGAGTCAGAGACTATCTCGAACTTCAACTCGAAACTCGACTTAGATTTTCGAGTTAGTGACTCGAACTTCAACTCGAAACTCACTATCTCGAACTACATCTCGAAACTGACTATCTCGAACTTTATCTCGAAGTTCGACTTAGGATTCGAGTTCGAGTTACCAGTGCCTAGTTTTTATCTTCAAAATTTTCGAGATAAGATCTATCTCGAACTTTATCTCGAAGTTCGAGATGAGGACCAATATAACTATTCTAAAAATCAAGTATTAACAGAATATGTACCAGATTATTTACATGAAGCAATTCTAACAATGAAGCAAATTTAATTATTAAAACAAGCTATAAAATAGCAAAATAATTTACACTAAAATTATAAAATCGAATAAAAATTATAAAAACAATCACATGTAGTCCCTTTTATGAAAACAAACATTAATAACAAAAGGACAAACACTACAAAATATTAAGTATTAATAATTTACATATTTATTCATGGTAAATTAATAAATCTATACATTTTCTAATAAAATAACTTTCTAATAGAAAATTATTTAAAAAGAAAATATGACTTATTAAATCATCATAAATATAATTTTCAAGAAAAATAAGTTTCTCAAAAATTACAACTTGTAAAATTTGAGAAAAATATTTTTAAGGAAAAAGAATTATTTTAACATTGAAAAGAAGTAAGTAGGAATATATTAAAATGATAATGACAATGATTTGAACATTAACAAGTAACAAGGTAAGTTGATAAAATAATTATACAAGTGATTTTAATCAACAAATATTAACAAGATAATCACTTGTAAATTATTAAAGATCAAACCTCAGATATTAACTAGTTTAATTACTAGGACTATTTAACATACCCAATTCACCAACAATTCTGGTGAATGTGGATTCGTCAAGAGACTTAGTAAAAATATCTGCTGTTTGTTCTTCCGTGGGTACAAAATGTAACTCCACGGTACCATTCATGACATGCTCTCGGATAAAATGATACCTGATGTCGATGTGCTTGGTCCTCGTATGCTGCACAGGATTGTTGGAGATTGCTATGGCACTTGTATTGTCACACAGAATTGGAATATTGTCAAGTACAAAGCCATAGTCACGTAGCTGATTCCTAATCCACAAGATTTGAGCACAACAGCTTCCAGCAGCTATATATTCTGCTTCAGCTGTTGAGTTGGAAACTGTTTGTTGTTTCTTGCTGTACCAGGAGACCAACCTACCACCTAGGAATTGACAACTCCCAGAGGTGCTTTTTCTATCTACAACACTTCCTGCATAATCTGAATCTGTATATCCAACAAGGTTAAAACCAGATTCTTTAGGGTACCAAATACCTAAGTTAGGTGTACCCTTAAGATATCTCAAGATTCGTTTAACAGCAATGAGATGTACATCTCTAGGATCCGCTTGGAACCTTGCACACAAGCATGTAGCATACATAATATCAGGTCTACTTGCAGTAAGGTAAAGTAATGAACCTATCATACCTCTGTAGCTTGTGATATCTACCTTAGCAGAATTTTCACAAGCTCCAAATTTCACAGCTGTTGATGATGGTGTTCTTGCTGAAGATGAGTCCTCCATTTGATATTTCTTGAGGAGCTCTCTGACATACTTGGATTGACAAATAAAAATTCCATCTGTCCTTTGACTTACTTGTAATCCAAGAAAGAACTTCAGCTCACCCATCAGGCTCATCTCAAATTGACCCTGCATTAACTTAGCAAATTTCTTGCACAGAAGATCATTAGTAGACCCAAATATTATATCGTCCACATAGACTTGGACTAATATAGTATCATTCTTATGTTTCTTAGTAAAGAGAGTTTTGTCTATGACACCTCTAACAAATCCATTTTCAAGTAAAAATTCAGAAAGAGTGTCATACCATTTCCTTGGAGCTTGCTTAAGACCATAAATTGCCTTGAAGAGAAAGTAGACATAATCCAAGAATTCTGGATCTTCAAAGCCAGGGGGTTGTTCTACATATACCTCTTCATCCAGCTTGCCATTCAGGAAGGCACTCTTGACATCCATTTGATAAACTTTGAAGTTTGAATGTGCTGCGAATGCCAAGAATATCCTTATAGCCTCAAGTCTAGCCACTGGTGCATAGGTTTCATCATAATCTATTCCTTCAGCTTAGGAATAACCTTTAGCAACCAGTCTTGCTTTGTTTCTAGTTACAATGCCATCTTCATCAAGTTTGTTTCTGAATACCCACCTGGTATCAACTACTTTCCTGTCTTTAGGTCTGGGTACCAGCTTCCATACTTCTTGTTGTTTGAATGGATTGAGTTCATCTTGCATAGCAATCACCCAATCAGGATCAGAAAGAGCTTCTTCTGTTTTCTTAGGTTCTATTGCAGACAGAAACCCAGAATAATTGCATTGATTTTGATAGCTCCTTCTAGTTTTTACACCAACATCTGGATCACCAACGATCAACTCAAAAGGATGAGCTCTATTCCACACAGTCTGTCTGGGAAGATTTGACCTTGATGATTCGCCTTGTTCTTCATTATGATGTTGAGTATGACCAGCTGATCCTTCATCACCTCCCCCTGTGTTGTTGCCAGTTTGACTAGATGAATGTTCAGGAGTGTCAGTGGTATCTCCAGTCTGATCATTGTTTCCACCACCACCACCCTGATCATTATCATCATTATTACTGTTATCATTAGCAGCAACATCAGGTTGGTTGTCACCATCTGAATCGGAGTCTGTAATATCATCGAAAGATAACTTTTCAGATGAATCCTCCGTTTGGATACTAGGAAGTTTAGTGTCATCAAATGATACATTGACACTTTCAAGCATTGTCTGATGATCAATCACATACACCCTGTAAGCTCTTCTTGAATAACCAATGAAAATTGCTTCATGTGCTTTGGCCTCAAATTTTCCACCACGATCATCTCCATCTTTACGCACAAAGCATTTTGCTCCAAATACATGAAAGTACTTGAGTGTTGGTCTCTTCTCATACATTATTTCATAGGGGGTCTTCATCAAGTCTTTGTTGATTAAAGTTCGATTCTGGGTATAACATGCAGTATTGACAGCTTCAGCCCAAAAGTACAAGGGAAGCCTTGATTCACTTAACATAGTACGTGCAGCTTCAATCAAGGTTCTATTCTTTCTTTCTACTACCCCATTTTGCTGAGGAGTTCTTGGGGCTGAGTACTGCCTTGTTATTCCCTTTTCAGTACAAAAATCATTTAGAACTGCATTCTTAAATTCAGTTCCATTGTCTGACCTTATTGCTCTTACTGGTTTCTTGTACTCCATTTCAATCAACTTGATGTGATCAATCACTAACTGTGGAGTTTCATCTTTAGAATTCAGAAATAAAACCCATGTGTACTTTGAGTAGTCATCAGCAATCACGAGAGCATATCTTTTCTTTGACATAGACATGACATTAACTGGACCGAACAGATCCATGTGCAACAGTTGTAGAGGTTCAGTTATTGATGATGTGTCAGTGCTCCTGTGAGTTGCTGTTTTCAATTTGCCTTTTTGACAGGCATCACAGAGTCCTTCTTGAGTGAATTCCATTGAAGGTAAACCTCTCACCAGTTCTCTTTTAACTAGAGAATTCATTGTCTTGAAATTAAGGTGGGAGAGTTTCTTGTGCCATAGCCAACTTTCATCTGTAGATGCTTTAGAATAAAAGCAGTTGATTTCTTCAGTGCTTCCAGTGTTCATATTGGCCACGTACAGATTGCCTTTTCTGACTCCTGTAAGAGATGGTTGTTCATGTCTCTTGTGTGAGATTAGACAATTCTTCTTGTTGAAGTAAGCCTCGAATCCCTTGTCACAAAATTGACTGACACTTAACAAATTGTGCTCAAGTCCTTTCACAAAAGACACTTCATCAATGATAACATTTCCAGCTTCCAATCTGCCATATCCATCAGTTGTACCTATGCTGTTATCTCCAAAGGTAACCACTGGGCCGGCTTTCTCAACCACATTTGTCAGCAGGGTTCTGTCTCCAATCATATGCCTTGAACATCCACTGTCCAAGATCCAGGTCACTCGATCAACCTGTTTCACACCCTACAATGACAAATAGATTAAATCTTCTTCGGAACCCAAATCTGATTGGGTCCAGAATACTTAAAGAATTGGCCTTTGTCAGGCAAAACAACATTTTTAACGTTGACACCATTTTCACCAGTAACCAACAAACATTTAACCCTATAAACAGATTTGACAATCTTTTGTTTTATCTTGGGTATCCATGTTTCTTTAGCAGCAATGACATTTGTTTCACTGACTGGACATTTGACCTTGTAAGCAGCCTTACCAAAAGTCTGTTTAGGCTTTGATACAAATGTCTCTCTCCTATCTTGAGGAGGACTAGCAGTCTTTGATCTAACATTTTTATTCTTATTCATATGTTGTCGAGGAGCGGTCTTACCAGCACATGCTTGATTACCATTAAAGTAAGCAGACATTACATTAAAAGCACAAGACATACAATTGACAACACCACATGCTTTATGATAAATATCAATGATAGGCATGGTATGCATGTTAGACATGTTATTGTTCTTTTTCAACTTATCACCACTTAACCCAGTTTTAGATGAACTGGTTGGATAAACAACCTTAACTGGTTTCTTAACAGATTTAACATTATCAAGGACAATGTCATTTGCACTGTCCTCATTACGTATCTCTTCTTGAATAATGATAGAAATGAAGTTTGGAGGTTCTGCAATCGACTTCTTAAAGAGCGGATCTTCAACATTCTTAAGCACATGTGGTATACCCCTCTCTTTAGCACTAACAAGGTTAGGGGTATTTATGCCTAACAATCCAACAGCTTCGTTATAACCAAACCCTATTCCTACAGTTCGTTCTATAGCTTGTTTATTGAAATGCTCTTTAGAAAGTTTAACAGAATTAAAGCAAGCACTAACCTTGGTTTCAAGTTCAGCAATTTTAGAAAGTTGTTTAGTCACTACTTCTAGAATGGATTTCTCTCTTCTATTAAGTCGTGCTATTTCCTCTTTTTGTTGATCTTGATTAACATGCACTTTTTTTAGTTCTAACACTTCATTTTCAAGTTCAGTGTTTAACAGATTTAATCTAGCAATGTGTTTTTGTGCATTAGCCAAGGAGCCACCTAACTGACGAACCAACTCAGAGTCAGTAAGTTTTACATGTGGTTTAGGATCAGTGAGCATGTCACCATTTGCCATTAGTGCAAGATTTCCAAATTCTTCATCTTCACTATCTGTGTCATCCCAGCTTTTACCAGCAGCCACATAGGCTTTTCCAGGTTTCTTCTTTTCAGGAACATAATCTCTCTTCTGGGCTTGTTTGGGTTTCTGACACTCAGTGGCAAAATGTCCAAGTTCATTGCAATTATAACAACGAATTTTGCTTCTATCAACAGTTCCAGTTTTGTAGCCACCTCTGCTACTGGAGGATGAGGAACCTCCTCTCTGGAATCTGTTATTAGACTTGAACTTGAACTTAGGATTTCTCCTGAATCTAAAGTTGCCAAACTGTCTAACCATGAGTGCCATGGATTCATCCTCCAACTGATCCAATTCTTCTAATGAGTAAAACTCACTTCCATCCTGAGTAGCTGGTGTCTGACCATGTTCCACTTCAGTCTGCTCCTTGTCTGAGCTGTAAGGTCGAACAACCTTAGCTTCCACTTCCTTAGGAGCCTCAACCACTAATGCTGTAGATGAACTTGCAACTCTACCTTTACCATGAATCTCTTTCTGTTGGACTTGTTCCAACTCATAGGTTTTTAAAATACCGAAGAGTTTTTCAAGACTAACTTTATTCAAGTCACGAGATTCTCTTATTGCTGTTATCCTGTGTTCCAGGTGAGTCGGCATAGTCAGTAAGAACTTCAGATTAATCTCCTTCTGTGTATAGTTCTTGCCATGGATTTGCAAGTTGTTGATTATTTTATTATACCTTTCAAACACTTCTTGAATGCCTTCATTAGGGCCAGCTCTGAAGTGTTCATACTCAGAGGTTAAGATTTGAAGTCTGTTCTCCCTGACTTCATCGGTTCCTTCATTAATGGTTTCAATAGTTTCCCACATGTGTTTGGCAGTTTTACAATTCATCACATGGCTATACATCACAGCATCCAGGGAATCTATTAGAATGAGTCTGAGGTTTTAATCAAGCCCTGCATCCTCCTTTTCCTCAGGTGTATAGGTAGCAGGGTCCTTTTCATAAGATTTAGCAGGAATCACAATTTTACCCTCAGCTTCAACTTCATCTTCATAGACCATAGGAGTTTTAGGTCCGGTTTTCAAAACAACCAAATATTTAACGTTTGTACATTCCAGAAACAACTCCATCTTATTCTTCCACATATCATAATTATCTTTGTCAAAGATAGGTATCTTAACAATGGCTTTAGAAGTCATGATGAATTTTTAAGAGAGTTAAAAATTCGAGCTTGATTTTTAATTGAATAAGAATAGGATCTTGATTTGTATATCAATCAAACGGCTCGGATACCAATTGTTAGGTCCGTTAAGATTGTAGAAGGGGGGGGGGGTTGAATACAATCTATATCTTTTTATCGAAATTTGTCCGTTAAATAAAATTTAGTTTAGACAAATTTGAGCGGAATTAATTGAAACAAAATTCAAGTTAAATATAACGATATATTAAACTTGATGGTTGTTACAAAATCAGTACAGAGTATTATCACGTTAATAAAAACTAATTAGAAAATTCGACATGAACTTTTCTAATTTAGTTAATAAAAATCGAGATACGAACTAGGAAACTTAATTCGCTAGTAATACAAGAGTCACAAATAATTAAGTTCTATCGGATCAAATATTACAAATGAGTTGAACTTGATTTTCTGTGAATTAAATGAGATAATCAATGGCTTTAAAGATGAGAGAGAGATGTAATATTTGTCTTCTGTCTTTAAAACATGTCTCGTGTCTGTCTGTGTATCCTGGCTTCTGTCTCTTTTGTAGTTGTTATGTTGAAAATATCTTCTGTCTATTTTAACACTTAAACAGACTATCCACAGACTGTCTAAAGGCTTGCAGACTATCCAGGGAACACATAGACTACCGGTGTGACTATCTGACCTGTTGCAGACTACCGGTGTGACTATCCTTTCTCTTGCAGACTACCGGTGTGACTATCCATTCTCTTGCAGACTACCGGTGTGACTATCTGGCTTGGCAGACTACCCAATTCTTTCTCCAGACTATCAGAATGACTATCCTGATAGTCTTTAATACATGATTTTTCTGGCAGACTACCATGCAGACTTCCTGATAGACAATCCCTTAGCAGACTATCAAACTGGACAGAGTATGCTGAGCAGACTATCTCCTAGACTATCTCAGATAGTCTTTTAATAATAAAACCATAGTCTAAAAACACTTCTGATAGTCTTTTAGCAATCTATATTAATTCTAAATTAATTAATTCAATAATTAACTTAATAAATAAATTAATTCTTGAAGAATTAATTTATTAATTAAGTTAACTAAATACTTTAAATTAATTAATAGAGAATTAACATAATTCATTTGATAGTCTAACCTTCACTTTTAAACCACTGAAATAAATAAAGAACCTCCACTGAATATTTGTTGACGCTCGATGCACGGTCTGGTTCATGAACGACTAACTTCAACTTCTATTCTTCATTTTGACTTTAAGCTGTGGTCAATTTCTTCTCTCAACTTTCTTTAAATATTCTGTACTGATACTGTCTCTTGTCACTTGTAGAAATCTCTGTCCTTCTGAATTAAATCCATGACTTTGAATACCACACTGAGGCTTGATCAGTAGACTGAACTTCTTCCAGTGTAAAATATCAAAACTATAGATTGACTTGTAGATTTGTTCCTTCTGATAGATAGCATCTTCTGAGATTCCTGTGACAGTTAATATTATTTACTTATTACAATCTACTTTAAGTTGAGTTGGATCCTCGAACTACAAATAGGCTGAGTCATATGCCTTTCAATCTCCCCCTATTTGTTTGTTATAAATTAACAAGCAAATTCCTAGAGGATAACTCAACTAACTCAACTTAAACTAGTAAATGATAAAACATTAATAGCAAGTAAATAATGATAAAGTTCTGGTATTTATAACTATTTCCAGATTCAAACATAATGATAAATACAAGATAGATGATCCTCTAGCCTGATCATATTAAACATTATCCTATCTTGATCTATTTAACTCTAAAGATATTACATGTAGAGCTATTCTTCATTTCTGACTGTCTTCCTTCCTTATTTCTCCATCTTCTGGATCATCCATTTCTGGCAGATTTTTGTGCAATTCTGCATCAACTAGCAACTCTTTTCTTGATGAGAATCCTGTAGGGCGAACAAGAGGAATTCCAAGTGCCTTTCTCAACTGACCTTTGAACTTCTCATAATCCTTAAAAAATTTGACTTCTGCATAGGATTTAATACGATCAGCAATTTCTAACTTCTCTTTAGTAGAAAATCCTTGATTTCTCAGAACATGTTCAATATAGACCAACTGCCTGGCAGAGTGTGTGAACAATTCCTCATTCTCAAGATTGATTGTATGAAGCACCTCACCTTTAAGGAATTTCAATTGTCTAGGCAATTTAACTATTTCTGGACCAGCTCTTTCAGCAAACTCTTTGAATTTTTCATGAAGTAGTACACCCAACTCAGAAGAAGTTCTTACCTTTGGCCTAAGAACCCAGATTTCTGTCAATGATTTGTCATAGAAGAACTGAATTGAAACTCTTTGTGTTCCAAACTCATGACAATCAACAAATATTAAGAACTCATCTGTTTTCGTTTCACCTGCAGTTGTTATTCTCACAACTTCTGTTCTTAGGGCTCTCATGTACATATCGTGTGTTGGGTTAAGCTCTTTGAGTCTTTCAAAGATAGAAAGAAGTCGACAATCATCATTATCAAGAGATTGATGTGAGTCTATCATTCGTTGAGCACGTTCCCATTTCTCACCACTCTTAAACTTGACGTATAACTTCCTTTCTTGAACTTTAAGTACATGTTCCCGTTGCCTTGCTTCTGCTTCCTCTTTTTGAAGTCTTTCTTTGTGTGCAAGCATATCTAGTGTTTTCTGAAGCTTTTCATCTCGCAATTTGAGATTTGCTTCTTGCCTTTCAACTTCTAATTCAGCTTCAAAATCCAGTTTTGCTTGCTCAGCTTCATATTTAGGGTCAACTGGCACTTCATCTTCCCAGCTGCTAAAATCTGGTTCTGGTATTTTTTCACCCACATCAGAGAACTTTAGATCAGCAAAAACATCAAAGTTGTCTGGTTCACCTGTGTAGTAATACCCTTCAGTGTCTTCTGTGTCTTCAGCACTCTTCTGAGAATCTGCTATCTTCTTCCCCTTATCTCTCCCTTGTTCACCTTGAGATTTATCTCTTTCAGAGTCTTTACTAGTTCCCTCTCTTGATTTCTCCCCCTTAGTTGAGGAATCCTCTACCGAAGTGTGAAATGCACCATCTCCAGGGTCTCGCTCATCACCATCTCCACCTTTTCCTTCAAAGAATTCCCTTTCATCTGCTGTGGGTGTATGAGTTCTGCTAATCATATTGAACAAATGTTTGATCCCTTGACCTTGTTGTGCATTCTGCCTTTCAATCACATCAAGACGGTGTTCAGTAGACAATTGACTCTTATTTAATGCTGTTTGAAGATTTTCAACTTTGTCAGAGATTACAGAAATGAGTTTATCTTGAGTAACAGTAACCTCTCCAGCATCATCAAGTGCCTGTTCATAAGATAATTCGAGATTGTTGAACTTGTTTGTGAATGTTGTCTTCATCTTGGTGATGTCATTCTTTATCACAGCAAGCTGATTTTTGACAGAGGTAGATGAAGAAGACCGTTCACCCACTTGTTCTCGAAGTAATTTTGCTTCAGCTTTACTGGCCTCAAGTTCCTTTTCTAGAGCTTTAATCTTTTCTTCCAATGAACGAGTGTATGTGTCAGTGTGTGCACTCACCTGAATATCACTCTGAGTTTCACTCATCTGAAGTGCATGTGTTTCACTCAGTTTAGTGGTGTTCCTCACATCACTCCTCACTATTTCCTTAGCTGCTCCAGAATGTGTACCTGCAGATAAAATCACCCTAGCCTCCTCTTGGAAGGTCAGTGGTGGTGCAATGGGAGTTCGCAAATCCCTTTCCTCAGTCATTTCTGTCATCTCATTTGGAATTGATGTCTGAATTTCTTCAGTGACAGAAAGATCGAGTTGCCTTCCACTTTCTCCAGTTGAAACTGCGAGTGGAAAATCCCTTGAGGGAGCCAGGAATGTTCCTCCTGGGAGGGGAGATGATGACTCTATTATTTGTGGCTGAGAGTCAAGATTTCCCTCATTAACTTGTGAAGGTTCTTCTACCGTGACTATGGTAGGCACTGTTTCAGTATCAATCCTATTGTGCACTCCTTGCTCATTGTCCCTAGCCACATCAGATTCTACAGTTATGTTTTCCCCCATTGTGAGTAATAGGGGTGTGCTTGACTCTGTACAGGGTGCCATGGCCGACTGGCAAATTTCAATGGACTCATCCTGTTGAGAGAATGGTTCCAGTAACTGTTCATGTGCCATTTCAATGTCCGTATCCTTTTGGGAGGATATGGATGGGCTGACAGTTGCCTCAATTGGTAAGTTTCTTCGCTTCTTTAGTGGAGGCAGAGCTGTGGGATCACTCATATCACTACTTCTTACACTAGGTCTTTTCACTGTCAATTTACTTCTGGATTTGGGTTTTGAGATTTTAGATGACACTGTGTTTGGCTCTAAGACCTGGGATAGAAGTTGTGGTTCTACAACCTCTTGGTCTAACCTATCAGCCACTTGGGCTCCAGAAGTAGTTTCAGGGAACGATGAGAATACCTGTTCAGTAGCAGTTTCAGAAATCCCAGCAGTAGTGGGTTGAGCCACTTGAAGTTGATGTTCAGGTTCAGGAGCAGTTGCTGCTTCTTGTTCTTGTATGATTGGCAGTTCTATGAAGTTGGACATATACTGAGTAATGACCACTGGAACATTTGTGAACTTCTTCATTGTTGCTAACCTGGTGAAGAATTTTTTATGTGTTCTTCCTGATGCTTCGGTACGAGAGTTAGCAAACAATCTTTGATGAACATCAGAAACAACATGATTAAATATAATAGTTAAAAACCTTGGATAGTAACAATCAACTTTACTACCCAAATCATGATCGTTCTTGGCAGTTATGAGACGACTTACCATGGCATCAAAAATTAATTTACCAAAATTAACCCTTTGATTATTAGCAACTGCATAACCAATTCTCTGAAGCAAAGTAGGAATATTGTGAAAATTATTCTTTTTAGTGTTAGCAAACACCTTAGCAATTGTGTCAAAGAAATAATCCCACTCAGCCATGAAGTTACTTTTAGACAACTTAGAAAGATCAACTTCTCCTTGATAATGGATGTCATTGAAAAATTGTGTCAGCACTGCTTCAGATGGAACATCAACAAAGTCATTTGTTGGAAGTCGTAAAACAGTGTTAACAGTTGAGTCATCCACAACATAAGGTGTGTCTCCCACTGTAAAAGTGAAAGAACTAGAGTTTGTCGAGAGAACAAATGTAGAACAAACCGCCAAAAGTGAATCAACTTTTAACGGAGCATCGAGAATCATGGCATGACGAATAAGAGAATGCTCATTTAAAAATCGAATCCAAGGTTTAACCCTCTCGAGAGTACAATTATCGGGATTAAAATGACCAACAAAATTATGATTGATAATCTCCATATTAACAGCCATTTTAACTTCAACACACTGAATTAATCTGACTTAATTTCCCCAAATTCAAAATCTAGGGTTTTTAACAATTAATTCAAATAACCAGAAAAATCAGAAAAATCGAAACTTCACAGAAAATTCTGAAATTAATGTATGTTGATCTCTGAAATCACACAAACACACCACTATTTTTAGTTTTTGCAGAATCGTTCTCAAAGTCCAGTTTATCCAAGAGATTCGAATGAGTTTTCGAAAAATAAGATTTCTAACAACTTAACCAAATCAAGATTTTAGACAGTGAATACGACGGGCTTGAAGAGATCGGTCTAATGGTGTTAACAACGTTCGAATTGATCAAGAAACGAGAGAGAATGAGTCGAAAATTTGGCAGCAGTTCGTCGTATGTATCGTATGTATATAGACGAACAGAGAAAGAGTACTCAGAGACTTAACTCGTGAGTATAGACTGAAAATAGATTATTGATAGTCTATACACAATCTATATATATACTAAGCGATGGTCTAGATGATAGTCTGCCCGATAGTCTAAAAGAAATAAAAGAAGATTAACTTAAAACTAAACTAAAACAGACTATTGGAGGATAGTCTGACAGATAGTCTAAAGGAGCTATTTAAGAGACTATAGACTACTAATTTACACTACAGACTATTGAGTATAGACTATTGGTTATTTAACTCAATATAGACTATTGCTGGATAGTCTGCCCGATAGTCTGAATAGACAAAATTTGTACAACAGACTATAATTATCGTTACAGACTAACTGAATATTAGTAATAAAAGAAAATAATTTACAAAAATATTTACAACAACACACAAATATTAGGTCCGATATCGATTTGAGCTTTCAGAGAGAAGTTTTGAAAATTCTAAGTCTGGGAAGATTTTCGAGTTAGTGAGTCAGAGACTATCTCGAACTTCAACTCGAAACTCGACTTAGATTTTCGAGTTAGTGACTCGAACTTCAACTCGAAACTCACTATCTCGAACTACATCTCGAAACTGACTATCTCGAACTTTATCTCGAAGTTCGACTTAGGATTCGAGTTCGAGTTACCAGTGCCTAGTTTTTATCTTCAAAATTTTCGAGATAAGATCTATCTCGAACTTTATCTTAGATGTCAACCATATATCTTACATAATTTTACAAAAATATCTTACATTATTTTTGTAGTTCCATCCCTCGAACAACTTTCACTAAATCGGTAATATCTCCTAAACCGTAAACTCTTTTAATGCGATTCTTGCGGCAAAATAAACTAGACAACCATATATTTTTAACCATATGCAGTGGTGTGTCTAAAAATGGTTTATGGTCTCAGGCCTTAACTGTTTTCAAGGGTTAACGAAATTTCGTCATTACGACGGCTATAAATCGAACGTTTCCATTTTGTAACTCCTCTAATAAGTCACACAAAGCAACCCATACTCTAATATTACAAACCAACCATCATACTAAGCCCCTAGGGCCAGTGGTAAGGTCCTTTGACCACCACTCAACATAAACATCTCAGCACAAGGCTTAATAATCAAGTAACCCCTTAATATGAACACATCTTTACACTAACATCAAAACTCCACCAAAACTCATATATATAAAAGGTAAAGTTGAGGTTTATACCTTTCTTGATACTCTCACAACACTAACAAAGCTTTGTACACCTTATAATAGCCTTGGGTAGTCTTAACAAAGCCTAAAAGCCATGAACAAAACAAGAAACCAACTTAAAACACTATTCATCATCAACTTTGTAAAATCTATATAAAATCGAAAAATTAGAGATTGGTTCTCAAATTTTTACCACACCTTCTACTCTTCAAGGGATTTCTTTTGAGCTATAGATCACAAGATTTGGTGCTCGGTTGCTAGGGTTTTGAGGCTCTTCTTTCTGCTGATCAGAATCTGGACAGGTTTGGTTCTTCAACTTGGGGAAGGGATTTGACTAGGCTACACTCCTTTGTTAGCCATGAAATTTTGAACGAATGTTATACATATATTGAGGAAGCTATGGTTCAAATTTGGTGATTTATGAATGGATAGAAGTGGAGATATGAATTTTTCTTTCATAGTAGCTCATGCTGGGCAGTTTGGAAAGAAATGGAGTTAGCTTGCTTTTCTCTAGCTTTCTTGACTTGTTTTCTAGCTAAAGTGTGATATTTTGCTATGTTTATCAGCTGTGCTACTCTTCATATTCTCCTTCCACACAAGTGTCAAGTAATGGGAGAGTTTAGGTGTTTTATTTGCATGGTTTTAACAAGAACACCTCACCTTGTACTATTCTTAATCCACTTGCATCTTGTTTGGTTTGACACTACTTCTCTTGATCTGTTGCACTTAATAATCTTGCATGGTATTTAATCTTGTCATGTGTTCAATCCATAATCCATAATTCGTTCGCTTAATCGCTTAATCTCGTTATAAAGTTCTAGCGATTCCTAGAATGCTCGTTATATTAACTCAGGGGTTTTTGTTCTAAAACCTTAAATCACCTTTAATAAAATAATAAAATATAAAATCCTTGAATCCTCAAATTAAATAAATCACTTATCTTGATCGCATTGAAATGCTCTTCACTGCCCGGTCAAATATTTCATAAAAATAAAGTTTGGAATTTCTGAATTCCGATCGCGTTTACATACACTTATTTACCTCGTAGATTACTAATATAACTTCGAAATATCCATTTCATACCCCGTACATAGGGTGACATGAAAAATTTTCTTAGTCCCCAAAATCACAATTCATTCATACTAACTACTATTCATCTATAAAAAAAATCTCAAGTACGAAAATTTGGGTTATTACACCTACCATTTAATAAATTACTAAAATAGCCTCAAATTTTATAAATATATTAAAAATAATGTTGTTGTCATGGATTGAACCCATGACCTCTTGCTAAGAATCAATTTCATGGTCACACCAATTACCATTATGCATAGCCTCAGATTTAATAAATATATATGCTAACATGACTTTCCATACCATTTAGTAATTTACTAAAATACCCTACCATTTAGTAAATTACTAAAATAGCCTCAAATTTTTTAAATATATTTAAAATAATGTTGTTGTCATGGATTGAACCCATGACCTCTTGCTAAGAATCAATTTCATGGTCACACCAATTACCATTATGCATAGCCTCAAATTTTATAAATATATTAAAAATAATGTTGTTGTCATGGATTGAACCCATGACCTCTTGCTAAGAATTAATTTCATGGTCACACCAATTACCATTATGCTAGAAGCCCATTTTATGCAAAGTATGGAACTCATCTACTAGATTCTTAAATAGTTCTTAATTCTTCATTTTATTTAACACTTATTTTAGAAATAATTTCAAAAAACAAATGAAATAATGTCTCTTTTCATTTATTATAGGTCAAAATACATTTTCAAGCCAATTTAGTAATTTAACAATATACCCCTCCTTATATTAATGTTAAAATAATTATTTTTATTAGGAATAGATTTTATAAGCCTCCCTATGATACAAACAACTAAAATTTATGCACACAACCACTACACCATAACAATTTCTGATATCTACTTTAAAAATCATTAACTACATTTTCAAAGAACCCGCTTCCTAAATTTTCCTTTATTTTTAAAATTTATGCATGACAAAACTATCAAAAATATATTTTCATTTTAATTAAAATTAAATTAAAATTATTATTATTATTTATATTACTATTATTATATTTTCGTGAAATTTTAAAATTATAAAGTATTCTTTTTATATTAGGTATGTGATACAAAAATGATACAAATTCACATTGTACACAAAATTACATAAATTCAAATTTTAATTTCTGGTACATGTATAATAGTATTTTTTTGGTGAAATCATAAATCATAATATTTATTCTTGTTTGTTATGTTCATGACAAACATAGAATAAATTCACTTGGTATACGTATAGACGAGAATTTCATCCATCCCGTCCGATCGCGATCCAATCCCCTTCCCATTCGGGTTGGGGATTGCGAAAATTTTTCTATCAATATGAGAAATGTGGAATATTATAAAATAAAAATTCGGGGGATGAGAATGGGATCGCCGATTAAGGTATCCCAACCTGATCCCCAATTCACATTCCCAACCGATTATCAGGGATTAAGGGAATATTATATTTACTAGATTATTAAAGATAAATACAATTCAAAATTTTAAAATTTTGATAAATTCAAAATTTCATAAAAAATAACAAAATAAAATTTTAATTTTAATAATTTTAGTTATACCTTTCATCATTTATTGTAAAAATATAATTTGAATCGCCATTTATGATATAATAATAATATTTATCATGATTTATCAAATTATTTTTATTATTAAATATATTAAGGAATTATAAATTTCAATTAAAAAAATAAGAATCCTTAATTTCTCGTGTGGATACTCGTTCCCCTTTTAAAGTAGTAAAATAATTCCCGTTTAGGGATCGATAATGGTTCAACGATTATGTTCAAAGTTTTAATTAAAAATAATAATTCATTTAAAAAAAATCACGATTTCTCCGGGGATCCTCATTCCCGTTCGGGGCAGTAATCGGAGAGCAAAATAATTTTCGTTCAGGAACCGGGAAAGGTTCAATGATAATGTTCGAATTCGAGGATCGCCGTGGGTATAACACTGTTCGATCCTAAATTTACCTGATGCCACTCCCAGGTACACAAAATAACATAAATTCATTTACTGTCAAATTTGGACATCTAGATATAAAAAAACACTCATTGCAAATATTTATATCTCAATTAAATACTAACAAAAGAGTAGGTACATCATTTTTTTGTCAACTTAAAAACAAATGGTAATAGAACTAAATAGTTGATAATAATATGTTAATCTAACTATTGACAAATATTAGATGAGTTTAATTAAAATTTAAAAATTATAATGTTAACAAAAAACATTCGAAAGAAGTAAATGTATGAGATTATTGTAAGAGTGATTTGGCAATTAAAATTTTTTATACCTAATTAGCTCATAATCATATAGTGATAATTTCATACGAATATGTGCATATGAAATTATTATAGTTAAAATGCAGGTCATGCATTACACGACTATCACGCTATCATAATAATTTCACTTTTAAAATTTTAAGATAAAAGTGTTTTAAAAAACTACAAAAGAAAATTATTACCGAAAACAAAATTGTTCTGAAATTAGAATTATAGTTTTTTGAAATTATAATACAATACTATTTTTATCTATACTATGAATATGTCATGAAAATAAGATATGCATTCACGTGGTACACAAGACAACACGTGAGTTTTTTAACCATCGGAATAGAACATATAATATAGAATATACGGAAACACAACATAATTTTTTGGTCTTATGATCAAAGGAACTAAATTTATGACCTCTAAATACAAAAGGAGTTAAATTCACAACTACTGAATAAGTTATCTCTTTTTTAATTTTTGTTTATATCTTATTTTAAATTAACTTTTATTAAATTTAATTAATATGTGATTGTTGGGGCTAGATACCATTACCTAAAATTATTGTCTACAAAAGTTGCAATTGTGAAAAATAAATGTTTTTGCTAAAGCAATTTTTTTAAAAAAAAAGTTGTTGAAAAATTGGTTTTAGATTTACTAAGCTACATGTTTTGAACCAAGTTTTCTACAAAAAAATTGTTGTTGCGGTCTGCAACATCAATACCAAACCAAAAAGACCTTCAATGTGATTGATACTATGTACAGTATATATCTATATAAAAAATAGAATTAGCTGATATGTTAGATTTGGACTATATGAGTTATCGATTAAATAAATGAATAAAATGCATAGTTGAATTATAATATAATATATAATATCATAAACAAGATTATATATATACTAAACAAAGATGTAAAATTATATATGACTACCTATAACATAATGATCGATTAGTGATATTTTAAGACTGTATAAACTATAATTTTTTTTCACTGTAGTACAACATACATTTTAGTTGATTTTTTCTAATATTAATCCGGTTTTTGCTATTGCTGCCATAATACATGTCCTACCAAATATGTAATGATCCACATATCTCCTTTTGCTGGTTTACTATTATTAATGGAAATAAACTAAATAGCATATCATTATCATGATAATCATTGAAAAAACTGCTAGAAAATAGATTAAACGACACATTATTGTTGCAATAGTACTTAAACACTAATGAGTAACTTTTATGTATCATTATTATCAGTCATTCATCTTACATTCAACGAGTATTGTTTACAAATATGATGCATAGGTCAGTCTTGAGAAATTGAAAGTTCAAGTGAATTTGAATTTTGTACTCTAAGAGCATCTCCAACGGTATTTTGTAAAATGATTGGCTAAATATTGATTATGTAAAATTTGCTGAACCTGTAACGTGTTTTACTCCAATGGAATTGGTTATATTGGTTGGCTATATTTTTAAAATGGTATGTTTTTATTATTTCAAGTTGTTAAAAATGGAATATATTATTTGAATATGATAATGGATGATGTGGAGTTTTGCTACAGGTTGCTAATGGTTCGACAAATATAGCCAACCTATTGTGGTTGTCTATATTTTTACCTAAGGGTTTTGTTCCATTGGAGTGGGTAAAATTTTACAAATTCTCTATAATTCTTATTTAAGGTAATTTATTTTGGTTTTTACCTAAGGGCTCTACATGGTTGGAGATGCTCTAACTAAAAATCAAAATCACTTACATATCATTTATTTTCGGCACTTCTTATATCTCAAACCGTTTTTAGTGCCACCATGAACAAAACGTGCCCCAAATATCATTTTGTGCCTCTACGTACTTTTAAATTTTTTTACTTATTAGAAAAGATATGCCCCTAAATTATGTCATCTTCTCAGTGCCACATTGCATTGAGCGGCTTAATCTAAGGATTGCCTCTGTATGATATTCAAAATATAAAATACAATAATATTTCAAAATTTGAACGGTTACAAACTATTAACCTTAAATAAATCGAACCATATAGAATAGATTAAAAAGAAGATATGACTAACTCAAACA
Organism: Kitagawia praeruptora; assembly: GCA_037693485.1. NCBI lineage: Eukaryota > Viridiplantae > Streptophyta > Magnoliopsida > Apiales > Apiaceae > Kitagawia > Kitagawia praeruptora. Next base: position 122,098,505 of record CM075346.1, on the reverse strand, counting down.
TGATTTATGAAAAAATTATGCAAATTAGAATGTGGCCCGTGCCTTGCACGGGCTTTCATGCTAGTTCTTATAAAACATCAACGTATACGTAGCCTGAACGTATAACATTTTATAAATATCTGTTTAATGGTACTTTGGTAACAAAATTTGATTCCATCCTTAATTTGGTTTCACCCTAGATTCTTGCTTCCCCTAAAATTCATATTATTTTCTAAAAAAATGTTTGGAATTTTGTTATAATTGTATTTTTTTAGTATAAACTGAATTGTACAAATAACATATCTATTAGAACCAGAACCACGTATGTTATGTTTTCTTGATTGTCTTAAATTAATCTTAAATAAATAATAAATTAAATCTATATCTATAACCTTTATTAATTAGAAAAGGCCCTTTTAAATGTGCTACTTTGTACCAAATTTGTTTCACACCATATTTTGATTTCACCCCTAGAATTCCTATGTTGTTTTTATAAAATAAATAAAAAGTCAAATTACAATTATAAATATTTTTTTACAATTTAATTAAAAAACTACGAGCACATATGTTGATCTAGGTGACATGTTTATCAATAACAAACAAAATCCATTTTTAATGGTATTTCGGTACCAAAATTTGGTCTCACCCCTCCTATTTCTCCTTGGATTCTATATAATTTTTTTAATAAAATAAAAAAAATTGTTGAATATTATTATAATTATAATATTATTATAATCCTCTGCTTAATGTGTTTGTTATCTTATCCATTCGTTCCCTTTTTTCTTGGGAAAAATAAATAATAGGTCCCTGAACTATTCGTGTTTTATTGTCTAGGTCCCTGAACAAAAGATTCCGTATTTTGGGTCCTTAAACTTTTTTTTTTCTGATTCAAGTCCCTCCGTTATCAAGATTTTAACGGACGTTAGAATCTTGATGACGTGTCACTGACGTGGCATAGAAATTTCTAGTTTAAATCCCTGAACTTTTCTATTTTCTGGTTTAGGTCCCTAAACATAAAAATTTCAAATTTCAAATTTCAATTTTAAACATAAAAATTTAAAAATAAATCTAAACATGATTATCATTTATTTTAGAAATAAGCATGATTATCGTTTAAAACACTTCAATGGTTGACATATAGTAAAACCTCTATAAATTAATATATTTCGGACCGGAGAATTCTATTAATTTTAAAGTTGTATTAATTAATCGATAAATTAATAATTATTAATTTATAGATAATTTTTGACATCAAAGAAAATTAATTTCCAATTATATATATTTAAATAGAATGAATTGTGCAATTTATATTTTATAAAAATATTGATTAATAGCCTTTCAATGCTTTACGAAAGCACCACACGGATGCAACAAAGAGAGTTAAATAAGAGTTTCTATAAATTCAAATTTTAAGAATCCTAGAATCATATATTAAAAGAATCATAGAATCATTTTTTGAACTAGCCCAAGTTGGGATCGAAGGAAATTATTAACTTAGAGGGATTATTACTTTATCGAGTATTAATTTAACGAGGTTTTATTGTAGTTATAAAGCGTAAATCCTTATTCATGATTCATTTTTATGTCCAATTTTTATATTTAAAATTTAAATTATTATGTTTAAAATTTAAAATTTTATGTTCATTTTTTTTGTTCAATTTCATATATTCAATTTTTATGTTTAAAATTTTATATTCAATTTTTGTGTTTAAAGTATAAATTTTTATGTTTAAAATTTAAAAATATTGAATTATTTTGTCTTGAAATTTAAAATTTTAATTTTTAAGGACCTAAATCAGAAAATGGAAAGGTTCAAGGCAAGGACTTAAACCAAAAATTCGCTTTCCACATCTATGACACGCCATCAAGATTCTAACGTCCGTTAGAATCTTTTTGACGGAGGGACTTGAATAAGAAAAAAAAATAGTTCAAGGACTCGAAATACGGAATCTTTTGTTCAAAGATCTAGACAATATAACACGAACAGTTCAGTGATCTATTATTTAATTTCCCCTTTTTTCTTTGATTAACCAGGCTAATATTAAATCAGGCCGAGGCCCAAAAAAAAAGGAAAAAAAAGGTACCTGGCCATAACGAATGCTGCAATCCAAAAACAAACCGGATTAACTTATCACAAAGCCTAATCCAACTACCACCAGCAAAAACATCTAAAAGTCCAATATTTATTAGCCCAACCCATAGTCAACAATAGCAAAAGGAAATAAAAATATAGTTAACTAAAAAAGAGAAAATAGATGTTAGTTAAATTTTTTGGGATCTTTAGAATTCATACAAATTTTTGGAGATATCATAATACTGTATATAATCCAAATCAATTGAAAACATATTTGAATTAACTTTCTGGGATCTCTGTTTTTGCTTCAGCTCTTTTTTTAGAATGGCCTGACAATGTACTCCCTCCGTCCCACCCATTTCTTAAAATAAAAAATTGCGTATCTGACACGTATTTTAAGGTGCATTTTAAAGATAGTTTTGTAATTTATTTTTGATATTTTATTTTTTTGTATAAAAATAGGATTGTTTTATTTTTATATAAAAAAAGAAAATATAAAAAATAAGTTATATAACTATCCTTAAAATGCACCTTAAAATGCTGATGCGGAGTTTTGTGCACCTAGAGACACGCTACAGTTTTTTATTTTTCCAGATATGAGATTACCAATTTCTTGTTTGTGCAAAAGCATAATCGTTTTTGTTTTTGTTTTTGAAATTTGGTAACCATATTCATTCGACAGCTCGATGCTGCATTGCTGTTGTCCCGTAATTTTGTACAGCAACTTACTAAGAATTCTGGAATGGGCCGAATGGCCAAGTCCAACTAACTATTTTGAATAAACTGTCTCAAGAAAATACACATTTTTGAAAAGAAGAAGATGTGTAACTTTCCGGCATGTTATAATTGGATAGAACTTCAGTTATATAATGTTGGATTCGACGGGATCCAATCTATTTATTTATGGCCCATCGGGTATCTATACTATTATATAAATTCCGAAACATTGAAAGTTTTGGTACCTGTTTTTTGGTACCAATTTTTTGGTACCTGTTTTTTGGTACTTCGTGAATTTACTTATGTACCCTTCATTATAAAGAAAAATATATATTAAAACACCTAAAATAAATTTTAACATAATATAATTAATGGTAATTAGTCGATTGCCTTTTTCATATTTACTTTTAGTTGAATATGTTACCTTTTATCATATCTTCCAATCATTAATATTACCTTTCGAATTAAAATACGTTTCTTTTTTAATTTAAAACTAATCTTACAATCATTAATATATACCCGAAAATATCATACAATATTTTTCAATTATTAATAAAATATATTAAAAATATAATTTGTTTATAATAATGAAGCATTAGTATAATCCGTAAACATGTGTATATTAAATTATATTAATTAAAATTAAAAATTATGTAAAAAATAATGATTATATAAATTGGTACCAGTTTTTTGTACCAATTTTTTGGTATTTAATGAATTTACTTATTTACCCTTAATTATAAATAAAAATATATATTATAACACCTAAAATAAATATTAACATAATATAATTAATGGTAAGTAGTCGATTGTCTTTTTCATATTTACTTTTAGTTGAAGATGTTACCTTTTATCATATCTTCCAATCATTAATATTTCCTTTCGAATTAAGATACGTTTCCTTTTTTCATTATAAAGAAAAATATATATTAAAACACCTAAAATAAATTTTAACATAATATAATTAATGGTTTCAAAAAAAAAATAATAATATAATTAATGGTAATTAGTCGATTGCCTTTTTCATATTTACTTTTAGTTGAAGATGTTACCTTTTATCATATCTTCTAATCATTAATATTACCTTTCGAATTAAAATACGTTTCCTTTTTGATTTAAAACTAATCTTACAATCATTAATATATACCCGAAAATATCATACAATATTTTTCAATTATTAATAGAATATATTAAAAATATAATTTGTTTATAATAATGAAACATTAGTATAATCCGTAAACATGTGTATATTAAATTATATTAATTAAAATTAAAAATTATGTAAAAAATAATGATTATATAAATTGGTACCAGTTTTTATGTACCTATTTTTTGGTATTTAATGAATTTACTTATTTACCCTTCATTATAAAGAAAAATATATATTAAAACACCTAAAATAAATATTAACATAATATAATTAATGGTAAGTAGTCGATTGCCTTTTTCATATTTACTGTTACTTGAAGATGTTACCTTTTATCATATCTTCCAATCATTAATATTTCCTTTCGAATTAAAATACGTTTCCTTTTTGATTTAAAACTAATCTTACAATCATTAATATATATATCCGAAAATATCGTACCATATTTTCCATTATTAATAAAATCTATACTATTATATAAAAACCGAAATATTAAAAGTTTTGGTACCTGTTTTTTGGTACCTATTTTTTGGTACTTCGTGGAATTTACTTACTTACCCTTCATTATAAAAAAAATAAATACACCTAAAATAAGTAATAACATAATATAATTAATGATAATTAGTCAAGATATTACATTTTATAAACAACTAAAAACATCAATCGTATCACATCTTTCCATCATTAATATTTCCTTTCGAACTAAAAGTCTAAAACACGTTACCTTTTTAATTTAAAACAAATCTTACAATCTAAAATAAGTAATAACATAATATAATTAATGGTAATTAGTCAAGATATTACCTTTTATAAACACCTAAAAACATACTCCTCTATAACTTATTTTTGATATTTTATTTTTTGTATAAAAATAGAACAATTAATCCTATTTTTATACAAAAAAATAAAATATCAAAAATAAGTTATATAACTATCCTTAAAATGCACCTTAAAATCCGTGCCAGAAACTGGTCCGCAAACGTAAAGAATTCAAAGGGACGGAGGGAGTAAATCGTATTATTTCTTTCCATCATTAATATTTCCTTTCGAACTAAAACACGTTACCTTTTAATTTAAAACAAATCTATATTATTATATAAAAGTCGAAACATTAAAATTTTGGTACCTATTTTTTGGTACTTATTTTTGGTACATCGTGAATTTAATTATTTACCCTTCATTATAAAAAAAATACACCTAAAATAAGTAATACCATAATATAATTAATGATAATTAGTCAAGATACTACCTTTTATAAACAACTTAAAACATCAATTGTATCATATATTTCCATGATTAATATTTCCTTTCGAACTAAAAGTCTAAAAGATGTTACCTTTTTAATTTAAAACAAATCTTACAATCTAAACTAAGTAATAACATAATATAATTAATGGTAAGTAGTCAAGATATTACCTTTTATAAACACCTAAAAACACCAATCGTATCATATCTTTCCATCATTAATATGTCCTTTCGAACTAAAATACGTTATCTTTTTAATTTAAAACAAATCTTACAATCATTAATATATACCCGAAAATATCACATTAATATAATAAAATTAACGGTAATTAGTCGATTGTCTTTTTCATATTTACTTTTAGTTGAAGATATTACATTTTATAAACACGTAAAAACATGAATCATATAATATCTTTCGATCATTAATATTTTCTTTCGAACTAAAACACATTACTATTTTAATTTAAAATAAATTTTTCAATCATTAATATATAACCGAAAATATCACACCATAATTTTCAAGTAAAATGTGACACCTAAAATAAATAACAATATAATATAATAAATGGTAATTAGTCGATTGCATTTTTCATATTTACTTTCAGTTCAAGATATTACCTTTTATAAACACCTAAAAGATCAATTGTATCATATTTTTCAATCATTAATATTTCCAATTAAAACACGTTACCTTTTTAATTTACAACAAATCTTACAATCATTAATATATACTCGAAAATATCACACCAAAATTTTCAATTATTAATAAAATATATTAAAAATCATATATGATGTTTATAATAAGGAAACATTATTATAATCTGTAGACATGAGTATATTAAATTATAACAAATTAAAATTAAAAAAATTATTAAAATAATGATTATATAAAAACATAATTTTAATATTAAATAAAATTTATAACATAATACAAGAAACCCGTGCACTGCAATACTAATAATTAATCGATTATCTTTTCAACTAAAACATATCATCTTTCTATTTTTTTCTAATTAATTTCCTTTTTTTTCTAGAAATATAACGGACAACGTTAATTTCTCATTTTCTAAAAAACACTAGGAGCAATTTTAATTAGTAATTGAATATAATTAAATTATAATTAGTATAAACTAATCAATTACCTTTTTCAACTAAAACATGTCACCTTTTTAATTTTCCCGTTTTCTTTTCTATTTCCACTAACTAAAATATCTCATTTTTCAAGTATATTAAGGGCAATTCTATTATATGAAATAAAATAGTAATATGATAATACTAATAATTAATCGATTAACCTTTTCAGTTAAAACATATCATTTTTTCTATATTTTATAATTAAAATCCCTCTTTTCCTAGAAATATCACGGGTAACAATAATTTCTCTTTTTCTAAAAACATTACAAGCAATTTATTTAGTAAAATAACATAATTAACTTATAATTACTATAAACTAATCAATTACCTTTTTCACCTAAAACATGTTATCTTTTTAATTTTCTCTAACCAAATCCTCTATTTTTCCAATTATATCATGGGTTTTCAACTAAAATCCATCATCTTTTCTAAATTTTTAACTAAAATTCCCCATTTTCTAGAATTATGACGAATAACATTTATATAATTATTATCATATAATCTCATTTAAAAATTTAAGACTCCAAAAATCATGTTTTAAAAAACTTAATTCAAATAATTAAAAAAATTAATATATATTAAAAAAATCCGTGCATCGCACGGGTTTTAAGCTAATTATTGTTAATCTTTTAAATAAAGACTGAGCCTAATGAATAATTAAATATATTAATAGCACTTAATTTATATATTTAATTATTACATCTAATATATATCTATTTAGATATATTTATTTATAATGGCTTAAGTACCCAAGCCCATAACTTTGATGGACGGTTATGGGTTTAGCCCATTAGGGTTGGTCCCATTATTCCCTCTATATAATGAATCTTATGTGAAAAGAAAATATGCGCTTCTCATAATATTCAGAAAATACACACATCCCATCCTTACGTATAGAGGAGAATAGTGAAGATCAAAACCCTCAAGTACTTGCGCTTTTCGGACTCTCTCAAGATCATTAATGGTCTCTTTCGATTCAGGTACGCTTCCGCTATTAATTATACTCATAGTCTTGATCAGGAGATTCATGTATATTATTATGTATATTATTATGTTGTGTATATACATGATTTATTCTATCAATTGGTATCCGAGCAAACTCCTTGATTGATTCTTTGAGTTCAATTAATTAGAATTGAATTGGATTTGTTTGACATGTATAAATCTGAATCGATATATGTTATTATACATATATATTATGTGTCCATTCAATTATGATAAACTTGTATACCGATAAGAACCCTCTGGAATGCGGATTAGTGCAAGTCGGATTAGTGCAAGTCAAGGCCAAATACGTATTAATTTTGTGAACTTTCGTTTGATGATTGTTTTATTTGACGATTCAGAACTCCAGTTAATACACTAACACATGCAAGTATTATTGTTATTTGGTTATTATGTCATGTTATAAAGTTTTTGTTTGTTTTATTATAATTCTGATAAACAAACTTCATGGCCATGTTTATAATCTGGTATTGAATCATTAATATGATATTTAATTTTATAATATAAGTTTAAAAGGGATACTTATGAAATATATTAGTCCCTCATGTAAAATATTAAAAATTTATTTATGGACTAATATAGTGATTTCTTAATTATTAAAGTATTAGATGGACCAACGAAAATCTTTTACTTTAATTATTAGGAGAATTAAAAATCACCTAATGTACGTGTGCAAGTTGATGTACGAATCGGCCCAACGGAAGTTTTGTATATTAATTTTGTAAACGGAATTTTAAAGTTCAAATTGTGGAATTTAAATTATTTTCTGCCCAACGGTGATATAATTTAATATTTTACTTTTTGTAATCTCATGTTTAATGATAAAATTAATTTAATATTGATAATCGGCCCAACGGAAGATATTAATATTAAATTTAATTTAATTGTAGGAAAAATTGTGTGTATTTTATTTTTCCTATCTAGATAAACTGTTTATCCCTCAGTTTATTTAACTTATGTGTTACTTGGTGAACTAACTGTTTTTCATCATGTGGATTATATTTATTGTACTTATGTGCATGATTGTGATTAACCTTGATTCAGCATTTGGTCCTGTTTCACTTACCAACTACTTTTCACACATTGAACCACTGAGTGGCTCTAATTTTAAGAAGTGGAAAGAGCAAATTGATCTTACGTTGGGAGTTACTGCCCTTGATTATGCCATAAGGGTTGCAAAACCTGCTGCCATTACAGCCGAAAGCTCTGCTGAGCAAAAGGCTGATTATGCAAAATGGGAGCATAGCAACCGTGTTTCCTTAATGATTCTTAAGGGCTCCATTACTAGTGCAATTCGTGGAGCAATCCCCGAATCTGATAATGCAAAGGAGTACCTAGCGAACATTGAGGAACAATTCAAGGCTTCCACTAAGGCTCAAGCCACTACACTGATCTCGAAAATGGTCACTCTCAAGTATAATGGTTCAAGTGGTGTTCGTGATCACATTATGAGAATGAATGATATGGCTGCTCAGTTAAAGGATATGAACATGGAAATCTCTGAAGGTTTTCTCGTCCACTTCATAATGACTTCTCTTCCTGCATAATTTGGTCCTTTTAAGATCAACTACAATACGCAGAAAGAAAAGTGGAAGATGAGCGAGTTGATTTCTATGTGCGTTCAAGAAGAAGAACGCCTTAAGTCTGAGAAGGTTGAAAGTGCTCATGTTGTGACCACGACACCCGCTAAAGGAAAAGGAAAGAAATATGGCAATAGTCAAAAGAAAAAGGGAATTGATGCAGCTGTCACGAAAATCAAGGGACAGACTTCTGGCACAAAGAACTTTGGAGGTCCTAAATGTAACTTCTGCAGAGCTAAAGGACACAAAAGGAAAGAGTGTTCCAAATTTCGTGAGTGGTTAGATAAGAAAGGTAATGCATCTATTTATGTTTGTTATGAAGCTTTTACATCTGAAGTGTGACACCCCCCAAATCCGGGGTCAAGAGATTTGGTTGTCACGCGAAAATCCTCAAAATAAAACATCTGTTTATTAATAATCATTCACTTGTGATTGTCCAACACTGGAAATATAACATCTGTGACCCCAAACATACCAAGATCTTTTAAGGTTATAGGGCTAGAAACAAGAATCCAAATTCCATTAGATAAAAAGCATTTCTTCTTTACAACATTCTCTTTGATCAAATCTTAAACCACTGATGTAACTTCGACAAGAAGTACGCCAGGCTAACTAGACCATCACATAATAATAATAAATATTAGAACTCAATTATATAAAATAGATCTTACACTAAATGCGGACATCCTGAGCCAAGTCATCTTCGAAATAGCATCACGCCTCTTCTCTTTCTGAAGTGAGCGAATAAGTCTCGCCAAACCACCTTACTGAAATGTTAGGATTTACAACAGCAAGTATGAGCGAAAGAAATGCTCAGCAAGCGTATAAAAATTTTGATATAAAACCAGGATAAGTGGGGCATAAAATCAACTGAAATGTAAAGCAGTTTATAGAGAAACTGAATCAACAACTGTGATATAATTCAAATCATAACTGAAATCATTTGGCATGTCATAAAAATGAATCATCTGCCAATTCACAATATATAATAGCCATTCTGGCGATATGGATTGGATATATATAAAAAACAAAACAAAACCCATTGCCCCCTGATCAGGTTCAAAAGCAATGGGACCCTTTATACTACCACCGGTACATTTCTATACCCGTGTGTATAACCCGGATTTCAATGAGGGTACCAAAATAGGCAAGTAATGTTAGCCTATAGGAAGATGGTATGGTTACCATATCCTCCTTAAATATTGCTGGACCATAACATCAATCATGGCCTCCTACGCTTACCATTTTCCAATAAATATTGCTGGACCATAACATCAATCATGGCCTCCTACGCTTTACCATTTTCCAATCCAATAGAGCAATTTCCGAATTCAACAGGAAATGCTTAGTTTCACATACTGTTCACATCCCTATTATTTACTACGATAATAAGGATATGAAGAGTTTATCTTAAACAATTCCCCACATCAAGGGTACCAAAATCAAGTAATTGTGTTCGCACAAAAATAATTAAGAATCACAAATAGCACTGAACAATAACTATTTGTCATGATATGAATAAATGAAACAGAAAATAAAAAGTGTTTAGGATGATTAAGAAAATACTTGCCTGTGGTCCTTAGCTATTGCGCAAAGTCGAGGTAACCCGTCTACCTTCTTCTTCTATCTTACGTCATCACAATTTCTATTTCAATCATTCGTTGATTTGACGCTCTTGCGATTGCCACGAGTCTGATCCGTTGACATCGAGCCCGCGCGTCTACAATATCTCTGTCGGAAGAAAATAATTGGAAATATCCCCCTTGAACATAGACGTTTTCCCGGTGCCAAATCACCTCACAATAAATCCAACAATCCACAACCAATACTGCATCCATCTCCAACCTTCTTTATAACCCACAAAGAATATTTCATCCACCTCCAACTTCCTTTATTAAACATCTACTTATCTCCGCTGACAAACCTAAGTCAATATTCAACAATTAATCCTTGAAAGATTTATTCTAATCCTCGATAAAGAAATAGAAATATAAATATAAATATAACACTTAACCCTCGAAACAAACACTTCGTCCTCAAAAAGAAATATAACTCTGACAATCCTAGTCAGTAATTCAAAGAAAACATCGTCTATTCTTAGCGACATCTTATAACATAAATCATATAAACAATTAATCACCAATTAAATATATATCGGGCAAAAACTCGAATTATATCATAACCTTCGATACTTAATACCTTAATAATTCACATTGCACGTAAAGAGACTCAATAAGTAAATCACATAATCACATATCACGTTGATCAGATCATAAAAAGATTTTATCCAATATTTTTAAAACAGAAAATGGGTCAAAACCCTAATTATCAGATATAACCGACTCAATAAAAAGGTTCGGTAAAAAGTCGACCAAAATTTAAAAGTTGAATTTTAACTTAAAACTATTTTTATAAGAACCGAGTCATTTTTCTAATTCCAGAAATACTTTTCTCGTTGAAAACGGACAAACGGTTTAATTAATACGCAATTAATAAGAATAATTCAATTAATAATTAAATTAATTGAATATTCAAATTAATTATTTATTAATCAACTCAATCGATAGATAATCCTCAAAACATTTATCTTATTCTTCGATTAAAGAAACATGATAATCAATTAATCCTCAAGACAGGATTATTCCTCGAAACAATAATTAATCCTGGAGATACATCATTAATCCTCAAATCAAATACATATATACTTGTCACGTAACCAATCAACACATAGCGCGGATACGACTCACCATTAAAAGAGCACTCAAATTATTATTATAATATTTAAAAGTATTTTTAGAATAATTAAAAGAATTTTAAAAGATTTAAATAACCCTTCCCGAATCGAAAAGGATCATTAATAAACCCTCTGGGTAATTATTGGATCCCCAAAATATTTTTAGTAAATATTTAATCCGGGTTTATAAATAATTTTAGAATTTTAAAACTATTTTTACCGTTCCCGGATTATTTTTAGGATTTAAAACAATTTCTTTCTATTTTAAATCACTTTTAAACAGAAAATTGGTTAATTAAAAATTAAATAGTCCTAAATAAATTAATTAGAGTCAAGTAATAATTAATTAATGAAATTATCTAATAAATAATTACATTTATTAGATAATCAAATTAATTAAATCATTATTTGAGATTAATTAATATAATTAAAAGTATTTAATTCTTAATTATTTTTGAATTAAAATAAATAAATAAATAAAAGAAATTAAAAACAGAATTCAGAAATAAATTCTGAATTTACAAAACATTTTCAGAAAATAATTTTTCTGAATTTTATAACTAAATTCAGAATTATTTAATGATTTAAAAGTAATTAAAAGTAAATAAAAGTAAAAATAATTGGTAAAAAGTTGAAATCACTTTTCTTTTCACCACACTAACTGAAAAGGAATCAAAAACGGGTCATGGAAACGGGTCACGAAGAACGGATCCGGGTCGCCAAGAACAACCCGCCGGAAACTGGGTTTTCCAGAATCCGGCCGGCGTCCGGCCACCGGAAAAACGCCGGACTTAGCAATAACATACGGTTTCTGCAGCTTGTTCCCTCTAATAACGATACCACATAACAACAACGTTGTTAAATCAATCACAACGATCGAAACTCGACCGAAAACGACCGACCGTGGCCATCTCCGGCGAGCTCGACCCAAAAACTCCGGTGAAACTCCGATTTGCTTAAATCGGGAACTAAACTCCACGTTTTATACACCAAAACGAAGCTAAGCACTTGTACAATCAAACCCCTAACCTCTTAAACACAACATATCATCACAAAGAACGGTATAATCCTTTGAAAATTCGGTTTAAAAACTTAATTCGTATATCACCAAATTGAACACAAACGTATCAATTGAATACATCAATCAACTCCCTAGGATCATGGGAAGCTATACAAACCATCAAAACAATCAACAAATCTCTTAAATAAAAAGCCCCAAATTTTGCACATAAACCCTAGAATTTCGAATTAAAACAGAAATTTGAATTCAACACATACACGCATATACACACCCACATATTCAGGTAGTACAGCATATGAGATTCAATTTGGTTATTCATATGAGAGATTTGGATCCCGAAATCACCTTCAAAAGTGAGTTTGATTCTCAAGAACACCAAGAACAAAATTTCCAGAATTTTCCCTGAAAATTAAATCAGAAAATCTGATTTTCTGATAATTTTAGTAAATAAAAATAATTTAACGGATATTTATATTAACCAAAAATAATACCCCAAAAATATTTTTAACCCCTAATTAAAATCATTAAGCCTTAAAAATCATTTTTATGGGATAAAAATGTAAAAATTTTATTTTAAAACAAATATAATATAAATGTCAAAATTTCCCAAAAATTTCGAATATTACAAAAATTACAAAATACTACATTTTTTTGCATCCCATTATTATATAAAAAATAGTTTTATGAAAAACAGGGTCTCGAATTCAATTCAGGGGCTGGGTCCGAAAATTAAAATACGAAATAACTGTATTCTAAAAATATAAAAATTACAGAAAAATAGAATGAAATATTCTATGATACACAGAAGTCACATAACACATATGGGATAATTTTCCTATTTAATAAAAATCAAAACGCGTTTAAATGCATTAAAAATAAACTAACACACATTAAAATCAACTAAAAATATATTTTAATATAATAAATTACACGTAATTTTTCGGGTCGTTACATGAAGCTCCTTTAAATACATGGTGGATAGACACTGGTGCAACTGTGCATATAACTAATTCATTGCAGGGATTCCTTTCCGTGAAGAAGCTAAATAAAGGAGACCGATATTTACTCGTTGGAAATGGAGAGAAAGTACAAATTGAAGCTGTAGGAACTTTCCGACTTATGTTGGAAAGTGGTTTTAATTTGGATTTAATGGATACTGTTTATGTTCCCAGTATAACTAGAAACCTTATTTCTGTTTCAAAGTTAGACGCTTATGGATATTCGTTTAAATTTGAAAATAAAGGTTTTTCTCTATTTCTTTATTCTGAGTATATTGGCTCTGGGCTGTTAGAGGGAAACCTTTACAGATTATGTTTGAATGCTTCTTTTAGTGAATCCTTAATTTCAATGAATGTGCAAGATGAAGTTGCAACTGGTTCTAAAAAGAGAAAAAGAAATGATGAGAATTCTTCAAAATTGTGGCATGAACGACTTGGTCACATATCCAAAAGTCGAATGGAAAGACTTGTTAAAGAAGGACTTCTTCATCCATTAGATTTCTCAGATTTTGACACATGTATTAAATGTATTAAAGGAAAATTTGTAAAAACAAACAAAAAGGGTGCAACTCGTAGCACTAAGTGTTTGGAGATAATCCACACTGACATTAGTGGACCATACACTCCAGGCATAGGTGGTCATAAGTATTTTATTACTTTTATTGATGACTACTCACGTTATGGCTACATTTATCTTTTACATGAAAAATCTGAAGCACTCGATATGTTTAAAATTTATAAAGCAGAAGTTGAAAAACAACTCAAATTAGATATTAAGGTTGTTAGATCTGATAGAGGAGGAGAGTATTATGGAAAATTCTCTGAATCTGGACAGAATCCAGGACCTTTTGCCTTATTTTTGCGAGAGTGTGGCATCGTTCCTCAGTACACAATGCCGGGTACACCCCAACAGAATGGTGTTGCAGAGAGACGAAATCGAACTCTTATGGATATGGTTCGAAGCATGATATGTCAAAGTACGTTGCTAGAATTTTTGTGGGTTGAAGCCCTTAAAACAGCTATGCATATCCTTAATCGGGTCCCAAGTAAGTCAGTGCCTAAAACACCTTATGAAATATGGACTGAAAGGGAACTCAGTTTTGGATATATGCATGTATGGGGTTGTTTGGCTGAAGCAAAAATATATAACCTACACATCAAGAAATTGGACCCTAAGACTATTACTTGTCATTTTATTGGTTACCCCGAAAGATCTAAAGGTTTTAGATTTTATTGTCCATCACACACCACTCGAATAGTTGAGACTAGAAATGCAGTATTTTTTGAGGATGCTGAAGTCAGTGGGAGTACATCTCGAAAGATAAATCTGGAAGAGATTCAGGAAAATGTCCCTATTCCTATCATTCCAGATATTAGTGCACCAGAAAATGATGATAAAAATGTTGGTGCAAATGAGAATGTACATCAAGAACCACCTCAAGATGACAATAACACTACTGAACCTCTCAGGAGGTCAGAAAGAGTAAGACGATCAGCAATCTCTGATGATTATATTGTGTACTTAGATGAAATTGAGTCTAATCTTGGCATGGGACCTGATCCTATTTCTTATAAAGAAGCTATTGCTAGTAACCATTCAACTTAATGGCTTGTAGCCATGGAGGATGAGTTGAAATCCATGAAGGATAATGATGTATGGGATCTAGTTGAGTTGCCACAAGGGGTCAAAGCTGTAGGCTGCAAATGGGTCTACAAAACTAAGCTTGATCCTAGTGGTAACATCGAAAGATATAAAGCTAGATTGGTTGCAAAGGGCTTCACACAAAGAAAAGGAATTGATTATAATGATACATTTTCCCCTGTTTCGAGTAAGGACTCATTTCGTATCATCATGGCTTTAGTAGCTCATTATGATTTAGAGTTACACCAAATGGATGTTAAAACTGCTTTTCTTAATGGTGACTTGCATGAGGATGTCTACATGTCACAACCGGAAGGTTTTGTAGTCAAAGGCAAGGAACACATGAAATGTCGGTTAAAGAAGTCCATATATGGATTAAGGCAAGCTTCTAGAGAGTGGTATATTAAATTTGATGATGTGATTGGAAAATTTGGGTTTAAAGAAAATTTTGTTGACCAATGCATATATCTAAAAGTGAGTGGGAGCAAGTACATTATTTTAGTACTATATGTGGATGATATTCTACTCGCTAGTAGTGATATGAATTTAATGCATGAGACAAAGAGATTCCTTCATAAGAATTTTGATATGAAGGATCTGGGGGAAGCATCTTATGTCTTGGGTATTGAAATTCATAGAAATAGATCTCATGGAATTTTGGGTTTATCACAAAGAGCTTATATTGATAAAGTTCTCAAACGTTTTAACATGCAAAATTGTTCTCCAAGCGTTGCTCCTGTTGTCAAGGGTGATAAATTTAGCTTGAAACAATGTCCTCAAAATCAGCTAGAATTGGATCAAATGGAGCATATTCCTTATGGCAGTTGGGAGTCTTATGTATGCTCAGGTTTGTACTCGTCCAGACATAGCATATATTGTTGGAATGCTAGGGCGATACCAAATAAATCCAGGTCCGGATCATTGGAAAGCTGTTAAAAAGGTCATGCGGTATTTACAAGGTACAAAAGATTTTATGCTCACATATCGAAAGACGGATAACCTTGAAGTCATTGGTTATTCGGATTCCGATTATGCTGGGTGTAAAGATGAGTTGAAATCCACTTCAGGTTACATTTTTATGCTTTCTGGAGGAGCTATATCATGGAAAAGTGCTAAGCAGTCGCTGCATACCTCTTCTACAATGGAAGCTGAATTTGTGGCTTGCTATAAGGCAACGAAGCAAGCTCTATGGTTGAGGAATTTTGTCACGTATCTCAAAATAGTTGACACTATTTCTAGACCACTGAAAATTTATTGCGATAATAAAGCTGCTGTTTCTTTCTCTAAAGACTACAAGATAAGTGATGCGACAAAACACATAGATATAAAGTATCTTGTAGTGCGAGAAAGAGTTCAAAAACAACAAGTGTCTATTGAGCAAATTAGTACAGTTGCTATGTTGGCGGATCCATTGACAAAAGGTTTACCGCCCAATCTCTTTCGAGAACATGTTGCTAGCATGGGTTTGGTTGATAATCTTTCTTATTGATTCATGGATTTTATTGTAAGACACTAGTATTGTGATCACCTTATGTTATGGTTTTTGGACAAAGTATTTAGTTTGTTACTTCTATTATTGTGCACATTCGAAGTTTATGGAACAAACAATTATGTAAGGACCTCATGGACATATTGATTTGCTATTGATTATGAAATATTATGTTGTTCATGACTTAAGCTAGTATCTCTGTTAAGTTTTATAATTATACTTGGATTGTAACTGGAGGACGGTTTCATATTTGTACATAAGTATGATACTACCTTTAATTCTGTTCTTGTATGATGTAAGATTTAGCCTGTCTTAAGGGATGTAATGCTCAATAATAAAAGTCTTGTTATATGTATGTTGAAGATATAATGACCCTTGGCCAAGTGGGAGAATGTTGGATTCGAAGGGATCCAATCCATTTATTTATGGCCCATCGGGTATTATCGTTAATCTTTTAAATAAAGACTTGAGCCTAATGAATAATTAAATATATTAATAGCACTTAATTTATATATTTAATTATTACATCTAATATATATCTATTTAGATATATTTATTTATAATGGCTTAAGTACCCAAGCCCATAACTTTGATGGACGGTTATGGGTTTAGCCCATTAGGGTTGGTCCCATTATTCCCTCTATATAATGAATCTTATGTGAAAAGAAAAGATGCGCTTCTCATAATATTCAGAAAATACACACATCCCATCTTACGTATAGAGGAGAATAGTGAAGATCAAAACCCTCAAGTACTTGCGCTTTTCGGACTCTCTCAAAATCATTAATGGTCTCTTTCGATTCAGGTACGCTTCCGCTATTAATTATACTCATAGTCTTGATCAGGAGATTCATGTATATTATTATGTTGTATATATACATGATTTATTCTATCATATAAAACCAACATACAATATGTACTATTTTACTTGCACGGTTCCCTGTTGTTTCTATTACATTAACATACGTTGAACAGAGGAGCATACACATTATTATAACCCGGAGTACCAAGAGGACCTTGTTAGAAAACGTTGTCCTGATGGGCCAACCATTAGAAGCAGTTTTATCCAACTCATTTTGTTAACTGAATAGTGTTACTCCGTAACAGATAGATTACTTTACAGAAGTTCCATATGTGCTGTTTGGTTACAGATGACAAGAGTAAGAGAAACAGTTCCACGCTAGTTTAGTACTTATAATATTCTGTATATTATGTTACTCAGGCTCGACTATGGAGTTTCGGACACGATAGCTATCTGAATTTCTGCAAATTGGGGACTAAGGGATCTGTACGCTACACGACATAAGATATAGGTTGAACAAGTATATTATTGTTATAGCAAATATTAACAATAGAACTCAAATGAAACATAGATTTCTTTAATGCTTGCACTTTTTACAATAGTGACTTTTAAGACGAGCTCCACAGTTGTAACAGAAAGTATATCCGCACCTGAGAGATGTAAAACACACTACTCAGTATGATCTAAACAATGAATAACTGATAAACCTGATAAACTCAAACTAGCACCATCGTCGCGTTAACCTGGTCTTAACCAGTGTTACTTGTGTTTACTTCCCTTTCAATTTAAGTATGGTCATAAAAGCATATGTGAAAATAAGTGACATACGAACTGCTTAGCCCTAAATTACTCAGTATGAGAACCCCCCCCCCCCCAAAGCAAAACGGGTGAGAAATGTATCACTTGCTTCCCCTTATGTCTCAGTATGTTCATAGACTCTGTTCCATTCAATGCTCAGATAGGCATAGGACTCAACTATCTAGAGATTCAACTCCATTAAAAAAAATACTATAGATAAACATTATCATTCAGAAACGAAAATCATATGCAAGTAGAAAATATGACCTGCATCTCATAAACAAGCAACCTTCAGTCCTTTCAACATAGAGTTTGCACTTCGAACACATAGTCCATCTCTTCTTCTTAGCAAGTTGCTTCAGCAAAATATCATTCTGGTCCCCCTCCTCCTTGTGTAACTTCTGAAACTTCCTGCACTTGATCCCAGAATGCCAAGGAACCATACACTTTGCACAAAACAACTTATGGCAAATCGGACATTCTGATTCAACAATGTCTTTAAAATCAGGGCCTTTAACTAGAAGTGCAGAACAATCTTTAAATGGACAGTAAAATTTATCAGAGGCTGAAATTAGAGCCTCGCATAAATAATCTCCCCATTTATCAAGAACCTTGGGGGCCAAAATGGAACGGCAATGTTCGGGGTCCAGACTGCCATTACAACCCGAAGCAGGGCAAGAAATTCGAGTAATCTTGTTTTGAATCTTGGAGTTCACGTACTCGCTAACACAATGAGAACAATAAGAGTGAGTGCAACCCTTTATGGAAAAAGATTTCTTCAATGGCTTATGGTCCGCACAAATCCCACACACCAAAGTTGATGAACCTGTGGATTTCGCAGGTCCAAAAACTTTGTGAGGCGGAAAGAGCTGGGCCTGAGGAATGCCTCCCCGTGAAAAAAATAAAGTTCCGATGAAACTGGTAAAAGTATTACCCATAGTAGCTAGGTGCAAAGTTTGCAACACTTGTTATAGCTCTCTTGATTAGAGTGTGTGTATGATATTAACATTGAATGTCTAGCTAAAAGAAAAGTTCATTGTGCGAGGACATAATGCAACTTGCTAAATATTGTAAAATTCTCCAAGAACTAGGAAAAAAAAAAAGTAACTACTTTTTTGAAAAGTCTTTTCTTCTCACTCAACCTTATAAATAAAGTATTGTTGTTTACCCAAATAGAATTGCGAATCAATAAAGTAGTCTAATATGAGTAAAAAGAAAGCACAGGGAAAAAGAATATAGCCATATTTATAGAATATGAAATGTGCACTTCATTTGGTTCGAAGGACTTGACATATCATTTTCACTTCACTTCTACGTTTTACTCAAATAGAGATGGTAAATGATGCAGCAAAAGAAATAATGTCCACATATGCTTTACATTCACAAAGGAATAGTATTCATTTTTATGAGGTCAAATTTCAAAATTCAAAGTAAGTTGTGCATACATAAATTCTCGTTAAATTAATATTCGATAAGTTAATAATCTCTCTAATTTAATAATTTTTTCCGATCCCAACTTGGACCAATTCAAAAAATGATCAATTTCGA
The DNA here is from genome assembly GCA_037693485.1 of Kitagawia praeruptora. Lineage (NCBI taxonomy): Eukaryota > Viridiplantae > Streptophyta > Magnoliopsida > Apiales > Apiaceae > Kitagawia > Kitagawia praeruptora. The sequence continues at coordinate 122,078,592 of CM075346.1, read as the reverse complement.
GAAGATAATAAGATAATAATTTTTTTATTGTTATGAATAATATATATAATAGAGAGAGCTTTTAGAGGAGAGAAACACAATAGATTTCATTGCATAGATGTGTGTTATACAAGCTCAAGAATGGTGCCTATTTATAGGCTTACAAGATGTAAGTTACATGGACTTGTAAAGCCAAAAGTCATGGATATGTAAAGCCAAGAGTCTAAGGTTTATGGAGTTGAAAGATCAAAGGGTGGAACCACAAAGGTCATCCACTAATATACATAACACTCCCCCTTTGATGACACGCACAAACATCATTCCTCGTTAAAACCTTACTAGGAAAAATCCAGTGGGAAAAATCCTAGTGAAGGAAAAAGAGTACATGTGTTGTACATTTAGTAAAGTGAAGAGTGTACCATATCTCCTCCTCATTTAAACATGACTATGAATATCATCACATATCTCGAAGTTTCCGCATTCCAATCTTGTATACCAATTTCTCGAATGAAGAAGTAGGAAGTGCTTTTGTAAACAAATCTTCCGGATTTTCACATGAGCGAATCTGACAAACATCAATTTCTCCTCTTTGTTGAAGTTCATGGGTGAAGAAGAATTTTGGATCGATGTGCTTCGTCCGATCTCCTTTAATGTAACCTTCTCGAGTCTGAGTGATACATGCTTCATTATCTTCGAATAGAACAGTAGGACTTCCTTTATTGACTAAAAGACCACATGATTCTCGAATATGATGGACCAAAGACCTTAGCCACACGCATTCTCGACTAGCTTCGTGTAGTGCCAATAATTCATCATGATTCGAAGAAGTTGCTGCAAGAGTTTGCTTTGTAGACCGCCAAGATATTGCGGTATCACCATATGTGAATACATAACCTGTTTGTGATCTACCTTTGTGGGGATCAGACCGATATCCTGCATCTGCATAACCAACTAATTCTACTTTTGAGTCTTTAGAATAAAACAAACCCATATCCATTGTACCTCGAAGATATCTAAAAATTTGTTTCACACCAGTCCAATGTCTTCGAGTTGGAGCAGAACTATGCCTTGCCAATAAATTAACAGAAATAGCATGTAAAGCATAATGTAATGTAATATGTAATAGAGGACATATATAACTCAACTAGGATAAAAGATAAATAATATTAAATACAGGGATCGTGCAATTTGAAGAACATGCACCAACAAGGATCAAGTCGCTGAAAGAAGTTCATTAACATGATCAAGCCTCAGTGAAAAAATAAGATGTACAGATGATTCAGTTGAAGGGCCAAAAGATTCCATGTATTTATTGAAGATACTGCTGCAGGCTAATCAATTGGAATATAGCGAAGGTGTGAAGATCAAGATCAGTGCTAATCACTTGTGAACCAGACCAGTGCACTAAGTGTCAGCACATACGAGAAGGATCAACACATTAATTCATAGAAAGAATTGCCAAAGCCTATTGACGATCAAGGACAAACATAATATCTCAAGGTATTGTCAAAAATTAATTTACTCTGAAAATTAACTAAGTAACAGATTAATGGATTATTTATAATAAATAATTAAATTAATCTGGTACTTGAACTATTTTCCGAGAAGAATTAATTCAGCAGAATATTTGAAACAAAAGAGAGAAGCCCAAAAGAAGTAGCCAAAAATAGTAATACTATTCACGGTTACTATTCACAGTTACTATTCATATGGCGGCTACTATTCAAAAAGTGGCTACTATTCATATGGCAGCTACTATTCAAAAAGTGGCTGGAGGGGCCCACGGGGGTTGTTGAAATAGTGCAGCATAGTGACTTTCTAAAACCTATAAATAGGCCTGTTGTATTTCATTTCAAAACACACCTCAACACATAACTTTCTATTCTCTCTCTTATATCATCTCTGTGTAAGCTGCTAGACAGTCCATCTAGTAGGAAAGCCGGCTTAGCCTATTTTCAGGAAGTGTTGGGTAGAAGGTCCTCATGCCTAAACTATCCTTAGGAGTGTTTGATTTTGTAGCTGATCCATAGGATTAGATTGTGTAACAAACCTCTGGGTTTTATCTATTAAAAGATATTTCCCAAACAGTTGTGTTATTTCGATTCAGTATTTTTGATCTCATATCCACATCAAAAATCGAAATATTGCTAAATAACGTATTCAACCCCCCTTCTACGTTATTCCGGACCTAACATTTGGCATCAGAGCCACTCTGTTATTATACAATAGTTGAGATCCAAAAAGCTATACAATCATGAAAAAGAATTTCAGAAAAGCTGAGGGAAAGGATGGCAGGTCTGAGAAAGTGGACAAGTCCAAGATCAAATGCGATAATTGTGGTGAGAAAGGACATTTTGCACCTGAGTGCAATAAAGCCAAAGCTGATAAAGGTCAAGCCTACATCACAAAGAAGAAGGAATGGGCTGGCACTTCAGACTCTGAAGATGAGGTGAACTATGCCTTAATGGCAAATGCTGATAGTATCTCTGAAGCTACTGAGACCAAGGTACCTCACTCTACTCTAGCTTTTGATACTACTGATATATCTGAGTTAAGACTCTTTCTTAAAACCTTGTATGTTAGCTACAGAGATCAGACTTTAGAAAATGAAATAATAAAATTTGAAAGTCTAGACCTTAGAAAGAGAAATGACTATCTAGAATTAGAATTAGTCCAGATGTTAAAAATTCAGAAAAAGAGAGAGATGATGCTATTTTTGTTAAAACTGAATTATTGAAAAAGCATGCTTATCTTGAATCTGAACTTGCTAAAGAAAGAAACATTATTAAAACTTGGACTAACTCTGGGAAAACTACTCAGATTATCATAGAGAATGATTGTTGGAAAGAAGGTCTAGGTTACACTGAAAAAAAGAAAACTGCCAACCTAGAAGCTGAGACCTCTAAACCTGTATTTACTGAAAAGGCTGCAAAACCCAAAATTAATCATGTGAGGTTTGTACCAAAATCTGACAAACCAAAACAGGATGAAGTCAAATCAGTAAATATTAGTTTAATGTCTCAGAAACAGCTTAAACACAAGCTGAAGGAGATAAAAGGAGTGAACAATGTAAAAGAACCTAGGAAAAATAGAAATGGAAAGGTAGGCATCAATAAAAGCAATAACAATATGCCTATTCCCAATGCTCCTAGGAAGAAATGTTACAACTGTGGAAATCCTAACCATCTTGCTACTTTTTGCAAGAAGAATAAAAATATAAACTCTATACCTCCTAAGTCAGGAGTTAAGAGTGGTTCAGTTAGGTTTAAGCCACAGAATCCTTGTTTTCACTGTGGAAGTATTTGGCATTCTATTTATACATGCAAAGAGTATCATAATTTGTATTATGCTTATTATGAACTTAAACCCTCTTTGAATAAATTCAAGATTGATTCTACATGTATAAACTCTGATAAAAATGTTAGCACAAACTCTGATAAGACTTCTGCTGCAAAAGCTAACAAACTTAATAAGGCCAAAGGATCCAAGCAAGTCTGGGTCCTTAAAACTAATCATTAGTGGTCTTTTTGATTGTAGGGTAACAGGAAAAATATCCTTGTTCTGGACAGTGGATGCTCAGGACACATGACTGGAAATAAAGCACTACTATCAGAATTTGAGAAGAAAGCTGGCCCAAGTGTTTCTTATGGAGATGGCAACATAGGAAGGACTCTGGGATATGGCAATATCAAACTTGGGAATGTCATCATTGAATCTGTAGCTCTAGTCTCAGGACTCAAACATAATCTGCTAAGTGTGAGTCAAATCTGTGACAGAGGTTATCATGTGGATTACTTTGAAGAACACGGTGAAGTTGTAAGCAAATCTACAGGAAAAGTTGTTCTGAAGGGATACAGGCATGGTAACATTTATGAAGCCAAGCTTTCAACAAACTCTGATGGCTCTGCAATCTGTCTACTGAGTAGAGCATCAATTGAAGAAAGCTGAGATTGGCACAAGAGACTTTCTCATCTGAATTTCAACAGCATTAATGAGCTAGTGAAGAAAGATCTTGTGAGAGGATTGCCCAAATCAGTTTTTACTCCAGATGGCCTATGTGACTCATGTCAAAAGGCAAAACAAAGGAAAACTTCATTCAAAAGTAAGACTGAATCCTCAATTCTTGAGCCATATCACTTATTGCATGTTGATTTATTTGGTCCAGTAAATATAATGTCTATTGGAAAGAAAAGATATGTTTTGGTTATTGTTGATGAATACACCAGATATACATGGGTATATTTCATGCATAAGAAAGAAGAAACTGCATCAATCTTAACAGAGCATGTCAGACAACTGGACAAAGGATCTAAGCATACAGTGAAAATCATAAGGAGTGATAATGGCACTGAGTTCAAGAATGTAGCCATGGAAGAGTTTTGTAAAGAAAATGGAATAAAGCAAGAATTCTCTACACCTGGAACTCCACAACAAAATGGAGTAGTAGAGAGAAAGAACATGACTCTCATAGAAGTTGCAAGGACCATGCTTGATGAAGCAAAGCTGCCAACATACTTCTGGGCCGAAGCTGTGCAAGCTGCTTGTTTCACACAGAATGCTACACTCATAAACAAGCATGGTAAAACACCATATGAGATGGTGAAAAATAAGAAGCCGAACCTGAAGTACTTTCACGTGTTTGGATGTAAGTGTTTTGTTCTTAAGACTTATCCAGAACAGCTTTCCAAATTTGATTTAAAAGCTGATGAAGGAATCTTTGTTGGATACCCACTATCCACAAAACCATTCAGAGTCTACAATCTGAGAACAAAAGTGGTCATGGAATCTATCCATGTGTCTTTTGATGATAAGAAGATAACAGGATTTAAAGATTTTGATGAACATGACCAACTGAGATTTGAGAATGAAGAAATAAATGTTGATCTACAAAATTCTGATATTCTTTCAGACTCTATTATTCAATCTATACAAGTAGATCAGACAATAGCACATGTTTAGGGGGAGCAAGTGAACGATGAAAATGAACCCCAGTGAAGAAACATCAAAGAATGCATCTGCTGATTCATTAAACTCTGAAAGCAACAGCTCAGGGGGAGCAAACAATGATTTTGGATCTACTAGTCACCACACGCAACACAATTATGAACTTGGGGAATCATCAAGATCAAATCTGCCGAGACAAAGGGTATGGAGTAGAGTGCATCCCTTTGAACAGATCATTGGTGAACCAGACACGGGTATACAGACTAGAAGAGCAACACAGAATGAATGCAATTTTGCAGGATTTTTATCTCAAATTGAACCTAAAAAGGTTGATGAAGCTCTTGATGATCCAGATTGGGTAACTGCAATGCAGGAAGAACTCAATCAGTTCGAAAGGCAGAAAGTATGGAAACTGGTGCCAAGACCAAAAGATAAATCTGTAATTGGCACTAGATGGGTGTTTAGAAATAAACTGGATGAAAATGGTATTGTTACAAGGAACAAGGCTCGATTGGTAGCAAAGGGTTACTCTCAAGAGGAGGGAATTGATTATGATGAAACCTATGCTCCAGTTGCAAGGCTTGAAGCAATCAGGATGTTCTTAGCATTTGCTGCACACTCCAACTTTAAGGTTTTTCAGATGGATGTGAAGAGTGCATTTTTGAACGGAGATCTAGAAGAAGAAGTCTATGTTGAACAACCCAATGGGTTCGAAGATAAGGAATTTGATGGTTTTATGTACTTTCTCTTCAAAGCTCTCTATGGTCTCAAGAAAGCCCCTCGAACATGGTATGATACTCTCTCCAAGTTCTTACTTGAAAATGGTTTTACAAGAGGTATCATCGACAAAACTCTCTTTCATAAAAAGCATAAAAATGATATAATTCTGGTGCAAGTATATGTGGATGATATAATATTTTGTTCTACTAATGATTTGCTATGCAAGAGATTTGCTAAGCTAATGCAGAGTAGGTACGAGATGAGCATGATGGGTGAGTTGTCCTTCTTCCTTGGACTTCAAGTTGTTCAGAAGCCTGATGGTATTTTCATCTGCCAATCAAAATACATAAAGGATCTTCTGAAGAAGTATGGGATGGAAGAATCAGCTACTGCCAAGACCCCGATGCCAACTGCAGTCAAGCTTGATGAAGATAAATTTGGTAAGTCAGTTGACATCACGAAGTATCGAGGTATGATCGGCTCTCTCTTGTACTTAACTGCTAGTAGACCAGATATTATGTTCGCAACTTGTCTATGTGCTAGATTCTAGGCTAACCCTAAAGAGTCACATCTTATAGCTGTTAAACGTATTTTCAGATACCTTAAGGGAACCCCCAATCTTGGGATTTGGTACCCTAAAGGAACAGGTTTTGACCTAATTGGCTATACAGATTCTGACTTCGCAGGTTGTAAGATTGATCGGAAAAGTACTTCTGGAAGCTGTCAGTTTCTAGGAAGAAGGTTGGTACACTACGCCATAGATGGCTTTCTACAACACTTAGGGGGGGTGTTACCTTCTCGGGTGTTACCTTAGCTATGAAATTTTGGACCTACTACAACACTCTAGTTTTGGTGTTATCATATCCTTAAAGGTATGTTACCTTAGCTGTGGAAGGTGTTAAACTTAGTAACACCATGGGCTGTGTTACCTTAGAGTACAATTAACATATTTTTGAATTTTATTTATAATTAACGATTTAATAATTATTAAAATTTAAAATTCAATAATTTTAATCAAGTCATTGAATTTATTATTATAAAAATAATATTCTATCAAATAATTGAATCATTTTTATTTTTACAATATTAATATATTTTTAATAATTTATTTAAAATATCTTAAAATAAAGTAATATTCAAAAATTATTAAAATTTAATTAAATTCATTAAAGAAATTATTGGAGAAAATAACAGGTATAATAAATTTAAATTATTATTCAATAATTGAAATAATAAATTTTATAGTCATATAATATTTTGTAAGAAAAGTAATAATTTTTGTAATTTAGAAACTGAAAAAAAGGTAACGCAATGAAAAATCGAAAAAAAAAATGTAGAGGCTGGGCGGCAAATGAAAATGAAAGCGGGCAAATCAAAATGGGATCAAAATTGGTTTAAGTCGGGGGAAATTGGGGATCGTCTCTCACTCACCTCACGCACTCATCTCTCTCTCTCTCTCAATTAGTCAAATTCACCTCTGTCTCGCTCTCTCTCTCTCTCTCTCTCCCGCTCAATTAGGTCATATTAACACTCAATCTCGCTCTCGCTCACTCCATCTCGCTTTGTCTGCCTCACTTGCTGATTAGGGTTAGGGTTGGATTAAGGGTTAATTGGAGGGTTCACTCAATCAGTCTCTCTCACTTGCAATTAAGGTATAAAACTCTCTTTATATGCTTCGATTGTGTAGCATGCTTCGATTTGTATGTATCTCTCTATGTCTCTCCCCCTCCTTATCTCTCTATCTCTCTCCCCCTCTCTCTATCTCTCTCCCCACTCTCTCTATCTCTTTCTCCATTTTCTCCTCTCTGTATCTCTCCCCCTCTCTCTTTATCTCTCTCTCTCCCCCCTCTCTCTGTCTATTTCTCCATCTTTCTCCTCTTTGTCTCTCACTCTCTGTCTATCTCTCCCTCTCTCTCATGTATTGTATTGTATGTGGCTGTTGAATATACTCGAGAATTGTATGATTGTTTTTTTAAAATATTTGTATTAGTGTTAAGTTTGTTGATTCTATTGGTTTGTGATATTACAAAGGAGTTAAATTAAGTCTCTGAACAATATTGGTTTTAAAAAAAAGTATATGAACAATATTTAATGTGGTTTTCTGTTTATATAAAAACAAGTCCACTTGTTAGTTTTGCAGTTGGCCTTTCTTCAACAAAGTTTGATTTCACTGACCTCACGTAAGGATTTTGTGTCATGCCTACTTGATATACATTCAATTTCCATTAGCTGATTTATTATGTGATTAATCTGTATGCTATTTCGAAATGAAACTTTTTCTTGTTGATTTTAGACCTGACACATGGTACCCAAATGCTCGAAGAAAAAGATAAATGTTATTATTCAGGGATAAATTTACATGTCCTTATTTTGTGTTTTTTGAGTTTTCAGGGTTCAAAGGCCACCTCTTACTTTCTCCTTACTGGTTCATATTGGACAGAAGACTTATCACATATTCAGATATTACATTTGTGGATCATTGAAGCCTATAAATAGTAATATATTTCCAAATTTCTATTTTTAAAAGCTCATGCATTTTTTGACCTTGTCGGTTCACAATTTCTGTGTTGACTCCATCAACCATCTTACATGCAGGTGATCTGAAAAAGACATTCTGTATTGGCCCTCTTGAAGATGACAAAATTCATCTGAACCAGTGGCCTTCAAAAGGTATGCTTATAATCCCTGTCCATCAGTTATTGGTATGCTTATATGACAAAAGGTGCGAATATTTGTATCTATTCGTGTGTGTGTGCGTGTAATTGTGTATCCTTATATCGTGTTTGTTGAAATGCCTAGCTGAACTTGTGTTTTGAGTCTGGTTGTTGTTTATGCTCTAGCTGTACACGTATAATCATATGAAGTAATATGAAGAAAATTTTAAATTATGAAGTATTGCTCTCTCTAGGCTAACTGAACCTTGTTGACATAAAACCCAGAATCGTTTGTGTATGTCTATTACATTAAGCTAGTGCATGGTCATTGTTTTATTAAATTTCGACAAATGATATATATTAAATTATCTTGTGTTGGATACATTCCCAAACTGACTTTGCATTTGCAGTTTATGCTATGCATTTTTAAACTTTTCGCTGCTCTAATTTCTAAGGCATCTTCATTGATTTCTCCGGGTTTTAATTTTACAATTTATTCTGTTCCGCACTGCTGCATATTTCTGTAGTTGTAGTTTAATATTTTTGCATAATTTTGTATTGTATTATGCTTTCTGTTTTGCTTTTATGCAATCTGCATTAAAAATGCTCTCCTTTTTTGCAATCTGCATTAAAACTACTTTATTTTCCTGCAATCTGCATTAAAACTGCTCTAATTTTCTGCAATGTGCGTTAAAACTGCTCTGTTTTTCTGCAATTTGCGTTACAAGTACTCTGTTTTCTGCAATCTGTTCTATTTTTCTGCATTATGCATGATTCTAATTCCTGCATTAAATTTCAGTTATTTAATTATTCTTTGCACTCTGCATTATAATAAATTTTGTTAGTACTTGCATTAAAAAATAAGCAAGACCTGATTTATGTTAGAATCATGAATGTATCATTAGGAAATTAAGAAATTCCTATACATAATTAGATAGGAACCAAACTGTGAGTACTGAAAATAGGAAAAAGATCAATTACAAACATATTTAAAGTTAAATACTAATGTGCTTCCAAATGATTTTTTTACACAAGACAAGTGACATGACGCACATACTAACATATATAAACGCACACTACTAATTCTTTTTTTTACTTTTGTGTTCCTTATGTTTGGTGAACAAACAGGGGAGTACCAAGAAAATGTTTTACAGTAAAAGTTGTAAGATTTTCAGTACAAGCAAGGCGAGGGAGAAGTCGCATGAATGCCACCAAAGGAGTTTCAAGTGTTTGTGAGCCACTTCCTCCGGATACACCTGTTTGGTTCCCTGGCACCTCCCCTCCTGAGTTGCTTGATGGAAGGTAAAGAAGGTCTTTGTTACTATACAGGTCACTCAAATTCCTTTCATGTTGCTGGATTTCGATTAGCTAGTTTGCATTAAGAATAATAAGCACCTTTTGTGATTTTAAAGATGGTCCAGTAATATCATTTTCTTGGCTCGTTTATCCTTTTCCTGCAGTTGGTTAATTCATGTAAGCTATAGACTTGTGTATTTCAAAAGCATCTTCAAAATATAACCTTTGTCTTGTGGAGCCTAAAAGGTAATTTAGTTATTCTAAATTTAAAATATTTGAAACTTGAACTTTAATGCTGTAATTTTTGTCGAGGGTATTGGAAAATTTCTTGACTGTGAAAAAACCCTCTTCTTCAGTCCTTGTTCTTGGTTACTGGCACAGCTTTAGCGATTTCAGATTATGCAATGTCTTTACATCGTTCTTTACCTGACAAATATGATGATTTCTTTAAGGTTCGAATCCTGACCTGCTAAAATGGTTTGCGCAAGCTGAGCTAATTCATGGCAGATGTGCAATGCTAGCGGTTGCTGGCATTCTCATACCAGATTGGCTTCAAAGCCTAGGCTTCATTGACCTGCGAAGATGGGAAGATATAATTAATCCAGTGTGTGTTGACATTGAGCCTAAATTACCACACAAGAAAAACCCAACGGCTGATGTTGGTTACCCAGGTGGCTTATTCTTTGATCCTTGGATGTGGGGAAGAGGCTCTCCAGAGCCCGTGATGGTTTTGAGGACAAAAGAGATAAAAAATGGGAGACTTGCTATGCTTGCTTTTCTTGGTTTTTGTTTTCAAGCCATTTATACAGGACAAAGTCCCCTTGAAAACCTGGCAGCACATATTGCAGACCCCGGCCATGTCAATATCTTTTCGGTAAGCCAGTTTCAGTTCCTTATACCTTTTAATTGAAGTTGTACTCCAATTTACAAACAAATTAGAGAAGAACTTCACCAGGTGCAAACTATAAGAAGGATAAGGGGTTCAAACTGACACGTCAATACATTGTTTTTGTGCAGGCTTTTACACTGGTATTTGATCTAAATGAGACATTGATTTACTCTGATTGGAAGGTATAAAGTTTATTCAATGTATGTTTATATGTTTGCTGTCCTCTTTTATGTCTACTTCTTGTGATAGAGGATGGCGAACATTTCTCATGAGCTACATGGGATTAGATGAAGGCAAGAGAATGCAAGCTACATGGGATTATATGAAGGATTTTCCAGGGGAGGAGCCCCATCAGCTTGGTTAGTTGTATATAAAGTCTATTGGTCTACTGGGAGGCTGCAGCTCGGCTGATCTACTTGCTGCATTTGATGATGCAATATTTGATGATGAAGGCTGAAACCAAAAAAAACCAAGGGGATTTAGATCTTATTAACCTGGTGAAATTGTTAATATTTGTGGGGGGATAGATTAGGTTTTGTTGAGATGTTTAAGTAAATGTAATCGGTTGTACGATTTGTAAAATTTTATTTAAATTAATGATATTTATAGTTTATAGTTTTATTTTAGATTTGACATTTGGTTGTTTATTATTTTTTTGTTGTATCTATGCATTTTTTTTATGCATATTAGAGGAAGGAAATGATAGAAAAATAATTAAATTTGAATCATTAATTTTAAAATAGATAATGTCTGTGGGGCCCACATATGGGGCCCCCATAATTGATTATTAATTTTGCAAAATTATAACATCTAAGCTAACATAGCTTTGGTGTTGCTATAGAATGTTTAGTGTGTTGCTGTATAGGTCTATGGTAACGAATATTGCTATGTTAGCTTAGGTGTGTCGAGGTGTTACCTTAGACCCCAAAGGTTACATAGAACAAAACTATCCCAGCTAAGGTGTTACCTTAGCCTTTTTTTGGCCTTTGGTAACGTTTTTTAGGGTCTAAGGTAACACAGTCGTGGTGTTACCGTAGGCTGTTTATGGCGTAGTGGTATCTTGGTACAGCAAGAAGCAACACTCAGTATCTACCTCGACAGCCGAAGCAGAATACATTGCGGCAGGTAGTTGTTGTGCTCAGATCCTGTGGATGAGGAATCAACTTCAGGACTATGGACTCATGTTGGACAAAATTCCAATTCTATGCGACAACACGAGTGCCATTGCCATTGCCAACAATCCAGTTCAACACACCAGGACTAAGCACATTGATATCAGGTATCATTTCTTACGAGAGCATGTCATGAATGGAACTGTGGTATTATATTTTGTTCCCACAGATCAACAAATTGTAGACATCTTTACTAAACCACTGGATGAATCCACTTTCTCCAGGTTAGTTAGTGAACTTGGGATGTTAAATCTGTCTAATTAATTTTGGATAATCAATAACTGCAATTTGTTATAAATTCACAGGTATTTTAAATGTCCATATTTTTAGGACTTGTGAATTTACTTTGCATCCAGTCCTCATATTATAGTTATCTCTATATTAATTACCACACTTATAAATGCTATATTTTATGGTAATTAGTTAGTAAATAATTGAGTTAATTGTAGCATAATTAAATAAATATTTTATTGACATATATCAATTAATGATATTTTGTTAATTTTATGTCTATTTAATTGTGAGTTTATCTGATTATTGTTGATTAATTCTTGATTTACTGTGTGATTATTTTTAAATCCATAACAATTAGAAGTATTAAATATGTGTATGTGTATAGGCTGATAGGTTTCGGCGATAAGATGTTTTTTCGGCCGATAGGTTTCGGTGATAAGATGTTTTTTCGGCTAATTAGGTAGTTAGGTGAGAAATTATTGAGCGGTGTTATTTTTCAAACATAACCTGTCACTATTACACCTAACCCACTATTACTTGAAACCTTATAAATGATGAGTTTTTGTTTGTCTTTAACATCATCATTTTTCAGATATACAGAGCATATACACACAATTGGTGAATATTTCAAGCTTTGACCGGAAAGATCTCACAATCTAGCTGGTGGTTTTTAGAGCAGATTTCATATTCTTGTTATACGCACTAACCCTTGTTTTTGAATTTCTTCAAAGTTTTGAAAATGGCATTGCAGGGAAACTTTTTAATTGCTAAAGTTAATCCTATTTCCATTCAGCAAATCGAAACCATTCAGGATGAGCAATTTCGGGCTTGGACACAATTTCTGAATGAACATTCATTAATTCGCTATGCTTTAGTTACACAGGTGCAGCTTAACCATGATGCATTACGTGAACTATATTGCAGTGCGGATAACACTTCTGGACAGGACGGGTGTGCATTCACATATCGGCTATTTGGTAGGTCGATTAGGGTCACTGAACGAGATGTTAATCGAATTCTTCATTTTCCTATGGAAAATTGATAAGTGGATTTTATATCCACTTGGAACATTCTAAATCGGCTTAAATTGATTGTCTTGGACTCAAGTTTCTTGTAGTTTTGATGTGTTTTGCTTAGTTGTGCAGGTTTAAGAGAATGTTGATTAAGGTGGATGCTTCTATAAATTTTTGGGAATTAATTGATTAAAATTCGGATTTTCTGGGAAGGCTGCGCAGCTTACACTGTTTTGGCCATATCTGGAGTTCTGTAAGTCCGTTTTCAGCGATCTTACTGCCCACGCGAAGCTTGAGAGATTTTCTACAACCTGGGATAGGAAGCACGTGCAAGTAATGTGCTGAATAAAATCGCGCGCGTATTCTTTGTGAAGCATTGCTGGAAAATTCCTGTTTTGCCCTTTTCAAGTTCTAATTATATTCCGGGCAGGTTTTAGCACCTTAATTAAATTCTAATTGTAATAGAAGATAAATTCTTGCTGGGCAAGAAATATAGAGCCTATAAAAACACATCCTACCATTGTAATATATATACACATTATCATAGTTTTATTATTGTAACCTAGCTTAGATCTGCAAGGGAGAAAAGGAGAGAAGGGTTCAACGCTCATGACAAGCAACGGATCTAAATCTACTTCATCCTTTGTGTTACTTTGGATTATAGATTTGTTTTCTCAAACTCTTGTTTATTAATATAATTACTTCTTTTATTCATATCTTGTTATTTACCATGTTTTCATCAAATCCCATGGTGACGAAAGGTTTAGTTATGAACTAATCGTTGTCATGGGATCCTAGTGGATTTATCTATGTAGCTTAGTAGTTTGCATGCCTTAAAGATTTATGTGTGGTGAATTCTTGATATCCTCGTATGGTTAATCTTAATGCTTTTGGATGCGTAGCTAACATCTAAATTGAATTGTTAATCTCTTGTGAAGCGAGAGTGGATCTTGAGATTTAGAACTTGCCATGCTAGCATAGGTTCATAATTGTTTATCAATATGATTCGTGGTGTGAGATGAAAATACTTATACTGCCCTGTGTGATCTTTATGGATAACTTGTGCTTCAACCTTTATGTTTTCAAATTCTATAGAGATATAGGGTCTAAACATAATAGGTGCCTACTCATCTTATATCTCTTTTGTGGATGTATGCGTAGATTGGTACTAGTATACCGAGAGGTAACTTTTACTCTTTTCGTGTTATTCGATCAGATATCAAACCCATCGCATGTTTTAATTAAAGGCTGCAACTCTAAGTGAAGTAGATGATGAAACTAGGATTCCATGTTTTATTCTCATATTAGTAATTCGATTTTTATTCTCGTTAATTGTTTAATTCTTAGTTTTATAATTTACACTTAGTTAATTTAGTTAATCAATCTCAATTTTGTTATTTGTCTTAGCAGTGGATAAAAACCATACATCGGTGCATAGGTACATTAATTGAATTGAACACCATTCTAGATCTCTGTGGGAACGAACTTGATTTAATCATATATTACTTGTGACAACGTGCGCTTGCGTAAATTTTGCATAACAAGTTTTTGGCGCCGCTGCCGGGGATCATCGGTGTTTTATTTTAGTTTATGTGCTTGTCATCAGTGGTCGTTAGCGTTCACTGACTCGGATTCTTATTTAGTTTGTTTGTTTCGTGGTGTTTCAGGTAATTAAGTTTGTATGCAAACACGTTCGCAAGCTCGTTTACAAAAACTGGCAGAAGACGATCGTGTAGGGAATTTAGAGAATAAGGAAGAGGAAGCTGAAACTACAGTAGCAATGGCAGATGCAGCAGCAGTCAAGGCTTTGAAGGACTATTCTCAGCCGAAACTCAATGACATCCAGTCTAGCATTGTTAGACCAGCTATTGCAGCTAACAACTTTGAGATCAAGTCGGGCACAATTCAGATGGTGCAGAATTCAGTCCAGTTTGGGGGAGCTTCTACGGAGAATCCTAACATGCATGTTCGGGACTTTATCGAAATCTGCGATACTTTCAAGTGTAATGGTGTGACGGATGATGCTATCAGGTTGAGGCTTTTCCCATTCTCTCTGAGGGATAAGGCTAAGAGCTGGCTACACTCTTTGCCACCTGGTTCCATTACTACATGGGAAGATCTTGCTCAGAAGTTCCTTACTAAATTCTTCCCTATGGCAAAAACTGCAGCATTAAGGAACCAGTTGACTCAATTCCAACAGCAATCTGGCGAGACCTTGTGTGAGGCTTGGGAACGTTACAAGGAGATGCTACGCAAGTGTCCTCATCATGGCATGCCTGATTGGATGGTTATTAATGGATTCTACAATGGGTTGGGAGCACAGTCTAGGCCTTTGCTAGATGCAGCATCAGGTGGAGCTCTGTGGGCAAAGAGCTATGATGAAGCTTATGATCTTATAGAGATGATGGCTGCTAATGAATATCAAAATCCAACCCAAAGGCTATCTCAAGGCAAGGTAGCAGGAATTTTGGAAGTAGATACAGCTTCAATAATTACAGCTCAGTTGAAGACTCTTGCTATGAAGGTGGATTCTCTTGCTAATTATGGAGTTCAGCAGGTGGCTAGTGTTTGTGAGTTATGTGCGGGCGCACATGAGACGAATCAGTGTGCTATTTCTCCTAAATCAGTACAGTCCGTGAGTAATTTTCAGAGACCTGCTGCACCAGTTCCAACCACCTATCATCCTAATAATCAGAACCATCCTAACTTCAGCTGGAGCAACAATCAAAATACTCAACAATCTTATCAGCAAGCGAAGCCGTACAATCAAGGCTATTAACAGCCTTATGCTCCAAGGACACCATATCAACCTTCGGGATTTCAGCAGCAACAACCCCAGGCTCATGCGGGGCAATCTTCTAATGAAAAATCTGATGAGATGTGGATAGCGTTAAAGAACTTACAAGCTGGTCAGAAGCTCTTAGAAACTCAGATAGGACAGATTGCAAGTGCCTTAGGTGGTAGGCCACAAGGAACTCTTCCTAGTGATACGGAGGTTAATCCAGGCAGGAGGGACAATAAAGAACAGGTGAATGCAGTTACTTTGAGATCAGGAAAAGTCACAAGTGATCCTAAATCAGCAACTGAAGAAGATGAAAATGTTCAGAATCAGCATGTTGAAAAATCTGCAGTGCCAGAAATTGAGAAATCTGACTTAGTGGCTGATCAGCTTGATGGTGAGAAGAGAAAGAAACCTGTTGAAAAGTTTACTCCGGATCAATCTACAAAGGATACTCAGATATATCCTCCTCCTCCATTTCCTGGACGTTTGCAGAAAATTCAAGAAAAGCAATTTCAGAAATTTTTGGACGTCTTCAAGAAATTGTCCATTAATATTCCTTTTGCTGACGCATTAGCGCAGATGCCGAGCTATGCAAGGTTCATGAAGGATATCCTTTCGAAAAAGTGAAGGTTGGAAGAATTTGAAACGGTGGCATTGACAGAGGAGTGCAGTGCGGTGTTGCAACAGAAATTGCCTCCTAAACTTAAGGATCCAGGAAGCTTTACAATTCCATGCACCATTGGGAAGTTGTCTTTTGGCAAATGCTTATGTGATTTGGGAGCTAGTATTAATCTCATGCCCTTGTCTATTTTCAAGCAACTTGGTCTACCGGAGCCAAAGCCAACTAACATCTCTTTGCAGTTGGCTGATCGATCTATCACGTATCCGAGGGGTATAGTGGAGGATGTTTTGGTGAAAGTTGACAAGCTTATATTCCCAGCTGATTTTGTTATCTTGGATTTCGAAGAAGATAAGAATATTCCCATAATCTTGGGAAGACCGTTCTTGGCTACAGGAAAGACTTTGATTGATGTGCAAAAAGGAGAGCTTACAATGAGGGTGCAAGATCAGAGTGTTACCTTTAATGTGTTCAAGGCCATGAAATTTCCAACAGAGGATGAAGAGTGTTGCAGTGTGGAAATAGTTGATATGGGTCAGAGAAAGAAGTTTGATCAGTTATTGAGTGAAAAATCTGACATGCATGTGCTAAAGCATCCGATCAATGATTCCATTGACGATTCTTCGGTTCGTGATCTTTCGAAAGTAAAGCTTGGAAAACTTCCACCACATTTGAGGTATGTCCTTTTGAATAATGAGCTAGTGATTTTTGAGGAGGGACATGATTACGTGTTGCGAAGGTGGAAAGCAGATGATAAAGAAGAAATTTTTGTTCAGCCGGTTAAGTTGGAGAAGCACATTAGAGGTGTGAAGAAGAAAAAGAAAAAGATTTGGCCGTTGGGTAGTAAAATCAGGTGGAAATCTGATGGAAGTGATTTGTGGAAAGCGAGCAACCAAGATGTCAACATTCGTATGAATGGTTTGTCTGTTGAAGATGGTTCGGTTATTCTTTTGAAACCGCCATGAGTTGAGGAAGTAACGTCAAGCTATTGACATTAAAGAAGCGCTTGGTGGGAGGCAACCCATGCATTAATATAGGAAAAAAAAAAAAGAGTAGTAGTGTTGTGAAGAAAAAAAAAAATAAAAAAATCAAAAAAATCAAAATTTCAGTACGCTCCAGCGCATCATGCGCCAGCCGCGCGCAGGAGCGCCGCAGACACGCAGTAGACAAGCGCGCATCAGGCGCCCAAATGGCGCAGGAGCGCTGAAACGCGCAGACAGGAACCACGCATCATGCGCCAGTGCACGCCTCAAGCGCCGGAAGCCCCTGTAACGCAGTTCGAAGCTACGTGACACCCCCTTGCCCAGAATTTTTTCTCGAAAATCAGTAGTTTTGCCTCCAAAAATTTCCCCAAATTCAATCCTAACTCAAATTTCTTCAATTCTAAATTCTTATATCTATCCTACATCAATTCTTAACCTCTCCAAATCTCTTCTACACTCTAAATATTTAAATCCCATCTATCCATCATCTTATATATATACACACCTCTACATACAAATCCAATTCCTCTTCTATTTTATTTAATTCTCTAAAAATTCAATTCTAAAGAGGAATTAATTGCAAGTTCACCTCTCCAATTCGTAGTAGGTTTATTTCTTCTCACAAATTTTATTGTTCTTACGAATTTGTGTTCTTGTAAATTGGGATTTTGTATTATTCTTGGAATATTGGGCTATTTTTGGTGTGATATTGCTTGGTAATTTTTGGTGGAGCTGCTTATGAGTTGGATTTTGATTCTAATGGCTTGTAAGCATGGGAGAGGTAGTGCCAGTGATGGGAAATTTTCGTTTTCGACGGTGGAGGTTAAATTTATTCGGTTGTTTGAGGCCAGTTGCTAAGGAAAGGGGATTTTTGCGAGAAAAATATTGTTGGGTATGCTTCGGCATTGCAGGTATGTTTCTACTATCTCTTGTATTTACTTCCATTCAATGCGGACATTGAATATTTTAAGTTTGGGGGTGAAATGGTTTGAGGGATTAGTAGATGTTGTTGTATTATTTGTTCATGTAGGATTTCATGCTTGCATATTAGTATTAGTAAATTATGCATTTATGTTCATGATATCTACGTTTGTTTCATATAGGACATTCTGTTTTTATGTTCATATATCATGTGAGTCCATAATAGTTTGCATTTGCACCCATGCTTGATAGGAATTTTGTGTTGTTGACGCTTTTTGATTGAGAAGTGATATGCTTTGTTCTTGTGCACACACATACACTAGTAAGTTGAAGCTAGTAGACTTATTGAATGTTGTAAGTGATTAGAAGGACATGAATATGTGCATGATGATTTAGTTTGCATGTTTTGAATACAAGTTGGTGCGTTAGAGAGATGTTGCTTGGGATTGAGTATGTTTTTCTACCAAGTGAGATTTTGAGCCTTATTGCATATTTTTTGCAATTTATTCGTTTGCTTGAGTGTCCACGGATTGTTTGCATTGCTAGCAGTTGTTTGAGGTCTTTCTTGAAACGCATGACATTAATTGACGATTAAAATGATAAAGGCATTTAGGAATAATCGCATATTTTCCCATATTACCACAACATGTTTACATGATCAATTAGTTAACCCGTTGAGCTTAATCCTATTTTTTCGCTGACATACCACATTACTTGCCTAGACCTTTTTCTTGTATTGGCCTTACATTAATTTGAACCCACATTGTCAAAGGCTAGTAGAGTGCTTAAGGGAGTAATAAGGTGTGCAAGGAGGGGTTAGTGTTGGTCTTACTTTTGGGGGAAATATTGAAGGATTGGGTTTGGTTGTTTACTTGATAGTCGGCATAGGTAATAAAATTATGGGATCATTGTTATTGTTTATATTATTGTTTGTGTTCTATTTAGCTCTCGGGAAAAAAAAAAAGAAAAAAAAAACAAAAGAAAAAAAAAGAAAAAAAAATATGAAAAAAAAAGAAAAAAATATTATGAGAGCATGTTTGTGTTTGTTGCGATCCTATTTCAGTCGACTAGTCGATTGTATGTTTTATTAAAAATTATGTGGGGGGAAATATGGTGTTGCGAATGATTTATTATAGTTCCTACTAGCTTTTGACACTTCACCTGTTTTGGCTTATTTGACATACCTTGTCCCTAGCCCCGTTACAACCCAATTAAAGACCTTTTGATTATCGTCATTGATGTATGTTGTGTTAAGAGTTAGATTGATACCAAATGTCAAGCATGTTTATGATTTTGTTGGAATTGAGTGATACACTTACCCTTGTTCTTGAGTGAATATTCTTTTGTGAGTGGATTGTGAGTGTTTGCTTGTTCTTGCGTATGAGATCCCGAGTGTTGTCTCAAAGATGTGCTCTTGTAGGCTTAGCATGTTTACTAACTTATTCTTACACTTGACATGGGCTTGTGAGAACTTATGCATGTTCATTGAGTAGGCTATGTGAATACTTGCACTTTCGACACCAAGACATTGCGTATTTACTTTGATTCTTAAGTTGATATGGCATGAGAGGATTTGAAGGTATGGTAGATTAGATTAGTTGCATTTTCATTTAGTTGCATTCATGCATTGCATTGCATTGGATTTTGTGGGTGCATTCGCTATAGGCCCTCACGAGACCTTACTCATCCACTAGGGTTGCCTAGGGGTTTAAAGGGCTTGTTGCATATGCCAAATGCAACCGTGATCACCTACGGAAGTGGTACTAGTTAGTTAGTTAGTTGTAATTGTTTATGCTTGAGGACAAGCATCAGTTTAAGTTTGGGGGTGTGATAAGTGGATTTTATATCCACTTGGAACATTCTAAATCGGCTTAAATTGATTGTCTTGGACTCAAGTTTCTTGTAGTTTTGATGTGTTTTGCTTAGTTGTGCAGGTTTAAGAGAATGTTGATTAAGGTGGATGCTTCTATAAATTTTTGGGAATTAATTGATTAAAATTCGGATTTTCTGGGAAGGCTGCGCAGCTTACACTGTTTTGGCCATATCTGGAGTTCTGTAAGTCCGTTTTCAGCGATCTTACTGCCCACGCGAAGCATGAGAGATTTTCTACAACCTGGGATAGGAAGCACGTGCAAGTAATGTTCTGAATAAAATCGCGCGCGTATTCTTTGTGAAGCATGGCTGGGAAATTCCTGTTTTGCCCTTTTCAAGTTCTAATTATATTCCGGGCAGGTTTTAGCACCTTAATTAAATTCTAATTGTAATAGAAGATAAATTCTTGCTGGGCAAGAAATATAGAGCCTATAAAAACATATCCTACCATTGTAATATATATACACATTATCATAGTTTTATTATTGTAACCTAGCTTAGATCTGCAAGGGAGAAAAGGAGAGAAGGGTTCAACGCTCGTGACAAGCAACGGATCTAGATCTACTTCATCCTTTGTGTTACTTTGGATTATAGATTTGTTTTCTCAAACTCTTGTTTATTAATATAATTACTTCTTTTATTCATATCTTGTTATTTACCATGTTTTCATCAAATCCCATGGTGACGAAAGGTTTAGTTATGAACTAATCGTTGTCATGGGATCCTAGTGGATTTATCTATGTAGCTTAGTAGTTTGCATGCCTTAAAGATTTATGTGTGGTGAATTCTTGATATCCTCGTATGGTTAATCTTAATGCTTTTGGATGCGTAGCTAACATCTAAATTGAATTGTTAATCTCTTGTGAAGCGAGAGTGGATCTTGAGATTTAGAACTTGCCATGCTAGCATAGGTTCATAATTGTTTATCAATATGATTCGTGGTGTGAGATGAAAATACTTATACTGCCCTGTGTGATCTTTATGGATAACTTGTGCTTCAACCTTTATGTTTTCAAATTCTATAGAGATATAGGGTCTAAACGTAATAGGTGCCTACTCATCTTCTATCTCTTTTGTGGAAGTATGCGTAGATTGGTACTAGTATACCGAGAGGTAACTTTTACTCTTTTCGTGTTATTCGATCAGATATCAAACCCATCGCATGTTTTAATTAAAGGCTGCAACTCTAAGTGAAGTAGATGATGAAACTAGGATTCCATGTTTTATTCTCATATTAGTAATTCGATTTTTATTCTCGTTAATTGTTTAATTCTTAGTTTTATAATTTACACTTAGTTAATTTAGTTAATCAATCTCAATTTTGTTATTTGTCTTAGCAGTGGATAAAAACCATACATCGGTGCATAGGTACATTAATTGAATTGAACACCATTCTAGATCTCTGTGGGAACGAACTTGATTTAATCATATATTACTTGTGACAACGTGCGCTTGCGTAAATTTTGCATAACAAAAATCTCGTCCTACACCCGAACAGATTGAAATGTTCTTTCGCTTTATAAGGTACCAAGATGGCAATTTCAATACTGGTAATCTATCTAGAACGTTTCTAACCCAGTATTGGAATTTCTTCTTTCACACTCTTAACCATGTTTTTTCCTATGATAGAACAAATCAAGATCGAATACCTGAATTTATTCAAATAATAGGGTATGCGATCGCCAATAATTTGAGGATTAATTTTGGAAAAATAGTGCTTGGTCAAATCATTTTAAAAATGAAACGCTTGGGAACAAGAGATGTTCGGACTCAAAATGTCAAATGTCTATATCCAAGGTTTCTACAGTTAATATTAAATGATTTTTTGAATGATGAAGACAGGGTATGCTTGGAAAATGGTCAAAAGGTGGAATGTTCTTCCATGAAGACGAATGTAATTAATTACATAAGCAAAAAGAAATATACGGATGTGCCTACAGTCCTAACTGAATATCTAAAGACTGTCCCACTTTCGTTGTTACCACGACCAGTGAGAGCAGGTATACGATAAGGTAATATTTCAATCCCTGCTATTCCAACCTCTGTATTCCCTATTGTGTCACAGGAAATACAGTTTCTAAAGCCCCAGTGGCCATCTTACCCGACCAAGAGCAGGAAATCCCACCGACTCTAACACAGGTCGAAGAGCCCATTCTACAAATGCAAACACAAACACAACAAACTCCTACACCTCAATTGTCACTTAAACGACCAGTTATTCACATTATTGAGTGAGATAGTGCCTCAGCAGCACCACATAAGGAGTTAGTTACATCAGCCGCTCTACCTTATTCTAAACGGAGTAAACCCAATAAACCTGAGGTAACGGCAATTGTTAGTGAAACAATTCTTTCTTATCCAATGAGTGAAAATGTAAATAAGGTTGAATTGACGGGAGCAACTGGTGAATCTTCCATTTTAAGGAAAGATCCATTAGTAGGAGGTTCTTTTATGAACCAAGTGTCTTCACAAACATACGAGGGAAACTTGGGTTTTGTGCCATTTAATCGATTCAAGTTTAACCTCCTAGAGGGAAAATCTTTGGATCTCTTTCGAGATTTACCACTCTTTACCAGTGGTCGGCAACTCTCTTCACGCGAGGACGGAAGCTCACGAACTTTCATTGCACCATCCGTGACCTCTAAAAAGGGGGCTAGGATAATTTCATTTGCAGGTACACATATCGGTGGAAGCTCTAGAGGAAAGTTGAGGGAAACACCAACAGAACATGTAAGTGTAACCAAAACCACTAAACCGGGTGATTATAGAGTGTTGAGTGAAACACCTGCAGAATGTACAAGTGAGCAACCTACTCAACCACATGCACCTATAACCAGAAAGGAATACAACAGACTCCTTACACGGGTCCAAACAATGGAGAAAGAGTTATCAAATATCGGTAAGTCCATTGCAGAAATCAAAAATTTGCAACTTATTCAACATGATGCATTCCAGGTTCAAATAAGTTCCATGGCAGCCCAGTTTAGTCATGCAATCAACTCCTTGGTAAAGCCATCTTCGTCTTATTTACCAACTCCACATCCTACTAATCTGGAGGATAACCCAACTGAGGGGGAGAAGGTGGATGATCAAGAAAAATCTACTAGGCGTAAGGGCAAGGAAAAGGTTGTTGACACGAAATTAACTTTATTTTGGGAAAGGAAAAGCTAATAGGAGTATTAGTGCTATGTGGAAAGAAATCAAAGGCAAACTTGAAGATATGTTCAGTCTAGAGGAACAATTGTCTTGCACTTGGAAATCTAGAAAATGTATATATGATCCAGAATGTACTTTAATATTATTTATCTTTGTATTTTATTTTTTGTATCAGTTGAGTTATCCTCTAGGAATTTGCTTGTCAAACCCTAACAATCAAATAGGGGGAGATTGTAAAGCATAATGTAATGTAATATGTAATAAAGGACATATAACTCAACTAGGATAAAAGATAAATAATATTAAATACAGGGATCGTGAAATTTGAAGAACAGGCACCAACAAGGATCAAGTAGCTGAAAGAAGTTCATTAACATGATCAAGCCTCAGTAACAAAATAAGATGTACAGATGATTCAGTTGAAGGGCCAAAAGATTCCATGTATTTATTGAAGATACTGCTGCAGGCTAATCAATTGGAATATAGCGAAGGTGTGAAGATCAAGATCAGTGCTAGTCACTTGTGAACCAAACCAGTGCACTAATTGTCAGCACATACGAGAAGGATCAACACATTAATTCACAGAAAGAATTGCCAAAGCCTATTGACGATCAAGGACAAACATAATATCTCAAGGTATTGTCAAAAATTAATTTACTCTAAAAATTAACTAAGTAACAGATTAATTAATTATTTATAATAAATAATTAAATTAATCTGGTACTTGAACTATTTTCCGAGAAGAATTAATTCAACAGAATATTTGAAACAAAAGAGAGAAGCCCAAAAGAAGCAGCCAAAAATAGTAATACTATTCACGGTTACTATTCACAGTTACTATTCATATGGCGGCTACTATTCAAAAAGTGGCTACTATTCATATGGCGGCTACTATTCAAAAAGTGGCTAGAGGGGCCACGGGGGTTGTTGAAATAGTGCAGCATAGTGACTTTCTAAAACCTATAAATAGACCTGTTGTATTTCATTTCAAAACACACCTCAACACACAACTTTCTATTCTCTCTCTTATATCATCTCTGTGTAAGCTGCTAGACAGTCCATCTAGTAGGAAAGCCGGCTTAGCCCGTTTTCAGGAAGTGTCGGGTAGAAGGTCCTCGTGCCTAAACTATCCTTAGGAGTGTTTGATTTTGTAGCTGATCCATAGGATTAGATTGTGTAACAAACCTCCGGGTTTTATCTATTAAAATATATTTCCCAAACAGTTGTGTTATTTCGATTCAGTATTTTTGATCTCATATCCACATCAAAAATTGAAATATTGCTAAATAACGTATTCAATCCCCCTTCTACGTTATTCCGGACCTAACATAGCAATATCAGGACGTGTACAATTGGAAAGGTACATTAGTGCACCAATGGCACTAAGATATGGTACTTCAGGACTAAGAAGTTCTTCTCCCTCTTCTCTTGGGCGGAATGGATCCTTTTTCTTTTCAAGTGAGCGAACAACCATAGGTGTACTCACGGGATATGCTTTATCCATAATAAATCGCTTAAGGATCTTTTCAATATATGATGACTGGTGGACAAAAATTCATTTGGATAGATGTTCAACTTGAAAACCAAGGCATAGTTTTGTTTTGCCCAAGTCTTTCATTTCAAATTCTCTTTTCAGATATTCAATCGTTTCATTAAGCTCATCTGGGTCCCAATGATGTTTAGATCATCAACATAAACCGCAATTATAGTAAACCCCATTTTTGTCTTTTTGATAAAAACACATAGACAAATTACATTATTAACATATCCATTTTTCAAAAGGTACTCGCTAAGGCGATTATACCACATTCGTCCTGATTGTTTCAACCCGTACAATGATCTTCGTAATTTAATTAAATAAATCCCTCGGGGCCTTGAACTATATGCTTCAGGCATTTTTAATCCATCGGGGATTTTCATGTAGATGTCATTATCTAGTGACCCATACAAGTAGGCAGTCACAACATCCATCAAATTCATTCGGAGCCCTTCTAGAATTGATAAACTTAGTAGAAATCTGAATGTTGTTGCATCCATTACCGGGGAATAAGCCTCTTCATAATCAATTCCCGGTCTTTGTGAGAAGCCTTGTGCAACAAGGCGTGCCTTATATCTCACAACTTCATTTTTCTCATTTCTTTTGCGCACAAATACCCATCTATATCCAACGGGTTTCACACCTGCAGGTGTTTGGACAATAGTTCCAAAAACTTGACGTTTTTCAAGTGATTTCAATTCTACCTCAATTGCTTCTTTCCATTTTGGCCAATCATTTCTTCTTTTACATTCATAGATCGATCTAGGTTCATGATCCTCGATTTCTTCAGAAATGTCAAGTGCAGTTGCATATGCAAATATTTCATCCATGACAATTTCTTTTCTATTCCACCTTTTCCCTGAAATGATATAATTTATCGAGATCTCTTCATTGTCCTCAATTTCAGGTGTTTGATCATCCTTTGAAGACGTCTCTTCAGTGATCAATTCTATTTCATTTGGAATGATGTCATTTGATGTACCAGCTTGTTTATCAAGTTTTCTTGATTTTCTCGGATTTTTATCTTTAGATCCAATAGGTCTACCACGCTTCTGGCATGTTTTAGACTCATTTGCTAGCATGACTTTATTTTCTTCATCAGGAAGTTTTATTTTACAAGGAACATTGATAGCCGGTATATGTGACTTTGTCACTGTCTTGACATTGGTAAATGAATCAGGCAATTTATTTGCAACCTCTTGTAGGTGGATAATCTTTTGAAATCTAGTTCACACTGATTTGTGCGAGGATCATAATGAGACAGAGATGCTGCATTCCATAAAATTTCTTGTCTTTCTTTTTCAAATTTTGACTTATCTCCCCCTAATACAGGGAAAACTATCTCATCAAATTGACAATCGGCAAATCTTGCCTTAAATAAATCACCAGTCATGGGCTCCAAATATTTTATAATTGAGGGAGAGTCAAACCCAACGTATACCCCTAATCTTCTTTGGGGTCCCATTTTTGTTCGTTGGGGAGGAGATATCGGAACATAAACTGCACACCCAAAAACTCTTAATTGAGAAATATTTGGTTCTAGCTGCATTGGGGAATATTTATGATAAGCAGTCGGTCTTAAACGAACAAGTGATGCAGCATGTAATATTGCATGTCCCCGTAGTATTTGGTAATTTTGTTTTCATAAGTAAGGGCCTAGCAATCAATTGTAGCCTCTTAATAAAAGATTCTACTAAACCATTTTGGGTATGCGTATGCGGAACCGGATATTCCACATCAATCCCAATTGACATGCAATAATCATTAAAAGACTGAGAAGTAAATTCTCCTGCATTATCTAATCGAATTTTCTTGATTGCATGATCTGGGAATTGTGTCCTTAATCGAATTATTTGGGCAAGGAGTCTTGCGAATGCAACATTGCGAGTGGATAATAAACTGACATGCGACCAACGTGTCGATGCATCTATAAGTACCATAAAGTACTGAAATGGTCCACTTGGTGGTGTAATAGGTCCACATATATCTCTTTGAATTCGCTCTAGAAATGATGGACACTCAATCGCAACTTTCACATGCGATGGCTTTGTTATTACTTTTCCTTGAAAGCAAGCAACACAAGAAAAATCTTTGGACAATGGAACAATCTTATTCTTTAAAGGATGTCCATTTGAATTTTCTATAATTATTCGCATCATTGTTGAACCCGGATGACCTAAGCGATCATGCCACATAAGAAAATTTTCCGGGTTTGCTAATTTGGGACTCATTATCATGTGTGTCTCTACTGGATTAATAAAGGTATAATATAATCCAGATTTATATGATGGGAGTTTTTCTATTATTTGCTTCCTCCCAGAGACTATAGACGTGATACATAAATATTCATCGTCATTTTCATTTGTTGTTTCAATATGATAGCTGTTAGGAATATGTTGTAGTTGATGATAACTTAACATTCAAGCAAAATTGTATAAGTCAAGTTTTGTAACTGTCAACGGATAAGACTTTATAACTCTATTCGTTGACAGGTAGCTCATCAACGGATGAGGTTTTGTAGCATACTGCAATATCTCTATTTATCAGTTGATAGTGTTTTTATTCAGAGTCATGTTGACCATCAATGGATAGGCAAAATAGGGTAGCCAATTGTAAATAAGCTATGCTATGTAATTCTGTCTAAGTGAAAGTGTATCAACGGATGAGAACAGGGCTCTATCAACGGATACAACTCAAATCTACTCTATCAACGGATACAGCTCAAACTACCATCAATGGATAACTGT
Organism: Kitagawia praeruptora; assembly: GCA_037693485.1. Taxonomy (NCBI): domain Eukaryota; kingdom Viridiplantae; phylum Streptophyta; class Magnoliopsida; order Apiales; family Apiaceae; genus Kitagawia; species Kitagawia praeruptora. Next base: position 122,051,074 of record CM075346.1, on the reverse strand, counting down.
GCACAACATCAACGGATAATCATTATCACTTTATCCTATGCTAGCTAAGGATTAATAGTTGATAAGGACAGGTTTGACTGACAGATCACATGGGTTGATAGTAGGTATAAAAAGCAGTATGGCCGCCATACTTTGGAAACACAGAAGAAAGAAGCATTCCATTTACACAGTACATACAAGAAAGGTGCAGGGGACAAATCTGTTCACAAGGACAACCTTTCGGCTACATGTGGATTTGGAGTGGAGTAGCAAGTCAACTTGAATTAGATTAATATTATCTTATTCCTGTAGTACTTGTAAACTTGGGATATATAACCAAGTGTAGCAACTCTTTAGAAAATAAGAAAACAGACATATTTGCTTAGGGTTTCTTGAATATCCTTAGAAGCAAAGAGTTGTAAAAACAGAAGCTGTGTACATTTGTATCACAGGGTTTTCTTCAAATAAAAGTCTCAGGTGGTACATTTAACCACCTGATTTTTTATGTGGTTGTGAACTATTTCTATTCAGCAATTATTTCTTTATAGATTTCTATGGTTTTTATCAGAAATTTATAATTATCAAGAATTGTATTCAACCCCCCCTTCTACAATTATACAAGTGTGTAATCTTGGAATAACAATTGGTATCAGAGCGAGCTTCTAATATATTTGAAGTTTAAAGATCAACACACTTCCAACATGTCTAAGAAGGATTATGGAGTGAAGATACTGGTTCTTGATAGGGAAAATTACTTTCACTGGAAAGTAAAAATGCGTCTACATCTCATGTCTATTGATGTAGGTTTTGTAGATTGCATTGAGAAGGGTCCTCATGTTCCAATGAAGGCTGCTTCAAGAGTTGGTCTTGCTGCAGATGCACCAGACACGTACATCCCAAAACCTGTTTCTGAGTGGAGCACTGAGGATGTTGCAGAAGTTCACAAAGATAAAAAGACCATGAATATTCTGTTTAATGGTTTAGAAACAGACTGGTTGACAATGTTATCAACTGTACTACCGCCAAGGAAGTATGGGACATTGTTCAAACTCTTTGTGAAGGTACAGAACAGGTAAGGGAAAACAAGATGCAGCTACTGATCCAACAGTATGAGCACTTCCATTTCAAGAATGGAGAGACATTGAATGACACATTTAGTAGATTTCAAAAGCTACTGAATGGCTTGAAACTGTATGGAAGAATCTACCAAGTGAAAGATTCTAATCTCAAATTTCTGAGATCACTGCCCAAGGAGTGGAAGCCTATGACTGTTTCTCTAAGAAACACTCAAGAGTATAAGTCATTTACTCTTGAAAGGCTCTATGAAACTTTAAAGACATATGAACTAGAAATGGAGCAGGATGAAGAAATTGAGAAGGCCCAAAAGAAAAGTGGGTCAGTTGCACTTGTTGCCAACTTGGAGCAGAAGGAGGAGAAGAGGACTGAAGCTGCTAAATCTACACCAAACAGGGAGGTTTGTGAAGGTAGAGCAGAATCAAGCAAAAGCAAGGAAAAGGTGTCTGAAGAAATGAGTGTCCTATAGCAGGATGAATTGGATGAGATAGATGAGCATTTAACCTTTCTATCTAGGAGATTCTCTAAGCTAAAATTCAGAAGAAACTCTGGGGTGGCCAAGCCATTTAACAAGGATTTTTCTACAAGCAATTATGTGGATAAATCCAAAATTAAATGCTACAATTGTGGTATTGCTGGTCACATGATAAGTGAATGCAGGAAGCCTAGATCTGAGAACAAGGGAAAGCCAACTGAAACTGTTGACTACAAGAAGAAATATTTTGATCTTCTCAGACAGAAAGGAAAGGCATTCATGACCCAAGAGTATGACTGGGCTGCTAATGGAAATCATTCTGATGATGATGCTGAGTTTGTCAACCTTGCATTAATGGCTGATTCTGAGCAGGAAGCAAGTTCAGCTAGCAATCAGGTATATTCTACTAATCTCTCTGAGCTCACCAAAGAGGAATGCAATAGTGTTATAGATGAAATGTCTACTGAACTATATCACTTGAGTGTTACTCTTAAATCACTTACTAAAGAGAACAATAGGATTAAAGAAACTAATCAGTTCTTAAGTGATAGAAATGCAGTTCTAGAAATTCAATTTCTAGAATTTGAGAAAATGAGAGTTGATTGCAATAATGCTAAAAGTGAACTTGAAGCTGTGTTAAAAAGAGAACTGATTTTAAGAGACCAGCTTGAAAAAGAACAAGGGATAATTGCTAAATTTCAAAGTTGTAGGAATATTTCTCAAAACATAATAGAAGTCCAGGGAATAGAATCATTTGTGAGGGATACCTGGACTCAAAAGAAAAAGGAGCTAGAACCTTGCCTTGAGGATCTAGAGACTATTTGTGAATCAACGGATAGTGATCATCCATTGACAGATGAACCATCAACGGATGAGAGGTATCCGTCGACTAACAAAAAGTCTGTTAGTAAGAAGGAACTCAAGAAACTGAATAATCAGTATGGTCCAGTAGCCAAGAACTTTGTTTCTGGTAAAAGTAGCCAAGCCAAATCAAGTGAGAAGGCTAAGGCAGGTGATTTACTTAACAAAAAGGATGTTGGTAAATCAGTTAATGAAAAAGTAAAGACTGAGGGTAAAAAGAAAAAGAACAGGAATGGTAAGATAAGCATTAACAAGAAAAACAATTATTCTCCTGACAAGTTTGCTCCTAGGAAAACTTGTGGTAATTGCAATAGTGTCAATCACCTATATTCTAATTGCAAGTCTGTTAAAAGGGCTCCTGTTCATGTACCTCAATCTATGCCAAGTATGCCTGCAATGCCTGGTTTGTATCCGAATGCTAGTTTTTCAAATCCATATGTGAACATGCCTTATGTGCCTAATCCTTATTTTCAATCTGTGAATATGCCACAAATGTCATGGAGCATTCCTAGCATGGATAATATGTATGCCAATTTTCCACAAATGCATGCATCAAATATTTATGCAAATGAGCATCTGTCAAAACCTATCACTCAAGCATCTACACCCAAAATGAAGATTGCTAAGAGTGTAAAACCAAAGGCTAACAAGAAAGGACCCAAGGAAACTTGGGTACCAAAATCAACTTGATTTGTATTTTGGAATGTGTGCAGGGAAATAAGAGGAATCTATGGTACCTAGACAGTGGATGTTCTAGGCATATGACAGGAGATTCAACCCTGCTCACAGAGTTCAAGGAGGAAGCTGGCCCTAGAATTACCTTTGGAGATGACAGCAAAGGATATACTAAGGGATATGGCTTGATTACAAAAGACAATGTCATCATTGAAGAAGTGGCTTTAGTTGAAGGTTTGAAGCATAATTTGCTGAGTGTCAGTCAGATTTGTGACAAAGACTATGAAGTAAAGTTCACTAAATAAGCCTGTGTTGTTTCTACCAAGGAAAACAACAATGTGGTTCTGACGGGCTTTAGAAAAGGAAATGTTTACATAGCTGATTTCAACTCAGTATGCTCAGAATCCATTACTTGTCTCTTCAGCAAAGCAAGAAAGGATGAGAGTTGGCTATGGCATAAAAAGCTGTCTCATTTGAATTTTAAAGTTATGAATAATTTGGTAAGAAAGGATCTTGCTAGAGGAATCCCTCAATTGGAGTTCATCAAGGATGGATTGTGTGATGCCTGCCAACTAGGGAAGCAAAAGAAATCATCCTTCAAGAGCAAGACAGAGTCATCCATTGTTAAGCCTCTTTAATTGCTACATATGGACTTATTTGGTCCAGTAAATGTCATGTCTATTTCAAAGAAGAAATACTGCCTGGTGATTGTGGATGATTTTTCTAGTTTACACGGACCTTCTTTATGCACTCCAAAGATTGTGCAAGTGAAATCATCATCAATCATCTCAGACTAGTAAACAATGGTTCTGAAGTAAAAGTACAAAGAATCAGGAGTGACAATGGAACTGAATTCAAAAATTCCACAATGAAGATTTTCTGTGAAGAGAGTGGAATTGTCCATGAGTTTTTTGCTGCTAGAACACCTCAACAAAATGGGGTTGTTGAAAGGAAAAACAGAACTCTCATTGAAGCAGCTAGAACAATGTTAAGTGAATCAAGATTGCCAACATATTTCTGGGCTGAAGCTGTCAACTCTGCCTGCTTCACTCAGAATATTTCCTTGATCAATCAAGCTAGAGGAATGACTCCTTATCAGTTATTCACCAACAAGAAACCAACGTTAGCTTTTCTTCATGTCTTTGGATGTAAGTGTTTTGTGCTAAGAAATCATGGAGATAACTTGGGCAAATTTGAAGCAAAGGCAGATGAAGCTATCTTTGTTGGATATGCAGCAGGGAAAGCCTATAGAGTCTACAATCTAAGAACCAACATTGTTATGGAATCTGTACATGTTGTGTTTGATGATCAAAAGATTCTAGGTCTAAATGATGAAGGCTTCCATGAAAAGTTGAGATTTGAAAATGAGGTAGAAGGAAGAATGTACATTGATGATGATGAGGAAAATGAAGATCATGGCCATGGAAATTCACCTAGAGTTGTTGGCCCAACTAGAAGTGATGCTAACACTGGAAATGAAGCATCCGTTGACAGTCATACTGGAGCATCAGATGCATCCGTTGACAGGCATTCTCATGCATCCGTCGACAGGCAAAATGGAGCATCCGTTGATAGACAAAATTATGCATCTGTTAACAGTCAACTTCATAATTCCGCAAGGACAACAAACTCAGGGGGAGTTTCTCAAAGTCAAAACTCAATAACCAATCAACAAGATCATGCTCACGTAGATGAAGCAACCTTATCTAGATCAAACCTTCCACCTTCAAGAAAATGGACCAGAGATCATCCTTTTGAGTTAATCATTGGTGACTCAAACTCAAGAGTCCAAACTAGGAGGGCCACACAAGAAGAATGTCTATACAGTAGTTTCCTGTCTCAAGAGGAACCTAAGAAAGTGGAAGATGCCCTTCTAGATCCAGATTGGGTCTTAGCAATGCAAGAAGAGCTAAACCAATTTGAGAGAAATAAAGTATGGAAGCTTGTGCCCAAACCTGATGATAGAGGTATCATAGGTACCAAATGGGTTCTCAAGAATAAGACTGATGAAAATGGCATAATTGTGAGGAATAAAGCTAGATTAGTGGCAAAAGGCTATTCTCAAGAAGAAGGAATAGATTTTGATGAAACTTTTGCTCCAGTGGCAAGACTTGAGGCAATTAGAATTTTCCTAGCCTATGCAGCACATGCCAATTTCAAAGTCTATCAGATGGATGTCAAAAGTGCCTTTCTAAATGGGGAACTGGAAGAAGAGGTATATGTCCATCAACCTCCTGGCTTTGAAGATCCAGAATTTCCAGATTATGTATATCTTCTTTTGAAAGCACTTTATGGTTTGAAGCAAGCACCAAGAGCCTGGTATGACACTTTATCTCAATTTCTTTTGGAGAATCACTTCACTAGAGGTACAGTAGATAAAACCTTATTTCATAGAAATGTCAATGGTTCTTCAATACTTGTTCAAATCTATGTAGATGATATTATTTTTGGGTCTACAGATGAGAAGCTTTGCAAAAGGTTTGCCAAACTTATGCAAAGTAGGTATGAAATGAGCATGATGGGTGAATTAACTTACTTTCTTGGTTTACAAGTAAAGCAAGTTAATGAGGGAATTTTCATAAGTCAAACAAAATATATTTATGATCTCTTAAAGAAATTTGACTTGATGGATTGTGCCTCTGTAAAAACACCTATGGCCACTGCAACTAAGCTTGAGTTGAATACTAAGGAAAAATCTGTGGACATCTCAAGCTATAGAGGCATGGTAGGCTCACTTCTATATCTAACAGCTAGTAGACCTGATATAATGTTTTCCACTTGTCTGTGTGCTAGATTTCAAGCTGACCCTAGAGAGTCTCACTTAATTGCTATTAAGAGAATTTTCAGGTATCTCAAGGGAACACCAAACCTTGGCATTTGGTACCCAAGAGATTCTGGCTTTGATCTAATTGGCTATTCAGATGCAGACTATGCAGGTTGTAGAATTGATAGGAAAAGTACTACAGGCTCCTGTCAATTTCTAGGGAACAGGCTTGTGTCATGGTTCAGTAAGAAACAGAACTCAATCTCCACTTCTACAGCCGAAGTTGAGTACATTGCAGTTGGAAGTTGTTGTGCACAGATTCTTTGGATGAAAAATCAACTTATTGACTATGGTCTAAAAGTTGAGAAGATTCCAATTTTCTGTGACAACACTAGTGCTATTGCCATCACAGAGAATCCAGTGCAACATTCGAGAACCAAGCATATTGACATCAAATACCACTTCATTAGAGAGCATGTGATGAATGGTACAGTAGAAATGCACTTTGTGCCAAGTGAAATGCAGCTTGCAGATATCTTCACCAAGCCTCTTGATGAATCTTCATTCACAAGGTTGGTAGGTGAACTAGGTATGCTTAATTTTTCATAATTCCTAGTGGTATCTAATCATACTGTATTGCAGCTAGAAATGTGTTTTGGTTTACTTGAGAATTAAAAACTCTCAGAAAAACTCTTAGCAGGAATTTTGTTTAAGGCAAAATTTGCTCATCAACGGATATCCTTTTATCCGTTGGTAGTATAAACACATTACTAGATTTTCGTATGTCAACGGGTAACAGGTTATCCACGTCATCGATGGATAAACTGTTTTCTCAACCGTCCAATCTTTATTCGTTGATATACATATTTCTCTTTATAGCCGTTGGTAAACGTGTATAATTAGTCACGGCTGTACTTCTTTTCTTTTCATTTATTATCTGACAGTTACTTTTGTCCAATGGGGTAATTACTTTTAATTATTTCATTTTTAATTCTTGAAAAATATAAAAGGCTGTCTTGTGCTCTCACATCTCACCTTTATTCATTTTCAAGAATCTCATAAGTTAACTGCATCTCCTTCACTAAAACTCTCTCTGCAACAAAAGTTCAAACACTTCAATGGCGCCTATTGTTAAGATGATGTCTTCCACTGGGTTTACCTATGAGAAGAACAATTTTGCAGCCTTTGTTGATACAGCGAACGCTCCAGAAGAATATCACATCATGATGAATTTCGTGAAGAAATGCAAACTGTCATATGCTATGACTACCACCACACCCCTCATTCATGAAGTAATTGAGGAAATGTGGACATCGGCTGAATTTAATGGTACTGATGAAACTATCTCTTTTTCTCTTAAGGGTAAAAATTATGTGGCTAATTCTGATGTCTTTACTGCATGTTTAAAATTACCTGAAAATAATTGTACATCATTTCCAACCGATGCTGAAATAGTTACCATGCTAAACTCAAGTGGATATGCATTTAGTACTGACAATTTAGGCAAAATTGTTAGGAAGGGTATGGTTAAAGAATGGAGTTATCTGTGTGATGCTTTCATTAAAACTTTTTCTGGTAAAATTAGTAATTTTGATGCTGTTACTAAAACCATGCTAGTGATGCTTTGTATGCTTTTAACTGATAAATACTTCAACTTTGGCACACTGGTAATGTATGAAATAACAGCTAAATTGGGTAACAAAGAAACTAGGGGCAAAAATATCTACTTTGCTAGATTTTTTATGCTCTTAGGCCTGCATATGTCAGAGAATGAGCTATCCCTCTCTAACCCGGATAGCAAGTTCAGTTGTTTTGTACAGGAGAAGAGAGTTCTCAATGACTTGATTCGAATGAATCTGAATGCAGGAGTGCAATTGGTTTATCCACCAATTGTTCAGGTAGCTTCTAATCTTATTACTCCTATCTCTACCCAAATTTCTTTGCCTTCCATTGTCACAATGGAGTCTTTAGTTGTGACCAAACAGGCTCCTACCTAAGTGACTAAATCCAAAGTCTCAAAACCACAATTTAAAAGACAAACCTCAGGTGTCTCTCAAAAGGCATCTGTTGCAAAAACTACCAAAACTCTTGAGGGGAGTGTGAAGGTGGTAGTGAGTGGTGAGGGACAGGGTGAACATCAAAGAAGCCCTAAGGATAAGGAAGGCGAGGCAGGTGCAACCAACATTTCAGTCTCTCAAAAGACTGTTAATGAACCTTCAAGCCAAATTCTAGTTACATCCTCTCAACAGGGTGTGACTACTGATTTAAGTTCCATTCCAGGAACACTGCACAAAAGGGCAAGAGACACAGATAGCTCTCACTCAAAAACCTATGGTAGAAGAGTAAAGTCCAAAACCATTGGGGAATCACAGGGTGCACACACAGTACAACAAACTGTACCTTCTCAAATTCAGTTTGATGTGACTTCAATAAATGTGGAGTCACAGCCCCTTGATCTTAACCTTCAAATCGATACACATTTTAATCCACCATCACCAACTCCATCACTGGATGTGAATATGATATCTACATCAATTCCTGATTCTCCATCTTTAAAATTCTTGGAGAAGCCCCACTCAACAATTGGTGGTCATCATCTTTTAGATGATTTGTTGGGCCATCAATCTTCCATTCCTGAATTCACAACACTATCTGTGGCCTCTTCCTTAAAATCAATCACCACAGATTCAGTGTTGGTTTTCACTTCAACGGATACTCTTTTTCCTTCATCAACGGATATCCTTCATCCGTTGACAAGTGTTTCTCCATCAACGGATGTGTCTACAACTAATCATCCGTTGACAACAATAACTACTACATCAACGGATACACTTTATCCGTTGACAACTCTCTCTACCACTGCAAAATGTGACATTCCCATGTCAACTGTAGAGGAGTTTGTAGTAGTTGAAACACTTTTAGGAATGAGGGAAGGGAGTGAGAGGCTGCCTTGTGAGCAGGCAAAAGGAGAGAAAAATATGAGAGGCTGACCATTTCTTCCGGTCAGGCAAAAGGAGAGCAAGAGAGTTCCACCTTAATAGGTGAAGGTGAGGGTGTGAGAGGTGTGAGCCAGGGGGAGCCCCTGATGCAAGAAAAGGGAGATGAGAGGAGAGAAGGGACTACAGGAGAAATAAGGCAGGATGATTCAGCCATTGCAAGTGAGTTAATGGAGGTTAGTGAAGCTTCCAAAGAGATGGAATTTCGACAAGAATATCAGTCAATTATTGACTCCATCTCTTTGGATCCTGAAACCTTTACTCATCCTGTTTTTGCCTATCAAGTCATGGCACAACAGGGCAATGTGGAGGCAGAGGAGGCAATGAAACTAGTGCACACCTCAGAATCTCTACAAAGAGCAAAAGAAGCTTTAACAGCTCTTCCTTCAGAAGCTGACAGTGAAGAGTTTGGCAGTGATGACAGTCAAAGTTCAGATGGTGAAGAAATCAATGAAGAGGAGACTCCAAAATGGATGTTTTCCAATGCCACTGAACTTGGGGATCTCAATGTGGAAATCATGAAGCAATATCAATCTGCTAAGGCTGAGCACCAAACTGCAGAACCACAGAGAAAGACTGTTCTTGAGCAGGTTATGGCCTAATTGAAATTACAAAAGATGCAATCTGTTATTCAAAGAACACAACAGGAGGAGGTCAAATCTGCAATTAGAGATATGAAGATAGCACTAGATGCCAGGATTGAGGCACTAGCTCCTACTACCACTCAGAAGGTGCTTACTAGCAAACTTATCAAAGAAGATAGACTGGCTAAGTCTGTTCAGCTTCTTTCCTCCAGAGTGGATAGTATGGAATCTCAAATGCAAACTATCATTGCCAATCAATCAAAACAAACTCAACTACTGGAAATGCTACTTGCAGCTTCACCCCCAACCCTTGATGCTAACAAAAAGGGGGAGAAAATGGGAACAAGTAAAGAAGAGGATGCAACTTCTGGTCAAATTCAAGCTACCAGTAGTAAGATAACACAGATTGAGGGGAGCAACAGCCAATTGTAGTGGTCAATCCAACAGAGTTTGAAATAAAGGCTTCCCCTGTGAAGAAACAAGTGGCTTTGCCTGGGATTCAAAGTTTAGAAGAAATCTCAGATGGTGAAAGGCAAGCCAGAATAGAAGCTTTGGAAAAGATCAACAAGGAGACTAATGACAGAATTCTAAAGACAGAGAGGATGATCAATGAATCAATTGCATCATCTCTGTTTCTTAATGCTCAATCTTCTGCTCCAACAATATCAACCACAATCATGAAGGTGCTCACTCCAAAGATTGTGGCTCCTACATTCTATGATGCTGAGCCATCATATGTCAAAGAGTTTGAACCAGTCATCAAAACCAGAGCCTACTCACCTCCAAAGGAAAATGGGAAGAACAAGCTTCAATTAGACTACCCATTTCCCAAGGATGATGAAGAAAAGCTAATGGGAAAAACAATCATAGAGTTCAAAGAGCAGACAAATAAGAGTGTAAGAGATTGGATGGCTGTAATTATAAGGAATGGAAAAGTATTAAATATATCCAACAGCCATCCTAGATTTGTGGAAGCTAAAAGAGAAGAAGTCTCCAGAATCCAAAGGGAAGCTCATCCAAGTACAGAAAATCAACATGAAAACTCAGATGAGAAGCAAGCCAGGCTTGCTCAAGAGTTAATGGATGAGGTAGAGGTTGAAATGAAGGAACCTGAGGAAGTTCCCAAATCCAAACCTAAAAGAAGGAAAGCTAAAACCAAAAGGGTTCTTTCTCCAGAACCCTCTCCAGAAAAAGAAACTACTGGCTCATCAGTATCTATATCTGCAACAGTAATCGACCCAACTGTGAACTTTCATGGTGACCCCATAATGCCTAAAGAAGAACCAATGAATTTTGATTCAATTGAAGTTCCTTCATTCTTGCTGAATCCAAAACAGAAGAAAAGGGCTCTAAAGAAGCAACTCTCAAAGGGACCAGTTCAAGTTGCTAGGGTACCTGCTATTATCAAACAGCCAATCTTGGAAGACAAAGAAGACTTTATCTATCAGGCAGAAATTGAAGAATACTCTGGCATGAATCTATATTTGGATGAATTGTCAGAAGTAAGAGGAATTGACAAGTATAAGAATCAGCCTGAGAGATTAGTGTTTGTCTACAAGGGAGGAAGTCAGAGGACATGGCCACTACAGAAGGTTCTTGGAGAGAATTATCATACATTGACCAAAGTGTTCTCAGCATTCAAGAGACACACAGGGTTCTCTGAGACAGCTAGAAGGGAGATAATTAGCAGAATAGAAGAAAAAAGGAGAGAATGGAACTCACCCTCAAGTCTACCAAAGAAAATGAAGATCCCATATAATGGACAGAAAATCCACATTCAACCCTTTTGGATGATGGAGTTCAGGGATGAAGAGGGCACTAGGAGATTCTTCAGGTTAGAAGACCAACTGTCAAAGGCTAGTTCTGATTACCTAAGATGGTTACAACTAAAGCTAAATCCAAAAGTTGTTGAAGAAGATACCTTCTATAGGCAACTTCAAGTGCAAATTGAGTCCAACTCTGCCAAGGAAGGAAAGTCAAGGGTGCAGCCAACCAGAGAGAGGAAACATCATTAATCTGCTCAATCTAAAGGAGCACATCTCTGATAAGTGTCTTAAAGCTTTCTGTTTTTAATTTTTGTAGCTTAATACAATTTTTGCATACTGTAGTGTATATATCTTTAGGAATGTTTTGTTATCATCAAGGTTCTGAATTTATGCTTTATTGCCATCAAGTATAAATTGGGGGAGATTGTTAGGAATATGTTGTAGTTGATGATAACTTAACATTCAAGCAAAATTGTATAAGTCAAGTTTTGTAACTGTCAACGGATAAGACTTTATAACTCTATTCGTTGACAGGTAGCTCATCAACGGATGAGGTTTTGTAGCATACTGCAATATCTCTATTTATCAGTTGATAGTGTTTTTATTCAGAGTCATGTTGACCATCCATGGATAGGCAGAATAGGGTAGCCAATTGTAAATAAGCTATGCTATGTAATTCTGTCTAAGTGAAAGTGTATCAACGGATGAGAACAGGGCTCTATCAACGGATACAACTCAAATCTACTCTATCAACGGATACAGCTCAAACTACCATCAACGGATAACTGTGCACAACATCAACGGATAATCATTATCACTTTATCCTATGCTAGCTAAGGATTAGCAGTTGATAAGGACAGGTTTGACTGATAGATCACATGGGTTGATAGTAGGTATAAAAAGCAGTATGACAGCCATACTTTGGAAACACAGAAGAAAGAAGCATTCCATTTACACAGTACATACAAGAAAGGTGCAGGGGACATATCTGTTCACAAGGACAACCTTTCGGCTACATGTGGATTTGGAGTGGAGTAGCAAGTCAACTTGAATTAGATTAATATTATCTTATTCCTGTAGTACTTGTAAACTTGGGATATATAACCAAGTGTAGCAACTCTTTAGAAAATAAGAAAACAGACATATTTGCTTAGGGTTTCTTGAATATCCTTAGAAGCAAAGAGTTGTAAAAACAGAAGCTGTGTACATTTGTATCACAGAGTTTTCTTCAAATAAAAGTCTCAGGTGGTACATTTAACCACCTAATTTTTTATGTGTTTGTGAACCATTTCTTATTCAGCAATTATTTCCTTATAGATTTCTGTGGTTTTAATCAGAAATTTATAATTATCAAGAATTGTATTCAACCCCCCCCCCCCCCTTCTACAATTATACAAGTGTGTAATCTGGGAATAACAATAGCCATTGTGGCGTATATCTTTGAAACTCAAAAGGTTTCTTTTTGATCGGGTAGAAAACATGGCATTCTCAATAAATAAATATGTACCATTAGGTAACACTATGCTTTCTCTTCCGGAGCCTTCAATAATATCTGACGCACCCGATATTGTATTTACATTAGCTTTAGCTAATATGAAATGCGAAAAATATTCTTTCTTTTTCAAAATTGTATGTGTTGTTGCACTATCCGCCAAACAAAATGATTCTTCATCTTTCATAGCACATAATGAGATATTACTAGCCATAATTCTTCACAAAACAAATATATAAATGAAGATTAGAATAATATCCAAATCAACTCATTCATGCTAAAAGATAATTATATAGAATACATAAAGCAAAGCCAATCATTATAGAGTTCGAACAGAAATATGAAATATTCAATAAGCAAAAGCAAAGTTTTAATATATGGTCTAATTATTGCCACCACCAGATTTGGCCATCTCATCATTCCCATCTTCAAAGAAGTCACCAACTTCCATGTGAGTGAGGCACGAAGGTTCAACTGGATCTGCACCACCAAGGTGTGCTTCAAGATGAGCAATTCCCAGGGGATCGTTTCGTTCAACTAAATTAGTTTCAACATTTTTCAAAGAGGCTTGATAAAGGTCAGCAAAGTGCTTGGAGGTACGACATGTACGTCTTCAATGACCTTTCATTCCACAATGACTACAAATACTTTCACCCCTTTTAATCATCGTACTTCCCTCGGGTTTCTCATCATTTTTTGTCAACTTCTGGTGGTGAGGCTTCCTTTTAAAGTTGGTGAAATTTTGATGATTATGACCTCGACCATGCCCAAAATTACGACCACGGGCACGTCCACGACCACGTCCATATCCACGACCACACCCACGTCCAAATGGCTTATTATCTTCATATTCGTTATTAGTCACCGCATTCACTTCAGGGAATGGTGTTGAGCCAGTTGGACGTCCTTGATGATTTTTCAGCAAAAGTTCATTGTTTTGTTCAGCAAGAAGCAAGACAGAAATCAGCTTAGAATATTTTGTGAATCCACGTTCACGATATTGTTGTTGAAAAAGCATATTATTGGCATGGAAAGTGGAATATGTTTTTTCTAACATATCTTTATCGGTGATATTCTCGCCACATAATTTCAATTGAGATGTGATTTTAAACATGGCAGAATTATACTCGCTCACACTTTTGTAATCTTGCAATCGCAAGTGTAGCCAATCATAGCGAGCTTTTGGAAGTATCACCGTTTTTTTATGGTCATACCTCTCTTTTAGATCCTTCCAAAGAGTTGATGGATCTTTAATAGTCAAATATTCAGTTTTTAATCCTTCATCAAGGTGATGGCGGAGGAATATCATGACCTTTGCTTTCTCTTGCTCAGAAGTTTTATTCCAAGGCCCATAGCGCTAAGATGAATTTCGGCATCCAAAATCAATGTTAAATAATTCTTTCCGGTGACATCAAGTGCGTTGAATTCAAGCTTTGTAAGGTTTGACATTTTAATAACTAAAACCGAAAATAAATTAATACATCTAAAAATAATCGTATAAATAATAAATTTTCCAACAACAAAAATTATAATTAAAATAAAACTAATCAGATCAAAGCATATTATAAAACACATAGAACATAAACAATTATATAAAGACATCAGCAGATTACCAGCTAAAAATCTATTTATTGCGAACGAATAACAACTTATCATATGCATCTCATAAAAGGTTAAATGGATTTTACTAAAGTTTGGCACACAAATTAATATTAGTACATAAACCTGCACCTACAAAGCTCCACATGAACTATAGACCAATAGCCAGAACATAAAAACAATTTGAGTTAATATACATGTAATTAAGTTAAAGGTCTAAAGTTATAGGGGAAATCATTTTGTCACTCAACTTGACAGAGACTAAAGTACAATCTAAAAATAAAAAAAAATTGTGACTTGTTTAATCGGCAACTTATGTACTCATTTCTTTTCCTTAATCGTGCTGATAACGTGTTATGAATAATATATATATAATAGAGAGAACTTTTAGAGGAGAGAAACACAATAGATTTCATTGCATAGATGTGTGTTATACAAGCTCAAGAATGGTGCCTATTAATAGGCTTACAAGATGTAAGTTACATGGACTTGTAAAGCCAAAAGTCATGGATATGTAAAGCCAAGAGTCTAAGGTTTATGGAGTTGAAAGATCAAAGGGTGGAACCACAAAGGTCATCCACTAATATACATAACATTTATATAAATATCTGGTCCCAATAATATTTTACTCACTCTATCCCCCAATGAGGGACACGAAGACCAAGAAAATGCATAAAAAATGAGTAAAGTTAGATGAAAAGTGTGTAAAGTGGTGGGACCTATCAATATTATCAATATTTAATAATAGATTTGAGTTAATGGAGGAAAGTAGGGGTTGTAATAGTGTTTTTTATTATTAAATACGAGATAGTGGTTAAGTATTGGGTGTAATAGCGGGGAAAACTTACTACAGTAAAACCTCATTAAATTAATACTCGATACCACGATAAATTAATATTTTGAATGTAGATTTCTGGTGATAAGTGGATTTTATATCCACTTGGAGCATTCTAAATTGGCTTAAATTGATTGTCTTGGACTCAAGTTTCTTGTAGTTTTGATGTGTTTTGCTTAGTTGTGCAGATTTACGAGAATGTTGACTAAGGTGGATGCTTCTATAATTTTTTGGGAATTAATTGATTAAAATTCGGATTTTTAAGAAGGGTTGCGCAGTCTACACTGTTTTGGCCATATCTTGAGTTCTATAAGTCCGTTTTCAGCCCGTAAGCAGTCCACGCGAAGATAACGAGATTCTCTATCATTCTAAGGTGGTCCAGAGGTCCAATTACATTTAGGACGTTCCAGAAAATCTGAAGAAAAGTCAGCTACGAATTTTCCTTAAAAAACAGAATCAGTTTAGGAAACGTATTTTGCAGAAATTCTATTATAATTCTGTTTTTGTATTTTCTTGCTGGGGAAGACTTTTAGAGCCTATTTAAACACATCATACCATTGTAATAGAGATATACACATTATAATAGTTTTATTATTGTAACCAGCTTAGATCTGCAAGGGAGAAAAGGAGAGAAGGATTCAACGCTCGTGACAAGCAACGGATCTAGATCTACTTCATCTTTTGTGTTACTTTGGATTATAGATTTGTTTTCTCAACTTTTTGTTTTATTAATATTATTGCTTCTTTTATTCATATCTTGTTTATTATCATGTTTTCATCAAATCCCATGACGATGAACGGTTCAATTATGGGCTAATCGTTGTCATGGGATTCTAACAGAGTTGTCTATGTAGCTTAGTAGTTTGATTGCTTTAAAGATTACGTGTGGTGAATTCTTGATATCCTCGTATGGTTAATCTTAATGCTTTTAGATGCGTAACTAACATCTAAATTGAATTTTTAATCTCTTGTGAAGCGAGAGTGGATCTTGAGATTTAGAACTTGCCATGCTAGCATAGGATAGGTTGATGTTTTAGCATCATGATTTGTGGCATGAATAGAGATATTATGCTGCCCTATGTGATCTATGTGGATAACTTGTGCTTAAACCTCTATGTTTTCAAATTCTATAGAGATATAGGGTCTAAACATAATTGGTGTCTACCCATCTTCTATCTCTTTTGTGGATGCATGCGTAGTTTGGTACTAGTATACCGAGAGGTAACTTTTACTTATTTCGTGTTGTCCGATCAGATATCAAATCCCACATGTGTATTGATTAAAGGCATCAACTCTAAGTGAAGTAGATAATGAAGTTAGAGTCCCATGTTTTTATTCTCATAAGTAATTCGATTTCAATTCTCATTAGTAATTAATTGTTAGTTTAATATTTTACATCTTAGCATAATTTAGATAATCAACCTCAATTTGTCATTTTTCTTAGCAGTGAATTAAGACAATACATTGTTGAATAGGTGCATCTACTGAATAGAACCATAACCAGATCTCTGTAGAACGAACTTGAATTGTATTACTTGTGACCACGTATACTTGCGTGATTTAGTGCAAACAAGTTTTTGGCGCCGCTGCCGGGGATCATCGGTGTTTTATTTTTAGTTTATGTGCTTGTCAATAGTGGTCGTTAGCATTCATTGACTCGGATTTCTTACTTAGTTTGTTTGTTTCGTGGTGTTTCAGGTACTTGAATTTGTATGCGAACACGCTTACAAGCTCGTTTGGAAGAACTGGCGGAAGACGATCTTGTAGAGAACATAGAGAATAAGTACGAGGAAGCTGAAACTATAGTAGCAATAGGTGATGCAGCAGCAGCTAAGGCTTTGAAGGAGTATTCTCAGCCAAAAATCAATGATATCCAGTCTAGCATTATCAGGCCAGCTATTGCAGCTAACATTTTCGAGATCAAGCCGGGCACTATTTAGATGCTACAGAATTCGGTTCAATTTGGGGGTTCTTCTACGGAGGATCCTAACATGCATATTCGGGACTTTATCGAGATCTGTGATACTTTCAAGTTCAATGGTGTTTCGGATGATGCTATCAAATTGAGGCTTTTCCCATTCTCTCTGAAGGATAAGGCCAAGGGCTGGTTACACTCTCTACCACCTGGTTCCATTACTACATGGGAGGATCTTGCTCAGAAGTTTCTTACCAAATTCTTCCCTATGGCAAAAACTGCAGCATAAAGGAACCAGTTGACTCAATTCCAACAGCAATCTGGCGAGACCTTGTGTGAGGCTTGGGAACGCTACAAGGAGATGCTACGGAAGTGTCCTCATCATGGCATGCCTGATTGGATGGTTATTAATGGGTTCTACAATGGGTTGGGAGCACAGTCTAGGCCTTTGCTAGATGCAGCATCAGGAGGAGCTCTGTGGGCAAAGAGCTATGATGAAGCTTATGAACTTATAGAGATGATGGCTTCTAATGAATATCAAAATCCAACTCAAAGACTACCACAAGGCAAGGTTGCAGGAATTCTGGGAGTTGACACAGTTACAGCTCTAGCAGCCCAGCTAGAGGCACTTAATATGAAATTAGATTTTATGACAAAGCATGGGGTGCCTCAGGTTGCGAGAGTGTGTGAACTATGTGCTGGCGTACATGAGACGAGTCAATGCGCCATCTCCAGTGAATCGGTGCAATTTGTGAGCAATTTTCAAAGGCAACAGCAACCAGATCCAAATTATCAACATCCACATCAGTCTTATCACCAGTTTCAGGGTCATCAGTACGGAGTTGAGCCATTTAATTCTTCAGGTTTTCAGCAACTGTATGCTCCAGGGCAACAGTTTCAACCTCCTGGTTTTCAGCAGCAACAGTTTCATACTGGTTCTAGCCATCAGTCGAATGAAAAATCTGAATTAGAAGAGTTGAGATTAATGTGCAAGAGTCAGGCAGCAACTCTCAAGAGTCAGGAAGCATCTCTCAAGACATTGGAGAGTCAGATCGGACAAATTGCAAGTGCCTTACTCAATAGGCCACAAAGAACTCTTCCTAGCGATACGACGACTAATCCAGGTAGGAGGGATGGCAAAGAGCAGGTCAATGTAGTTACTTTGAGATCTGGAAAAGTCACGAGTGATCCTAAATCAGCAACTGAAGAAGATGAAAATGTTCAGAATCAGCAGGTTGAAAAATCTGCAGTGCCAGAAATTGAGAAATCTGATTTGGTGGCTGATCAGCTAGATGATGAAGTGGAAAAGAGCAAGAAACCTATTGAAAAGTTTACTCCGGAGCAATCTTCAAAGAATAATCAGATCTATCCTCCTCCTCCATTTCCTGGACGTTTGCAGAAAAGTCAAGAGAAACAGTTTCAGAAATTTATGGATGTCTTCAAGAAACTGTCCATTAACATTCCTTTTGTTGAAGCATTGGAGCAGATGCCAAGATATGCTAAGTTCATGAAGGATATTTTGTCACGGAAGAGAAGGTTGGAAGAATTTGAAACAGTGGCATTAACGGAGGAATGTAGTGCCGTTCTGCAACAGAAGTTGCCACCTAAACTTAAAGATCCAAGGAGTTTCACCATTCCGTGTACTATTGGCAATCTTTCTTTCAGCAAGTGTTTGTGTGATTTGGGAGCTAGCATTAATCTTATGCCCTTGTCTGTTTTCAAGGAACTTGGTCTGCCGGAGCCGAAACCAACTAACATCTCTTTGCAGTTGGCTGATAGGACGATCACGTATCCAAGAGGTATAGTGGAGGATGTCTTTGTGAAGGTTGATAAACTCATATTTCCTGCTGATTTTGTGATCTTGGATTTTGAAGAAGATAAGAAGATTCCCATAATCTTGGGAAGACCGTTCTTGGCTACAGGAAAGACTTTGATTGATGTGCAAAAAGGAGAGCTTACAATGAGGGTGCAAGATCAGAATGTCACCTTTAATGTGTTCAAGGCCATGAAATTTTCGACAGAGATGAAGAGTGTTGCAGTGTGGAAATAGTTGATACGGGTCAGAGAAAGAAGTTTGATCAATTGTTGAGCGAGAAATCGGACACACACATGCTAAAGCATTCCATCAGTGATTCTATTGACAGTTCTTCGGTTCGAGATCTTTCGAGTGTAAAGCTTGGGAAACTTCCACCACATTTGAGGTATGTCCTTTTGAATAATGAGCTAGTGATTTTTGAAGAAGGGCATGATAACGTGTTGCGAAGGTGGAAAACCGATGATAAGGAAGAAGAAATTGTTGTTCAACCGGTTGAGTCGGAGAAGCACATTAGAGGTGTGAAAAAGAAAAAGATTTGGCCGTTGGGGAGTAAAATCAGGTGGAAGTCTGAAGGAAGAGTTTTGTGGAAAGCAAGCAACCAAGATGTCAACGTTCGTATGAATGGTTTTTCTATTGAGAACGGTTCGGTTATTCTTTTGAAACCGCCTTGATTTGAGGAAGTAACGTCAAGCTATTGACGTTAAAGAAGCGCTTCGTGGGAGGCAACCCATGCATTAGTGTAGGAAGAAAAAAAAGTGTTTAGTGTGCAAAAAAAAAAAAATCGGATTTTTGGTGTGTAACGCAGGTGGAGCCTGCGTTTCAGAGTAGCTTGCGCGCCTGTTGCGCAACTTGCGCATGCGTTACTGGAATAAAAGCAAATTGCCCTACTGATGCGCAATTTGCGCCTGCGCAATTTGCGCCTGCGCAACTGGACTCCAGGCAATTTGCCCCCCACGCGCGCAGTTTGCGCGTGCTCTAGAGAAGAAATTTTTTTTCAGCTTCTGTTCATGTTTGTCCGCGTGTTTTGCTGTTGTGTTTATAAAAAAAAAAAAAAAAATCTTTCTAACCCCAAATTCTTATTTATACCCCCATTCTCTCTAATTCTTTTCCTATTTCTATTTCAAAAACCTCTCATCTTTTCTCCAAAATTCTAAACCTATTTCTATTCTAATTCATATTATTATTATTATTATTATTATTATTATTATTATTATTATTATTATTATTATTATTTTATTATTATTATTATTATTTTATTATTTTTTATATTTATTATTATTATTATTATTTATTATTATTATTATTATTATTATATTTATTTTTATTATTATTATTATTATTATTATTATTTTTTATATACCCACCTATACTTACAAATCCAATTCCTCTTCTATTTTTTTTAGTCTCTAAAAATTCAATTCTAAAGAGGAATTAATTGCAAGTTCACCTCTTTGATTCGTATTGGGTAAATCTTTTTCTCTAATCTTATTTTTATTACGAATTTGTGTTCTTGTCAATTGGGGGTTTTGTAGTATTCAGGCAAGGTGGCCAGTCTATGGAGCTCGTACGCACTATCGTCCACCAGATTCATTCGAGGAGGATGAGGATGAGTAGGTATGTTTCTGCTATCCCTTGTATATACTTTCCATTCAATGCGGACATTGAATATTTTAAGTTTGGGGGTGGTTTGAGGGATTAGTAGTTGTTGTTGTATTATGTGTTCATGTAGGATTTCATGCTTTGCATATTAGTAGTATTAATTCATGCATGTTGTTCGTATTTTTTACGTTTATTTCATATAGGACATTCTGTTTATTTTAATTTTTATTTTCGTATACCATGTGAGTTCATGTTAGTTGCATTTTCATGGCATGCATATTTCATGATCCCTTAGGACGAGCTGATTCTGATTGATAGGTAGATGTTTAATTGAGTGTGGTAATGATGAGTAGAGGGTTGATTTATAGTTCCTACGAAATTGACTTGCATGTTACAGGAATAAAATTTTTACACAGTCTCATTGGTTGCTTTTGGGCTAGGTTGAGGTTATGCTTGTTTGGAGTTTTGAGATTTAATCACCTGATTATATTTAGAATTTTCGTTATTCCCTTGATAGCGTAGGAGCACTAAAGTCTAAGTTTGGGAGAAACCAGGGATTTCATGCTAGTTGTTAATATTTGTTAAATAATGGCTAGGTGTCAATTGGCTAGTAGCCAGCTCATATTTATATGAGTAGTCTAGGGTTGGAAATGAGAAAGGCTCATTCCATATTGCATGAAAAAAAAATCAGAAAAAAAAGAAAAAAAAAGTGGAAAAAAAAAAGTCAAAAGTCCAATTGTTTATATGCAAAATTAACCACGAGTGAGCTCTTTAATACTCGAGTAATTAAGTCTGAGGGGACTTAGTCCTAGTAACCTAAAGCTCTTGTGGTTTGGGATTGCTGACCTAACACTCGCTACATGGGTATTATTGTATAAGCTTTTTGGGGTCTCATTCATTGCACGGTTAAATAAGCATGTGTATTGTATTATGTGTCGTAGTGTAGTAATAAAGCATGAATTCCTGTCTAACTTGAATGAGGATGGAGGTGTTTCGATGTTATGAAGTGTCTACAGTCTATTCTTTTTATAAACCTGTGATTATCTTGGCGAAGGACATGTATGATTTTTGACCTAGTTTTGGGAGTATTTCTGGTGAGCGTTGCACACACGCACGTTTCTGTCATGTATTGTTAGTATACAGGGACTTAGTCGAGCTCTGCTTGGATTTATTTGCATTCTTTGAGATATTTGCTTGTTAGTTGGTTTTGGTGAGTTTGAAGGGGATCGTTGCATTTTTCATATTAGTTGCATTCATGCATTGCATTGCATTAGGTTAAATGGATTTTGTGGGTACATTCGCTATAGGCCCTCACGAGACCTTACTCGTCCACTAGGGCTGCCTAGGGGTTTAAAGGGCTTGTCGCATATGCCAAATGCAACCGTGATCACCTACGGAAGTGGTACTAATTAGTTAGTTGTAATTGTTTATGCTTGAGGACAAGCATCGGTTTAAGTTTGGGGGTGTGATAAGTGGATTTTATATCCACTTGGAGCATTCTAAATCGGATTAAATTGATTGTCTTGGACTCAAGTTTCTTGTAGTTTTGATGTGTTTTGCTTAGTTGTGCAGATTTACAAGAATGTTGACTAAGGTGGATGCTTCTATAATTTTTTGGGAATTAATTGATTAAAATTCGGATTTTTAAGAAGGGTTGCGCAGTCTACACTGTTTTGGCCATATCTTGAGTTCTATAAGTCTGTTTTCAGCCCGTAAGCAGTCCACGCGAAGATAACGAGATTCTCTATCATTCTAAGGTGGTCCAGAGGTCCAATTACGTTTGGGACGTTCCAGAAAATCTGAAGAAAAGTCAGCTACGAATTTTCCTTAAAAAACAGAATCAGTTTAGGAAACGTATTTTGCAGAAATTCTATTATAATTCTGTTTTTGTATTTTCTTGCTGGGGAAGACTTTTAGAGCCTATTTAAACACATCATACCATTGTAATAGAGATATACACATTATAATAGTTTTATTATTGTAACCAGCTTAGATCTGCAAGGGAGAAAAGGAGAGAAGGATTCAACGCTCGTGACAAGCAACGGATCTAGATCTACTTCATCTTTTGTGTTACTTTGGATTATAGATTTGTTTTCTCAACTTTTTGTTTTATTAATATTATTGCTTCTTTTATTCATATCTTGTTTATTATCATGTTTTCATCAAATCCCATGACGATGAACGGTTCAATTATGGGCTAATCGTTGTCATGGGATTCTAACAGAGTTGTCTATGTAGCTTAGTAGTTTGATTGCTTTAAAGATTACGTGTGGTGAATTCTTGATATCCTTGTATGGTTAATCTTAATGCTTTTAGATACGTAGCTAACATCTAAATTGAATTGTTAATCTCTTGTGAAGCGAAAGTGGATCTTAAGATTTAGAACTTGCCATGCTAGCATAGGATAGGTTGATGTTTTAGCATCATGATTTGTGGCATGAATAGAGATATTATGCTGCCCTATGTGATCTATGTGGATAACTTGTGCTTAAACCTCTATGTTTTCAAATTCTATAGAGATATAGGGTCTAAACATAATTGGTGTCTACCCATCTTCTATCTCTTTTGTGGATGCATGCGTAGTTTGGTACTAGTATACCGAGAGGTAACTTTTACTTATTTCGTGTTGTCCGATCAGATATCAAATCCCACATGTGTATTGATTAAAGGCATCAACTCTAAGTGAAGTAGATAATGAAGTTAGAGTCCCATATTTTTATTCTCATAAGTAATTCGATTTCAATTCTCATTAGTAATTAATTGTTAGTTTAATATTTTACATCTTAGCATAATTTAGATAATCAACCTCAATTTGTCATTTTTCTTACCAGTGAATTAAGACAATACATTGTTGAATAGGTGCATCTACTGAATAGAACCATAACCAGATCTCTGTGGAACGAACTTGAATTGTATTACTTGTGACCACGTATACTTGCGTGATTTAGTGCAAACAAGTTTTTGGCGCCGCTGCCGGGGATCATCGGTGTTTTATTTTTAGTTTATGTGCTTGTCAATAGTGGTCGTTAGCATTCATTGACTCGGATTTCTTACTTAGTTTGTTTGTTTCGTGGTGTTTCAGGTACTTGAATTTGTATGCGAACACGCTTACAAGCTCGTTTGGAAGAACTGGCGGAAGACGATCTTGTAGAGAACATAGAGAATAAGTACGAGGAAGCTGAAACTATAGTAGCAATGGGTGATGCAGCAGCAGCTAAGGCTTTGAAGGAGTATTCTCAGCCAAAAATCAATGATATCCAGTCTAGCATTATCAGGCCAGCTATTGTAGCTAACACTTTCGAGATCAAGCCGGGCACTATTCAGATGCTACAGAATTCGGTTCAGTTTGGGGGTTCTTCTACGGAGGATCCTAACATGCATATTCGGGACTTTATCGAGATCTGTGATACTTTCAAGTTCAATGGTGTTTCGGATGATGCTATCAAATTGAGGCTTTTCCCATTCTCTCTGAAGGATAAGGCCAAGGGCTGGTTACACTCTCTACCACCTGGTTCCATTACTACATGGGAGGATCTTGCTCAGAAGTTTCTTACCAAATTCTTCCCTATGGCAAAAACTGTAGCATAAAGGAACCAGTTGACTCAATTCCAACAGCAATCTGGCGAGACCTTGTGTGAGGCTTGGGAACGCTACAAGGAGATGCTACGGAAGTGTCCTCATCATGGCATGCCTGATTGGATGGTTATTAATGGGTTCTACAATGGGTTGGGAGCACAGTCTAGGCCTTTGCTAGATGCAGCATCAGGAGGAGCTCTGTGGGCAAAGAGCTATGATGAAGCTTATGAACTTATAGAGATGATGGCTGCTAATGAATATCAAAATCCAACTCAAAGACTACCACAAGGCAAGGTTGTAGGAATTCTGGGAGTTGACACAGTTACAGCTCTAGCAGCCCAGCTAGAGGCACTTAATATGAAATTAGATTTTATGACAAAGCATGGGGTGCCTCAGGTTGCGAGAGTGTGTGAACTATGTGCTGGCGCACATGAGACGAGTCAATGCGCCATCTCCAGTGAATCGGTGCAATTTGTGAGCAATTTTCAAAGGCAACAGCAACCAGATCCAAATTATCAACATCCACATCAGTCTTATCACCAGTTTCAGGGTCATCAGTACGGAGTTGAGCCATTTAATTCTTCAGGTTTTCAGCAACTGTATGCTCCAAGGCAACAGTTTCAACCTCCTGGTTTTCAGCAGCAACAGTTTCATACTGGTTCTAGCCATCAGTCGAATGAAAAATCTGAATTAGAAGAGTTGAGATTAATGTGCAAGAGTCAGGCAGCAACTCTCAAGAGTCAGGAAGCATCTCTCAAGACACTGGAAAGTCAGATCGGACAAATTGCAAGTGCCTTACTCAATAGGCCACAAGGAACTCTTCCTAGCGATACGGCGACTAATCCAGGTAGGAGGGATGGCAAAGAGCAGGTCAATGCAGTTACTTTGAGATCTGGAAAAGTCACGAGTGATCCTAAATCAGCAACTGAAGAAGATGAAGATGTTCAGAATCAGCAGGTTGAAAAATCTGCAGTGCCAGAAATTGAGAAATCTGATTTGGTGGCTGATCAGCTAGATGATGAAGTGGAAAAGAGCAAGAAACCTATTGAAAAGTTTACTCCGGAGCAATCTTCAAAGAATAATCAGATCTATCCTCCTCCTCCATTTCCTGGACGTTTGCAGAAAAGTCAAGAGAAACAGTTTCAGAAATTTATGGATGTCTTCAAGAAACTGTCCATTAACATTCCTTTTGTTGAAGCATTGGAGCAGATGTCAAGATATGCTAAGTTCATGAAGGATATTTTGTCACGGAAGAGAAGGTTGGAAGAATTTGAAACAGTGGCATTAACGGGGGAATGTAGTGCCGTTCTGCAACAGAAGTTGTCACCTAAAGAAATGAGAAGGACATCCCAAAATAGTAAATGTAAATAAATGAGAGCGACGGAGGGAGTATATTAATAAATCATTTATAATCATAAAAATATATCTATTACTCTTTTGTAAAATATGATTCTAAGTTTCCTAAAATTTGAATCTATATGAAACTCATCTTTAACCTTCTTTGTTGCATCCAAAAGTTCAAATGTGATGTTTTCCAAAAGCATTAAAAAATTATTAATCCATGTTTTTGATGTCTTGAGTGTTTCTTTACATGCAAAATGTTCCAAAAATGTTATTTTATCTTTGATATCATCTAAATATACATGAATATTTACTTTGAATCTCACTAATATTCATTGAATTTGTAAAGCAATGTATATTAAATTAATTGAATTAAGTATAAAACATACATTCTACAATTCATTCTATTTAAATGTATATAATTGGAAATTAATTTTCTTTGATGTCAAAAATTCTCTATAAATTAATAATTATTAATTTATCGATTAATTAATAACTCTCTAAATTAATATAATTCTCCTGTCTCGACTATATTAATTTATAGAAATTTTACTATATTTTGTATTGTTCAAAATTCAACTTATAAGTCACATAATAATCACTTATGTCCAAATTGAGGAAATGTAATGTCCTTGAAAGTGTTCAGCCATCGCATTTTTGCAGTCTCAACCTTAATCATGGCAATGTTCAGTATTTCATAGCTCTCGATAGAATATCCTGGGACGGGGATAAATGGACTGAGTGTTCAACGAAGTTCTCCGTAAACATGTCAAGTACTATCACACTAGTGAACAGTAGCAGGGCATCGATAAGATACTATTCAAAAAAATTTATGACAGTTCCAAGAAATGCTTAAGGTTGAATTCAGACATTACCATCATCAAATCTTTCCATCTGTCTTACATTCACATCATCGAACCAAAAACTCAAAACAAAAAAGATATTAAGAGAAAAATTTATTTCAAGATCTTAGTACTTAATTGATAAGACAATTATACAAATCTCGACCCAACTTTCCCTTTGTCTATTTAAATTGATATAAGTATGCAACCCAAACTGGCAATAGATCACACACTGCATAAAATGTAACTTAAAGATCACATTCATGCTTACACTATAGTTAATTACTAAATACTTGGTACTAAAGTCATTAGCTCATCAGAGGCACCTACTACATTTAGGACAGTGGTGGCTTCTTAAAGAAGTTCCACAATCGTAACAGAAACTATGTCCACACCTGCATCAAAAAGAAAGTTATTTCATCAAGACACAACCAAAGGTACGTATCAGCTGAAAACAATAGAACCAAAAATGTATGTAAGTAGAATTTAGACCTGCATCTCATGTATGAGCAACCTTCGATTATTTCAACATAGAACTTGCACTTGGAACATCGGGTCCATCCCATTTTCTTAGCAAGTTGCATAAGCATGATATCTTCTCTTTCCCTTTCATCCTTGTGTAAATTCTGATACTCCTTGCACTTAATTCTAGAATGCCAGGGAACCTTACACTTTGCACAAAACAACTTATGGCAAATAGGACATTCCGATTTGACAATGTCATTAAAATCATGACCCTTAACCAGCAGTGCAGAACAATCTTTAGAGGGACAGTAAAACTTATCACAGTCTGGAACCACAGCCTCCAGTAATGCATCTCCCCATATATTAAACACCTTGGAAGGCAAGATAGAACGACAATGTTCGGGTTCCAGACGACCACCACAATCCGGAACAGGACAATAAATTCGGGGAATATTGTTTTGAATTTTCGAGGTCACGTACTGGCGAATGCAATTACAACAATAGGAGTGATTGCAACCCTTTATAGCAAATAATGTGTTGAGCGGTTTACGATCCACACAAATGCCACACTTGAATCTTGACGACACTGAGGATTTCCTGGATGATTTTGTAATTTTCAGATATCAAAGTAGAGCTTAAGTCTAGAGCACATTATTTTCGTAAAGGTCAGTTATATACCACAATGATTTAAAACACATTATTTTCGTAAAGGTGATCAGTTATAAACTACAACGATTTAAAACACATTATTTTCTTAAGGTCAGTCATAAACTGCAGTACCATTTTTTTTTTGACGAACAACTGCAGTACCATTTTGTGGTAAAGGTTAGTTATAAAAAAAACATATACTCACACACCCTTGCATGCTACAACCTAAAAAACACTTGCTACTAAAACATGTTTTCGAGTATACCTTCTACGATGCTTGATCCTCATTCCAAAAGATTGAATTCCCTTCGTTCTTTAGCAAAAAAAAAAAAAAAAACTTGATTCGAACTCGTTAGAGAGTATTAGGCGCTATCTCTTAAGAAAACTCTTGTGGCGAGAATGATAAGCATTCTAGGTTTTTGAAGATCGTATCCTGAACTCGAAGTATGTTATACAGAATATCAAGTAGACTGAATATCAATAGTTCTTACTGAACCGTAACTCTAACCGAAGGCGGTTTCTAATATTTTTAAAATTAAATAATAATGAATAAATAATTCGATCGTGGTCGTATTATTTTTCCAATTTTTCTCTCTCCTCTTTTTGTTATAAATTAACATTTAACCCGTGTTATGCACCGAAGGTACAATTTTAAAAAATATTAAATAATTATCAAAAATATATATAAGTATCAAAAAATAAAATTTTTACATTTAATTATTTAGATTGTAATGTTGAACTCTACTATTTCATAAATTTTTTATTTACTAATTTGGTTTGTTAAATTATGATGTATTCAAATATTTAATATCTATATTATATAAATAAAGTAATAAAAAAAAAATTACATACACAAACTTCGATCTGATCCGGGTTTTTTCTGGGTTTGGACCGGACGTGACGGAAAATCGATTTTTTTTATTTTAAGGACTGGAGACCAGACTGCTTATATACGATTCGGTCCGGGTCTTGGATTGACAGACACGGTCTAGTCTTATTTACCTGTCTAGATCGAAATGTTGTGTAGTCCTAACTGCACTACACATAAATTACTTCTAGTAACTTGGTTTCTTGTTCCGTTTTTACTTCGTTAATTTCATAAAAAAGTCTCGTTGAAACATTTAAACCCATGACAAATGAATCTTAAGTCATAAGTTTAGAAACATTTCATAAATTGATTGAGTGAGTGATATAATAAATCTTAAGTCAAAAATTTAGAAACATTTAAACCCATGACAAATGAATATTTACATTTAAAGTCAAAATTGAAATTTCATCGTATTGAAGTAACTCGTTGTCAGTGACCTTAACACATTATTAACCGAGCAAACTTGTTACATATAGATGTAACTTCCTGATTCAATGTATCTGTAAAACCATAAAGATCTTATAAGACATACATATAGTGAGTTAATTTTCTATCATAATATGTGAGATATCAACATGTTTGTTATGTTACTAGTAGAGACTATAATAATAGATTTTAATTAAATAAGAAAGTTATATATATTATTCAGTAATTTTCACATTATTTATAAGAAAAAATTGTGATTAACCATAAAGGTCAGAAAAATGTTACAAATATTGTTAACGACACAGGTCAAACGACCATATTTATCATATATTTTCTTACTTTTTCGAATGCGAATGCGGCAACAAAAGTTTGTAGCCATACACCATAAAGTACTTTTTTGAGAGTACATATCCCATTAATAACATATCATTGTTTGCCTTATTGCGTATGTTCTGGTGACCTGCCAATAAAGTAAACTGAAAAATTTAGTTTCCAAAAAATTTAAAATAAATTCATCTTATATTCTCGGATAAGCAATAGCAATCATTAGCTATGGCATGAAATTCATTCATATTTAGGATTCACCAACAATTATGTAAATTCATAAAATATAAGAAAAGACTACAATTGAACATCTTTTGAGGAAGTAAGGAGTGGTAAACTTTATTCTCTTAGCAGGTTATATATTTTCGTGACTTGAGCTTATAGAGTACCTATGTTAAAGTTGACTACCAAAGTACATAAATGATTTTTGAAAATATATATAGATGGTTTTTATAACTATTCTGATAACAAAAAAAAATTGGCATAATATGTATTCGATATACGAACAAATATATTAATATAAGTATTATTAAGTTGAGAAAAGTTATATGCTTTAATTTGGAACATGCATGTGTGTGTGAATAAATGTGTAGGTATTTTTGTTAGTAAGAACATCAAAAGTAGATACATAAAGTGATTAACACTTACCCAGAAAAAAACAACATCATTCATAAATATTAACTTTTCTCAATCTAATAATTTAAATTGACAAATAAAAATACTTC
This sequence comes from Kitagawia praeruptora, assembly GCA_037693485.1. Taxonomy (NCBI): domain Eukaryota; kingdom Viridiplantae; phylum Streptophyta; class Magnoliopsida; order Apiales; family Apiaceae; genus Kitagawia; species Kitagawia praeruptora. The sequence goes on along the minus strand of CM075346.1, from coordinate 122,021,429 downwards.
GTAGATATACAACTACAGTAGTCATACTTAGTTTGAGCAAAGAATAAGGATGCTCACCGGGGTATGATATAATCTCAAAAAAATAGAGAGACTGATTTTTTGCAATAGATTTGTCTGTTAATCTCACAACAGACTACAAATAAAATTTACAATGATATAATTTTAACTTATTTTAATTTTGTCAAGTTAACACATATATTTCATATACATCAATTTGATTAACTTGTAAAGATGGAAGTGAAAAAGGTTAGAAGCGGAGAAAAATATGTGACATAAAAAAATATAAATTTTATAAATTTTATAATAATAAAATAATAAATTAATTAAATATATCTTTGAAACTAATATTTTATTTACACATGTATCACATCAAATTTATATATTTTTAACTAATTGTACATCTAATTTAATTTTATATCTATTGCGAACTTTCTAAGTAATTGTCTTTACATTTCTTGATTTCATTTAATTAATGGTAAACCACAAATTAAATTAAGGACAGATATTTAAAATTCTAATAATGAAAAAAATGGTTGGTTCTTATTTTGAAAGACAATTACAAAACGTTTATTTAACTATTAGTAAATCTAATTTAATGTTAATTTTAATGTGGACTTACTAATTAATTGACTTTACACTCTTGGATTTTTAATTAATAGGAAACCACAAAATAAATTTAGGACAAATAATGAAAATGATAATTATAGAAAAATGAATGGGTTTGATTTTAAATGATAATTACATTTCAAAATTGGTTCAAAATAAATGACAATTAATGGTTTTAAGATTGTTTCCGTGCCTTTTGTCATTGATTCGTGTTGTAAATTCAAGATGCGTTCTGAATGGTTATGGTCATTCATGATGTACCTTTGAATATTAAGTTGGTGAAATAGCAATATATATAATATTAAAGTTATTAGCAATTAAATTGATGAAGCAAATAGATTTTTTATTGATGTATCGAAGAAAATAACTATTAAATGCATTTTTATTGAATGTGACTTGTGTGTTTTTCTCAATTATCGACTTCCAAGGATCTAGAAAAATTCTGCTTTAGAGGAATCGAGAAACTATCTCTGGGCGTTGACCCCTTCCAGAAAGGCCATATAAGAAAAATTATATCGTACTTTGAAATGTATGGACAATAATACATTATATAGTTTAGTGATCATGAATGTAAGTTATGAATAATAACATTGGCAACCCAACATTGTAAAAAAAAAAATTATCTATAGGCATGCCTAATAATGTAAACAAATCGGTGTAATATATGTGGTAAGGATTGATGCCTACAATTCAGTAAGTCGTAGAATTATTGAAGATGACCACCGAATATTCTAATGGGAATTAACATTGGGAGGATTTGGAATAGGGATGATAAAAACCTAAATCGTTTTCAATTATTTTTTTTTGTCAGAATCGTTTTTCTGTTGATTTTGTTGGACAATTAAAACATAAAACACATGATACATATATATAATCAAAATAAAAAATAATATATATATCCAAGTATAGTCTGTCATTTAATAAAAAGATACAAAGTAGTACCTTAACCGAAATTGATATGATTTAAGCAGGAGGAGGAGAATTGATATAGATGCTTAGTTCATCAAAGTTGGCTAGGTCTGATGGAGAATAGGGAATAAGCGGCTTAAATTTCTTGTAATGATTAAATTGATATAATAATTTTATTTTTCAGTTTGTAAGAATTTTATATTTGAGGTATTTTTATTTTATGTAAATTGATTATTAGTTAATCGCTAAAATAAAAATTAGTAGTTATTATGTTCAGTTTTTTATATATAAGCAGTTATTATAATTAGTTAATTGATATAAAAAAAACAAAAATCAATTGTTAATGAGTTTAACTTGAGTTGAGTTCAATTTTGGCTGAAACGTAGAATCTTGATCAAATAGAGAAACATGTTACATTAAGTTTAATTGATCTAGACTGTGATTGTTACTAAAATAATTCAGAATATTACGATTGTTTAGCTAATACTTGGTAGATTCGGGTATTATAATTAGGGGTGTCAAATGGATATATCGGATCCGGATACGACTATATCCGTATCCGAAATTATCGGATACGGATATGATAGGTCCCGAATGTGGGTAAAAAAAGCTAGAAGGGGGGGTTGAATAGCTTATTACCTTTTTAAAAATTAGAGCTTGGCGTTTTTAAATTTTCTTTCTATTTTAAAATTAATTACTTATAAACAAGTAATATAAAGTGCGGAAAATAAAAGAAAGAAATGAGACACGATATATTTATCCTGGTTCGCGATGCCGCAATCCCCTAACGGATCCGAACACCCCTACTCCAGTTCCCGAGCTCCTCCCGAACTCGAGATTTCTTCCACTATAAGTAAAATACTCCTTATAGTAGGCGGAGAAGCCTTTACAACCACTATGTATTTATCTTAGAGCCTAACTACCCGTTACCTCTTCAAAATACTATAGCTACCCCTTGCAAGATTATCTTGGAGCGTAACTCCCCGCTACCTCCTCAAATGCTATGCAAAAAAATCCCTTACCAGTTTATCTTGGAGCGTAATTATGTTTTTATATAATCACTAATTTTAATAATTTTTTTAATTTTAGTTTGATATAATTTAATATACTCATGTTTACGGATTATATTAATGTTTCCTTATTATAAACAACGTATACGATTTTTAATATATTTGATTAATAATTGAAAAATATGGTGTAATATTTTTGGGTATATATTGTAAGATTTGTTGTAAATTAAAAAGGTAACGTGTTTTAATTAGAAAGGAAATATTAATGATTGAAATATATGATACAATTGATCTTTTTAGATGTTTATAAAATTTAATATCTTCAACTAAAAGTAAATGTGAAAAAGGCAATCGACTAATTATCATTAATTATATTATGTTATTATTATTTTTAGGTGGTACATTTTTCTTAAAAATTATGGTGTGATATTTTTGGGTATCTATTAATGATTGTAAGATTTGTTTTAAATTAAAAAGGTAACTTGTTTTAATTCAAAATAAAATATTAATGATCGAAAAATATTATAATGTTTTTAGGTGTTTATGTAAGGTAATATTTTCAACTAAAAATATATGTGAAAAGGGCAGTTGGTTAATAACCATTAATTATATGATTTTATTATTTATTTTAATAATTAGGATAACCAAATATACAAACTTTTAATCTTTCGACTTTAATATAGTAGTATAAATACGTATTTTAATTAGAAAAGGCAATCGGCTGCTTAACATTAATTGTATTATTTTTTTTTATTAATTAAGATAACTGTACCTAAACCAAACTAATAAAATTTTCAATGTTTCAATTTTAATATTATAACTATCTTATAACCCGTGCAATGCACGGATTTCTTGTAATATGTTATAAATTTTATTTAATATTAAAATTATATTTTTATATAATCATTATTTTTAATATTTTTTTTAATTTGATATAATTTAATATACTCATGTTTACGGATTATACTAATGTTTTTTTTTTGATAAATAGGAAATTTCATTGATAATAGCAGGGAGCACCCTGAACAACCGATACATGCTGAGCCTTGAACAACTGAAAAAACTAAGGCCACTGCACAGGGAACTGTCTTAACATAACTATTACAAGGACATGGTGATACACTTGAAAACGTACCACTTGAGACTAAAATACATAAATCGTAAGTCTTGACAGTCATTAAACTCTAGTACATAAAGCATAGGCCTTCCAATTGGCTATCACTTGCCTCAGACTGATTTCCATTTAGAGTGTTCCTCAAACAACACCATTTGCAACATTGCTTCATCTGTCTCCATTAGTTCTTTCATTGTATCATCTTCCTCTTGAAACTCTACCATCTGAGCGCCACGAGGATGCCTCTCGAAAAAGGTCCAAAATTATAGAGTAACCTTTGGCCTCCAAAATTCAAACAACACAGGCCTTGAGAGCCCCATCTTTGCCAACAGATCCGCTTCTGAATTTAGATTTCGTGGAACGTAATGGAGGGTGAAATTTTTATCCACCAATTCTTTGTAATGATTCCTTTCTAAAATAGTGGACGTGTAGAAGAAGGGACACGTGCGTACAACCTCTATTGCATCCATTGAGTCTGAGCAGATGACAATCTTATTTGTGCCAAAATCCTCTTGCATCATAACTTTTAACAAGTGCCACAATGCACCTATTTCTGCCTCTACCGCTGATCAAACTGCCAATGATCCTGAGAATGAATATAGAAGGGCACCATCCCTATTTTTTATCCATCCTCCCATGCCTCCTGCAAAGCTTCCGTTCATTGATTGTCCCCAAGCTCCATCAACCGCACAAATAATTTCATAAGAAAGAGATTTGAAGCTCCAGAAGTTTTTATTGAGCATATGTAAATGAGTGACTATTGCTCCCTGAGGGTTTACTAACCAAAGCGGGTCCTCTCCAAAGTCTATTAATTTTACAGCTTTGCCCCACTTTTTAATTCTGGTCAAGATTAAAAATTCAACCGTTGTTTTGGCCTGTTTTGTTTTATTGAACACTGCTTCATTTCTAGATAGCCAAATCGTCCAAGCGGTTGCTGCCACTACCAATCCCCAGATGTCTTTGAGCTGATCTTTTTTCTGCATATTAAACAAAGATTCCAGTGAAAAACATCTTATCGATGAAAATCTCTTCTTAACACTCCACCAGTCACTAACAAAGTTCCACGCCCAATTTGCCAGTTCACATTGCCAGAAAAGATGATTTATTGATTCTACTTCTTTGCCACACCAAGGACATAGATTTGTGATTGTGTTGATTCTGCTGCTGATAAAAGCATTTGTGGGGAGAACTCCCCACTGTAGCTTCCATAAGAAAATATTAATTTTTGGTGGCAATTTGTTTGCCCAAATATTTCTCCATGGACCTGTCCCATGACTGTTGTGGTTAGACTGCAAAGCCAGCAAGTCGCAGAATTTTTTTGATGTGAAAGTACCATTGCCTGGTCTCCAAAGAAGTGTATCCTTTAAAATTGTCAGGGTGATTCCATCCACTACGTTCTCTAGTAGTCTTACATTTTCTGTGTCTCTATCCATATGCCTTCTATGCCAGATGGGTGTATGGTTTCGAGCTTGCCAGGCTTCCAAGAAATTTTTAACTGAACTGAAATGCAGCTTTGAGATCCTATAAAGCCTAGGCATTTGTAATTTAAGAATGCCCAAACCATGCCAACTGTCCTCCCAGAAAAACACCTTGGATCCATCCCCTAATTTCCACATAAAGCATTCTCTTTTAAGAAGGCCAGATGTTTCACTTATAGAATTTAGGCTTACGATACTTTTAACCGTTGGCGAGCAATCTTTTCTAACTAGTAATGCTGCTAAATCAAGTAAGCATGTATTCCCATATTTTCCTGCTAGCACACGCGTCCACAATCTTGGTCTTTCATTGTAACAACGCCACCACCATTTGGCGAGAAGAGATAGGTTTCTATGTTTTAGTGGTGTTATGCCTAGTCCTCCAAAGGATTTCTTGCAACAAAGTTTGTTCCAAAGGATTATACTAATGTTTCCTTCTTATAAACAACGTATATGATTTTTAATATATTTTATTAATAATTGAAAAATATGGTGTGATATTTTCGGGCTATATTTTTCTTGAAAATTATGATGTTATATTTTTCGATATATATTAATGATTATAAGATTTGTTTTAAATTAAAAAGGTAACATGTTTTAATTCGAAAAAAGGTAAGGTGTTTATAAAAGGTAATATCTTCAACTAAAATTAAATGTGAAAAAAACAATCGACTAATTACCTTTAATTTTATTATGTTAATGTGAAAAAGACAATCGAGTAATTACCATTAATTATATTATGTTATTATTTATTTTAGGTGTTATACTTTTCTTGAAAATTATGGTTTGATATTTTTAGGTATATAATAATGATTATAAGATTTGTTTTAAATTAAAATGGTAATGTGTTTTAATTCGAAAGGAAATATTAATGATTGATTGATGTTTTTAGGTATATATAAAAGGTAATATCTTCGACTAAAAGTAAATGTGAAAAAGACAATCTACTAATTTTATTATGTTAATGTGAAAACGGCAATCAACTAATTACTATTAATTTTATCATGTTAATCAGCTAATTACCATTAATTATATTATGTTATTATTTAATTTAGGTGTTATATTTTTCTTGAAAATTATGGTGGGTATATATTTTAAGGTGTTTATAAAAGGTAATATCTTCAACAAAAAGTAAATATGAAAAAGGCAATCGACTAATTACCATTAATTATATTATGTTATTATTTATTTTAAGTATATTTATTTTTCTTTATAATGAAGGATAAATATGTAAATTTACGAAGTACCGAAAAAATTGTAACAAAAAATATGTACCAAAACTTTTACTGTTTCGGTTTTTATATAATAGTATAAATTATAATATTATTAGTTTATTTTATTAAATATAACCGTCCGTGATATAATTGAAAAAAATGGATTTTAGTTAGAGAAAATAGAAAAGTAACGTGCATGATTTATGTGAAAAAGTAATTGATTAGTTTATAGTAATTATAATTTAATTAAGTTATTTTACGAAATTAAATTGTTCATAGTTTTTAGAAAATGAGAAATTAACGCTACCCGTTATATTTCTAGAAAAAAAGGGAATGTAATTAGTAAAAATTGAAAAGGTGATATATTTTAGCTGAAAAGGTAATCGGTTAATTATTAGTATTATAATATTATTATTTTATTTGTATTAAATAGAAACGCCTGTAATATAATTAGAAAATGGAGGTTTTAGTAAGAAGAAAGAAAAAAGGTAACGTGTTTTGCTGAAAAAAGGTAACCGTCCATGATATAATTGGAAAAGGAGAGATTTTAGTTAGAGAAAAGAGAAAAGGTAACGTGTTTTGACTGAAAAAGGTAATTGATTAGTTAATAATAATTATATATAATTATGTTATTTTTAGCTGAAATGGTAATTGGTTAATTATTATTATTAAAATATTTTTTTTATTAAATAGAAACGCCTGTAATATAATTAGAAAAATGGAGGTTTTAGTAAGAAGAAAGAAAAAAGGTAACGTGTTTTGCTGAAAAAGATAACCGTCTATGATATAATTGGAAAAAAAAGATTTTAGTTAGAGAATAGAGAAAAGGTAATGTGTTCTGACTGAAAAAGGTAATTGATTAGTTAATAGTAATTATATATAATTATGTTATTTTATTAAACAACAAAATTGCTCGTAGTGTTTTTAAAAAGGAGAAATTTTAATTAGATAAAATGTAAAAGAGATATTCTATTTTAAATTAAAAAGGAAATTATTTAGTTATTGAAAAATAGAAAAGGTTATATGTTTAAACTGAAAAAGGAAATTGATTAATAAATGAGAAATTTAGTTAGATAACATATAAAAGATATTGAATTTTACTTGGAAAGGGAAATTATTTAGTTCTTGAAAATAGAAAAGATAATATGTGTAACCTGAAAAAGTAAATTGATTAGTTAGTAGATCTTTAATTGAGTAAGGGTAATTAGGTAAATTCAATAGGTACCGTTGAACCAAACTTTTAATGTTTCGGCTTTTATATAATAGTATAGATAGATATCGTGATTGATTTCAAATTAAAATAGTGATTTTTTATTTAAAATATATGTATTTATGGATATGTAAATATTAAAAAATATGTATTAGTGGATATGTCTAATAAAATCATTATTTTATTTAAATTTGAAGTGCTAACTAACCATGGTTAATGAGATAGGGTAAGATTGTAAATAAGGAACACTCTTAATATAACATGATTGCTCTAAAATTTAGGAATTATCTCTGATTGCTTCTAAAATATATCATAATTTTTTTATTGGTTAATTGACCATTGGTAGACTCAGGTATTATTATAAAAATTTATTCAATGAAGATATTATTATATTTAAATTTAATTTAACCGCAATTAGTAAATTAGAATAAGCTTGCTAAATAATAAAAATTTTGTATATGATTGATTGATTGAAAATTTAGAAGTGAACTCCGATTGTCTCTAAAATAATTTTTATTTTTTGATTGGTAATTTATTCACCAACCAATAATAATACTCTTCTAGCATGTATATAGTAATTTTAATAATTAAAATATATGTATGTATTTATTAATTAATTTTATTAACAAATTATGAATAAATATTTTTTTGAGCTTTTAAAAAAATTGAGTATTTGAAGGTATGGAAGTTATCCAAATTATTTAAAATTTGATTTCAAATCCCATATTTTTTTAAATAATTAAAATATATGCAGTGTTGGCTTATATGTATTTATTAATTAATTTTATTAACAAATTATGAATAAATATTTTTTTGAGCTTTTAAAAAAAATCGAGTATTTGAAGGTATGGAAATTATCCAAATTATTTAAAATTTGATTTCAAATCCGGTGTTTTTCATATTTCTAGTTGAGTTATTTAATAATTATTTAAAATCAGTTATAATTATACAATATATATTATGAAAATCAATTTATAATGTATGATAATATGATTGTGATTGATTTTATATTAAAAAAGTGGTTGATTAACGAATAAGTAGTTATGAAATATATTTAAAATATATAATAGTATATCATGATTGATTTCAAATTAAAATAGTAATTTTTTAGTAATTTTTTATTTAAAAAATATGTATTTATGGATCTGTAAATATTAAAAGAATATGTATTTATGGATATGTCTAATAAAATCATATTTAAATTAGAAGTGTTAAGTAACTAGGTAGGGTGAGATTGTAAATAAAGAAAACTTAATAAAGGAAGGATATTCAGGTTAATTTTAACATGCAAATTTACCTCCCTATTTTTTTGGAAAGGAGACTCTCTGTTTTTACACCAACTCTCTGTTTTCTTCAAGAAAAATGCTAGAGGTACCAAAATTAGGTACCAAAAATTGTTACCAAATGATGTGGCTTTGTTTTAATTGATTATAGTTATAATGGGCCCGCCAGGGCCATCCAATCAAAATATTTAAAATGTCAAGTGTTTGTTGGCATGTCATTTGGTACCCAATTTTGGTATCCAATTTGGTACAGTTGAACAATTATGATCCGGTTAAGGGAAAAAAAAAAACCAGCAGTCTTGATTAGAGTTAAAGAACACCAGCCTTGCGAGTTGCGTAACATGTCTCTTTTAACTTGTTAATTTAACAGACCCCTAACCTGAGCTTCTGCACTTGTCAATTTGAGAAAACCCTGATGTTGAGCTTTTTGCTCCCGGTACAATCTTTTAATTTTTTCAGAGATAAGATCCGCTTTTTGTTTGTGCAACAGCTCCAATCTTTTCTGGTTACTGCTTTTTGTGGTTACCAGTTTCATTTGATAGTTTGATGCTGCTGTCATGTAATTTGGCACAACAACTAACCTAGGATTCCAGAGTACGTGGCCGAGACCAACAACTATTACGATGAAACTGTCTTAACAAGATGCATTAAACTCAGGCCTCAGGAGATGCCCCTGTCAAATCCTGGGTTACTAGAGTATTTCAGATCGATCCTTTCTATTAAATTTTGACCTTTTGAGTTGTATATAAAGTTCAACTTTTAAACTATCCCATATGAAATTAGGACATACTACTATGTTATGGAGCTGAACTCTAAATTTTCCTCAAGGTTCCGGAATGTAATAACAGTATAGAACTTCAATTATATGAAACCATATGCTCAGGCAGCGATGAAATATCCAAAAAGTATCAACAGATGTGATAATAGTATTACTTGTACGGTTTGCGATTTCACTATTAGAGGAGCCTACTCAATATTGTAATACCCTGATCACCAACACGACCTTCTCAGAAAACTGCGATGATGGACCAACCATTAGAGGACGTTTTATTCAACTCATATTGTGAACTGTAAAAGTAATCAACAGATAGATTAGTTATACAAGATCAATACGTTTTGTTTGCTTATAGATGACAAGAGTAAGAGAAACCGTAAAAAACTATTTTAGAACTCTTAATAATTACCATGAATCAGTGCTTGCACTTTTTACAGTAGTGACTTGTTAGATGAGCTCCACAATTGTAACAGAAAGTATATCCACACCTGAGAGCATTAAATATCAAATAGAAGTTAAATTTCAAAACACACTACTCAGTATGATCCAAACACTGAATAACTGATAGAACTGACAAACTCAAAATGGCACGATTCTCGTATTACTTGAACAGTTTTTTCGTGTTAGGTAATACATTGCTCTAAAACCTGTCAGAGGAAGGCCCCAACTGGATCTTATATTACAGTATATACTAACACTTCCCCTCACTCGTAAGCCCATTTTTGGGTCGAAGAATGGATCACGGGCACTCATTTTTGGGACAACACCATCTTAAGTATCATTTTTGGGACAACACCATCTTAAGTAACCGGTCACTCTAAAATCTTAAGGTGTCAAAAGAAGGCCTCAACTGAACCTAATATTATATTCTAACATTTTGTAGTCCATACTAAAAGGTTTTGATTGCAAATAATAAATGAAATAATCTAAACAAGAGGTTTCCTGATCTTGAACATTACCTCCTAAACACAAACTAAAGAAATTCTGAACTAATGTTACTTGATTTTGCTTCCCTTTCCATTAACGCCTGCTCATAAAACTGTTCCTACTAATAAGTGAAGTACTTATCTGCTTAGAACTATATTAAAAAGCCCCAACCCCCTCCAAAAAAAGGCTGAGAAATATATCACTTTCTTCCCTTTATACCTTCGTATGTTCGTAGATTGTTCCAATCAGTGCACAAGTAAGACCAAACTTTTAGCGGAATCAAGTCCACTGAGAAAATACTAGTACAGTGTGTATATAAACATTATCATTCACAAAGGAAAATTTTACATAAGTAGATACCAGACCTGCATCTTATAAACAAGCAACCTTCAGTCCTTTCAACATAGAACTTGCACTTCGGACACTGAGTCCATCTCTTCTCCTTGGCAAGTTGCATCAGCAGAACATCATTCCGTTTCCTCTCCTTATGTAACTTCTGAAACTTCTTACACTTAATTCCAGCATGCCAAGGAACCATGCACTTTGCACAAAACAGCTTATGGCAAAGCGGACATTCTGATTCAATAATGTCATTAAAATCCGGACCTTTAATGAGAAGTGCAGAACAGTCTATAAAAGGACAGTAAAATTTATCAGGGGCTAAAATTAGGGCCTCACATAACTCATCCCCCCATTTATCAAAAACCTCAGGGGCCAAAATAGAACGGCAATGTTCAGGGTCCAAATTGCCATTACAACCCGAAACAGGGCAAGATATTTGAGTAATCTTATCTTGAATCTTGGAGGTCACGTACTCGCAAACACAATCAGAACAATAAGAATGAGAACAGCCCTTTATAGCAAAAGATTTCCTGAATGGTTTATGATCCATGCAAATCTCACACGTGAAGGTTGATAAAATTGATGAATTAATGTACTCGCAACTGTATAAAGACAAAGATCTCTTTAATTGTTTATGATTCACGCCTAACTCACACATGCTAGTTGATGAAACTGAGTCTTTTCCAGGTCCAAAAAACAGGGCTCTGATGATACTGGAAAAAATATTACCCATAGTTGCTAGGTGAAAACACCAATTAGCTGTTGCTAAGGCCTAAGAATATGTTTGTCTATGTATAATTCTACATCATTAAGTTAAATGCAAAGGGACATTAGCAATTACATCCTGTATATAATTAGTGTGAAGGTAGGACACCAGGTCCACGAAGATAAATTGTATTCCCACTGTCCCATCCATTTCTTTACAATTTCCTTTTTAGGCCGTCCCACCATTTCTTTACATTACCCAAAATAGTAAGTTTTAACACAATTACACCCACTACTTCACTTATTTTAACAATACTTTACACTATTTCACCCACTACTTAACTTATTTTAACAATAAAATCACTATTACACCCACTACTTCACTTATTTTAACAATAAAATCACTATTACACCCACTACCTCATTTATTTTAACAGTATTATACCCACTTTACACCCACTATCCTTGACCTCCGTGCCCAGCCGCCATGTAAAGAACTGGCTGGGACGGAGGGAGTACTAAACAAGTTATATTATTTTATACTAATATATTAAAACAGTATTTAGCAAAAAAAACAACAAAATTACATGCTATCACCCCTAAAAGGCTAAAACAGATAACCTATTTAGAGTGCAGTTAAATTAATATCTTGCTCATCAAATAAAACAAACAATAATTAGGAGAGCTTGTAATGTGACAAAAACTAACAAAAATTAAATACAAATTGTTAGAAAGAAATATCCGCATTCAGTAATTTACATAGACATGGAGTCGTTTTGTAACACGAGAAAATAAAAAGTAAAGTAAAACTTCATACAACAATCATATTTATTTCAAATACTCTCCATTCGACTCCAAGGTCCAAGGACAGGACTTCACTTCCACGTACCCCGCAGATAGAGAAGGAAAACAATGCAGCAAAGAATAAGAAAATAGTAGAACGAGAGGGATATTGATTCAAAGAATGTCGAGGAAGAAGACATAGCCTCCGGTGGATTAAAATCCCGGGTCCTTCCCGGACACACTTGAGTATAGTGTTTAATTGAAGGAGCTCCGCAGTTGCAACAAAAATTATGTCCATAACTGAGATTACTGGTACAAAAAAAGGACAAACAATACTCAGTTAAAAAGATTGAACAATAATCAAGAAACTTAGGTGCATATGCTGATATGATAGTAGCATGCAATGAGATTTATATATAGTGTTTAATCACTAAACATACAAAGTGATGGAACGAAATGGATCTAACTCGTTCCCAGTTGTAAATGCTTCACCGCTACTAGAGGCACCATCTTGTCCAAATGATCCACCTGACATTCCCAACAAAGTAGAGCTTGGCAACTGCAAAATAAAAGCATAGTTTTGCTTTGTAAAGAAACAAAATGAGGACATTTTACATTTCATCAAGTATATATGTAATGGAACTATGTCACGTATCTTGAGTGTTTTAAGAAGAGACATATTAGCAAACCCTGTTTGGACAATGTTGGTGGGATTGACACCAATTACAGTTATAAGGATGCAAAACTTCAGGTTATAGCATGAACAAGCATAGCTACTTGCGGACTTTGGGCTCCCTTAAGGAAAAATCGTCCACAATCTCATAGAAAAAACAGTGGCAAGAATAAATCGATTATAGATCTTACCATAGCATCTTTGCTCTGAACTACATCATTCACTGCTGGACTCTTCTTCTTAGATAAACCTCTTTTACTTATATCTTGTCCATGGCTACCTCTACGAGCAAGATCAATAAAAGACAAACCTGCTTGCCATGCTTCATTTACACCTGAAATGAGAAGACATTTAGCCAAATTTGATTGTGCAAGCAACCTGAACCAAGCAGAAACTTTTAGACCTAGGTAAGCCTACAAGACCAAGGAGGATACGAAAATGCATCAAACATGATAACGAAAATAAAGATTTACTTTAACTAAAGCATGATGGAACCGTAACATATAGGACATTACTATGTTGTGATTACGATAATTTTGAACTTCTTCTGCTCCAGGCGCATAATCAATTGTAGGTATTTTATCAGTTACTATTAAATAGGTTATGTGATGAGAGATCTTTCCGGTAGTTACCACATTAAAAGAGAAGCAAGTACATATAATTTTGGGAACATCTACAGTCATAATCATCAGAGTCGCAATGCAGTATTACTTGACTGTGGACCAGCATTTGGATGAGCAGGACGGATTCTGGAATTTGGTCTAGGAGCTGGCTCCTAAGAGAGAAAACCATTAGAAACATATTTAAACTGAAATCCTGCCATCATCTAGAACATCACAACATATTATAACCGAATGGATTAAGTCACTTACAATATTCCCTGATGGACGAACTGACATTTGTGACCGTTGGTACGCTTGAATGGTCCAGTCATAAACATAATCAAACTGGTATCCTGCAACCAAGTTGTCAATATGGCATTAATGTGACGTAGCCTCTTCTTCCAAAAGCTAAACAGCAAGGGGATGCATATATTTTTCATTAGAACGATATACCTTTTTGTATAAAGAGATCACGGTATATTCTCTTCAAATAAGCATAATCAGGCTTATCCTCAAAACGCAGTGAACGACAGTAATGGAAGTAGGAAGCAAATTCAATCGGATGACCACGACACAGTTCCTGGAGAAAAAATTGAATAAACTCATCAGCTTTATTACTATGTTCGAGACAGATGCAAAGAGAATATCTCCATTTGTAAAGTGAGCAAATTACTTCAATGGATGTTGAAAGTTTCTTTTCTGCAATTCTGTGAAACATTTCTTGTTTGGTTCTAGTTTTCAGACCATGCCATGGAAGACTGCAGAAGAAACAGATAAAGGAGTATCAGATAAGTGACAGAAAGATTGACACACAAATATAAGGAGTTTACCTTCCTCTAAGAAAGTACATTAATACATATCCAAGAGATTCCAAGTCATCCCTTCTGCTCTGCTCTGGTGTGGTCAGTTTAAAAAGAAACTGAGATTCATCAACAACTAGCAAAGTGAACTTAAAAATTAATAGAAAAGGAGCCTCAACAGCACATACCAACACCGAGATGGGAGTTCTTACTAGCATATTTTCCATCTCCAGAAAAGTTTATATTCTCTCTGCACTTATATGTATAATAGTTAGTGTTTTTCTAGCAAGCAGTACTAGTAACCATAATATTGGTACCTTTATGATACCATTAACGACTATCATTTCAGGGACTTAAAATACATGTGAAATTTAGCTTAAGACAAGAAGAAGATGGAGTTCGTAAGTTTGTTATTCTAATCGAAATATATATAAGATTATAAATTTAAAAAGCATAATTAACATATACAAAAAAGTTGTCTAACGTGCCTGTAAGGTATGTGTCTGCCAGTTGTCAAGTCCGAATATTTTTTACTCAGACCAAAGTCTATGATAAAAACCTGCAATAAAGGAAAAGGGAGAATTACTATGAAAAACAAACTTACCAAGACCTTTTACATAACCAACAAGGAAAGAACAAAGTATAAACAAGGACCCTGTTTGCTTCCCTCCCTAATCCCATGAGAAAATTTTCTGGCTCAATATCGCGGTGTAGAAATGATTTAGAATGAATAAGTTCTACACGGTTGATCTGAAACAAGAAATAAGTCAATAGGAGTGGATCAATGGTACAAAACATATGAATCCTATAAACAAGTTACAGCAATTAAAAAGAGATACTTGCCATTTGATCTGCTAGCATGAGAACTGTCTTTAAACTAAATTTTCTATTGCAGTAATGAAATAAATCTTCAAGGCTGGGTCCAAGCAAATCAATCACCAGAACGTTATACCCTCCCTCCACTCCTGACCACCTCTTATTTGGAATTCCAGCTGCAGTAGGTAGGATGATAGTCATTAACAATCACACATAAGAATATAAGAGAAAAGTACGGAGAGATTAATCATTACTTCCTCCCTGTAGAGTTGCATACACCTTTGATTCACGCAGCAACTGAGGATGCTCCGTCCTCAAATTTTCCTAATGATAATAGATGACGTTTCAGAATCAAATAATCTTTGTGGGAAGGGTTACTGGACTGATAAGCACAACATATGATGCACTCAACCAATTCGTGAGATTAGACACATCACATGATCAAGATCAAAATTAGAGCTGTATCATCAGCCTATTCCCATCAAGTTAGAAGTTTCAAATTCTTACTTTGTCTATTAACAACGAAATTAAATCAGCATTGAGGTCAAGTACCTACGCCTTATTTATTTTGTAAGCGAATTGCATGGTAGAGCATGTGCTATGTTACTAAGAAGAGGAATACACTAATGGTTAACCAGATTTCAGAAAGTTAATAGAATCCAAGAGGTTTACTTGAATGTTCTAAAATAGTTCTTAAAAAATCCATATCTTCTCCGATCAACTGAAAGGCTTTGTAATAGAGTGATCTATTGTGCATGGTATCCTTTCGTATTAAGAGTAAAATAAAGAAATCGGGAGCTTTAATGCAATGTTAAATGACCACCTCTCCTAAAACTTAACTCATCAAGATGCTAGTAGATGGACATAACATAACTGGATCATACATTTTCAACAACAGTTAGTTTTTTTATCACATGACCTTCTAAAAAAACTCTGGAACCGACAACATACATTTTATTGTTAACTTCTGGAACCAACACTTGAGTCTCCAAAAAGAAGCATCAGAACATTGTTACAAAATGACATGTTACGAATTTCATCAATATAGGTTTGATATGCAATTCTACTTCCACTAAAATACATCATCCAAAATCGAGTGAACTAACTAAAACTGACAATCAAAAGTCTATACCACCAGCATAAAGATATTTCGAAAGAAAACACTTACGATCTTTATTGCAACTTCCTCGTTTGTCCGGATTTCAGTACCTGCAGGAACAAATCCAAACAAATGCAAACCGACCATATTTATATCTGTGATCCACCAGTAAAACATACATAACAAAAAGAACATTGAAGTTTGACCAAACCTAAATAAATGTCCCCGGAAGAAGATCCATTTGCAATCTTCCTGCCCAAGCGAAACCTGTTGCGAACAGAAGGCTCCATCAGAACAGAAACTTCAGCTGTCAAGTTTCTCTGCTTTAACTTCTACAATAAAAAGGAGCGGGAATAATTGTTAGTTTAGTGGCAGTTGGTTGCAGAGGTTGTAATAAAAAATGCCTACTCCGTACATAACTAAATTTCAACAGAATGAAAAGTCCTCTGTATTTATTAATTTTTTTAAAAATAAAATATATACTCCCTCCGTCCCAGCCGATTCTTTACATGGCGGCTGGGTACGGAGGTCAAGGATAGTGGGTGTAAAGTGGTTGTAATATTGTTAAAATAAATGAAGTAGTGGGTGTAATAGTGATTTTATTGTTAAAATAAGTGAAGTAGTGGGTGTAATAGTGATTTTATTGTTAAAATAAGTTTAGTAGTGGGTGAAATAGTGTAAAGTATTGTTAAAATAAGTGAATTAGTGGGTGTAATAGTATTAAAACTTACTATTTTGGGTAATGTAAAGAAATGGTGGGACGGTCCAAAAAGGAAATTGTAAAGAAATGGATGGGACAGAGGGAGTACTTCAGTTTGTTGTCCTGAATGACACAGATATTGAAGTTGTTCATAGTTTTGAAAGTCAAATTAATGAATTCATTACACTGTTCAACTTGTAATTATAAATTTAGAGATATCCATCCTTTCAGACGAGTTTAGGGTTTGACTTGATTACTTATAATTTTTTATTTTAGTACGTCTTCTCATACATGCGGTAGGGGATAATCAAACTTTGGTTCATGGTCCTCATTTACCATCACATGACACCATCATACATCTTGGTGATTATTTATAATTTAAATTATTTTATTGATATGTCTAAATTTATCTCTTAAAAGTTACTGTAATTAATTTGCTTACATATTTGTTTTCGATAGTTGGCTATCTGAAATTAACAAAATTCGATTGAATCTTATAAATTTAAATTTTAAATTTACCAACTTTGTTGACATATTCCATCCAATTTTATTTTTTTTGAATATTTTGGCTTATAGCATTTTACAATGAGTATCTGTTTATTGACAAATCTCGTGGTAAGCGAGTATCCATTTTTTTTAAGTGTCATTTTTTTATTAGATTTGAATTTTAATTTAAACATTTTTTTTATATTTTCAAGATAAACAAATTTTTTATTTTTTTATTTTTTTTTGTGGGGAATGATAAAATTCATTCATGAAAAGAAACAGATGATACATCTGAAAAGATAATAAAAGCTCATTATCTAGCCGAAATGTATGTTTAACCAATCTAAGGGAACCTTTTATAGGTGTAGCTATACCCTCTAAATAGATGGCAAGAATTTGTTCTTGGTGGTAGGGCAGTAGGAAGTAGCCTTTTCTTTGGCGAAGGGAGCTTGTGACTAAGCGTCTATATCGACATTTATGTATAAAACAATTTTCATGTAGTAACAACTAACAAGGCTTGTTCAAAGAAAACCACGCCCAGTCAAAAGCCGTGTAGACGTATAAGTCTAACTTGAAGGGGCAGCCCCTGTTCCCTTTCCAGATTTTGACATAGAAAGAGATTCCCCCGGAAGTTAGATAATATCAGCTTTATATTCACCAGAAAAGGCCTCGTTAAAAAACCCCACAAGAGCAAAATCCTATGGGAAAAAAACTCAAGCGGTGAAAAAGAGTGCCTACTAAAATAAATAAGTACATCATTTTACAGAAGCCTAAAAATCAAAAGATTAAAAACTTCTTGATTGTTCAACTTGATTCTTCCACTATGATAATCCATAAACCCGCCTTCATCCATCTTCTCACACTTCTTCCAATCAAAATAGGTATCTTGTTGATTCCCTTGAAATCCAAAATTCTATCATTATCCATATTCTCTTTACACTTCTTTCCACCAACAGAAACTGAAAATATCAACACAACATATAAAACTATGTCAAAAAATCATTAATCGAATATATATTAAATAATCATTAATCGAATATACATTAAATAATTAATCAAATAATTTTTTATTTACCTAAATACCTTTGACTACATTTATAATATTAAATGTACCAATTCTCTAAGTATTAATAATTAATAGGAATAGATGGATGAAGGATAAAATTGAAAAGTAAAATTATATTAATGATAAAAAAAATTAATAAATATATATGTTCAAAAAACGACACCGATGGAGGGAGTATAATCTTCGAGAGTCGCGCGACAGAGTCACACATATGTACACTTGTACAATCAAATATGTATCCACGACAGCCATAGTATTTTAAATTTACAGTTAGTTTTATACAGTAGATCTCAAGTTTCCCTAGATTTTTACATTAAAATAAAGTTAAAAAGAGTTTTTCCTTAAAAAAAAACACTCCGCATCATTAGTTGCTGTACTGATCAAATTTTATTTGTAAGTGATAATAGAATGAAACAAGGTTGCTCAAGTCTGGACCGATTGGTAAGACGATAGCTTACTATATGCAGCTGATGAAGTGTTATTTATTGGAGGTGCGGAGGTGATACCACTGGATCCCGAACAAATAAAGCCTGAACTTGACCATGTAACATGGCTTCAACCAGTATCCAAGCCACATTACCATTTTGAAATACCACTGGAGAGTCTCGAAAAGTTTAAGGAAGTCGCATTGGTACTCAAGGCTGGTTTGGTGTCGCTCCTTGAAGAATCTGCACATAAACTAGATATTTCTGACATGGTCTGTGTAATATACTACTTAGATTCTGAATAAAACAAGCAAAATATTTGATATAATAGCAACGATTAACAGCTCAGTCTGATTTATCGAAATGTAAAATGAACACTAACAACTTGCAAGTCAATTCGAGAGGACTGCGCTCTCCCAAACCCTAATTAAAATAACATCAACAATCTTTTTCCATGCCCTATTTCTCCACATCGCATTCTACTTATACCCTCCTGCTGAATTGACGTTTGTGCCCTTTGGTTTTACTGTGAAATCCCAGCCTTGCCCTTGTCTTGTGGATTGACCCTTCTACCCTTCCTGGCATACATAATAAGAGGTCTCGATTCTGCATTGTACATCACATTACTCGGGGCCCAAAGTTTCACCTTGTCCTCAAGGTGGAAGCTAGGAAATCGGGCGTCAATAGAGCTAGCATCTTCCCATGTTGCTTCAAATAATGGCAGCCCTTTCCACTTCACTAGTACCTCCTGCTGTTGAACAGACCCTTGCTTGACTGAGCGAACATCCAGCAATGACTCTGGTTCGACCACCAACTCCAATTCAGAGGTTAAGTGCTCAGGGATAGATGTGCTAGAAGGACGTGGCCCGATCGCTTTCTTTAATTGAGATATGTGAAAAACCGGATGAATCTTACTCATCTCAGGGAGCTGCACTCGGTAAGCTACTTGCCCTATTCGCTGGAGTACTTCAAAAGGGCCATAAAACTTGGCTGCTAGTTTCTCATATGGTCTTCGAGCCAAGGATCGCTGCCTATAAGGCTGGAGCTTCACGTACACATATTCACCCACCTCCAACTGATCATCCCTTCGTTTTTTATCAGCATTGGCTTTCATTTTCTGTTGTGCCTTGAGCAAGTTAAATGTCAAGTCATCGAGAATGGCATCTCGTTCTTGAAGAACTGTTTCCACACTGTCGACCGGCGACTGACCTCTGTTCAAACGAGTCACCAAAGGAGGATCTCTTCCATACAAGACCTTGAAAGGAGTTAACTTGGTAGACATGTGCGGAGACGTGTTGTATGAAAATTCTGCCCAATGAAGCCACTTTGACCAAGACTTAGGCTGTCCCCCTGCAAAGCATCTTAAGTATGTTTCCAGCATTTTATTAACAATCTCTGTTTGCCCATCCGTTTGCGGGTGGTAAGCAGTACTGCGTTTCAAATCCGTGCCCTGGATTCGAAATATTTCTTTCCAGAAGCTGCTTAGGAACACCCTGTCTCGATCGGAAATTATCGATGATGGAAAACCATGCAGCTTCACAATCTCCTTCATAAACGTTGTGGCCACAGTTAGAGCCGTAAACGGGTGTTTAAGCGATATAAAGTGTCCATATTTTGAGAAACGATCTACCACCACTAGTATGGTGTCCACACCATGTGAAACTGGTAATCCCTCAATGAAATCTAGGGTGATATCACCCCATACGCGTGTTGGCACGGGCAGTGGTTGTAACAACCCTGCTGGGACCTGCTGCGATACCTTTTGCCTCTGACAAACGTCACATTGCTGGACATAAACAGTCACATCTTTTCTCATTCCCACCCAGAACAAGTCCGCAGCTAGCCTCAAATAGGTTTTAATATCCCCAGAGTGACCCCCCACCCGTGAGTCATGATATACTCGTAACAGTGTAGGAATAATGCCTGACTTACGAGGAATGACCACACGATCCTTGTATACCAATTGTCCATCACGAATACTGAATCCAGTGTACTCTCTTGATCCCGTCTGTAAATCCTGCCTTATTTGTTTTAACACTGAATCTTGTGCTACCTCAGCATCCAACCTTGACCAATCCACCTGGGGTACTGTCAGTAAAGCCCCCAGTTCAATCTCTGCCCCACTTTTTCTTGACAACGCATCGGCAACCCGATTGGAACTACCTGGCTTGTACTGGACCTCGAACGAGTATCCCAACAACTTACGAACCCACTTTTGATACTCCACTCCGATTTCTCTTTGTTGCATAATGAACCTCAAGCTCTGCTGATCAGTTTTAACCACGAATTTCCTGCCCAGGAGGTAATGACGCCATTTCTGGATTTCCAAACAAATCGCCATGAGCTCTTTCTCATAAATAGATTTGAGTTGAGCTCTAGGGCCTACACTACTAGAAAAACATCAATAGACATCGGTTAAAAACCGATGTCTATGTAAACTTAGAACCGATGTCTTCGCATGTGTAGAGAAAGGTAGGGGTCTTAGACATCGGTTTTTAACCGATGTCTATCGTACTTTTAGACATCGTTTCTGATAAAGAACTGATGTCTGTAGTAATTTTAGACATCGTTTCTACAGTAATATGTCATGACTATCATGTGAATCTTACATTAATACAAGATTTATATCATCTTAAACATATGACATGTAATATAAATCAAGACATAAACATCGAAAAAAATACAGAACTGATGTCCATGTCAACAATTAACATCAGTTCTTAATTGTAACTGATGTCATTGTTTATGTTTAACATCAGTTTCTTAGTAGTGAACTGATGTCTATGTTGTGAATTTACATCGGTTTGTTATTAAGTAACTGATGTATATGCTTCGAATTTACATCGGTTTGTTATTTTTAACTGATGTCTATTGTACGTTATTACATCAGTTTCTTAATATGAAGCTGATGTGTTTCTATTCTTTTTACATCGTTGCATATAGGTGTGCTGTTCCAAAACCAAGACCAAAATCAGAATGGCAAACCAAAACTAATATAACGAAATCAAAATTCCAATATATACCAAAGCCAAATATCGACAACTACATTTCAATTCACATTAAAACTAACCACATAATCCAAACCATCCAAAATATCCAAACTACGTACATCTAATTCATCCAAAATCTAATTCATCAAATATGAAAGTACTACCAAAGTTAGAACTACTACACAAAAACTTGCTATTCCTAGGCCCTGCTTATACAAATTTTTCAATAAGGCGAAGAGTCTCAACTGGGACCTCATCAAGCTCAGCCCTTGAACAAGTTACCATGCGAGTCTTGGCATTCCACTGAAAAGTGTAAACACAAGAAAAATTACAAGAAATGCTACTATAATTATATACCAATTATGCATCGAAGGAAAAACTTATACCTTTTTTAAAAATGACATTTCACTGTCCATTACAATTTCTTTCATGTAGCGCATAACTACATAGCCACATTCAACGTCATCGGGTTGTTTAGGACATCCCTATTTTATAAAAAAATTGGATCAATAACTAAACTACAAATACAACACAGATCCACAAATTTGATAATGTAACTGTTAAGAGAAATAACTCAAACATTGGTTATCTGTTATATCCATTTATAGGTTTATATTACAACTTCATCTGGAAGAGGGGCAAACATTGACCACTATTCGTATCTTGCTGCAGCTAGCTCTGAATGAACACCTGCAAGACAATACAATTTATATCATCAGAAGTCCTGGTGCTAAAATCTTGAGCCGATGTTACTTAATATCAGTTGACGATAGTTTGATCTATAATGAGTGTGTACATATTCTAAAAGGTTTTCTTTACAGGTTTGCACCTAATATCTACCGTAATCCGAGTATCTACTTCCGTGTCATACATTTTTTTTCGAACAAACCCATTGCAGTAAATTTGGCTCAGTCAGAGCTGTGATGGAACTTTTTTAAAATAAAAAACAGAGTGATGTTATAGTAAGTTAGTAACAAATAGTCAAATTACTCATATATTAAGCTGACAGTGCTGCTCCTAATTTTGAGGTAAATGGTAGCATTTATATAAAATACAAACATGATAGCATTGAGGTTTACCAAGTTTAGTGCATAAACTCCAATAGCGAGCTAGCCAGCACCTCTTGAGAACCACCTCTTCCTAAGATTTTGTTACAACATATTAGCATACATTTGAAGAAAGTTATGTATACCACAACCATATTGACCCATACACATACCATCTCTTCTTGACTTAACATACTTCTTTGTGTCATTCTGCAATATCACATCCTCTCTAGGTGGTATATATTCAGCCTTCATATCCACAGCCTAATAAAAAATAGACAATGTCAATACATTAAATATATGCACTTACATTATGTACACTTCATGTGTCTTACTGGACATTTTTAAATATTTAATCAGAAAGAAATAGTGTCACACGCGCATGAGAATCAAGAAGTCATATGAGACCATCATTTTTGAACTGTCTGACGTTGGGAAACTTATGAAGTAAAGCTAGTAAAAAAACACACGCTTTTTTTTATCACGGGACATGTCTGTGATCATACCAGGAGCAGAAGAGTTTCCCTTGATACATTCTGGATAAGATAGACCCTCTGGACTGTTGGAATAAACAAATGCTGAATAATGCTTTTAATTATGGTTTTTGGTAGTTGTTCAATCAGTTGCTGCTGGTTTAAACTCTCAGCCTTGAATCTCAAGCACATATACGCTAGTATTTGCTCCCTGAGTCTGACCGGTAAGTTGTTTCTACTCACAAAGTTCGATGCTGCTTCAATGCTATTTCTCTGCAGAAAAAGCACAAGAGAAGTTCCTGAATCTGAATTGAATTGTAGGCCTAAAGAACCAGACTCACAATATCTTCCAATGCAAAATAGAAGAAAGAAAAAGGAAGCTTACAAATTCCATGGTACGACTAGTGCCTTCAACGACTAAATTTGTCATGTTACCAATGATGTAAGCTGTTAAACCAAGGTTAATGAGCATGTATACGATAATGAAGACCATCTCAGCCGTGTTCACAGCATGGAGATCACCATAACCAACAGTAGTCATGGTGGTGATGGACCAGTACATAGATGAAATGTATCGAATTGCAAGAGGTGTCTCTCTGAAATTTGGATTGGATGTACCTCCAAGTTCTTCCTTCATGAGGATCGAGTTCAGCTAGCAAGTAATAGAGACAACCAGCACAATGTACTGTGAACAAAGTTACCTGTGAAAACAATGAATTAGCCCTGGAGAATTTGCATCAAGAGTCGAGACAAGTAAATTAATGGATGAATTACTGGTAAACAACTCGATCTGTATTAGATATTAACGAGTCGATTAGTTTGTCAGAAAAAAATGGTTCAATTTCTAATATCACAAGATGGACATGAGGTTCATATTTAAAAAACAAAAGGCTATAAAAAATCAAATAGGCGCTACTTACAGCCAGGAGCCTAGCACATCTGATCAATAAATAACTGAATTTGATATCCTTTTCAAGCCTGGATCATCAAATACAATAGAAGTTAAAGACTTTTAAACTGATTACATATGTATTAATGTAGATTCTGTACTATTTTATTTTTTGTTAAACAAATTTTCTCAGGTGTAACACATGAAATGGAACAGTACTGGCTCAGTTAGTAACAATAATATGTTACAAATACCATTATATAAGTTATCGGCCACACTACTATAAATTACGTTCATCACCTGAATCATCAATTTGTAGTTACGAGTCTAAATTATTTTAACTCTAAACTATCCTCAATATGTGTAACTACAAATCAAATTACCTGGTAAAAAATTGTCTAACGCGATGCATATGCCAAAATCGAAGCAAGCCCAGGAGGGAGTAAGGGAGACCAAGATTATGGATGCCGGTGAACAACATTACCACCAGATTGAATGGAATTGTTGAGGCCAAAAACAATTGTAAGATTTAGTGAACTATAATAGTAGTTTGGATTTATACCAAGTTCTATATCAGGTGCATTTAAACAAACAGTCTCACCTCACTGGCATTAGTTCCTAATAGATCAAAGATAAAATTTAGACATCAAGTAACCAAATTCTCTAATTTATCTTGTATGCATAGGAAAATTTATCATATAACAACAAATACCACAATACATGGAAATTTGTGATTGAAGTTGAATCGAAACAATATATACGAGATAATACATGAATCTCCTTATTGCAAGTACCTTTTATCTTTTCTTGGTTCATACTGATTCTCTCCAGGTATCCCAGAATGGATTGGCCCAAGTGATACCGGTACACTTGGGGGTATAATATGAGCAGTCTTAACTCCTGAAATGGGACAGATAGATATGGTAGAACGAGCAGATAAGGGTTGCTCCAAAGATGCAGAAGAAGAAGATGCTCGGAAACCTGATCCAGAACGAGCAGGGAGAGGTTGATCATCTTGTTTAACGGAAGTACTTAACCGAGAAGAGAACAAAGAACGATTTAATTGAGAACAAATACAATTAAAACAACAAAATACAATAAAAAACAAAGAAAAGATTCGAGCAAAGTACCTAGCTAATCGACCAAATCAACCAAACAACGATTACTCCAAGCTTCTTCTTGAACAGGCTCCAAGCTACTTCTTCAACAACCTCCAAGCTCCAAGATCTGTTAACAAATCGAACATTAGTTGACCTAATATTGAAAGGGGGTTTAACGGAGTACAAAAAAATTGAATTAATCGACCTATTATTGAAAAGGGGTTTAACGATTGGAGCAAAGATTACAAGAATCACCTATAATTTGAGCTGGGGGAGGGTTAATTTGACCTAATTGAAGAAAAGAGGGGCTAGGGTTCTTCGATTCTTCAGTCGCCAGAGGGGGTGGATGTCTTCAATTTTTTTGTCTGAGGGGGGGTTTTGTTTTGTTTTGTTTTTTTGTTTTTCACTTTTATTTTTATTTTTTTAAGTATAAAAGTACTGCTGAGCGGGAGTTTTATTTTGGTTAATGGGGAATATTTTGCTAAGGGGGGAAAGGAAAAGGGGAAGCGCGTTTTTTTAAATAAACTATAGACATCGATTTTACATTGAAGTGATGTATTTACTACTATTAGACATCAGTTTAGATTTTACTAATGTTATAGAGACTTTTAACATCAGTGGTTTTTCTAACCGATGTCTAATGTGTGATGTCTATTCCAGTTTTTCTAGTAGTGCTAAGAGTTTACTGAAGAAAGCAACCGGTCGATTCTCTTGCATTAAGACCGCACCAAGGTCGAACCCGGATGCATCAGTTTCCACAGTGAACAACTTGCTAAAATTTGGAAGTACTAGTACGGGTGGGCTCACCATCGCCTGTTTCAACTCATTAAAAGCCACCGTAGCTGCATCCGTCCACCTAAATGCATCTTTCTTAAGTTGTTCGGTTAAGGGCTGGGCAATCTGAGCATACTTGAACACGAACTTCCGGTAATAACCGGTTAGACCAAGGAACCCCCGAAGCTCCTTTATATTCTGAGGTTGTTTCCAGTCTAAAATGGCCTTCACTTTCTCGTCATCAACCGCGACCCCCTGTGCAGATATGACGTGGCCCAAGTAAGCTATCCTTTCCTTTCCAAACTCACACTTTTTTTGATTAACCACCAAGCTGTTCTGCCCTAGTGTTTCCAGTACCAACTGCAGGTGGGAGGCGTGTTCCTCCATAGTGTTGCTGTAGACGAGGATATCGTCAAAAAAAACTAAGACAAACTTCCGCAAGAAAGGGCGGAACACGTCATTCATCAGCGACTGGAACGTTGCAGGCCCGTTCATCAGTCCAAAAGGAAGCACCAGGAACTCATAGTGTCCTGCGTGTGTACGGAATGCAGTCTTATAAGTATCTTGAGGCCGCACACGTATTTGATGGTAACCTGCCTTCAGGTCAAGCTTAGAAAAAACTTTCGCACCATGTAACTCGTCCATCAGTTCTTCAATTACCGGAATCGGGTACTTGTCAGGGATAGTTTATTTGTTGAGCGCCCTATAATCGACGCAGAATCTCCAGGATCCGTCTCGTTTTTTCACCAATAAAACAGGACTAGAGTAGGGGCTGGTAGATGGCTTAATTATTCCTGCAGCTAACATCTTTGCAATCAGTTTCTCGATTTCGTCCTTCTGACATTGGGGATATCTGTATGGTCTTATTCCTACCGGATTTGAACCCTGCTTGAGTACAATAGCATGCTCTCGTCCCCGAGAGGGTGGTAACCCATGAGGAGTATCAAATACTTTCCGGTTTTGTGTAATTACTTGTTTTAGTTCCGCTGGAACGTGTGCATCCAACCCGTCTTTTTCCCCTTCTTTTGGCAATGTTGTTTCCACCACATTCAACTCAATATAGTACCCTGTTTTTTCTTTCCTTAATGTCCTCAACATAGCTTTCAAGGAGATGCGAGATCGTACTAGTGAGGCATCCCCAACTAATGTGATAGTTCGCCCGTCTACCTCAAATTGAATAACCTGCGTCTTCCAATTGCTCGTGACTGTTCCCAGGGTCTCTAACCATTGGATGCCAAGTATAATGTCGGCATTGCCAAGTTCCAGTGGCAACATGTCAACCACAATCTCCACACTCTCATCTAAAATCACCTCCACGTCTTTACACAACCCCTGACCTCGTATAGCCTCTCCGTTGCCTAGTGAAACTCTGAATCCCCCAGCATTCACAACATTCATCCCTAATTCCTCGGCCACCGCTGTGGAGATGAAATTGTGAGTCGCTCCGGGGTCTATCATCACTACCACCTCTCTATCCTTCACTTTGCCCCGGAGTTTCATCGTTTTTGGACTGGACAAACCTATCACGGAGTTTAAAGAAACTTCAGGTCGAATTTGTACCTCATTGACGACCAAGGTTGTGGGAGACAACGTAGACTCACTGCCCGTATACTCTGTTCCGTCATCCTCTTCCTCTTCGATTACTAAGACACTGAGTTCCCTTTTCTTACACCTATGCCCCATTGCCCACTTTTCATCGCACCGAAAACACAAGCCCTTCGCTCTCTTCTCTTGGAGCTCTTTGTCCGTTAACCTTCTCATTTCCCCACCTGCTTTACTCCCACTATACTGTGTAGTTGCTTTGGGTGAGCTCACAGACCCTTGAGACTCCCCCGCTTGTGAGGCCCAGCTTCGAATTGAGGTTGGACTCGACTGTATGCTATAAGTCGTGGAACCACCTTGACTTGGATTTCTATACGACACTGACGAATACTGGCCACTTTTAAAAGAGCTAAAACCTCCTTTTTTCAACCCACTCACCTTATTACGCTCCTCCACCCTCACTGCGATCTCCATGGCCTGCTCAAGACTGATAGGATTCAACAGTCGTACTTCTGCCCTAATGTCCTCCTTTAACCCGTTAATAAACTGCCCCAACATTATATCTTCAGGCACTCGTTCCAGAGGAGCCGCAGTCTCAATAAACTTCCTCCTATACTCCATTACCGTGGCTGTTTGTGTCGTAGCCAGCCATTGTTCACACAGTGTACCCCCTCCAGCTGGGCGGAATTGTCTCAACATAAAAGCCCTCAACTCATCCCACCTTCTAATAGGTCTCCTATTGTTCTCCCACTGATACCACCTTAGTGCATCACCCTCTAATGCCACCACCACGGCCTCCAGTTTCTCTGCCTCGGTTAATCGATAGAAGTCAAAGTAACGCTCAATCCTCAACACCCACCCATCGGGATCAGTTCCCTCAAACACTGGCATATCCAACTTGCGAAATCTCCACCCACCTGTTCCTAATCCACCCATGGCTCCTCCCCCATGGCTTCCCAAAACCCCTGCACTCCCATAATTGCCACTCAACCCAAATCCCCCACCATCAAAACATTGGCCAGCTACTCCTCCAGCACCGCGCACCCCCACTCCTGGTCCAAACCCATCGCCACTCACAAGCACCGCCATCGACCCAGGCATAGTCACGCCCTTGTTAACACTGTTGTCTGGCCTGCTGTTCACTGGGACTTGAACCGCCGGTACTCCTGTTACTGTAGACCGGAAATCTGACTGAAACTTCATTTGTTCCTCTTTCATAGACGAAATGAGAGACTCGTGAAATTCACGAGTTCGTTGAACTCGTCCTTCCAACCTCATCGATAACGCCTCCAAATCTGCCCCCAACTGTTTTGACGCCTGGGCCTGTCCTTCCCTTATCATCTCCGACAACGAGTGATGCATCGTCGCCACGGCTCGATCTACAACCTTTGATACCATCTCACTAACCAACCCTTCCAGATCTGTTAATTTCTCCTCGATCTGTTCAACCCTTTGTGCCACCGTCGGAGGACCCATCTTGGATCGAGAGTCTCTGATACCACTTGTAATATACTACTTAGATTCTGAATAAAACAAGCAAAATATTTGATATAATAGCAACGATTAAAAGCTCAGTCTGATTTATCGAAATGTAAAATGAACACTAACAACTTGCAAGTCAATTCGAGAGGACTGCGCTCTCCCAAACCCTAATTAAAATAACATCAACAATCTTTTTCCATGCCCTATTTCTCCATCGCATTCTACTTATACCCTCCTGCTGAATTGACGTTTGTGCCCTTTGGTTTTACTGTGAAATCCCAGCCTTGCCCTTGTCTTGTGGATTGACCCTTCTACCCTTCCTGGCATACATAATAAGAGGTCTCGATTCTGCATTGTACATCACAGTCTAACATGCCAATGAATACTTCTTTCGGTTGAGGTGCCTAGGACTTGATTATCAGGCCTTCCACGGTGAAGTTTCCAGGTTGATCAAGTACTATCAGGATCTTAAAGAAGCAAAAAACAACACATTGACTTATTATGGAAATAATGTGGTTAATGCTGATGATGCCAAGGAGGTACTACTCAGAGCTGAAAGCAACTTGATAAGTGCTCAAACTATACATAATTTGACAAGAACAAAAATCGAAGAGCACACAGTGATATTAGGCAGGCTTTAGATGGAGGCGGCCCTGGAAAGAGATAGACTTTTGGCTTTGACAGCCGAGAGGGATCGCTGTGATGAAGCCTATTTGCTTGCTGAACATGATGTTGAAGAGACTGCTGCCAGACTGAGGGGATCAAAGAGCGAAATGATGTTGCTCAAAAAGAAATACGGAAGTCACTTGATCGCCTGCAGGACCTTGTGGGAAAGTAGCAGAGAAGAATTCCACCGTGTTGCTTATTACGAGTAGGCATTTAGCTTTTTAGCTGCAATTTAGATATTTCTGGGGTACTTTGGGGCTTAAAATTTGTAAAGTTTGAAACTGTGTGTTAATGTTTTGTGAAATGCTTTCGGAACTGTAAAATGCTGACATTTATGTTATGATATTATGTGGAAAAGCCTTTATTATCTTTCCTGTTAAATATTTTTAAGAATAATGTAGAATATAAAGATTAAGCACCACATAAGAACTGGTGCAAAATGCAAGTGCATGCATTAGCTTTCATTTACAGAAACATTATTCAGCATGACGAGGCTACCCCGTCAGTGCATTAGCTTGCATGGGATCTAATACATCTGAAAGTCATGGCAATTTCCCGTTCCTGTCGAATGTAAATTCATATAGATATACACAGGCCACTGTCTTTCTAATCCATGTTATGGATCTCAAATTACAAATATTATATGCATGTAAAAAAAATGAAAGAGAATTCCCTTTCAAATAGATTTTGCATCATTCGTTTCTGTACAAATCATGGAAAGAGATTTTTTTTTTTTTTTTAATACAAAGATAACAAGGGGGATACTACGAGTTTGTGCACTGATCAATGATCAGTAGTTTGATTACTGTCTAGTAAAATAACTTGTACAATGGCATGATTTAATGCTTGCACTTGGTACAGTAGTGGTTAACTAAAGGAGCTCCACAGTTGTAACAGAAAGTGTGTCCACACCTGATATTATTCATATATCAGCAATACCGCTTAACAATTAAACGTAAGGAAAGAATGTAGATTGTAAAGGAGAGAGTAATGGAAAAACAGTCAGATGTGATGCACACCTGCATTTCATAAACAAGCAACCTTCAGACCTTTCCACGTAAAACTTGCATTTCGGACAACGGGTCCATCTGTTTTTCTTAGCAAGTTGCATGAGCATAATATCACCGCTTTCCCTCTCGTTTTTGTGCAACTTCTGGAACTCCCCACACTTTATGCCAGAATGCCAAGGAACCTTACACTTGGCACAAAATAATCTCCGGCAACTCGGACATTCAGATTCCACAATACCGTTACTATCAGCATCTTGTATCAAAGGTTCAGAGCAATCCTTGAAGGGACAATAGAATTTAGAAGAGACTGATATCAGAGCCTCACATAAAGCATCCCCCCATCTATTAAACACCTCCGGAGGCAAAATGGACTGGCAGTATTCAGGCCGCAAAACACCTTTACAACCTGAATCAGGGCAAGGAATTTGGGTAATGTTGAACTGTAGCTTTAAAGCCACATACTTGTGAACACAATCAGAACAATAGCAGTGACTACAACCCTTTATAGGAAATGATTCCTTAAATGGTTTAAGCTCCACACAGATTTCACACGTGAAAAATTGAAAGACCAGGTCATCACTTGAATCATCAACAGTGATGGTATTATGAGGATCTAACTCGATCCCGGCACTAGAGGTGCCAGCTTGTCTAAATAATCCACCTGACTGTCCCAAAGAACTGGAGCTTGGCAACTGCAAATTATATCAAAGCGTCGTTTTTGTTGAGGAAGAAAACGAAATATTACACTTTCAATAAGTACATATACGTAATAAAGCTATTAAGACTTCATTGAATGTTCTAACATATAAACGGGTTAACAAAGCCTGTTTGGACAAGGTTAACAATGATCATGAACATAACTCAATTGATAAAAAAGAATAAAAAGAAAAAGTCAGTTCAGCACGCACAACTGCTATCAAACTTTGACTCCCTCAAGAGAAATTAACCCACACTCAAAAGGAAAAACAGTGGCAAAAAAACTAAAATTAGATTCTACCTCTGCATCTTTTCTCTTTACTAATTCATTCACAACTGAAATCTTCTGCTTAGATGAACCTTTGTCATTTATGTCTTGTACAAGGCTGCTTCTACGAACATGATCAACAGGAGACAAACTTTCTGGCCTCACTTCTTTGTCACCTGCAACGAGAAGACAGTTGCACGAATTTGATTGTGCATGCAACATAAACCAAGCATACCATGTAAAACCTAGGATTGTAAGCCTACAAGACCCAAGGAGGATAAGAGAAATAACTAAACATGATGATGAAACTAAAGAACTTCTTTAACATAACATAAGTTTGATTGAACGGAAATAGAGAAAACTGTTGTAAGAGTAACAGAACCTCAGCATCAAACATCACTTCAACTGTTGACAGATTAGCTTGGACCAGATGCCCATGTTTTCTAAAAATGAAATCACTTCGGTCAACTTCTCTCTATGAATCAATAACAATGATGAGAAAATAATGAAGTTCCCCAACCAAAACTATGTGGTGGTGATTACAATACTGTGAGCTTCTCTTGGTTCAAGCTAATAATAAGTTCCATTAGTCTATTACTTGTACTAATCATTATCAGTTAGGTTTTCTGGACTCCGATGAATCTCTAATGAGATATCTTTCTAGCAGTT
This sequence comes from Kitagawia praeruptora, assembly GCA_037693485.1. Taxonomy (NCBI): domain Eukaryota; kingdom Viridiplantae; phylum Streptophyta; class Magnoliopsida; order Apiales; family Apiaceae; genus Kitagawia; species Kitagawia praeruptora. The sequence continues at coordinate 121,988,804 of CM075346.1, read as the reverse complement.
ACCACATCAATAAAGAAGCAAGAACATTAAGTTTTCAAGAACATCTACCGTCATCTATAACCTTTTTTAATAAGTGAAACCCTCTTTTAAATGGTACTTCGGTACCAAATTTGGTTTCACCCTTATATTTTGGTTCCACCCCTAAATTTCCATTTCTCCTAGGACTATATTATTTTTTAATAAAATAATAAAATTGTTGGAATCCTAAACAATTACAATTCTTTTATTATAAACCTTCTTAGTTACAAGAATAACGTATTTCATAAGAAAAATGTATGTCAATCAAAATAATAAATTAATGATCAATTTAAATTAATTCTCTTGGCCCGTGCTTCGCACGGGTTATCATCTACTATTACATAAAACACACACTGCCAATGTACCTGAATGTAGGTCCACATTTGGATTAGCAGTCAGGATTCTGGAACTTGGTCCAGCACTTGGCTCCTAGCACAGAAAAAACCATCATTTAACACAAAATAGAATTTTTTTTTTTTTTAAAAAAAAACAGCTAGAAGCTCATCATATTATGCCACGTACTAGAGTCCTGATTGGAGCAGACATTTTTGACCTCTGATACTTCAGAATGATCCAATCAAAAACATAGTCAAACTGGAATCCTGCCACCAAGTTGAATATATTGCACAACGTAAAATTCTTCAAAATAATAGACAGCAAGAGACGATATTTTTTATTTAGCAAAAAAAAAAAAGAGACGATATTTTTTATAAATACGTCAAGAATTACTAGATACCTTCTCGTATAAAGAGGTCACGGTATACTCTCTTCAAATAAGCATAATCAGGCTCATCCTCGAAACGAAGTGAACGACAGTAATGGAAGTAGGAAGCAAATTCAGTAGGATAGCCATGACATAATGCCTGGAAGCAATACTGGAAAAATATTATCTTTGTTCTGGTCTAACCACATGCAAGTAATATCTCCAATTGAAAGTACGCATATTACCTCAACGGATGTCAATATTTTCTTTTCACTAATTCTCTCATACTTCTCTTTTTTTGTTGTAGCTTTCAGACCCTGCCATGGAAGACTACAGAGAAAACAAATTGAGTATCAAATAGGCAACGAAAATCAAAAAGTTGGAGAGCTATGTATGTGGGATTGTCACCTTCCTCTAAGAAAGTACATGAGAATGTATCCAAGAGTTTCCATGTCATCCCTTCTGCTCTGCTCTATACAGTCAAAATTAGAAATAGAAAGTTGGGAACAATTGTACTGAGATTCACATCAACTAGCAAAATCACCCAAACTAATTAACAGAATTTTAGCCGTAACAATGCATACCAATACCAAGATGGGTGTTCATACTAGCATATCTTGCCGTCCCAGTCAAGTTTTTATTCTCTCTGCAGTTTCATGCCCATATGTATTAATAATATATAATGGTAATCGTATTTAGAAACTATAATATTCATATATAGCAAGTAGCAACTAAACAGACAGGATGAAAGTGTGTATACATATGAATGTTTTACAGCACACCAGACCAAAATGTTATTTAGTCCGTTAAAGATGTTATAAACGACGGACTTAAATTTGTTAATCTTTTCAAAACAGTTCCAAGATCAGGAGTATAGAAAGCATAGAAACATATATGAACTCATCTCACCGGTAAGGTATATGTTCGCGAGTTAACAAGTCTCTGTACTTTTTACTCAGACCAAAATCTATGATGGAAACCTACATTGAACAGGGAAATTTACTATGAAGCATAACTTGCAAGAAGTTCTAATAACCAACAAGCAAAGCATAAAGTATAAACCAGGACCTGACTTGATCGCCTTTGTAATCCCATGACAAAATTATCTGGCTTAATATCACGGTGTAAAAACGATTTAGAATGAACAAATTCTACACGGTTGATCTGAAACAAGTATAGAGGTAAAAAAGTGGATTATCAATACAAAAAAGGAAATCATACTCGTAAACAGATAACAAAACACATTGCAGAAAATAGAAAAGATACTTGCCATTTGATCTGCTAACATGAGAACTGTTTTTAAAGAAAGTTTTCTACCACAAAAGTTAAACAAATCTTCAAGACTAGGTCCAAGCAAATCCATCACCAGAACATTATAATCTCCCTCCACTCCAAACCATTTGATATTTGGAATTCCAGCTGCAGTAATTAGGATTATAGTCGGTAGTCAGTACAACCACATAAAAGATGACGAGACAAGGAGGAACAAGGGAGCAACAGAAAAGAGAGATTAATCATTACTTCCTCCTTGTAGAATTGCATACACCTTCGATTCATACAGCAACTGAGGATGCTTCGTCCTTAGGTTTTCCTGATGATAACAAACGACATTTTAGATTCAAAAAACTGTGGAAACGATTATTACCGGCACGCAGACACTAAAAATGAAGTGATCATCAGCTCATGAAACTAGATACATATCAGATTTAAATCAAAGCTGTATTAAAGAATGCAATATAAGTACCACCTGATACTGCAATATTATCTGCATTTCAATGTAAAGTCCAAATTATTACTTCGTTTTATCACAATGACTTCAACTCAGGATCATTCTCAATTGCACCAAGTCAAGGCTTAAAGAGTAGCAGCAAGTCCAATGCATAGCTATACTTGGTTCTATAGCTACAATATAGAACTAGATCCACAAAATCATCAATCTAAAGATAGGAATAGTGATCCTTCCCAGTAAAAAGGATGGAAACATATTTGCTGGATGAGTTTTGACTTAAATATAATACAACCATATTAGCATTAGCATTGGAGGACAAGTTCTGTTTTAGCACCATATGTCACTTTTAGAGCCAAAATATAAGCAATGACTATCGCATATTAGCACTGGACTTGCTTTAAGTACTTGCACTGCAGAACATGTGCAATGTTACCACCTGGACAGGAATTAAGAATACGATAATGTTCAACCACAATCCAGAATGCTGAAGGAAAATATGTAATGGACAGCATAAGGTAAACAGAACTTATCTTCATAAAGAAAAGTTGTTCAAAATCCATAAGCGAATAATCATGCATAGTATTCTTTCGTATTAAGAAAAGGTATGAACCAGACTTTCTTTTTCAAATTAGCCAACGACGAGTGAGGAGGCAACTGTACTTTTTTTTAACCATGTAGTTCCCTAAAAGAACTCTAACCCGTTCTTTAGTCTCCATATCAGAACCGAAGAACAAAGTTTCTAAATGATATATGTCTTACGGATAATTCCATCTATATTACTACTGCATAAGTTGAGCAGTGTGGATTTAGCAACAAACGCATTTTTACTACATTTACAACATTAGAAGCACCCAGCACCTCATCAAAAAAAAACCTATTAAACTAACTAAAACTGACAAAAAACATGTACTGCCAAAACAAAGATTTCATCAAAAGCAAAGTACTCACAAGCTTGACTGCAACTTCCTCATGAGTAGCAGTATTAGTGCCTGCGGAATAAAAAGCTCGGCCGATAAAACTCATTTGTAATCCACCAGCAAAGCATAAAAAATATAAAGAGATTTGAGCAAACCTGAATAAATTTCTGCAAAAGTTCCACTGCCAATCTTCCTGCCCAAGCGAAACTTAAAGCCAACACGAGGCTCCATCAGAACTATAAACTCCCAATATCAATACAACTGATACAAAATTCAAAGATAAAAAAACAAGCCTGGTGGAGTAACCAAACGATCTAGTTTAGTTCTTTCTCTAATTCTCTCTTTAAATATGTGTGTGTGCGTGTGTGTTTATTTATATATAACTATATGACAAGGAACAAATATAAACTATATAACCACCAAGGTCAACTGCAATCTTCACCAGCAAATTCTTTTGATGTGGATTCCCTGGTCAAAGTAGTTGAATTTTCACTTCACCAATGCCGTACTTTCCCTCGAGCATTTACTGGTCCGATGTAGGCTAACAATTTTTGTTTTGTAATGTAAATTTCAATTCATCAAATCATAATTCCCCTCGAGGCTTACTATTTCAAACCTCAGTTGTATTTCACCCAGTTTGCGCACAGATTCAACATGCTGAATTCAGTTGAATTTAAACTGAATGTACTGAATTTGTTACGTTATAAAAAGTTTTTAGCAAGCAAGGACCCTGTACAAGTAAATGTACGGATTTCTATATAAACTTATGTAAACATAAAAATATCCTTCTTTAACTTGCATAGGTAGATAATCTTAAGGACTAAGATATGTTTATCTAATGGGTAGAAAGAGCAGTGATGTTTCTTGCTTGACTTATGTTAATATAATGCAGAAGTACTGATAATCTTGTGTTCTCTTTGGTATTTGGTATAATATGTTGTGATAGAAAGCCTACTTCTTAATAGTATGAACAAGTCTTCAGTTACTAAACAACAAAAAAATAAAGGATAGAAAGTCTTTCGTTGCTTCCACTGATTAGTATACAATATACAGACACACACAAATTGTAATTCACAATTTTGAAAGTCAAAGCTAATTATTCCATAATATACTTGTATGTTAAAGCCAGTTAATTTAATTAATATTTACTTATCCTAACACCTATAATAGTAAATTAAATTATTCTTAGACAACAAATGACCTTTTCAACATTTTCATATACAATATTGAAATATGGGATATATTAAGTACAATGATCATATTAGCTAACGTGGAAGCTGCATGGCATCTATGTTGTTCACATGAGAATGTCAAACAATTATCTGTTCTATTTTTATCATTTTAGAGAGTATACATCATTAGTACATTACCTGGATAGTTACAAGAGAAGGTAAAAAAACCCAGCTGGGTCCGACAGAAACTAAGATTTGGAAATAATGAAAGGTTTTGGAAATTCTGAAGTCTGAAGACTCTAAACTCACAGGCCTAATTAAACAGAAGAAATCGGTAATAGACTGATAGTAAATACCTCATCATAACTATAACCAAGTCTCCCACAAAAGCTACTGACATATATATAAATCCAAACCCTCTCCCTTATATTCATTCCTATGTCCCCATTCACAAGCTATGCATAGATATAGATACACCCATGTGTATGGGGTTGGGGAATATACATGAAAGGGAACATATAAAGAGTTAAGACTAGATTGAAATCCCTTGATGCATGGCTATATAAGTTCTTATTTGACTACCATAAATCCACCAGAGGATCATATACACATATCATTACGATATTACACCAAGTATCAATAGGGAGTTTAAAAAAAACTATCTGCTCTGGACCATTACACCAGGGTCTATCTAGCTCCCTTCTCATCTGCATGAACAATTACAGAAAACATTTTAGCTCAGCGAAATTGAGATATTGTTGTTTTATACCACATTAATGAAATTAAAATTATGTTGGTTATTTGCTGAAAGGCACTATTACTTAACACGATCTAATAAAATTTATGATCCAGTAATATACTATTACTAATTAAAAAAAAAAAAGCAAAATGAGTTTTTTTTTCAATATTGTGTATTTTTTTTTTATAAATTTGGGCACTCTTATTTGAATCTCCATTAAAATTCTTACAATGTCAAAGTTTAGGCTTCATAAAAACTACAATATGTGGCCAATATGATAATCTAATTTCATCGTGATTGATTTGTAAGTTCTAGCCTAACTCTACGTGCATGTATCTGTAAGCAATATAAGAACATAATGTTCTGAAGATCGTTTAGACATGAAATCAATGCAAGAGAATTGTTCCATTGGAACTAAGAGCTATATAAACTAGTAGCATTTTGGTCATAATTATTTGCAGGGAATCAAATTAGCACCTACCAACTTTCAATGCTTGCACTTGGTACAGTAGTGGTCAACTAAAGGAGCTCCACAGTTGTAACAGAAAGTATAGCCACACCTGAGAGTATTAACAAGAAAAATTGAAAAGACAAGATTGCATAGCTGAAGAAAAAAAAAGAAGCAGATCAAGATGCAAGTTAAAAGGTATCAAAAAAGAGCAAAAACTGCCTATTTATCAATATCAGAATAGGACGGAGTTCTCATACAACACAATTGATATTTGATAATCATATCATAGTGTACACATTTCAAGTTGCTGGTTATGACAAAGCATTCACACCAAATCCCCCCCTCCCCTCAAATATATAGTTTAGGATGTTTACAAGTGTCTAATCCGTTAATGATATGGAATTTTATGTGAAAATAAGTGCAAGTCCAAGGGTTCACTAAGACACTACTACTACTGCAACATATAACACAAGAATCATACATAAACAAAAATTACAACTTTAGATAATGTGAGAAATTTACAAATACTAATGAAAAAGAGTACGCAACTAAAGCTAGATATAAACCTGCATTTGATAAACAAGCAACCCGAAGACCTCTCGACATAGAACTTGCACCTCGGACACCTACTCCACTTCTGGTTCTTAGCAAGTTGCATAAGCAATATATCCTCTTTTTCCCTCTCATCCTTATGTAACTTCTGAAACTCCCCACACTCTACACCAGAATGCCAAGGAACCTTACACTGAGCACAAAACAATCTCCGACAAAACGGACACTCCGATTCAACAATGCCACTAACATCATCATCCACGATCAAAGCTGCAGAACAATCCTTAAAAGGACAGTAAAATTTTGCTGAGCCTAAAATCAAAGCTTGACACAATGCATCACCCCATCGATCAAACACCTCACGAGACAACACAACTCGACAATCCTCGAGCTCCAAAACCCCTTTACAACCCGAAACAGGACAAGTAATCCTAGTCACATTTTCTTGAATTCTTGAGTCCACATACTTACAAACACAATCCTTACAATAAGAATGACAACAACCCTTTATAGAAAAAGACTCATCTAACAACTTATCCTCCACACATATCTCACATACGAAAAATGCAATAACCGGGTCATCATCCGGGTCAAAATCCGGGTCAAGAATTTCAACAGTCAAATTTTTTGAATTTGAAGACTCACCCACTTCATAAACTGAAGTTCCCTTATTGGGTCTTGACACATCAAATGGGTTTATGATCTTAACATCAAATTTATGATCTGGGTACTCATCAAGATCAACAAAGTGTGTATTTTTTATATTCATAGAAGCCATAATAGCTTGTTGCATGTAGTAATTTTCAACAGAAATAGCAGTGTCTTTATCAGTACCTTTGTTTGTAGGTAGAGATGAAGAGAATGAGTGTAGTATTGTAACTTCATCATCAACATCATCAGAGACATTGATGATTTCTTGTAGAGGTTTTGGAGTAGTGTTCATGATTGATGAGTTGTGTAAGAATGTATAAAGTTGTATGTTTAGTTGATTGTGGGGGGTTTATATATGGAAGTAGAGTAACATGAGAAAGTGCAAGTGTGAATTGAGTCTGTAGTTGATAGTTGTGTAGTAATGAGAAGACAGAAGAGGAAAGGAAGGGTTTTTGAGAGAGTTGCCGTTCTCGATAAAAGGGTACGAACTTTTTGGTACAAAACTTTATTACTATAATTATTATTATTACTACTAGAATGTGTGCCCGCTGCGCCGGAACTTGTAATGTAAAATGTTTTTTTTTAAATTTATTTTGAAATAACTTTTCACTAATGGGTTTCAAGTCCCAGCGGATAACCTTAGGAGAGAACCCTGAGGTTAAAACATGTATAATACAAATGAGAGGGTATTTATGTAAATGATTGAAAAAAAAAAAATTATAATTACAAAAATGTTCCTGCGGGGCCTTTACTTTATAAGTAGAAATATGTTATATCCTTAGGAGAGTAACCTCAGGCCCATTTTTCTCTTTCACTAATTACTCATCTATACTATACTATTATAAGCAAAACAAGGTATATTTGGTTTGGTACTCTTTTTTTGGTCACTCTTTTTTGGTACTCTTTTTTTGATCACTTTTTGGTTTGGTTAAATCTCTATTATTAATAAAATTCAAAAAAAAAAACACACATAGCCTAAATAATATGTATTAATATTAATATGCACCACATACACAAATATAATAATTCAAAATACAACTATAATAATTCAAAATATAAGCAAAACAGTGTATATTTGGTTTGATATTCTTTTTTTGGTCACTCTTTTTTTGTACTCATTTTTTGGTCACTCTTTGATTTGGTTAAATATCTATTATTAATAAAATTAAAAAAAACACACATAGCCTAAATAATATGTATTAATATTAATATGGACCACATACATAAATATAATAATTCAAAATACAACTATAATAATTCAAAATAAATAATTTTAATAATATTTATATACATGGGATTATAAAGTTATAAATCATTTTATTAATAAAAATATATATATACAACTTAAAACTTTAATAATAAAATATAATTAAAATATAATAAAATATAATAAAACAGGGTATATTTGGTTTGGTACTATTTTTTTGGTCACTCTTTTTTGGTACTCTTTTTTTGTCACTCTTTGGTTTGGTTAAATCTCTATTATTAATAAAATTAAAAAAAAAACACACATAGCCTAAATAATATGTATTAATATTAATATTCACCACATACACAAATATAATAATTCAAAATATAAGTAAAACAAGGTATATTTGGTTTGGTACTCTTTTTTTTGTCACTCTTTTTTGGTACTCTTTTTTTTTTCACTCTTTGGTTTGGTTAAATCTCTATTATTAATAAAATTCAAAAAAAAAACACACATAACCTAAATAATATGTATTAATATTAATATGCACCACATACACAAATATAATAATTCAAAATACAACTATAATAATTCAAAATATAAGCAAAACAGTGTATATTTGGTTTGATACTCTTTTTTTGGTCACTCTTTTTTTGTACTCTTTTTTTTGTCACTCTTTGGTTTGATTAAATATCTATTATTAATAAAATAAAAAAAACACATAGCCTAAATAATATCTATTTATATTAATATGCACCACATACACAAATATAATAATTCAAAATACAACTATAATAATTCAAAATAAATAATTTTAATAATATTTATATACCTGGGATTATAAAGTTATAAATTATTTTATTAATAAAAATATATATACAACTTAAAACTTTAATAATAAAATATAATTAAAATATAATAAAATATAATAAAATAGGATATATTTGGTTTGGTACTCTCTTTTTTATCACTCTTTTTTGGTACTCTTTTTTTTGTCACTCTTTGGTTTGGTTAAATCTCTATTATTAATAAAATTAAAAAAAAACACATAGCCTAAATAATATGTATTAATATTAATATGCACCACATACACAAATATAATAATTCAAAATACAACTATAATAATTCAAAATAAATAATTTTAATAATATTTATATACATGGGATTATAAAGTTATAAATTATTTTATTAATAAAAATATATATACAACTTAAAACTTTAATAATAAAATATAATTAAAAAATTTACAAGCAACCGTGCATCGCACGGGTTATAGGCTAGTTATATATATAAGCTCAAGAGTAGATAACCATATTTTAGGGTTGGTAATTGAAACTTTGAAAGTGAGTGTCGTTACCTTGTAGATTAATGTTTCTTATTTAAAAAATTATATAAAAACATAAATATATTAAATGTTATATAGATAAGTTCTGTCCATTTTTTTTTTATTTCTTTTGTGTTTCGATGTTATAATTTTTGTTTGATATAAAGTTATATATATATATATATATATTTAATATATTGATTGACCCTTCTTTTTAGTTTTTATTTTAATTAAGCACACATAATAAAACTTTTTCACCACATTTCAAAAAGAAAATAAAATTTTTCACTAAATCTGTCGACTAATGAAAAAATCAAAATTTTAAAATAAAGATACATTTAGGAAAAAGAAGAAACTCCACTTATTTTCTCCTCATTTTTATATTATTTTATTTAGTAGAATGGAACATATGTCCACTGTGGTTATCATTTTTCCAGCAAAATGTTGTTTTCTAATAAAAGATAAGCTGAAATTCTTTTATTATTGATATTTTATATATTTTTTATAGATAGCTTTGTTTAAAATTTGTATTTTTAAGAGAACTCATGTTACTTGTCTAAATAAATTAGATCTCAAAATATAAATACAATTTTACAATATATGTTTCATAATTGGAAGTTTTAATAACTTACAATTTTATCATTTTGATATATATAATTTTCTTAAATATTATATTTATTAATTTAATGGATTTTTTTAAAAAAAATAAGTTTTTCAACTAAAAATTATACTTTTTGCTATGACTTCTCAACAGATACCACTCGACTTTGAATTCATAAAAAACTTAAATTTTGAATTCATAAAAAACTTAAATTGTTGTAAACATGGTTCATTTTCACAAAGTGAAAGATTAAAATACTGATCCACATCATATATTTAAGATATTAACATGTCTCAATTTTGTAATTTTTATTAGTGTTTATTTTTTTGTAATAGTTTTCAAATTAGAAAATGTGGTTCAAGGTTTAACTCTTGATGTATAGACTTTTCTATAATTTAAAATTATTGAGAACAAAATCTCAATGTATTAACTTTTTTTTATAAAAAGTTAACATTTTTTTTTGGGATTAACAGAGCATAAAACTATGAAAAGAAATAGGTTAAGCTTGGAGTCCATACTTCATACAATCACAGGATTGAACATGACAGACAGGAACTAAATGGAGAAACCAATCACATGAACTAACTTAACGAAGAACTACTGCTACCAATACTGAAATAATGGATAGAATTCGGACACCAGTCTAAGCAGCATTTTCGTCGACCCATTCCTCAAACTTTGCCAACTGAAAAATTAATTCCTCTATGTCCATGAGCTCTTCAACTGGTTCCATAAGCACATTCCACGACCAACTGCTACTCATTATTCAACTAAAATGATATTAAAACAAACTTAATGAGTTGTATTAAAGTTAGGTGCAGTATAAAAGTTTACATTTAAAGAAAGCAATGGACTGTAAAGAAATTATTACAACATTTAAGTCATAACATGTTTAAAATTTATTTTCTACAACTTCATTCACTTATTTCTTTATCCTGCAATCACTTTCATCTCTATATATCTTCATGAGCTTTCTCTGCTCTCTACTGTTGCTTTGTCCTCATTTGACACAACATTTATAACATGCAAAATTGCGACTAAAATCCAATTTCCTAGTTTCTTAGACAATTTTCCTATTTCCTACTACACCTTGCTTCACATGTTAGCTTCACATGTTATACATGAACAATCCTTCAACATAAATTTATACCTTAATCAATATCCTGTCATATTTAACAATCTCTAGTTCACAATCTCTACAATAATATATTTACTTTACAAATATATGACATTAACTTTAGCATGAGTTTTTAAAAATATACTCTTCCCACAACTGTTTTTGAATAGCTGAATAACCTGAAATAAATCAATGAGTATGCATATGATAACTGGCAAGAAACTGGAAAGCAAAAGCTAGTTCATATCATGCATAAATTTCCTACATCACCATACTGGATATGACATGTAATACCTCAGGGATGTTGTGCAGAGCAATGGCCAGTGCCAAATTCAGACCAACCTGGAGACCCTGCAATTTGTTATTTGTAAAAAAATTAAAGAATATAGGACCAAAAGATGTCAGCTATTCACTAACAGTATTTAAGTCATTGCCATTATGCTTTTTTGATATTAACAGGAATGACTGAAAATTAGTAAATGGGGTCCTCTGTAACACATGGTAGCAGAAAGACTATAGAACTTAGACATGACCTTTCATTTTATAGACTATCACACAAAGCCACCACTAAAAAATTATAAAGAACACAAAGGAAGTTCGTTAGGGTCTACCACAAAGGAAGGAAAGATTACCATCACCAAGGTACCTCAGCATTTATATGTTGATCATCATTTTACAATCCGATGAAGTAGATTACACACCAATTATCATAAATAAGAAATGTAAAAAATATATTATACATTCTTCAGATAACACAAAAAACATGCTTACTTATTTGTGATTAATGGAGTATTCATCTTAAACATTGCCATCCTTCCTAAAAGTTTAACTTGGCTGGAAACATTTACCTTCTATCCTTCCTAAAAGTTTAACTTGGCTAGAAAGGAGTCACCATTGTTTATTTGGTACGTTTAGCTGCAATAAACATTAAAGAGTTCTGTATGATACCAAAAGATCATATTAGTATATGAAAAGCATACCCAGGTTCATTAATGGAGAGGGTTCTTTCTAAGCTAGGTGCACAACAACTATCAAGAACTTAACTATGAAAGTATTGCAATCGAAAATCAATCGTTCTTAATTACAACATACTGGCATCGAAGATCAAATTTTAATTGAACTTTGTACCTAAGAAACTTAAAGGTTTAAACAATTGAAATGTTTTCATTCACAACATGCCAAAAAAGATAACTAATTAAAATTGGTTAGTTGTTAGTAACAACTACAATAAGTATATACATCCCAAAATCATATGTAGTTGATTATCTTACTCTTCTTTGCTAGCTTCCAAGAAGCATCATCTCCCTCCTCGTTTAGATTTGCATCATATGTATTAGATTGTAAATAACAAATCTCGAAAGAAATTTGCATATACATCCCAAAACTAAAATCATTAACAATATATACTTACAAAGTATGGAATTTATCAAACATCTATACTACATTAAATCACCTGATTCACCATTTTAATGTCATATAAACATATAAATCATACATTCTTGAAAAATTGAATTAAAATCATTAACACAACATATAACTTACATTCAATATTGAGACTTCAATATTGTTGTTATGTGTTCCAGATTTTATGGACCTAGTAAAGCTCGTACATAATCAATTTCCCTGCACACGAAAAATGTAAAGAGTAAAGGTTAACAACACTTGATGGATATAGATTACAAACAATACAATAAGAGAGTAAAAATATCAAACAAACAATATCATAATTTCTTAGCAATCCTTCAATAACACAGTCAACACTGACAACGGAATCAAAAGCCTGAAAAAACACAATCATAATTGGAATCAGACTCAATAAATAATCGATTACAAAGAATAGATACAAGAAAACAAAGAATAGATACAACACTTAAAAAGAATGAAAATTCTCTCAGGAATATAAACAAACACGTGATATGCATATATTTATATCAAACTGAATAAGACATAACACTTGATTGTATATTTTCAATCTGGATCCTCAGAGAAGACACAACACCATCATCTTTCAAATTACAAATAACAAAAACCTGACGTTATAATCTCCAAACCATACTAATATCGTTCTGAAAGAGTTAAACAACAAAATTTTAGTGATAAATCTATGTATATCACAAAACACAATCAAACAAATCCCAAACGATAACAAACAATAATACTAAAGAGAAGATTAAATGATAAATTAGAAATTACATAACTGAGAATTAATGGAAACATATAAAAGAGAGAATACAAATTCAATTTGAAACTGAGAGAGAGATATACATAGATATGTATATAGTATTGATTTGAATTTTTCGGAAGAGTAGAGAGAGAAATTCAAAATTGTAGTTTTGAAATTCCATTGAAATGGTACATAAACTGAAGAAGAGATAATTTTTTTAAATTTTAAATCATTCTTACCAAGCTTCCACTGTAAGCTTGTAAAGTAGTTGTACGTAAGAAGAGAATGAATGGTTGTAATTAACTAACCGTATAAGTCAAGTAAGTCAAATGTCATTTTGTAGTAAATACGTAAAAAATAGAGGGGTAAGTTAGTCATTTTACATGAAAAAACCCAACAGGCTTTATAATATAGATAGATATACGTGTTCGAAGATTTATGTTAAATCTATCTATTTATACTATTATATAAAAGCTAAAATATTAAAAGTTTGGTTGGTCGGTATCTGTTGATTTTATTTATTTACACTTACTTAATTACAGATAAAATTCATTCTTTAACTAATTAATTTCTTTTTTTTAGCTTAAACATATTACCTTTTCTATTTTTCACGAACTAATTAATTTCACTTTTCAGGTAAAACACAATATCTTTTATTTTGTATGTAACTAAAATTTCTCCTTTCTTACCGACACTATGAGCAATTTCGTTTAATAAAATATCATAATTATATTATAATTACTATTAACTAATCAATTACCTTTTTCAGCCAAATCATGTTAACTTTTATATGCTCATCTAGAGTTCATTATTGTATTGATGAACGTTTTCAAATAATGAAAGTTATTTTCTTTCTTGGCAAAAAAAAAAAATCTCCTTTCTCATAAACACTATGAGCAATTTTGTTTAATAAAATAACATACTTATATTATAATTACTATTAACTAATTAATTACCTTTTTTATCTAAAACATGTTACCTTTTCTCTATTCTGTAACTAAAATATCTCTTTTTCCAGTTATATCGTAGGTGGTTCTATTTAATAAAATAAATAATAATATTATAATACTAATAATTACCAATTACCTTTTTAAGCTAAAACGTATCATCTTTTCCGATCCATATTTCATAATTAAAATTCTTTTTTTCTAGAAATATCACGGACAACATTAATTTCTCACTATCTAAAGACACTACGAGCAATTTAATTTAGTAAAACATAAATTAAATTATAATTACTATAAAATAATCAATTACCTTTTTCACCAAAATCCTGTCATCTTTTTAATTTTCACATTACCTTTTCTATTTTATCTAACTAAAATATCTATTTTTTCAATTAATCACGGAGGTTTTATTTAATAATATAAAATAACAATATTAAAATATTAATAATTAACCGATTAAGTTTTTTAGCTAAAATGTACCATCTTTTCTATATTTTTTAGAGTAAAGTGCACTTTGTGTACCTACACTTTGCCCTTGACACAACTTGCAATACCCAACTTCAAAAGTGAGCATTTGAAATACTGAATTTGTTTTTTCGTTACATTTTGTGTACTTCCGTCAGTCTGGCGTTAACGCCGTCAGAGAAGCCAGGGGTATCGATATCTTTTCACTTTCATTTCTCTGCGCGGGCTTTAGTCGTGCCTTTTCACCGCCCATTGTACAATGTATCAGTACGAACCCTTAATCTTAAACATTTTATTAAACTTACTCTCTTCAGATTAGGCAAACTAATTAGATCAAATCTCCAAAGAAATGAGTTGGGTAGTTCGTGCAAAGGAAGACAAGGACGTCTATTCTCCAAATGAGTGCCCAACATATACGGGTAAGTCTTCAATTCAATTAGGGTTTTATATGTGTTAAATTAGGGTTCTTCATGTGTAAAACGTTAGAAATTTGGTTTAATCAGTTTATTCTTAAGCGTATTAGTTTATAAAAAGCATCTGATTTTATTGTTTATAGTGTTAGGGTTTTGATTATTTAAAAATTAGGGCTTTTACGTTTGACAGTGGTCCCATTTCTGTTTAAATAGTTGTTTATGTTTTCCACCACTGTTTCTTTATGTTTATGTCTGTGATTCTTGTTCCCCACATGTTTTTGTTCTCTTATTCGTTTCAGCTTTGGATTTATTTACAATTAAACTGTTTCATGGTGGAGGTATTCGACACAAAATCAAAGGAATATGTTGGTGGGGGGTACGATTATGTGGATGGATGTAGTGTAGACATGATGAGTCTACTAGAACTGAATAGTATGTTAAAAGAGTGTGGGGCTTTGGGTTTTCAAAATCTGTTCTATAAATATCCTAATTCTGATTGGGTTAGGGGAGTGTGGACTTTGGACTCAGATAGTGATGTTGTTGAAATGTGTGAGCTTGTGCCTCCATCAAGGTTGGTGTTTGTATTTGTTATTGCTTTCGAACCTTTAGCCACAATGACATCTGAGGGTAATCTGACTCAAGAGTACAACCCTTCACAAGATCCCAACTTGGAGTTTGTGGAGAATGAGGATGATAGGGCTTTTTATAGGCAAATGTGTGATGAATATGATTGGGAATCATATCAAGCAGATGAAGAGGAAAATGTAGAAAATGAAGATGACAATGCAGATTTTGGTAATGTAGAATTTGGTGAGGACAGTGATTCAGATGATGAAGATTATGTGGTGGGGCATGATGAACTCAGTGAGGATTCATTTCACAGTGACTCTTCAAATGTGGACTCAACTGATGAAGATGTGTGTTACTATAAGACTGAGAGAGCCAAAAAGAAAGCTGCAAAAGATGAGAGGAAAGAAAAAAGACAGAACAAAGGGAAGACAGGTGAAAAAGGCAAAGAAAATGTAACTGAGAAAGAGAAACAGAAGGAGAGTACAACAACTGGTAAAGGTACTGAACATGACATGGGGACTAAAGGGACTGAGGGGACTGAGTGGACTGAGGGGAATGTGGACTATTCAAGTGAGTCTACATACTACTATGATAGTGAAGATGAGAGGATGGCTGCTAACTCAACAGATGAGGATGAAATAAAATGACCTGTTTTTTATGAGAAGTGTGAGATGGGGAACCCAAAGTTTGTGTTGGGTCAACAGTTTGCTACTGCCAAAATTTTTAGGGATGCAGTAAAGAAACAAGCCATAGTTGAAAGAAGGCCCATAGTGCAATGCAGAAATTATGGTGTGAGGGTTAAGTTTGTTTGCTCAAATGGTTTTGAGTGGAAAATATATGCATCCAAGATGCCAAACTCTGACACATATCAGATTAAAGTGTATAATCCTGTGCATACTTGCATTCAAACATTTGACCAAAAGCAAATAAA
The DNA here is from genome assembly GCA_037693485.1 of Kitagawia praeruptora. Taxonomy (NCBI): domain Eukaryota; kingdom Viridiplantae; phylum Streptophyta; class Magnoliopsida; order Apiales; family Apiaceae; genus Kitagawia; species Kitagawia praeruptora. The sequence goes on along the minus strand of CM075346.1, from coordinate 121,972,151 downwards.
CTCAAAGTGGATTGCAAATTATTATAAGAATGACATAAGGATGAACCCCACATGGTCTTTGTCTGCTTTTTTGAAGAAAGTTGTCAATGATTGGGGCTGCTGTTGAGTATTGAATACGGTAAAAGAATACAGAGGGAGGGGTGAATGGATTCTTGAACTTTTCTTGGATTGAGTCAATGTAGCAGATAAGTGCCTGTGTGTGTAGAAGTGAAGGTGCGGATAAAGAAACAACACAAGACACAATATCACTTTAATCTAATGTATTATTAGATAAAGGTTGCTACAATCTGTGAATACAAATGGTAGTATTCTCAGCTTCGTTTTTCTCAGAGAGATATAGCTTACTGTGTATGAAAAACTTGACTCACAAAAGTTGCTAAGTTATGAAGTGAGGCTGTGTCCTTATAGAACATGGATACAGCCTACTTACTACAAATAAGGTAGCTAAACAAATTACTTTCTAGTCTGTCTATCCTTTTTGAGTAAGCGTCCAAACGGTTACAGATTTGACTTTGCAAAGCCTGTTTAGATCCACTTCTTTAGCTCCTTGTCTCTTCTATATCTCTCCAAGCTTCCTTGTAGGCTTTCCAGAGCACGTTACAGATTGTGGTCCATAAAGTGCATTGGCTTGTTGCAGGTTTCTGACTTGTACAATTTCTTCAGTATTTTGTCTCCAAGAATGTATTCGAGAAGTGACTAAGTAAGTGATTCGAGAACTAGAATTGACTTGATCGATAACTCTGAGTTCTCGAATACTGTTATATTGACATATCGAACCACTTCTCGAATAGCTCTTTTCCATCAGGATTCCTTGAGTTATCGAATAGAACATTTGACTTATCGAATCCTCGAGATATCGAATAGCTTTCTGAGTCCTTGAGATATCGAATGAAACTTTGACTTGTTGACTCTTTGAGAACTCGAATACCATATTGACTTGTTGACTTCTTGAGTTCTCGAATAGAGTAGTAGACATATCGAATCCCTGAGATATCGAATGAGATATCGAACAGTGTATTCAGAGATATCGAATAGTGTCTTGAGATATCGAATCTCTGACTTCTCGAATGCTGGACTTCTCGAATAGACAAATATACTTCTCGAATTGGTACTTAGGCAAATTCTTCATTTCTTCAAATCCCAACTGTGATTATTTGACAGTCTTTTACTCCTTGCTTGAGGCATGAACCTTGGAACTTCTTTCAAGCATTATTCTAGACTCTATTTGTACAATTACACAACTAGGATTTGATGCCTACTACAAGTACAATACAAACAGAAACTTCTATAACTAGAGGTTCCCTAAGTTAAGAGGTCATGTAAGTAATGCAAAGCATTACAAACAATTAGGCTTGTTATTAGATGTGTACAGGCATGCCTCTGTAACTAACAATCTCCCCCAAATTGTGAGTGAGACCCTTAGTCACAATTTCATGTCTGATAACAAGCCTAACATACATAAAGATAAAACTTTTAAAAGTACAGGTATGAACTTGATTGAAGAAATTACATAGAAGTATTCTTACAAGTTATGAGGAACTACTTAGCCATATCCTTTTGGATTCATCTTCTGAGCTTTGGCTTGCAGATTCTCATTTTTCATTCTAACTTCAGCTTCTTTGGCTTTCTTCTTTGCTATTTCTTCCATGGCAAGAATGATATCTTCCATTGCAGTGAGTTCTTCAATTAGAGGAGAGCCTGATAAATCCTTGAGCACTTCATTTAGCTGTTTCTCAGAGTAGGAACTGATGTAGTCCATTCTAATCTTCACATTTCTACCATATTTCTTGTACTCAATGATGTAAGGATTAAACTTGACTCTGCACAGACCCATAGCTCTCAACTCATCAGCCTTAGCTTCCATTGCTGCAAACTCCTCCTCCCTTTTCTTTAGTAGCTTTTCACTGTTCTTTCTCATTTCTGCCTGGTGATCTCTTTTCATCTTGACAAAGTCAATTAACTCCAGCTTCCACACCCTTTCCACTCTGTCTTCAGAATCCAACATTGCAATTATCCTTTCTATGTCATACATCCTGCCCCAGTGCTGGCATGTTCCTTGTCTGAATTTCTTCTGTCTTCCATCAGAATACTTAACTTCAAGAGAATCATCAACAATGGCAACATGATAGATTCTTTGAGCCCATAGAAACTGCAGTTGGTCTTCATCATAGCTTTCATCCAGAGGTGGTAGGTTTAATCCTGGGATAATTGTCGGTGCCTTAGATTTGGATAGCTTCACCTTTCTTGCAACATGTTTAAATTTCATCCTTTTGACATGATTGCTTGGCAGAAATCTTTGACCTTTGTTGGTAGACCATAGTAGTATTCCATTAGCAGTTTGCTTTCTGAAACATACACATGGTTTCTTGACTTGAATCTTCTTCTCTTCTTGAGGTGGCAAAACAGTTGCAGAAGCCATAGATGTAGATTTTGCTAGGTCACTACTAACAGTATTCACCCTAGACTTAGAGCCTTGTGTTGTGGTGAGGTTACTGCTAGCAATGCCTAAGGCTTGCTGTTTTCCAATCTTCCTCTCATAGATTCTTCCTTGGTCATCATCATTCTTCTTATCTTTGTCCCCCTTCTTCTTCTTGTCTTCATCACCCTTATCTCTCCTGTGATGTCTTCTCCTCCCATCACTTTTATCTTCAGAATCATCATCCTTATTTCTCCTAGGTTGAGCCATCTCTGGAATTTCACCAGTTGCAATATAAGTTCTGAGGATGTGCAGTGCCTCAGTTTCTTCAGCATTTCTGACTCCAACCTTCTTCTGTAATTGATCAATGATGGCAATGATCAGTCTGTGATTTCTAGTGGTGAGATCATGGGGAATGACCAATTGCTTGATATCTTCAATTCTGGTGCCAGACTGATAAATGATTGTCCATGGCTTCTTGATCACTTTTGGTAGCCTTGAAGGTTGGTCATTCCTCAAGTCATCAAACAGACTCTTGTTGTTCTCATTCTTCTTCTCAATAAGCTCAAGTATGGCATCTATCTCTGAGTGTTTCAGTTCTTGTAGAGTCTTGTATGTTAGATGCCATATCTTCAATTTGGATATCATCACTATCTCCTTAATCCATAGATTATTGACTTTCTTAGGAATGACAGTGATGCAATCAATCTGCTTCTTCAACTCCCTCAGATAGAACTGAGTGTCACCAACCTGTTCCCTTGTGGCTTTCAGAAACTCCAAGAAGGCTTTATCATGGTAAACATTGGAGTTAGCAACTTCTTGTAGCTTGGCCTCAGTAACAACTTTAACTTCTACAGGCTTGGCACTCTCAGGTAGGGAGGTTGGAGATTTGTCAGATGGCATACTCCCTGCAACCACTGTAGTAGTTATGGATTGCTTTTGTCCTCCAGGAGTAGTGATGTGCACAGTTGGTAGAGTGACAACTGGCAAGGTAGATGGAGGCTCATCCACTTTGGATTTTCCTTTGCCAGGCACATTTGGAAGAGATTTTGAAGCTCTTTGTTGACCACCCTCTTTTATTATTATGCCTTTCTCCCCCTTTGTATTTGAGTTCCCTTTCTCCCCCTTTGGATTTGAGTTCCTTGTCTTCTTCTCCCCCTTAGGCTTGTTGTCAGGCACTGAGGCTGTAGAAATGTCCTTTGGGATTGAAGATTCATCAGGGAGAGGGAGACCCATATGCTTCATCATAGCAGCTAACATGGATTGTTGATGCAGAAGGACATCAGCTGTGGTGGATGCTTGAGTGTCCAACTGATCATTTAGAAGTGCAACCTTTTCTGTAAGATGAGCATTGGACTTGGTGAGAGTAGCCACCTCCTTCTCAAGTGCATTCACTTTGCTGAACAACTCAGTAGATTTGAAGCCAGACAGGGATTGTTCTTTGAGTCTCTGCACTTCAAATCTAGTCATGTCATGTACTGGGACTTCAGTGATCAGTCTGTCTCCATATAGATTTTTGAACATGGTCCTCAGCATGGCATTGGCATCTGTGGTCTGATCAGATAGAATTTGAAATTGATGCCCCAGACCTGTGACAGTATCCTTTAGCAGAGCTAGCCCATTGTCCATTTTGGTGCAGGTAGTGTTGCAGTGTTTGATGTCCTTGAACACACTGTCTAGCTGAGGGAATTTAGCATCAAAGGTCCTCTTGATTGCTTCTACTGTGGTGGTGGTCTTATCACACACTCTATTGACCTCAGTTTTGACAGCTTTTCCCAGATAGTGAGCAGCCTTGAGGAATCCCTTGTGTGTATCATTCATAGCCTCATACACTTCACCAGGGGTCAGAGATTTGGCATTGGAGCCCAGTGAAGTGAGGTATTCCTCCCTGAGATACTGAAGTGTTTCATCGAGAGTAATATCATATTTTCCTTGCAACCAGGCATCTATGTTGCCATCTCTCTCAGCATCATCAATGATCTTTGACTTCTGCACCTCCACATCATCCCTATGGCATAACAGAATAGCCTCATAGTCTGGATTAGGCATGTCTGCAGTGAGAAGGTTCTGAGCAATCTTTGTGAACTCAGGAATCTGATCCATAATTAAGCTTTGAAATGCTTCAACCGTCAATTGTTGTGGAACAGACCCTGATCCTGAAGCAATGTCATGTTGCACAGGCTTCAGCCATTGTGACATGAAGTCAGAGCTAGAGCTAGGCAAGCTAGACTCCTCAGTTACAGATGCAACTTCTGTAACCGGATGGATTGACTCCACTACTGGTGTCACCACAGAAGTGGGATGAATTACACCAGCAGTTGACACAGGCACAGAGTCTCTAGTAAAAACTAGTGGAACCTCTGTGTTTGTGATGGTGTCATCAGGAGATGCCTCAGCATGCATTCCCTCACCATCTAAATGTGGGTTCTGAGTGGTGAGCAAAGTGTCATGCACTAAGTCACTTGAAATTATTGGCTCATCAAGAGAAAAGAATTCTTGATGATCAATGCCTTGCATCTCAGTTGCCTGAGTTGCAGGTTCCAAAGAAATTTCAGAGTTAGATTCTGGAAGAGAAGTGTGTTTAAGAGTAGATTTTGGCAACTCCCCCTGAGAGATAGAGGGAGTTTCAAATGTGATGTGCTCTCCACTCAGTGTTGTGCCAGCCTTATCACTCCCATGTGCTGACTCTATACAAGAAGGTGCATTGGGGAGGATGCTTGATTCTATAGGTGCACCCTGTTGAGAGGATACACCTAGTGAGCTGTGTGCCCCTGATTTTACAACTTCAGCCATTTGTGTGACTGAAGAGGTGGTCTTAGTTTTCTTCTTCTTTGTCCTGTGTAAGGGTGACTCAGGTTCCTCACCTTCTAGACCTAATTCAACAGCTAATGCTGCTTCAGATAAGATATTTAATGGTGCAGACATTACTTCATTTCTCTTCTTTTTACTAACATCACCCTTTTGAGAGGATGATGCAGTTGGCTCAGTATGTGGTAGAGTGTTTGGTTGAGAGGGTTGGTTAGCAGGCCCTGGGTTAGCATTTTGTTCTACTTGCTTGGGCTGTGCTAACTTAGATTTTGCATCAAATGTTGGCATGTTGTGGGGATAAGTCCTAAACAAGCTCTCCATATGGGGAGTTATGTTCAGTCTTACATCCACATCATTCCTAGTCTCCAAATTACCAAAAATGAGTTTGGTCATGGACTTAGGATAGCCTATTTTATTTTTATCAATCCCAGGCAATTCAATCAATGAAGCATTTTTATAATTAAGTACAGATTGAATAAAGCGAGGGAAGAAAATATCAGTACCTCTCTTGATTGTGTTCTTACCAAGTCTCCCATATAATTCTTGGAGGATGATTTGGCCAACATCAATCTTCTTTCCATAGGCCAAAGCATATCCAATTTGCTGCACAGGTGCACTGATTTGATCAAAGCTTGATTTCCTGGCAGTGAAGACTTGAAGAAGAGTTGCAAACACATAGCTCCACTCCTTTCTCAGATTCTTCCTGTTTAGCTTTCCAAGATTGATCCCATCTGAGTAGTTGATGAACTCAAAGAATTCCTCTAACTCTGCATTAGTGGCCATTCTATCAAATGACTCTTGTTGTAGGCCCAGTGCTTGGTTCATGTCTGCAGTAGAGATAGTGATTTCCTCATCTTGAATCTTGCAGTAGATGATATATGAAGTGATTGCGTTTTCCAGGGCTACAACCTCCACAATAGCAGTACTCCAGAACTGTTCCAGAATATCTAGATACAGAGTTGGGTTGGCAGAGAGTGCATCCTTGATATATGACTCAGCCATCCATTTCACAAAGCACTTGAAATTGGCATTGGGTGCTTCAACATCACTAGTGAGAGCGATAAAGTTGGTGTTGAACTTTACTGTTGCCATTTGTGTAGAAGAGAGGAAAGAAATTGAAGGTTGAAGAAGAAATTTGGCTTTTCGTAGCTAGTGTTTCAGGGGTTTAGAGAGTGTAGATGCTTGAGAAATCGAATGAAATGAATCGAATAGATGTGAAATTGTATAAGTATGAAGTACTTGAATTGTCGATTAGAAGAAAGTTTTGTATCGACAAGTCAGGCATTCGAGAAGTAGAAAACAACTATTCGAGAAGTCAAGAAAGGCTTAATCGATAACTCAAGCAGATAGAAACTCACAGCTGGCAGTTATCTAACTTAGAAATAATTCTAAATTAAATAATATATGTTTTTATGAGTGAATTAAACTTTTAGACAAAAGTCCAAAATCGGTTAAAATTCAGCGAGAATTCAGCCTTTTCAAATGATTCGAGAACTCAGTTACTCTATTCGAGAAGTCAAGAATACCTCTATTCGATATCTCAGAAAGACTCTATTCGAGAACTCAAGAGTACTCTAATGAGACTTATTAGAGATGTCGAATAGTGAATCATTCGAGAAGTCTGACTTATCGAACTATACCCATCACTCATAGAAATTTGATTTTTACTATCTTTTAAAATTTACCAGACATATTCATTGAAAAATATCCTAGCAAATTAAATAGTGATTTTCTCAAAATTTCATAGAAATTTTAAGTTAATAGAAATATGATTTTCAACATATGCAACAGATTTGAAATATTTATAAATCATATTTCAGCCAACACTCACTCCAAAAATATTGAGAATTTATATAAAGTAAGTGTTTACTGCTGCAACAATCTAGATGGTGTATTCACTTAGCCAGAATCTGAAGAATTCAGCATTCCAATCTCACTTACCAACCTTGTGAAGGTGGCTTCATCTAATGGCTTAGTGAATATATCAGCTAGTTGTTTATCTGTAGAGACATAATGCAACTCAATGGTTCCATTAGTTGCATGTTCTCTTATGAAATGATATCTGATGTCAATGTGCTTTGTTCTAGAATGATTGACAGGATTAGCAACTATAGAGATTGCACTTGTGTTGTCACACATGATTGGAATTCTTTCCAACACAAGTCCATAATCTCTAAGTTGATTTCTAATCCAAAGCACTTGAGCACAGCAACTTCCAGCAGCTATGTATTCAGCCTCAGCTGTAGAAGTTGACACAGATTGTTGCTTCTTGCTATACCAAGAAACTAACCTTTGTCCAAGAAACTGGCAGCTTCCTGAGGTGCTTTTCCTATCCACTCTGCATCCAGCATAATCAGCATCAGAATAACCAACCAGATTGAACCCTGTGTCCTTAGGATACCATAATCCCAAGTTAGGAGTGCCCTTCAGATATCTAAAGATCCTTTTTATTGCAATCAAATGTGATTCCTTTGGATTTGATTGAAACCTTGCACACAAGCATGTAGCAAACATGATGTCTGGCCTACTTGCAGTGAGGTAGAGTAGAGAACCAACCATGCCTCTGTAGACTGAGATATCTACTTTCTTGCCTTTAGCATCTTCATCCAGTTTAGTGGCAGTGGCCATGGGTGTCTTGGCAGGTGAACAATCTTCTAAGTCAAACTTCTTCAATAAATCCTTGATGTACTTGGTTTGACTGATAAAGATACCATCCTTCCTTTGACTGACTTGCAACCCTAGAAAGAATGTCAACTCTCCCATCATACTCATCTCATATCTGCTCTGCATGAGTTTAGAGAATTTCTCACACAGCTTCTCATTTGTAGAACCAAAAATGATATCATCCACATAGATTTGGACTAGGATAATATCATCACCATGCTTCTTGTAAAACAGTGTCTTGTCCAATGTGCCTCTAGTGAATTGATTCTCAAGAAGAAATTGTGATAAAGTATCATACCATGCTCTTGGAGCTTGCTTAAGTCCATACAGTGCCTTAAGCAATCTGTAGACAAATTCTGGGAAATGTGGATCCTCAAAGCCAGGTGGTTGTTGCACATAAACCTCTTCTTCCAACTCTCCATTTAGAAATGCACTCTTGACATCCATTTGATAAACTTTAAAGTTTGAATGAGCAGCAAATGCCAAGAACATTCTAATGGCTTCCAATCTAGCAACAGGGGCAAATGTCTCATCATAATCAATGCCTTCCTGTTGAGAGTATCCTTTTGCAACCAGCCTTGCTTTGTTTCTTATTATTACACCATCTTCATCCATCTTATTCTTCAGAACCCATTTTGTTCCAACAATGGTTCTATTCTTTGGTGCAGGCACAAGTTCCCATACTTTGTTCCTTTCAAATTGATTCAGCTCTTCTTGCATGGCAATAATCCAATCTGGATCCAACAGTGCATCATCAAGTTTCTTAGGCTCAACTTGTGATAGAAAACATCCATAGAGGCACTCATTTTGAGTTGCTCTCCTAGTCCTTACTCCTGCATTAGGATCTCCAATGATTTGCTCTGCAGTGTGTGATCTATCCCATTTCCTCGAGTGTTCAGCCTGACTTCTCAACCTTGATGTTGCTTCATCATCCATATCATAGTCATCCTCATTTCCTCCCCCTGTGAAGTTGCCATTACTCACAGGTGTGTCTTGGATGCTTGTTTCTCCACTATCGATTGGCACAAATTCTTCTCTTGTATCATCAATCACTTGAGTTTGTTGAACTTGAGTTTCAACTCCAGTTTCAATCTCTTCATCAGAATCATCTAGATTATCAAACTTCAATGGATCTTTGTCTTCATCATTGGCTTCTTCTAGTCTAGGTAGTTTGCTGTCATCAAATGTTACATCTGTGCTTTCCATAACTTTCTTTTGACTGATGACATAAACCTTGTATGCAATTCTTTCCATAGAATAGCCAAGAAAAATTCCTTCAAATGCTTTTTCATCAAACTTTCCAACATATTCAGAATTAGCCTTTAGTACAAAGCATTTGCTTCCAAAAGTATGAACATACTTTAGAGTAGGCTTCTTTCCAGTCATCAAATTGTAAGGTGTCTTTCCAGTGTTTTTGTTGATGAGGGTCCTGTTCTGAATGTAGCATGCAGTGCTCACAGCCTCAGCCCAAAAACATGTAGGCATTTTTGCATCAAGTAACATTGTTCTAGCAGCCTCAATTAGAGTTCTATTCTTTCTCTCAACAACTCCATTTTGTTGTGGAGTCCTTGGAGCTGAGAATTGCTGAGAAATGCCATTCTCTTTGCAGAATGCTTCAAGTGTGGCATTTCTGAACTCTGTTCCATTATCACTCCTCAGTGCAATCACACTTGCATCGTTTGCCTTTGCTTCCTTGTCAACTTTCTTTATGTGCTCAATAATTACTTGTGGAGCCTCATCTTTTGATGCCAGAAATTCCACCCATGTATACCTTGAAAAATCATCAACCATTACCAGGGCATACTTCTTTCTTCCAAGTGACATTATGTTGACAGGCCCAAACAAATCCATATGGATGAGTTGTAATGGCTTGGTTACTGATGTCACTGTCTTTGACTTGTGGCTTGATCTTTTCATTTTTCCTTTTTGACAAGCCTCACACACTCCTTCTTGACAGAATTCGAGTGTGGGCATGCCTCTCACTAACTCTCTTTTGACTAGAGAATTAATGGCCTTGAAGTTCAGGTGTGATAGTTTCTTGTGCCACAGCCAACAATCTTCATTTGATGCTTTTGAGTAAAAGCAACAAATTTTGTCCTTGTTTGCAGAGTCCATATTGGCTACAAACAGGCTTCCCTTCCTTACTCCAGATAGAGCAAAATCACCAGTCTTCTTGTGGGTGATCAAACATTCATCTTTGTCAAAATTCACTTTGAATCCTCTATCAGTAAACTGACCAACACTTAGCAGATTATGGTTGAGCCCCTTGACTAGTGCTACATCTTCAATGATGACATTTCCAACTTTCAGCTTGCCATATCCCAATGTGTTACCCATGCTGTCATCTCCAAAAGCAACCATTGGGCCAGCCTTTTCCTCATACTGTGATAGCAGGGCCATATCACCAGTCATATGATTTGAGCATCCACTGTCCAAAATCCACATGACCTTCTTTTCACTTTCTTTGCCCTGCAAACACAAAGGTATTACTTTTCCTTTGGTACCCAAACAAGTTTGGGTCCATGTGACTTAGAGACAGTTTTATCATAAACAACATGCTTGTCAACTTTCTTAATGTTAGTCTTCTTGTCACTGTTGGAAGTCTTAAAACCTGAGGTTTCAGACTTAGGTGACAAAGGTGCCTTCCTAGCTTTAGGAGGACTTGAAGACTTTGACCTTGTGTAGTGTGTGTGAGAATTGTGACTGATACAACCATCAATGAACTGCCTTCTTAAATTAAAACAACTAGTCATAACATTTATATTGCATGGCATACAGTCAAATTTATCACAGAAAGGTGCATCTCTATGACTTAGAGGCACAGAACAATCATAGAAAGGTTTAGACACACTACCAACAGGTTTCTTGCATGCATGAGTTAAATGATTGGTACTGAAACAGTTCTGACAAGTTTTCCTAGGGGCATTAGGCATATAAGCATAGTTGTTATCCTTGTTAATCCCTAACTTGCCATTTCTGTTCTGTTTCTTCTTAGTCACTCTCTTTTCTGATTCACTCATCCCAGCTGAGACAAACTTAACAAACTTCTTAGGTCTTGGCCTATCAACTACTGGTTTCTTGGTCTTTGACTTGACACTCTCACCCTTAGAGGATGCTTGCTGTTCACTAGATTGTGCTTCATCCTCATCATTCAACATTTGCTTGATGAGTAAGGCATCCTCATCAATTTCAAATGTTGATTCCTTAAAAATTGGATTTTCAGTTTTTCTCAAAATGTGAGGCACTTTCTCATGAACAGCTATGTCCTCTTCAATGACAGCATAGCCTTTCCTTTGTTTGAGAGAGTCATAGTCAAGTCCAATAGCTGCTTTGGGTTTAGCTTCAATTTTCTCACAGTAGGATTGCACTAAACCAGATGATTTCTTGAAAGTTTTTAGTTTGAATTCATTCTCAGCTAATTCATCCCTAAGAGCCTTCTCTACTTGACTAGCACATAAAACCTTGTTCTTCAAATATTCAACTTCTTTCTTAAGGTTTTCTACTTGCATAGTAGTTAGCTCAAGTTCCTCATTCTTTTTGGTTAATATTTCATTTCTAGTAGACAGTTTAGCAATCTCCTCATTAGCAGCAGTCATACTAGTATGAATATTAAACATTTCAACAGATAATTGTTCAATCATGCATTTGTACTCAGAAACAGACATGTCTATAGTAATGAGAGATGGTACCTGAGAATCAGATGAAGATGAGTCATCCTTGGAGTTGGCCATCAAGGCATAATTGCAGAATTCTTGTTCCTCTTCATCACTCTCAGAATCATCCCAACACTTCCCTTCAGCTATGTAGGCCTTACCATGTGTCTGCTTTTTCAGAAGGGCCTCATACTTAGCTTCGAGCTCAAGATAATCTCTATCCTTCTTTTTAGGCTTCTTGCATTCACTGGCAAAATGCCCTAGGTCATTGCATCTATAGCACCTTACAGATGACCTATCCACATAACTGGTTTTGAACTTATTTCTGTTTGGTTTCACAGGTGCCTTGTTCTTGTTGGCTGAATGGTTTTGAGTTTTTGGTTTGAAGGGTTGATTTCTTTTAAATCTGATGTTTGGAAATTTTCTGGCCATGAAAGCATATGAAGTATTTTCCATCCCATCAAGTTCTTCCAGAGTGTAAAACTCTTCTTCTTCTTCCTCCTTTTCCTCAACAGGTTCACTCACCCCAGCTTCAGTTTCTTCATCATCTGCTACCTCCTCTATTCTTAGCTAACTTGTAGATGCTTCTAGGTCCAGAATAGATTTGTTGACAATCAAGGCACATGATGTGTTTATCATCCTACCTTGGTTGGCTTGGATAGCCCTTTTCTGAAGCAACTCGAGTTCATGAGTCTTTAGGACTCCATAGAGCACATCATAGGTGACTTTGTTCAAATTTCTCTCTCTTAGAGAAATGACTCTTTGCTCCAGATGATTTGGTGAAGACAACAGAAATTTCATATTTAACTCCTTGGTGCTGTAAACCTTTCCATTCATCTGCAACTCAGTAACTAGCTTGTGAAACCTTTCAAACATTTCAGTGATGCTTTCCTTGGGCTGTGCCATGAAAGCTTCATACTGTGTGACCAGTATCTGTTTCCTGTTTTCCTTAACCTCATCAGTCCCTTCACACAACACCTCAATGTGATCCCACATCTCTTTAGCAGACGTGCATGATGCAATGTTTGCAAACATTGACATGTCCATGGAATCAATGATAAGCAACATGAGGCGACTGTCAAGAGCAACCTTCTCCCTTTCTGACTCTGTCCACTTTGATGGATCCTTGGCCTCATAAGTTCTTGGGATAGTTATGGTTCCAACAGTCTTCTCTGGTATCTCTTGTTGTGGAACAAAAGGACCATTCTTGAGAATCTCAGGATACAAGGGATGAGAGGCTTTAATGAACAACATCATCTTTATCTTCCAGAGGTTGAAGTTTTCTTTGTCAAACTTAGGGACCTTCACCGTTCCTGTAGTCTTTGGTGTATTCGAACTCATGATCGTTTCTCTGTTTTTGAATAAACAGCCCTCTCTGATACCACTTGTTGAGTATTGAATACGGTAAAAGAATACAGAGGGGGGGTGAATGGATTCTTGAACTTTTCTTGGATTGAGTCAATGTAGCAGATAAGTGCCTGTGTGTGTAGAAGTGAAGGTGCGGATAAAGAAACAACACAAGACACAATATCACTTTAATCTAATGTATTATTAGATAAAGGTTGCTACAATTTGTGAATACAAATGGTAGTATTCTCAGCTTCGTTTTTCTCAGAGAGATATAGCTTACTGTGTATGAAAAACTTGACTCACAAAAGTTGCTAAGTTATGAAGTGAGGCTGTGTCCTTATAGAACATGGATACAGCCTACTTACTACAAATAAGGTAGCTAAACAAATTACTTTCTAGTCTGTCTATCCTTTTTGAGTAAGCGTCCAAACGGTTACAGATTTGACTTTGCAAAGCCTGTTTAGATCCACTTCTTTAGCTCCTTGTCTCTTCTATATCTCTCCAAGCTTCCTTGTAGGCTTTCCAGAGCACGTTACAGATTGTGGTCCATAAAGTGCATTGGCTTGTTGCAGGTTTCTGACTTGTACAATTTCTTCAGTATTTTGTCTCCAAGAATGTATTCGAGAAGTGACTAAGTAAGTGATTCGAGAACTAGAATTGACTTGATCGATAACTCTGAGTTCTCGAATACTGTTATATTGACATATCGAACCACTTCTCGAATAGCTCTTTTCCATCAGGATTCCTTGAGTTATCGAATAGAACATTTGACTTATCGAATCCTCGAGATATCGAATAGCTTTCTGAGTCCTTGAGATATCGAATGAAACTTTGACTTGTTGACTCTTTGAGAACTCGAATACCATATTGACTTGTTGACTTCTTGAGTTCTCGAATAGAGTAGTAGACATATCGAATCCCTGAGATATCGAATGAGATATCAAACAGTGTATTCAGAGATATCGAATAGTGTCTTGAGATATCGAATCTCTGACTTCTCGAATGCTGGACTTCTCGAATAGACAAATATACTTCTCGAATTGGTACTTAGGCAAATTCTTCATTTCTTCAAATCCCAACTGTGATTATTTGACAGTCTTTAACTCCTTGCTTGAGGCATGAACCTTGGAACTTCTTTCAAGCATTATTCTAGACTCTATTTGTACAATTACACAACTAGGATTTGATGCCTACTACAAGTACAATACAAACAGAAACTTCTACAACTAGAGGTTCCCTCAGTTAAGAGGTCATGTAAGTAATGCAAAGCATTACAAACAATTTGGCTTGTTATTAGATGTGTACAGGCATGCCTCTGTAACTAACAGCTGCCATGTAAGCATTTATGCAATTGCTAGGGCAAAAAGAAAATTTGAAAAAAATTAATGGCAAACACGTGGACCAGTTTAGTAGGTATGGGACTATGCTAATGAGTTACTTAAAGCTATGCCTGGTAGCACTGTGTTGGTGATGACTGAGGATGCAGAGGATGCAGAAAATGCTGGGAAGAAAAGATTTAAGAGGTTCTACACTTGTTTTGGAGCAGTAAAGAAAGGATTCAAAGATGGTTGTAGGCCATTAATAGGACTGGATGGCTGCCACTTGAAGGGCCCTTATGGTGGGCAATTGCTATCAGCAATTGGAACAGATACAAATGATGGGATGTACCCCTTGGCCTGGGCAGTGGTAGAGGCAGAAAATAGTGAGAGTTGGCATTGGTTTCTAAAGCAAGTAGTTGAGGATTTACAGATTGAGAATGATGCTAGCTGGACCTTTATATCAGACAGGCTGAAAGGCTTGATTAATGCCTTGGACAGCATTGTGCCTAATGCAGAACATAGGTTCTATGTTATGCACTTATACAGAAACATGTGGAAAGATCACAAGGGTATTGGTGTGAGGATGCTACTTTGGAAGGCAGCCAGGGCCACCACTGACTACACATTTAATAAACACATGGAGGAGCTTAAAAAGGTATTCTTTTACTTACTTATTAGTAGGGCATTTATTTACTCATTCATTTATGTACTTATTCTATAGTCATTTATTAACTTGTTTGTTATCAAAGAAATGCTTCGAGTGGTTGAATGAGAAACCAAGATCTCAATGGAGTAGAAGTGCCTTCAGAATGACACCTAAGTCAGACCAATTTGTCAATAACCAGTGTGAGGTATTTAATAGCACAATTGGGAAATATAGGGACCTTCCTATTCTGACTATGCTTGAAAACATCCATATTGATGTCATGAAAAGGATTCAAAAAAGAATGGACAAGATGCTAAACAGTTATGCCTTGAACCCCATATGCCCTAATGCAATGAGAGGGCTGAATAAGTAAGTCTTTTCTACTAGGTTTTTATGTTTCAACCCTAATGGCTTACATCTAACTGTTTTAATATTGTCATGTAGGGCTGTTGACCTAATCAAGGGTTATCATGTTACATGGTCTGGGGGTGCCAAGTACCTGGTTACAATGACAGAAGAGGGATATAAAATGGTGGTGGACTTGGATGCAAGAAGGTGTGCATGCAAGAAATGGGAAGTTTCAGGTATACCTTGTTACCATGCATGTGCTTGCATTGCATGGTCTAAGAAAAACTATGAGGAGTACATCCATACTTGTTACTCAAAGGATACCTTTCTTGCCACATACAATCACATCATTGAACCTATTTCTGGTGAAGAAGAATGGGAGTCAACAGAGTACCCTAAGCCACTGCCACCAATACTAAAAGTACAAACTAGAAGACCCAAAAAATCTAGAAACAAGAAGAATGATACTACTGATCCTGCTGCAACAAGGCTAAAGAGGCAAAACACCAAAGTCAAATGCAGCTACTGTACTCAATTATCTCACAACATTAGGACTCCTGCAAGGGTATTCCTTTCTTTTCCTAGTGTTTCTTTGTTTCTTTATTTCTTTGATTTAATCTGTTTCTTTGCATTTCTCTTCATAGCACATGACAGAGCTAATGGTTGTGAGAAGCAAGTGAAGATAAGAACTAAGAAGGCAAAGACAACTGAAGAAGGAAGGACTGGAGGGAGTGCTACAAATGTTGATCAAGCAAAGAAAGGGAGTGGTACAAATGCTGAACAAGCAAAGGAAGGGAGTTATACAAATGTTGATCAAGCAAATAAAGGTAGTCAGAGAGGCCCTAACAACATTCCAAAAGTTGTACAAGGTAGCCAAGGAGGGGTCTTTATCAACTCTACCCCCCCCCCAACCATCAAATACTCCTCTTGGTATCACCCCCTTGGATCTGCAAGTACAGGGAAAGGCAAAGCCACAGTGACTAGTTTGAAGAATCTGGAGCTAGCTAGGAGGAGAAGGGAAAGTAGGCTTAAGCAAAAGCCTGTGTGGAAGTTGTAAACTGTTATCCTGTTTGTTTTTCTACTTAGTTACTTTATGCTGGTGGTAAACTGTTTCTTTTGCTGGTAAATGATGCTACTTGATGAATTACCTAATGTTTTGGATGTAATAGATGGTATTATGGCAATGGATGTAATAGATGGTATTATGGCAATGGCCTGTAAACTCTTTAATGGTTTGTATGTGTTAGTAGTATTTTTATGTGTTCGTTCGCAAGGAAGGACTGAATTGTAATATCAAGTTCAAGTTTCTTATCTCTCACAATTTAGAAGTGTAGAAGAATTTTTGGTTTGTTTATAAACTAAATTAAACTAATTATCAATCTAGAATTGTTCGCACTTATTCACGCAAGAGAACGTGGTCAACAAGTAATACAGAGTAAATAAGATTCGTTCCCACAGAGACTCAAATTGTTCGTTATGTTCACTTATGCACCAGCTAATGATTTACACTCACTGCTAAGACAATCACAATTTTGGGTTGATTTAACTAATGATTGATTACCAACTAAGCCAATTACGAGAAAATAACTTAACTTAAACCTTATAATAAACAAACATGGGATTTCAACTTCAATTACTACTTCATCTAGAATCTTATGCCCTTTAGCCTAGCATGTGACCGAGTTGATTACTGATTAGATGCACTAAACTGATACATACCAACTTTCGTTGTGCATATACCATCCTACTGATCATCCACAAATGATAGAAGTCAAGTAGTCACCAAATATGTGTAGTCCCTATATGTCTATAGCAATTGAACACATACCGGTTGAAAATCAAGCACCCATTAAACCACATAGTCGATGCAAGACGGTTAGTATCACATCACAAATTAATACATGTTCTTCACATGCAAAAACCTATGCTAGCATGAATTGTTCTAAACCCTAGATCCACTTTCGCATTCACTAGGATTAAACAAACAATTACAAGTGTTCGCGACGCAATTATAACGAATAAGCATAAACATACTAGGCAATCAATACATACAATCACACTCCAAGGCATAAAAACACTCAATAACTAGAATCCATAGCAAAATCCATTAAAACCCCATGATAACGAATTAGCCCATAATTGACCTAATTGTCATCATGGGTTCTATGGAAAACATAATTCTAAAATCAACAAGTACAAATAAAGAAGAAGAATAAAGTTTAGAATTGAACTCCCACAATAGAAGAATACAAAGGTTTCAAGAATAATCCTTGCTTGTCACTAGCTTGGAAGAATTCCTTCTCCTCCTCTCTCCTCTGTATAAAACTAGGTTATAATATGAACGTATGTATGTATATTGATTACAAGGGTAGGACGTTTATACATGAAAAAACGTTTCCTCCCTCTTGCCTAATAAAAATATTTAATATTCTATTACAATTAGAATTTAATTAAGGTGCTAAAACCTGCCCGGAATATAATTAGAACTCGAAAAGGGCAAAACAGGAATTTCCCAGCCATGCTTCACAAAGTCTGCCTGCGCGAATTAATTCAGTACTTTACTTGCACGTGATTCCTATTCCAGGTTGTAGAAAATCTCTCAAGCTTCGCGTGGGCAGTAAGATCGCTAAAAACGGACTTACAGAACTCCAGATATGGCCAAAACAGTATAAGCTGCGCAGCCTTCCCAGAAAATCCGAATTTAAATCAATTAATTCCCAAAAAATTGTAGAAGCATCCACCTTAATCAACATTCTCGTAAACCTGCACAACTAAGCAAAACACATCAAAACTACAAGAAACTTGAGTCCAAGACAATCAATTTAAGCCGATTTAGAATGTTCCAAGTAGATATAAAATCCACTTATCACACCACCAAACTTAAACCGATGCTTGTCCTCAAGCATTAACAATTACAACTAACTAACTAGTACCACTTCCGTAGGTGATCACGGTTGCATTTGGCATATGCAACAAGCCCTTTAAACCCCTAGGCAGCCCTAGTGGACGAGTAAGGTCTCGTGAGGGCCTATAGCGAATGTACCCACAAAATCCATTTAACCTAATGCAATGCAATGCATGAATGCAACTAATATGAAAATGCAAGATCCCCTTCAAACTCACCAAAACCAACTAACAAGCAAATATCTCAATGAATGTAACAAATCCAAGCAGAGCTCGACTAAATCCCCGTATACTAACAAATACATGAACAGAAACGTGCGTGTGTGCAATGCTCATCAGAAATACCCCCAGAACTAGGTCAAAAATCATACATGCTTTCCGTCAAGACAATCACAGGTTTATAATCAGAATAGACTGTAGACACTCCATAACCTAGGAACACCTCCACCCTCATCCAAGGTAGACAGAAACTCATGCTTTATTACTATACTACGACACTACATATACAATACGCATGCTTATTTAACCGTGCAATGAATGAGACCCCTAAAGGCTTATACAATAATACCCATGTAGCGAGTGTTAGGTCAGCCGGATCCCAGACTATAAAGCCTTAGGTCACTAGGACTAAGTCCCCTCAGACTTAATTACTCGAGTATTAAAGAGCTCACTCTGGTTAATTATGCATTTAAATTATTTATATGACTCTTTTTTTTTCTTTTTTTCTTTTTTTTTGTATTCTCTTTTTTTTATATATATTTTTTTTTTTTTCGCAATCTGGAATGAGCCTTTCTCATTTCCAACCCTAGACTACTCATATAAATATGAGCTGGCTACTAGCCATTTGACGCCTAGCCTTTATTAACAATTATGAACAACTAGCATGAAAATTCCTGGTTTCCCCCAAACTTAGACTTTAATGTTCCTACGCTATAAAGGGAATAACGAAAATTCTAAATATAAACAAGTGATTAAATCTCAAAACATCCCACAGGCATGACCCTAACCTAGCCCAAAAGCACCCCAATGAGACTGTGTATAAATTTTGTTCCCGTAACATGCAAGTCAATTTCATAGAAACTATAAATCAGCCCTCTACTCATCATCATCACACCTAAATCAACATCCACCTATCAATCAGAATCAGCTCGTCCTAAGGGATCATGAAATATGCATGCCATACAAAATGTCCTATATGAACACACGTAAATAATACGAACATAACAATCATGCATGAACTATCACTACTATGCAAACATGATATCCTATATGAACAAATAATACAACAATATATATACAACTACTAATCCTTCAAACCACCCCCAAACTTAACATATTCAATGCCCTCATTGAATGGAAGTAAATACAAGGGATAGCAGAAAACATACCTACTCGTCCTCCTCTTCGGAGGAATCATAATCTGGCGGTGGATACTGCGTACGAGCTCCATAGACTGGCCACCTCGCCTGAATACCTGCAAAACCCCAATTGACAAGAACACAAATTCGTAATAAAAATAAGATTAGAGAAAAGATTTACCCAATACGAATCAAAGAGGTGAACTTGCAATTAATTCCTCTTAAGAATTGAATTTTTAGAGATATAAATAAAATAAAAGAGGAATTGGATTTTTAGGTGGGTGT
Organism: Kitagawia praeruptora; assembly: GCA_037693485.1. Lineage (NCBI taxonomy): Eukaryota > Viridiplantae > Streptophyta > Magnoliopsida > Apiales > Apiaceae > Kitagawia > Kitagawia praeruptora. Next base: position 121,952,400 of record CM075346.1, on the reverse strand, counting down.
AAAAAATAATAATAATAATAATAATAATAATAATAAGAATAATAATAAATAATAATAATAATAATACTAAAGATAATAATAAAGAAAATAATAATAATAATAATAATAATAAATAATAACTATACTAATAATAATAAGAAATAATAATAATAATAATAATAAAATAATAATAATAATAAAATAATAATAATAATAATAATAAGAAGAAGAAGAAATAAGAATTAGAATAGAAATAGGTTTAGAATTTTTGGAGAGAAGATGGGAGGTTTTGGAATTGAAATAGGAAAAGAATTAGGTTTAGAATGGGGGTATAAATAGAATGAGAGGGAAATTTTTTTTTTTATATAATATATACACAACATCACGCACAACCCTGACCATGCTGAAAAACAATTTTTTTCTGACCAAGGCTGATCACGCGCAGACTGCAGAAAGTGGAGGCAAATTGCCTCATCAACAGACGCGCCACAGCAAGCTGCGCAACAGGCGCGCAACCTGCTTTCATTCCAGTTGCGCAGGCGCAACTTGCGCCACAGGCGCGCAATTGCCCTGTAACGCAGGTTGTTCCTGCGTGACACCCAAAAATTCGATTTTTTTCATTTTTTTTTTTTTTTTTTTTTTCACACAACACTCAAAATATTATTTTTTTTTTCTCTTCCTACACTAATGCATGGGTTGCCTCCCACGAAGCGCCTTTCTTTAACGTCTTTAGCTAGACTTGGCCACAATTTTCCTCTTGAAAAATTTCTGCACCGCATCTCTATAAGGCCATTTAATGATCTTTTCTGGAGCGACATCTTCAACGACAAGCTTTACCCGTATTCGCTCCTCACAAGATCTCTTAACAACATTCTCCCGCCTACCTGAAAAGTTAGCAGCAATAACAATAGCAAGCAAAGGATTTGAATTACAAGAAACATACCCCAGGTGAACTAGCAATGTTTTTAGCTCAAGTTCGGGAGCTCCTTCAAATGATGGCTTAAGGCGCACCTGAGAATTCCAGAGATCTTCCACTCCAAGCAACTTATGTGGAATACGTAACCCTATCAACCAAGGCACTGTAATCCTCAGTTGATCATACTTTTCCTTCTCCTTCTCCGTGTCATACTTTTGGCTCTGCCCTGCATCAACCAATTTCAAGATAAAACACTCCTCATCCTCCACCGGCAAATTCATGGGTAGAGTTTGCTTCTGAAGCCTTTGTGGATATGGAGGAGGAAAATCGATTTGGACAATCTCTGTAGTCTTCTCCGGAGTAGATTTGTCAACAGGAGTGATGCTCTTTTCCTCTTCGGCCTCCAGCTGGTCGAAGTCAGATTGCAACGGAGCGGCATTCAACAACTGAACATGCTCTTCTAATTCATCATCTTCCACACTGAGACACTCTTCATCCTTCGAAGGAATTAGCATAGCCGCTTGAGCCTTGGAATTTTCTTGATCTTGGGCTGATTCTTCAAAATTTTCAGATTGCAAAGGAAGTGGTTGCGGTTGATTATTCAGAATTGAATTTTCTGGACATTCTGAATTTTCTGATTGGGTTGCCTCCGACTCTGCTTCCTTATCAGCTTCATGTTCTGCTTCTTCCCCATCTCTGCCCTCAGACTCTCCTTCATGAACTACGATCATGGTCTCACCCGTGGCTAAGAAAGGCCAGTCAAGACTGATAGTAAGGCTCTTGTCCTCCTCCTCTACATCTAGGCCTTCTGTGTCACTTGCAATTTGATTCAATGTTTGTAATGCATTTGCAATTCGACCAATCTGATCTCCTATTCTCTGAAGAGACAATGCATTGCTTTTAGCCATCAACCTCAATTCTTCTAATTCAGCTTCTTCGGTCGACTGTTGGATAGACCAAGTCTGAAATTGCTGCTGCTGAAATTCAGGAGGTTGAAAGTGTTGATGCACTGGGGCATACTGATGCTGAAATTGTTGCCCTTGTTGCTGCTGAATTCCCCCTGGACTGTATGGCTCATCTTCAAACTGCTGATTTTGGAGCGGGTAGAATGGATATTGAGATTGCTCCATACCACTCTGATTGTAGTCCCAGCTGAAATTTGGCCGGTTTCTGTTATACTCACATTGATGAGTGTAATGTCCACCTGCACACAGCTCACAAACAATTACGAATTCCTGCTCCCAATAATCCATCAAATAAAAAAAAACGTCCGAGTCAGTGAATTTAACCCAATTGATGACAAGATCATAAACTAAACAAACAATGAACCGAGTCCCCGGCAGCGGCGCCAAAAACTTGTTCGCACTTATTCACGCAAGAGAACGTGGTCAACAAGTAATACAGAGTAAATAAGATTCGTTCCCACAGAGACTCAAATTGTTCGTTATGTTCACTTATGCACCAGCTAATGATTTACACTCACTGCTAAGACAATCACAATTTTGGGTTGATTTAACTAATGATTGATTACCAACTAAGCCAATTACGAGAAAATAACTTAACTTAAACCTTATAATAAACAAACATGGGATTTCAACTTCAATTACTACTTCATCTAGAATCTTATGCCCTTTAGCCTAGCATGTGACCGAGTTGATTACTGATTAGATGCACTAAACTGATACATACCAACTTTCGTTGTGCATATACCATCCTACTGATCATCCACAAATGATAGAAGTCAAGTAGTCACCAAATATGTGTAGTCCCTATATGTCTATAGCAATTGAACACATACCGGTTGAAAATCAAGCACCCATTAAACCACATAGTCGATGCAAGACGGTTAGTATCACATCACAAATTAATACATGTTCTTCACATGCAAAAACCTATGCTAGCATGAATTGTTCTAAACCCTAGATCCACTTTCGCATTCACTAGGATTAAACAAACAATTACAAGTGTTCGCGACGCACTTATAACGAATAAGCATAAACATACTAGGCAATCAATACATACAATCACACTCCAAGGCATAAAAACACTCAATAACTAGAATCCATAGCAAAATCCATTAAAACCCCATGATAACGAATTAGCCCATAATTGACCTAATTGTCATCATGGGTTCTATGGAAAACATAATTCTAAAATCAACAAGTACAAATAAAGAAGAAGAATAAAGTTTAGAATTGAACTCCCACAATAGAAGAATACAAAGGTTTCAAGAATAATCCTTGCTTGTCACTAGCTTGGAAGAATTCCTTCTCCTCCTCTCTCCTCTGTATAAAACTAGGTTATAATATGAACGTATGTATGTATATTATTTGATTACAAGGGTAGGACGTTTATACATGAAAAAACGTTTCCTCCCTCTTGCCTAATAAAAATATTTAATATTCTATTACAATTAGAATTTAATTAAGGTGCTAAAACCTGCCCGGAATATAATTAGAACTCGAAAAGGGCAAAACAGGAATTTCCCAGCCATGCTTCACAAAGTCTGCCTGCGCGAATTAATTCAGTACTTTACTTGCACGTGATTCCTATTCCAGGTTGTAGAAAATCTCTCAAGCTTCGCGTGGGCAGTAAGATCGCTAAAAACGGACTTACAGAACTCCAGATATGGCCAAAACAGTATAAGCTGCGCAGCCTTCCCAGAAAATCCGAATTTAAATCAATTAATTCCCAAAAAATTGTAGAAGCATCCACCTTAATCAACATTCTCGTAAACCTGCACAACTAAGCAAAACACATCAAAACTACAAGAAACTTGAGTCCAAGACAATCAATTTAAGCCGATTTAGAATGTTCCAAGTAGATATAAAATCCACTTATCAAGAATAAAATATATGAGGAAAACAATCCAAGAATTGGGGTTTTTCACTTGGTTTCAATGCACATTCAATATCTATGTGATGTCTACGTTCTTACTCTGCTGAAAACAATTCTTCTAAGGTTATAATGTTCTCTTCCAAGATACAATATAATGTCTACAACTATACCCTAGTTGTCACTTCCGTGATACAATCAAAGACAATCATAAACTATTAAGCTCCAAGAATTATAAGTCTCACAACTCTCCTATTAATCTTCCAATCAAATATTCGAGTTATGTCTGTTAAATCATGTACTAAATTTGCAACTCCTCTTCCAAGTGATTACAATCCCTAAAATCCAATCTAAGGTTCATGACTCCCCTAATTGTGTTAAGCTCTCAATAACAGATCAGCAAAGCAAGAAAATCACAGATAATTAAACACACATGAATACCAAGGAATACTACCCAATCCTCAGATTAGAGATTTAGTTACACATAATTAAAGAAGAAAACAAAATAATAATATTGAATGAAAACATGATATTAAAAATAAGGAGTTTAGATATTACACGTTTTGAAAATTGGATAAAGCTTGGATAGAACACCTTCAATCCTTGCTCCTTCTCTTCTCTCTAATAGGTTATGAATAATCTAAAATAATACCCTAGATGTGTTTATATAGGCTATAAAAGTCTTGCCCAATAAAAGTATTTTAATACTCTAAATAAATTACAAGTAGGATTCCATAACTGAATAGGATTCCTTAATTAAAATTCGTAACTATATTTACTCCTCTGTTTCGGGGCTCTTCCAACTGGATTTTGCTTATTGGACCACCTCTGAATTAAAGATAATTCCACAAGCTTCGCGTGGACAGTAAGATCGTCAAATTATGACTTCTGGAACTCAAGATATGGCCAAAACAGTGTAGCACAGCCCGTGTAGCCTAATAATACGAATTTTCTCCTATTTTATCTCCAAAATAGCTCTTTTTGCTCCAAATCCTTCCAAGTCATGAATTCTTTATTTCCTACAATAAAACAATAAAATCTATTAAATAAAAATCCAAATCAATGCAAAACACAATAAATATGAGAATAAAATCATCTAGAATATATATAAAAATATACTCTATCAGTATGAACCACTTTGCATCTCTCTTGTATGGTAAACTTAACTACTTTGCCACGATTTTATGTCTTTTTTTGCTTTGGTTCAAACACATTCACTATAGAACACAATAACATTCAATAGAGTGCACAAAGAAGATACATGACAACATTTCGATTGGTAAACTTGATGTGCCAACAAAATACAAGAACACAATAATGCAATGAGACTTAGCAATAACATTAAGACTGCAACATAAGACACTGGTTACCTTAACAAAAGCACTACACTCCTAGAACAAACTAAAAAGATTCACTCATCGAGAGAATCGTATTCATCATCCTCAGCTGCAGTATCATTCCTGATTGTGTTGATAGCCATATTTGTCATCAACTGAACAAGCACAAACAACCCAACAGCTACACACTGTTGCTTAGTCTTCAACTCATTCATCTGAGCTTGATGGCTCTCTCTCATGCGAACAATCCGGCGCCTGTACTTTTCCTCCCTCTCAAAAGCACGCTCCTGCAACTCCTTGATGATTTCTAAAGTGCGAGGTCCAAAAGGTTCCTCATCAATCCACACTTGATAGCCAAAGGTGTTGTTCGAACATGCCCTGTACCTCCTACCTGCGTTTGGCCCAAACCATTGTGTCTTTGTCACACTCATCTGATCACAGTAGCAAGCAAGATCCAATATAGCATCCATTTCTTCATCTGTACGCCTTCTGGAATCCATTTTTGTGTTTGGGGAGAAGTAAAAGTGAGAACAATTTGAGCAATTTAGGAAATTAGGATTGTAAACATGTATATATGCTACACATTCCCGCCAACTGAACCCGCTCTATCAGAAAAGCCCGCGTAGATAAAAGGCAGTGAAAAGACAGAGATGCCCCTGGCTTTTTAACGGAGTTAACACCAGACTGACGGAAGTACACAAAATGTATCGAAAAAACAAATTCAGTATTTCAGATGCTCACTTTTGAAGTTGGGTATTGCAAGTGGTGTCAAGGGCAAAGTGCAAGTACACAAAGTGCACTTTACTCTATTTTTTAACTAAAAACTGTCTTTTTCTAAAAATATCAGGGGCAACATTAATTTTCTTTTTCTTAAAATATTACGAGCAATTTTATTTAGTAAAATAACATAACTGAATTATAATTACTATAAACTAATCAACTACCTTTTTCACCTAAAACATGTTTCCTTTTTAATTTTTTCTAGTTAAAACATCTCTTTTTCCAATTAAATCACGACATTCTATTTAATTTAATAATAATTTTATAATTACTCTGATTAACTTTTTCAACTAAAATTTATCATCTTTTCAATATTTTCTAACTAAAATCCTTTTTCTCCTAGGAATATCACTGGTAACATTTACATAATTATTATCAAATCATCTCATTTAAAAATTTAAGACTCCAAAATTCATATTTTAAAAAAATTAATTCAAATTAATAAAAAAATCATATAATATTAAAAGAAATCCGTGCATCGCACGAGTTTTAAGATAGTAATTACTAATTTTTATTTAATTAAATATTTATAAAATTATATTACAAAAATTATATAAAGAACTATGTTATTTGCATAAAAAAATTATGTGATTAACAAACTATAAACTTAGATTGTTTAATAGAAGTACATGAAAATACGTTTCGGTTGTTTTCATTGAAAAATATTTAAAATAATTTATCTTAATCTTTTTTTATTATAAGTTATAATAAAAAAATTTGCTAATACAATGTAAGAATTATAATAATAATAAGATTTCAATTTTATTATATTTTTTTTAAAAAATAACATATAATTGTAGGGAAGAATGTTGTAGAGTAGTGTATAGAAACATGTTCTAGTGTTCACCTTGAAAAATATTTTGGAGAATTGATCGTATTATTTTTTTATTCTAAATTATGATTAAAAAAATTGTATTATAATTATAATAGGATTTCAATTTTATTATTTTCATTAAAAAATAACATAAAATTGTAAGGGAACATGATTCTAGGGATGAAACTATTTTTTTATTTAAAGTTGTAATAAAAGAATTATAAATTTTATTAAAAAACAACATAGAATTATATTAAAAATAGGATTATAGGGGTGAAACCAAAATTGGGGTGAAACCAAAAGTGGTACCGTTAAGGGTGTTTCGCTTATTAATAAAGGTTATAGATAGATTTATTTTTTGATATTCGTGTGCATGTATATCCGTTTGGTGTGTTTTAGAAGATACTATTTGAAGTCGAAATTGGGTAATCCAAATTTGAATTTTTAGATTATAAGAGATGGTCTACGTGAAATCTATGCTATTACATAAAAGTTAAAATATTAAAAGTTTTGGTACATATTTTTTGTTACCTGTTTTTTGGTATTTCGTGAATTTATTTATTTACAGTTAAACCTCTTTAAAGTAATACTGTTGGGACCGGGAAAAAATATTACTTTACCGAATTTATTATTTTATCGATAAAATAATATTTTATTACTTCACCGAATTTTTATGTTTATGTATAACAATACTTTATGTTTAAAAACAAGAATCAATCACATGCAATGTATTTGATCTAAAATTACTTTTGTTATGATTAATTATATCTAAAAACTAGATTCATGCATATAAAAATTTGCACCAGATACATGTAACATGTGTTGTGTACATCGTATAGAAACTCAATCGTCTAAAGTTTATTGTAATTATAAAATATAAATTCATGAACATACAACATAATATTAAATGATAATATTAACATGATAGAATTTCATCAGCACTTTAAACAGAGCAAAACATACCAGGAATTATTTATGCTTTACATAAAGTCAAGAATGAGGTTAATTTTGGCTTTGATGGAAAGAAGAAACAAGCTACTATAGATTTATATTTTAAAAAGAATTAAATTTTATAACTTATATACATTATATATATACATACATACATATATATATATATATATATATATATATATATATATATAATTCTGAAATTATTACTTTACATATTACTTGGGTCCTTAATGACTTTCTAATTTTTTATTATCTTATACTTTTAGCGAGAATATTACTTTACAACATTGGCCCAAGTTGGGACCGACGAAATTTATTACTTAAGCGAGGTTATTACTTTATCGAATATTACTTAATCGAGGTTTAACTGTAACATAATATAATTAATGGTAATTAGTCGATTGCCTTTTTCACATTAACTTTTAGTTGAATGTAATAACCCTAACTTCAGTAATGCTACAGTGGTCAAATGAATAGTAAATTTTGAGGATTTAGAGAAATGGTATATAGGTACTCTATAATGGAAATGGAAAGTGAATAAACAGAAATCATATTAGTAGTGTACATTGAAAATAAGTGACTCGAAATGACGTTAGATTTCAGAAATTCCTGAAGCATGAAATTTTGAGGATTTTGATTTCGAATAAGTTTCTATTGGACACTAAGGAGCATGGAAACATTATAAGAATTATATATTGAGGGATTAGTGAATTTAGAATTGAGCCAGGGGATTTTTAAGTTAAGAGAATACCAATGGAATTTGGATTGTTAAACGATCTCAAAACCACTGAGATAATGAGGTACATTCGTAACGAACCACAATTAGACGAATATGGAAACCAAGCAACCAAGAGTATTAACATAACAAGGATACATACCACATTTTTACTTACCAAGATCATTAACATTATACTTAGAAATCAAAATGGGATTATTAGGTCATCAAGATGATGTCACACTCCACTAACACCATTTTTGAGGGTAAATTAGTCTTTTAACCTTGGAAAAATCTACCAAGCTTCCAACACAATCTAGATTAGTAGTAAGTAAGATGAGATCAAGGAAATAAACACAAAATATCCTCTCCCCCATTCATATTATCCATTCGGCAAACATAGAAAAAAAGAAGGAAAATAAAAATCAAAACCCTAGTTAGCATCAAGATCAAATCCAAGGAAAAATCATGGAGGTTCTTGGAGACTAGAAAGAGATATCCACCAAGTTTCATAGCCATCTAACATCATTTGCCAAGGTAATAAAATCCTTCAAGTGCAAGATGAATAGTAGTGAATAGTAGTTTTCAAGTTCTAACCTTTGTTTTTATGACTCCTTTAGTTAATCCAAGTTAAATCAAGGTTGTTTAAGGTGTGTACAAGGAATATTAAGGATCATTAAGTGTTCTTCAAGCTTCAAGGAGGTATAATAACCCTTACCCTTTTGTATTTATAGTAGATAATGAAGTGATTAGTAGTTAAGTGTTGTTAATGTTAAGTTTATGATGAATATGTGTTATGAATGGTTGGATTTGATATGAAATTTGTGTTGTGAACTTGGAACCATGGCTGGAATGTAGTCCACATGGTGTGGGGTTTGATTATGGTGTTTGATGATGGTTTTGGAGTGGTGAAATTTTGGAAAGTATGAAATTACAGCAGTTATAATGTCCGATTTTCGTTAGAACTACAAACTGCCCTGTTTTTGGACACCAATGCAGTACGGTACCTTACTGTCTAGCACACTTAGTGACCATGAAATGATAGAGCCTAGTTCATAGATCGTTTTGATATAAGGTGCGTTAAAATCTGACGTACGGTTTAGGAGAAAAGTCAGTTTTAGTGAAAGACGTTCGAAAGTCGAGAAATCGTAATTGTACCAAATTTGAGGTCATAGTTACCATACTTTAACATGTTTAAAAGTCACGAAATTTTGGGAGATGGTAGTAGTGTGGTCAAAGAACTAATACCAGTTGACCTTGCATTAAAATTCGAATTCTAAAATTTATAAGAAATTTTACAGTCGAGTGTGGTTGTTAGGGGAAATGGTAAAAACCCCTGAAACTTCGATTGAGCTTATAAATGGTTAAGTTCTTGAACCTTTGGGATAATAATAACACATTAAACGTATGTTGAAGTGTAAAGGGTTTTGTTATACAAGAGGATGGTGAGTAAGAGATGTAGTATGCTAATGATGGACCTTTTGTGTTTATAGTAATTCCGGAGGAGGAACCAGCCCCACTGTCAGGATACAGAAATCGAGGCAAGATCCTTCTATCCCTACTTTAAAAATTATTTATCTTCGGAATAATAATGATATCATGGAATATATTTATGTATATGTGATGCTTTTGTTGCTATATTGCAAGGAATATATTTTCTTGATTATGGGAAGTTAAAGAGAGATGAATATGTTTTCTGAAATATGAATACAGAGATGATTATGAATGGAGCGAATATGCTCTAGGGTAAAGGAGATATGAAAGAGAATGGTATCAGTTGTTATCTAGGGTTATATGATTTATAATGCTATATTATAAACATTCTTTTAGTGTATGTTATATACATATATTTTATAGAAGTAATGTGCGAGAATGGAAATGAGATAAGTGAATGACATATGGAAATGTGAAATGGTGTTGATAAATTGAATAATGATCTTATAACAAGGGGGATTAGCAACAAAATTGCATAAGAGGCTATGTCAGGGCTGTGTGCGACATAGTCTAGTATTCATGATTCGGCACGAAGATGCCAAGGGAGGATGTTATGCAGGTGGCCTTCCTCCAGGGATGATGTTATGCAGGTGGCCTTCATTCCTTCTACTAGTAGTAAACAGAGAGCGGATACGGTCAGGCGACTGATCATCGTCCTACGTATCTGGCGCCAGTATATATCCCCAAAACTTGAAAGAAAGAAATGAAAAAAATGGTTTTCAGATTTCTATAACTGAAAACAGAAAAGTGATATGAGACGATGAAATTATTAATATAGATGAAGAGAAACTGATTTTATATTAATTTATAAAATTACTGTATAGAAAGGAAATGAGAAGATGATAGTGAGAGATTTATTTAATTATTTATATTATTTGAAATATTACACTGAAAGGGTATATTGATTATTACATTGTTTAAGAAGAGAAACTGATACTGTATTATCTTAGAATTCTTTCTTATAATAGTAAGTGGATGATGTATTATTAAATAAGAGTTTTATTCTTCCTTAAAGTTTATAAATTGGTTACTGCTTACATATGTATATACATGTATACTTGGTTACATTTTAAATACTAATTTTCAATATTATCTTGCTGAGCTATTATAGCTCACTCTTGCTACTTATCTATATACAGCTAGGTATGCCAATACTACGCAGAACGCCCCGCAAGAGGGTAAGGGAAAGGCGACCTACTGAGAGTTCGTTAGCATCAGTCCCCGAGGTAGACGACCAGCGCAAGGGGTTTAGTAGTTTTATGTATATTAAGTGTGTAAGTTTGAAAGATTGTAATAAATTTGGTTGTTGAAATGCTTCTTGTAGAAGCATCACTCAACAATGTACTGAAGTATGATTCTGGGTTGTAATAACTTGTTAAATTCTAAACTCTTATTATGGTGAATGTTGTTCTCTGAGCATATGACTGGTGTGTGTGTGTATATTACTGTGGGGTCAATTGTATAAGTATTTAAAAAAAAAAAAAAAAACCCAAGAGATATTGAATTTGAATGGAAGTTGGTTCATGATGGCCCAAAATTCATGACCCCGGATTTGGGGCTGTCACAGTTGGTATCAGAGCTAAGAGTCATAATGCTCAGGAACAAGAGTGATAATAATATTGTATCATTTATAATATTAAATTTTGAACTTCCATCAAGTTCAAGGGTGGTATATCGCAGGTAGTTTTATTTTTAAGCATTGATTATAATTTTATAAATTATTACTAATATAGTTTATGTTTACCTTATAGGGAGAGGAGATGGGAGAGCCCAGTCATGTTCGTGAGATGGGTGAGCCGAGCCGAGACCCCCAGTGGCTAGGACTACCTGAGCAGGAGATTAGAGATTTGTTGCTGGTAGGTGTAGAGGTTCCAGAGTATGCTATTGATGACCTCAGGGAGAGACGACGGGCGAGTGCTAGAGAGAGATATGAGCAGAGACTGAGGGAGGAGGCTGAGGAGCGCAGGCAGAGGGATGCTGTGGCCATAGTGCCATATTCTGGTAGACCATATGTAGGACCTGATGGGGCCGGTCCTTCCCGAGTGCGGACGGATATTCCTGAGGAGGAGATGCCTTTACGTAAGAGGCCTAGGTTATCTGTTATACCTGAGGAGCCGATTGAGTGGAGGGACATTCACGTGACTCCTACTCCTGTCCCACCTGTCCCAGTTCCATCTCCTTTACCTAGTCCCGACCCTTTTGAGGATCCAGCTGAGCAGTTCACTCCACCGGGACACTTTATCATGTCAGAGGATGAGTTGGAGGATGATCCTTCCGAGGATGCGGACACAGAGCCAGTTCCTCCATCCCCACCATTTGCACCACCACCACCTCCACCAGTGGATGCACCCCCACTTGTAGATGTACCTCCCCCAGATGCTATGCCACCTCAGGAGGCACCTATGTTTCCAGCTGGCCAGTTGCCAGCTATTTTCTTGTCAGAGTACTTTGCCCTTCAGGGACAGCTGGATGAGTCCCGTCGGACTATAGATACGCTTATACAGAGGTTAGACAGGGCGAGAGGAGGAGGAGGTGTGATACCAGATGGGTTGAATTTGAGCATAGTCAGTATCGAGCTACGGGCACTCGGTGACATTAGGACGATGTTGGGAGACAGAGGGGATCCAGTATGGAGGGCTCATATAGTTGATACAGTCACCACTATGGTAGCGCAGATCAGGGACGTTATCAGGGCGTCGTTACCATGATTAGGAGTAGTAGTTTCGGATACTAATCAGACTAGTCATCTTGTGGATGTCATTTTGGGGATTAGGTTAGTTGTTTACTGTCTTAATCCCAGTCTGATTAGAGGACAGCTAGTAGTGCTTTTGTTATAGCGAGTTAGTATGTACAGTTATGCTTTTGGGGTTTCGAACCTTGTACTTTATGATGTATGATATTAGTAGTAAAAGATGTTGTACCCAAGTTGTAAAATATTTATGTAAATTAATGAAGTTTATGTACTTTGCCTAATTTTATTGTATTTTGATATTAAATGTTGAGATTCAGAAATATTGGTATACATGAGGTGATTGACTTAAATGAAAAGGTTATTGTACTAAAGGTACTAAGCTTATTTGTCAAAGTTGTATTATGATTAAATATTACTTGTGTGAATTTAAAATACTGGGATGCATAAATAAGATTAACTAATGATATAGTTGTGCATATATGGAAATGATGTATATTGTACCCTAAATTTGGGTGGTTAATGAAGAATATTATTATATACAGAATCATGCCGCCTAAGCGTAATAATAGAATGAATGCAAGGGAAAATGATAGAGAGGAAGCAAGTCAGAATAGGCAGGATGAAAACGCTCATAATGAACAAGACCATGAGGAAGAAGAAGAGGAATCAACTGGCCAACAGGGAAGTCAGGGTGGTAACCTTTTTAACCAATTTATGGAACTAATGAGGCAGAATTTAGCTAATCCACAGAATCAGCCACAGCCACCTGTTCTTCCCAACCAGGCAGCTAACTCTTTTCGTGCTTTTAAGTCACTAAAACCCCCAGAATTTGAGGGGACCACTAACCCAGTAGCAGCCAGGGCATGGCTGAAAGAGATGGAGAAGGCTTTTGAAATACTGAGGGTAGAGGAAGATCAGAAGACAGTTTTTGCAGCCTATCTCCTAAAGGGAGAGGCGAATTTCTGGTGGGAAGCTAAAAAGAATCTTGAGGGAGCGGGAGTGATAACTTGGGAGCGTTTCACTAGGGTGTTTCTAGACAAATATTCCCCTAGGTACTTGGAGAACCAGATGGAAATAAAATTTTTGGAGCTAAAGCAGGAAAACCTATCAGTGGCAGAGTATGAAACTAAGTTTACAGAACTGTCTAGGTTTGTTCCAGAATTCGTGCGTACTGAAGAGCAACGAGCAAAAAGGTTCCAACAAGGATTGAAACCATGGCTACGTACTAGAGTGGCACCATTTGAGTTGACCGAGTATGCTGCGGTAGTTCATAAGGCATCCATTATCGAAGCTGAGAGTGAACAGACTCAAATAGGACGAGAGAATAAGAAAAGAAAATTTGAAGGTCAGAAGGGAGGTTCAAGTGAGGGGAGCTATTTTAACAAATTTGGTAAAGGACAAAAACCCCAGTTTGGAGGAAAGTCAGGGAATAATAAGACTACCAGTGAGACTGTGAATCAGGGTGGTAGATCCACGGGAACTTTTCAATCTAGTCAATCTCGAACACCACTTCCAGACTGTAACACGTGTGGCAAGAAGCATTCAGGAGTGTGTAGAGTGTTAGAAATAAACTGCTTTAACTGTGGACAAAAAGGACACTATTTTAATCAGTGCCCAGCGGCTAATACCAATCCTAAGAGGGACATCAAGTGTTACCAGTGTGGGAAACTAGGACACATTGCTAGAGACTGTCGTTCCGGGGGATCATCCGTGCCAGAACAGAGTGTGACTGCTTCAAATAAACCTACTGCCAGGGTGTACAATATGACTTTAGGAGAGGCATTGAGAAAGCCGGATACAGATGCAGGTGAACATTTTTCTAGTATTTAAATTTTTAGTGTAAACGTTTGGTTAGGAATCAATGTGGTCAATGAATGGTATAGGTAGGTTGATAATCTAGATAAGGAAAATCAGTATCTGTTAGGGGTTAAAAATTCTATGAAAAGGAGAATAATAGTATTTTGGGGGTAAACCACAGGCTTGTTTATACACGAACAGGAAATATATATTATAGGAAGTATTTTCTTACAATTGTTTCAAGGAATTCTATTCCAGTCGGATTTCTGGAAGATTTTACAGAGACGAGATATAATAAGATCGAAGTGTGTATATTTTATGTCATGATAGAGATCAAAATAGGGATAAACCATAAGTGAGATACACTACCAGTCAGGAGAGGCCAATGTGGTGGCCGGTACCCATAATTAAAAGAGGAATGTTGATGAAGGACAAGCAAGTTTATGTTGGAGAAATTCTGCGCGAACAAGATAGGGATATTATGAAGGAAAGAGGATGGAGAAAGTGATATAGAAGTTATAAGGTGTAAATGAAAAGGTATCTATGGACATTTTGACGTGATTCCGGGACGGAATCCTTTTAAGGGGGGAAGGATGTAATAACCCTAACTTCAGTAATGCTACAGTGGTCAAATGAATAGTAAATTTTGAGGATTTAGAGAAATGGTATATAGGTACTCTATAATGGAAATGGAAAGTGAATAAACAGAAATCATATTAGTAGTGTACATTGAAAATAAGTGACTCGAAATGACGTTAGATTTCAGAAATTCCTGAAGCATGAAATTTTGAGGATTTTGATTTCGAATAAGTTTCTATTGGACACTAAGGAGCATGGAAACATTATAAGAATTATATATTGAGGGATTAGTGAATTTAGAATTGAGCCAGGGGATTTTTAAGTTAAGAGAATACCAATGGAATTTGGATTGTTAAACGATCTCAAAACCACTGAGATAATGAGGTACATTCGTAACGAACCACAATTAGACGAATATGGAAACCAAGCAACCAAGAGTATTAACATAACAAGGATACATACCACATTTTTACTTACCAAGATCATTAACATTATACTTAGAAATCAAAATGGGATTATTAGGTCATCAAGATGATGTCACACTCCACTAACACCATTTTTGAGGGTAAATTAGTCTTTTAACCTTGGAAAAATCTACCAAGCTTCCAACACAATCTAGATTAGTAGTAAGTAAGATGAGATCAAGGAAATAAACACAAAATATCCTCTCCCCCATTCATATTATCCATTCGGCAAACATAGAAAAAAAGAAGGAAAATAAAAATCAAAACCCTAGTTAGCATCAAGATCAAATCCAAGGAAAAATCATGGAGGTTCTTGGAGACTAGAAAGAGATATCCACCAAGTTTCATAGCCATCTAACATCATTTGCCAAGGTAATAAAATCCTTCAAGTGCAAGATGAATAGTAGTGAATAGTAGTTTTCAAGTTCTAACCTTTGTTTTTATGACTCCTTTAGTTAATCCAAGTTAAATCAAGGTTGTTTAAGGTGTGTACAAGGAATATTAAGGATCATTAAGTGTTCTTCAAGCTTCAAGGAGGTATAATAACCCTTACCCTTTTGTATTTATAGTAGATAATGAAGTGATTAGTAGTTAAGTGTTGTTAATGTTAAGTTTATGATGAATATGTGTTATGAATGGTTGGATTTGATATGAAATTTGTGTTGTGAACTTGGAACCATGGCTGGAATGTAGTCCACATGGTGTGGGGTTTGATTATGGTGTTTGATGATGGTTTTGGAGTGGTGAAATTTTGGAAAGTATGAAATTACAGCAGTTATAATGTCCGATTTTCGTTAGAACTACAAACTGCCCTGTTTTTGGACACCAATGCAGTACGGTACCTTACTGTCTAGCACACTTAGTGACCATGAAATGATAGAGCCTAGTTCATAGATCGTTTTGATATAAGGTGCGTTAAAATCTGACGTACGGTTTAGGAGAAAAGTCAGTTTTAGTGAAAGACGTTCGAAAGTCGAGAAATCGTAATTGTACCAAATTTGAGGTCATAGTTACCATACTTTAACATGTTTAAAAGTCACGAAATTTTGGGAGATGGTAGTAGTGTGGTCAAAGAACTAATACCAGTTGACCTTGCATTAAAATTCGAATTCTAAAATTTATAAGAAATTTTACAGTCGAGTGTGGTTGTTAGGGGAAATGGTAAAAACCCCTGAAACTTCGATTGAGCTTATAAATGGTTAAGTTCTTGAACCTTTGGGATAATAATAACACATTAAACGTATGTTGAAGTGTAAAGGGTTTTGTTATACAAGAGGATGGTGAGTAAGAGATGTAGTATGCTAATGATGGACCTTTTGTGTTTATAGTAATTCCGGAGGAGGAACCAGCCCCACTGTCAGGATACAGAAATCGAGGCAAGATCCTTCTATCCCTACTTTAAAAATTATTTATCTTCGGAATAATAATGATATCATGGAATATATTTATGTATATGTGATGCTTTTGTTGCTATATTGCAAGGAATATATTTTCTTGATTATGGGAAGTTAAAGAGAGATGAATATGTTTTCTGAAATATGAATACAGAGATGATTATGAATGGAGCGAATATGCTCTAGGGTAAAGGAGATATGAAAGAGAATGGTATCAGTTGTTATCTAGGGTTATATGATTTATAATGCTATATTATAAACATTCTTTTAGTGTATGTTATATACATATATTTTATAGAAGTAATGTGCGAGAATGGAAATGAGATAAGTGAATGACATATGGAAATGTGAAATGGTGTTGATAAATTGAATAATGATCTTATAACAAGGGGGATTAGCAACAAAATTGCATAAGAGGCTATGTCAGGGCTGTGTGCGACATAGTCTAGTATTCATGATTCGGCACGAAGATGCCAAGGGAGGATGTTATGCAGGTGGCCTTCCTCCAGGGATGATGTTATGCAGGTGGCCTTCATTCCTTCTACTAGTAGTAAACAGAGAGCGGATACGGTCAGGCGACTGATCATCGTCCTACGTATCTGGCGCCAGTATATATCCCCAAAACTTGAAAGAAAGAAATGAAAAAAATGGTTTTCAGATTTCTATAACTGAAAACAGAAAAGTGATATGAGACGATGAAATTATTAATATAGATGAAGAGAAACTGATTTTATATTAATTTATAAAATTACTGTATAGAAAGGAAATGAGAAGATGATAGTGAGAGATTTATTTAATTATTTATATTATTTGAAATATTACACTGAAAGGGTATATTGATTATTACATTGTTTAAGAAGAGAAACTGATACTGTATTATCTTAGAATTCTTTCTTATAATAGTAAGTGGATGATGTATTATTAAATAAGAGTTTTATTCTTCCTTAAAGTTTATAAATTGGTTACTGCTTACATATGTATATACATGTATACTTGGTTACATTTTAAATACTAATTTTCAATATTATCTTGCTGAGCTATTATAGCTCACTCTTGCTACTTATCTATATACAGCTAGGTATGCCAATACTACGCAGAACGCCCCGCAAGAGGGTAAGGGAAAGGCGACCTACTGAGAGTTCGTTAGCATCAGTCCCCGAGGTAGACGACCAGCGCAAGGGGTTTAGTAGTTTTATGTATATTAAGTGTGTAAGTTTGAAAGATTGTAATAAATTTGGTTGTTGAAATGCTTCTTGTAGAAGCATCACTCAACAATGTACTGAAGTATGATTCTGGGTTGTAATAACTTGTTAAATTCTAAACTCTTATTATGGTGAATGTTGTTCTCTGAGCATATGACTGGTGTGTGTGTGTATATTACTGTGGGGTCAATTGTATAAGTATTTAAAAAAAAAAAAAAAAACCCAAGAGATATTGAATTTGAATGGAAGTTGGTTCATGATGGCCCAAAATTCATGACCCCGGATTTGGGGCTGTCACATTGAAGATATTACCTTTTATAAATACCTAAAAAGATCAATCGTATCATATATTTCAATCATTAATATTTCCTTTCTAATTAAAATATGTTACCTTTTTAATTTACAACAAATCTTACAATATATACCCGAAAATATCAAACCATATTTTTCAATTATTAATAAAATATATTAAAAATCGTATATATTGTTTATAATAAGGAAACATTAGTATAATCCGTAAACATGAGTATATTAAATTATATCAAATTAAAATTAAAAAAATTATTAAAAATAATGATTATATAAAAACATAATTGTAATATTAAATAAAATTTATAACATAATACAAGAAATCGTGCATTGCACGAGTTATAAGCTATTACTTATAAGTTTGGGACTGAAATTTGTCAAAAATTGAAATGTTTGTGCAGGGATGTTAAATCTTTTTGACATAATATTAAAATAATTGTATTACTCTTTCCCATATCTTTTTTGCAAAAGATTCAACTGATATATAGGAATTAATTTTTGGTATTCAATTCCATGAATTTTGAGATTTAAGGGGTACGTTTAAGTTAACGTTAAGATACCTATCAAAAAAAAATTTGCGTTAAGATTTGAACTCTCATCAAACAAAAATTGAAACTTCATATGAATAAATTGTAAGGTTGAAAAGAATTACTCCGTATATCTTTTGTATAAAACAGTGTATAGTAAAACCTCTATAAATTAATATAGTGGGGACCGGAGAATTTTATTAATTTAGAGAGGTATTAATTAATCGATAATTTAATAATTATTAATTTATAGAGGATTTTTGATATAAAAAAAATTAATTTCCAATTATATATATTTAAATAGAATGAATTTTACAATTTATATTTTATACTTAATTCAATTAATTCAATATACATTGTTTTACAAATACAATGAGTATTTGCGTAATTCAAAGTAAAGATTCATGTATATTTAGATGATATCAAAAATAAAACAACATTTTTAAAATCTTTTGCACGTAAAGAAGCATTCAATATATCAAAAACAATGATTAATGACTTTTTCATGCTTTACGAAAACACTATATTCGAAGTTTTGGATGCAACAAAGAGGGTTAAAGATAAGTTTCGTATAGATTCAAATTCTAAGAATCCTAGAATCGTATTTTATAATATGGGTAATAGTGTAGCACATATATTTTTATGATTATAAAGGATTTATTAATTTCTAATATTATTGGGACCATATATTTATATAGTGTTTGCAAAAAAAATTATTATCTTATTATCTTATTGAAATTGATCATTTTTTGAACTGGCCAAAGTTGGGATCGGAGAAAATTATTAACTTAGAGAGATTATTAATTTATTGAGTATTAATTTAACGAGATTTTACTGTACTACTTTCCTTGGATAGTTGGATGTATGCTGTCTATATTGGACAACGAAATGTCCACCCGTTTCCAAAAAAAAAAAGAAAAGAACTTTAAATGAATCGAGAAGAATTCTTGTTCGTATATCAACTCTATGTTGAATTCGAATTCGATCTCGAATTTTTATAAAATTAATAATTTTATTTGTATATCATTCCGTTAAGAAAAATGTTATTCACAAACAATTCACGAACATGTTTTACGAGTTATTATTTACGGACGTCTTATCTATTCTATTATATTAAAGTCGAAACATTAAAAGTTTGGTTGGTTGGTTGGTACCTATTGATTTTACTAATTTACCCTTAATATTTTTTTATATTTTATCTAACTAAAATTTTTGTTTTACTAATCAATTTCCTTTTTCAACATATCAGGTTAAACATGTTACCTTTTCTTTCCTTTTTAATAACTAAGCAGTTTCCTTTTTAAAGTAAAATAAAATATCTTTTATATTTTATCTAAACTAAAAAACATATTATAATTACTATTAACTAATTAATTAATTTTTTCATTCAAATTATCTTTTCTCTTTTCTCTAACTAAAATATCTCTTTTTCCAATTATATCACGGATTACCTTTTAAAAATCTTCTTTTATATTTTATTTAACTAAAATTTTTACTTTACTAATCAATCTACTTTTTCACGTTAAACATGTTACCTTTTTTTTAATAACTAAACAGTTTCCTTTTTCAAATAAAATATAATATCTTTCATATTTTTTCTAATTAAAAAACAAATTATTTCCTTTTTCAAGTTAAACATGTTACCTTTTCTTTCCTTTTTAATAACTAAGCAGTTTCCTTTTTCAAGTAAAATAAAATATCTTTTATATTTTATCTAAACTAAAAAACATATTATAATTACTATTAACTAATTAATTAATTTTTTCATTCAAATTATCTTTTCTCTTTTCTCTAACTAAAATATCTCTTTTTACAATTATATCACGGGTTACCTTTTAAAAATCTTCTTTTATATTTTATTTAACTAAAATTTTTACTTTACTAATCAATCTACTTTTTCAGGTTAAACATATTACCTTTTTTTAATAATTAAACAATTTCCTTTTTCAAATAAAATATAATATCTTTCATATTTTTTCTAATTAAAAAACAAAATAACATTAAAAATTTGGTTGGTTGGTACCTATTGATTTTACTAATTTACCCTTACTTAATTATAGATAATATATTTTTTTTATATTTTATCTAACTAAAATTTTTGATTTACTAATCAATTTCCTTTTTCAGGTTAAACATGTTACCATTTCTTTCCTTTTTAATAACTAAGCAGTTTCCTTTTTAAAGTAAAATAAAATATCTTTTATATTTTATCTAAACTAAAAAACATATTATAATTACTATTAACTAATTAATTAATTTTTTCATTCAAATTATATTTTCTCTTTTCTCTAACTAAAATATCTCTTTTTCCAATTATATCACGGATTACCTTTTAAAAATCTTCTTTTATATTTTATTTAACTAAAATTTTTACTTTACTAATCAATCTACTTTTTCAGGTTAAACATGTTACCTTTTTTTTTAATAACTAAACAGTTTCCTTTTTCAAATGAAATATAATATATTTTATATTTTTTCTAATTAGAAAACAAATTATTTCCTTTTTGAGCTTAAACATGTTACCTTTTCTTTTCTTTTTAATAACTAAACAGTTTCCTTTTTTAAGTAAAATAAAATATCTTTTATATTTTATCTAAACTAAAAAACATATTATAATTACTATTAACTAATTAATTAATTTTTTCATTCAAATTATCTTTTCTCTAACTAAAATATCTCTTTTTCCGGTTATATCACGGGTTACCTTTTAAAAACCTTCTTTTATATTTTATTTAACTAAAATTTTTACTTTACTAATCAATCTACTTTTTCAGGTTAAACATGTTACCTTTGTTTTAATAACTAAACATTTTCCTTTTTCAAATAAAATATAATATATTTTATATTTTTTCTAATTAAAAAAAAATTATTTCCTTTTTCGGGTTAAACATGTTACCTTTTCTTTCCTTTTTAATAACTAAGCAGTTTCCTTTTTCAAGTAAAATAAAATATCTTTTATATTTTATCTAAACTAAAACACATATTATAATTACTATTAACTAATTAATTAATTTTTTCATTTAAATTATCTTTTCTCTTTTCTCTAACTAAAATATTTCTTTTTCCAATTATATCACGGGTTACCTTTTAAAAATCTTTTTTTATATTTTATTTAACTAAAATATTTACTTTACTAATCAATCTACTTTTTCAGGTTAAACATGTTACCTTCTTTTTAATAACTAAACAGTTTCCTTTTTCAAATAAAATATAATATCTTTTATATTTTTTCTAATTAAAAAATAAATTATAATTACTGTTAACTAATAAAATAATTTTTTCACTTTTCTCTTTTCTCTAAATAAAATATTTTTCCCCAATTATATCACTATTTAATAAAATATATTAAAAATCTGTATACATTGTTTATAATAAGGAAACATTAGTATAATCCGTAAACATGACAATATTAAATTACATTAAATTAAAATTAAAAAAATATTAAAAATAATGATTATATAAAAACATAATTGTAATATTAAATAAAATTTATATAATATAATAAAAGAAACATGTGCATCACACGGGTTTGTCTGTTCGATCTTCAGCACGGTCATCCTAACTATTAAAATAAATAGTAAAATAATATAATTAGTGATAATTAGTCGATTGCCTTTTTTTTTAATTAAAAGAGGTTTACTTTTAATTGATTGATGATATTACATTTTTTAAACACCTAAGATATCGTATCTTCCAATCAATAATATTTCTTTCTAAATAAAACACGTTAACTTTTATTTTAAAATATAATCTTACAATAATTAATATATACCCAAAAAAATAACACACTATCATCTAATTACTAACAAAAGATAATAGACATATATATACAACGAATAATGACCTTTATATTTTTAGTAAAAAATCAGAACCATTAGATCTAATGATTAGATATTTATATGTTTAAATTAATTTACTAAAATTTCAAGGTTCGAATTCTGTCAGACATATTTTTAAAAAAAAATTATAATATAAATCTTAAACCACATAATTTTTCAATCATTAATGTATACCGAAAATATTAAACCATTTTACTGTTAGATTTTTAGTAATTAATAAGAACCGTTAGATGTAATTATAAGATATATTTTATGATTAAAGTATTTTACTAAAAATTCAAGTTTCGAATCCCGTCAACGACATATTTAACTTAAAATTTTATAATATTGTAAATTTTAAATCATGATTAACTAAATTTATATTAAATTATATTAAATAATATTAAAATAATTTTTACAAAATAATGATTATATAAAAATATAATTATAGCATAAAATAAAATTTATATAACATATTAAAAGAAACCCGTGCATTGCACGGGTTATAAGCTAGTTAATATTGATTTATGAACATCTTAAATATTGCTGAAGATCTGTATTTACGGACACCTCATTTTTTTCTAAAAAAAAAATTAATGCATTAAAAAGAAAATGATAAAACAAATTAATCTAACTAACTAATGTTAATACATAATCTATTAATGTCATAATTTTCAATGTAACATATATTGTAATTAAATTATTTAAAATAAAATTAACGTATAGATTTAACAAAAGAAAATAATAAATAAATAAAATTATTTGTAGACATCACAATTATAGTTATCGTAAATTCAAAAAATCCTATGAAATTTTAATTAAATGTTTTTACAAGCATATATATCAAATTTTTACACCAATTCATTTAGAGTAAATTTTGGGGTAAACATTACTAGTATTAAAAGAGTGCCCCTAATAGGCCCATTTTAAGAAAATTAAAAATAAAAAAATTTAATTATAGAGTAATATACTAGTCCTATAATCTAGGTAGTGTTTTAGTAGTGTATAAGGGTGTAACCCAAGATTTATTCATTCATTTCTGAACCATATTCACGAACCGGGTTTACGAACTATATTAATGAACTTGTTCACGAACTATATAATCGAACTTGTTTACAAACTTTCGAATTGAACTATATCATGCTTAAATTCAGCTCATTTATAAGATGAAACTCAAAATTATGTTCATGTTCGATTTATTTATAAATCGAATATCGAACTTAATTCAAATCGAATATCGAACTGTTCATGAACGTATCGACTCATTTATAACTGTAACTGTGTGATAACAGTTCAGAGTATTGAATATTTTTTTTCAGTGAGTATTGAATTGTTTACTGTAATAATTTTCATGTGTCTGAATTGTTAGGATCAAGCGCTTACCATTGCGCAAAAAGCCCCGGAACTTGTAGCAAGACGCAACCTTATTTCCTTTAAACTTAGCCAGTGTGCAGAGCGCTACCGTCCGATTTAGGGAGATGTTGGCCATGCCAACAATCCCCCCAGCATCTGCCCGCCACTACATCATGATAGAACAAATGCCTTTACGTGATAGTATTTGAACCCGCGACCTAGCTCTGATACCATGTTAATTATATACTATATTAAAGATATTAAAGATAACTAAACTAAACTATGAATAACAAGGAATAAGAACAAATATGTACACACTGGAAATACATTAAGGGATTACATTGTATTCTCTCTAGACCTGGCAAATCGGGTAAACGGATCGGTTTCGGATCGGATCTGATTTGGTTCGGGTAAAATTTGGATTAAAATCGGATAAATTTTGGATTAAGATCGGATCAAATTGGGTTCGGTTCTCTTTCGGATTTTTACTGTTCGGATCGGATTTTGTTTGGATGTAGGAACATTCTGTTCGGATCGGATTGTCGAGATATATCTAATTTTTTGATGTACCCAAATTTTTCAAAAACTAAAAAATTATTTTGGCTTGAGATCTTAGCAATGAACAACTAAATTGACTAGTACTAGTAACTAGTGATTTGTTACGACTTTTTGTTTCGTTTTAAAAAAAAAATATTTCTCGACGATCCAACTGTCGGATGTCAAAATATATTTAATTTAGTGATATTCGCAAATTTTCAAAAATAAATAAATTAATTTGGTTGGAAGTCTTAGTAGTCAACTACCGAATTGACTAGTACTCGTAACTAGTGTTTTGTCACGGATTGTTATTCTATTTTTTAAAAAATATTTCTCGACGATCCAACCGTACGGATCTCAAGATATATCTAATCTAGTAATATTCCCAAATTTTCATAAAATAAAAAATTAATTTGGTTGGAGATCTTAGTAGTCAACTATCGAATTGACTAGTGTTCTGTCACGGATTGTTATTCTATATAAGTGAATGCACTCACTTAGACAGCGTTTCAATAAGCGTTATATAAGTGAATGCACTTTAATTTCTACCCAGAATATGCAGAATTTATTTATTTTTTGCTAATTATGTGCGGAATTTATTAATTTATATTTGCAAATTGAATTAAAATATTATTATATACAAAATATCGTAAGCAATATTCAATGACAATAATAAATATATAGCAAATAAGAAAATATAAAAATTGACAAAACTAAACAAATAAAGGTAAAGAAAATATTAATCTATATAAAATTATTTTATCGATATTTTTCGATTCAGCTATTTTTAGTTTCGGATTCAAGTCATATTCGGTTCAGGTAAATTTTTATTCGGATTTGATCGGTTCTGATTATAATCGGATACATGGTCATCATTGGATACAGTATTTCGGATAATTTTTGGTTAAATTTCCGGTTCGGTTAATTTTCGGATCGGGTCAAATCGGTTTTCGGATCGTTATCGGATTTGATTAAATTGAACCAGTTTCGGTTCGGATTCGGATTGTTTCGGTTTCAGATATAATTTCGGATAATCTATTTCAAATCCAATTTCGGATTCGGTTCCACATATTTTGGTTCGGTTTTTTGGATCCAGATCCATTTACGAAATACAAGATGCTATTTAAAATAAAACTATAAATTCCACTGCTATCTTTATTTTCCCAGACACCAAAATCACTCTAACAACAAATCAAGTACTCCCTCCGTCCCGGCCATTTGTTTACATTTGGTTTGGGCACGGAGACCAAGAATAGTGGGTGTAATATTGTTAAAATAAATGAAGTAGTGGGTGTAATAGTGATTTTATTATTAAAATAAGTGAAGTAGTGAGTGTAATAGTGATTTTATTGTTAAAATAAGTGAAGTAGTGGGTGTAATAGTGTAAAGTATTGTTAAAATAAGTGAAGTAGTGGGTGTAATAGTGTTAAAACTTACTATTTTAGGAAACGTAAAGAATTGGTTGGGACGTCCCAAAAAGGAAAGTGTAAACAATTGGTTGGGACAGAGGGAGTAATGATTTCCTTGACGTAAATTAAGAAACTAATACCGAGTTTAAGATTTGCAATGAATACCGAGTTTAAGATTTGCAATGAATTGGTAATCTTTGTACTGAAAACATGATATATTGTTGCTTACAAGGTAGAGTATTTCTTATAGTTTGTGTAGTCTCCTTCAATTTTCATTTGAATCTCAAATATGTAGAACAGGGAAGATGAAGCACATGAACGATTACAACATTAAACAGAATCAGTTACTACGTTTGGAATCTGCAAACTTTGGTGGCTGCTGCTCTACTTCAATTTACAGATTTTTAAGGTTGTACGAACTACGAACCTAGAATCTTGTTCATTGACCACACTCTGAAACCCTGAACACCGACAGCCCTCAAGTCCAAAACTTATGCCTGAACTATGTCCAAATTGAGCAAACAATGTACAGGGAAGTGCTGAGCCATATAGGCACTTTTCTGTCCCGAATCTCCTGACTCATTCTATCAAGTAAACTATCAATCATTACATTTTTCAGTATTCGGTAGCTCTCAATTGAATTTCCTGAGATAAGATTCTAATCATTTGGGAGGGAGATAAATGGATTTAGTGTTAGTGAAGTTCTCTGTCAAGTATCACACTCAGTAGCATGGCATCAGTCAGTAAACTAATCAAAAACATTTCTAATAGACACTTCCAGGAAATGCTCGAGGTTAAGTCCTAACTCTACCATCACAAATCTCTCCATTTGTCTTGCTCACATCATAGTATCAAAAACTGAGGACAGAAAAGATAACAAGAAAAAAAAACCTGTCAACAGTCAACAACAGGGTATATAATTTATAGGAGAGTTGTAAGAGTCTCCACACAACTTTCACTTGCTCTACTTACATATATCAGTATGCATAGCATACCTGCAATGGATCAGACACTGCATAATGCGACTCAAATACAAAAGATCATCTTGATGCTTTCATACAAGTTAATTACTAAATACTTAGTACTCAAGTCATTAGCTCATCGGAGGTATACACTACATGCCTCCCTATACTTGATGCTTAATTACATGTAGGACAGCGGTGGCTTATTAGAGGAGTTCCACAGTTGTAACAGAAACTAAATCCACACCTGCATCAAAAGGAAGGCAATTCATCAAGAAACAACCATATAAATCAGCTATAAACAATGTTGTTAACTCATTCCTACCAACTTTTCTACTAATGACAGCAAAACAAGCCAAAGGAGGCATCAAATTTGCAAAGCGGTTGATGTATTGTTATATATTCAATGGCATCAAACAGAAAATATGTAGAAACCATAGAATCCTGGACTATACTACTAGTTCATTTAGCATATGTTTTGAAGTATTCACATCGTCTTACAAAACACAATTAGGGTATGTTTTAAAGCATTCACATTGTCCTACAACCACATTTAGCACATCTTCTAAACCATTTGCATAGTCCTACATGTTAGCTACAGAGTAGTGTAAACAATTATAAAGTGAAAATGCTAAAATCATAAATACAAATACAATGCCTAAATGAATTTTATCAAGAAATAAACAATACCTGCATCGAATAAATAAGCAACCCGAAGACTTTTCGACATAGAACCTGCATCTAGGACACCTGATCCACTTATTATTCTTCGCAAGCTGCATTAACATAACATCCTCAGCTCCCCTCTCATCCTGACTCAAGTTTTGAAACTCCCTACAATCCATCCCCAAATGCCACGGAACATTACACTGTGCACAGAAATACCTCTCACAATACTGACAATTAGACAAAGCAAACGGCATCCCACCATCATTAATCAACATCGCAGAGCAATCTTTATACGGACAATAAAACTTCTGCGAATCAAGAATCACAGCCTCACACAACGCCTTCCCCCATCGATCAAACACCTCACGAGGCAAAATCAAACGACAATCCTCGGGCTCCAACAACCCCAAACAACCCGAAACAGGACAACAAATCTGCGTAATATTATCCTGAAGCTTACTCACAATGTACTTACAAATACAATCAGTACAATAAGAATGAGTACACCCATTTATCGAAAAAGACTCCCTAATCAACTTGTCATCAACACAAATTTCACACACAAAACTACCTGATTGTGCATTCGAAGACTCCCCAAGCTCAAAATTAGAGCTCCTACCCATTTTACGACGAGAATTTCCGTTCTTAAATGTAGAATAGTCAAGAACCTGGATATCATCATCCGGGATATCTTGAATTTCCCTGGAAAGATCAATAAAGATACGTTTCTTGGGGTTTCTTGAAGATTTAGGGAAAATTGAAGACATAATTGCAAGAGCAAAGTCTCTATTTTCCATTGACTGACAGTAGCTTTCAACTGAAATAGCATCTTCTTTGTTGGTTCCGATCGCCGGTTGTTTTGATGGGTCGCCGGGAACAGAGACGGGGTTGCGATCGTCGTCATCATCGGGAATTTCAACAATCTCGACCGGCTTAGCCTGAGTCCCCATATGTGAAGACAAGTGATGAAAGGAAATGGGTTTGATTTATTTTATGAATTGAGGTACGAGGTGTTTTATAGTGAAGAAGTGAAGTGGACCCTTAACCCTTTTATCTTTTCTTTTTGAGCTATGTGATACAAAATTCATTCAATTTTTCCAAATTTTACGGTTTAATGATTAAAGTTTTTTTGTTGCTAATTTAATTAACCATTTTTTTAAAAATATGCAAAATTTAATCATGATTAACAAAAAAAATGTTTTTTTAGGGCTTTTTCAATGCAAAATTATCTGAGTTTTCAATGTTTACGTGTTATTAGGACTTTTTCTTGTTAACCATAATTAACAAGATTAAATTCACTTTTTTTGTAACTTTTTTTGTTAACCATAATTAAATTTTGTATAATTTTGGAAAGATGGTTGGTTAAATTAGTAATAAAAAAATTTTAATTATTAAACTGCAAAATTTAGAAAAGTTCAATAAACTTTTTGGTAGATAGCTCAAGGTTTTTTTTAATGAATTATTTTCTATGTTCTAAAACAAGGCCGCCTAACCGTTTAAGCGGTCCGCTTAAGCGTTGAAGGTCCCCAACTGTCCCGATTTTGTGTTAATCGCTTAGAGAATCAAGTGCCTGAGGATGACCTCAGTAGAAACCCCTGAGGTTAAAAGCTTTTTAATACAAATTTGAGGGCATTTAAGTAATTTTACTAATAAAAAATTAATATTTACGAAGATGCTCTTGCGGGGCCACTTATTCTAAAGGCTATTTGTTATAACCTCAGGAGAAATCCCTGAGGACAACCTCAGGCCCATTTTTCTCAATCGCTTATTCCCCGATTTTATATAATTATTAAATATATATATATATACTTATGTATATAATTAATTAAATATATATTATATAATCCGCTTAATTGATCTGCATTGAAATTCGCTTAAGCGCCCGTCTAGTCAATTAAACGCTCGAAGATTGTCTTACCGCTTAGAGCCGCTTACCGCTTTTTAGAACACCGATTATTTTTTAGTGTTATAGGACCTGTGAATTCAATTATATGACGGTACTGGGCCATCGTTACAAAGAAACAAATCTACGTGTATAAAATGTTACAGTAGATTATTATAAAATGTGTTAACAATTTTACTACGTTGTGTATTTATGTTTCTTTTAATAGTTTTACATGTACTGAGATTGAACTGACGAAGATGACGAGTGGACAAGGGGTCGAGGACGAGCAGTGGGCATTGTCAATTTAGGTATACAAAAGAGTGAGAGTCAATAAGGAATGGCCGTCCGATTATGTAGATTTTTAGAATCAAATAATTTATATATATTATATATATATATATATATATATATAGAGTTAGACTCTACACAGAACAGTTTATATAAAGAATATTACAGAACAGGGGCATGCTGGTAATATAGTCAAAAATAAAGGACACGCTGGTAATTTGACCAAGACTAAGGAAATTTCACGATACAAATCAGGCTGTTATACACGACGACATCACACACAAATCACAGTTGAAGAAAAAGTTAGGGTTTGTAAGTTTGTTGAAGAATCGTTGAATAATCTCGTAATCGAAGAATCGGTGCAAAAACTGGAGAATTGAAGCTTATAATCAAAGAATCAAATCTCATTACCGAAGAATCGAAGCTCGTTATCGAAGAATCAAATCTGATTGCTCTAATTGATTAAGGTAATGCTTTGTAGTACTCAAATCTATGATTTTATAGTATATATTATTATTTTTAGTTTGTTTTATATTCATTGTTGAATGTCATTAGTGATTCTATGTTTGATTCAGTAAATTATAATTATATATTTAGTTATGTAGTGTTTATTTGAGAGAGCGAAAACTGACTCTATGCTCGATTCTATATAATATTTTAAATACAATACTACTTTCTGCTCGATTCTATGCTCAATTCTACACTTGATTACATTATTATTTTAAAAAGTTAAGCCAAAACTAGATGATGATTCTTTGTTTGATTCTGTGATAGTTTCTATAACGAAGCTTAGAGGTTTAGTTATGGGGACAGGTGTAGTATGTTATTTTGGTGAAAAGAGAGCATACATTACATTGTATGCTACAGTTGATTGTTTTGATTGTATGGGGACAAGTGTAGTTGGTTAGTGCCCCTGCGGGGCCTTTTAATAGATGATGACGGCGAAGATATTGTAAATTTGATTCTATGATAGATTCTATGTTAGTTGTCATTAGTTTGCATTATTGTGTAATAGATTATATGTTATTTTTGTGTAGTCTATGATAGAATCTTTAAGGTTGTAGCGTTTGATAGAATTTGGAGCAATAATCGTTATAGTGTGCAGAGTCGTACTAGTTGAACAATATTGTAAGTTAATGCAATAAGCTCTTCAGTTTCGGAATCTGATTTAAGAGTTACTGACTGAGCAGATGCTATGCACGTTTGGATATTCGTGCAAAAAATTGCAGGAAAATGAAGTTTGGTTATAGCAATCAGGTTAATTTACGAACTCATTTTGGCATAATTGAACAAATAGATGAAATGATTATAGGCACTCATTGCATTTGAGGTGTAAGCGCACTTTGAATGATGGAAAGTAAAAGGGCAAAGAGACTAAGAGGATTCTGATTTTAGCTTTATTTATCTATTTAGTAGTGGAGTTGTTTAATAGCTTGCAACTTTTCGGAATGTAATAAGTAACTAAGGATCTGAGAATATTGTAGTAGTTGAAGCATGTTTCTACTAATTAGCAGTGTGAACCTTGATGACCTATTTTAAGTGTTTGTTTATGATTCATATTTAATTCTATCCAATTGTCTTGTGATTTTGATTCGTAGTTGTGAGTATGAAACTTGAGAAATGATTGTGGATGAAGCTGAACATGCCATACAACTGCCAAGGTATATGCTTGAGAACCTTGTTTATACTTATATTATTGGGAGCCTAAATTGTTTTGACCTAAATTACTATCTAATATTTCCTTTTACTGTTTTTTTCTGCTGTTGAATTTAATTAGTGAAACTTAAGTGCACATGTAGGAAATAAGAAAAAAACCCAAAAAATATAGAATGTAGGAAATAAGAAAAAGGATATGAGGGTTTGTTTAGGCTAAGTTGATTATTTTGCTGGTGGGATACTCTGTACCTGCTCAATCTGGTATTAGGGGGAGATTTGGATTTGACACTAGCCCAGGTTGTGATATGTACTTAATTTGTTTCTTTAATTTTTTTTATGCTTTTTAAACTGTGTTGTGGATGTTGTTTTTATGCTCTGTCATTTTGTAGTATTCTATGTTTCGATCATTAGTGACAATTGGAGCTATGATTGTTGCATTTACCAGTGGCGAAATTGCGGATTTTATAGGGCGAAAAGGGGTATGCCAAAATTTTGAATTTACTGGCCTGATTTATGTAGGGGTAGCCACTTTTAGTTTAAATTTGTGTTCTATAGGTGTCAATTTCATACTGTTGTTTATTTTTGCTAAATTAATTCAGGCCGTTTAATGTTTGCTTAGTAATGTGTGTTATTTCTGGTAATATTCGGGTTGATTGAGTCATGTCATTTTCAGGTTTTGACAGCTATTTTATTCTGGTGGTAATAAAGCGAGTCTTGGGGTTTTATTGTCTAATTTATGTTTTATCTCATTATATTTAAAAGTTCACCAGCCAGTCCTAATTACTTATTGCTGATCGATGAATATAGGATATGAGAATGTCAGCTGCTTCCTGCATTGCAGGATGGTTTGTATTGTGGCTATATCATGATTGTGGTGTAGTTGGCACATACTTATTGTGCATAGTCTCAGACATTGGAATTTTTTTTCTAATATTTTCATGTTCGAACAGAACATTATAGAATAATTTTTGTTGTGTTAATATGTATCACTTGTTTTCAGATTCCTAAATTGCCTGATATCGACCCACAGTGGCCTGTCCCACTGAAGCAAACTACCCTACAATGGAACCGATCAATGCTAATAAGGGAAGCAAATCATGCAGCCAAGATATTTAGCAAAAAAAAAAATCATGCAGCCAAGATAACTGGACATGAAGATCTGCCTGCTAGAGAGGCTGCATTGCTGAAGGTTGTTACCAATCAACCAATTTTTATGGCCATTGATGCTTGGGGTTCGGACCTTCAGTTCTACTCGAGCAGTGTCTTTACAGGAGAGTGTGTTACAGAACTAGACCATGGGATGACTGTTGTTGGCTATGGCACAAGCACTGATGGAACCAAGTATAGGCTGGCGAAAAACTCTTGGGGCACAAGTTGGGGAGAGGAAGGCAGCATAAGGATGCAAAGAGATGTTGCAGCAAAGGAAGGCTTATATGGCATAGATATGCAAGCATCCTACCCTACTGAAAATGTGGAATTGCATTAATAACTGTAAGACATGTTCATGTAAATTTTGTACTACTTGATGCCATAGACTAGCTTCTGCAGAACTTTTGAGTGCTTGCAGCAACAAAGCTTGTATATATTGATGTGCATAACACATCCATACTTTCAAGGTTGATATGATGAAGAATCACTAAATATATATTTACAGTTTTTACTTTTTGAGAACTGAATTCAAGCTCAAGAATTACGTCCGAGGAAAATGAATCCAAGTTGATTGGATCTGTATGGGGACACGTGTAGTTGATTGTTGCCCCTGCGGGGCCTTCTAATATATGACGACGATGATATTTCAGTAAATTTGATTCTATGATAGATTCTATGTTAGTTATCATTAGTTTGCATTATTGTTTAATAGATTCTATGTTATTCTTGTGTAGTATATGATAAAATCTGTAAGGTTTGCAGAGTATGATAGAATATCTCTCTATCTCTCTCTCACTCTCTTTCTCACACACTCTCTCTCTCTCTGAGTAAGTTACTGGAGAAGATTTCAAATTTGGACATGTCATTGGACGATATCATCAAGATAAACAAGGAGCAGCAACTCTACTCTCCTCATTTCGGACCCGCTCCATCTCATCGATTCTTCAACCACACCATCAATCTATCCTTTCCTTATTCTCATGTACATGCAATTAGCTTAATCTTAACGATTTATCCATCTATATACACTTACATTTTCCAGTGTCACGTCACTCTATTCACCTGCCTGCTTTTGTCGAATTGATTTTGATTGCCTTATTTGTGATATGTATGTGTGTGTGTGTGTGTGATAGGGTGAAGCACCGGAGATGAAGTGGAAGCACGATATGTTTGTACAATATGCTGCTGTTTCGTATCTGCTTATGTTTTATCCTTTCTACTATTTGGAAATTGGCACCAAAATTCTGGTTTCTAACTTGGATTATGAAGTTTACTGAGCTAAATAATCCAATTACTAGCTTAAAAAAATAATCCAGAATCAAAAACATAAAATAAACTCATATCTAAACATAATCAAATAAAATATTAACAGCCAATTCAACTTCAACTGCAAAACATTCAAATTACACAAATGCTAATAATTCCAGATCCAGATTATAGAAACTAGCCAATTCTACCTAAATATATAGAAACAAAACCCCAGAAACCATCTGAAACCAATGACTTAACCTCCGAAACCATACAAAGTCCCGCCTTGCCTCTTGAGAGCATAAAAAACATCCATAGCAGTAATAGTCTTCCTCCTTGCATGCTCAGTGTAAGTCACAGCATCACGAATGACATTCTCCAGAAAGATCTTGAGAACACCGCGAGTCTCCTCGTAAATCAGGCCACTGATTCTCTTAACACCGCCTCTTCTCGCCAATCGACGAATAACAGGTTTGGTGATCCCCTGGATGTTATCTCTCAGGACCTTCCTATGACGCTTCGCTCATTCACATAACAGCATCTTAGATCTCCGATTATCATTCAAAACAATAAAAACATAAGCTAAAATATCACATTACAAAAGTATAAATGTAACACCAAAAAAGGGAAAAAAACTGCTTAACATAATTCAGTAACACAACTTGTCTAAATTATAGAATCCAACCCTGTAACAACACACATCAGAGCAATTAACATTAACATTTTGTATATCTGACAATTTTCGATCTCTACAAACTAATTCTAACTCTGCATTTCCTCCTTACCAATCAAATCCCATCATAACTCCTGTAGTTATAACTCCTTCACTTCTGTAGTTATATTTCGTTCAAATCTTTAGGGCTGTCACAAAACAAGTTCACGACTCTGAACTTAAAACCACACTTAAAACTAATTCAAACCACTAAAAACTAACATAAAACACTGTAATATTAAGAGTAGAATCTCAAGTAGAATCAAAAGTGTGAAACTTAGAAAATGTTCAAACACAATTCCAGAAACCACGACTTACTTCTGCCGAAAAGTAGCTTACGATGGATGTTAAGGATGCAGGAAGAAAATCAGCCAAATCTTTAAGCCCTGCCACAAAATGAAGAAATTTTTTGTAATTAACAAGTTAAAATTCTGTCTATAAGTTACGCAAAAAGAGTTAAAGAATTATTAACTGGGATCCATTTTGTGCCAACTCTGGAAAAGAAACCTCAAGCAGTTCATTATATGACAAACGCAAGGCCTTAAGAGTTGGTTTCTACAAGATCCTTTGGGGAAAAACCCTACTTAAATTACAAGAATGGAGACTTAAATCTGTCAAAGTGCTCAAGTTTGAAAAAGATTTTGGAAATTTAACACTCAGATTGTTTCTGTCGAGATTGATCACAGAAAGAAACTGAAATTTCCCAAAAAAGGGTCAATAGGACCAGTAATATGACAATCTGTCAAGCTTAGAATTCTTAAATTAGGCAGTGAAGATGAAATAACTCCGAACCATTCAGATGCTTGGCTTGACATATTTACTGTATCAAGATAAAGCTCAGCAAGTTGTGCAAGATTCTGAATGATTATGCTTAAATTTGGATTTTCTATCATTAGAGAGAGTAAGAAAAGGACAGATCAATATATAAAAATTCTCAAAAATACATAAAACATAAGTACAACTGAATTTTCATAATCAACCTTATTATACAGAATCTTATACCAAAAACAAGTAACCCTATTTCCAACAACTACACTTGCATCACATCTTCAATCCACTGTATCTAACCCGCTATCATCTTTCCCCTGCCTTAACTCTACAATGTAGTCCGACATCACTTCATTATCCATTATTGTATCTAATGCACACTAGAACTAACATAGAATCACACTACATAATTATACAAAATGTTAAAAATTCTGATTCACAAAAAACTGTATATTACCTCATAAATTACTACATTTCAAACTAATATGGAATATTATAGAATCAAAAGTAACAAAGACAACAAATTTGTGTAACACAAATGCAATAACAAAGCCACTCAAATCAAACCACATTAAACAGAATCAAGCACAGAATCACTTAAAAAGAATCTTATACCAAAATGAAATTGAAAAATGGAAATCATTCATAACATAGAGAGTAGAATCTAACATAGAATCAAACTACAACCGTAGAATCAATAACGGAATCATTTTCAACTTAACTCATAAAAAACGAGACTAAAAAAATACCAAACTTTATATATTACAATAAATGTACGGAATCACAATTTTAATAACAAAATCAACCATAAAATCACTTACAACTTCATATAACGAGTCTTAAATACATTATATAACAGAATTTCTAACAAAAATAGGCAAAGAATCATTAACTGAATCACTTGAAAAATCACTTTCATAAAATAATAGTAATATACAGCATCCGATATAGAATCTAATATATGTACTTTCATTCAAACAAGCATCTAGTACAGAATCAAAAAATGAAATCTTCAAACCCTAATTTTATTAATTTCACTAAAATAACAAGCAGGATGAGATGTAAATATCATTACCTCGAATTGAAGATGAATTTACGTCAAATTGAAGCTTGGATGAGTGAGAGTTTACAGTTTTGGCGGATTTTTAGCCGTAATTTCATAAATTCTGATCAAGAGAAAAGAGTTTGTAGTTAGACGAGAGAGATTTTAAGAATATCGTGATTGTATGTGGGGAGAGAGAGTTGTAGCTTGGGTGAGAGAGTCGTTACAGAGAGAGACGGAAGAGAGGGACAGACGATAGAGCGAGTACTCAAGCCCATTACTAATTCAATCTTTTAATCCTGGCCGTCCAAAAAAAAGGAACGGTTAAGATGGGTGTTCTTCTTTGTTCTTTATTTAAGGGTGTTCTGTATGGAGCAATGGCATATATATATAATATATAATGTAAATATATGTTTTAAATATTTCGATTTATTCGGTCCAGAATCAAAATATTCTGAAAAAACTGGATCGAACTGAAATATATTTTGATCCAGACCGAAAAACCGAAATAACCGGAATTTCGCAAATTTTAGGACCGAATTAACAAATTTCGGTTCGTTTTTCGGGTTCGAATCGATTTTGCTTAGCCCTAGAATAGATAACTAAATAAATTATTAAATGTTTGGATAATTGTTGAGACAGTTTCCTAGTAATAAAATATAAGTAATTTCTATTTTTTATTTGTTGAGCTTCACATTTCTTGAATATTTAAAAATAATAACTCTTTCATAATATTTTTGGACGATTACAAGTCACGGTAACTACAAATTAAATATTTTTTCCAAGTTCCAACATGTTGTTAACATTATTGTTTATTGATATAGAAATTAGAAAAAATAAAGATAATGAGTCATGATATGGACAAATTAAATACTTATTCCGTCTTAACATATTAAGTTGTCCCCCTTCTCGCCGCCTTATCTCTCCACTCTCTCTCTCCGTTCAATCTCTCTATCTCTCTCCCCGTCCCTTTCGAAATCAATCTCTCTCTCTATCTCTTCGAACCCTCTCTCTCGACACACAAATTTACACAAACAAAATCAATCAAACTGTATCTACACACAGTCAATTATTAGATCTCTCCCCAGCCATATCTCTCTTCTTATCCTCTCTCAAACTCTCACGAAAAGCGATCCCCAACCCCTGTAGTGTTTAAATTTTTCGTTTTTTATTATCCGAATCGTTTGTCAACTGCTGATGCGTTTTAGTATTTGCTGATGAGTTTGACGACTGTAGTGTTTGTAGTGTCTGTTCTGTTTCATTTTGAATGCAGTTTTTACTTTTCCTTTCTGCATTTCGATTGAATTTCTTGTTGATGTCGAAGTTAGCATTCTTGATTGGGTGACACAGTTAGTCTAATTTCGATTTTATAGTGACTGTTTCGCTCGCTGGTTTGAGTTAATTGCTGTTGTTAAGAGTTCGATTGTTAGCCTTGCTGAGTCCTGTTTAGATTCGTTTTGTTCTTGAGAGTTCGAGTATTGATTCGCGTTGCTGTTTGGATGGAGTGTCTGAGTCATTGTTGGAGTCATAGTAGTAGTCGGATTTCCGAGTTTAAAAGTCTGAGTCCCTTTTTGTGTTGATTTTACTGCGTTTTGTTGTAGTTTCTGAGTTAACATCTGGTTTCTTCGTTGTCCGAGTATGTAGAATGGTTTACTGAGTAGTCTGCACTTGCTGAGTCTTTCTACGAGTTTTGCTAATGTTGCGAGTCAGCCGAGTCGCGAGTTTTGTTCTACAATTGCTGTGTTGAGTTTCGAGTATGCTGAGTTTGCTTTTGGAATTTTCAAATGGCTGTTTGAGTAAACTTTGATTTGTCGAGTTGTAGTGGTTTTAACAGTTGGGTTTGTAAGGTTTTGATTCTTTGAGTCCAGTTTTGTTTGTTTATCATTTTGTGATGAGTTTTGTCTTGAGTATAGTGCTGAGTCAGAGTAACAGTATTGAGTTCTGGGTTCCGAGTTAGCCGAGTCAATTAGTGAGTTTGCTGGCAGATTAATTATCAATGTATGATTGATTATGCAACTAGGATCTTCAAATTCGTTGGTAACTGATTTAGTAATCAATCTTTAATGTCCTAATTATTATTAATTATTTTCCCCATATTTAATTTCTGATTTTATTTGTTGCTTAATTCACTCCAATAAATATTCGCATTGATCTTGTTCAACTGCTTTCTAGTTTTTAGGATATTTTTAGCCTCTTGCCTTTCAGTAATTTACTTTGTTAATTCATTCTTAATTTTTGATTGAGATTTTTGAATAATCAGTGGCTAATTGATTGTGTTTATATTTTTTGATTTGATTCTTATTTTGGTTAGTTTTAAATTTGTTTTGATTGAGGTTAAATGTCATATCAATTATTGTTTTTAAAATTTTAGTAGTATATTAATTAGCATTTATTGATTGCCATAATTGATGGGTTTTTCGGTTTTGACTAGTGTATCATTTATGGATTTGGTAGAGGTTAAATGTTTTTATTTTTGAATTTCTAGTAATAATTGATTTCTTTTAATAGGTTCAATGTTAATTGATTCTCTGACTTTCTATTTATTTGATGTCTTGATTAAATGTTAGTTGAGTAATTTTCTCCCTTTTTAATTGTTAATTGATTAAATTGATTCCAGTATTAATTGTTAATTGTTTTTCTTGTTTATCTGATTAATTTGATTCCCTAATTAATTGTTAACAGATTAATTGATTTATGTGGGTATTTGTGTATCGTTAAATGATGTAGTTTTGTCATTTTATGTAATATTGATTTTTAATGGTAAAAATGGTATGTAGTTATCTGATAATTTTATTAGTTTTATATCTTGTAATGTTTTATTATTTTTCTACTAGTGTAAAAATGAAATATATTTCTTGGTAGATGAAATATATATTTTTTAAATGTTTTTTTGTACTATTTTTATATGATTTTGGTTTTGTACCTTTGAGGGTGTGCCATTTATTTGTGGTTTTGTGGACCAATTTTGGGTTACTGTTGATGTCATTTTTGACGATTTGGATCAATTATTGATTTGGAGTATGTTGTCATTTTCGACGACTTTATAATAGATTTTTTATGAGAAATTGATTTTTATATGTCTAACCAGAGGGGATCCCTTTGGTTAGATATATAAAATTGTAATGTTATTATTTTTCATTGAGTAAAATAATTATTTAATGTACATTCGAGTTTGGTTTTTTGACATAATATTATTTGTTTGTTTTGAATTAGTCAGGTTCTGTGGATGTGTAGAAGTGTAAAGAGAAGAGGGATGACGACATAATTTTGGGGTTTTAGGGTGAGAAGCTAGATGGATGAAGGCGGGAATATGCATTACTTAGAGAGTTAGAGTGGTTGAATCAAGTTGAAGATTCAAGAATTTTCTAGTCATTTGATTTTATTTTTAAATGATGTACTCATTTATTTAGTAAGGCGCTCTTTTTTCCCCGCTTGAGTTTTTTTCCCATAGGGTTTTGCTCTTGTGGGGTTTTTAACGAGGCCTTTTTTGGTGGATATAAAGGTGTAATTATCTAAACTTCCGGAGGAATCTCTTTCCTATGGGTTATTAGACTCATGGATTGGTTAAGCATACCTTTCGGTTAGATGATGAAGCTTTTATTATCTCTTTGATGTATCATCTTTTCATGAATGAAATTTATCATTCTTGGCAAAAAAAAAAAAAAAAAAACATATTAAGTTGTTAGAATACGAAATCTAAGGAAAATGAGGACAAAGATCGAAAGAAAAAAAAATCCAAGTTAGTGAGAATTGGAATAATTAATGGGTGAAAAGATAATACTTTGTACAATTATTTACATGACGAGAAATGTTAGAGTTCCCAAAATCGTTCCGATAAGGTTTCCAAATGTTTAATTGTCAGAATCTTATTGATTATTCTTTCACAAATGAGATGAACCCTTCATACATACATATTACATACATATGAATTCCACAAATAAAATCACGCTACGTCTTTCGGTAACAATTTTGATATCTTTTTCGAGACATTACTCTTACATGATATACTACTAATACAAGGGTCCTGGTCCCTGACAATCGTTTGTTAGGAACCGATTATTTAATAATCGATTCCACAGCCGTTGGATGGGCTGAGATTAAAAAAAAGTAAAAAATTACTATTCGCTATAATTTTTCGCGGATAGGCAAATTGCCTGTTCGCAGAATATCGGACAGTAATTTTTTTTGTAATCTAAGAGCATCTCCAACGGTATTTTGTAAAATGATTGGCTAAATATTGATTATGTAAAATTTGCTGAACCTGTAACGTGTTTTACTCCAATGGAATTGGCTATATTGGTTGACTATATTTTTAAAATGGTATGTTTTTATTATTTCAAGTTGTTAAAAATGGAATATATTATTTCAATATGGTAATTGATGATGTGGAGTTTCGCTACAAGTTGCTAATGGTTCGATAAATATAGCCAACCTATTGTGGTTGTCTATATTTTTACCTAAGGGTTTTGTTCCATTGGAGTGGACAAAATTTTACAAATTCTCTATAATTCTTATTTAAAGTAATTTATTTTGATTTTTACCTAAGGGCTCTACATGGTTGGAGATGCTCTAAGAGGCCGTTAAATCAACTATCCAACAATTTAGAAATCAATTATTATATAATCGGTCCCTGACAAACGATTTGTCGGGGACCAAAACCCTTAATACAATTGTATACAGTACTGCTCTATGCCTCTATCTCCAAGGTCCACAATCCACATCACAGAAGGGAAGGGAAGTGAATAATAGGTGGAAGAATGACGAAAGCAAGCGGGAGAGAAAATAATGAGTGCAAATAGCCAAATACTTTAGTGGAAGATGATTAGATGAGATATGATAAGGAAAAGGGAGTCACTCTGAAATTTTGGCTCTCAACACAGATTACTTTTCTTATTGACTGGCACAATTTATTGTTATTCTGGTGCATTATATTCCCTCCTCAGTCCTCACACCAAGGTGAAGCTCATTATTTATAATATTTTTTCAAGGAATTTAAATCCACTGGAGCTAAGGATGCTAGATGAGTGCATACATGATATACCCAACGGTGAGAGTTCTTTTTAAATAACTTTTGCTTTATCTTCAAAGATGATGCTTGCCTTTGTCCATTTCTTTCTTCCTTTTAATTGGTTGGATTGAACAAAGAATCACATTTATAATTGAAATTAACATTGTGGTTACCGTGTGTGCATCAAATTTATATATTACGTAATTATGTTGAATAAATTGTGAACCAATAAAGTTATTTTAGTTTTGACATGAAATGATAAATTTTGAGATAAATTAAATACATATATCATCATTATAAAAGAAATGCATGAAAATATGGAATAAATAAATTTAAGCTGTTGAATATATAGTAAAATAATATTACTCATTTTGATACGGTTACATATTGAAATCTAAAACCTTAAGTTGTTAGAGGGAGACCATATATGGATTTTATATTATATTATAACACTCCTCCCTCACTCGAAAGCACATTTGTGGGTCGGGGTGTTAGTGGGAGGCCTTATATGGATTTTATATTATATTCTAACACTCCCCCTCACTCAAAAGCCCATTTATGGGTTGAAGAGTGGATCAGGCCTGAACTCTGATACCATGTTGAGAACCAATTTATCTAAATCCTTAAGGTGTTAGAGGGAGGTCTTATATAAATTTTATATTATATTCTAACAGTAAGAGCATCTCCAATAGGGGTTGCCAAGAGGTTCAAGTCCTATGTTGCATGTCACCCTTGGCTGCCCACCTATTGGAGCATCAATGTTGCCAACAAGTTGCCAACCAAAGTTGCCAAAAGTTGGCAACTTCCCCATTTAGTTAAAACACATACAATTTCCCAAAAATGTATTTAACTTTACCTATTTTTATATCTTCCATATTTTAAATGTAATTTATAAGATAATATAAAATTTATGTATGGGACCACATTGACAACTTTTAAAGTTGCCAACTATTGGAATAGATTTGTAACAAAAGTTGCCAACAATGAGATGTAAGAGAGAAGAAATAAAAAAATAATATATGTGATGATGTGGTAGAAGTTGGCAACTATGTTGGCAATCTCTATTGGAGATGTTCTATTGGAGATGCTCTAATACAGTCACTTAAATACTTAACAATATTTTATTTACTTATTTATTAAAAAAAGTAAGGATCCAATCGATCAAAAACCAAAGTATGGATAATAAGAGTCCAGTTCTATGGAGTAATCATTTAATTGGAGTACTTGGAGTGCATATACATTTTGTATTCAAAATTTTGCAAACTTTATTAATTTTCAAATCTTATTACATGAACATCATTATTTCATCGAAGATCTTGAAAATTTTGTATGTTTTGCTAACAAAATATTGCAAAATAAATTGTTCCGCAAAACACATTTGGGTTGCAAAACATATATGTTCTGATTGCAAAACATAAAGGATTTTCAAGATGAACATATTGCAAAATATACATGATTTTCAAAATTATCAATGAAATTATGATATTCATATAACAAGGTTTGCAAAATAATAAATAATAATTTTTTTTAAATGCAGAACGTATATGTACTTCAACGTACTCCAACTAAACAGTACTCCATAGAACTTTTCTCCGGATAATAATATCATAAATTAATAATATATTCTTAAGAAGTGACGTATGAGTACTACAAAAAAAAAAGAAAAAAAAGACGTATGACTTGACTTCAACTTCAAGTCTGTTGATTTCCAAGTGGTCCTCGCACCCAAATTGTTTTGCAATAAAATACTGAACGTGATTACGTGATCATCTTGTAGGTTCAACCTTCAGTACCGACATTTTTCACCCGTTGAATGTCTCTTTTAATTTTTTATATTTTAAAATTATTTAAAATAATAAAATTTTATAATATAAAAAGTATTTATATTTATTAATTTTCTTTATTATGTTCATTTTATACATTAAATATTAATTAATCCATTACTTTACTCATTTGTAAAGAAACGAGACGAACGGAGAGAATATATATAAATTATTGTCCTCTTTTTCTTATACAGTAAAATTAGTTGTCGAACAATTGTTTTTAGGATATTTATGTTATGTTTGGTCTGGAAAATGGAATGAAATGGAATATCAAGAGATTTGAAATATAAAATAATTAAATAATAAATATTTTTATATTTTAATGTATTTCATTTCATTTGTAATGTTCCATTCTTTATAACAATCATTTTTTTATACTTTTAATTTTTATCATTACAATTAGTTATTACATTTTTCTACACATCGTCCCTTAAACTACCATTTTTTCAATCTTTAATTTCATTCATTTTATTTAACCCAATACAATAGAACCTCTATAAATGAACATTTGATAAATGAATAACTTCATTAAATAAATAATTTTTT
Source organism: Kitagawia praeruptora (assembly GCA_037693485.1). Lineage (NCBI taxonomy): Eukaryota > Viridiplantae > Streptophyta > Magnoliopsida > Apiales > Apiaceae > Kitagawia > Kitagawia praeruptora. Next base: position 121,908,739 of record CM075346.1, on the reverse strand, counting down.
CTGATCCCGAAATAATAGAGATAGTGTATTTTTTACCTCGATAAATGAATAATCTTGATTAAAAAATAAAATTATCCGGTCCCGAGCATATTCATTTATCGAGGTTTAACTGTATTAAGGACTCTCAGTCTGACACTGTTCTACAATAAATATTTACAGTAAAACCTCGACAAATTAATACTCGATAAATTAATAACCCACTATAAATTAATATTTTCAAAATAATTTTTTGGTCCCAACATAATAGCGATAATGTAAATTTAATCTCGATTAATTAATAATCTCGTTAAATTAATAAAATTTGTCGATCCCGATACTATTAATTTATAGAGGTTTTACTGTATGTTTACATGTACCATTATTAGAGTTGTGAGGTGTAACAAATAAACAAATCCATTACTCAATCAACAATTTAAATGTCTCCCGATTTTTTTCGAACTATGTGATATTTTTTTGATTTATATTTTAGTTACTGTATTGTATAAACTAAAAGTTTTAACTTAAAAAAGATATTAAGCCTGTAAAGGAGGCATTATATTATATTATATATAAGGATAAAAAATATTGAGCTTTTTTCATAAATAAATAGGAAAAAGTAAATTTTTGCAAATTTACTTTTTTTTTTTTTTTTGACAAACAAGAAATTGTATTAACTGTTAGAAAATGGAGTTTTTAAGGGCATAATTATTTTATGTTCTTGATGTTAATTCCGGATTTTAATGATTGGAAATTGTTCCTTGATATGGGAACTTAAATTTTCATATATGGGTCTAAGTAATTTTCTTAGTGAAACCCATAGAGAAATGGAGTTGAAGTTAGTAGCTTGAATAAGCTTGAAATGAGAATGTGTATTTATCCCACATTGAAATAAATAAGGGGGGTTGTTGGCTTTATATAGAATCACACACATGGGTAGTGTACAACTACTAAGGTGTATGATGGTGCATGGTGTTACTGTGTGCTCCACGCGCGCACACACACACGCGCGCGCCGCCGCGGCCCCGCCACGTCACGACACGCCACGCCACGTCACGTCACGTCTCGGGTCGGCTCGGTCGAAGGGCGATTTGGGCGAATGTCTCGGCGTCTCGCGTACGCGAGGCGACCTGGGCGAGGAATTTTATTGCATGGATTATTGATTTATTTTAATATTATAAACATACTGTCAGGAAGTGAAAAACTTGCTGTCATGAAACAAAGTTGCTGTCAACTGTTGACAGTTACTTTAAAGATACTGTCGAGACTTGTTGACAGTAACTTCTGCGTGATTTTGACAGTAATGTCTGAGTGTTTATTCTATTAATTGGAAGTCATAATGTGGATAAATATATAACGTAACTGTTACGATTTATTTAATATAAAATCAGCTGTTACAGCCGTTTTGATTATATTAAATCGACCGTTTCATTCTAATTAATTGGAATGGGAGTTACAATATTAATTGGGTGGCATCAGTTACGTTTAGCCTCTAGTATAAATAGAGACCTAAGCAACTGATTGTGTGATACACTGGATACACTGAACATACTGTCCACACCATACATTCTCTGTTCTATTTTTACTCTCAGTTATCCTCCTGCTATAGTTCTTTTACTTAAGGTTTTTCGGCGAACTGAGGTGTTAGTCGAAGTTGAGTTTTCTGGTTACTGTGACCATCTAAACTCGGAGCTGTTTTATCCTGGAAGAATATTGCCAGCATCCTGACACAGTGTAAGTGGAGGCAATTATCTCTTCAAGAACAATCAGGACTTCTTTGCAAGGCCTGGTGACTCAGCTGATTATTTCTTATTTGATACCTGCATAGCTATGGCTTCTGGTATGATTTCTTATCTTCCTTTGTTCTATCAGTTACTGATTTGCATGTGTTTTACCTTCGTGTTTTGTTTCGCTAATTGTATGCTTGGCCTGAACTTGTTAAATACGATATATAACTGCCTCTATGTTGCTGTAGTAGTCAATATTCCCAACATTCTTGAAGAGATAAGACGTTATATAGTATTTAGCATAATGGTTAACGAGAGTGAGATTCCTGCTAGTGGTAGTTCGGTTGCATCTGTTGGGGTCATTGATTGGACCACTTACAGTTTTCCACAACCTGTTGAATTAACTGGCTTGCCAGAGAAATTCAATGGGGGCGTTGGCTTTTCTCGTTGGCAGAAAAGGATGAAGTTGTGGTTGACTGTAAAGGGTTTGTGGCCTGTTGTGGAATATGAGAAGCCGGTTGTGGATCAAGAGAAGGCTGAATCAGTTAAGAGTTATGCGAAGTGGGCTGAGAAGGATGGGGTTGCTAGGGCAGCAATTCTGGCTGCTCTAACCAACACATTGTTTGATGTGTACTCCTCTGATGCCTACACCGCAAAACTCTTATGGGATAAGCTGGACCAAACACATAATACTGACTCACAAGGTCTGGAAAAGTATTCTGTGGCTAGGTTCCTTGATTTCAAGCTGGTGGACAATAAGTCCATGACTGAGCAAGTGCATGAATTCGAGATGATAGTGCATGCTTTGAAGTAGTCTAGAATGGACCTCCCCGAAAAGTTTAAGGTGATGAGTGTGATTGAAAAGCTTCCAAAGTCTTGGGAAGAGTTCTCTCTCTCCCTGAAAAGACAGAAAGGAGAGATCACATGGACCAACCTTATGCTGGACATCTCGGTGCAAGAACAACACAAGTCCAAACAGGGACATGTGATGCCAACTGAGCATGGAAGCTCGAAGGTAAATGTAGCTACTGTAGGACAGAAAAGGAAGGCTGTCTCTAAGAAGGGTAATAGTAATAAACCTAAGAGTGACAAGGATAAGGCCAAGAAACCAAAGGCAAACAAACCATGTTGGTCTTGTGGGCAGGTTGGACACTGGAGTAAGGACTGCCCTACTAAGAAAGCAAAGAAAGCCGAGGGTGTAGCTCAAGCGAATGCTGTGCTTGGAACCTCAAGTGGGCCTGTAGCGAACATGGTTGTTGGTGAGGCTTTGGCTTCTGAAACCAACGTAGACCGGTATGTTACCTACAACCCTGTACTATTTTCCACTTATCTGTCAAATGAATGGTTGATTGATACTGGAGCTAATGTGCATATTTGTGCTGACATTAGTTTATTTGTATCTTATCAACAGAGTCATAGCTTGACAGTGACGATGGGGAACGCAAGTGCTGCTCAAGTACATGGAGTAGGAAACGTGGACCTGAAGTTTCCTTCGGGACGTATTCTATCCCTGACGAGAGTGCATCATGTTCCTGACATGCGTAGAAATATAATAAGTGGTAGCTGTTTAGTAGCTAATGGCTTTGAAGTCTCTCTCAAATGTAATAAAGTAGTTCTTATTCATACTGGTACATTTTTTGGCAAGGGTTACTTGTCGAATGGTTTATTTGTGATAAATGCTGAACCCGTTTTGGGTGGATTGATTAATAATATTACTCCTTCTGTTAATTATGTTGAATCTTCTGATTTATGGCATGCTAGACTTGGTCACTTAAATTTTGGTGCTCTTAAAAATATGATGAACTTAGAGTTGATTCCAAAACACACTATAGAAAAGAATTCTAAATGTCAAGTATGTGTGTCTGCTAAACAAATAAGGAAACCTTTTCATAATATTGTTAGGGATTCAGACTTGTTAGATTTAGTACACACTGATATTTGTGAATTTGGTGGTGTGTTGACTAAGGACCATTTTAGATACTTCATTACCTTTATAGATGATAGTAGTAGATATTGTTATGTTTATTTACTTAGACATAAGGATGAAGCACTTAGTAAATTCATTATTTATAAAACTGAAGTAGAAAAACAAACTAGTAAGGTACTTAAACGGTTGAGATCTGATAGAGGTGGTGAGTATACGAGTAACGCTTTTAATGAATTTTGTGCAAACAATGGTATAGTTCATGAAGTTACCCCACCATACACACCTGAGTCTAATGGGGTTGCTGAGCGAAAGAACAGAACATTTAAAGATATGATTAATAGTATGCTTATTAACTCTGGGCTGCCTAAATACATGTGGGGAGAAGCTCTGAATACGGCTTGCCATATTCTGAATAGAGTCCCTCTGAAACACATGGATAAGACACCCTATGAGTTATGGAAGAGCAAGAAGACTAGTCTTAAGTATCTTCGTGTGTGGGGGTGCCTTGCTAAGGTACTTGTCCCTGAACACAAGAGAAAGAAACTAGGTCCGAAGACTGTTGATTGTATCTTTCTAGGCTATCTTGAGACCACTACAGCTATGAGATTTTTAGTGTTAAAATCTGACATAGATGGTATAGTGGCAAACACGATAGTTGAGTTTCGTGATGCTACATTCTTTGAGGATGTCTACCCTATGAAGACTGGTATGCCTCAAGATACTTCTAATGAAGATCCTACTCACACATCAAGTTCTATTCCTGATCATGTGGAAAAGATGACAAATGTGGGGGCGGAACCTAGTAGTAGCTCTACTGCTAAGGAGGTAGAGGAACCACGAAGGAGTAAGCGTGCAAAGGTAGTCAAGGATTTTGGAAGTGATTTTATCACTTACAATGTCGAGGATGAACCTTTAACTTTCCGACAAGCTATGGATTCTTCAGAGTCTAGGCACTGGAAGGGCACTGTAAAGAGTGAAATTGACTCTATTGTTTCTAACGGAACATGGGAGTTAGTTGATCTCCCTCCTGGGTGTTCTACTATCGGGTGCAGATGGATCTTTAAGAGAAAGTTGAATCCTGACGGCTCAATAGATAAGTACAAAGCTAGACTGGTAGCTAAGGGTTTTAAGCAAATGGAGGGTATTGATTACTTTGATACATACTCTCCTGTAGCTAGGATGACAACAATCCGAATGCTTGTAGCATTGGCATCCGTACATGGTCTTATCATCCATCAAATGGATGTAAAGACAGCTTTTCTTCATGGTGAACTTGAAGAAGAGATTTATATGGATCAGCCTGAGGGATTTGTTGCATCTGGTAACGAAAGGAAAGTATGTAAGTTGATCAAATCCATCTATGGCTTGAAACAAGCTCCTAGGGATTGGCATAAAAAGTTTGATGAAACTATAGTGCCGTTCAGTTATGATAATAATGATAGTGACAAGTGTGTCTACACCAAAGTTAAAGGTAGTGAGTGTGTCATCTTGTGCCTATATGTAGATGACATACTATTGTTTGGAACCAATATTGAGATTATTAACGAGACAAAAGCTTTCTTGAAAAGGCACTTTGAAATGAAGGATATGGGTGAGGCTAGTGTGATTCTTGGTCTCAAACTGACACAGTCAGCTGAGGGAATAACTTTATCGCAGTCTCATTATATAGAGAAATCTATACTTGAGAAATATGGTTATTCACAGTGTAGAATCGCTAGTACACCCTATGATCCTAAAGTTGCCCTTGTTAAGAATGCTTCAGGAGTACCTGTGTCTCAGTTAAGGTATTCTCAGATTATAGGGAGTTTGCAGTATCTTGCTAACTGTACTAGACCAGATATTTCATACTCTGTGTCTAAGTTGGCTAGATATACAAGCTGTCCAAACAGAACTCATTGGGATGCTCTTGATAGAGTACTTAGATATCTGAAAGGCACAATGTACCTAAGTTTACACTATAGGAGATTTCCTGGTGTACTTGAGGGGTACAGTGATGCAAGTTGGATAGCTAAGAAGTCTGGTTCCAATGGAGTGACTGGATACGTGTTCACCTTAGCAGGGGGAGCAATATCCTGGAAGTCGACCAAACAGACTATAGTAACTCGGTCTACTTTTGAGGCTGAGTTGTGTGCACTTGATGCCACGGGGACGGAGGCTGAATGGTTACATGGACTTATGTCCGCGATACCTGTAGTAAGCAGACCGCTTCCTGCGTTTGCTATTCATTGTGATAGTAAAACAACTATCGACAAGATTAGCAGTAAAAAGTATAATGCTAAAACAAAGAGACACATCCAAGTTAGACTAAAGTCTATAAGGGGTTTAGTGTCTGATAGGATTATAGCTGTAGAGTTCATAGGAACTCAGAATAATATAGCTGATCCTTTAACTAAAGGACTGGAACCTGCAGTGGTCCTTAAGTCAAGGTTGGGGATGGGGCTGTCAACCCATCATAGTTCATCATCAGTGGGAACCCAATACACATGAGAGGAGATCCCTTGAAGTGTATTCAATGTGGTAATAACAAGCTGTAAGGATGAATTGGTAGTACCTTTGCTACATAGATGATACTGTTGTATCTGAGTCTATCCCCTGTAAACCTAGAAGGTACTGATACTGCTAGATAGCAAGAGTTGTTATAACTCTGAATGGGGTCAAGTCATTTGACGAGATGGTAGCAGTACATCTCTGGAGATGCCCAGCTAAGCGAATGTAATTGTGTGGTCGCAATTAGAGGAAAGGGTTATTCCTTGAAACATTCGACGAACAGGATCGAGACAAGACCATTAATGTCTCAAAGCCGTAGATTGGCACCATAGCCTTTGACTTGTCGTCGTCTATGGAACATGGTTACACCAAACGGATTAAGATTCAAGGTGAAACATTCCATCTGAATCCGGTAATCATTGAAGTAGGGGACTTAGGAGGGTTCAAACCCGGAAGGGTACCAACTCTGAAAAACAAGTCATGATGAGAAACCTGGAACATTTCTGTATGGCTTTGTGGGGGATTGTTAGAAAATGGAATTTTTAAGGGCATAATTATTTTATGTTCTTGATGTTAATTCCGGATTTTAATGATTGGAAATTGTTCCTTGATATGGGAACTTAAATTTTCATATATGGGTTTAAGTAATTTTCTTAGTGAAACCCATAGAGAAATGGAGTTGAAGTTAGTAGCTTGAATAAGCTTGAAATGAGAATGTGTATTTATCCCACATTGAAATAAATAAGGGGGGTTGTTGGCTTTATATAGAATCACACACATGGGTAGTGTACAACTACTAAGGTGTATGATGGTGCATGGTGTTACTGTGTGCTCCACGCGCACACACACACACACACACACGCGCGCGCGCGCCGCCGCCGCCCGCCCCGCCACGTCACGCCACGCCACGCCACGCCACGTCACGTCACGTCTCGACTCGGGTCGGCTCGGTCGAAGGGCGATTTGGGCGAATGTCTCGGCGTTTCGCGTATGCGAGGCGACCTGGGCGAGGAATTTTATTGCATGGATTATTGATTTATTTTAATATTATAAACATACTGTCAGAAACAAGGTTACTGTCAGGAAGTGAAAAACTTGCTGTCAGAAACAAAGTTACTGTCAGGAAGTGAAAACTTGCTGTCAAAAACAAGGTTGCTGTCAGGAAGTGAAAACTTACTGTCATGAAACAAGGTTGCTGTCAGGAAGGTGAAACTTACTGTCATGAAACAAAGTTGCTGTCAACTGTTGACAGTTACTTTAAAGATACTGTCGAGACTTGTTGACAGTAACTTCTGCGTGATTTTGACAGTAATGTCTGAGTGTTTATTCTATTAATTGGAAGTCATAATGTGGATAAATATATAACGTAACTGTTACGATTTATTTAATATAAAATCAGCTGTTACAGCCGTTTTGATTATATTAAATCGACCGTTTCATTCTAATTAATTGGAATGGGAGTTACAATATTAATTGGGTGGCATCAGTTACGTTTAGCCTCTAGTATAAATAGAGACCTAAGCAACTGATTGTGTGATACACTGGATACACTGAACATACTGTCCACACCATACATTCTCTGTTCTCTTTTTACTCTCAGTTATCCTCCTGCTATAGTTCTTTTACTTAAGGTTTTTCGGCGAACTGAGGTGTTAGTCGAAGTTGAGTTTTCTGGTTACTGTGACCATCTAAACTCGGAGCTGTTTTATCCTGGAAGAATATTGCCAGCATCCTGACACAGTGTAAGTGGAGGCAATTATCTCTTCAAGAACAATCAGGACTTCTTTGCAAGGCCTGGTGACTCAGCTGATTATTTCTTATTTGATACCTGCATAGCTATGGCTTCTGGTATGATTTCTTATCTTCCTTTGTTCTATCAGTTACTGATTTGCATGTGTTTTACCTTCGTGTTTTGTTTCGCTAATTGTATGCTTGGCCTGAACTTGTTAAATACGATATATAACTGCCTCTATGTTGCTGTAGTAGTCAATATTCCCAACATTAACTTGCATCAAACCAATCATAGCCAGGACAAAACCCTGAACTGACAGTACAATCTGACAGGAAACAAATAAACGAACTAACCAAGTAGCCGCTTATGTTTACAGACTGTTTTACATCATGAATAATAATATTCTTTGAATTAAAAAAGATTAAAGTAGCTTTCCGATCAATCCAATTTGCACCATTCCTGAAGCCAGTAATATCGCAAATGACCTTCACATACGCACCACCTGTAGCCCATTGTTCAGAAACACCCCAGCTATCTACATGCCGAAAACCAGCTATAGACATGCCGAAAGTGAAACCCCAGCTATCTACAAGCCGAAACCCAGCTATAGACATGCCGCGAATGAAATATCTCATTATATGAACAAATTCTAGTTGTGAAAAGTAAGCTCTTGCAATATCCAACAGCAGCCCAAAATCAATGCAAACATTACAGATCTCCCACCAAGCCACAAAAATCCTTTCCAAATTAGCCCGGAACCAAACCCATAATAACATACAAACAAACAAACAAAACTCGCCAACAGACGAGAGCTATTTGCAATTTTACTAAATTATTTGCAATTTTACTATACTAAGTTTCAAAATTGCAAAAATACTAACCCAAACCCTTCCCCCTTCCCTCTTCTTTTATAATCAGCCGTTTGTGTCCTTTTTTTTTAAGGTGGATTTGGGTTGCATGGCCCCGCAGGGGCAACCACTTTCAACAAGTTGAATATGGTTGCATTTGGTTGAATATTGCCCCTGGCGGGGTCTTGCAACCTAAATCAGCAATTGAATGCAACTTTTTTTTTTTTAAGGTGGGATTCTATTTTGGTGGATTTGGGTTGCATGGCCCCGCAGGGGCAACCACTTTCAACAAGTTGAATATGGTTGCATTTGGTTGAATATTGCCCCTGGCGGAGTCTTGCAACCCAAATCAGCAACTGAATGCAACTTTTTTTTTTAAGGTGGGATTCTATTTTGGTGGATTTGGATTGCATGGCCCCGCAGGGGCAACCACTTTTAACAAGTTGATTGTGGTTGCGTTTGGTTGAATATTGCCCCTGGCGGGGCCTTGCAACCCAAATCCACCAAAATCATCCCACCTTAAAAAAAAAGTTGCATGTGGGATTGCATTTGGTTGAATGTGGTTGCATTCAGTTGAATATGGCCCCTGGCGGGGCCTTGCAACCCAAATCCACCAAAACCATCCCACTTAAAAAAAAAAAATTGCATGTGGTTGCATTCAATTGCTGATTTGGGTTGCATGACCCGCAGGGGCAACCACTTTCAACTAAACATGCAACTAAATTTCTGATTTCATGTTCCATTTTTCAATTGCCATTTTCGACCTCATTTCTGGACTCTAATATATATATATATATATATATATATCAGAGTCCAAAAAATAGGTCGAAAATCACTTTTGAAAAATGGAACATGAAATCAGTAATTTAGTTGCATGTTCAGTTGAAAGTGGTTGCCCCTGCGGGGCCATGCAACCAAAATCCACCAAAATAGCATCCCATCTTTAAAAAAAAAAAAAAAAGGACAAAAACGGGTGAAACTGACGGCACATGGAGGGCACATGGGGGAGGGGGGAAGGATTGACCTAATTTGTAATATTTTTGCATTTTTGAAACTTAGTATAGTAACATTGCAATTAATTCAAAGAGATGGTATATTTGCAAATAGAAACTTTAAATATAGTACTTTTGGTAAATATCCAAAAATATTTACATGATCTATACACGTATTTGAGTACTCATATTCAAGAATATACCTCATTCAAATTCAAAATTTCATCAATCCATATGGTTTACAAAACAAATACAGTATGATGCATGTATTATCTTAAACCGGATATAAAGCGCGTTGATTTTCAATCCTACAGCAAAGAGTATAAACGTGCCATCAAACTTTAAACAGTTTGCTATACTTTGTTTTTTATCTTTTGTGTTACATCACTGGAAAAGACCTTTTATCGATCGTCTATTTCATCTTTCAGTAGAGCAAAACTCTGATCGAGACGCTAAGATTTAATAAACAGAACTGCAGAAGTGGGCAAATTCCCAAATGAAACACAGTCAATTCATACTACAGACATTAGTAAAGAGTTTCAGCACCAATGTCTGAGTTCAATTCTAATAGAAACACCTTGTGGCATAAAAATATTTGTAACTGGAATCTGTACATGATACCCTAGCCTATAGCTTATATACACAAAAGGAAAATATTCACATCACACAAATCATCATATATAGTATTAAATCGTAGTTTTATAAACATGAAAACATCCACTTCCGTGTAAAAGGAACCTTCAACTTGACGGCGCACTTCATCATCACGGAAGATAAGATTACAGGCTCCTGCAAAATGCTTTAAGATAACGGGAGTTAATAAAACTTATCCTAAACCACGCCTATCACCCAAATTTAGAATAAACATCTTCGAGTGCGGAATACAAGGGTTCAGCAGCTTTTGGTCTATCAACCGACCCGAGAAGAATGTCGGCCGTGGTGAGGTAAGGGTCACCATAGAAGTGTAGATTGGTGTCCAGCCTCGTTGCAACAATGTTCCCTTCCAGTGAGACACCCATAAATGCACCTAAGCCACATACATAATAGCAGCATATGAGCGATGCAGTGGTATGTTCAAATTTACATGGAAAGTGGAAACCCACGTGCATATAGCAACTACAAAGTAAAAAAGAAATCTAAAAGCACAAAAGATACATTTGTTAAGAAATTTTGTAAGTAAAAATTTAATGGGAGGAACTTCTAAATTTCATGCTATGACTGGGACCTAGGGCTAGTTTACTAACCAGTTGCGTCATGTGCATTCATTTAGAAGTCAAAATATTAGCTTTTAGTCGTGTTTATATTATTATTTCTGTGACAAGGCATTCTTTAAAGATGTTGTTTTTTGGGCTCTACAAGTTACTCTTCTAATGTTCTACTTCAGGTTTGATATCTGCTACACAGATGACAGAACCACACTTGAGCTTCTGGAAGGAACCCCTTACATTTGCAATATGTAAAGTAAAAATAAACTCAAAGCTCTTCATACAAGTTCAGGTGCCAGTTCTTTTGGACAAAAAGATAACTAAAACCATAGACAATCAAAGACCACATCCGAACCAAATATTCATATATGAAGGCCACCATTATGCTCTGTTAGATCAAGTAATTTGTCTAAAGATATATACTTTAAAAAAATTAATATGAATCTTTGATCCAGTTTCTCCTCTATTAAGTTGGACAACAGACAGTGGACAGAACTAAAGTACTGTTTTATTCCATGTAATTCCTGCAAAGTAATATTTATGCATCAAGCAAACTGTCTTTCTAAAATGATGTTAGAAAGAAAATATCATGCGAGTGGAACATAATGATCTACAAGACAAGTACCAAAAGTTTCTTCTACACATGCAAAATTAAGATCCTTATTCAGATTAAAGAAATCAGAAAAATGAATAAGGACTTGCTGTTAACAATTCAAACAAGAAGCACAGAAGTTTCCTAAAAGAAATACCTTTGCTGCAACTATAAGTATAGCACATGCCAGAACCTTTTTCGCTAGTTCGTAAGTCAGCTTCCAGCACCCTCCCAACAGGTCCTGCTGCAGCACTGCAGCCAGCTCCTAGAGAAAAATGCATGCGGCTACAAAACGTTTTAACTGCTTTGTAATCATGAAGCACAATTATGAAGTCCATGAGCTCACCCCCAACCTATAATTATTTGTAAAAGAATATCATTAATTCCTTCACAAAATACAGATAGAACTCGATACCAAATAATTTAGTATTCTACATAAAAGAACAAGCATTTGGTCTACAACAAAACCCTGAATACTAGTTTGACTCCAAGCAGGGTATCAACTACCAACTACTATTGTTTGTCTATAATCACGTAAAAGGTGAAATACCAGGAGTTCTAAATCATCACCTACTTGAAACACGCGTAACTTTTAATATCCGACCCATAAAAAAACATAAGCCTAACAGCATACTTCGAACATACATGTGATGCTACGAAATATTGTTGTTTACACTAGAGGATGTCATTCAATATATTTAGCAAGAACCTGGAGGTATCTTCATTATCAATATAATACATTCTACTATTTAAGTAAATATCAAAAAACTTCCACATTTCCACAGTTTCAGCCAAAACCAACAACTGTCCAAAAAACATGCAGAAGAGACTAGAGTCACAAAATCCAGAAACATGGCTTTAGTAATACGTCTGAAATATAAGTATATTACAGAGCATCAAGATGTACTATAATTTTACTCGTGATTAAAATGCTATGCACCACCAGAAATTATATTATCAAAGTCCCTTCAGCCACAGAAAAGTTATACCTGAGCACCCCATCCTAACCCAACAGAACCTATAGCAGATGGTGCAGACCAAGATCCATCTGCTCGTCGAGCAATAACCAATCCAGTCCCGAGTTTGTATGTAAGCAACGCTCCTACTTTAGCAACAGTTAAAATTGCCAGACCTTTGGCTCCTTTCAGAACTGCTGATGGTATAGACTTCTCTGGGTTCAATCTAGAAACCTATTTGGAACATATAAAATCTTGATCAGAAAGGGGATCATTTCGACAAAATGAAAGTTGTTAGTAACACACAAGGCAAAACAGACATCTAAAAGAGAGAAAAGTGAAGAAGAAAAGGGGAAGAAAGCCCTATCTAGATCGATATTTACAGGACAACTGTTGAACTGGAGCACTGTTGTGTAAGTAAACATCGTGCAAGTAAACATCAGAGTTTTCTTCTGGTGTGTGTATTGTGTAGGTTAATAGACCTTCACTCATAAATTGGGGAAGACACCTCAATTTTGCTAGGGTAGTCAAAGTTTGCAATCACAATAATGGGCTTTACAGTGAGCAACAATAGCAGTATAAAAGGATTGAAAATGAGGTTTAATTAAACATGAGTAGCACCTGGCAGTAACTCCTTAATGTGCTTGAAGACTTGTATATTTCGTGCTCCATGGACAATCCCACTGGAAGGTTTAACCACCCTCTTGTACAAGTCCAGTCCACAACATCGTGCTTGGAAACTTGCGCAGCATTGCTGATCGTATTTATTAGTACACCTTGTAATGGATCTAGCTGATCATAGCACGTGTCACACACCCTCTGCGGATTTCTCTCCCTAAACTTAACGGGCATTAAACATCTACCTTTTGAACATGCCCTGCAAAAGATCCCTCCACAAAATCGACAATGATGTCGTCCTCGGGTAAGGGCTGTGAAGGGATTATTGCACTGCATACATGATGTTGAAGAACTGTCAGGAAGCCACTCAGGAGGTTCAGCTTCTAGTACCTTTTGGTAAGCAATATAGTTGGTTCCATTAGGCTCCAGGAGTGGTGGTGCACTAGGTATATAAACCGAAGACTTCAAGAAGGTGTCCCCATTCTTTTCAGACTGAAGAAACAACACGTCTGAACTGGAAAATTGCTGATCTCTACAGCCGCTCGGATCTTTATTACGACCAGTCACGATAGCAGCTATCCCACTCAATACAGTTTTTAAATTCACCTCAGGAGCTCTAGGTTGCAGACATTTAGAATAATCTCGACTTAAGTCATATTCTTCATCAAAATCCTCTGAACCACTGGGAAATTCATACGTAAAATCTTGTTTCAAGGATTTAGAGTCCAAGGAGCAGCCATTCTGGCTGTCGGGTTCATCCCAGACAGGACCATTGTAGTCATTAGTTAAGTGGAATATGTTGTTTTCTTTTTCTAAACTGGAAAGTGAAGAATATGAAATCCTTCTCTCTAATGTTGCCATAAATTAGACAACATGCATATGATAGACAAAATCAATATTCGCTCTGCATTTAAAAAAGAAACAAAAAAAAAAACAGTTGTCAGAGAATACAAAAAGAAAGAATCCTCAGACATATGCTGTAAAAGAAAAATCACAGAAAGATAACCAGGTATTTAACTGACGTCGTATAAAGGTATTCTAGAACTGAGTCCAGCCGGAATGAATGTCCATTTCATATTCTGCTGACATCCTTCCACAAATTTTATCATAACTAATTCGCACTCATTCATTTTCTTCACTATTCCCTATGTCATCCTTCGTTTTCGCCCTAATTTTCTTAACAATCACTCCATTCCTACCTAATCGCAATTCTTCAAACAACGATGCGTAACTGTACCCTACTCAAGATCCATCCATCCAATTCCTAAAGACCTAAACAAATTAATCAATGATCCCTAATTCCCTATGCCAAACCTAAGCCCTCCAAGCACTTAACTTCGGCAAATGCAACAGACCCAACTAACAACAGCCTAACAACTAATAGAACAACAACATGTTACATTATTTCAAGCTTCTTCTTCATTAAACTCGGAAAAATTTTAGTTATCCTAAAACAGAAAAAATCCTACTCCGCACTCTACAAAGATTCCTACAATAAATTATTAAATAAAGACCAATCTACATACATCCAAGTATCCAACATAACAAAAACATACAAATAAAAAACATTTTCTCCGAAAAATAGAAACATCAAAAACCCAAACTTTACACAAAAACCAGCACAAGAAATCAAAACCCAGATACCAACCAACCTTTATGATCAAACCAATCACCCCCATCCAAACACTTGCACTAAACAAAAGCATATCATCTCACAATCACCTAAAAAAGCAATCTTTATTCAATTCAGCAAATAAAAAAGTGATCTTTAAGTCAAATAAGCAAAGTTTACAGACAATACAATTCAATACATTCATAAAATCATAATCACAACCAAACTAAACATTTTAAGCAATTGGGGTTTTGAAGCTTTAATTCTCAAACAGGTCATACATATAAAACACAAATAAATATTCATACAACAAAAAATTAATAATTACACACACAAGTAATTATATATGAATCAAATAACATGGGCTGTTATGATTTTGTGTGAAGAATCTAACCTTGGTTTATTTGGTTTCAATGGTGTTTTAACTTTTAAGCGTGGTTGAAACGTCTGTGAAAACTAAGAGAATATTTATACTTTTCGATATTTTTTATTCTATGTTTGTGTATATCTTCTAGAGTAATTATTTTTGTACACGTAAATTTATAAATAGCTTTATAGAACAACTACGTTACGTAGCGTTGCACGAAATGTATCTATACCCAGGTCTTTTTCCTTAGCTCTCAATTTATTTATTTGATTAATTAATTAATTAATCCTTATAGTTAAGAGAATAATGTTTATGAGCTTATCTCAAGAAATTTACTAAAAATTTTAGTATAATTTTTTAATGCCAATCATCAATATCATCAATCAATATATCAATCATCAATCATCATCAATATATATATATATATATATGAGTCCCACTCTATGGAGAACCATCTTACGTGGAGAACCGTGGAGAACCACTTAAAATGCATTAAAATAGTCCTTTAGATAAGGCCCCTGGCGGGGCCCCTTCATATAAAAGTCTTATAATTCTACCCTCTATCCATTTATCAAAAAAAAAAAATTAAAAAAAAAAACTTTTAAAAATTTTTTAAAAAATGTTGCCACGTCATCATTTTTTGAAAATTTTAAAAAAAAAAATTTGTAATTTTCTTTAATAAATAGATAGAGTATAGAATTATAAGACTTTTTTTTGAAGATGCCCCTACGGGGCCCTTATATATAAAGCAATTATAATGTATTTTAAGTGGTTCTCCACGGTTCTCCACGTAAGATGGTTCTCCATGGAACAATGGCCTAAAGGAGAATACGCGGGAGTTTAGGTGGCGCTCTAAGATCGTCTCAATCTATTTTTCTAATTTTCTAGAATTTTAGAATTTTAAACAGTTATAAATATAAAAATATTATTTAACATATTAGAAGTTAAATAGGTGTTCGAATTTATAGAGGAGAAGAGTTTGAATTTATAGGAAGACATATGATTAAAAGTTATATTGGAAGTAGAATAAGTATTTATAAAGCATATGATTAAAAGTTCTACTGAAAAGTAGAATAGAAGTTCGAATTTATAGAGAATAAGAGTTCAAATTTATAGAAAAAACATATAAATAAAAGTTTCTATTGGAAGTAGAATACGTATTTATAAAGTATAAGATTAAAAGTTCTATTAGAAGTAGAATAGGAGTTCGAATTTATAGAGAATAAGAGTTCGAATTTATAGAAAAACATATAAAATAAAAGTTCTATTAGAAGTAGAATATGTGTTTGAATATATAGAACATCCATATAACTAAATATTTTATAGAAAATACGATTTTCTTAAATTATATATTTTTTATATAAGTTAATTATACTTCTATTAGGAAAATTTATTCATAAATCCAATACTATTATCATAAAAAAGTCATCATATTTAAAAAGAAAAGAATTGATGTATTAACATTATAAAAGAACATTCTCATGCAGGAATCCTAAATAAAAATAAGAGTATTTATAATATAATTAAAGAGAAAAAATAAGATGTGTTTTCATTTTCTAAAACTCCATAAATTTTAGAAAGTCTAGATAAAGTATAAATTGGAATTCACTCTATTTTTTAGGTTTTAATTTTAAGGAAAATAGTTGTTGTGTAAGATAAGTATCATTAATAATATGTAATGAATTTGGAATTTCGGCCTAAACGAGAGCGGCTCGAAACGTGTTTAACGAGAAGACGGCTCATTATAAAAGATTGTATTAGCTATTAAAATATCATTTTGATGTTATAAATTTTATTTTACTTTTAGGATTTGATTTTTATGGATAAACATTATCATACAAGTGATATATGTAAAAGTTAAGTTTTTTGTCTTAACGAGGGAGCGGATAAATAGTATAAAGATGTTTGAATATATAGGGAATACATAAAATAAAATGTTTTATTAGAAGTAGAATACGAGGACGGTGGAGACGTCTTACACGATTTTTAAAACTATATATCGTTTTTCCTAGAAATCCTTTATTTTATTTTTTTATACAAGTTAATTATACTTGCATTAGAAAAATATATCCATAAATTTAATATCATTTCCGTAACGAAAAGTCTTCAAATTTAATTTATTTTATATGTTAACATAACAGAAAGACATTCCCATGCAGAAGTTGTAAATAAGTACATGAATATCTATAATATACAGAAAATATAAGATGTATTTTCATTTTTAAAACTCTATAAATATTAGAAAGTTTAAAGAATATAAAAATTGGAATTTTTTTTTATATAATTAGTTAGAATTTTGGTTCCAAATAAGAGCGAGGGAAGACTGCTCACTAGAAAAGATTGTATTAGCTATTAGAATTTGATATTGATATCATAATTTTTTTATTTTTATTGTTCGATTTTATGGATAAAAAATATTATATAAGTCTTTATAATATATGTTAAAGTTGAGATTTCGATTTTAACGAGAGAGCGACCCAATTGAAAGAATAGTGTTTAACAATAAATCGATTCATTAGAAAATGATATTTAATTATTAAAATTTAATATTAATATTATAATATAACGTAAATGTATTAATTTTTTTAAAAAACATTATAATGCCGCCGCGAAGCGCGACTTTATCGACTAGTTTTGTAATAATTGAACATAACTTACTGTATTTACAAAAATAACTCTATCCTTCTATTATTTTTTTAATAACCTCGGAAAACTTACCTTAACTCAAGAAAAGCAAGCCCTATAGTTAATATTTTGATCAATGAGTTAGGCTAACCATGCAGATAAATTTCTTATTGTTAAAATAACTAGCCAACTTATCCGCGCTTTGCGCGATTTATAAATTTTTATATAAAAATATTGTAATAGATAAATTAATTTTTATTATTCTTAAAAATTGATTGGTCTCTTATGAATTTTTTATAAAAAAATTAATTTAAAAAATAATTTACATGAATTCTTAATTAGAAAAATACTCTCATTATATATCTAAAATTTTGATAATCTTAAAAATATCACAAATGAATAAAAATAAAAATTACATATGAACGTAATATTTACGATCAAAAGTTACAAATATTGAATACAACTTAATAACCCAATAAAGTGTAAGAATTTATTTAATTTGAATATTAAATTATTTTAACACAATATAATGAAACAATGGGTGTATAAATTTTTTATCAATTTAATCTTCCAATAAAAAGGTTGAGTTTGTTCAATTTAATTAGTTTGGTCATAACTCATGTGTAATTTATTCATGCGCATAATTTGTTTATAAATTTCAAATATTAAGTAAAGATCCGTGTATTTCCATAATTTACAACGACTCCATAATCATTGATAATAAAGATTATTTGAGAAGGTAAGGTTAATAATGTTTTTAAATCCGACATCCCTCCCATAATATACATATTCAATAATAGTGTAAGAATTTATTTAATTAAAATAAAAATTTATTTCGACACAATATAACGAAACAATGGGTGTGTAGCTTTTTTATCAATTTTATCTTCCGATAAATGACTGGATTTGTTAAATTTAATCGATTTGATCATAACTCATGTATTATTTATTCATGTGCAAAATTGAAATGTGTCTGTATTGTTTGTATACAATTCCAGATATTAAGTAAATATCTTGTACTTTTATAATTTATTACGACTTTCACAATTATTGATAATAAAAATTGCTCGAGAATTTAAGGTCGTGTACCCTATAATCATCCGAAAAAAAATAATAGTGATATTGAATAGGGAATAAAAAATAACGCAACATAAACAATTGTTAGTCGTCATTTTACCTAAAAATAAACATAACTATATACAATTAATATTTAATATTAAAAAATTAACTATAATGTTCAACTAAAATCTGCTAATTTTTAAACAAATTAAATAGAGTAAATTTAATATATGTTTAATAAGTGTAATTAATGACTAATTAAAATGTCATTAATAACTATTTAATGCAAGAAAAGAATTTTAATAAAAAAAATTAAAAAAACGAAAATTCAAGAAAAATACTTTGAACTGTTCTCGTACATTTTCGATCTCCAGACATTATAACATATAGGGCTTTTTTCATAAATATATTAGAAAAAGTAAAAATTTGCAAAAGTACTATCATTTTAAAGTTCTATTTGCAAAAATACCATCTTTTAACCAGATGCAAAAATATGGTATTCAACCAGATGCAACTGTTTTGACAATTTAGTAAAAATACGATTCAACTACTTGCAACCATATATCTGCAACTTTTTGCAACCATATACAACTTCACAAAAAACGTTGCAAACAAGGTTGCTATTCAACCCAATCTACACAAACAACCAAAATCAACCCCTGGCGGGGCCAGAAACAACTAAAATCAAATGA
The DNA here is from genome assembly GCA_037693485.1 of Kitagawia praeruptora. Taxonomy (NCBI): domain Eukaryota; kingdom Viridiplantae; phylum Streptophyta; class Magnoliopsida; order Apiales; family Apiaceae; genus Kitagawia; species Kitagawia praeruptora. The sequence continues at coordinate 121,889,324 of CM075346.1, read as the reverse complement.
AATCAACTGATTTCAACCTTCAAAATCCGGTAAGCTCAAACTAAAATCCGGCAAGCTCAAACCAAAATATGGCGAAATTCATTTTTCCTTATTCCTAAACCAAATCATTTATTCTATATCACAAAACGCAGCCCATAACTCGTACAATCTAACCCCTAACACCTTACATACAAACAATCAACACAAGCTATGAATGAATGATTCTTATTTTCGGTCAAAACTAACAAACTTGAATATCATAATCCGGCATTAGAACAATCAAATTAAACACATAGATATGATCCTTAGGACCTCTAGAAACTTTACAAACAATCAAATCAATCGAAAAATTACTCAATCAAAAAGCCCTAATTTGACTCAAGAACCCTAGAATTCCAATTGACAAAATTAGCAATAGAAGGATGGAGGGCGGAAATGGCGTAAATGGAGGGAGGACGGAGAACACGTAGGAAGAATCGCCGGTGAAGGAAGAATAGGTCTCCGTATTTGATGAAGAATAGCTCTGATGAAGATTAGTCGAGAACGTATTTTTGCAAAGTTTCAGTTTTTAATTAGAAAAACAGTATAATTGCAATAAAAACAAGGAAAACGTAAATGTGAAAAAAAGGAACAAAAAGTCCGTATATTTGCTAAATTCCCCTAAATTTATCACCGTCTAACAAAGTTTTCCTGTATTAGTTTTTAGTTGAGTTCTATTTTTTATAAAATTAAGTGTCCAAGATGGGGTCAAATGTCAAATTGGTTACCGAAGTGGTGGCCATATATCACTTTACTCACTGATTTCAACAAGGTCTCATTTGAATTACTTAAGTCAAAATAAATATTAAACAAATACCTATAAATATGTGATCGAGAATTAAAATAATTTTTTGTTAAGTTTTATACATTTTTCTTCAATGCCACCATAACCAAATGAAAAGTCATAGATTCTAATATTTTAGATAATATATTCAAAAATTTTAAAATTTATTTACATTTTATATTTGATTTTCTAGTTATTTTCTTTGATTTAATTAAAAGTAAATAGATTTTAAAAATTTCAAATATATTATCTAAAATATTAGAACCCATGACTTTTCATTTGGTTATGGTGGCATTGAAGAAAAATATATAGAATTTAACGAAAAATTATTTTAATTCTCGATCACATATTTATAGGTATATGTTTGATATTTATTCTGACTTAAGTGATTCAAATGAGACCCCGTTGAAATCATTGAGTAAAATGATATACGGCCACCACTTTAGTGACCAATTTGATATTTAACCCGTCCAAGATGTGGTAGTTGGTTCATTATAGTGTCTAATTAGGTGAGAAGAGTGTAAATATATTAATTAAGTTACTGTAAGAGTGTAAGGGGACAATGATAATTCTCAAATGATTTACTTACTTTCGACATCTTTCAACCTCTTTCTCTATCTGCTCCGACTGTTTTACCCCCCTCCCCCAAATCTCTTTCCATTCTTTCCAATTTCTATCTCGATTTCATAGAATTGTCATAATTAATGACAGAAGATGTGTTCAATAGACTTTTAAACCGAAGACTAACTACCTAGTCTCAACTTTGGATGGGTGTAGCAGTTCATTGCTCAGAAATAACTCAAAAAAGTTGAAGTATCAGACAGTTTGGACTTTGGACAGCTGACTAGGATCTAGAATTCGAAAAAATGATCAGATTATTTCAATTTGAAAATTAAAGGCCCTAGATAGCGGATATAGGTTAGATTTACAAAACTACCATAAATATACTCATAAACGTAGCGCGTATCCATTTCAGATTCTCGTGGCAACAATATCGCAGTAGCCAGTAGTTGCGTCATGCGTGGTAGGAGAGGAGAGGCTGGTTGTGAGTGTGAATATGGTGGGGGTTGTTGGGCCTTTTAATCAAACTGTTGGGCTTGTTTTATTTTATGTGTTTGAATAATGTAGGATGGTTTAGCAGCTGTGGTCATTGTGAGGAGACTCAGTCATGCACGTAGTTGAGAATTCTTAGGAAACTTTGAATTAGTAGAAGTAGTGGAGTAGTTATAGGAGTTTGTTTAGCTATTTTGTAGCACCACCTTCTGTGGTTGGTTTTTATATATTGTATTGCATTTTCCTTTCAGAAATGAGAATGAGGACACGACCTTCTTTTCTCAGTTTTTCATTTGTCAAACACTTTTATATGTATGTATAAACGTCTGTATATCATATTCAGAAACTAGATTTGGTATCAGAGCTTCATTACGGTTTATGCCAAAGTATATGCCTAAAATGTCAACTGTGGAGAGTTCAAAGGGGAAGGACGGATCAGTAGGCCTGTCATATCCGATGCTGGCGAGAGACAACTACACAGCGTGTCACTTAAGATGAAGGTGTTTATGAAAGCACAGGGAGTGTGGAAAGCCATCGAATCAAGTGGCAAGGATGAAGTTGTCGACGACAAGATTAATCAGATTGCTCTAGCAGCTATCTATCAAGGGATACCGGAAGATGTCCTCTTATTAATTGCAGAGAAAGAGTCCGCCAAGGAAGCATGGGACGCGATCAAAACAATGAGCCTAGGAGCTGATCGTGTGCAGGAGGCCCGGATACAGACGTTGAAAGCTCAGTTTGAAACAATGACAATGAAGGAGTCAGATTAGCTTGACGATTTTTGTATGAAGCTGTACGGTGTGGTGACAAACATTCGACTTCTAGGGGAAAAGATGGAAGAGACCTATGTGGTCAAAAAGCTACTTCGAGCCGTGCCCAACAAGTATGTGCAGATTGCTTCCACCATAGAACAGTTTGGTGACATGAAGCAAATGACAATGGATGAGGTGGTTGGTCGATTAAAAGCTCACGATGAGCGAGTACGTGGTTCATCTGAGAACAATGGTGGCCAATTGCTTTTGACTCAAGAGGAGTCAACTAAGAAGAACCATAGAAGTGGGACGGAGAGAAATCGTGGTGGTTATAATGGTCGTGGAAGAGGTTTTAATAGAAGTGCACCTGGAGGCAGAGGTAACCAAAATAATGGTGATGAAGGTAGTAAAACTGGAGGTTCAAGTCGTGATAGAACCAAGGTAAGGTGCTATAACTGCCAAGGATATGGTCACTACGCAGCTAAGTGTAGGAAACCAAGGCGTGAAAAGGATTGGCGACGTGACAAGGATCAGAAACCCGAAGCAAACTTGTCTAAGATTGTTGATGATGAGCCAGCACTTTTGTTGGCTGAAAAGGAAGATACTGATAGCAATCTGGTCTTACTAAACGAGGGTGGTGTCATCCCTAAGCTGAGTGCAGAAGGTGATAACAAGACACCAAGTAATTTGTGGTATCTTGATAATGGGGTGAGCAATCATATGACTGGAGAGCGGTCTAAATTCAGAGAGCTAGATGAAAGTGTAGCAGGACAGGTGCACTTTGGAGATGGGTCTACGGTCAATATAAAAGGAAAGGCCTCGATAGTGTTCAAGTGTAAGAATGGAGAAGTAAGGCTGCTAAAAGAGGTATATTATATCCCTACGCTTTGCAACAATATCATTTCCATGGGGCAATTGTCAGAGGAAGGCAATAAAGTGATTTTGAAAGGTGAATACTTGTGGGTCTATGATGTCTCTGGAAAACTAGTTATGAAGGTATATAGATCTCCAAATAGACTCTATAAATTAATAATTGAAGATTCAGGAGGTGTATGCTTGTTGTCAAAAGCGGAGGATGTAACCTGGTTGTGGCACACTAGACTGGGCCACGTTAATTTTAAGGCAATGTCACTCATGTCAGATAATGATATGGTGCATGGTTTACCAAAATTGGTACAACCAAGTGATGTGTGTATAGGATGTCTGGTAGCCAAGCAGACGAGAAAGCCCTTTCCAGCAAAAACTATGTTCACTGCAAGTAAGATTCTGGAGCTTATTCATGGTGACCTCTGTGGTCCCATTTCACCATCAACACCTGGTGGTTGTCGTTATTTTATGCTACTTGTTGATGACTTTAGCAGAGTTATGTGGGTATATATGCTGAAAACAAAGGATGAGGCTCTAGATTCTTTCAAGAAATTTAAAGCATTGGTTGAATGTGGTCGTAAAGATAGGGTGAAAGTCTTGAGGACAGACAGAGGTGGGGAGTTTTGTTCAACCAAGTTTGGTGAATTTTGCGATGGTGAAGGCGTCACGAGGCATTTCACAGCGCCATACTCTCCACATCAAAATGGAGTGGTCGAACGCCGAAATAGAACAGTTGTCGAGATGGCAAGAAGCTTGTTGAAAGAAAGAAATATGCCTTCAAGGTTTTGGGGTGAAGCTGTAAGGCATGCTGTTTACTTGCTAAACCGACTACCTACTAGAGCACTGTCTGAATCAACACCCTATGAGGCTTGGTTAGGTAATAAACCTAACATTGATCATATTAGAGTTTTTGGATGCATTTCACATATGAAAATACCAGCTGTGAGTGTAAAAAAGCTGGATGACCGGAGTAAAATGGTTGTAAACCTTGGTAAGGAACCAGGGACCAAGGCGTATCGTTTATACGATCCAAACTCAGGTGCAGTCCACATAAGCAGGGACGTTGCCTTTGAAGAGTCAAAAGGTTGGCCATGGACTGACAAGGAGTCAGGTGAACACACTACATCACCTATGTTTACTGCGGTCAACATCAGTACAGAGGTGATAGAAGACAACATTTCCCAGATGGAGTCCCAATCGTCCCCATATCTGCAGTCTCCATACACCCCTGTGACTTCACAAATCTCTCAGTCCTCACAGTCGAGTGAACAGAGTAGTGGAGGAACAGAGTTATCACAAAGTTCAGAACCAAGAAGATTCAGACTGTTAAGCGAGGTTTATAATGAGACTGAAGAAATAGAGTTGGAGGATGACTTGCTTCTACTTAGTGTGGAAGAGCCTACAAGCTATTATGAAGCAGCTAAAGAGAAGGAGTGGAGGACTGCAATGAGTCAAGAGATAGAGTCGATAGAGAAGAACCAGACCTGGAAATTAACAGACTTACCAGATGGCAAAAAGGCGATTGGGCTAAAATTGATTTTCAAAGTAAAGAAAAATGCTGATGGAGAAATCATAAAGTACAAGGCCCGTCTCGTTGCTAAGGGTTATGTACAAAAATAGGGGATTGACTATGAAGAAGTTTTTGCCCCGGTAACTCGGTTAGAGACAGTGCGTTTGATTTTGGCTCTTGCTGCTAAAAACGGTTGGGAAGTTCACCACTTAGATGTGAAATCCGCATTTCTTAATGGAGTTTTACAGGAGGAAGTCTATGTTTTGCAGCCAGAAGGGTTTGATAAAGCTGGTGAAGAGCGTAAGGTATATAGGTTGATAAAGGCGCTCTACGGATTGTGTCAGGCACCACGGGCATGGTACGCTCGATTAAACAGATGCCTTGAAGAATTGGGTTTTGTTAAATGTCCACATGAATACGCAGTCTATACACGAAGAGAGGGCGATGAATCTATAATAGTGGGTGTATACGTAGATGACCTGATAATCACTGGTACAAGGTTGTCAAACATCGTTAAATTCAAGAGGCAGATGGCTGAAGAGTTTGACATGTCCGATCTAGGCAAGCTGTCATACTACCTTGGTATTGAATTCGAGCAAGCAAGGGAGTACATAGAGCTGAAGCAGAGCGCATATGCAAGGAAGATATTAGAGAAATCTGGAATGTCTGGGTGTAAGCCAGTAAAGTATCCTATGGAACCTAATGCCCGTTTGCATAAAGATGAGACAGGGAAGGCAGTAAACTCGACTGAGTTCAAAAGCATGGTGGGGAGTCTAAGGTATCTGGTGCACACACGCCCAGATATTGCTTATTCAGTTGGTGTGGTTAGTAGATACATGGAAAGGCCCACTATTCTTCATCTAAATGCAGCAAAGAGTATAATGAGGTATATGCGTGGAACGTTGAACTTTGGCTTAGTCTATTTGAGGGGCAAATGGAATTACTTGCTAGCAGGGTTTTCGGATAGTGACTTGGCTGGCAACATTGATGATAGAAAGAGTACAGGTGGATTAGCGTTTTATCTGAATGAAAGTCTAATAGCTTGGGTGTCACAGAAACAGAAGTGCGTAGCATTATCTTCGTGTGAAGCTGAATTTATGGCTGCAACTGCTGCAGCATGTCAGGGCATATGGTTACGCAAAGTCTTAAACCAAATATCAGATGAGAAGATTGGACCTGTGGTGTTGTATATCGACAATAAATCCGCTATCGACCTGACGAAAAATCCGGTGTTTCATGGACGCAGCAAACACATTGATATTCGTTATCATTTTATTAGGGAGTGTGTTGAGCGTGGGGAAGTGATTGTTAAGCATGTTAGAACAGAGGAGCAGAAGGCAGATGTTTTGACTAAAGCTATGTCCAAGGTGAAATTTGAGCGAATGAGAAAGCTATTGGGAGTAAGGAATTTGATCGAGAACAGTTGTTGATTAAGGAGGTGATTGTTGGGCCTTTTAATCAAACTGTTGGGCTTGTTTTATTTTATGTGTTTGAATAATGTAGGATGGTTTAGCAGATGTGGTCATTGTGAGGAGACTCAGTCATGCACGTAGTTGAGAATTCTTAGGAAACTTTGAATTAGTAGAAGTAGTGGAGTAGTTATAGGAGTTTGTTTAGCTATTTTGTAGCACCACCTTCTGTGGTTGGTTTCTATATATTGTATTGCATTTTACTTTCAGAAATGAGAATGAGGACACGACCTTCTTTTCTCAGTTTTTCATTTGTCAAACACTTTTATATGTATGTATAAACGTCTGTATATCATATTCAGAAACTAGAGGGGTGGTGTGCGAGTCATGTATTTTGATGGTGAAGAAATGAAAGAGGTTCTTGAATCATTACATGGTGAAACAGAAAACCGTGGTATGATTTGATGTATGTTTCTATATCTAAATAACTGTAGAGAGGGTTTAAAGTGATGAAGCTGTGGGGTGTGCTGTGCTGGAAGAGGAATGCACATGCATACTAATATACTATGCTTATGTTTATTTCTTTTGAGTGCCGATGCATGACAATCATGCACATCCCGACTTATTATGATGCCTATACAATTCTTTAATGCGTATTAACACTCAACCGTTCGAAGAATGCATGTTCAGTCTGCATATGGGGCGCCCAAATTTCTGGAAACTGGTATTTCAGTCTGTTGATATTGAAAAAAAAGTTAATCAAGGCCATCACCCTAGAACTCCAGATACTATAATTTAATCAAAATTAAGTTATTGCATTAGGTATTTGCTCTCATTGTTCTGTTACAGCTTAAACTAATCCACGTAGTCAGTCCATAAAAAGCTATATAGCTAATGCAGTCGTGCACATGATATTGTTGGTCAATGGAATGTTCAGTGTGTATTTTTAACCTATTCTATCAGGTTATGCTGGGATATAACTTGTGGCTTGTTTTACGGTGTTGTAGAGTGGTTTATTGGAAAGTGTTAAATTTATTAATATATTATTTCTTAATAGCATGAAGAATGCGATCCTCTTGACTCTAAATTGGACCTTTCTGCTCCTGCAGGCGCTTCACTTGAGGAGGGAGAGAGTTTAAAAAAGGGAATTGAACTGGGAAAATCATCTTCAGATAAACATATTGATCTTTTGAGGCCAACTGCTCGCTACAATTCAATGTTTAACATGATTTCTAAATGCAGTTCAATATTACTCAATGCAGTTTGCACATTTTACTATAATACCCTTTATCATATTCTGTGCAAATTTAAGTCAGTCAACCTATAGTCTTTTCTCTCCCTCTTTTCCTGCGTCTCCTTCGTCTTCATTGCCTCTTCTCCTCCGGCGGTGAATTTATCCACCGACCGGAGGCCTTTTTCTTGTCTAGTTTTTTATTTCCTTCAATAATCATCCTCCTTCTGTGAGGATTGTGAGTTTTTTGACTTGCTTACCCATTAATTGGGTTTATTTGTCTCTCCTTGTGAGAGTTTGTTTGTCTCTCCTTGTGAGAGTTATTTTGGTTTGTTTGGTTTAATGAAGGTCTACAATATATCAGACCTGCTGAGAATGATTTTGCTGATATTTTGGGGATCTGGAAAGTCCACATCGAAGCTGGGATGCTAACGATTATTGCAAGAGTTCACCACTCACAACCAAAAATTGTTCAATATTATCTGTTAGGAGTCTTCACTTTCGGCATGTCTATAGCTGGTATCCGGCATGTAGATAGCTGGGGTATTACTCATCCTTTTGGGGATTCCATTTTCGGCATGTCTATAGCTGGTATCCGGCATGTAGATAGCTGGAGGATCGTTCCTCTCACCTTAGTTTATACAACTGAGGCTTCTGAACACTGGGGTATCAACGGATCTTACGTGATGTGGTCAATTGTAATATCGCTGCTTTCAGGGATGTTGGCGCAGTTTGGATCTTTTCGAATATCTTCGAATTCGTTTTTTAGCTTCAAGAACTTTTCAGTTCAATTTGTTGCACGATCTGGAAACAATTTATTGTTTTTTCAACCTGGTCGTATCTACAGTCGGGGGTTTGTCCCGCTGTTTTATTGGCTTGATTTAGTATTATAATCCTTTGCATTTCGTCAAAAAAAAAAAAAGTCAGGTCAACCTATTCATACATAACACGTTCATTTATGTTTGTCCTACACCATAATTACATTTATGTTTGTCCTGCACCATAATCACGCCACCAAATTAAAGTTGATGAAATTCTTTCCATTGTTCAAATTTTATAATACAGTAAAAAAAAGTATACTTAAAAATATATAATATATAAAATGAAATATAAATATAAATAATTTATTTTGATATAATTATATATTAAATAAACTAATTAAAATTAATAATCTTGAATTTTTAAACATATTAATTATGAAAAAAAAACTTAAATTGCATATTAGTAAATATAATAATCTTAAAATAATTTATAAATTTTAAATTTATATTAGATATTTGAATAAATTAATGTAATTACACATTTTAATAAATATTTAATATTTTATGAAAATAATTATAATTTTATCAAAATATTATTAAGTAATATAAAGTATAACTAAATTTATGTAATAAATCAAATAGTGTCAAAATTATATATATTAGCATAAAATTCGTGCGATACACAAATCTTTTTTAATATTACAATAATACTTGTACTATGTTTAGAATATTTTTAATATTACATGAGTTTTATTTTATTTATTATGAACTGAATTTTTAAGACATGAATTTTATTGACTTAGAATCTTTAAATGGTATGAACTGACAATAATTATATATATATGATTATGCTTGAAAAGGAAGGTTTTGTTTGAAAAATATTTTATATATAATATATATATACTCAGACCCAACTTTTATTTTGCTATTTCTATCATTATAGGAGTAACATTTTCTTCATATAGAAACCTCCGATGATGAACCAAGTACCAAGGTTAAATTCAAATAAGTACAGTATAATTCATTTTATATTATCGATGCAGATTCTCAATCAATTAATTCAAAATTTTTTATTTTATTATAATTTTAGTAATTTTAAAACATTTTTTTGTTGTTTAAACAGTTTTTAATTTGAAAAAAGAATATCTCTGAATTGTTTAACATTATTAATTTAATCCGTTTATTCTTAACAACTAAAAGAGAATAATTAACAAATATTTAAATCAACTAAAAGTAAAAAAGATTAACAAGTAAATTTCCATCGATTGCATTGCTTTACTAGTACAAGTTACAACCCGAATAACAAGCAAATTTTAAAATATTAAAACTCCTTTTAAATTATGCACATGACACTTTTACTGGACAAAATAATACAGTATTCAAATAACTTGGGTAGCACCAATCGAGGTTTGTAATGCTCCGAATTATTAGAAGAACGAACACCACCATACTTTGGCTCATCATACTTCTCTCTACCCCCAACGCATACGTCTCTTCTCCATGCACTGCATCATCTCCGATGATCAAATGTTCCCCGGACATTCATAACCGAATCATAAAACTTATGACCACACAAATAATGGACGTGACAACAATATTCCATCCGATGATAAAGCCACCATCAACAAGTTGTTTAATTACCTATTTGGGCACCACCCGAGCTGACATAGATTCCTCCCCTTGAATCAGGAATTGGCAGAAACAAGCTAAGAGTGAAGGCTCAGCAAAAATGCCAGTTAGGAAGCCGCCTTGGAAGCTCGCAACAGCGTGAGTGTGGAAAACGCCAGTGCGTCGTCTATTTTTTGTAGAAGACTCCATCTTTTGTGGACAATCATCATAGTGAACCAGGGAATGCTGCCTCATAGAATTCCCATTACTATGGCTACCCAGCCTTGCACAAGACCTTCCATAATCACAAGCAACCATACATATTTGCATTTTTGGTATTGTATGATGTGTATTTAAAGCAACATTAGCAGACAATTCTTAATTCAATCACAAACTAACGACAATATAACATCTAAAATGAAATTATATACATGCACTCGGAGTGATGCAAACAAGGCCTGTGGTTATTGTTGGGCTTGCTAAGCAAACTCCACATTAGTATGATATTATCCTAAAAGGTCTCATACTAATGGAGTTATTTGGTTGCTTATAAACTAGCTATCTGCCCCTCCTACAAACGATGTGGGACAACTCCCGACAATCTCCTCCTTCACACATCGGGCTCGACACCTGTCGACTAATGGAGTTATTTGGTTGCTTATAAACTAGCTATCTTCCCCTCCTACAAACGATGTGGGACAACTCCCAACAATCTCCTCCTTCACACATCGGGCTCGACACCTGTCGAATCTGCCACCATTCTATGTGATATTGATAAGTGGATTTATATCCACTTGGATCATTCTAATTCGACTTCAATTGGTGTCTTGTACCTCAAGTATTTATGTGTTTTAATGTGTTTTTGTGAGATTCGTGCAGGTTGTATTTCTAGGTGTAGGTATTGCATTCAGTGGTGATATGGTGTTTTTAGTGTCGAGAAAGCAAGAGCTTAGAGTTGCATTTGAAAGCGGAGGTAAAATCAGAAGTGGAAAAGAATTCAGGCTGTGCAGTAAACCTTGGGCGCGGGCGCGCTCAGTTTCAGTTATATCCGCGTGCGGGCGCGCCTGACAGGTCTCCAGAGTTTGTAAGCGCGCGGGCGCGCCTGGTTTGCACTACAGGGCCGCGCGGCCGTGCCTGGCTGCGGGAAATTTGCAGAATGTTGCTGGAAACCGATGTTGAGAAGGAAATTGCTTAGTTTGCTAATTCTAATCAGTATGGAAGATGTTTGAACGACCAGAAACTTCCAGAATCATAATTAAACATAGGAATTGCACTTCTAATCCAATCAAAGATGGAAAATTACTGGAATTCTATCCTATTTCAATTACGGTAATTGCTTGGTCAAGGAGGCACTTAAGGGCTATAAATACACACCTTGGGGCACAGAAAAATCACCTATCTACACAATTTACACACTGATTTCGTTCAGAGCACCAGAGAGAAGCCAAGGCGAGGATCGTGACGACAAGAAGATCTAGATATAGTTTTCTTGTATTCCTTTGTGGAGGCGTATCTTTTGGATGCTTGTTACTTTCACGGATTTGTTCACTGAACCTTATTCTATTATTGATTTATTCATCTTCATCTTCATTATCTTGTTTAATATCATGCTTTCGTCAAATCCCATGGTGACGAAAGGTTCGATTATGAACTAATCGTTATCGTGGGATCCTAGTGGATTTATCTATGTAGCTTAGTAGTTTGCATGCCTTAAAGATTTATGTGTGGTGAATTCTTGATATCCTCGTATGGTTAATCTTAATGCTTTTAGATGCGTAGCTAACATCTAAATTGAATAGTTAATCTCTTGTGAAGCGAGAGTGGATCTCGAGATTTAGAACTTGCCATGCTAGCATAGGATAGGTTGATGTTTGAACATCATGATTTGTGGCATGAATAGAGATATTATGCTACCCTATGTGATCTAAGTGGATAACTTGTGCTTCAACCTTTATGTTTTCAAATTCTATAGAGATATAGGGTCTAAACATAATAGGTGCCTATTCATCTTCTATCTCTTTTGTGGATGTATGCGTAGATTGGTACTAGTATATCGAGAGGTAACTTTTACTCTTTTCGTGTTATTCGATCAGATATCAAAACCATCGCATGTTTTAATTAAAGGCTGCAACTCTAAGTGAAGTAGATGATGAAACTAGGATTCCATGTTTTATTCTCATATTAGTAATTCGACTTTAATCTCTTTAATTAGTTAATCTTTAGTTTTATAATTAATTTAGTAGTTAATAAAAATCCAATTTGTTATTTTTCTTAGCAGTGAATTAAAACCATACATTGTTGCATAGGCATATTTTCTGAGTAAAACTTAACCAGATCCCTGTGGGAACGAATTTGGACTTAACCTTATATATTACTTGTGACCACGTGCGCTTGCGTGAGTTTAGCATAACAGATATGCTCCCCCTTGACCCATATTGGAAGTTCCTGGCTATCGGGCTCCCCCTAGGCCCATACTGGAAGGCGGAAGGCGCACTTGCTCCTCCTTAAGCCCAGCCTGGAATAACCCATCTGCCTTTTCCTTGGATCCATTATAGAGCCCTTTGAGATTGTTATCATGGACCGTTATAACCTGAAGCTTTGATACCACTTGTTGGGCTTGCTAAGCAGGCCTTAACTCCACATTAGTATGATATTGTCTACTTTGGGTTCGGTCCGCACGGATTTGTTTTTGGGCACATCCCAAAAGGCCTCATACTAATGGAGTTATCTGGCTGCTTATAAACTAGCTATCTGCCCCTCCCACAAACGATGTGGGACAACTCCCAACAGTCATGCCTTAAACAGCTCCTATCACGTTTCTTTAAGAATGTGACATCCAACCATGTCCAAACAAGTAGACTTGTTTGCACTAATTCACGCAAGCGTACGTGGTCACAAGTAATACAGATAGAAGTCAAGTTCGTTCCCACAGAGATCTGGTTATGGTTTCAATTCAGTTCATGCACCTATGCAACAATGTATGGTTATTAATCACTGCTAAGATAAATAACAAGATTTAGGTTTTAATTAACTAAAATTAACTAAGGAAGTAAATTAACAAACTAAGAATTAACTAACTAACAAGAATTTAAATCAAATTACTTCTGCAAGATAAACCATGGAATCCTAACTTCATTAAATACTTTGCTTAGATCTGACGCCTTTAATCACTATATGCAATGGTTATGATATCTGATCGGATAACATGAAACAAGTACACGCTACCTCTCAGTATACGTATACCAAACTAAACATACATCCACAAAAGAGATAGAAGATGAATAGACACCAATTATGCTTAGACCCTATATGTCTATAGAATTTGAAAACATAACGGTTGAAGAACAAGTTATCCATAATGATCACATAGGGCAATATAAGTATTCTCATCTCATACTACGAATCATGTTGATAAACAATCATGAACCTATGCTAACATGGCAAGTTCTAAATCTCAAGATCCACTTTCACTTCACAAGAGATTAACAAATTAGATGTTAGCTACGCATCTAACAATTAAGCATAACCATACGAGGATATCAGATATACATCACACACAGATCTTTAAAGCATCAAGATACTAAAGCTCCATAAATAAATCCGTTAGAATCCCATGACAACGATTAGTTCATAATCGAACCACTCGTCATCATGGGATCAAGTGAAACCATGATAATAAACAAGATATGAAAGATTAAAAATAAACTAGAGTAATTGATATGTAATCGTTTTATCCTAATGATACAAATTACAAGGGTTGGATGTGTTTATATAGGCTCTACAAGTCTTGCCCAGCAAGAAAATACCAAAACAGAATTATAATAGAATTTCTGCAAAATACGTTTCCTAAACTGAGTCTGTTTTTAAGGAAAATTCGTAACTGACTTTTCTTCATTATTTCTGGACCGTTCCAGTAGTAATTGGACATCTGGACCACTTTAGAATGATATAGAATCTCGTTAGCTTCGCGTGGACTGCTTACGAGCCTCAAACGGACTTCTAGAACTCCAGATATGGCCAAAATAGTGTAGACTGCGCAACCATTCTCAGAAAATCCGAATTTTAATTAATTTAACCTCAAAAAACGATAGAAGCATCAACCTTAATCAACATTCTTGTAAATCTGCACAACTAAATAAAACACATCAAAACTACAACAAACTTGAGTCCAAGATAATCAATTTAAGCCGATATGAAACGTTCCAAGTGGATATAAAATCCACTTATCACACCCCCAAACTTAAATCGATGTTTGTCCTCAAGCATAAACAACTAACACTACCTAATTAGTACCACTTCTGTAGGTGATCACGGTTGCATTTGGCATATGCAACAAGCCCTTTAAACCCTTAGGTAGCCCTAGTGGACGAGTAAGGTCTCGTGAGGGCCTATAGCGAATGTACCCACAAAATCCATTTAACCTAATGCAATGCACTGCATGAATGCAACTGAATGAAAATGCAATTAATCTAGAGCTAATATCCTACCATACCGTCAAATCCTCTCATGCCATATCAACTTAAGAATCAAAGTAAATACGCAATGTCTTGGTGTCGAAAGTGCAAGTATTCACATAGTCTACTCAATGAACATGCATAAGTTCTCACAAGTCCATGTCAAATGTAAGAATAAGTTAGTAAACATGCTAAGACTACAAGAGTACATCTTTGAGACAAAACTCGGGATCTCATACGCAAAAACAAGCAAACACTCACAATCCACTCACAAAAGAATATTTACTCAAGAACAAGGGTAAGTGTATCACTCAATTCCAACAAGAAAAAGGTCTAGGCAAGTAATGTGGTATGTCACCGAAAAATAGGATTAAGCTCAACGGGTTAACTAATTGATCATGTAAATATGGTGTGGTAATATGGGAAAATATGCGGTTATTCCTAAATGCCTTTATCATTTTAAACGTCAAATAATGTCATGCGTTTCAAGAAAGACCTCAAACAACTGCTAGCAATGCAAACAATCCGTGGACACTCAAGCAAACGAATAAATTGCAACAAATATGCAATAAGGCTCAAAAACTCACTTGGTGGCAAAACATACTCAATCCCAAGCAAAAAAATCTCTCTAACGCACCTACTTGTATTCAGAGCATGCAAACTAAATTATCTTGCACATATTCATGTCCTTCTAATCACCTACAACATTCAATAAGTCTACTAGCTTCAATGCAGCAAACACAAGAGTACTCGCATAAAGCGATACAACTAATAACTTAACAAAACAAACTTGCACAAAGCGATACAAAAATCTTAAGAATTCAAAGAATGTTATTTCGAAACTTTTGGATCAAAAGCTCGATTTTATTGAAAAAACTAGAATATAGAAGAGATGATGGAAGACCGAAGGGGGCTTAATTGGTGAAGGGTTTGAAGAAGAGTGAAGAGTGGAAAAATTGGCGGCTAGAACCCTAGATATGAAGATGGGAGTCGACTCTCATTAGAAAGAGAAAGAGAATAGAAAAAGTATTGTTTAAGTATTATGAAAAATGATTTATTTTAATTGGTTCTATTAATGTGAATACAGGGGGCCATCATGCCACATCAATTTTGGGAGCTATTTTGGGTGATATTTTGGGAGCTCTAGCATTTTCCAAAGGAAAGAGAAAAATACTAGCAATTATGACTACTACTGTGGCACTGCCTAGAAGAAACTCGTTCTATTATTCTACTACCTCAGTGTATATCCAAATTGAATACCCATGGATTTCTAAAATCCAAAAAAAAATCCTTCAAAATTCCAATTGAATACACCCCCTTAATCTAACAAAGGACAAAAATCCATTTTTACCATAAACCGTCATTACAATTGGGTTAGACGAACACATAGCATCATCCAAAACTGCATATGATAGGCTACTTTCCAAATGATCTGGACCCGGCCATCCACATGGCTCGGGGCGCCTCCCGCTAACGAGCCCGAACCACAGGTATACCCTCAAGGTCCTGTTGACAGCGCACGTGACACCTTGAACTCAATCATCATCAAGGTCCCCATCTGACAGTGACAACTAATGAATGTCAATAATGAGCATAATCCAAGAATGAGGATGTCACACTCTTGAATATGCCCGACACATTTTTCCACAATTATTCCCTTGGACACGTGTCATGCATCCACGAGACCCGTGTGTCCTTTCTACCTAGGATTCAACTCTCATGATTGCAGGCACATACCCCAAAACCCTAATCCTTGGCCTACATACACACACCTTCCACAATGTAGATACTCCACCTTCTTGATATTATCTTCCAAAAGCCTTCTCCTATTCTCACGCCGGAGGCACCGCAGGCCCAAACCCCCCTTCCAGTGTTGTTTTGCAGTCACCCACCAGCAGCTACACCGCACCTAAGCAAATACAAGGCGAGGAAGAACCCCATCGGAATCTGGAGTTATCAGCACATTTACATGGTTGTACTTTAGAAGATATTGCAACTTTTCGAATAAACTTTTCAGATGCTTCTTCTTGTGAGATGAAATCGAACTACAGGGGAAAGGTGCCCATGTAAGGAAGTGGAATTTGTTGTCGTAATAAAGGATGCAACAGATTGATTTGCAAATCTCTTCCTATCGTTAGCATCCATCCTTTATTTGTTCCTAAAATTAGTTTTCCAGAAGCTTCCGGTAACTCTATATAATATTTTTTTTCCTGTTGTTAGCCGATATAAACCATGAATTTTCCCAACTGAATATTTTCGATAATCATACCATGCATCAAATGCAGCCTCGCCATTCTCACCCTCACCATCATTGTTGTTCGCACCCTCACCATCATCGTTGTTCTCCCTCTCACCACCATCATCCTCATCCAAGCCCTCTTCATATTCATATTCGACAACTTGTACGGCAAGAAAGAGAAGTGAAGACTCGGGAGGAAGCAATGGCTTCTCGTCTATGCTCAATCCAGAAAGTACGGATTTCCATGATTTGGATACAGCTGAAAATCTACCTAAATCCTCGCAAGAACTCAACTTATGTGCTATAATTAAGAGTAATTCACTGGGTAGCTCGTTCCAATTTGCATAATTACTCATGAGTGGAATTCAAAATAAGGTAACGACACAGATAAAAAAATACACACCTATATTCAAACTTAGAAAAATATAATTAGTATAGGTGAATGGAGGATAATTCGTGTCATTTATACTAAACTATAATAAGCAAACTAGAGGATACTTTTTTGCAGTTTGGTTCAATGGTTGAACCATACAAATAATAGTGATTGTTAGTTTTTTAGTAAATCGATGAGAACCGTTAGATCTAACACTAAGGAATATTCCATATTTGTGCTAATTTTATGAATACCCAAGGTTCGAATCCCGTTAACAACAAATTAATGTTAAGAATTTATATTATTACTAACTTAGTTAAGAATTTATATTATTACTAGCTTAGAGCATCTCCAACGGTATTGGCTAAGTTGATTGGCTAAATTTTAAAAAAGTAATGGTTGACTAAAATTTACTGAACTTGTAGGGTGTTTTGCTCCAATGGGGATTGACTATTGTTATAGGGAGAATATTGTATAACAATATTTATGGAGGTTGCTGGATTTACGGAGCAAAATACGGATATTCTGATATGAACACGAAGAACACGGAGGAGATTTGTAACTGTTTGTGGCTGATCTTGTCTATTGATGTTCAGTGGTGAACTGTTTCTCAAGTCTTTACAAGATGCCTACGTACCCTATTTATAGGGATCAAGCCATACGTAGTTCTCTTAGAGAAGAAGTTATCTAGACGGGCTAGGGTTTCCATGGGCTCGGCTTGGCCCAAATCCACCAGTCGTCTCCTTTGGTTGATATATTTTACTCATTTGACCTCGCTGGGCCTAGCTATGAGCCTTCATAAGAATATTCTAGGCCTCGTTGGACCCCTAGGCCTCGCTGGACCTCTAGGCCACCTCTAGGCCTCGCTAGACCTCTAGGCCACCTCTAGGCCTCGCTGACTTCTAGGCCTCGCTAGACCTCTAGGCCACCTCTAGGCCTCGCTAGACCTCTAGGCCACCTCTAAGCCTCGCTGACTTCTAGGCCTCCTCTAGGCCTCGCTAGACCTCTAGGCCACCTCTAGGCCTCGCTAGACCTCTAGGCCACCTCTAGGCCTCGCTGGACCTCTAGGTCGGGCTAGCGTGAGACCCCTTGTAGGCCTAGCGTGAGACCCCTTGGGTGATAGTGTCTTCAAGAGATTATGAGATAGAAGTGAGGCGATCCTTAATCGGCCTCATGCCTTGTTGATCCTTCTTCAATATTTGGGCCCATTGATAGATATTTGAGCCCATTAGGAGAGGTGGGCCCCTTGTATAGTCATTTGAGCCTGTTTAGGATCTATGCCGAGATTCGGGCATAACAACTACCCCCCGATTCCATATTGCCATTATGAATGCGATGTGGAATCAAGTAAAGTCGTGTCTTCCACTTATGTCTTCAAATCTTTTTTTTGAAATATGATGCGAGGACTCTTCTCCGAGCTTGCTCCTTGCTAATATATTTTTTTTTCTTCATAAAATTTCCGAAAATATTTTGGAAATTTGAGGAGCCTCCTCGCTTCGCATAATAATATATTTTAGCACTTGCCTCGTTTTCTAATTCAGCTGCAGCCAAACTCCTTTACTTTAATCACCTCGCATGTCCCACAAACTAAAGTAAGGACATATAACTCACGTAGCCATCTTGAAATACATGCTTTGACTTTTCTATATTTATATTTGTCAACATAATTTGTCACTTCAATTATTTATTCTTGCTGGCCCCGCTTGACTTGTAAGTTGTACATGCATTTTGCCATCCAATATTTGATCATATTCTTCGTAGTCTATCCCTGTTATTTTTTATCTTTGCTTTTACATGGTCCCACATGTATAATGGCCACTACTTACCAACTTCGCATGGTTTTCTTTTTTCCTGAGTCCTTGCGTAGCTGATTTTTTTTTTTTTTTACATCTTCTTGCAAGCTCTTTTTTCTTTTATAATCACCAGCTTCTGTTTTGTTTTGTGAAATTCCAGCCAGCTCCATTACTTCTCGTTTTATTGTGGAGAGACGAGCCCATCTCCATTCTCTTATCAGCTTGATATCTTGTAATGCAGTCTCTTTTATGCACATGCATACGAACCCAATTCCTTTATATTTTAAATCATCACTCGACTCCACCAGCATGACTCAAAATCACATCCTGGTACTATTTTTTTATTTTTCTTTAACCAAAGCCAGCTACATCATATCATCACCTCGCAATCTCTTCCTTTTAAATTATAAAATTGGCTTCTCGTCTGTCAATCTTTCTTTACGTAAGCATGTCCTCACCTTGTTTTGCTTGTCTTCACGGCCCCCATGTAAAAACGTTCGTACAAGAATATGAATATATATTTGAATACATCCTCTGAGCTCCATTCCATGTGATCACGTAAATGATCTAAAATGGCAAGCATAACTTCTCTTTACACAAGTACATATGCGGGCCCGTAGAGACATTGATGTCCTCAAAATTGATCCCTCCTTGCACTACTCTTTTTTATTACCGTTAAACATGAACTGATCAGAACTAGCTCCCGTTCTATTGCACTCGCACTGCACTCCGCGCTCTGCACTCCCGTTTTGTACTTGGTTTTATTTACATTTCAATGCTCCAAAACCATATCGTTATTCCCTCATGCATGCAGGTTGCTTTTTCCAATTTCGCTAGCCGAAACAATGCGAGGTGTTACAATGCAATTTTTTCTTTGTTTGCTATAAAACCCTTTTCCAGCCTTCTCTTCTTCAATCTTTATTAATAGAATCACGCAAACTAGCTTTTCCCACCTTGTTGTACTCGCTTCGTTGCTATTTCTTTTATTTGTTTTCATCATGTAATTATAACTTGAAAATATAAGCTGCTCGAACCCTTTTTTTTATAGTTCTTCAACTTCTCCTTGCAACATTGGTTTCCCCGAATGCAACATTGGCTTGTCTTGATAATCCTATCATTTAACCACATCACCTCGTGATTATGCTAGCCACACATCGCACTTTTGCCTTTTAAATTGTTCCTCGCATTTGCATGACCCCGCTTCCTTCTTTTTTTTTTCTTTTTTTTTTTACCAGTTCAAGGTTGAAAGCTGTGTACTCTACTTGTTTGTTTCAAGTGAACCCCGCCAATAATGACCATTGTATGAATTCCACTTGAAAGTCTTGATTTCCATTTTCTTTTTTAAACCACCTGCGGGCCATGTTTGCAATTTTCCATCCATTTTTCACGTACATGCCACTCTTGGATTATAAATCCAATTTTATTCCATCATTAAATGAACCCCGCCACCAGCCTGTTGAGTCATGTATATAAACTTGATATATTTGTTTTTTACTTTTTCCTCAGGCTGGCCCACACCAATTGTATTCACTTTGTTTGCTTTCTGCATGTATTTTAATTGCCTAAACTTGAACCACCTCGTAGTCCCCGCATGCTATTAGGGTCTTCACCTTTTATCGACTTCGCACCTTGGATTGTTCGCTGTAAACATGTGTGCAAAGACTCCTCACTAAATTTTATTCCACCTCGCGTGGCACCTTTTCGAACAGATTTTTTATTTTGTAGCACCTTGATATTTTCGCGAGCCTAATATTTTTTACCTTCAAGAATCTTCGTAGGCCTTACAAACCCAATATCCTTATTAATTGAAGGATCCGCCAACTAGTACTCTTGTGCTTGAACTTGATTTTAGTAGCCAGCCTTTTAATTTTTCTTTTGAAGAATATAGCTTTCCTTTTCACCGGGTCCGGCATCAATATTTTTTTTTTGTTGACAGCTCCAGCTTGCAGCATGTTTGTGTCTTCTTTTATGTGGTCCGTGCTGAAATTCCCGTTGACCTAGTGGCCTTGTAGCTGCACAGGTCTCAGCATTGTCAATTTTTTTTAATATGCCACATGCGCCCATGCCCCGTGCTATGTATATACAAACAATGAAACAAGGCTGTTTTGAGTTGTTGCTGGCTGCACCAATTTGTTCTTCATCCACCCCGCATGTGGACTTTGTTTGAATAGCTTTGCTTTAATCTTCCAAAATACAAGTTATTGAACTCCCTTGTGCGATGTAAAATCCAATTCGA
Organism: Kitagawia praeruptora; assembly: GCA_037693485.1. Lineage (NCBI taxonomy): Eukaryota > Viridiplantae > Streptophyta > Magnoliopsida > Apiales > Apiaceae > Kitagawia > Kitagawia praeruptora. The sequence goes on along the minus strand of CM075346.1, from coordinate 121,868,236 downwards.
AGCAGCCCCCATAGTCTTAGCAGTCCATTCACCTCACATAGTATCCAACTCGCATATACAATATTAAATAGCTTGACTTCGTTCCTTTGTTCTTCTTTGATGGGCTCCAGTAATTCAAAAAAGCTTCATACATGACCTTCACACCACTTCGGCCTTCTCCTAGCTTGCTTTTACCTTCTTATTTTATTTTTAATGGCTATTAACTTCACCCCATTTGACCTGCTCCACCTTGTATTATTTCTTCCAGGCTTTGTTTGATTTTGCTTTCATCCTTCTATAACCTTTGGCTGTGGCTTCGCCAAGACAAGCATAGCTTAGCCTGCCGCGCTAATCTATTTTTATTCCTCTGGTTGTCCTCATCAGTTCATTCCCACTTCGAGTCGATGATCCTTTTTTTGTACTTCGTAGACACCCTACATGCACTACAATTCACGTACATCTTTATTATTTGGCTGATGGACCATGCTAGCACTTTTCCTTCCAGGTGAGTTCGTTACTTCGTTGTTTGTCCAACAATTTCGATTTTATTTTGAATTTTTTGTCAACACCTTCCAGCGGGCCCAACGTATATGTCTAATTCCACCTTTTAAACTCACAACAGATGGCCAAGTACGCGTAAGATGGTTATTCACCATATTTTACCACTCTTGCCTTCCTTGTCAACAAGCACGTCCTCTCGTAGTCTTTTCATAATATTTTTCTGTTTAGCTCCTCAACGTAGTCAAGCCCACTTCAATCTCTTCGCATTGTATTGATGTATAAACAATCACCTCCTCGCATATAGCTCTTCGCAGTACGAACTCTTGAATTTATAAAAATTTTGAATTTTTTCCCAAGTGCTTTAGGATAGCTGATTGAGCCCGTCATCACCAATGGGACCGAGTGGCCTCGCATCTGCAGAGATATCGGGTTTGCGGCCTCGTAACGCTAGGTGCGGCCTCGCAGTGCTAGGTGTTGGCTTCACAATGATAGGTGCTGGTCTTGTATTGCAATTTTTAAAATGTCCCACTAGAAGAGGTGTTCCCAAGATGCCACTACCCCCCGATTCCTCATTATCATTGTAGATGTGATAATGAATCAAAGTGTTGTACAAATTTTCTTGTATTATTTGGAGTGGACACCATTTGTAATGAAGAGAATTAGATGTGATCCCGTTATATGTATACTTGACTTCTTCAACGCTATCCTAGAGCACTTGTACTCTTCATTGTTGTGTCAAGGCACTTGGCCTCATCAACGCTATCCGGGAGCACTTGGCCTCATCACGCTATGCCGGGGCACTTGGTTTCTTCAATGTCATAACAAGCTTCCCTATGTTGAATATGAATGTAGATATTGTGATCTTGAGCTCATTTTGATTTTCAAATACTTTGGCTTCTCTCCCTTCATCTCTAGTGCGAGCTTGAGGCCAATGATGAGAGCCTCGTACTCAGTCTCGTTATTTGTTGCTTGCTCTTCCTAGTGTCTTGGACCTCCTCATTGTCGGTAAGGGTTGGGGGCGTCCCCCCTTACCCCAAGGATCGGGGGCATCCCCCCTCTCCTCGACGTAGAGGTATTTCACCAAGAAGAAGCATCTTATGTAGAGGCATCTCATGATCTTGATATCCATACCATATAGGGGCCTCATTAGCTACGTCATATAGGGGCCTCACGATTTCGACGAGGAGATGGGGGTCTGTCGTCACGACGATGGGACCGCTCACAATCTCAACGAAGAGACGGGGGTCTGTCATCATGACGATAGGACCGCTCACAATCTCAACGAAGAGATGGGGGTCACTTAGAACCTTGATCCTTGCCTTGGCCTCGCACCTAGTGACGTCACTTATCCTTCTCGACCCCGGCCTCGCTACGCTAGGTGTGGCCTCGCAGCGCTAGGTGTGGTCTCGTAGCGCTAGGTGTGGCCTCGTAGCGCTAGGTGTGGCCTCGCTCCTAGGGGTCGCATTTGGGTGTCATATGCTACCCCGGGGTCTCCCTCCGTTCTTCTTGTTCGAGTTAGTCATCGCTCTCCCAATTCAATGACTATGCCCCTCCTTCTAGAGCCAAATGTTATAGGGAGAATATTGTATAACAATATTTATGGAGGTTGCTGGATTTACGGAGCAAAATACGGATATTCTGCTATGAACACGAAGAACACGGAGGAGATTTGTAACTGTTTGTGGCTGATCTTGTCTATTGATGTTCAGTGGTGAACTATTTCTTAAGTCTTTACAAGATGCCTACGTACCCTATTTATAGGGATCAAGCCATACGTAGTTCTCTTAGAGAAGAAGTTATCTAGACGGGCAAGGGTTTCCATGGGCTCGGCTTGGCCCAAATCCACCAGTCGTCTCCTTGGGTTGATATATTTTACTCATTTGACCTCGCTGGGCCTAGCTATGAGCCTTCATAAGAATATTCTAGGCCTCGTTGGACCCCTAGGCCTCGCTGGACCTCTAGGCCACCTCTAGGCCTCGCTAGACCTCTAGGCCACCTCTAGGCCTCGCTAGACCTCTAGGCCACCTATAAGCCTCGTTGACTTCTAGGCCTCCTCTAGGCCTCTAGGCCACCTCTAGGCCTCGCTAGACCTCTAGGCCACCTCTAGGCCTCGCTGGACCTCTAGGCCGGGCTAGCGTGAGATCCCTTGTAGGCCTAGCGTGAGACCCCTTGGCTGATAGTGTCATCAAGAGATTTATGAGATAGAAGTAAGGCGATCGTTAATCGACCTCATGCCTTGTTGATCCTTCTTCAATATTTGGGCCCATTGATAGATATTTGAGCCCATTAGGAGAGGTGGGCCCCTTTTATAGTCATTTGAGCCTGTTTAGGATCAATGGCGAGATTCGGGCATAACAGCTATAATGGTTGGTTATATTTCAAAAAAGGTATTATTATTATTATTATTATTATTATTATTATTATTATAATTATTATTATTAACTTTTTTGTCAAATTATGAGAAGAAAACGGGCGGGAAATGACACGACATTTACTACAGATCTGTAGAGCTTCAACAATTATGGCCAATATTGAAAAAATATAGAGGATTGGCTAAAATATTAAACATGGGGAATGTCCCATTGGAGTGATGAATTTTTAACATATTATGTATATTTTTTAATTTTGGAAAGTTATCTAAAATTTTAACTAAGGGGCTTGCCCCCGTTGGAGATGCTCTTATAACCCGTGCAACGCACCTCATTTTCTAATATCTATAATTATATTAATTTTTTAATATTTAACGGCCCACGTGAAATTAACAAAATAATCTTTAATTTAGTGATGATTTAAAAATTATTTTTCAATTAAAACTACCAAGAAACAAAAGAGAGAAAAAATTGACGATTTTTTACGTTGAAAATTCTATTTGATATTGGAAATTTACTTATATTTCGTTTTGATTATCAATATAACCTTCTTATTATTTGAAGATAGTTATACTAACAAACAAATACAGTTTTAATGATAAGTGTAAGAGGGCTTGTTGCGCGCCGAAGGTACAATTCTAAAAAATATTAAATAATTACAAAAAGCATATTTAATATCAAAATAAATTATTTCATCGTGTTTTGTTTTTTTTTCAAATTTTTTTTATGACATTTTGTACTTCTTTTACGGAACATTTAGTTCAGTATAGCCTTGTATTGAGGGCAAAGCATAAAAAACAATAAAAACACAATAATTAATAGAGGCAAAGCATAAAAAACAATAAAAACACAATAATTAATAGAAATATAAGCCTATACACATTCTTTCTTCAAGTGTCAACAATTTTGTATCTTAGGGATGTTCTTCTATCTTTGATCGGGTCTGATTTCTGTTGATTCCTGTCCCGACCCAACCCGCCCCGAGCCCCCTTAGGGATGTTCTTCTATCTCTGATCGGGTCTGATTTCTGTTGATCCCCGACCCGCCCCGAGCCCCGAACCCCGAACCCCGATTCGATCTCAAATCCCGAACTAGTCTATATAAAATATGTATATAGACTTAAATGGTGGGTGCACGCACTGTGCACATGATTTTGAACCTGGGACCTTGATTTGGATGACCATTTCTACACCACTGCGCTATTACTTAATTTGTGAATTTCATTTCCAACCTGAAATTTCTAAATGGTATACGAGTTTAATTTTTTTTTTTTCATATATTTACAAAACATAACAATATCAAATAACAATATTAAAGTTACTTGTATACAATAATTGTGATACATACGGCATAATTGTTTTTATTATTAAAAGTAACAGTTTTCTTGTATAGTAATTTTTTCTTTAAATTTACATCACAAATATTAATTCTTAATGATTGAATATTGTAATTTTTTTTTTGTAAAAATCATGAAAATACATATTTTATTATTTGGTATGAAAAATACAACTCATTCTTAACATGCAAATTTGGTTTTGAGGTTATCATATTTAAGTTTTTAATACTTTATCTTCTAATCACTTATAATTGTCAAATGAAATCTATAGATAACATCATGTAAAATTTAGAATAAAAACATTTTCAGAATATAATTTTGTTATTAAGGAAAAACATTAGATGAATTATTTGGATGTGTATTTATTTTATTGAATTTCCTAAAAAATGAAGATATATAAAATTTTTTCTTTAAAAATATTAATATTAGTTGGTAGGACAAAGATATTGACAAGAATATTTATTTTTATAATTAAGTAATAAGTTATAAGTGTGAAAGTAAATTATTTTAAATTTCTTGTGTTCAATAAAAAAATATACTCCCTCCGTCCCATCCATTTCTTTACATAAAAAATTACGTATCTGATACGCATTTTAAGGTGCATTTTAAGAATAGTTCTATAACTTATTTTTTATATTTTCTTTTTTTTGTATAAAAATAGGATTGTTCTATTTTTATACAAAAAAAGAAAATATAAAAAATAAGTTATAGAACTATCATTAAAATATACCTTAAAATCCGTGCCGAACAAATGTAAACAAATCACTGGGACAGAGGGAGTAACATATTTTAGTGAATATTTTGTTATATTGACAACTTGATTCCTCACTTCGTAAAATTACTATAGCAAATTGTTTTTCTATTTTCTTCTTTAAATGAAAAACAATCATGAAAAAAAAAATCTTTTTCTAATTATTCATTACAAATATTTATCATTACATAATAGATTATTTAATATGAAAAAGAAACTCACTCTTTTTTTGAAATAAACTCACTCTTAACAATATATTTGTTTTTGTGGTTAAAACATATAATCTCACATGATTTAAATTTTTAACACATTTTTCTTCGAATAACTTTTACATCATGGTATCTATATGAAATATATAGGAAAAATCATGTACCACTTAGGATACCATATATGATTTTGTTATTAAAAAGGAATACTAGGAAAAACATTTGTGTGAGTAAATTATAAGTATAAAAATAAATTATTTTTTTTTTTTCAGAATAAAAGTAAATTATTTTGAATTGCTTGTGTTTTCTAGAAAAAGAAATAATGTATTTTCTTGAATATTTTGTTACATTGAAACTTGTTTCCTAGCTTAATAAAATTATTATAACAAATAAATTTTTATAAACCTTTTTAAATAAAAACAAATTAAGAAAATGGTAAGATTTTTGTATCCTATTAATTCTTTAAATCATTAGGATATTTTTGCTTCTCCCGATCGTCGAGCCCTATCAATCCTATGTCTTATTTTTAGAGAATCAATAGTCATTTCTTATATCATTTTTATCAATATAAAATTCATTTTTCTCTCTTTTTTTTACTTCTTTTCTTTCTCTTCATTATACTTCTTATCCTTCTCTTTCCAAATTTATTATAATAATAATAGTAATAATAATAATAACAAGAAATGAGTATAGCTATTATTGTTAGAATCGAAATACAAAATCATTTCCTAAATCATTAGAACTTATTATTTTATATATAAAGAACTACTAAGACATTGTTGAACTTGCTCTAACGACTTAAATGAATTAATATCTTAAGAGCGAAGGCCTTATTTGAGTCTTTTCAAATCATAAGGACTTATTTAGGATGTTTTTGCTCTTTTAAGGGCATCTCCAACCCTCTAAAATCCTTAGGTAAATTTGAATAAATGATACCATAAATAAAAGTTATAGAAAATATGTAAAAAATTCTTCATTCCAATCGCATTGTCTAAATATTTAGCCAATCACATGAGATTGACTATATTTGTCGAACGATTAGAGACTTGTAAAATAATATATTCTATTTATAACAACTTGAAATAATAATAACATACTATTTTAAAAAATAGCCAATCATTATAGCCACGCTTCAATAAATTTTACATAATCAGTATTTTATATCATTTTAGCGAATAAGATGCTCTAACCTATTTTTTTCTTTTTATAGAATATTACCGACTACCAACAAACTTGGAAGTTGGAAGACTCCGACCTTTCTCGTTCCCGTGCATGTTTTACATCTCTATATATTTACCCTGTCACAATTTGGGTTTGATATTGTATTACTGATTATTCTAGGGTAATTGGATTTCATAACAATTGGTCATTTATCATGAATTTTGTATCTATGGGGTGTTCTTCTATCTCTGGTTATGTATCTGATAGAGTAAGTCCTTTTTTTTTTTTTTTCTGAAAAAAATAATATATATATGTATTTGGGTTATTGAAATTATTGTCTCAATTGATATTTTGTGCTCAGATGATTTTTCCTGGTCTAAAAATTGGATCTTTGAATGAAGTATCTGGAGGGTTTATTAGGATGAGATATATTACTTCAGTCAAGGCTGCTTGCAGTGGGAGCTATAAGTTTCCAAACCAGGTTTGCAGTTTAGCCATTCAAACAGAAGGTAAATTTAATTTAGCTTTGATTTATGCATGATTCTAAATTAGATTAAAGTTTTTTTTTAAGTTCACTAGCCTTGTATTGCAAAATCAATAGAGACTGTTGTGCAATTCGTGATGGCATATACAAATGATCCACATTAATTTATGAATATAATTACATTCTGTTTAGCCAGTGGACTGATTCAGCAATGTAGTACAAATTGGTCTGTGCAAATCATAAAGTTTGATTTGAAGTTCTTAACTTTATAGTAATCCATAGATTTTTTGGGATGTTTTTTGTTTTTGTTTTTTTTTTGGTTGATGAGTTGTGGTTCTTGTTTAGTTAATCTCTTCAATAAAATTTCGTAACTAAGGGGGCTTTGGGTAGTTGTTTGCTACCGGAATGAAGGGAATGAGAATGATTTGGAAACCATGGATTGTGCTGAGAATGAGTTGTCTGGTTAATAGGAATAAATTCCTCATTCTAGTGAATCAAACCCCTAAATAAAAGACTAATATGTGGTAAAAAGATTTCAGTTCCCATTTATCATTTGAAAACACCATTAACCAAAGCCTCTGAATATAATGCTTGGCCAATTTTAACTTGTACTGCATAATGTATATCAGTTGATTCAGTTAATGCAGCGATAAATGATTTGCAGCTATTGCACGATTTTTTTGTCTAAAAAATGAAGAAGACAACAATTGCTTTCTTGGTGTTTTTGAGGATTTTTGAAGTATGCTGATATCATATTGTGCTAATAGTTTCATACTCCAAAGTGCCATTTCTTCTGCAATACAATGTTAATTTTTTTCTGACATGTATTTGACTAAAATTGCTATTGCACTATTTTAATGTTTAAAAAATGAAGAAGATAGCACTTGCTTTCTTGATGTCATTTTTCAGGATTTTATAGTATGCTGATATCATCTTGTACTAATAATTCCATACTCTGAAGTGCCATTTCTTCTGCAATACAATGTTGATTTTTTTCTACGTTGGATTTGAGTACAACAATTGCTATTGTTCTCCAATTGCTTCCCCCTGTGAGATTGTGATGCCAGCAACACAACAGTAATTTGTTTACTTAAATTAAATATTTAGTCCTGAAGAAAAGTGGGCTGATTTTTGGCAAGTCTTGTAATTTTGTAAAGTTTGAAACTAATTAAACACAAGCTTAAATTGACAGATTACACTAAGAGTAGTTCCTACAAAGTAAAGGTGGCAAGAAAGGGAGGATCTAGGTTCTATCCGTTAATGCCAAGAACAACTTGTGTTAAAAAAGGGATGGAGGTACAGACACAGGATGAAGAAGAGTTTGCTGACATAAAAGAAGGAGATATTATTAACTTATGGGACCTTATTTTTTCTGAAGATAGGGATTATCTCGTCAGATATAATGATCAGCAGGTATGTACTATGGATACAAAATGTCACCGGACACACACTGGCATATTTACGCTGGCACAGGTGGGGTCAGATGAGAATAGGACCTAACTAAACATTACTAATATGCTCAATATTCCAATGTTTAAATATACAAAATTACGATGTGTTAGAATACAAAAGGGATGTAGATTGCAACCTCCGCATATACTAAACTGCTTGATTTATATATTTGTTAATTTTTAGACATAAATAGGTATAATTTAAGAACTAAACATTCTCGAGTGCAATATGGTTACTTATTTTTAACATTCCAATTTTTAGTAATGTGACTGAATCTGATCAAATAATAGCCCATCTTGGATTGCAACAACTTACTGATTTGATTAGTTTTATTCCATTGGAGTGTAAAAAGTTTTGTTGGTCCCCACTAGCCTTGAAGGCTGGCTCCGCAACTGATCGTACATGTTCAATTAAGGGAAATATGCTTTATTGATTATATGCTGTCTTACTGAATATAATCAAATTGTGTCTATTATTCTACAGTTATATTCTTTTGTTCTAAAAGCAAATTGTGTCTATTATTTTTGTTCATACATACCATGTCAGCCCCAAATACAATTGACGAATATAGTTTTCACTATATAAAAGAGAGTAAACCGAACCAACATACACATGTTGACCCCACATGGATGTAGACTTCGGAAAATGTTGAAAATTTAGAAAATTCATTGATGTCTCTCATGATTGTAGATTTTTAGCGCTTCAATAATGCCTTACAAGTGAAAGATAGTGTAAATATTAGGACAAAAATGATTGAAGCGATAAAGTCATGTAGTAAATGGCATAAAAGGATACCATAAAATGTGGGTAAGCAAAGTACTAAATACCGCCCACTTAACTACATGACTCGAGACCATCTTATCGTATTAGTTTACCTTTCAGACACAACTATCCTTTTGTCGGCTCATTAGCCCACCCAGTGCCACATTATACAATTAGGCTTGTGGTGTTTTACACACACAACAGAAATGTATAAATATCGTTTAAGATAAAAAATAAAAAGTATGACACTTTGTAATTATCACATCCATCCATCCATTATATCTATTATAGGTTAACATGGGTTTTAAGCCTATTTAGTAAATTACGATTTTGTCCTTAGAATTATATTAATGTTAAAAATTTTGAAGTTAAAAAGAATTGAACCCATGACCTTACAACATCAATGACTTTGTGTTCACATGCACAACCACTAAACCAAATCATTTTTTTGTGTCACATTTTAAAATCATTCGCTACATGCTCAAATAACCCACTTATTAGCAATATTGCACACATTTATTTTTATGATTTATTAGGGATAGCATTATTAAAATATTTTTCTTGTGTAATAGTAAAAAATGATAGCCGGGGAGAGAAAATATAAATTGACAGATATGATGTCGTCGAAGTCAGAATTAAGAAAGGTACTGAGTGACCGAAAATTTGGTCAAAAAAAATCAAAGTGAGGAGGTAGGTGACGGAAAATAAGTAGAAGTCTATCTCTAGTAAGTAAACGGGCAAAAATGAAAATAGATCTATAAAAATTTATTACAATATTTCTCTCTTTTAACAATTTTGTCTATATATTAGTCAAATGACTAGAATATATTTATTATTAAATTTTTATAAAAATTGATGAAAGAAGTGTATAACATATTTTTACTCGATATCAGTATAATATGTTATTTTAAGTATGAAAGGTATTGAGGTGCCCGAAAATTGGTCAAAAAAAAAAAATTTGAAGTGAGGAGGTAGGTGACGGAAAATTAGTTGAAGTCTATCTCAATTCTCAAGTAGGTAAACGGGCGGAAGTGAAAATAGATATATAAAAATTTATAACAATATTTCTTTCTTTTAACAATTATGTCTATATTAGTCGAATGGCCAAAATTTTTTTTTATTAAATTAATACAAAAAATGATAAATAAAGTGTATAACTTGTTTTTACTCGATATCAATATAATATTTTATTTTAAGTATATTTGCACTATATCAGTTAATCCTATTATCATCGGGTAATTCATAGATTGATCAATAATAAAGATTAAAATATTAAAAATATGAAATAATTTACATATGGGATTTGGATTTGGTTAAAAAAATGTCAATATGGTTTTGATATCTTTAGTCTCTCGCACTATATTTTGCAGCATTTTCATAATATGCCAATGTTATTAGTTTCATACAAAATGAGTTTTACAACCAATGTTATTAATTTCATACAAAATGAGTGAAAATAGATGTATAAAAATGAATTTTAGTGTACACGTGAACTTTTACAACATAATTCATTCGGTGTATACACTAACACATCTCATTTTAAAAACCGGTTATAAGATATGACACTTTAATTTTAGTTACTCGTGTATTTGGTTGAATTTATACATGTCTAAATATGTTCTTTCATAAAATTTGAGATATTACCTTAGGTTTTTGAAAGTTCACTTATGACAATAGATGGTACAATTTATTTGACGAACATATTTTGTTATGGTCAATTTGCTATTGGAAGGATACATGTGAGATAGTCAAATACCATGATCCTAGAAAACACTCATCATATATTTATTTTGGAAGTGCACAACTATTTGTTCTCCTTGTTCTCCGAAATTGGTTGGAAAAATGGATCCAAAAATGTTTTGTCATGATATTGAGATATTACCTTGGGTTTTGGAATGTTCACTTATGATAGTAGATGGTACAATATATTTGAAGAAAATATTTTGTTATGGTCAATTTGCTATTGAAAGATACATTTGATATGGTCAAATATCATGATCCTAGAAAAGCACACATCATATATTTATTTTGGAAGTGCACAACTATTTGTTCTCCTTGCACGTTCTCCGAAATTGGTTGGAAAAAAGGATCCAAAATTTAAAATGTGCGTTGAGATCCAAAATTGGAAATGTGCGTTGGGATTTTCTAAACTCTGTTATTTTTATTTTTCCGTCACATTACATTATTTCTTACAAAATAAAATTAGAAACGATATAATATTTAATTCTTCCTCCATCCAAAAATAAATAATTCCATCCAAAAATAAATAAGCCAGCTATTTTTTCACGCATTTCAATACACCAAGATTATTGTGGTAATACTTGGCAGTTACAATTAACTCTTACTTAAGCAACAATTAACTCTTACTTATTGCTTAGTCGGTCATTCTTCTCACATTGATCAAACACAACTAAAAATATAACTATTACAATTCAGAATCTAATAATATTTTAAAACTATAACATCTTAAATAGATCAAAATACGTGAAGTAAACTAACACGAGAAACTTTTATGAGTTATTATATGATCCGTGCTTTACACGGGCTATCATGCTAGTTTAGATATTAAATCATAATTCCCTGGAAGTTTATATCTCTTCCCTGGAAGAGATGTAAGTTGACTTAGAATGATATTCTGTTTGCGGTCAAAAGGTAAGACTTGATTATTGCTATTTTTTCACTGATTGTATCTATATTATTGCATGCAGATAAAAGCTAAGCAGTTGGTGGGAAAGGCTATACTTGTATATTTCTTACCAGTCTCCGATGACCTTGATTTTGATCAGGAAAATTGGATAACATATTTGATAGACATATACAATGATTTACTGCCAAACAATGATTTTGAAGTTATCCTTGTCGCTGTTGATGATTCATCTGATCCTGGTACTAAACCTCATGAGGTTTTTGATTCTATTTTTTCTCGAGTGCCATGGACTGCAATACCATTCTCAGATTTAGCATCCCGAAAACGTATAGCAAGAAGATTTGGCATCTCAGAAATTGGATTTGTTGACAGTACCTCGGTTTTACTTGATGCAAAAGGTATGGTCCTGAAATGTATTGATTGTTGGGTATTCGGACAATATGGTACTCTAGGTTATCCATTCACCGATGAAAGAATAAAATTCCTGGATTCTGAAGATGATGCAGCCATTAACCAACCCTCTTTGGAATCACTCCTTGGCTCTCCTGAACGTGATTATCTCATTACAAACAACGGGGACAAGGTATAACTTATGATTGACTACATACATTATGATTGTGAGGACATTATAAATGAATCATCCAGTGTTGTGAAACACGCAAAATCATAAAAAGTGCAAGCTCTAATTTTAAAGCGCGACTCGCGAAGCGCGATTAATCGCGCGGTTTTTAGTCAAAAATGAAAATATCATAATTATCTATATTTATACTTATATACTTTTGAGGATGTTTGTTCTAATATTAAACAATAGAATAGTACTTGAAATAGTTTCAAAAATAAATAAAAGTCTTAAACACAATGGATAACACACAAAAGTATCAAACTATCAATCGATAACATTTAGTAACTCAAAAGGCTTCCAAATCGTTTAGCTCGATCTCAGTTTCCTCAATTATCTCTCTTCCTCGTCATCATTTTCATCTATGAGATTTGAAGAAGAAGCTCTTTCACTTACTTTTGAGGTGGTCATATTTCTTGTCAAGCGTCTTGTGCTAAGCTTTTTAAGAATATAAGACGTACCATATAAGACATACCACTTTATAGAGACAAGTGACGGCTAATGTGAAAATTGTGAGGCTGTAAAGGGTTATAAAGATAAGTAGGGTTTTTTTTAACATAAGGGTATTTTTGTCTTTCCGTACAGTTTGCGATTTTTAGCGATTTTTTGCGAGTAATCGCGAGTCAAGCGCGATTTTTATCCAATTTGATAATCGCACTAAATCGCTCATACGCAGCTCGCACAGCTTGCGCCTAATCGCGAAGCGCGATTAATCGCTTTAACAACACTGAAATCATCATTTGATTAATTATTATATGCACAAAGATATGTAATTCGTTTGCAGAACATTTTGAATTCAGATTATCATATCTAAACTTTCCGTTGTAATGATAGGTACCTATTCACACCCTTAAAAATAAGGTGGTGGCCCTTTATTTCTTTGAAGATGGTTTATCTGATGATGGACAGTCAAGTTTAATCAATGAGAAACTCAGAATTAAACTTGAGATGGCTTATAAGGAGTTGGCAAGAAATAATGAACAGTTTGAGGTCGTACTTCTTTACCTTTATGACACTTGTGGTACTGTTAATTGTACTACTGAAGAATCATTCTGGAAAATATTTAAGACTATGCCTTGGTTGGCTCTCCCGTTCAAAGACCCGAACCATAAGAAGTTGATACGGATTTTCGGTTATCCAAATATGTTGGATGATGGGGAAGAAGCTCCTACACTTGTTATTTTTGGCCCTAATGGAGAATTTGTGGATCCGTGTGGAGCTGACATCTTGATGGACTTTGGAACTCCAACATACCCATTCACTAGGAGAAATCTTGCCAAGTTAGAGACTGAAAAAGCAAAGGAACTGAAGTTGGAGATGCTCTGGGATCCAAACACGATTTTTAGAGTAAAAAGAGATGGGTTGGAGGAGGTAAGTTCTTTTGTCAATCTTTTTTATTGAAAAAAACCTTCGAGCTTCTTCTGCATCTTTGGTGAAGCATTTATAATGTCATGTCATCTAATATCTATGGGAAAATTTTACAATGTTTTTCTCATGTCTGTCAGATATTCTGAAATTCACTGATCAGAAGGTCTGATTATGTTATATGTGCATAAAACTACATATTTATGCCCTGATTTGATGTGATGTAGGCCATATCACTTGCATGTTCTTGATAATTATTGAGGTGGCTTTTAAGTTAATTTTTTTTATATGATGAATTTTTTTTTAGTGGTTGAAACTTACGTTTTAGCTGCTACAATGGGAAAGATCTTCTTCGTTTTTTTTCTTTTTGTTTGTTGTACATGAAGAGTCATTAAGTACAAGTGTACAAGACTTTATTACGTTAGACTCTTCGTGACTGTTGTTTTAAAATTAAACCTATGGTCCAATGAAGGCTCTGTTTTAGTCAATTTGGCAGGTTTATCGCGTTGATTATAGTGAAACATATGCTGGAAACTTGGAGGCAAGCTCATGTTGGCAATTTGTTTTATATTTAATTGGTCTCCTTGTCTAAGATAGATCTTCAAAACAATAGTCTTTGGCATCCCCATAAAAGCCGGCTGTACTTAGGTTCCAGAAGTACAGTTTTTATCCTGCTGTCATACTGTGTACACCAGATGTTCAGTTCTAAGTGTATTAACATTGCGATTTAATTCCAACTTTCTCTTCTCAAACTTATTATCAAGTCCCAATTTACAGATTCCTTTATCTCAATTTGCTGGGAAGAGGCTCCTAATATATTTCGAGATGCACAAGTACTACCAACATTGTGAAAAGCTCAGGATGATGAAGGACCTATATCTCAAGATGAAGGGTACAGATGATGAGTTTGAAGTAATCTACATCAAGGATCCATCATCCTACGATGAGCCAGATGTGAGTTATCTGGTGCATGATTATGGTGAACTGCCATGGCCAGTGCATTACTATGGTGAAGGTTACTCACTTCCAAAGGAGTTGGAACATAGTGTTCTAGATTATCATTACGTTACTCCTACTACGACATTTCGAAGATGTCTACTTATTGCTTTTGACCGAGATGGAAGTATTGTCAGGAAAAGTTTTCAGCCTACTTTTGATGACAAAGTGTTTCCCTTCTATGCTGGTGGTTTGGAAAAGGAGTTCTTGTATCAGTTAAATATATGCTTCGAGTGGGACTACTGGAATGATTTAAGCAAGAAGGAGAATCCTATCTACAAAAGGGCACAATAGCAGATGCCATTAACTGCTGATGATATTGTCAATGTACTATTATTTTTTTTTTTTGCAGGTTTATAATATTATTTATCTTTTAAATTAATTAAATGGATACAGATGGCAGATCTCAGAATAACCCAGTACATGTATTATTGATGAAGGATGATTGCTATTCACCCTTTATTTACTAATACTCCGTAATATCTATGAGGTTGTTAACAAAACTAAGATAAGAAGGGTGATGAGAAACTTCAGAACATTTTGGTATTGTTTATAAAAATGAATCGTGAGCAACAGCTTCTCTCAGAGTACATATATCACCACAAGTTGCTTAGGCCAGCTGACAACCTTTTCCGCTCAAAGTTCTAATATTTCAACAAGTCACTAACATGTTGACTTTTAATTTGACTTCACTATTTTATTTAATATTTTCCTTATACTATAACATAGCTTTTCCCCTTAAAAGACTTGTCCTCAATATTAAGGAGCGAAGAAATCTGGAAATTTGCTCAAAAATAATTCTGGAGCAACTGCTTTAGTCTTCCAATGCACCAAATACTCCACTTTAACTGCATTTCGAAAAGGTACCATCCTTTTAGCCAGAACAACCTCTGGAACCAAAGGCACACCAGCATTAGTAAGCCAAGACGGAATGTCTGCAGTTACTGGCAACGAACCTCTAAACAATTTAAGCTGAGAAACATGAAAGACATCATGGATTCTTGCTGAATCTGGTAATTGCAGCTTGTATGCAACTTTGCCAATTAAACCCTTCACCTGAAAAGGGCCAAAGTACTTAGAGCTCAGCTTAGTGTTAGATCTCAATTGGACAGAAGTTTGCTTATAGTCTTTGAGTTTCAACCACACCCAATCTCCTACTGCAAAAACTCTTTCAGTTCTGTGCTTGTCTGCTTGAGTTTTCATCCTATTTTGAGCTTGAACCAAATGTTGTTTTAAAGCAGAAATCATATTTTCTCTCCTTTGCAGACTCCTATCCACCTCCTTATTAGCTGATTCACCAGGTAAGTATGGCAAATGAAGTGGAGGCTGCTGATTGTAAACCACTTCATAAGGAGTGAGTTTAGTAGCAGTGTGATAGTGAGTGTTATACCACCACTCAGCTAGGGCCAGCCACTTATACCACTGCTGAGGAGACTCCCCACACATACACCTGAGATAATTTTCCAAACATCTATTAACCACCTCAGTCTGGCCATCTGTCTCAGGATGGTAGGCTGATGACATTAAAAATTCAGTGCCCTGTAATGCAAACAGAGATTGCCAAAACTGACTCAAGAACACCGAATCTCTGTCAGAAACTATGCTCCTTGGCCACCCATGCAACTTAAACACATTGGTTAGATAAGCTTGAGCCACAAACATAGCAGTATAAGGATGAGACAGAGCAATAAAATGGGCATATTTGCTAAGTCTGTCAACTACTACTAGTATAACTTCTTTACCTTCTGATTTTGGTAAACCAGTAACAAAATCCATGGAAATATCCACCCAGAATTCATGAGGAATTGGTAAAGGTTGCAGTAAACCAGGATATGATACATTCTCTGATTTGGATGCTTGACATACCTGACAATTCCTTACAAATTGCCTAACTTGTTTTGTTAAGCCTTTCCAAGTAAAAACATGCTTAATCCTTTTGATAGTCAGATCCCTACCAGCATGACCTGCCTCTACGGAAGAATGATACAAGTTAATGAGCTTAGCTTTCAGGTTGCCATTAGGACCAACCAAAATCTTATTATTCTTTCTTAACAATCCATCCTGTAACCTATATTTATGAACAGAACCCTGTTGCTGTAATTGAGAAAGTATATCCAACAAATGAGGATCCAACTGATAACTGTCTTGAATTTGCTGAGTTAAATCAGAATACACTAAAGAAATTGCAAGGCACAATATCTCAGACCCTTCAACCCTAGACAAACCATCAGCCACAGCATTATCAACTCCACTTTTATAAATGATTTCATAATCAAATCCATCAATTTTGAGAGCCAAAATTGTTGAAAAGGAGTTGAAATCTTCTGTTGTAACAACCACTTAAGACTCTTCTGATTTGTCCTTATAACAAAATGATTACCAGCCACATATTGTTCCCATTTCTGCACTGCAGTCACTATAGCCAAGAGTTCTTTCTCATAAACAGAAAGTTGCTGCCATCTTGGTCCTAAAGCTCTGCTAAGAAAGGCTAATGGATGCTGGTCTTGCATAAGAACTGCTCATCCGTTGATGAGCTACCTGTCAACGAATAGAGTTATAAAGTCTTATCCGTTGACAGTTACAAAACTTGACTTATACAATTTTGCTTGAATGTTAAGTTATCATCAACTACAACATATTCCTAACAATCTCCCCCAATTTATACTTGATGGCAATAAAGCATAAATTCAGAACCTTGATGATAACAAAACATTCCTAAAGATTTATACACTACAGTATGCAAAAATTGTATTAAGCTACAAAAATTAAAAACAGAAAGCTTTAAGAAACTTATCAGAGATGTGCTCCTTTAGATTGAGAAAATTAATGATGTTTCCTCTCTCTGGTTGGCTGCACCCTTGACTTTCCTTCCTTGGCAGAGTTGGACTCAATTTACACTTGAAGTTGCCTATAGAAGATATCTTCTTCAACAACTTTTGGATTTAGCTTTAGTTGTAACCATCTTAGGTATTCAGAACTAGCCTTTGACAGTTGGTCTTCTAACCTGAAGAATCTCCTAGTGCCCTCTTCATCCCTGAACTCCATCATCCAAAAGGGTTGAATGTGGATTTTCTGTCCATTAAATGGGATCTTCATTTTCTTTGGTAGACTTGAGGGTGAGTTCCATTCTCTCCTTATTTCTTCTATTCTGCTAATTATCTCCCTTTTTAGCTGTCTCAGAGAACCCTGTGTGTCTCTTGAATGCTGAGAACACTTTGGTCAATGTATGATAATTCTCTCCAAGAACCTTCTGTAATGGCCATGTCCTCTGACTTCCTCCCTTGTAGACAAACACTAATCTCTCAGGCTGATTCTTGTACTTGTCAATTCCTCTTACTTCTGACAATTCATCCAAAAATAGATTCATGCCAGAGTATTCTTCAATTTCTGCCTGATAGATAAAGTCTTCTTTGTTTTCCAAGATTGGTTGTTTGACAATAGCAGGTACCCTAGTAACTTGAACTGGTCCCTTTGAAAGTTGCTTCTTTGGAGCCCTTTTCTTCTGTTTTGGATTCAGCAAGAATGAAGGAACTTCAATTGAATCAAAATTCATTGGTTCTTCTTTAGGCATTATGGGGTCACCATGAAAGTTCACAGTTGGGTCGATTACTGTTGCAGATATAGATACTGATGAGCCAGTGGTTTCTTTTTCTGGAGAGAGTTCTGGAGAAAGAACCCTTTTGGTTTTAGCTTTCCTTCTTTTAGGTTTGGTTTTGGGAACTTCCTCAGGTTCCTTCATTTCAACCTCTACCTCATCCATTAACTCTTGAGCCAGCCTGGCTTGCTTCTTATCTGAGTTTTCATGTTGATTTTCTGTACTTGGATGAGCTTCCCTTTGGATTCTGGAGACTTCTTCTCTTTTAGCTTCCACAAATCTAGGATGGCTGTTGGATATATTTAATACTTTTCCATTCCTTATAATTATAGCCATCCAATCTCTTACACTCTTATTTGTCTGCTCTTTGAACTCAATGATTGTTTTTCCCATTAGCTTTTCTTCATCATCCTTGGGAAATGGGTAGTCTAATTGAAGCTTGTTCTTCCCATTTTCCTTTGGAGGTGAGTAGGCTCTGGTTTTGATGACTGGTTCAAACTCTTTGACATATGATGGCTCAACATCATAGAATGTAGGAGCCACAATCTTTGGAGTGAGCACCTTCATGATTGTGGTTGATATTGTTGGAGCAGAAGATTGAGCATTAAGAAACAGAGATGATGCAATTGATTCATTGATCATCCTCTCTGTCTTTAGAATTCTTTCATTAGTCTCCTTGTTGATCTTTTCCAAAGCTTCTATTCTGGCTTGCCTTTCACCATCTGAGATTTCTTCTAAACTTTGAATCTCAGGCAGAGCCACTTGTTTCTTCACAAGGGAAGCCTTTATTTCAAGCTCTGTTGGATTGACCACTACAATTGGCTGTTGCTCCCCCTCAATCTGTGCTATATTACTACTGGTAGCTTGAATTTGACCAGATGATGTTGCAGCCTCTTCTTTGCTTGTTCCCATTTTCTCCCCCTTTTTGTTAGCATCAAGGGTTGGGGGTGAAGCTGCAAGTAGCATTTCCAGTAGTTGAGTTTGTTTTGATTGATTAGCAATGATTGTTTGCATTTGAGATTCCATACTATCCACTCTGGAGGAAAGAAGCTGAACAGACTTAGCCAGGCTATCTTCTTTGAGAAGTTTGCTAGTAAGCACCTTCTGAATGGTAGTAGGAGCTAGTGCCTCAATCATGGCATCTAGTGCTATCTTCATATCTCTAATTGCAGACATGACCTCCTCTTGTTGTGTTCTTTGAATAACAGATTGCATCTTTTGTAATTTCAATGAGGTCATAACCTGCTCAAGAACAGTCTTTCTCTGTGGTTTTGCAGTTTGGTGCTCAGCCTTAGCAGATTGATATTGCTTCATGATTTCCACATTGAGATCCCCAAGTTTAGTGGCATTGGAAAACATCCATTCTGGAGTCTCCTCCTCATTGATTTCTTCACCATCTGAACTTTGACTGTCATCACTGCCAAACTCTTCACTGTCAGCTTCTGAAGGCAGAGCTGTTAAAGCTTCTTTTGCTCTTTGTAGAGATTCTGAGGTGTGCACTAGTTTCATTGCCTCCTCTGCCTCCACATTGCCCTGTTGTGCCATGACTTGATAGGCAGAGACAGGATGAGTAAAGGTTTCAAGATCCAAAGAGATGGAGTCAATAATTGACTGATATTCTTGTCGAAATTCCATCTCTTTGGAAGCTTCATTAACCTCCATTAACTCACTTGCAATGGCTGAATCTTCCTGCCTTATTTCTCCTGTAGTCCCTTCTCTCCTCTCATCTCTCTTTTCTTGCATCAGGGACTCCCCCTGGCTCACACCTCTCACACCCTCACCTTCACCTACTAAGGTGGGACGCTCTTGCTCTCATTTTGCCTGACCGGAAGAAATGGTCAGCCTCTCATTATTTTTCTCTCCCTTTGCCTGCTCACAAGGCAGCCTCTCACTCCCTTCCCTCATTCCTAAAAGTGTTTCAACTACTACAAACTCCTCCACAGTTGACATGGGAATGTCACATTTTGCAGTGGTAGAGAGAGTTGTCAACGGATAAAGTGTATCCGTTGATGTAGTAGTTATTGCTGTCAACGGATGATTAGTTGTAGACACATCCGTTGATGGAGAAACACTTGTCAACGGATGAAGGATATCCGTTGATGAAGGAAAAAGAGTATCCGTTGAAGTGAAAACCAACACTGAATCTGTGGTGATTGATTTTAAGGAAGAGGCCATAGATAGTGTTGTGAATTCAGGAATGGAAGATTGATGGCCCAACAAATCATCTAAAAGATGATGACCACCAATTGTTGAGTGGGGCTTCTCCAAGAATTTTAAAGATGGAGAATCAGGAATTGATGTAGATATCATATCCACATCCAGAGATGGAGTTGGTGATGGTGGATTAAAATGTGTATCGATTTGAAGGTTAAGATCAAGGGGCTGTGACTCCACATTTATTGAAGTCACATCAAACTGAATTTGAGAAGGTACAGTTTGCTGTACTGTGTGTGCACCCTGTGATTCCCCAATGGTTTTGGACTTTACTCTTCTACCATAGGTTTTTGAGTGAGAGCTATCTGTGTCTCTTGCCCTTTTGTGCAGTGTTCCTGGAATGGAACTTAAATTAGTAGTCACACCCTGTTGAGAGGATGTAACTAGAATTTGGCTTGAAGGTTCATTAACAGTCTTTTGAGAGACTGAAATGTTGGTTGCACCTGCCTTACCTTCCTTATCCTTAGGGCTTCTTTGATGTTCACCCTGTCCCTCACCACTCACTACCACCTTCACACTCCCCTCAAGAGTTTTGGTAGTTTTTGCAACAGGTGCCTTTTGAGAGACACCTGAGGTTTGTCTTTTAGATTGTGGTTTTGAAACTTTGGATTTAGTCACTTGGGTAGGAGCCTGTTTGGTCACAACTACAGACTCCATTGTGACAATGGAAGGCAAAGAAATTTGGGTAGAGATAGGAATTTCAGGGTTGGAAACAGTTACCTGAACAATTGGTAGATATACCAATTGTACTTCTGCATTTAGGTTCATTCGAATCAAATCACTTAAGACTCTCTTCTCCTGAACAAAACAATTGAACTTGCTATCCGGGTTAGCAATGGATAGCTCATTCTCAGATACATGCAGTGCTAGGAGCATTAAAAATCTAGCAAAATAAACATTCTTGCTCCTAGTTTCCTTTTTACTTAATTTAGCTGCTATCTCATACATGACTAGTGTGCCAAAATTATAGAATTTATCAGTTAAAAGCATACATAGCATAACTAGCATGGAGTTGGTAACAGCATCAAAGTTACTAATCTTGCCAGAAAAAGTTTTAATGAAGACATCACAAAGATAACTCCATTCCTTAACCATACCTTTCCTAACAATTTTCCCTAAGTTCTCAGTAATAAGGGTATAATTTATGGAATTAAGCATGGTAACAATTTCAGCATTACTGGGTTCCTTCAGACAGTTATTCTCAGGCAATTTTAAACAAGCAGTTAACACATCAGAATTAACTACATAATTTTTACCCTTTAAAGAAAAAGCAAGTGTACCGTCTGTGCCATTGTACTCAGCAGATGCCCACATCTCTTCGATAACCTCATGGATTAGAGGAGTGGTGGCAGTCATAGCATATGACAGTTTGCATTTCTTCACGAAATTCATCATGGTGTGATATGCTTCTGGAGCGTTCACAGTATCAACAAAGGCCGCGAAATTGTTCTTCTCATAGGTAAACCCGGTGGAAGACATCATCTTAACAATAGGCGCCATTGGAGTGTTTGAGCTTTTGTTGCAGAGAGAGATTTAGTGAAGAAGATGCAGTTAACTAATGAGACTCTTGAAAATGAATAAAGGTGAAATGTGAGGATACAAAACAGCCTTTTATATATTCCAAGAATTAAAAATGAAATAATTAAGAGTAATTACCCCATTGGTCAAAAGTAACTGTCAGACAATAAATGAAAAGAAAAGAAGTACAGCCGTGACTAATTATACACGTTTATCAACGGCTATATAAAAAGAATATGTATATCAACGGATAAAGATTGGACGGTTGAGAAAACAGTTTATCCATCGATGACGTGGACAACCTGTTATCCGTTGACATACGAAAATCTAGTAATGTGTTTACACTACCAACGGATAAAAGGATATCCGTTGATAAGCAAATTTTGCCTTAGACAAAATTTCTGCTAAGAGTTATTCTGAGAGTTTTTAATTCTCAAGTAAATCAAAACACATTTCTAGCTGCAATACAGTATTATTAGATACCACTAGGAATTATGAAAAATTAAGCATACCTAGTTCACCTACCAACCTTGTGAATGAAGATTCATCAAGAGGCTTGGTGAAGATATCTGCAAGCTGCATTTCACTTGGCACAAAGTGCATTTCTACTGTACCATTCATCACATGCTCTCTGATGAAATGGTATTTGATGTCAATATGCTTGGTTCTCGAATGTTGCACTGGATTTTCTGTGATGGCAATAGCACTAGTGTTGTCACAGAAAATTGGAATCTTCTCAACTTTTAGACCATAGTCAATAAGTTGATTCCTCATCCAAAGAATCTGTGCACAACAACTTCCAGCTGCAATGTACTCAGCTTCGGCTGTAGAAGTGGAGACTGAGTTCTGTTTCTTACTGAACCATGACACAAGCCTATTCCCTAGAAACTGACAGGAGCCTGTAGTACTTTTCCTATCAATTCTGCAACCTGCATAGTCTGCATCTGAATAGCCAATTAGATCAAAGCCAGAATCTCTTGGGTACCAAATGTCAAGGTTTGGTGTTCCCTAGAGATACCTGAAAATTCTCTTAATAGCAATCAAGTGAGACTCTCTAGGGTCAGCTTGAAATCTAGCACAAAGACATGTGGAAAACATTATATCAGGTCTACTAGCTGTTAGATATAGAAGTGAGCCTACCATGCCTCTATAGCTTGAGATGTCCATAGATTTTTCCTTAGTATTCAACTCAAGCTTAGTTGCAGTGGCCATAGGTGTTTTTGCAGAGGCACAATCCATTAAGTCAAATTTCTTTAAGAGATCATAAATATATTTTGTTTGACTTATGAAAATTCCCTCATTAACTTGCTTTACTTGTAAGCCAAGAAAGTAAGTTAATTCACCCATCATGCTCATTTCATACCTACTTTGCATAAGTTTGGCAAACCTTTTACAAAGCTTCTCATCTGTAGACCAAAAAATAATATCATCTACATAGATTTGAACAAGTATTGAAGAACCATTGACATTTCTATGAAATAAAGTTTTATCTACTGTACCTCTAGTGAAGTGATTCTCCAAAAGAAATTGAGATAAAGTGTCATACCAGGCTCTTGGTGCTTGCTTCAAACCATAAAGTGCTTTCAAGAGAAGATATACATAATCTGGAAATTCTGGATCTTCAAAGCCAGGAGGTTGATGGACATATACCTCTTCTTCCAGTTCCCCATTTAGAAAGGCACTTTTGACATCCATCTGATAGACTTTGAAATTGGCATGTGCTGCATAGGCTAGGAAAATTCTAATTGCCTCAAGTCTTGCCACTGGAGCAAAAGTTTCATCAAAATCTATTCCTTCTTCTTGAGAATAGCCCTTTGCCACTAATCTAGCTTTATTCCTCACAATTATGCCATTTTCATCAGTCTTATTCTTGAGAACCCATTTGGTACCTATGATACCTCTATCATCAGGTTTGGGCACAAGCTTCCATACTTTATTTCTCTCAAATTGGTTTAGCTCTTCTTGCATTGCTAAGACCCAATCTGGATCTAGAAGGGCATCTTCCACTTTCTTAGGTTCCTCTTGAGACAGGAAACTACTGTATAGGCATTCTTCTTGTGTGGCCCTCCTAGTTTGGACTCTTGAGTTTGAGTCACCAACGATTAATTCAAAAGGATGATCTCTGGTCCATTTTCTTGAAGGTGGAAGGTTTGATCTAGACGAGGTTGGTTCATCTAAGTGAGCATGATCTTGTTGATTGATCATTGAGTTTTGACTTTGAGAAACTCCCCCTGAGTTTGTTGTCCTTGAGGAGTTATGAAGTTGACTGTCAACAGATGCATCATTTTGTCTATCAACGGATGCTCCATTTTGCCTGTCGACGGATACATGAGAATGCCTGTCAACGGATGCATCTGATGATCTAGTATGACTGTCAACGGATGCTTCATTTCCAGTGTTAGCATCACTTCTAGTTGGACCAACAACTCTAGGTGAATTTCCAAGGCCATGATCTTCATTTTCCTCATCATCATCAATGTACATTCTTCCTTCTACCTTATTTTCAAATCTCAACTTTTCATGGAAGCCTTCATCATTTAGACCTAGAATCTTTTGATCATCAAACACAACATGTACAGATTCCATAACAATGTTGGTTCTTAGATTGTAGACTCTATAGGCTTTCCCTGCTGCATATCCAACAAAGATAGCTTCATCTGACTTTGCTTCAAATTTGCCCAAGTTATCTCCATGATTTCTTAGCACAAAACACTTACATCCAAAGACATGAAGAAAAGCTAACGTTGGTTTCTTGTTGGTGAATAACTGATAAGGAGTCATTCCTCTAGCTTGATTGATCAAGGAAATATTCTGAGTGAAGCAGGCAGAGTTGACAGCTTCAGCCCAGAAATATGTTGGCAATCTTGATTCACTTAACATTGTTCTAGCTGCTTCAATGAGAGTTTTTCCTTTCAACAACCCCATTTTGTTGAGGTGTTCTAGCAGCAGAAAACTCATGGACAATTCCATTCTCTTCACAGAAAATCTTCATTGTGGAATTTTTGAATTCAGTGCCATTGTCACTCCTGATTCTTTGTACTTTTACTTCAGAACCATTGTTCACTAGTCTGAGATGATTGATGATGATTTCACTTGCACAATCTTTGGAGTGCAGAAAGAAGGTCCATGTAAACTTAGAAAAATCATCCACAATCACCAGGCAGTATTTCTTCTTTGAAATGGACATGACATTTACTGGACCAAATAAGTCCATATGCAGCAATTGAAGGGGCTTAACAATGGATGACTCTGTCTTGCTCTTGAAGGATGATTTCTTTTGCTTCCCTAATTGGCAGGCATCACACAATCCATCCTTGATGAACTCCAATTGAGGGATTCCTCTAGCAAGATCCTTTCTTACCAAATCATTCATAACTTTAAAATTCAAATGAGACAGCTTTTTATGCCATAGCCAACTCTCATCATTGCTTGCTTTGCTGAAGAGACAAGTAATGGATTCTGAGCATACTGAGTTGAAATCAGCTATGTAAACATTTCCTTTTCTAAAGCCTGTCAGAACCACATTGTTGTTTTCCTTGGTAGAAACAACACAGGCTTCTTTAGTGAACTTTACTTCATAGTCTTTGTCACAAATCTGACTGACACTCAGCAAATTGTGCTTCAAACATTCAACTAAAGCCACTTCTTCAATGATGACATTGTCCTTTGTAATCAAGCCATATCCCTTAGTATATCCTTTGCTGTCATCTCCAAAGGTAATTCTAGGGCCAGCTTCCTCCTTGAACTCTGTGAGCAGGGTTGAATCTCCTGTCATATGCCTAGAACATCCACTGTCTAGGTACCATAGATTCCTCTTATTTCCCTGCACACATTCCAAAACACAAATCAAGTTGATTTTGGTACCCAAGTTTCCTTGGGTCCTTTCTTGTTAGCCTTTGGTTTTACACTCTTAGCAATCTTCACTTTGGGTGTAGATACTTGAGTGATAGGTTTTGACAGATGCTCATTTGCATAAATATTTGATGCATGCATTTGTGGAAAATTGGCATACATATTATCCATGCTAGGAATGCTCCATGACATTTGTGGCATATTCACAGATTGAAAATAAGGATTAGGCACATATGGCATGTTCACATATGGATTTGAAAAACTAGCATTCTGATACAAACCAGGCATTGCAGGCATACTTGGCATAGATTGAGGTACATGAACAGGAGTCCTTTTAACAGACTTGCAATTAGAAGATAGGTGATTGACACTATTGCAATTACCACAAGTTTTCCTAGGAGCAAACTTGTCAGGAGAATAATTGTTTTTCTTGTTAATGCCTATCTTACCATTCCTGTTCTTTTTCTTTTTACCCTCAGTCTCTACCTTTTCATTAACTGATTTACCAACAGCCTTTTTGTTAAGTAAATCACCTGCCTTAGCCTTCTCACTTGATTTGGCTTGGCTACTTTCACCAGAAACAAAGTTCTTGGCTACTAGACCATACTGATTATTCAGTTTCTTGAGTTCCTTCTTACTAACAGACTTTTTGCTAGTCGACGGATACCTCTCATCCGTTGATGGTTCATCTGTCAACGGATGATCACTATCCGTTGATTCACAAATAGTCTCTAGATGCTCAAGGCAAGGTTCTAGCTCCTTTTTATTTTGAGTCCAGGTATCCCTCACAAGTGATTCTATTCCCTGGACTTTTATTATGTTTTGAGAAATATTCCTACAACTTTGAAATTTAGCAATTATCCCTTGTTCTTTTTCAAGATGGTCTCTTAAAATCAGTTCTTTTTTTAACACAGCTTCAAGTTCACTTTTAGCATTATTGCAATCAACTCTCATTTTCTCAAATTCTAGAAATTGAATTTCTAGAACTGCATTTCTATCACTTAAGAACTGATTAGTTTCTTTAATCCTATTGTTCTCTTTAGTAAGTGATTTAAGAGTAACACTCAAGTGATATAGTTCAGTAGACATTTCATCTATAACACTATTGCAGTCCTCTTTGGTGAGCTCAGAGAGATTAGTAGAAAATACCTGATTGCTAGCTGAACTTGCTTCCTGCTCATAATCAGCCATTAATGCAAGGTTGACAAACTCAGCATCATCATCAGAATGATTTCCATCAGCAGCCCAGTCATACTTTTGGGTCATGAATGCCTTTCCTTTCTGTCTCAGAAGATCAAAATATTTCTTCTTGTAGTCAACAGTTTCAGTTGGCTTTCCCTTGTTCTCTGATATAGGCTTCCCACATTCACTTATCATGTGACCAGCAATTCCACAATTGTAGCATTTAATTTTGGATTTATCCACATAGTTGCTTGTAGAAAAATCCTTGTTAAATGGCTTGGCCACCCCAGAGTTTCTTCTGAATTTTAGCTTAGAGAATCTCCTAGATAGAAAGGCTAAATGCTCATCTATCTCATCCAATTCATCTTGCTGAAGGACACTCATTTCTTCAGACACCTTTTCCTTGCTTTTGCTTGATTCTGCTCTACCTTCACAAACCTCCCTGTTTGGTGTAGATTTAGCAGCTTTAGTCCTCTTCTCCTCCTTCTGCTCCAAGTTGGCAACCAGTGCAACTGACCCACTTTTCTTTTGGGCCTTCTCAATTTCTTCATCCTGCTCCATTTCTAGTTCATATGTCTTTAAAGTTCCATAGAGCCTTTCAAGAGTAAATGACTTGTACTCTTGAGTGTTTCTTAGAGAAACAGTCATAGGCTTCCACTCTTTGGGCAGTGATCTCAGAAATTTGAGGTTAGAATCTTTCACTTGGTAGATTCTTCCATACAGTTTCAAGCCATTCAGTAGCTTTTGAAATCTACTAAATGTGTCATTCAATGTCTCTCCATTCTTGAAATGGAAGTGCTCATACTGTTGGATCAGTAGCTGCATCTTGTTTTCCCTTACCTGTTCTGTACCTTCACAAAGGGTTTGAACAATGTCCCATACTTCCTTGGCGGTAGTACAGTTGATAACATTGTCAACCATGTCTGTTTCTAAACCATTAAACAGAATATTCATGGTCTTTTTATCTTTGTGGACTTCTGCAACATCCTCAGTACTCCACTCAGAAACAGGTTTTGGAATGTAAGTGTCTGGTGCATCTGCAGCAAGACCAACTATTGAAGCAGCCTTCATTGGAACATGAGGACCCTTCTCAATGAAATCTACAAAGCCTACATCAATAGACATGAGATGTAGACGTATTTTTACTTTCCAGTGAAAGTAATTTTCTCTATCAAGAACCGGTATCTTCACTCCATAATCCTTCTTAGACATGTTGGAAGTGTGTTGATCTTTAAACTTCAAATATATTAGAAGATTGCTCTGATACCAATTGTTATTCCCAGATTACACACTTGTATAATTGTAGAAGGGGGGTTGAATACAATTCTTGATAATTATAAATTTCTGATAAAAACCAAAGAAATCTATAAGGAAATAATTGCTGAATAAGAAATGGTTCACAAACACATAAAAAATCAGGTGGTTAAATGTACCACCTGAGACTTTTATTTGAAGAAAACTCTGTGATACAAATGTACACAGCTTCTGTTTTTACAACTCTTTGCTTCTAAGGATATTCAAGAAACCCTAAGCAAATATGTCTGTTTTCTTAATCTCTAAAGAGTTGCTACACTTGGTTATATATCCCAAGTTTACAAGTACTACAGGAATAAGATAATATTAATCTAATTCAAGTTGACTTGCTACTCCACTCCAAATCCACATGTAGCCGAAAGGTTGTCCTTGTGAACAGATATGTCCCCTGCACCTTTCTTGTACGTACTGTGTAAATGGAATGCTTATTTCTTCTGTGTTTCCAAAGTATGGCTGCCATACTGCTTTTTATACCTACTATCAACCCATGTGATCTGTCAGTCAAACCTGTCCTTATCAACTGCTAATTCCCAGCTAGCATAGGATAAAGTGTTAATGATTATCCGTTGATGTTGTGCACAGTTATCCGTTGATGGTAGTTTGAGCTGTATCCGTTGATAGAGTAGATTTGAGTTGTATCCGTTGATAGAGCCCTGTTATCATCCGTTGATACACTTTCACTTGGACAGAATTACATAGCATAGCTTATTTACAATTGGCTACCCTATTCTGCCTATCCATTGATGGTCAACATGACTCTGAACAAAAACACTCTCAACTGATAAATAGAGATATTACAGTATGCTACAAAACCTCATCCGTTGATGAGCTACCTGTCAACGAATAGAGTTATAAAGTCTTATCCGTTGACAGTTACAAAACTTGACTTATACAATTTTGCTTGAATGTTAAGTTATCATCAACTACAACATATTCCTAACATTTCCTATAGTAGCCAGCAAGTCCCAAAAAACGTCTAAGCTCTTTAACACTAGTAGGAATATGCCAACTACTAATAGCAGAAATTTTAGAAGGATCAGTTTCTACCCCTTTGTGAGAAATGAAATGTCCTAAATATTCAATCTTATTCACAGCAAAAGCACACTTACTCCCCTTAGCAAATAGCAAATTTTCTTTCATTAACTCAAAAACTTCAGCCAAGTGCTTCCAATGCTCATCCAAATTTCTGCTACACACCAAGATATCATCAAAGAAAATTAAAATAGATTTTCTCAACAAAGGTTTAAAAATATTATTCATCCAGCCCTGGAATGAAGTAGGAGCATTAGTAAGGCCAAATGGCATTACTAAAAACTCATAATGGCCTGTATGAGTTTTAAAAGCTGTTTTATAGACATCTTCAGGCTTAACCCTCATTTGATGATAACCTGCTCTTAAATCCAATTTGCTAAAAATCTTAGCACCTGCCAACTCATCAAGTAGCTCTTCAATTACTGGAATGGGGAATTTGTTCTTCACAGTTTTCCTATTCAAATCTCTATAATCAATGCACAAGCTCCAAGATCCATCTTTCTTACCTACCAACACCACAGGAGAAGCAAAGGGACTTGAACTGTTTTGGATAATACCTCTGTCAAGCATTTCTTGAATTAATTTTTTAATAATATCCCTTTGTTTAAGAGGATATCTGTATGGCCTGATATTGACTGGACCAGCTCCTGGTTCCAAAGGTATAGGATGATCAAATACACCCCTTAGTGGAGGTAACTCTGTTGGTTCTTCAAATACCATGTGATACTTCTTCTTTAAATGTTGTAATTCTGGATATTCTTCTGATGTTTGACCCTTCACCTCCACTTGCTGTATACTACAATCTTGCACAACATCCTCATTAACCCCTGGCGGAACCTCTGTCAATTGTAGACAATATAACTGAGCTGCAGACTTAAGCAATTTAGAGCTAGGAGCCTTATTGACCACTTTCAACTTTTGTTGTGGAACCCCTTTTAAACATAGTTTCTGACCTTGATATGTAAACAACATCTCCAGTTTATCAAAATTCCAATTGATAGACCCCAATGTCCTTAACCACTGAATGCCCAGAACCATGTCACAACTTCCCAATGGAATAAGTAGAACATCTGCATTAAACATAGTACCCTAAAGCTTCCATTTAAAAGCTTTACACATTTGCTGACAAGCTAAATGATTCCCATCTGCTACTGTCACAGCTTGATGAGGAATATTAACACATTTGCAACCTAGTTTTTTAGCCACATTAATGTCCAAGAAATTGTGGGTACTTCCAGAATCCACCAGTATATGCACAACCATATCACTAACCATTCCCCTAACCCTCATAGTATGAAAACTTTGACATCCTGATAAAGCATTCACAGAAATCTGTGGTTCCTTCCTGGTGTCCACCTCAATGTCCAATTCAGGTTCTTCCTCCCATAGACACTCCTCATTACTATCCTCACTACCAGGAATTTCGACAGTATACAACTGAGCTTCCTTAAATTGGCACTTATGACTCCTATCATAAGGCTTATCACAGTAATAACATAGGCCTTTTGCCATCTTCTCAGCCCTAATTTCAGTTGGTATATGCCTATAAGTCTTGACATTCTTTAGATTAGATTTACCAGTATCAAAGGGTTTTGCAGGAGTAGGAAGTAAAGGGGGTGCAGAGTTAGCCAAAGCAGGGATATTTTGTGTAAACTTTGCCTTACCAAAATTCCCTCTTGTCACTCTAAGTGTTTCTTCTTGCAACCTTGCAAATTCAACAGCCTGAGCAATACTAGTAGGTTTAAAAGCTTTAACAAAGGCTTTACAGCTGGTTTTAAACCTCCCACAAAACTATCCAAAATGTATGATTCAGGCATATCTGGACTATTATGAAGCATAAGTGCTCTAAGATCCTCAAATTCATCAATGTATTTCTCTAACGAATCATCCTGACACAATTTGTTGAATTGCTCTACAACATCAGAAGCATTATCATCCCTAAATCTTGCACTCAAATCAATCACAAATATGTTCCAATCCACATTCTTCCTATTCGCCAAGTAATTGAGAACCCAACTTTCAGCCTTATAAATCATGTTCAAAGAAGCTAAATCAACCTTTTGATCATCCTGAATCTTACATAGATTAAAATATTTACAACACTTCTTAACCCAAACCCTAGTACCCGTACAATCAAATTTAGGGAAATCAATTTTGGGGTTAAACCCTAGGGTTCGTGATAAGCTACCATTATTAACGGTGTGATTGCTATGAACTGGAGAAGATTCCATCGAAGTATTACCTGGGTCTCGAGAGTTATGGCTGGAACTTCTCAATTCTCTCAAAACCGCCATCATTTCATCAAATTGCTTGCTCTGTTCGTCAAGACGCTTATTCTGATCTGTGATTTTCTGCTCCAGCTGCTTGACATGATCGTCCATCACCATCGTTCTTCGTGTTTGAGGTGCCAGATCTCTCGTCGTGTTCTATCTGATACCACTGATGAAGGATGATTGCTATTCACCCTTTATTTACTAATAATATCTATGAGGTTGTTAACAAAACTAAGATAAGAAGGGAGATGAGAAACTTCAGAACATTTTGGTATTGTTTATAAAAATGAATCGTGAGCAACAGCTTCTCTTACAAGAGTACATATATCACCACAAGTTGCTTAGGCTAGCTGTTAACATCCTAACAACCTTTCCCGCTCAAAGTTCTAATATTTCAACAAGTCACTAACATGTTGACTTTTAATTTGACTTCACTATTTTATTTAATATTTTCCTTATACTATAACAATTATCCATCACGCGAGGCAACCCTTTTAAAGAACCACGCCTTCAGCTGATCTACTCCTCCGGCTTTGAGACCTGGGAACTCAATTTTTGGGATTGGATCTGATGGAGAACAGACGACAACTGTCATATAATACATGGAAACAGAAGTTGTAATGCTTAGACAAATTAAATATAACAAAGGCAGGGACATATGTAATATCCCATAATTTTGGATTTTTATTAAATATCTTACAAGTATTTAATTAATTTAAATTATATTTATTTATAATATCAGATATGAATTTATTAAATAATAAAAACAAAATGTGTGGACCGCATATAAATTCCTGGCTTAGCCCAAGGGAGGAGCCAAACCCGTCGTAAGTTCGTTCTATTATTTTAATTTAGGTTATTTAGGGTAAGACTTTTGTTAAAGGAATATAAAGTTACATGCTTGGCCGCACAGGGTGAAATACGGCGCTAAGAACAGAGTTTTGCAGGTACTACTACAATTTATGTGATTGGTGTTCATGTATTGTTAATTACTTTTATAAATACACGTGAATATGCATATGCTAGTTGTGACTAACCAAACCAAACATACTCAGTATATCCCGCACAGAGCAGGGTCTGGGGGGGGGGTGAGATGTACATAGACCATGCCCCTACTTTTAACGGTAGGGAGGCTGTTTCCGTGAAGACCCCCGGCTAAGTGCATAATAAGCTAATATTGAGTGATAACCACAAAGACTATCTAAGTTTCAGAAGATGTTCATCGTCATACCTGAGCCCATGACTTTGAACACAAGGGGCTTACCTACTAGGGGATTGACTACTCCGCTCTGCAAGACACTCAGATTTAAGATGCCATCGAGCCAAGCTCCCTGCAACTGTAAAATCAGAAAACAGAAGACAATACAAAAAAAATGAAAAATGAGAACAATGAAGCCGAACTTCTAAGATAAAGCTAACCGAGACAACCCAACTCTGAGGCTCTCAACAACAGAGCCGATCCCTAAAAGAAAATCCACCACTCTGATCTGGCGCCTCCAAGAACACCTATCCGTGGTCATGGTCTCATTTAAGTTTAAGGCCTTCAGATCCAACCTAAGCTGCTCTTCCCACGACCTCCTCGGTCTATCTCTCCTCCTCACCCCCACAACCGAAAGACTCTCGACCCTCCTCACTAGGGCTTCAGCCAACCTCCTACGGACGTGGCCGAACCATCTCAACCTCCCTTCTCTAACTTTCACAGAAAAAGGCGCCACCTCAAGCTCGCTCCTGAAAACCACATTCGGAATTCTGTCCAACATCGTGCGCCCACAAGACCACCGCAACATCCTCATTTCAGCCGCTTCCAACTTGCTCTCGAGGGCCTTCTTCGCCGGCCAACACTCAGACCCATACAACATCGCAGGACGTATTGCCGCCCTATAGAATTTCCCATTCAACTTTAAAGGTACTTTCTTGTCGCACATCACCCCTGCCGCTGCCCTCCACCTTAGCCACCTAGTCTTGATACGATGCGTGACATCGTCTTCAATCTCACCTTCCTTCTGGATGATCGAACCCAAATACTTAAACTTATCCGTATGAGGGATGATCAGATCTTCAATCCTAACCTCCACCCCTTCTTCGTTGGCCTCACCAATAAAGTTACACCAGAGATACTCGGTTTTAGACCGACTCATACACAAGCCTTAGGACTCCAAAGTAGATCTCCATAACTCCAACTTCTCGTTCACCTCCCCTCTCGACTCCGCCACTAACACGATATCATCAGCGAAGAGCATGCACCAAGGGACGACATCTTGAATCCCTCGCGACATGACATCAATGATAAGGGCGAAAAGAAGAGGACTTAGGGCCGACCCCTGGTGTAGCCCGATCTCAACAGGGAAAAAACGGGAGTCACCCACCGGGGTTCTGACGCAAGAACTAGCTTGGGAGTACATGTCTTGAATCGCCCTAACGTACGGCAACGACACTCTCCTCTCCTCAAGGCTCTTCCAAATAGATTCACGGGGATGCTATCATAAGCCTTCTCAAGATCAATGAACAACATATGGAGGTCTTTGCGACGATCCCTGAACTTCTCCATAAGACGTCTGACGAGATGAATGTCCTCGGTCGTCGATATCCCAGGCATAAAACCAAATTAATTCTCTGAGATTTCAACTTCTCTTCTAATCCGACATTCAACCACTCTCTCCCAAAGTTTCATTGTATGACTGAGTAATTTAATACCTCGATAGTTACCACAACTTTGAGCATCGCCTTTGTTCTTGAAAAAAGGGACCACAATACTACGCCTCCATTCAACTGGCATCTTAGCACCCAAGAGGAGCGCATTGAACAGATCTGCTAGCCATCGAACGCCAACCTCACCAAGACAAAGCAACACCTCTATTGGGATCTGATCCGGACCAACCGCCTTCCCTCTAGCCATCTTTTGAAGGGCACCCTTGACTTCCTCCTTGCTGATACGCTCACAGGCACCGAGAGAAAGCACAGACGAAAGAGAGACCTCTTGCTCCATACCGGCACCACTCCTCCTAGCCTCATTGAAAAGATTTTGAAAATACGAACTCCACCTCTCCTTAATAGCATCTTCATTCACTAACACTTGGCCTGCCTCATCCTTAACAAACTTAACAGAACTCAGGTCGCACCGCCCTCTCTCCCTAGCTTTAGCTAGTTTAAAGATAGCATTCGCTCCTTCTTTGGTATCTAGGCGCTTATACAACTCCTCATACGCTTCACCTTTGGCTTTTGCCACAGCCTTTTTTGCCTCTCGTCGCGCCACCTTATACGCTTCCATCTTCAGAATCCTCTCCGCCCCTGCACAGATCGACAAAAGCTCTTTAAAGAGCGCAAGTTTAGCCTTTACTTTCTTTTGAACCTCCTCGTTCCACCACCACGACTCCTTACGGCCACTTAACCTTCCTGAGGACACCCCCACCACCTTCTCGCCCACACACCGAATAGTGTTCGCCATGTCGGTCCACCTAAAATTATATGCTAGTTGTGACTATTATTTATAATTCTAATCCTAGCCTTCACCTCATTTATTATTATAGATTAATGAGCTATTCATGAACTCTTTAAATCATCATTCGCTTAGATTATAATTAGAGTAAATTGCAGTTTGGTGGCTTGTACTTAATTTGTTTTGCACTTAGATGGTCAATTTTTAAAAGTGAACACTTTAATGGATGTAGTTTAATTTTTTTGCACTTAGATGACCAACTTTTCAAAGTGAACACTTTGATGACTTACCTTTTTTTTGTTTAGCATTTTGGTGACCAAAATAGCGTCAAAAAAGAAAAAACTTGGCAACCGCAAAGTGCTAAACAAAAAAAGGTAAGTCATCAAAGTATTCACTTTTAAAAGTTGGCCATCTAAGTGTAAAAAAATTAAACTACAGCCATCAAAGTGTTTACTTTTAAAATTTGGTCATCTAAGTGCAAAAAAATTAATGTACGAGCCATTAAAGTGCAATTTACTCAAAATAATTACCCATTTTTCGATCCAAAATCATAATAATCCAAATCAAATTCAAAACCATTTTGATTCGATATTTAATTATTAAAAAACAATCTATAATCATTTTTTCCATGGCTAAGGTCCAACAATTATGAAGTTTATACATGTACTGGAACTCTAGAAGCCTAAGATTGAATATAGCAGACTAGCAGTAGTCAAATTTTTGAAGATTAGCAGTAGTCCTGGGATTTTTTTTTTTAAAGTAGCTGTTGTGACAGCCTCAGATCCGGGGTCAGGAATCCGGGCCGTCATACTCAAATTCCCATTTTAGCACCCACATTTTTTAAACATTTTTTATTACCATTTAATACTCACACAAATGACCCCACACTAATCTCAATACACACACACACCAGTCATATGCTCAGAGAACAACATTAATAATAATAACAGTTTAAAGTTAAAAGTTATTACATACCCAGAATCCAACTTAAGTAGTGTTGCTGAATATTACTTCGAGGTGAAGCATTTCAACAACCTAAAGTCATTACACAAGCTTACACGCGTAATTTACATAAGTCTACCAATACCCATCAGCCTATCAGCTACCTCAGGGATAGGCTCCAGCACTCTCTCAAAAGGCCGTCTTTCCCTTACCCTCTTGCGGGGTGTAGTGCGGAGTATCGGCATTTGCCCTAGCTGTTATGAAATTAAATAGTAAGAGTGAGCTATAATAGCTCATCAAGATATTATTGTGAACCAGACTCAAAGTTAAAAACATATATATAAATATTTTAATAACCGGAAAGTCCACTATAATAATAATAAAAATTTAATTATTACATATTCAATACACCATGTATTTTTCCTTTATGAGAAGAAAAGATATAAGACAATATAATATCAGTTTCTCTTCTAATATTATATAATATCAGTTTCTCTTCTATAACAAGATAATAAATCAATATATCATCTTAGTATAATATCTCAAGATAATATAACATTTAAAATCAAACTCTCAATATAATCTTTTCATTTCCTTTTATACAACAATTGTATATAAAGTAATATAAAATCAGTTTCTCTTCAATCCATAAAAATAATTCCATAATTTCATACCATTTCCTTTTTCAGAATGCAAATCTGAAACCATTATCAATTCTTTCTTTAAAAGTTTTGGGGATATCCACTGTCGCCTGATACGTTAGGACGATGATCAGTCGCCTAATCGTACCTGCTCCTTGTTTACTACTAGTAGAAGGAATGTCCAACATCCCTGGGGGAAGGTTCTCCACTACATCCCCCTGGAGGAAGGTTTTCCACTACATCCTCCATCGGCAACTCATGGGCCGGAATAACATAATGAGGAAGGTTCTCCACTACATCCTCATGAATGATGATTGCTGGACTGTGCTAAACACAGTCACTTACGCAAGTATGTTGTAATCCCCTTTTTGAAAAATCATTATTCCATTTATAAAACACCATTC
The DNA here is from genome assembly GCA_037693485.1 of Kitagawia praeruptora. Classification (NCBI taxonomy): domain Eukaryota; kingdom Viridiplantae; phylum Streptophyta; class Magnoliopsida; order Apiales; family Apiaceae; genus Kitagawia; species Kitagawia praeruptora. Next base: position 121,831,205 of record CM075346.1, on the reverse strand, counting down.
CATATTTTCCATTTTTCCATTTCCATATATCATTCACACATATCATTTCCATTCTCATTTATCATTACCATTCGTATATTATTTCCATTCTCATATATCATTTCCATTTATCATCATCTTTAAAAATACATACATAATAATACTTTGATTATAACTCAGACATCTCCTCCGTATTTAATAAAATCAAATATGCTCTTATATACAAAATATTTTAACTATTTTAAAAGTTTTAAATAATAATCAAATAATATTCATTAAATCACAAATGTTTAAAGCTTATAAATAACAGAATATTATAAACCATATAACTCTAGATAACAACTGATACAATTCTTTTTCATATCTTTTGAAGCCATAAAGTATATTAGCTCCATTCATATTCATATCCATATCCACAATCCATATCCGTAATCCGTATCATATATTGATATAAGATTCATAAATAATCTAGCAAAACCACTTTTTTTAACATAAACAATTTATCAAAATAAGGGTAAAAGAAATCTTGCCTCGATCTCTAAATCCGAAAGGTATGACCCGCTGCTCGTCTTGAGTTTCTATAAAAACGAGAAGGATCACCATCAGCATTTATGCCCCATTATCAAGGTATGTCATTACCTTATACACTTAGTAAATATTTGAGTTTTTAAAGACTTTTAAGTCGGCCCTTAACTCAAGAAAATTATCCTTTATCCGTTTAAGGAGTATTCCATGAACATACCCTTAATCTAAACATTTTTATAAAATTGAAAAATTATTCGTTCGACCTAAGACCTTCTCCTATACATCCTTATGACCTCTATTATTTAATTATCAAGATTAGTAATGGAATCACTTAGGTTAAGGATGTTCAATTGAAGTTACGAACTCACAATTACACTTTCGAACCACTTTTACGGTTTTGGTCATATCTCCTAAACCGTTCATCAGATTTTTACGTACTTTATATCAAAACGATCTATGAACCAAGATCTATCCTATTATGACCAGTTGGTATACCCTACTGACCTTGACAGATTCGGGTTACCCTGTTTTTAACAAGTAATCACTGTTTTAACGAAAATTGGGCATTATAACGTCTATATTTTCATAATTTCCATAGTATAACTCCTCCAAATCCAACATCCAACACATATATCCAACCTTACACCATGTGGTCATCATACCAACCATGGTTACAAGCTTTCACAATACTTCCATATTCAATCAATCACTTATAAACATTCATATGATCATGATTTCATGCTTAATATACACTTAACCACAAAACTAACTATATGTCATCATAAACTCAAGATAATACTAAGGGTTCATGAACTCCATACCTTCCTTGATGCTTTAAAACTCTTAACAAAGGCTTGTAGTCCTTGAGAAGCCTTGATATAACCTTATAACACCTTAAACTAACAAGAAACATCAAGAACATACTTAGAATTTTTGGAGTTTCTATAACCCAGCTGAAAGAACATGAAAAACGAGGCCCTTACCTTGCTTTTCTGGACAAACCTTGTGAAATAAGAGTTGTAGATTAGCTCAAGGGCTTTCTAAAAAGCTAAAGAACACAAATTTGGCTGAGAAACGAAGGAGATATGCTTGATTTACTAACCTGTTGTCTTTTTGGCCGAAAATAAGAAAAGTGTGGAAGATGGAGAGATTTGGTGTTGGCTAGCTCTTATCTTGATCTTGGTAGATATTTTACATAATTATATGGATAATTATCAAGTAATCTTGCTAGATAATTCTTGAGAAAAGTTAGTGGAAAGTGATGTCATGGATGATGTTATTGTTGGATATTCTAGAATCCTTGTTTTTGATTTTCTAAGTATTGTTTTAATGATTCTTGATTATTGGTAATGTAGTGTATATCCTTGTTATAATATCAATCTTGGTTGTTTAATCTCCCTATTCGTCTAATTACGATTCGTTTCGAATATACATCGTTATCCAAATGGTTTTGAAATCGTTTAACAATCCAAATTCCCTTGGCATTTCCTTAACTTGATCACTCCTTGGTTTAACCTAATTTTACTATTTCCTCAAGATATAAACTCTTTAATATTTTCATACTCCTTAATATCACATTCCATAGAGTCTCAATTGAATCGAAAATCCTTGAAATTCACACTCAGGAATTTCTGAAATCCGTCATCGTTTCGAGTCACTTATTTTCATAGTACATCACTAATATGATTTCCGATTATTCATTTTCTGTATCAACTATAGGGTACTTACATACCATTTCCCTAAATTTTCAAAATTTACTATTCATGTGATAACTGTAGTATTGTTAAAGTTAGGGTTATTACAGCTGTAATCATGTTTACATGTACAACTTCCATTTTCAGTAAATTAACGGTAATATTGTTGTCCTCTTCGATTTAAGAATCCGTAAACTTCACCCGCTCTCTACTCGTTTTTAGATACTATAATTTTTATATCGAACAAGATGTACATACATATATATACTCTTATATATAATTCTCTATCTAAAACCTTATACCTTGGAGGAATATTCAGTACAGACGTACTTGGTTCTTGTACGATATTATCTCATTTTCATTTTACGTATCTCCGTCAAATTTTACGGTCCGAAATTTAAATATGTCATAATTATTGTTATTTGTTCAGTTTCAGTCAAGTTTGAGACTTGTTCCACTTTCACCACTTACCACACTGCAATTTGACTTGCGCAGGCAAATTAAACAGCTTCGTAGCGTAGTGTTAGGGTTGTAGTTGTTGAACACGCAACACGAACAACTATAATCGAAATGTTTTGTTCTGAAACAATTTGGAACCACGAATTAGACTGAATTAAATAATTTCACTAACTTGAACCATAGGATTAATAAGCTTGAAAAGAATTATGTTTTCATTTCGTGTATGCGGAAAAGCTATAGCAAACGACATGCAAATTTTTTCCTCTTATGCAAGTCATTTCTATCGATGTCGAAGAACTAAAGCTAGACATTCCAGTCTTGTTGAAGAGCATCATATATCATTGATATATTTCTATAGATTAAATCTTCATATTTTTGTTAAAAATTGAAGAGTTTGCGAGACTCTAGCTAAAAGGACGAGAGAGAGAATATTGGCGTACATCATTTGCAAATATTATCTTTCAAATTCATAGTACTAATAAAAATAAGAGTAAATTGCAGTTTGGTGACTTGTACTTAAATTTTTTTTGCAAATAGATGGTCAATTTTTAAAAGTGAACACTTTAATGGCTGTAGTTTATTTTTTTTGCACTTAGATGACCAACTTTTCAAAGTGAACACTTTGATGACTTACCTTTTTTTTTGTTTAGCACTTTGGTGACCAAAATAGCGTCAAAAAAGAAAAAACTTGGCAACCGCAAAGTGCTAAACAAAAAAAGGTAAGTCATCAAAGTTTTCACTTTTAAAAGTTGGCCATCTAAGTGCAAAAAAATTAAACTACAGTCACCAAAGTGTTTACTTTTAAAATTTGGCCATCTAAGTGCAAAAAAATTAAAGTACGAGCCATCAAAGTGCAATTTACTCCCTTTTATAAATACCTAAAAATATATACCCGAAAATACCACACCATAATTTTCAAGAAAAATATAACACTTAAAACAAATAATCACATAATATAATTAATGGTAATTAGTTGATTAACATAATTAAATTAATGGTAATTAATTAGTCTATTGCCTTTTTCACATTAACGTAATAGAATTAATGATAATTAGTCGATGCCTTTTTCACATTTACTTTTAGTTGAAGATATTAACTTTTATAAACACCTAAAAGCATCAATCAATCATTAATATTTCCTTTCGAATTAAAACACGTTACCATTTTAATTTAAAACAAATCTTACAATCATTAATATATACCCGAAAATATGACACCATAATTTTCAAGAAAAATATAACACCTAAAATAAATAATAACACAATATAATTAATGGTAATTAGTCAATTGTCTTTTTATATTAACATAATAAAATTAAAGGTAATTAGTCGATTGCCTTTTTCACATTTAATTTTAGTTGAATATATTACCTTTTACAAATACCTAAAAATATATCATTAATATTTTCTTTCAAATTAAAACACGTTACCTTTTTAATTTAAAAATCACACCATATTTTTAAATTATTAATAAAGTATATTAAAAATCCTATACGTTGTTTATAATAAAAAACATTAGTATAATCCATAAACATGAGTATATTAAATTATACTATCAAATTAAAATTTAAAAAATTATTAAAAATAATGATTATATAAAAACATAATTGTAATATTAAATAAAATTTATAACATAATATAAAAAACCCGTGCATTGCACATGTTATAAGCTAGTATATAGCTATGAATTTTTAAGAGATCGATACGCAGAATTATAGGAGTATAGATCTTTTGTTATTTGAAGGACGTTTAAAGTACAAATCTTGTTTCATCCGGAAATTGCAGTGTGATTATTTAATAGACTAGTACCGTTTGGAAAATTGAAGCTTATGACTTTTCTGAATAAAAAAGCACAGAAGTGTTATTTTTTTTTTTTTGAGTAAATTGCATTTTGATGACTCGTACTTTAATTTTTTTGCACTTAGATGGTCAAATTTTAAAAGTAAACATTTTGATGGTTGTAGTTTAATATTTTTGCACTTAAGTGCCAACTTTTAAAAGTGAACACTTTGATGACTTACCTTTTTTTGTTTAACACTTTGCGGTTGCCAAGTTTTTTCTTTTTTGACGCTATTTTGGTCACCAAAGTGCTAAACAAAAAAAGGTAAGTCATCAAAGTGTTCATTTTGAAAAGTTGGTCATCTAAGTGCAAAAAAATTAAACTACAGCCATTAAAGTGTTCTTGGTCATCAAAGTGCAAAAAAAATTAAGTACAAGCCACCAAACTGCATTTTACTCTATAAAAGGTAATATCTTCAACTAAAAGTAAATGTGAAAAAGATAATCGACTAATTACATTAATTATATTATGTTATTATTTATTTTAGGTGTATTTATTTTTCTTTATAATGAAGGGTAAATAAGTAAATTCACGAAGTACCAAAAAACAGGTACAAAAAAATAGGTACCAAAACTTTTAATGTTTCAGCTTTTATATAATAGTACAGATTTATTATGTTATTTTTTTATTTTTTATTTATTTGTTTACATATCAAATTGTTATGAAATTGATATATATATATATATATATGTATATATATAGGATCCTACTCCACTACAAACTAAAATTAACTACAAACTAAAAACTAAACACTAATATAATATTTCTAGCTAATCTAATGACCAAACTAGGGGTACCCCAATACAAAAAATGCTTAAAATAATTGGCTCTATCCAACAAATAAAAAAAAAATATCACTGTTCACATGATGACGTGGCAGTGGATTTCACTGGTTAACGGTGCTTCGCACCTTCTTGTACGGCGCTTCGCGCCTTTATCATTCTAAAGTTGTAAGGAATGACAATCAATGGTAAAGGCAATAGACGATTGACGGGTGTGTCGAGAGCCTTCGGCCCTCATGACTACCTAACTCATCCGTTTACTGTCTTAAATGCTTCGCATTTCCACGGCAGGGATTTTTTTTTTTTTTTAATTTTTTTTGTTGGATAGAACCAATTATTTTAAACATTTTTTGTGAAGGTACCCTTGGCGGGAAACTTAGAATAGTTGAAATATAATTAATTTAGTGTTAGTTTGTAGTTTGTATTTAAGGATTGGTTTGTATTTGAGCAAAAGCCTATATATATATATATATAAGATTTTACACGTTCAATTTATTATGTGTTTTATCTTGAATTCTTAAAACTTGATTTGGATTATTTTACAGCCTACGTGAAATTAAAAAATAATCTTTAATTTAATGATGATTTAACAATTTTCTCTAATTAAAACTAACAAGAAACAAAAGAGACATGCAACTGACGATTTTTTATATTGAAAATTCTATTCTATTTAGAAAATCTACTTATATTTTTGTTTTGATTATCAAATTAACCTTCTTATTATTTGAAGATCATTGTACTGACCACCAAATACGATTTTAATAATAAGTGTAGTAGGAATTTTGTCCAAAACTTTGGTAGTTGGTATTCTGGTCCTCAATACGATAAAATAAATAAGAACTTTTATATCTTAAAATAAATAGATAAAAAATGTTGGATCTAGCATAAAAATATTTAATATTTTAACATGTAAACTAAAAAGTGTATTTATATTGAAATACGAAAAAGTTCTTGTCAATCATTTAAATCATATATAATTAGGTTTTCTATATTGAATAGTATTATTAATGTAGGTATTCTACACTAAATAAGATTTATGTAAAAATTCGTAATTGTATTTTCTCTTGAGATTCTGAGTATTTTCATTTGGATAATAATTGTTGGATCATCACTAAATTAAAGATAATTTTTTGAGTTTCGTGTGGAATGTAAAATCTGATTTCTATATCTCGAGATATAGCCTAAATAGTAAATATGAACCTTTTTTAGTATTAATAAATAAATAAATAAAATTCAGTTCTATTACAATCTTTTATATCCTTTTCAGATTATAACTTCTTTTTAAAATTCAATTCTAATACAACTTTTTTAATCATATCCTTTTTAGATTATAATTTCTTTTTAATATGATATAATCTTGATCGTCTATTTTTAAAAATATTATATTCGACGGTTGAGATTATTTTGGCGGTACAATGAATAAACCAAAGTTACCAAACCAAAATTATGGATAAAATCCCTCTTACGCTTATTATTATAAGGATATATTAATAGTATTAAAAAAGAATACAATAAGGATAGTGTTGAAAAGACATGTGTGTAATTTTTTTTAGAAAAGGTTGTGTTTTATTTTTTAATTATAAAATAAAATAATTAAATAAGGTAAGTACCGTACCAAAACTTTCAATGTTTCGTCTTTTATAATATAGTATAGATTGGAATATTTACGTACTTGATTTTTCAAAAAAATTATTTCTTCATCAATTTTTATGGCCCGAAGTTTGAACATGATATAATCAATATCAATATCAATATCAATATCAATATCAATATCAATCAATCAATCAATATCAATATCAATCTATTCTAAATTTGTGCTAGCATTGATTTTTCCAAAAGACTTCCAATACCCTTCATTTTTTCTTATCATTATGTTAATTCATGTGTTTCACCGTCATTTTACCCTTTATCGGGTCACCCATACACAAACGGGTTAAACCCAATTCTACAGTAAAGTGTTTTACAGTCATTTTACCCTTTATCGGATCACACATACACAAACGGGTTAAATCCAATTTTACAATAAACACGTTGTTGACGTCAGTTTCTCTCCTCTTTCCATCAAAATTTCCTACTCATCTGTTAGTTTTTAATTTGAGTTCCTGATTTTATGGAGACATCATTGGAAATTACTGATTCCCTGATTGAACTACTGAACATGATTGCCACTTATCCCACACATCATTTTCAAATTATACGTGCTTTAAAGCGTGTTGATCGGATAAAGGGTTGTTCAATGGACGAATCAAGTATGGCTACAAGCGTTGGTGAATTGTGTATATGTTGTTTTGATCTTCTGCAATTAATTCTACTAGCAACAGTACAGGTCGGAAACGAACTCCAATCAATCTTCCATTATCCTTTTCCTCAGCCAAAAATGGTAAGACTACTATGTTCTACCTATCTCTATTCACCGGTGACTTTCGGCTCTTCAAATTGGTTTCATTTTCTATTTTATAGTTTGAAAGCGACGAGCAGATGTGATGTAGAACAATCTGCGCAAAAACAATTAAATAAATAAAATCGTGTTCGTGTGTGAATAACAGAGGGCAAATAACAGAAGGATATAAAAGAATAATCCTTGAGTCCAGTGCAAAAACTGTCTCCTTAAAGCTTATTTCGTCCTCACCGTAATTGCAAGAACGAAGGCTTCCCAGGATAAAACAAGGCGCAGTGAAGCTGCGAAGCAACACTCTCGGCGAGCTAGAACAGAGCAAGTAATTATCACCAGGAGGAAGAGGAAGGGAAAATAAAAGAGGCTGTGTTTTTTCGATGTAAAACCCTACACTCTATAGCAATGAATATATAGGCATAGACTAACCCTAACCCATGTGTACTACTGAATAATTAATTAGACGCGTTAATTGATTTACACAATTAATTAGACGCGTCAATTAATCAAGGCAATGATCAATTAATTCAAATCAAATCAGAATTATTAATTCATAATCAAATTAGAATTAATTTCACAAAAACACAAAATCAATTTGAGCAGCCCAGTGGAAATAATTTAGCAAAACTAGTCCGGAATTATTCGGCCCAAATTTTGCTGCATTCGTGTCTGCAGGTCGCACACGCGGAAAAGCCCGAGGCTTGCGAAGTCACGAAATCCCCCTCGAAATCCCATGATTTGCACCCCCCCTGCGCGCACATAGGAGATGGAGCAATACATTAGTAACTCATTTTAAACACTAGGAGAGTGCTTTGCTATATAAAGCCTTAAAGGGCTCTTTATGATTTCAATGTGGGATATAAAATATCAACTTCAAATTTCCACTTCAAGGGACCAACTTTGGATAACCATATCTCATTCATCCCTTTATCGTTTTGAGTAATTTAAAGTGCGTTGGAAAGTTCTCACGGAGTAGAACACATTCCAAGCATAACTTGTTGCGATCATGCACACAAGGCCTTCTCAAATCTTAGCTCAAAATGACTTGTCAATGTGGGGCTACAACCCACATTTTCCAACAATCCCCCACATGGATGAGATTAATGTTTCAGTAGCACACACCAGACAGACATACATGGAGTTTGACTTGGTGATAATTTCTTCGATCAGATATAGCATACGATAGGTAGAGGTTTGCTCCTTGAACCTTCGCTTGAGTAAGCGTATCGACCTTACTGGTAGACAGTGGAGGTTTGCTCTTTGAACTGTTCGACCGTTTGTGTAAGCGATGATATACTTATCACTATATCCTTTCTGACTTGTTCAGCTCTCATGTGTATGTCCATTTTGGCCATGGAACATCGTCCTGGTTCTGCCGGAGTTTCTAAAGAATTGTGCCTCGCAATTCTCCTTCGAAGCGGCCCCACTTCTCTCCCACATAGGTGATCTTTATCTTAAAGAGTAACCCGCGTTTACTCAACCGAATTCCATGCATTCAATGCTATTGAACTCCATGTATTCGCCAAAGATCATTAAAAGCGTAATGCTTACCCTCGTACCATACGGGTCTCACTGTTTCTTATCATAGGAACAGGCCAGGGGTTACCCCCACAGTGATTTGGTCATCATGATTTAGTTTGCCCATTTGAACCAAGTTCTTGGGACCTCCAGTCAGCAAGGTTGGGTGTCCACCATGACGCCGTTTAAGCAATAGGCTTAAGGCCCATCCCTTTTGATGATTTATCAACCAGTTCTCTTGATAACCCTTTGGTTAGCGGATCCGCGATATTATCCTTTGACGGTATATAGTCAATCGTGATAATTTCGGTTGATATTAATTGTCTAATGGAACTATGTCATCGTCTTATGTGACGAGATTGTCCATTATACATCGTGCTCTGTGCTCTGCCAATAGCTGACTGACTATCACAATGCAGTCCTATTGCAGTCACAGGTTTTGGCCATCTTGGAACATCCTCCATAAATTGGAGTAAGTATTCCGCCTCTCGTGCGCATTTATCTAATTCCACAAACTCAGCTTCCATCGTGGAATGAGTTATCACTGTTTGTTTTGAGGATTTCCATGACACTGCCGCTCCGGCTAACGTAAATACATAGCTACTCGTAGACTTCAATGCCTTCTTGCTCGATATCTAGTTCGCGTCAGTATATCCTTCTAATACTGCTGGGTATCTGCCATAAAGCAGTCCATAGTCTCGAGTTCCCCTTAAGTACCTCAGTACTCTTATGATCGCTTTCCAGTGATCAGCTCCCGGATTACTTGTAAATCTACTAAACTTGCTAATTGAGTATGCAATGTCTGGTCTTGTACAACTCATTAAGTACATCAGACTTCCAATTATCCGTGAGTATTCCAGTTGCGAGAATCCTACACCTTTATTCTTGGATAGATGCAAAGTCACATCCACAGGTGTTCTCGCTGTCTCAACATCATCCTTGAGAAATTTCTCAAGAATTTTGTCAACATAATGTGGTTGACTTAATGCAAGACCCTCTGATGTTCTAGAAATCTGAATTCCTAGAATTACATTTGCTAGACCCATGTCTTTCATGCCAAACCTTGCCTTTAACATGTCCTTTGTAGATTTGATCACTTTATCATTGCTACCGGCAATAAACAGATCATCTACGTATAATGTCATCATGACATAGCCATTCTCGTTATCCTTGTAATAAACACAACTATCACATTCATTGGTCTTAAAGCCATTCGGTAACACGACTTGATCAAACTTCTCATGCCACTTCATAGGTGCTTGTTTTAGTCCATATATTGATTTCACCAATTTACAGACCTTTCTCTCTTGACCAGGGACAACGAACCCTTCAGGTTGTTTCATATAGATCTTCTCATCTATATCGCCATTTAGAAAAGCAGTTTTCACATCCATTTGATGTACTTCTAATTTTCGCATTGCAGCTATAGCAAACATCATTCTTATAGATGTTATTCTCGATACTGGAGAATATGTATCAAAGTAATCAAGACCATGTTGTTGCTTGTATCCTTTGATTACAAGTCTGGCCTTGTACTTATCTATAGTGCCATCAGGTTTCAATTTCTTTTTGAAAATCCACCTGCTATCTAGTGTCTTACTTCCGGTTGGTAAGTCCACTAACTCCCACGTATGATTCTGTAAAATAGATTCAACTTCACTTTTAATGGCCTCTTTCCACATAGGTCCATCAGGTGATGTCACCGCTTCCTTGTAGGTTTTTGGATCACCTTCTTCGAGCAAATAAGTCAGAAATTCTGACCCATACGATTTCTCCTTCCTTTGTCTTTTGCTCCTTCTCACTACCCCCACATTTTCGTCTTCACCTTCATCACTCTCATTGTCGTCTTCTAAAGACTCATGAGGTCGTTTAGACGTCGTAGGGCGCTCGATTCCAAGATTACAAGGAAATACATTCTCAAAGAATGACGCATTCCTTGACTCCATGATCGTATTCTTTTGAATCTCAGGAATCTTCGATTCATATACAAGAAACCGATATGCAGTGCTATGTGGTGGATACCCGATGAAGATATAGTCCACCGTCTTTGGACCAATCTTCACCTTCTTAGGCACTGGGATCAGTACCTTAGCGAGACACCCCCACACTTTCAAGTGTTTGTAACTTGTTTTCTCTTTCTTCCATATTTCATGAGGAATTTCATTCTTATTCTTGCGAATCATCCTATTTAAGAGATAATTTGCACTTAAGATGGCTTCCCCCCACATAGATTGCGGAAGTCCAGAGCTTAACAACATCGCATTCATCATTTCCTTGAGAGTGCGATTTTTCCTCTCAGCCACACCATTAGATTGTGGTGAGTATGGTGCAGTGATCTCATGGATTATACCATGTTGTGAACAGAATTCCCCGAAGGGCTCGACATATTCACCTCCACAATCACTATGTATCGTTTTGATTTTTACCTTTTGTTGTGTCTCAACTTCTTCCTTATAGATTTTAAATTTATCTATAGCTTCGTCTTTGCTCTTAAGCAAATATACATAGCAGTATTTTGTACAATCATCCACGAATGTTATAAAATACTTGTTTCCTCCTCTAGTTGGAGCGAATTTCAAATCACATATATCACTATGTATTAAATCTAGCACTTTGGTATTTCTTTCCACACTTTTGAAAGATGATCTTGTTAATTTTGCCTCAACACAAGTTTCACACTTATGTTTTGGATCAATATTTAATTTTGGTATGTATTCTTTTACACTTAATCATCGTAAAGTGTCATAATTCATGTGTCCTAATCTAGCATGCCATAAATTAGGAGACTCAAGCAAGTAAGCAGAAGAATTTTTCATTTCATTATTGTCGTTGACAGACATTACATTGAGCTTGAAAAGCCCATCAGTTACATAGCCCTTGCCTACAAACATACCACTCTTAGACAAAATTAATTTATCTGACTCTATTACAATGCGAAATCCATTCTTATTCAACAGAGAACCAGACACAAGGTTCTTGCGAATATCAGGAACATAAAGTACATTCTTCAAAGTCAGATTCTTTCCAGAGGTCATCTTCAGAATCACCGTGCCTTCCCCTTCAATAGTAGAAGTTGCTGAATTCCCCATGTAAAGCTTCTCACCAGCATCAGAAGCTTGGAGGCTAGAGAAAATCGCCTTATCAGAACAAACATGCCTTGTTGCTCCAGTATCAATCCACCATTCCATTGGATTAGAGCAAACCAGGTTTACCTCAGAGATAGTGGCACATAGGTCTATGTCAGACATATCCTTGGAAATGTCGTTCACCATGTTTGCTTCCTTCTTCTTGTTGGTCTTCTTGGGCTTCCTGCACTTGGAAGACCTATGACCCACCTTGTCACAATTGTAGCATTTTCCTTGGAATTTCGAAGGCTTCGAAACTCCTCCCTTGGGTGCCAGCTTTCCCCTTTTTCCAGAATTGGCCTTCTTGGAGCTTTGAGTGTGCTCCACCATGTTTGCCTTTTCAGTGGCAACATTGACCTTCTTCTCAGATCCCCTGTTGTCTTCTTCAATGCGAAGTCTCAGAATTAAATCCCCCATAGTCATCTCCTTCCGCTTGTGCTTCAGGTAATTCTTGAAATCTTTCCAACCAGGGGGCAGCTTCTCAATCACAGTAACAACTTGGAAAGGTTCGCTTATGACCATTCCCTCAGCATGAATGTCATGAATAATCACTTGCAATTCTTGCACCTGACTGACCACAGTCTTGGAGTCCATCATCTTGTATTCAAGAAAACGGCCAACAATCCACTTCTTGGCTCCAGCATCTTCGGTTTTATACTTATGTTCAAGAGACTCCCATAAGTCCTTAGCTGTTGGCTTTGAGCAGTACACGTTATACAACGAGTCTGCCAGGCCATTGAGCACATAATTCCGACATATATAGTCGGCATGCTTCCATGCATCAGCAGCATACACAGTCTGCACATCACTTTCAGTAGTGACCTTAGGTGCCTCCTCTTTCAAGTAGCGAGACATATTCAAAGTGGTCAGATAGAACAGCATCTTCTGCTGCCATCGCTTGAAGTTTGTACCATTAAACTTCTCCGACTTCTCCGCATGTGCGGGAGGCATCGGAGGCACAATAGGTGCCACAGGTGCAGTAGGCATCACAGGTGCCACGGGTGCAGTAGACATCACAGGCAGATGTACAAATGGTGGAGTCTGTACAGCAGAAGCCTGCAACGTCTAAGGAACGAATCCACCCAAAAACTGTCCGAAGGAGCAGGGTATCTGTCCAACGGTCATTTCGAAAGGCACATGCCCCGAAGGCGCATGTCCAATCACTGGCGTACTCCCATCCGACATAACCAGTGCGTTAGGGTTCGAAAGACCCCCATCTGGTATGACCGGTGCATTGGAGATAGCCACAGTAGTTGTCACAACATCGCTTTTGTTAATGTTTTCCATAATCTGTTACTCAAAACAAACAAACAAACAGAATATTGTTAGTCGCAGATATATAAAATAAGCTTTAAGATTGTAGAACAATCTACGCAAAAACAATTAAATAAATAAAATCGTGTTCGTGTGTGAATAACAGAGGGCAAATAATAGAAGGATATAAAAGAATAATCCTTGAGTCAAGTGCAAAAACTGTCTCCTTAAAGCTTATTTCGTCCTCACCGTAATTGCAAGAACGAAGGCTTCCCAGGATAAAACAAGGCGCAGTGAAGCTACGAAGCAACACTCTCGGCGAGCTAGAACAGAGCAAGTAATTATCACCAGGAGGAAGAGGAAGGGAAAATAAAAGAGGCTGTGTTTTTTCGATGTAAAACCCTACACTCTATAGCAATGAATATATAGGCATAGACTAACCCTAACCCATGTGTACTACTGAATAATTAATTAGACGCCCAGTGGAAATAATTTAGCAAAACTAGTCCGGAATTATTCGGCCCAAATTTTGCTGCATTCGTGTCCGCAGGTCGCACATGCGGAAAAGCCCGAGGCTTGCGAAGTCACGAAATCCCCCTCGAAATCCCATGATTTGCACCCCCCTGCGCGCACGTAGGAGATGGAGCAATACATTAGTAACTCATTTTAAACACTAGGAGAGTGCTTTGCTATATAAAGCCTTAAAGGGCTCTTTATGATTTCAATGTGGGATATAAAATATCAACTTCAAATTTCCACTTCAAGGGACCAACTTTGGATAACCATATCTCATTCATCCCTTTATCGTTTTGAGTAATTTAAAGTGCGTTGGAAAGTTCTCACGGAGTAGAACACGTTCCAAGCATAACTTGTTGCGATCATGCACACAAGGCCTTCTCAAATCTTAGCTCAAAATGACTTGCCAATGTGGGGCACAACCCACATTTTCCAACATGTGAAAGTGACAATAGTGTCGATATAATCCTTAATAAAATTCCAATTTAGGTATAATCCTGTAAATACCAGTTTAGGTAGTTACCAGTCATTTTAAATTCGGGTTAAATCTCAAATTGGTCACTGAAGTGAAGGCTATGTATCAATTCCTTGATTATACTTATCGGAGTCTCTAATGTACCATTTTAGTAACCGATAATGACACTCCCGTTAGTTTGACTAGTTGACTAACGGAAAATATAACGATGGTGATGTAGTATGGTGGCTTGCACCAATGAAAAAATTGGTCAGTTGCTAAAATACACAAACACACAAAAAACACACAAAAAACAAATGCTGACTTTAGCATCTCTCTCTCCACCTCCTTTCACTACCTGCACCACCATCGGCGTCACCCTCACCTCCTCCGGCGCCGCCTGGACATCCAACTAATTTATGGTGTGTGTATATTTGTATGTATATAACCCCAACTTACATATTTGTATATAATCTCAGCTAAGCAATGACTACGGCTAATTAATAAAAGTTTTGAGATGTTGATCTAGATTTTTGATGTTGTTTGTGGTGTAACTGGTGTTAGAGCTTTAAAGTAAGATGAACTATGCGAATTAATTCCAAGAAAAAAGACGCTAAACAGTGTTTTTGATTTGTAAAGTTATACTCCCAAAAACCTTTGACTTTTCAAGGTGAATAAGAAATATATTATTTTTCAATTTTTTTTCTAAATTAAAATTTGATATTTAAAATTTAATTCACAAAAAAAATTTAAAAATTAAATACATAGATATCATTTGTATGCACTTTAAAATACGCATAAAAAATTGACATGTATTTTGAAACAGAGGGAGTAGCATTTAGTATCTGCTTATCCATATTTTCATTTTTATACTTTAGTATATAATAAATATATTTTCTTATCCCGATTAATTTCACTGGTCCCGGATTTGTGAAAAAAGACTTTAGTTATACTTTTTTAGAAAATAAATAATTTATTAAAAAAATGTAGTGTACTAAATTTCTTGATTGATCCTTTTTTAAGTTCCATGAAATCGAGCTATTTCCTGGGTTTACTCATAATATTTTGAATTAAAAATATATGTTTTGGGTCTTACATGGAAAATATTTATTTTACTATATATTTTACATGTATTAGGTTTCCTCCGGATTGAATTTTGAAAGGAAACAAATATTTTTTCATAGATTCTCACTTTGTTATGTGTTCTCTGAATATAGTTAGGTTCATTTACTTTTTACATATTTTAAAAAAATTTCATAGGTTTTAGTTATAAAGTCATAAAGTCAAAGTTATATCATTAGTTTAATATTTTCCCAATTATTTTTAAAAATTATTAGTTCTTCATGATTTTGTTTAGAAAAAGTTGATAACAAAATATGGACTTTCACATTATAAATTTCAATAAGAATAAAGATCTTTTCCAATAAAATACTACATTTTTTATTATTTCGAAGTAAAGCAATTTCTCTTTTATAAACTTTAAGAGAAAGATTCAAATTTTAAAATAAAAACTTTACTTTTTTGTAAATATATTTAAGATTTCAAAAAAAAAAACCATCTTTTAATTTTAAATAAAATTTGAAAACTGAATAATTTGTTATATTATTACACAATCGATCAGTATACATACAGATACATGCAAGCATACAGGTGTCAACATACGGGTATCCCAACTCAACAGTTATGTAATAGCACGTCAAACATCTAACTGCCATGTGGGTCAACTGGTCAAAATAACGGTATTGTCATTATCGTCAACTAAAATGGTGCAAATGAGACCTCGATAAGTATAATCAATGAATTAATATATAGCCTTCACTTCAGTGACCAATTTGAGATTTAACCCTTTTAAATTCTATTATATAACCCGTAAACTATTCATATGATAGTTGAATGTATCCACAGTAATTACCTTATTTTTCATATCTACCAGATTTGCTCAACTTTTACAATTTCTGATAGTAATCTCAACTTACAATTTTTTTCATGTTCTTATTGTTAGAATCTAAATGCATGAAGTGCCAACGTTGTTACCCCAACACAATCGATATTGAACAGTGTTAACTTTTCAGGTTTGATTTCGATTGTGAAGTTTTCCTTTATTTAGTGTGTCCTGTTATATTCATGTGTTAGTTGAATGAAACGTC
Organism: Kitagawia praeruptora; assembly: GCA_037693485.1. Taxonomy (NCBI): domain Eukaryota; kingdom Viridiplantae; phylum Streptophyta; class Magnoliopsida; order Apiales; family Apiaceae; genus Kitagawia; species Kitagawia praeruptora. The sequence goes on along the minus strand of CM075346.1, from coordinate 121,814,521 downwards.
TTTTTTAAGTGAATGTTCGTTTTACTCCTTCGCAAAGGCGATTAAACAGTATTAACCTATCTTATAAGCAACTACAAACTGATCACTCTTAATTTTACTAATTATGGAGCGATCAAACTAAGATTTGTGATTTGGGAACCTTCTCCATTGTGTGAGTCAACTAATGCTCTGATTTAATGTCTTGAAGGGGTTAAACGGGGGTGAAGAGATTGGATTACTGGTGGACATGACTGAAATATTTTGTTCCAGGTATGTCTTCTATGTGTCTCCATATCAGCTGGAGATTTCAAGATAAAGATACAAAGCTATACTGTTACTTCATTTATATGGATTAGTAAAGATCTCATATCTGTTATTGCATACAAGTGAGATCAGAATATAATAAATATAAAAAAAATACATTTAGTTCTCTCATTTACATCGCGGACAGTGTCTACAACTTGAAGAAGTGCGAGTTGCACATCATTTTATGAAACCCGACCATTTATGCTTGTTACATATGAGTACTTTAATTTTAACTACTGACTTAGTAAAAGGAAAGGAATATAGTTATAAATTCAAATGTATTGATTATTTCTAATTAGTCATTTCGAGGACGCGTAGTATAATCAGTGGCGGATCCAGGAATTTAGTTCAGTGGGGTCCTTATATAAAAATAAATATGATAACAATTAAGAAAGTACAATAATTAAATAAATTAGAAATTTTTTACATTCTAAATTTGTTCCCTACGGGTTTTCATCTTTTGAAATTGCTTTATTACATCTTCATTAGTAACGTTGGCAATAGCTCCTTTCGATTGCGCAAATCCGACTTCACAAGCTTCATTGTTGAAAAACACATCTCCACTGTTGCGGTTGCAACTGGCAAAACCAATGCAAGTTTTAGCAATCGATACACCAAAGGATAAGATAGATGTTTTCTAGTTTGCACCATCACTTTAACAAGATCCCCAATGCCATTCAAATGTGCAAATCTTTCGTCTTCCTTCAAATTATCAATATAAATGATAAGTTCATGCTCAAGAGCCATCCTCTCCATGGAATCAAAATCATCTGGATATAATTCAGCTAGCCTCATCAAGTGTAATGGATCAAATGCACCAAATGAATCACGTGGATCTAAAGCAGCCATACAGATGAGCAATTCAGAGTTGACCTCATTAAAACGATCATTTAACTCTGCAATTTGCATATCAACAACAACATTAAAACAATCAAAAGAATAATAATGCTCATATGTAATTCATGTTTTTTGTCGTCGATTTTTTGGATTAATATAAGGCTCCGTCATGTTTAACTTTTCAATGCCATGTTTATCACAAAATGAGAAGATCTTCTTCAAAAGGGGTTCCCAACCATCAAGTCTAAACATCTGCAATTGTCGCTTAGTTGATTTCACCATGGACATAGCATTCAAGATATATTAATCTTTTCTTTGTAGAGCTTTTGATAGAGATTAAGTTAGCCCAAAAATGTGAAACATCAAGTGCAAATAGAAAACAAAATCGAAAGATGTGAAATATATTTGAAGACCATTTGCTTGACGTTGTTGTAAATCCTTCTCACCCTCCTTTTCAACAAAGCTAAGCACATCCATAACATTTGGAAACAAATCAACCAAACGCAAAAGTGTTTTGTAATGGGAACTCCAACGTGTGTCACCGGCTCTTATTAAAGAAAGCTCTTGATTCAACCCACTTCCAGTTTCTTTGCTTATTTATTGCAACTGCAATAGAGTGGTCTTGTCGCATTAGATCATCACATTTTTAACAGCCTTATTATGTGAACTATTAACCACACTTATATATATGTACTCCAAGTCCACATATTATATTATATAATATGTGGACTTGGAGTACATATATATAAGTGTGGTTAATAAACAAAGCGTTGGTAGCTAGACTATATATATTTAAGAGAATGAAATAAAAGTTGTTTTTAAGATAATTATTTTGGAGAAATGTTATAACTTTCAAATCTTTTTTTAAAGTAAATGTTTGAATGATAATGTGTAAAATTAATTATTAATTCTTCTCTTATAAATAAAAATAGAATCCATATACATTAAAAAATACATTATCAACTAAAACATTTGTTGTATTAAAACAATTTTGATATCTATTTTAGAATCCCTAATTATATTACTTAGTCATTACTCATTAATGTAAAACACATATCTTATGTCCGTTGTTATATATTGCCTAAGCTTACAAGAGAAAAGGAACATGATAATAAAAAATTGTTTTATATCTAACTACAGTAGAACCTCCATAAATGAATATTCGATAAACGAATAATCTCGTCAAATGAATAAATTTTTTTGGTCCCGATATAATAGTGACAGTGTATTTTTGACCTTGATAAATAAATAATCTCGATTAATGAATAAAATTTTCAATCCTGAGTGTATTCATTTATCGAGGTTTAACTGTAGATTGATTTTATAGACTATAAACCATAATTGATAGTACATAATTTCCCTATTACTAAATAACAAAAAAAAAAAGATAATTAATGTATTGAAATAATTCTTGTAAATGAAGTGGTCCTCTTTACAGTTAGACAGCTAGCTGAGTGATTTCTAATCACTTGTTTTCCATCTCCTTCTAGTTTTAAAAGGAGCCCGGATCCTCTGTTCCCTTTTCCATGTCCCCTTTTATGTTCCTTATACAAAATGGGTGTCCCTAGCGGGGCCCATTGTAAGAAAAATGGAAATAAAAAGGCTCCGGATCCTCTGTCCCCTTTTCCATGTCCCCTATACAAAATGGGTGCCCCTGGCGGGACCCATTGTAAGAAAAATTGAAATAAAATATTTTTATTTCCATTTTTCTTACAATGGGCCCCGTCAGGGGCACCCATTTTGTATAGGAGACACAAAAGGGGACATGAAGAAGGGGACAGAGGATCCTTACCCTTCATTAAAACGATCATTGAACTCTGCAATTTGCATATCAACAACAACATTAAAACAATCAAAAGAATAATAATGCTCATATGTAATTCCTGTTTTTTGTCGTCGATTTTTTGGATTAATATAAGGCTCCGTCATGTTTAACTTTTCAATGCCATGTTTATCACAAAATGAGAAGATCTTCTTCAAAAGGGGTTCCCAACCATCAAGTCTAAACATCTGCAATTGTCGGTTAGTTGATTTCACCATGGACATAGCATTCAAGATATCTTAATCTTTTCTTTGTAGAGCTTTTGATAGAGATTAAGTTAGCCCAAAAATGTGAAACATCAAGTGCAAATAGAAAACAAAATCGACAAAATCGAAAGATGTGAAATATATTTGAAGACCATTTGCTTGACGTTGTTGTAAATCCTTCTCACCCTCCTTTTCAACAAAGCTAAGCACATCCATAACATTTGGAAACAAATCAACAAAGCTAAGAAGGGGACAGAGGATCCTTACCCTTTTAAAACAACATGCGGCAAATTCTGGTCAAATTTAAATTAATAATTTCCATGAAAATATATATCTATACCTTAAATGAAGAAGATTCTCTATTGTTTTAGTCAAAGATATAGTAATAATATAAACCGGGTAATTTATCTTTTATATATACTAAAAAAATGAAAACTGTTATAATTTTCAAAACCATTTTCAAATTCTTTTTAAATGAGATGGACAGAAATATATTTGGATCCGATTCCACTATTCAAAGAAGAGTGACAGTGTGGTGTGTGCTTGTGCTATGCCAAGCTAATGTATTGATTCATGAGATGAGTTTCTCGATCCCTAAAACATGTATGCAACATGGGCTAATCTTTCAGTAATTGACTTTCACCACAAGAAAAATAAAAGTAAACCATATTTATATATGTTTATATGTTGGGGTTGGGCACCACAAGAATTCATATAACTGTAACTTATTGTATATTACACTTTTTTTTTTTTGCTAAGAAGTGTATATTACACTTATACGCTCAACAATTTTTTTTGCGTAAATTTCACTTAAAAAATGTGTCAACGGATAGTCAAAGTCTCAAATGTTATCGAGGGAAGAAGTATCCAGTAAGCTAGAAAATAATGCAATGAACTTGACCTTAATTATAAGATTGTATTATAAGAAAGCTTTTTCTGCAATGTGATATATGCAGCTTTGGAGTTACTAAAGAATGAAGAAGTGCGGGCTATGCTTGGACCTCTGACCTCTCCTCAAGCGAAATTTGTTGTGGAACTTGGCGAGAAAGCTCAAGTGCCTATTATCTCCTTTTCTGCAATGAGCTCTAATCTATCGCCTTTATAGAGCCCTTATATCATCCGAACAGTAGCTGCTGACTCTTCTCAGTTAAAAGCTATTACTGCAATTTTCCAAGGATTTGAATGGAAGAAAGTTATAATTGTCTCGAGGACACGGCTATCAATATGGATTCATCCGTGATATTACTCATGCATTTCAAGAAGTTGATATTAAAATTTCAGGTATGAGTGCTGTTTCTGCTAATGATTCTCGGATACAAGAAGAGCTCAAGAAATTAAAAGCTATGCCAACTAGAGTTTTCTTAGTGCACATGAATTCCCTCCTTGGATCACGTTTTTTTGTTCATGCAAAGACCTTGGGAATGATGAGCAAAGGACATGGATGGTTTGGAATTCCATGGATGATGTAGCTATTGATGCAATGGAAGGTGATAGGCCATAAACAGCCAAGGCCCAACAAGGAGCTCAAAACAATAAGCAAATCATCTCATGAGAATAAGAATGGCCCAGCCCAGAGTAGTGGACCCCGGGCCCGGGGCCACCACGACGTGGCATGGTCCCCACCCCGGACTAGGGGACCCCCCGACTTGTGGCACTCAGTATACGTGGCACCACACCTCAGCTGACACTCCTATTTGTGGCGCTGACCAACACTAAAAGACAAGGGAAGACACACGCCAGATCATGCCCACCACAACATGGTCACATTCCAGTCAATGGTCACCCCAGACAAGGCCACGTGTCCTACATCCCGGGAATTCAGCGGCTTGTCCCCCAGATCCAACGGTCGGGGGTGAAGGTAACCTACCCCTAAACCCTAGGCCTAGGGCTATAAATACCCCTAGTAAATAGGGTTTAGGGGTTAGCCATTATTACACACCTACACACATTGATTACTTTGTGATACTCTACTTGATTATTATCTTCCAAAGCCAACTCTTATTCTCACGCCGGAGGCACCTCGGGGCCAAACCCCCCCTCCGGTGTTGTTTTGCAGACACCCCACTACAGCTACACCACTTCCGAGGCAGGAGTTGGCGAGGAAGTACCCGATCAAGATTCAGAGTTATCATTGGCGCTAGAAGGAAGGGGCCGAACCTCCGAACTCCAGAACCCCGAACCAACAGCCAAACTGAAACAACCCGAACTACCTAAAACCGCAAACCATGCCTCGACCAAGCAAGTCCACCCAGTGCCCAGCAAGCAGCACCCCGAGGGAAGAGCCCCTGGCTCCGATCCCGGAGCAGATCCCGCAAAACCAGGTCCCGGTCCAGGAGAGGCTCGGGATCGGTCCGAATGATGCTCGGGTCACGGTTGAAGTGAACCGATACAAGTATACCGACGTACCCCTTGACTCTGCCCAAATGGAGAATTTAACCCCGGAGGAACTTGCCGAAGCAATCCGGGCTTATCGAAGTCGCCCCCATCCGGAACCTGAACCCGAACAGGCGGAAAACTCCGAGGGGTCAGCCAACTCCCACAACTCGCGAGCCTCGGTCTTCGCTCGCCTCCGGAATCAAGACCAAAGAAACGAAAGGGACCATCCAACCCGGAGTAAGGTCAGAGATGATGAGGCTGACGAGCTAAAACGGATAGAAAGACTCCGGGAAAAAATAAGACAAGAGGAACAAGCTAAGTTGGAGCACAGGATCCAAAGAAGGCTCCAAGAAGAGGAGGAAAGAATGAGGAAATCCAAATCCAAAAGAACCCGGAGAGAAGTAAGCACGGAGATTATCTCAGATGATGAAGAACATCCCAAAAACCTGGTTCAAATGATCCAGGAGCTACAGAGGAAAGTCAACAATGACTCCGGGTTTGAGATCCAAGACACACTCACCCCTTTTAGCCGCTCTCTTGAAGCCATGCCCCGGCAAAAGAACCTCAAGCATTACAACTTTGACTCCTTTAATGGGTTGGAAGACCCGGAAGAACACCTCAACTACTTTGAGCAAATAGCCCTGATATACTTTTATAACGACCTAACCAAGTGCAGGTTCTTTGCCTCCACACTAAAAGGAGCAGCTCAGAGATGGTTCAGCCGGATTCCTTCCCGGAGCATACATAGCTGGAAGGAATTCAGGGAAGCTTTCCTCCGGAGGTTCCGAGCCAACAAAACCCCGGAATATCACATGTGCCACCTTGAAACAATCAGGCAACATGACAACGAAACACTTTCAGCCTTCATGAAACGGTTCCAAGAAGCCATAAACCAAGTCACGAATCTGGATGAAAGGGAAGCCTTGAGCATCTTCCGGAAGAACCTAGACCCGGAGCGTAGCGAATGCTATGTAATTGAATTGGTAAACAAGGAGCCCCAGAGCCTGGCTGCAGCCTATTCTATGGCCGCCAAGTTCATCAAAGAAACTGACATCCTACAAGCAATGAGGATGACCCGGCAGGGCACCTCCTCGGGGAGAAGTAAAGATGATCGCTCTAGAAATGACCACAACCCAGACAAGAAGTTTAAACCCAACAAGCAATACAACTATATCCCAAGTCACCAACTGACAGTCCCGGACAAAGACCACTCCTCCAGGGCCAAATCCGAAGCCAAGCCCCCGAGACCGGGGAGAGCCGAGCCGAGGCCGGAACCAGACTGGACACCTCTGAACCGGCCACGAGCTGATATATTAAAAGAAGTCCGGAACAAACCATTCTTTTATCCTCCTAAACCCTTGGTATCAGCCCCGGAGAACAGGCCCCGGAACAAACACTGCGACTATCATGCAACTCATGGCCACGAGACAGAAAGTTGTGTCTCCCTTAAGTTCTTTATCGAAGATCAGGTCAAGAAAGGAAACATGGGCCAATACCTAGCTCGGAGAACCACGGAAAGGGGAGAAGGACCCGGGGCCCAGAAGACCAAGCATGTGGTGTACGTGGTATTGGGAGGATCCAATTCCCCTCCGGCAAGTCCGGGCTCCGGAGATGAGGTAATGATGATAGACTCGGCCCCAGAACAAATCATATCTTTCAGTAATGCTGATTATGAAGGAGTGGATCCTAACCACAATGAAGCCCTGGTGGTGACCCTAGACATCGCTGAAAATGAGGTAAAGAGAATCCTTGTTGACAATGGCTCCTCTGTCAACGTATTATTCAAACACACCATGGACAGGATGCAGCTCGGAAATGTCAGAATGAACGAGTGCAGGGAAGACCCGCTATACGGCTTCGGCCACAACTTGGTCCCCATCCAAGGAACCCTTTACTTGCCTGTCCAATTCGGCACCGCCCCGAAGCAGATAACCCATATGATCAAATTCTACGTGATCAGTATTCCTTCCTCCTACAATGTGATCCTGGGGCGCCCAGCCTTGACCAAACTCCGAGCCATAACCTCAACCCCACACCTTAAATTCAAATTTCCCACGGCCTCCGGGGTTGGAGAGGTAAAGGGCGATACTGAAACAGCTAGCCGATGTTACGGCCAAGCCCTGGTCATGGCAGAGACAGACCCGGAGAACAAGAGGAAAGCCTCCTCTTACCAGAAGAATCTAAGCAGAAAGAAACACAGAGCCTCAACTTACAAGAACCCCGGAAAGGAGGTACAAAACATTGAAACAACAAGAGCCCCGAACCAGGAGCCAGGTACATCCGAGGCCCGGGAATACCTAGCCTCAAACTCCCATGCCCGGGTCCAGAAATCATCCCTGGTGAAAGATCAAGCCAAGCTAGAACCCGCCGTAGAAATTGAAACAATCGAGCTCATTCCGGGAAACGCGGAAAGAAAAATCAAGATCGGGACCGGCCTAGAAACTGCCTTCAGGCAAGAATTAATCCAACTACTCCGGGAATATGCTGATGTTTTTGCTTGGAGCCCATCTGACATGCCCGGGCTCCGGGAATCCCTTGCAATGCATAGCCTGGATGTTGATCCCAAGAGAAAGCCTGTGAAACAGAAGAGAAGAAACGTCGCCCCGGAGAGGCAAAGAGCTATAGACGAGGAAGTGGACAAACTACTCAAGGCAGATATTATCTGCGAGGTCAAGTACCCGGAGTGGCTAGCCAATGTGGTTTTAGTCAAAAAACCTAATGGAAAATGGAGGATGTGTGTTGATTACACGGACCTAAATGAAGCCTGCCCCAAAGATCCATATCCACTACCAAGTATAGACCAGCTCATCGACGCCACCGCCGGACATGTAATGCTTAGCTTTATGGACGCCTTCTCCGGGTACAACCAAATCAAGATGAACCCTGCAGACATAGCCAAAACCGCATTTATCACTCATAGAGCTGTCTACACTTATAAGTTCATGCCCTTTGGACTACGGAATGCCGGGGCTACATACCAAAGAGCCATGGTGGAGGTCTTCAAGGACCAAATTGGCCGGAATCTAGAGTCCTATGTCGATGACATCATTGCCAAGTCTAAAACCGTCAAGGAACATGTCCCCGACCTACGGGAATGTTTTGAAAACCTTAGAAAAAATGAGATGAAGCTAAATCCGGAGAAATGCACCTTTGGGGTGGCAGCAGGAAAATTTCTAGGCTTCATGATCAGCCAAAGAGGGATTGAGGCTAATCCGGAGAAGATAAGGGCCATCTTGGACATGCAACCACCCCGGACTCAGAAAGACATTCAGAAGCTAGCCGGATCATTGGCAGCCCTAAGAAGATTCATATCCAAGTTGGCAGAAAAGTGCTTACCCTTCTTCAATTTGCTCAAAGGGGCCAGCAACAAGAAAGAAATCACTTGGAGCCCTGAGTGCCAGCAAGCTCTTGACACTATCAAGCAATATCTATCATCACCACCCCTCTTAACGAAGCCGGAGCCCGGGGAACCCCTACATCTATACCTCTCTGCCGGGCCCCTGGCTGTGGCCGCGGCCCTAGTCCGGGAAGTCGAGGGAAACCAATGGCCGGTGTACTACGTCAGCCAAGTCTTAAAAGATGCAGAAACCAGATACCCCAATCTAGAGAAATTTGCCTTTGCCTTAGTCACGGCCTCGAGGAAACTCAGACACTATTTCCAAGGCAGAGAAATCAAGGTTGTAACAGATCAGCCACTAAGACGAATAATTCATAAGCCGGACGCATCTGGAAGATTGATAAATTGGGCAATTGAGCTAAGCCAATTCCACTTGACATTCGTACCCCGGACAGCCATCAAGGCACAAGCTCTGGCAGATTTCATAGTAGAATGCTCCTTCCCAGAACCACAGCAAGCTACCACAGTAGCTGACAATGTGGCAAACCAGAACCGAGCCCCGGGATCATGGACTCTCCATGTGGATGGATCCTCAATAGCTGACAGGTCCGGGGCAGGAATAATCATGAAAAGCCCGGAAGACTTCCAAGTCAAACAGGCCATAACATTCAAATTCCCAGCAACCAACAACCAAGCTGAGTATGAAGCTCTCCTAGCCAGGCTAAGGTTAGCACGAACCCTGAAAATCAACAACCTGGACATCTATAGTGACTCACAAATCGTGGTGCAGCAAACCAAAGGCGAATACATAGCCAAAGATAAAAAACTAGCCCAATACCAAGCACTTGTCAAAAGCTACTTAGCCACCATTCCGGAGTACAGAATCAACCAGGTCAACAGAGAAGAAAATTCCGAAGCTGATGAGCTATCCAAACTAGTCCAGAACTCAGCCGAACTAGGCAGCTCGGTCTACTTTGAAGAATTGGGAAACCCAGCCATCGACCAAGATGTGGTATTGGAGATAGATGGTACCCCGAACTGGATGACCCCTTTCATCCTCTATTTGGAAAAAGGAGAATTGCCCGAAGATAAGAATGAGGCCAGAAGGTTGAAAAACAAGGCTTCAAAATACTTCATAGAAGACAACCAACTCTATCGCCGAACCTTCTCATCTCCAATACTGAAGTGCGTAGGCCCGGAAGAAGCCAGTTACTGCCTACAAGAAGTGCATGAAGGGATTTGTGGGGACCACATGTCCACAAAGGCCCTTGCATACAAAATCATAAGGCAAGGTTACTACTGGCCAACAATCCACTCAGATGCAGTAGAATTCGTTAAGAAGTGTAGAAACTGCCAACTGTTCAGCAATATACCAAGGCAAATCCCGGTCCTGCCATCTTCAGTTCTATCACCTATCCCCTTTACTGTATGGGGCATCGATATAGTAGGTCCTTTCCCCCGGGCCAAGGGTGATCTGAGGTACCTCCTTGTAGCGATCGATTACATGACTAAGTGGGCCGAGGCAAAAGCAATGAGGACAATAAATCAACAAGATTGCATCAAGTTCATGGACAACATATTAATGCGGTTCGGCCTACCCAGGGTCCTGGTCTCAGATAATGGTCCCCAGTTTGTCGGCTCAGATTTTGAAAACTACTTGAAGGAAAGGGGAATCAAACACAAGAAATCCTCAGTAGCCTATCCCCAGGGAAATGGGCAAGTGGAAGTGACAAACAGAATTTTGCTAAGGGGAATCGAGAAGAGGCTGAAGGAAAGCAAGAACAAATGGCCCGAAGAGCTACCACATGTGCTATGGGCTTACAGAACTAGTCCGAGGTCCGGAACAGGGGAAACCCCATTCAAGCTAGCATATGGAACTGAGGCCATGCTGCCAGTTGAAGTGGGTTCTCCTTCCCACAGAGCAATTAACTTTGATGAAGATGCGAATGAAGATGGGCTACGAGTTAATCTGGAACTAGTTGATGAGGTCCGGGACAAAGAAGTACAAAGAATGGAGAAGTACAAAGAGAAAACAAGAGAGTACTTCAGGAAGAAGTCAAGGGTCAAAAACTTCCAAGTCGGGGACCTAGTACTACGGGATACCGAAGCTTCAGACCCCACTAACACAGGAAAGATTATGCCTAAGTGGGAAAGTCCCTACAGGGTTAAAGAAGTACTTCGCCCCGGAACCTACAAGCTCAGCCACATGGACAACACTGAAGTCCCCAACACCTGGCACGGCCTCAGACTAAGAAAGTACTACCAGTAAAATAAAATAGCTTTAGCCCATATATGGCCATTGTTTGGGAATTGTACTTGGAAATCGTGTAATCGTTTTGTTATCAATGAAAAAGAGTTCTAGTTCTTACCTGGCACTTCAATCTTACAGTGATTACAAAATTCCTACTTGGAAAAGCTTTCATCCTTTCCAAGTAGGCAAAAGCCCGGGACCTTAACAATGCTTCGGCCCGGGAAGCCATAGGCATCCAATCCCTACTTGGAAAAGTTTTCATCCTTTCCAAGTAGGCCAAAGCCCGGGACCTTAGCAATGCTTCGGCCCGGGAAGCCATAGGCATCCAATCCCTACTTGGAAAAGTTTTCATCCTTTCCAAGTAGGCCAAAGCCCGGGACCTTAACAATGCTTCGGCCCGGGAAGCCATAGGCATCCAATCCCTACTTGGAAAAGTTTTCATCCTTTCCAAGTAGGCCAAAGCCCGGGACCTTAACAATGCTTCGGCCCGGGAAGCCATAGGCATCCAATCCCTACTTGGAAAAGTTTTCATCCTTTCCAAGTAGGCCAAAGCCCGGGACCTTAGCAATGCTTCGGCCCGGGAAGCCATAGGCATCCAATCCCTACTTGGAAAAGTTTTCATCCTTTCCAAGTAGGCCAAAGCCCGGGACCTTAGCAATGCTTCGGCCCGGGAAGCCATAGGCATCCAATCCCTACTTGGAAAAGTTTTCATCCTTTCCAAGTAGGCCAAATCCCGGGACCTTAACAATGCTTCGACCCGGGAAGCCATAGGCATCCAATCCCTACTTGGAAAAGTTTTCATCCTTTCCAAGTAGGCCAAAGCCCGGGACCTTAACAATGCTTCGGCCCGGGAAGCCATAGGCATCCAATCCCTACTTGGAAAAGTTTTCATCCTTTCCAAGTAGGCCAAAGCCCGGGACCTTAACAATGCTTCGGCCCGGGAAGCCATAGGCATCCAATCCCTACTTGGAAAAGTTTTCATCCTTTCCAAGTAGGCCAAAGCCCGGGACCTTAGCAATGCTTCGGCCCGGGAAGCCATAGGCATCCAATCCCTACTTGGAAAAGTTTTCATCCTTTCCAAGTAGGCCAAAGCCCGGGACCTTAGCAATGCTTCGGCCCGGGAAGCCATAGGCATCCAATCCCTACTTGGAAAAGTTTTCATCCTTTCCAAGTAGGCCAAAGCCCGGGACCTTAACAATGCTTCGGCCCGGGAAGCCATAGGCATCCAATCCCTACTTGGAAAAGTTTTCATCCTTTCCAAGTAGGCCAAAGCCCGGGACCTTAGCAATGCTTCGGCCCGAGAAGCCATAGGCATCCAATCCCTACTTGGAAAAGTTTTCATCCTTTCCAAGTAGGCCAAAGCCCGGGACCTTAGCAATGCTTCGGCCCGGGAAGCCACAGGCATCCAATTCCTACTTGGAAAAGTTATCATCCTTTCCAAGTATGACCAAAGCCCGGGGACAAACCACCACTCCTCAATCCGGGATACCCGAATTAAAAAGTGGGGGGCAATACAAATTATAAACAGACAACAGCAAATGAGCATGGAAAAACCCAAAATATATGAAGTGACGAACGGGCCGGGCTGACCGACAGCCCGAAACACCCAGTAATTGTAAAGTTACAGAAAATACAAGGACACAATTCAAAGTTATACAATGAGTTATGAAGAGTACATCAACAAGCATAAAGAGATTACACGGGCACGGCCCGGATCCTGGACGCAGCCAGTTTGCAGAGGCATTATGTTGAAGGTAGTCATTCTTCAGGAGGTGAGGAGCTTGGAGCCTTGTAGGGAGTGGGTTCGCCTTCGCCCCAGGCCAAAGCAGCCTCAGCTTTCATATATTCAGGGACGAAGCGCTCCCAGGTGGCCGATCCCGGATCAGTCTTACACATGTTCTCGGTCACAACCCAGCAACGGTGGATTTTTGACGCTGCGACCTGGGCTAGATCAGTGTTATAGGTATCCGAATCACGGAATTCGGCAATCACCTCCTCCTCGGATTTCCGGCTCTTCAACTCCTCCCGGAGTTTCTTAACATCCTCCTTGGAGTCCCTCCACTTGGTCCGGACCAAGTCCCGCTCATTCTGGAGGGTCTTGGCAGCCTCCTTCAGCTCCCTAGCCCGGGCCTCAGACGCCTCCTTCACATCCGCAAGCTCTTTCTTCAGGGCCTCCACCTCCTCATTCATCAGCTTCCTGACCTCGGCTACAGAGCTCACCACTTCCCGGGCCTCCTTGACTAGCTCCATATCTCGGCGAATCGCAGCCCCGGCCCCGGCAAAGCGAACCCCGAGCTACAAATACAAAAACAAAAGTCAGAACACGAAACTAACGTCAAGTTAGGACAAGCTCGGCGGAAAGATTACCTGGCCGTAGACCGCCGCCGCATCCTCAAAGAGGGAGATCGCCGAACTCTGGCCCATCTCATCCCACTCCTTCTGGCTCGGAAGGCCGGCCAGGAAGCCAAGAAAATTTCGCTCCTCCGGAGCAATGGCAGCTGGAACGTGGGGCTGAAAATGAGCCTCCTTCCCGGAATGAGCCCCGGAGGGAACGACCTCGCAGTCGGACCCCCAGTCCCCAAACTTTTCCTGCCGCACCGAACTGCGGTTCCTTTTTCTCGGGTTCAGGGGCAACTCATCCCCTTCCACATCAACAGCCGCCACCTCCGAGGCCTTAGAGGTGCTCTCCCCTTCTTGCTGGGTCCGCGAACCGCTAGCCTCCCCGGGGACCTTGGTATTGTCGCGCACCTGACCGATGCCGAGAAGAGCGGCGTGAAGAGAGGCGTTGGCTTTGTCCATTGCAAATTTTTCAAACTCCGGATTATAGCTTGGGAGACCTGCAAAGAAGAAACAAAGAACATGAGCCCGGGCAAAAGGAATATTAGAAAACGAGAAAACAAAAGAAATAATAAATATCTCTGCCAATACAAACAGACCCCGAACTTACATCCTATTTCAGAACGGTACTTGTGGCTCATAAGGTCGTCCCGGGTCACTTGCCTCCCAAGACCCCGGCAAAAGGCATTTACCTGGTCCAAAGCCTCATCCTGAAGGTCGAAAACCTCGAAGTGCATTGCCAAAGGATTTTCCTTGAAGGTGGGCATAAATCGGATATCCACACCCTGGAGAAAGACGAACTCTCCATTCCAACCTTTCAGCGAGGGCAGCATACCCAGAGGTTTGGAGGCCCCGGACGGATAACCACAAGCCTTACCCCGGAACCTAAACTCAAACATGGGTTTGTTGTTGGACCGGACCAGCTGGAACAAGTGGTGGAAAAGTTTGAAAGTAGGAAGCACCCCGGCCTTTTCACAGCAACCCAGGAAATAGAAGATCCACTTCACCACGTTTGGGGTCATCTGGGTTATGGGGATTCCGTACTCAAACAGACATAAAGATTTTACAAACTGGTGACACCTAGGCCCATACCCCGACCTAAGGTGCTCCAGCCACACTCCGACCCAGCCACCCTCCGGCCGGTCGTAAATCTTCTCTCCGGGCTCAGGCCACCTCCACTTAACATCTGCATCCAAATGGAAGGTAGCCCGGAATATTGGATCCCAGTCCACCGGATTCTCTAAATACTGAGATCTGAAGGGCCCAACATCCATCGCGGAGCCCGGTAAATCCCCGAACTTCGAATCCAAGAACGCTTTATCATACTTCATCATATCCGTAACGTCTGGATTCTCAGAAAACTCTACACTAAGATCCCTGTAGAAATAAGCTGGGGGCATCCCCGGATCCTTTCTTACAAAATAAAAATTCGTTTGACTCCAGCTACCATCTGGTTCACTAAGGCTGAACCCCGGACCCATATCCTTGGTGGCTATTTTTGTGAGCACAGGCAAACTACTCTTCTTCTTACCCATAATACCCCAGTCTATATCTATCAATTCAAGACTACTATCAGACGAGCTACAACTACAAGAGCTACTAGGTTCGGAGAGGGGAATCAACACACGGTTAGCAGTTACACGCCTCCTAACCATACAAGTCTATAACCCCGGGCTACCCAACAAAAATAAAAACCTAAGTCAGTATATCTACCCAAAACGCAGAGCAAGGCAAAGAAGTACGAGCAAGAAACTATTAAAGGAATCGCAAAACCGGAGTAAGAAGACTTACAAAGGAATCCGGAGAGCAGGGAACAAAGAATACTTGAATCGAAAGAAAGAACCTTTAGCCCGGAGCACTGGTCTTCAGAGAAGCAGAATAACGGCAGCAAATCAAAAACGCGTAAAAGAAAAAATGAGAAGAGACTGCCACTATTTATAGGCAAAGCCTTGGATTCCAAACGCCATCAACACGTGGCGGCCCACAAAATCGGCCCACTATCTCCAAAATCCGGAGATAGTGGGTGACAGCTGTTATTTTTCAAAAAAAAAAGAGAGGAAAAGACAGAAAAGAGAAGAAATCCAAAATGCATATATGCCATATCATATATATTCATATACGCACATTTCTGCACATCTACAGAGGACGAAGCCCCGGGATGCACACTTCAGTACCACCCCCGGGCCTGGGGGCAGCCAAAGCAACAAAAGCAACCACTAGCCCCGGGCATACGTACTTCAGTGCCCACCCCGGAACTGGGGGCAACCAAGGCAAAAGCTTCTCCCCCAAAGAAGACACGGACACTCAGAACAACTACAAAAACCTCCGGTCCCGAGGACATATGTCCAGCACTCTAGAGAATCCAGAAAAGTTCACTCCCCAAGGCAAGAACACTTCTTACTACTCCCCCATCCGGAGAATCCGCATAAGGGAGTGGGGGGCAAATGATAGGCCATAAACAGCCAAGGCCCAACAAGGAGCCCAAAACAATAAGCAAATCATCTCATGAGAATAAGAATGGCCCAGCCCAGAGTAGTGGACCCCGGGCCCGGGGCCACCACGACGTGGCATGGTCCCCACCCCGGACTAGGGGACCCCCCGACTTGTGGCACTCAGTATACGTGGCACCACACCTCAGCTGACACTCCTATTTGTGGCGCTGACCAACACTAAAAGACAAGGGAAGACACACGCCAGATCATGCCCACCACAACATGGCCACATTCCAGTCAATGGTCACCCCAGACAAGGCCACGTGTCCTACATCCCGGGAATTCAGCGGCTTGTCCCCCAGATCCAACGGTCGGGGGTGAAGGTAACCTACCCCTAAACCCTAGGCCTAGGGCTATAAATACCCCTAGTAAATAGGGTTTAGGGGTTAGCCATTATTACACACCTACACACATTGATTACTTTGTGATACTCTACTTGATTATTATCTTCCAAAGCCAACTCTTATTCTCACGCCGGAGGCACCTCGGGGCCAAACCCCCCCTCCGATGTTGTTTTGCAGACACCCCACTACAGCTACACCACTTCCGAGGCAGGAGTTGGCGAGGAAGTACCCGATCAAGATTCAGAGTTATCAGAAGGTGTTTTAGGGATAAGGCCATATACCTAAGTCAAAAGATCTTGCAATTCTTAAAACGAGGCAAGAAAGGGAGTTGCAGTTTTCAAAGCCTAAAACTGTGCTGAATATCTTTGGATTGTAGGCTTATGATGTAGTTTGGGCGTTAGCAATGGCTGTAGAGAGGATAGGACCGATCAACTCTACCTTCGTAAAGCAGACAAAAAGACAATATGCAAGTGATATGGCTTCACTTGGCAGCTCCGAAGTAGGTCGAGTACTCTTAAAAGAAATTTTGAATACCAAGTTCAATGGCTTGAGTGGAGAGTTTGTTAGACAATTTGTGAAAATAGTACAAAATAATAGCAATCGTGTGTGTGAATAACAGAATAATTAAAACAAATAAAGAGAGGAGGCAGGAACAGAAAAACCCGAGTCCAGTGCGTGACTGTCTCCTTAAAGCGTATTAGCCCTCACCGTATGTGCGAGCGAATCGCCTCCCAGGATAAAACGGATTGCAGCGAAGCTATAAAAGCGTCACTCTCAGCGAGTTTGAAACGAGCAAGAATATCACCACCGGAAGAGAATAGGCTGTGTAGGAGGAGAGGATGTGTTTTCGAATGAATAATCCTAAGGCTCTACAAGAGTTTATATAGGATAGAAAAACTTGTGCGCTACACAATTGTCCTAATTAATTAGTTGTGCTAATTAAAAAGTCGGTGGCAATTTTCCTTTATTAATTAACCACGTTAATTAATTAAGGTAAGGCGGTGGCAAAAAAGTCGTTATAAAAACGAAATTGATTTTACCGACACAACAGTTAATTCAAATTATATTCGAATTAATTTAAGTCATATTTTAAGCATTAGCCCAGTGGAAATAATTAATTTAGCAAAACTAGTCTGGGTTTATTCGGCCCAATTTTCTGTTACATTCGTGTCCGCAGGTCGCACACGCGGAAAGCCCGAAGGCTTGCGAAGCCTCGATTTTCCCTCGAAATCCCCACAATTCGCACCCCCCTGCGCGTCCGCGTAGGAGATGGAGCAACACTTAACCAACACAAGTGAACACTCTTCTTGTGTTGTACTATATAAAGCAAAGGAAACTCCTTTTTTTTTTATCAATGTGGGACTTCAAGTTTAACAACAAAATTTCCACTCTTAAGGGACCAACTTTGAGTAATCATAACTCATCCATCCCTTAGTCGTTTTGAGTGTTCAAATATGCATTGGAAAGCTCTCGCGGAGGAGAACACTCTCCAAGCAAGACTTGTTGCAAACACGCACACAAGGCACACTCAAATCGGAGCTCAAAATGACTCGACAATGTGGGTCTAAAACCCCACATTTTCTAACAATCCCCCACATGGATGAGATTGATATTATAGTAGCAATTATATACCGCTGAGATTAAATATCATATTATTCTTAATAATATGATCACACCCGAATATAATTCATGATTCGTATTCGATTTAAACCCGAATATGAATTGTATTTTTTTTTCATTACATTTCTAATTAAATAGCATATTATAATTTTTTTAATATCATTTATAACAATAAATTTTCATAAAATACGAGTTATCCACCAAATTACTTATCATCAAATACTTAATCGATCATTTATTGAAGTTTTCAATTCGTCATTATTATATTTTTACAATATTATATTTATTTCAGAATAAGTGACTATTTATGTAGTTCAAATAAAAATGATACCCAATGTTAATGGATTATATTTGAATTGTATTCGATGGATTACAAACTATCTAGTTAGAAAAAAATACGGTACTGGCTCATGTTCGATTTAGATCCGAGCCTCAATATCCGGGATCGAATTCAAATAAAATGATATGAAACCCAAATCTGGACGTGATAAAAATAAAATAATTCAATTACTTGAGCAAATGGGCGGCGGATTCTAGCGGGATCATTTTACACAGCCTGAGTAGATCATTCGATTTAGATCATTCTACATGTAACATGTCTGAGTAGTATCTATTTTACACAGCCTTTCATTTGATGCTCACTAAAAGCAAACTCATCAAGGGTGAACATATATTAACTTGTATTGTGGGTAGAAGACATTGTCATTTTGCAATGCTATTCAGTATTCACTTTGGAAGAACATGCATTTGTATTTTACCTGTCAAAAACATCAACCAGGAATAAACATGTAATTTGTTGTACCAATCTATCCAGATAGTGAGTGTTTGGATAAGATGCTCTGAGGGGAAATTAATTACTATAGATAATAACATGGTGTGTATCCAAATAATTACTCAGACAAGTCTTCCAAGAACTTGGCCCTTGGTCATCTATAAAAAGCTAGCAGAACAGAGCCATGTGAAAGCTAGAACTGAGGCTACTGAGCAAGCATAGTGATAAAGGAAGCCTATACTACTTTGTTTTTCTTCCTTCTGTGTTAATGTAAGAAGTTTAATGGCATCCCCTTTTGGACTCTTCGAACAAGTTCATCTTGTGTTAATTCATCATACGAATATGATGTATCTAATTAAAACAATGTTTCATTGTTGCACTCTCAATAAAATTGAAGACAAATGATCAACGAGCAGACGTATTTTTGTAACACAACAGTTTGTTATTGCACTTTGAATAAAACTAAAGGCAAACGAATCAATGAATGAACAATTTTTTTTTAAAATAACATTGCACTATTCAGGTAACATTAGCATTCTATCTATGCTAAACTACAGGTAAATCAAGATTCAAAGACCAAATCTGTACATTAATGACAGCAGCATTGTATATTTCCGACAAAAACAACCAAAGAAACATGCTACACAAGCTTAGCAAAAAAAAAAAAGGTACTGGTAATAAAATACATATAGCTTCTAGTAATACAAATTTTCTACAGACATAATCATCCTCAGTTTTGTCCATTAGCAAATAAAATTATAAAAATCGATGCAAAATGTGTAAATCAACTCTGATGTACCATTTTATTTTGTTCCCCTAAGATATACTCTATACTGACATTATTCAATTAGTAATAATTATAATGTTTCTCAACAACCTGATGCATGTACAAAGATCACATGACAATTAAACTCTTAATTAGAGTGTTAATCAGGCTACTACTTATGCATGTCTGATTATCTGAACCACATGCTATACAGGGGCTAATTGGGAGCATTAATAAGCTAAAAATACCAAAAGAGGACAAAATAAGAGTGTGTGATTAATTAGCACTGATCAGTTGCATAATCCTTTTATGATTTGATTGTGCTCCCAGAAGAGAGAACAATCATATCTTATCATCAGCATTTAAACTAAGAGATATATGATCAACTCTAAATTTGTTTTATGAGGGCAAGCAAAACAAGCCATGGCATGGGGCATCTAATATTTAGGGGGCAAATTTTTTTAAAAAATTTTTAGAGAGTAGTTTCAAAAAAATACAGAATAACACAGAATTAAAAAGCAAAAATAAAAAATGTCATTTTGTTAGTCGAACAATATTTTAAAGTGAATTATTTCATCTGTTTGCTAGATCATGTTGATACATCACTCCAATTCAGGTTTGAACAATTTCAAATACATGAACAGATTTTTGGGTTCCTATTTAATTTGACAAAGTTGAAGTGGTTAAGTGACGATAGTTTGAAGACCTCTTGCATGAATCTTGAAGAATTTTTAAAGCATTATTTTGTTTCTGATATTGATGGAAATGTCATGTTTCTTGAGTTAAGAATTATAAAAAAATGCTTACCTATTGAAGTGAAAAAGGTGATTGATATGTTGAATTTTTTGAAGAGCATGGAAGGTTACGATCTAACCGCCACAATTGCTTACAGAATATTATTAACCATTTCGGTTACAGTGGCTTCTGCAGAACGAAATTTTTCAAAGTTAAAATTGATTAAGTCGTATCTCCGCTCTAGGATGTCACAAGAACGATTGAATGAGTTGGCTATGTTATCAATCGAGTGGGATATGCTTGCAAATTCTAATTTTGAAGGATTGATTTATGATTTTGCTAGTAAAAATGTTAGAAGAATAATTTTTAAATCATGAATTACCATTTTTTTGTTGGTAGTTACTAAAACGAGATGGCTTATTTTATTACAAGGGGCCGGGCAAAAAAAATTTAAGTTCGCATGGGGCATCTTCCAACTCAGGACCGTCTTTATGTGTATGTAAATTAAATTATAATACCCTCGTAGAAATTCGATCAGTTTTTGCAGTTTAAAATTAATGTTGGATCTAAGTTACATATTTAGACTAAATAATTCTACGTATCTTTATCGTGAGTCTTGATTATGACCATGAGATCTTTTACAGATATATGTGTTTTGTTTTGAAAATTTACTAAACTTTCCATCGGCTGATATTTTTGTCCTTTGTCTTATACTATTATTATATTCCTATCCAATTTTGGAAAAAAATAGGAACAAATTTAGTAATCCGTTCGTAAATTAGGGTCCCCGAGAAAGTAAAATTTAATTAAAATTTACCTCTACTCCGGAGGTAGGAACGATATGGTTGATAGTGTTAAGCCATTATTAGTGACAATCTTTCTCTATTGCTACATACTCCCTCCGTCCCAATAGATTCTTTTTACTATTTTGGTTGTCCCATTCATTTCTTTACATTCCCAAAATAGTAAGTTTTATTACTATTACACCCACTACTTCAATTATTTTAACAATACTTTACACTGTTACACCCACTACTTCACTTATTTTAACAATAAAATCACTATTACAACCACTACTTCTCTTATTTTAACAATAAAATCACTATTATATCCACTACTTCATTTATTTTAACAATATTACACCCACTTTATACCCACTTGTCTTGTCCTCCGTGCCCGCCAGGAACGTAAAGATCCCAGTGGGACGGAGGGAGTATATAACAATCATCTTGCTTTCATAGGAAGACCTGAATGAATCAAAGATCGCCTTGAGGAGATAAACAATGTGGCACATGGAAGTTGTATGGGCACAAACACTGGAATGTAATTTTTTGGTCAAACATGCATGCTGACGTGGATGACATGAAGCAGCTGCCATGTGCCCACATGTGACTTGCCCTCACTCATTTTTTCCCATTTTGTCACTTGTAACCGGTGTTCTAAAAAGCGGTAAGCGGTTCTAAGCGGTGAGAGGACCTTCTAGCGCTTAAGCGGTTAAGCGGACGCTTAAGCGGAATATTAAGCGGGTCATTAAGCGGATTAATAATATATATTTTTAAAATTTTAAATATAATATTACTATATGTGAATTAAAATTATATAATAAATACGTAATAAAAATCTAAACATAAAATGTTCCTCATAAGAATGAAATATTTTATTATTTGATATAGTTATATTTATATTATAATAAATATTAATATATTCAGAATTAAAAAATTAGCAGGTCAACATCTTTTTGACCGCTTAATCCGCTTAATGACCGCTTAAACCGCTTAATAGCCGCCTAATCCGCTTAATAAGCCGCTTAATCTTCAAAAACGCTTAATCATCCGATTAATACAAAATCGAAGCGCTTTATGGTCCGATTCCGCCTAGGCGGCCCTTTTTAGAACAGAGCTTGTAACAAATGAAGGAATCACATAGTTGCTTGCAGTTTGCAGTTTGCACTTTGCAATATACTCCTTCCCGTCCCACCCAATTCTTAACATTTTTTTTGTTATTTTTTGTCACGCATTTTAAGGTGAATTTTAAGGATAGTTGCATAACTTATTTTTGAAATTTTCTTTTTTTGTATAAAAATAGGATTGTTCTATTTTTATACAAAAAAAGAAAATTTCAAAAATAAATTATGCAACTATCCTTAAAATCAATATATATATATATAAAGGAGGGTACGCGGGAGTTTATGTGGCGCTCTAAGATCGTCTCAATCTATTTTTCTAATTTTCTAGAATTTTTGAATTATAAACATTAATAAATATAAAATATCATTTAACATATTAGAAGTAGAATATGTGTTCGAATTTATAGAGAAGAAGAGTTCGAATTTATAGGTAAGACATATGATTAGAAGTTCTATTGGAAGTAGAATAAGTTTTTATAAGGCATATGCATAAAAGTTCTATTGGAAGTAGAATTAGAGTTCGAATTTATAGAGAATAATAGTTCGAATTTATAGAAAAAACATATAAATAAAAGTTCTATTAGAAGTAGAATAGGTGTTTGAATATATAGAGCAGACATATAATTAAATATTTTATAAAAAGTACGATCTTCTTAAATTATATGATTAGAAGTTCTATTGGAAGTAGAATTAGTATTTATAAGACATATAATTAAATATTTTATAAAAAGTACGATCTTCTTAAATTATATAATTAGAAGTTCTATTGGAAGTAGAATTAGTATTGGAAGTAGAATATGAGTTCAATTTTATAGAAATAAACATATAAAAAACGTTGTATTAGAAGTAAAATACGTGTTTGAATATATAGAGCAGAAATATAATTAAATATTTTATAGAAAGTATGATCTTCTTAAATTATAATTTTTTATATTACTCCCTCCGTCCTACCCAATTATTAACACTTTTTTTTGTCATTTTCTGGCACACATTTTAAGGTGAATTTTAAGGACAGTTCATAACTTATTTTTAAAATTTTCTTTTTTGTATAAAAATAGGATTATTCTACTTTTATACAAAAAAAGAGAAAATTTCAAAAATAAATTATGAAACTATCCTTAAATTCCACCTTAAAATGCGTGTCAAACACCCTATTTTGAAATGTTAACAAACCGACAGGAAACATATTCATAAATCCAAATACTATTGTCATAAAAAAAGTCATCGTATTTAAAAAGAAAAAAATTGATTTGTTAACATAATAAAAGAACATTCTCATGCAGGAATCCCAAATAAATACAGAAGTATCTTTAATATAAAGAGAAAATAAGATCTGTTTTCATTTTCTAAAACTCCATAAATTTTGTTAAGACTTAATTGCATGAGGATGGCCTCAGCTATTTTTTTTTTTGCATAAAAATGGCCCAAGTATTATTTTAAGCAGATGATTGCATTCCATCTAAATTAATGTAAAAATTGCTGTTTATTTTTATTTTTGGGCCATTTTTGTGTTAAAAAAAACATTGTTCAGCCATCATGTTGTAGTTAAGTCACAAATTGAATGCACTCAGCTATTTAAAAAATATAGTTAGGCCATCACACTGTCTACTTTTATACTTGGGCCATTTTTGTGCAAAAAACAAATAGTTGAGGCCATCCTCCTGCAATTAAGTCATTTTAGAAAGTCTAGAGAAAGTATAAATTGGATTCACTCTATTTTTTAGGTTTTGATTTTACGGAAAAAAAATTTTGTGTAAGATAAGTATCATCAATAATATGTAATGAAGTTGGAATTTCGATCTCAAACGAGAGCGGATCGAAACGTTTTTAATGGGAAGACGGCTCACTATAAAAAATTGTATTAGCTATTAAAATGTCATATTGATGTTATAAATTTCATTTTATTTTTAGGATTTGACTTTTATGGATAAACATTGTCATACAAGTGATATATGTAAAAGTTAGGTTTTTTGTCTTTACGAGAGAGCGGACCAATAGTAATAACCGTGTTTAATGAGAAAACGGTTCATTAGAGAAGACCGTATAAAAGATGTTTGAATATATTAGGAATACATAAAATAAAATGTTTTATTGGAAGTAGAATACGAGGACGGTGGAGACGTTTTATACAATTTTTTTTTAAAAACTATGTATCTTTTCTTCCTAGAAACCTTTATTTTAACTTTTTTATAGAAGTTAATTATACTTGCATTAGAAAAATATATCCATAAATTTAATATTATTCCCGTCACGAAAAGTCTTCGTATTTTTTTTTTGATATGTTAATATAATAGAAAGACATTCTCATGCGAAAGTTGTAAATAAATACAGGAATATTTATTATATACAGAAAATATAAAATGTTTTCATCTTTTAAAACTCCAAAATATTAGAAAGTTTAAAGAATATAAAAATTGGAATTTACTCTCTTTATATAATGAAGTTAGAATTTTGGTTCCAAATAAGAGCGGCTCAAAATGTATTTAACGGGAAGACGGCTCTCTAGAAAAGATTGTATTAGCTATTAGAATTTAATACTGATGTCATAATTTTTTTTTATTTTTACAGTTCGATTTTATGGATAAATTTTTTTATATAAGTCTTTATAATATATGTTAAAGTTGGGATTTCGGTTTTAACGAAAGAGCGGCTCAATCGAAAGAATTGTGTTTAACAAGAAATCGATTCATTAGAGAAGACTATTTAATTATTAAAATTTAATGTTAGTATTATAATATAACGTAAATATATTAATTTTTTTAAAAAAAATATTGTAACGCCGCCGCGAAGCGCGGCTTTATCGACTAGTTTACCTTAAAATGCGTGTCAGACATCTTATTTTGAAATGTTAAAAAATGGCCGGGACTGAGGGAGTAACATACAGGCCGTTTGGCTATAGCTCCTTTAACGAGTTTTCAACATTAAGGAGGAATTGGTCTGTTTGGGAGTTCCGGCTTTAAGTTAAAAAATTGCTTTAAGTCATAAGTTTATTTTAGGTACTTTTGACTTATAACTTATGATTTATGGAGTTTTCTCTTTTTTTTTCTCACAATTCTTGTAAAATTTAAATATTGTGAATTTGAAATTTTTTTAAAATCAAATTTCACTTTAAGTCAAAATTATTAAACCTCCATTTAACTTTAAGTAAAATTATCCAAACACTTTCATTCAACTTAAAGTAAACAACTTTACTTTCTCCTTTAAGTTAAAAACACCTTCATTAAGGGGTCGTTTGGGATTGCTTAAAATAAGTTACTTTTGACTTAATGGAGGTGTTTTTAACTTAATAGAGAAAGTAAAGTTGTTTACTTTAAGTTGAATGAATGTGTTTGGGTAATTTTACTTAAAGTTAAATGGAGGTTTAATAATTTTGACTTAAAGTGAAATTTGACTTAAAAAAATTTTAAATTCATAATATTTAAACTTTACAAGAATCGTGAAATTAAAAAAAAAAAAAAAAACTCCATAAGTCATAAGTCAAAAGTCAAAAATACCTAAAAGGAACTTATGACTTAGTGGAGTTTTTTTAACTTAAAGCCGGTTTAAAGCAGTGTTTGACAAACGGGTCAAAAACTACTTAAAGCACATGAATGACTTAAGGTTAAGTTGCCAAACAGGCTCTAAGTCAAAAGTAACTTTTTTTAAGCAAACTCAAACGGCCTTGTAGAGTCATAGACACGGTGGCTTTCTTTCGAATAGGGTTAAAAGAATAATCCATTATAATATATTATACAAAAATTTTCAGTTGAGTCACTATTTTCAAAAAAAATAATTAAATATTTGAATTCAAACAAAATTTCATTTATGTTTAAACTGTTAGTTCTGTTAAAAATTCTAACGAAAGAGTGATTTAGAGGGTGTTTGGGATTGCTTAAAATAAGTTACTTTTGACTTAATGGAGGTGTTTTAAACTTAAAGGAGAAAGTAAAGTTGTTTGCTTTAAGTTGAATGAAAGTGTTTGGGTAATTTTGCTTAAAGTTAAATGGAGGTTTAATAATTTTGACTTAAAGTGAAATTTGACTTAAAAAAATTTTAAATTCATAATATTTGAACTTTACAAGAATTGTAAAAAAAAAAAAAAGAAAAAAAAAACACCATAAGTCATAAGTCATAAGTTAAAAGTACCTAAATGGAACTTCTGACTTAAAGCAGTTTTTTAACTTAAAGCGGGCTTAAAGCCCATGTTGCCAAACACTTCAAAATCAACTTAAAGCCGGGAAAAGCAAAAAGCCGGTTTGCCAAACAGGCTCTTAATTTGGACGCTGAAATGACATATTCAAAAATAATGAATTCATCAATCAACTTTGTATTAGTTTCAATCAGGTTATCAGCTAATTATAATTTTAATTCAAAATTTTTAAATTTTTTTTAATGATATTTAACAAAAATATAAATGTTTCGAATTTAAAATTCTATTCAAATGTTTACAATTTAGTGAAATTTAAAATAAAAATTAATCATTTAATATATATAATTTCAATCGATACAAAAATTTGAATATTTATCAAATAGCATATTTTTCAATCGTATTTTTTTCGATATCGACTAATCGTACCAAAAGTGTAATTTTTTTAAATATTTGTTTTTTCCGAATGACAACACGATAAATAAATTTATAATTGTACATACATATGCTTATAAATTGCTAAAATCGATTTTTTTTAGAAAAGACCTAAATCTGTTTTAAGCCTTTTTAATTCTCTAAACGATATTTTTTGGATAAACTTAAAGCACGAAACTTGCAAAAAATGAAAGAATCTTTTCGAAAAGTTCAAAACAAATTCCGACTGAAGATAATTTATTTATTTTTTAACTTTTTAGTTATTATAATTTAACAAAAACATAAAATGTAACATACGCATGCCCATTTAATTCATATGCTTGTAAATGGATAAAAGGGAGAAATTTTACTGACTATTATTGAATATTTTTTGTTTTTGTATTATTGCAATTTAATTAAATGAAAAATAGTAATCTTTTTAAATAGGAAATTAAAATTTTTCAAAAATCTTTTTTTTCTCACTCAGTGACCCATTTGAAACTTTGTAGAGAGTTTAATGATGAATTAGGTTCAGAAATTTAAAAACTAATGATGTGATCGTTGATATGACGTGATCGTTGATATGACGACGACTATGTCAAAGCTGATGTGGCATAATTTAACGGTTCTTTATTAATAATTAATGCATTTTAATGAGCGTGCAAGTTTTCTAAAATTCAGTGATGAAAATGTAAATTATTTATAGTTTTATGATGCATTTGTAAAATTTTTTGAAATGGTGACTCAAATAAAAAAAAATTACATAGTAACTTGTCGAATTAGCCATTTAACTCCCTTCGAATACCAGAATTACGGTGGTTGTGTCGTATACTTGTACTTATATCTTCCAAGTAAATTGTCGCATAATGTATGTTGTTTTTCTTATCTTAACATTTTTAACAATTAAGTATATTAATTTAAGAAAAAATCGATCTGGATCCGATATTTTTCGGAATCAGTCGATTAACCAAACCTGTAATTTGACTCGAATTCAGTGGTGCAATTCTCATCTCTAGTCATTAATTAAACCCGCGAAAAAGTACTGTTCCATTTCCTTTAGTAATGCACTACAGCACAAGAACAAATATGTGTCCATTAGAGTCATTAGACATGTCTGATAAAAAATTGTAAATTGAAGAAACATTTAGTGCAGCCTTTGGGGAAAAACTTGCTCCATTTGTGTTACTTTTATGATTACAGTACTGTGAAAAACATGATATGTAGAGATGAAGAAGATAGAATAAAACTATATATTTACATTACTCAATAAAAGAGTTTGTTACAAGATAATGGAAATGTAAAAGACTACAATGTGAAAATAAAGTTAGTTACAATTGAATGTGAGAGATTGTATTAATAAACATCTAAGTCGGTGATCTCCTTGATAGCTCAGCAAGATGAGGCTCTTATATCTAACATCCTCCCTCAAGTGGAAGGTGGGAATGAAATGACAACCTTCAACTTGTAACTTGAAGAAGCAGTAATTCTGGTTATGTTTGGTAGACTCCAGTTGTGTTTGCATGTTTGCTAGACTCCGGTTAATCAACATAGTACAGGAGCAAGAGGAGGTTTAAGCAAGCAAGGTAACTCCGTAAACTCCAGATTGATCCAGAAGAATGCAAGGGGTAACGACAGCAAGGTAATGTAGTCACCCATTTTTCTGGAAGCTAACATCAACACTTGCAAGTAGCAGGTAATCGAAGGCAACAAAAACCCACATAACAAACTCACTAAAGAGCAATAAACCCACTAAGGGGCTACAAAGCCACAAAGGGCAACCAACTCCAGATTTTGTAATCCTTCAGAGTTTAATCAGAACTTTAGGCAATGATAAGAATCCAATAAGGCAAACAAGCCATTACAGCAAACAATATTACAAGCTGATCAGGACAGCAACTTGTCAAGAGTATGACCAGAATTCAGGAGTAGCAGGACTTGGTCTTCATCAGAAATAGAGTATATAATTCATGAAGCTTTGACAACAACTTTGTAGCACAAGCCAATACAACAAATAGCAAATAGAAACCCACTAATAAACCCATATAGGGGCAAACGCTCAAGGAGCATCAATGGTAGCAAGGTAACAATGATTATGGTGTACCACCCCAGCTATTTACTTGCCAACAGCTACAGACTTGCCGAAATCCAGCTATCTACTTGCCAATAATAGCTATAAACTTGCCGTAAGTGGACACAAAGGTAACAAAACTGAAACTCAGTATTTCTAGCACAGCACAGGGTAATTTTGCTTCCATTTTCTGGATAACAATGGTAGATAAGATGACTTCCATTTACTGGAAAATCAACACAGCATGTGTGATTCTTATGATCACATCATGTGCAGGTAGCAATTTCTGGACAATGAGAAAGCACTGAACAAACTCAAGGCAGCAATGAATTTAGGTAGCATGTGATAAACCACACCATGACAGATAACAACACACTTAGCATCAATGCTAGTAACCGAAGTCTATGAGTTTCAAGGTGCAACTGGAGTCTAAAGGCTATGAGTAGCAAGGAAATTTTCATTTACTGTAAAGTAGCAGCAACAAACGCAATCTCTCGTTGAGTTAACAGTTGAACATCAGTAGACGCAATATGCACTGGAAGTGCAGAGTACATTGAGTAACAACAATAAAGAACAACAACAAGTACAGATGAGGATACAAGATGGGGATAGATGAGGATACACGATGAGGATAGATGAGTGTTGTTGATTATCGAAATTGATCACATAACAACGACGATGAATGCACAATGATCATAGGACAGATGTATATAGAAATGATGACAAACTTTGCAAGATAAAATCAATAAAACTCATTGAGGAGTTTCATCAAACAGATAGAAAGCAAATTGGTAGAGAACAAATCGTAGAGTACAAAACATGAGAATGATGCCATGAATTCTCAACGGTATACACAACAACAATAAGAACGAAAACAGATATGTTTTTGATAATGATCGATCAACAACGATCAGAGACAGAACAATCAGAGACAGATGATAACAGTGATTTTTATGAACGAAACACAAACAGAGATGAACAGAATTGAGCTTACGAAATCGAAGCTTTGATGGCAGAGTGAAGTAGTTACAGCAATCGCAAGTTAACAAGACACAAACACGATGAATACGAACAGTGCATCCTCTATAGCGAGATCGAAAGAACAATTTGATGCCTTGAAGATCAGGCTCGTTGTAGCAACGGAGAAAACAAATCGATGTGTAAGAAATCAACAAAGGCAGTAATCGCCATTAACAAGCACAGATAAAACTTGAACACATCAGCGGAATAACAATCGTAAGCAGCGGAAAATGATGCCTGGAAGATTGGAGGCTCTGATACCATGTTACTTTTATGATTACAGTACTGTAAAAAACATGATATGTAGATATGAAGAAGATAGAATAAAACTATATATTTACATTACTCAATAAAAGAGTTTGTTACAAGATAATGGAAATGTAAAAGACTACATTGTGAAAATAAAGTTAGTTACAATTGAATGTGAGAGATTGTATTAATAGACATCTAAGTCGGTGATCTCCTTGACAGCTCAGCAAGATGAGGCTCTTATATCTAACAATTTGTCGCATTCATTTATTTACACTTTTCTTTTTGGATCGTCCCACCCATTTCTTTACATTTCTAAACTTTTCCAAAATAGTAAAATTTTATAATATAAAAATCAACTACATCCATTATTTTCCTCTACTAACTCATTTTATACATTATATAGTGATAGGTCCCACCACTTTACTCATTTTTCCTCCTTCTCTCCATGCCCACCCAAATGTAAATATTTTCTCTCCATGCCCACTCAAATGTAAATATTTGGATGAAACGGAGGGAGTAATAAATACAGATTTGTGTCTAAATTTATAGTAAATTATCTGAAATCAGTTTTATTCTTAAATAACTATTCAGCATACAAATAGTGAAAATTGACAAATGCACGCTCTTGTTATGATTATATTTACGTTTTTTGTGTGAACTCACCTGATGCTTCAATTAGTATGAGACTGAATATTATATTTTTAACTATATAGTCTAATGCTTGCATTACATTAGCAAATAGCAATTGGTAAATGATGTATTGATTGCTATATATTCTACGTTGTTTGGATTATGTTGCTGAGTGAAGGATTATGTTGCTGAGTGAAGGTATTTACTACTGTCTTTTATAATTCATCTATTTTAAATGAGAAATTGGGGGAAATTAAATTAATTTGTTCGTAAGTTTTCATGTTTGGGTAGACAACAATTAGCAACGTAAGTACAGCTATTTGGTGGACTGTGGTGGTAATTAAGTACGGGTATTGTGGTTAGGTTATGCGAAATTATTCTTTTTAAGTTTTTTCTAATATTTTAAAGTTAGAAAATTAAGCTTTTTTTACACCAATATTAAAATGATTTATGTTATTAGGAAGACATCATAAATGTTTCTATATAATGATAAAATATTCTACCTTAAAAAGGATGGGTAAAACTATGTTGATTTCATTATGTACGAATTAAATTGTTTAAGTTAATTCATTAATAAAGAATAATGTTAAATCTTCTAGCCGTTTCTCTTTTTCACTCCATCCCCTCAAGAACCCTAATATTAATTTTTGAGTAAGGGCTGCCATCAAGCAATCAATTGATGATAAGTCACTTTTTATTGTTTTCGGTCTTATTTCTCTTTTCAATAAAATCGTTTCTTTTTTTTGAGAATTTAGTACCCCTATCGTGGGTTTTTCCTATTTCCATATATAGGGGTGTCAAAATTTGACACAATCCGAAACCCGACACGAACTCGATACGGAAAAGTACGAATTTAGGTCTAGTATTTTGAGTTTCGGGTCGGGTTCGGGTTGGGTAAAAATTTACCCAAAAAAATCGGGTCAGTTTCGGGTTAACCCAAAATATCCGAACCCGACCCAAAAATTTAATTTATATAATATATTATACATAATATTAAAATTTACATTATATAATTGTATATATGTGTGATATATTTATATATTATTTAAATAATTTTAGTTTACATCTCATCTCTTTAAGTTGCTACTGTATTTTTTTAATATATTTTAAATAAAAATCATTTTATAAAATAAAAATAATTATTTTTTATTATTTTCGGGTCAAAACAGATCATTTTCGGATTGAACGGGTACATAATAGGTCGGTTTCGAGTTGAAATTTTCAACCCATTTCGGGTTCGGGCCGGGTTCAGGTTGACCCAAAAACAGGACCGGGTACAGCAAACCCGACCCGAACCCGACCCATTACCCGAAATTGACACCCCTATCCATATATTGGGTTTTCTATTTCCATATATTGGGTTTGTTCTCTATCCTTATAAGAATCAATTCATTTGGTTTGTATGAAATTTCGATCATGATCGATTATTCAAATATGTTTATATAAATCAAATATAAATGTTTCCCACAACTACAACAAAATGTTAGATTGCCAAAATTGTATATTTCAGCAATATGAATGAGGGATATAAAATAATTGAAGATCTAATGAATGATCAACTGTCGTAACTTGGATGAAGTAAATCTTGATTTAATCTATTTTAGTACGTGTTTGATCAATTTTTTATTTTTTAGATGTCGTATGACTTTTAATTAATAAAATAATTATCTATCAATAACAATAATAATAAAAATAGTAATAGTAATAATAATAACAACAACAACAACAATAATAATAATAATAATAATAATAATAATAATAATAATAATAATAATGTTACGGGTACAAAATTAGTACAAAAATTATTACAAAATGACCTGGCAATTAAGAATAATTTTATAAATTAATATCGATATGAATGCATGCGAGTCTATTACATTTAGTTGAGTTATAATCAATCATAATAAATTATGTATCATTTTATAAACTTTTTATATTTTATTTTATTCATTTTATTTTTTGACGAACCTCTGTCATTTTCTAGTGGAGGACAATTAATTATAATGAACTACTCCCTCTATCCCTCTCATTTCTTTACACTTTCCTTTTGGGTCGTCCCACCAATTCTTTACATTACTAAAAATAGTAACTTTTAACAATAAACTACATTATTACATACACTATTTCACTCTATTTTTTCAACAATTTACACTATTAAACTCACTACTTCACTTATTTTAACAATAAAATCACTATTACACTCACTACTTCATTTATTTTAATAATATTACATCCACTATCCTTGATCTCCGTACCCAAACCAAATATAAAAAATTAGCGGGAGTAAGAGATTGAGGGCCCGGGCACTCCCCTGTTTACAATTTGTGTGGCGTTTCATTTCAGAAATTAAAGTAGATGAAGTACAGTTAAAAATTTAGTCATCATCATTTAGCGAAAAAAGAAACTTGATTAGCATCAATCCAGAACAATATTCCCATGTAATGTGTAGTTCACAATTGTGAAGCAAGCAGTGGATGGTAATCACAAATAAATAGCTAGAGACACTAAACTTAACGTGATTCTATCAATTTAATTATTTATTTCTTGAACTTCTTCTTTAGTAAACGATTACCCCAACATATTGTACCGCAAAAATTTTGTACAGTACATGTATAATAAAACTTTTGGTATTATAGGGGATCTCATCAAAATTTCTACAATAAATAATGAATGTAAGCATGTGGACGAGTTCTCCGTTCTAGCTAGCTGCATAGAATCTCCCATTAACAAACAAAACAATATTAATAAAATAAATCAACAACAAAGTCCGACATAATTAAATTTTAATCCAACACACCCATACACCGATATCGAATCAATCAAGCATTCTCTGCTTTTGTTTACAAACATGTATGTATGTTTCTTCCGAAACTATCTTTTGTCTTCTTCCTAATTTTAAATTAGTGGTGGTTACCGCCGGTTGGTCCATATATTCCTCCATGGATATTTTGTGACTAGGTCCAATTCTAAATTTCAATTAAAAATCATGATTTTTTCCCTAATTTAAATTCAACATAACTTCAAAGTATTCTATTTTTTTTTAAAAAAAAAACTTCAAAGTATTTCTTACATATAACTTATGAAATTAAACAAGTTACAAGTTCGATTTTCGTTTTTATATTTATTATTTGTGTTACGCATACGGTTCATTTGAACTTTTTTTTAAGGAGAAAGTACTAATCAATAGCCATTTTTGATAACTTTAAAGCTCCAAATCTAACGTTATGTTTGTTTGAAATCGAGAGTCTACTACTGCTCCGTGTTTTAATTACATTTAATAAGTTTGTTTATTGTATCACCAACCGCTTTGCAGCAAATTATATGATTCCTGCAAATCAACAACACACAAGAAAGGGTCTTATATTGGCTTCATATATGTTTTGTACGTATATGAAATTAATTTAAAATAAAAATTGATAGTGCACACATGTCTGTCATTTTCAGCAACAACGTATTCGGTGGGCGGGGAAAAAGAGTATAGAAAACATGTCAGAAAAATTAAAATTCAGAGACAACCAACTTTTTGTATAGAAATTTCGAGTAGGTTCATGAATCTCATCCAAATTAACTCTCTTACATTAATTTATAGTTTAATTTGTTTGCTTACATATCTAATTAATTGATTTGCTTAATTAAACAGTTGTAAACTAGAAAAGTAGAAAAGTGAAGTAGCTTGAAGCTGGCATTGGGTCCTAGGACCGAAATAAGATTTTGACAAACTGGTTTTTGTTTTAGCCTTAACTCTTCTCTAAATTTGTTTTTACTTTTAATTAACTATATTTATTCTCCATAATCTGTTCATGGTAATCAGTTCTTTAACTTTTTGCAAGTATCCAATATTTTGGCTATCATACAGCACAAACAGTGTTACTTCCAGCCGAACTTGAGTTGGTTGATTTATCCATCCACTTATGATTACGACTAATCCTTTGTCTAACATAACTGTAATGTTTATGGAAAATGCTAGATTATTTCAAATTTTTTTCCAAATTACATGTATCATTTTTTGATTGGCTATAATTTTAATGGACCCGCCAAGATCACAAATTAAAATCGTTCATACCGTCAATTCATATATATCACATCATTTAGAATTTTTTTTTTAGTAGTACAAATTAGGAATACCTAACACTATTCATTTTTTATTGATCCTTTTTAACCATGGACGAACGCATACACAAACTCATGTTCTCTGTTGGTTTGTTTGACAATAATTTTGTTTCAAAATTAAACACTTAGGCTATGTTCACTTGGATTGAATGGAATGAGGGGAGAATGGAATGAAATTTATACTATTATTTAGGGGAGATTGGGGAAAGTGTTTATAAATTTCATTCCTTGCTTCATTCCCCTCCAAATGATTTGAACTAGAATTCTAACCCACATGTTTTGGAAGGAATGCTCCATTCCCAATCTTCATCATTTTCCTTGCAATCTTCATCATAAAAAACTTCTTCTCCCTCATATTTGTTCATTATTTCCCCCAACATCCCCTTTCTTCATAAATTTTGTTTACAATTTTCATTCCATTCCTACCTCATTCCATTCTTTCCAAGTGAACACACCCTTAGGGTCCGTTTGGATTGGGGGTTGAGAAGGGTTGGGTTGGGTCGGGTTCAAATTTAAAAAATCATTTTTGAGAAAATTTTAAAAGTAAAGTATTGGATTTTGAATTTAATATGTAATACTATTTTAATTCTTTCATAAACTACCAAAACTTAACACTTTACTTTTAAAATTTTCTAAAAAACGGATTTTTAAATTTGAACCCGACCCAACCCGACCCTCCTCAACCCCTTATCCAAACGAACCCTTAGGCTTTAACTCTACACCAGCAGTTGATATAAATCGAAACCGTCCAGTATTATACTAGAATTGGATAATTACTACTCCCTCCGTCCCATTTTGTTTGACACTCTTCTTTTTGCACGCATTTCAATGTGCTTAGACGGGATACCTATGATTAATATTTTTTAAAATTTTTTGTTTTGTATAAAAATATAGAATCTATATTTTTATACAAATCGAAAAAAATCAAAAAATATTATTTATAAGTACCCGTCCAAGCACATTGAATTGCGTGAAAAAGTCAAAGTGTCTTACTTTGTGGGATGGAGGTAGTAATATAAATGTACAATGATGTCACCAGAATTATATACATTAACTTATTCTTTATTTCAATTGACCTCAAAATAAAATTATAATAATTTTTTTTTTACATATACAATATTTTCAAACCTTAACTGATATTATCAAGTTCAAATTAGTCAAAAGCAACTGGATTAGTAGTGGAGTACAATGTAACGACACTGAGGATTATCTTGACAATCATAAAATTATCCAAGCTGTATACAAAATGGTCATGGTACGTTGTATATTTGCAATTTTGCATAGACCAGGGTTATGTATTCTAAATATTATTTCAAATAAAGTTTCGAATAATATAGTACATTACATTATTAATTTTAATTTTGGGATACATATGAATACATGCAATTTTATTATCGAAAAGTTATCTAATATATAAGTGTTAAATCAACACTTGGGAAAAACATTTGAAAACCATTTTGGGTACCTATTATTTTTCTTTTACATAGAATAACAAATGTTTTCAAAATAGGAGAAAAATTAGGATAATTCTGTAATTAAAAACTTAGAAAGGACACTTTAAAACAGTAGTTCAGCTGGTTTTCCCCATATGGACCCACTTCCCAACTTGAAGAGTCATAAACTCACATTGACCATATTACCCCTTCCTCCCCTGTTATATAAACGAACCTTCCTTCACACTTTCTCAACTCATCAAACACCTCTAAAATACTAAAACATCAATCTCTCTCTTCTTTCATCTCTCTCTACAACCACAAAACCTCCAAGAATTCAATGGCAATAACGGGAAAATTAACAAAAATCAAGTCAGTGCTCAAGAAATGGCAGTCATTCGGAAAGCTAGGCCGCTCCAACAGCTCAATAGCAGCAGCAAACACTTCATTTTCCGACGAGGATTCATCTTTTGATCAAATGTCTAGTCGAGATAACTTTCCAGTTTATGTTGGAAAATCTCGTAGACTGTATCTTGTCAACTCTGAAATTCTGGGCCACCCTGTTTTTCGTGAACTTATCGAAAGATCAGGTGATGAAGATGACAACATTGTTGTTTCATGTGAAGTTGTCCTGTTCGAACATTTGTTATGGATGCTTGAAAATGCTGATCCTCAACCGGAATCACTAGATGAACTCATTGAGTTTTATGCTTGTTGAGTTGAAACACATTTAATTAATCTCTCCTCCATTTTCTATTTCTTGGTAAATCAGGAAGAAAAATAAAATTTACTTGGTAGAAGTAAAGTTTTACAAGTACAGGATATGTAGCATGGTAGGGAATTGTAAAGATTGTATAGAGGAGAGAGAAGGTGACATTTGGAGAAATATACTATGACCCATTTTGCATTTGGTTAATGTTATTACTGGGTGTTTTTAATTCTTTTATTTTATAAAAAAATATAAGTTTTAATTTTTACAACTTTGTTAATTTTTACAACTTTGTTAAGTTTACAGTGTCATTAACCAATTTATTTAGTGCATGTATGATTAGGGCGGCACAAAGGTCCAAAATCGGACCGGATCGACCTGGACCGGATCGAAGATCGGATTTTATTAAATTCAGAACCGGACCGATCATAACTGGTCTTTAGGACCGGACCGGAAATGGACCGGTTTGGATCGGTTAGTTAATATTTTATAAAAAAAATAATTTTTATAATTTAATTTTCATTCTTTGTTGATTTATAAATTACTTGGTAAGTTAATTTAAATTTAAAAATAAGTAAATGTCATATTATTTGTAAAGTAACATTAATTTGTAAACGTAATTATAAATTATATATAGTCTGAAATATGAAATTTAATCATTCATATTATAGTGTTTATATATATTATTTCATAAATTTATTATTTACCAATTTGGATCACTAAAATATGTTATGTGTGAATATTTAATCATTAAACTATATAATTTAAAAGATAAAATAGTGTAAATTTAACTATATACATAAAATTCAGTCCGATCCGATCCGAATCGGGTGTTTTTAGGGTTTGGACCGGACCGGACCGAAAACTGGAACGAACCGAAAACCGGATTTTTTTATTTTACGGACCGGGGACCGGAACGGTTATATTCGGTCTGGTCCGGTCTAATTTACCGGTCCAGCCCAAAAAATTGTGCAGCCCTATGTATGATGTGTTTAGGGACTTGTTTTGTTCTAATCAATGCACGTAAGATTTGTAAGAACAGAGGAGACAAGATTTGTTTTTATCAACCTTGAAATTGGTAATGCTAAACAATGGT
Organism: Kitagawia praeruptora; assembly: GCA_037693485.1. Taxonomy (NCBI): domain Eukaryota; kingdom Viridiplantae; phylum Streptophyta; class Magnoliopsida; order Apiales; family Apiaceae; genus Kitagawia; species Kitagawia praeruptora. The sequence continues at coordinate 121,776,577 of CM075346.1, read as the reverse complement.
GCATGTGTTTAGATTATTTGAGATCGTCGATCAACTTATCATGTTATAGGATTCGAATTTGAAATTTATAATAAAAAATTATGAAGCATTAAAATTTGGATTGAATTTAAACTATTAAAATTTGGATTGAATTTAAACTTATATGCATCATTTGATTTATTTATAGTATATTAGTAATACGATCAACACATGCTCGGAATTTGTAGAAAAAGGTCGGACGACCTGCAATTAGGATTACATGACAAAAATGAGCATCAAGTTTCAAAATTTTCTTCGAGTTATAGCTTTTATGCATTATTCTAACTACAACAGTGTGTACCAACATTGTGTACGTTCAAAATTTGCCGGATTTCGCTAGGAGGGTAGAAAATTTGAAACATTAAGCAGTTACCAACTCAGTTTTATTAAACCGTTTTAGTAAAAAAAAAATCGAATTATTAGCGCATGATTAAAATGATCATTAGAGGTATAAATTAACTTCTATCTTCAAGGATAAAAGCCTGTTAGGAATCTCTAACTTTATCTTAAAATAAGTTTTCTCTCAAACACCCAATAATTTTAGCAGAAAATTATTAATGAGTATCGAATGAATAATTGACATGTGTGAATTACTGTACTTAGACGAATAATTATGAAAATGATATCACTGTTCGTGGATTTAGACTAGTGATCATATAAGTAATATTCGTTAATGACTAATGAGAGATTATAAGGGTCCAAATTTCGTAAATGGAATGAGTGAATTGATATCTAATTTTCTGTATTTGATTGTGTTACATCCTTCAGCAGATTTCATAATATAATTTATTAATAATTTATTTCTAAATACAATAATTTACGAGAATATTTAAGAACCGTAACCTGTCTGAAATTTGAGCATACAAAATAGTTTTTTTAAATGCTTTTTAAATTTTTATTCTTTCATTATTATTTATCGTTAGTGTATGTGTAACCCAAAAAACATTTGAAATGTTACGGTTTGACACTTAGACATATTCTTTCAAGATGTTAGTGGTGAAACTTCAGTGGTGACGCCAACGAGGAAGGGGTGGAGGTTAGGATTGAAGATCAGACCGTCCCCCGTACGGATAAGTTCAAGTATTTGGGTTCGATCATCCAGAAGGAAGGTGAGATTGAAGATGATGTCACTCATCGTATCAACGCGGGGTGGCTAAGGTGGAGGGCTGCGTCAGGGGTGATGTGCGATAAGAAAGTCCCGTTAAAGCTGAAAGGGAAGTTCTATAGAGCAGCTATCCGTCCTGCGATGTTATATGGTTCGGAGTGTTGGGCGCCGAAGAAGGCTCTTGAGTGCAAGTTGGAAGCAGCTGAAATGAGGATGTTGCGGTGGTCCTGTGGCCGCACGATGTTAGATAGAATCCCGAATGTGGTTTTCAGGAGCGAGTTGGAGGTGGCACCTTTTGCTGCGAAAGTTAGGGAAGGGAGGTTGAGATGGTTCGGCCACGTTCGTAGGAGGCTTCCGGCAGCCCCGGTGAGGAGGGTCGAGAGTCTTACGGTTGTTGGGGTGAGGAGAAGAGGCAGACCGAGGAGGTCGTGGGAAGAACAGCTCAGGATGGATTTGAAGGCCTTAAACTTGGACGAGAACGCGATAGCTGATAGGAGTTGTTGGAGGCGCCAGATTAGAGTTGTTGATTCTCTTCTAGGGAGTGGTTCTGTGGTTGAGAGCCTCAGAGTTGGGCTCTCTCGTTTAGCATTAGCTTAGAAGCGTGGCTTTCCATATTCATATTGTCTTCTGTTTTCTGTTTTTGCAGGCGCAGGGAGCTTGGCCGGAGGTCTTCCTAGATCAGGAGAAGAGTGCCCCTTGCTCGAGTAGGTAAGCCCCATGAGATCCAGACCATGGGCCCAGGTTCGGTAGACTACTTTACCCACCATTATCATCTTTGTATTTATTCACTTTGCTATTCGGTGCACTAAGACGGGGGTCTTCACGGAAACAGCCTCGCTACTGTAAAGTAGGGGTATGGTCTGCGTACATTTTACCCTCCCCAGACCCTGCTTCATGCGGGATATACTGGGTATGTTTGGTTTGGTTTGGTTTTTTCAAGATGTTAGTGGCTCCATTCATGCAAGTGTTTCAGCAAAAAGTGATCCCAGATTGTTAAGTAACCAACTTATCTAAAATCTTAAAGTGTTAGAGGGAGGTTTTATGTGAATTTTATATTATTTTCTAACACAGATGAAGTGTTTCTGCGAAAGGATGCACTAGCTCCCTATTTGACGATGAAAAAAAATTTCCGACTAGATCGACTAGGGTCGTAGAGTGAAATACCGACCCGGAATTACAAAGAATCACAAACTTACAGCATCTTCGATGTATTATCAAAATTATTGACTAAAATTATATAAAATAATGTTTAGGTTGAAATTTATTGAATTTGTAAGATATCTACACTATATTATTATAAGCAAATTAGAGATATTTTGTAGTTTGTAGTTTGGTTAACCAAACTATTCATAATCGTTAGATTTTCAATTCAAGTAGATTATGACCGTTACATATAATAGTACTAAAAGTTGTTATATATAGAGGTATATGGTTTAATTCCTGCCAACAACATATTAATTTACATTTAATACAAAAAATTATTATATACAATGATTTAAGGTTCAAATTTATCCAATAACATTTTAAAATTAATATTTATAATATCATATTACACTATTAATAAATTATAAAAAAATTAGAAGTAACCGTACTTTGCACGGGTTATAAGCTAGTTTATGCTATAATATTAAAATCGAAACATTGAAAGTCTTAAAAATTTTAGTTTTCAATTTGATTATTCTATTTATTAAAATAAATAATAATATAATATAATTAATAATATAATATAGATATGTTATTTTATTATATCTTGCTAAAAGTTCAACACATATCAATATAAAGAGATTAGCTACAATTTCATCTTTATAAAAATGTTTCACTAAAAAAAATGGAAATTTCAAAAAACTTGTGTTATGTCCACAAATTTTGGTATAAGTCCTAAAAGGATTTAATGGATTTAAATAGCGATTCATAGTCTTTAATGAACCCAAATACTATCTTTGGATCGTCAAACCGCCACCTGGAGTTAGTCCAGTACGATATCAGGATAATGCTCTTACCATACATTTAAAGATTGTGATCTCGAGCCCGGGATTGCATCGTATATATCCCATAAGGGATTGCATTTGACTTATAATCTCTCTACAGTTAGAATCAAGTGTTGACTTGTATGTAAGTTCGGCCTCGAGATTGCATCATTATGTTAAAACAACATCGACATTGGATAATTTTATTGTGTTTATATCGTCATAGGAAGGCTTATGACTAAGCCCCAAGTCGCATGAATGGAAACATCTCCATACTTGGAACCGCATCATATGCCTATATCCATGGGGTTGCATGCAAGACTCTCGTAAATTCTTCATTAGCCTTGCAAATGAGGCCCCTCCACTCTAACATTGTGGTAGCCTCGCATGATGTTTATTAAATCATGGCCCATGACCAGTTAATGAATTATGTACGCCAGCTCACAAATGTTCCAGCGGACTTGGACTGAGATGGATCTCCAAAACCCTAACCCGTCTAGATAACTTGTTTCCAAGAATTACGTATGACTTGATCCCTAGACCTCTCTTGTGATGATTGAGAAACAGTTTGTCCTGAGAGGGTACTAACGTATTTTCTCTTGTATTCTATGAATCAACAAGTAAGATCAACCACATAAATCACCAATCTCCTTTCATGTTTTTCGTATTCTTAGTAAAGTATTCACATTTTGTTCATTAATTCCAATAACTTCCACAATTACTGTTATACCAAATTCTTTTTATAACAATTTATATAATTAATATTTTTAGTATGTATTATAGAATTTTTATTTAAAAATTTTTAGCGTTGAAGATGTTCTTGTAAAAACAAAACTTGAGGGAAAAATCAAATATACAGCTGGTGGGAAATCGAGCTAATTGTCATTATTACGTATTACTAAATTATAACGGAATTGCTTATGTCGGTTTATTGCAAAAAATTCATCGCCACATATCAACATAGTAAATGAGGCGATTATTTCTTCAGGAATAATTATGTTTTCTTGAAATTTTAACGATTCAGTTGTTTAATTTGTTAAAACAATAGTATGACTAAACATTTTTTTAAAACATCATTATTACGAATTATTATATTTTACAATATTTTTGTGTTTGTTTTACTTTTTAGCATTATTCCAAAATTGCGATATAACTTAAAATATAATTATTTTATTGGTACTTAAATTTTCGAACCCATTTCGGTTAGAAGGATGCTTTGAGACAGAGAAATAGTAATATAGTTCCATCACTACAATAAATTGAGAGGATAATGTTCGTCGAAATCACCTGTTCTTTTTCGGCATTTTTTCGTAGACTGACAATACTATGGCATGTGACATCTAGTCACTGTTAAAATGACTGGTATTTTCATATATTTACTTTGGTACAATGCATATGTTCCCTATATATTTACATAGGAAACCTATTTTAGGAATGATTTACTTTACACAAATTAGTGCTAGAATCATGGAGATATTATACAACTGAATCAATAAGATCAATAAGATACTCATGATCTCCACTGATTTCTCCAGACAACTATGCAATAACTCACGCCAACAGTCCCCCTCAAGTTGGTGCATAAATGTCTTCAATGCCCAACTTGTCAAGTGAGTTATGAAACATTTTGCTTGAAACGGCCTTCGTAAGTATATCTGCTAACTGATCTTCTGATTTTACAAACGGAAACTGAACTATTTTGTCTTCAAGTTTCTGCTTGATAAAATGTCTGTCCACTTCAACATGTTTGGTTCGGTCGTGTTGAACTGGATTTCGTGCAATCTCTAATATAGCTGCCTTATTATCACAAAATAAGTACATTGCAAACTTAGATGAGCATCCAATTTCCTCTAATAACCTTTTTAACCAGATCAATTCACAAATTCCCTTCGTCATACCTCTGAACTCAGCCTCTGCACTCGATAAAGCAACCACCTTTTATATTTTACTTCTCCAAGTAACCAGATTTCCTCCTAAGAATGTAAAGTAGCCTGATGTAGATTTTCTATCAGTGATGCTCCCTGTCCAATCCGCATCTGTATAGCCATTGATGTGTAGATGATAGTTTTTCTTGTACATTAGTCCTTTTCCAGGACAAGACTTTAGATACCTTAAAATATGTATCACTGCACTCATATGATCTTCACTTAGACAATGCATAAACTGACTTACCAAGCTCACAACATACGCAATATCTGGCCTCGTGTGCGATAGGTAAATTAGTTTTCCTACAAGACGCTGATATCTTCCTTTGTTTGTTGGAACTTGATCTAAGAATTCTCCCAGGCCATGATTTTGTACTACTGGAGTATCAGCAGGTTTGCAGTCAAGCATTCCCATCTCGCATAATAAATCAAGCACATATTTTCTTTGTGATAGAAATATCCCCTGCTTTGACCTTGCTACTTCGATCCCCAAAAAATACTTCAACTCTCCCAGATTTTTCAGTTTAAATTCAGTTGCTAGGTACCCCTGTAGACTTGAGATTTCTTCATTATTATTTCCTGTGATTATTATATCGTCGACATAGATTATTAGTGTTGTTACCTTTCCTTGTTGGTGCTTCAAGAAAAGAGTATGATCCGAGTTGCTTTGCTTGAAACCTCGTCTCTTCATAGCACAACTAAATCTGTCAAACCATGCCCTAGGTGATTGTTTCAATCCGTATAATGCCTTTATCAGCTTGCACACCAACTTCATCTGAGAAGACGCAACAAATCTGGGTGGAATCTCCATATATACTTCTTCCTCAAGATATCCATGTAAGAAGGCATTTTTGACGTCAAACTGGTGTAATGACTAGTCCATATTCGCAACAAGAGAGATCAATACTCTCATAGTATTTAATTTTTCTACTGGCGAAAAAGTTTCTTGATAGTCTATTCCATGTGTTTGAGTATATCCTTTTACGACAAGTCTCGTTTTGAATCTCTCAACTGAGCCATCCGCCTTGTGTTTAACATAGAAGACCCATTTACATCCCACAATTTTCTTTCCATTTGGTAATAGAACAAGCGTCCAAGTACCATTTTCTTGCAAAGCTTTCATCTCTTCATGTATTGCTTGGGTCCACTTGGAATCTTTCAAAGCTTCGTTCATAGATTTGGGAACATAATCTGCAGATAGTTTGTGAACAAATGCTTTAAGAGATTCCGACAATCTATGTGTCGAGACTTGATTAACAATTGGATATTTTGACTTATTTGCTCCATAATCAGGTGTGTTACGATCCGGAGGTTTCCCACGATTATGTCTGTAAGGTAACCTGTAAACATTGCAATCATCTTTACAATTAATTTCACTAGAGTTTTGAGATTGTACCTCGTAGATATTCTCAGAAGATGAGGGGAGGGATAATCACCTTTTTTTCAGCTATTTCTTCACTCTTATTCTCTTCCTCTTCTTTATCATCATTTTGGCCGATATTTGTTATTGTATCCTGAACCATTATATCATTTTCTTGACTGTTGTTTGGCTCCTGAACCAAGATATCTCCTTCTTGGCTGTTGTTTGTGCCAACATTTGGCATTGATATCCCTTCATATCCTGGCCAGCTTTACCAAAAATGCTCTTCATTTATGAACTCTCCCTGAAGAGCTGAGCTGGAAGATTGAGGTGTGTAGAAATTTTCAGATTCAAGAAATGTGACATCCATGGTTGTATATAGGCGTCTTGTTGTAGGATCATAACACCTATAACCCTTCTTGTGTGCTGCATACCTAAGAAATAGGCAACGAACAGCACACGGATCAAGCTTCGTTCTCTAATTTTTATGGAGATGAACATAGGTAATGCACCCAAATTTTTGTGGCGGAAGCATTAGAACCGACGGTAATGGCTTATGTTGAGCAAGAACTTGTAGAGGGGTTTTGAAGTCCAAGCTTTTTGATGGTAATCTGTTTAGCAAATAAACTACAGTAACTACAACATCTGTCCAGTACTGTTGAGGAACATATGCAGCAGTTAAGAGAGCTCGAGTTGTTTCCAAAATGTGTCTATTTTTCTGTTCTACTACGCCATTTTGCTGTGGTGTTTGAGAACAAGTAGTTTCATGACACAAACCTTGTGCTCGAAAATACTCCTGAAGTTTTATATTATCATACTCTCCACCATTATCTGATCGTAGAATCTGAATTTCAGTAGAGACTTGTGTTCTGACCATATTATGGAAAGATTGAAAGATTTCAAACACCCCATGTTTATTTTTCATCAAATAAAGCCATGTCGTTCGTGTGCAATCATCTACAAATGTCACAGACCATCTAATACCAGAAGAAACTGAAATCGGGGCCGGACCCCAAACATCTGAATGAACTAGTGCAAAAGGAATTTCACATTTATTCGAACTTATTGGGTAAGATACACGATGACTCTTACTCTGAATACAAACTTCACAATTAAAACTTGACTCATTCACATTCGAAAATGAGTCTGGATATAAACATCTTAAATAACGGAAAGAAGGATGCCCCAAACGATTGTGCAACAACCAAATCTGCCTCTCCTTAATTCCAGAGTGGTGCATATTATTTGCCCTTCCATAACTGAAGTCATCCATACAATATAACCCTCCCCTTTTAGTACCACGACCAATAATCTCCTTGGTGATACAATATAACCCTCCCCTTTTAGTACCACGACCAATAATCTCCTTGGTGAGAATATCCTGAAACAAACAGAAGTTAGGATACATTAGCACACAACAATTTAGTTCTTCAGTTGCTTGGCCTATTGATAACCGTTTACTAGAGAGAGATGAAACTAATAAGGTGTTTGGTAACAAAAAAGAAGGAGACAAAGCAACAGTTCCAGCCCCCATGGCCGGATATGTTACTCCACTGGCATTGACAGTACATGTTCGTTTTGGTCTAGTAGTCTTGGTAAAATCACAAGAATCAAACGTCATGTGGTCTGTTGCCCCTGAATCGATGATCCAATCATTATGATTTCATTTGTTATTATAAAAAAAAGCATAACCATTGTTACCTGAATTCTTGTGAGCAATTTGTTCATCATCTGAAGTGGTAGGAGGCTCTCATTGTGGCATAAGAGATAACTCTTGGGGCTGTGTGCTAACAAGGGCTACACGTCCATGATTTTCTCCTCCACCTATATCTTTTTTCTTCTTTGCCTTTAATTCATTCCACCAATCTGGATAACCATTTAGTTTGAAACATGTCTCTTTCGTATGTTTCATATTTCCGCAATGTGAACAACCTCCTCCAACTCCCAGCATCTTTGACTTATGTATCATGTCAGGCTTTCCATTATGTGGTATATGTAGTGAAAGTTGCTGATGTGATCTCTGTCCTCCCTTAGAAACCATTGCCCCTCCGTGTGTGTATTCTACATTTGTCATCATCACAGATTGTCTTAAGTCTTCTCTACGAACTTGCGCATATGCCTGCTCTACTGTTGGAAATGGCTTGATTTGAAGTACATCTCCCCTGATCTTATCAAGTTGATCATCAAGACCATCTAAGAATGTGTAGACTCTATCTTCTTGTATAACAGAGTTATACTTTTTTATATCAGCATCACATATCATAGGGTTTGGTCGACGAAAATCAATCTCTCTCCATAAACCTTGAAGATTATTGTAGTATGTTTCGATAGATCCCCCTTCTTGTTTGAGTCTTGACACTTTTCTTTTGAGATCGTACACCTGTGAGGTGTCAGTGCCATCAAAATACGTGGTGGCAATATTATCCCAAACTGCCTTAGCCGTTGGAAATCTTATAAAATTTCCGATCAATTTTGGATCCATCGAATTAATCAGCCAGCCCTTCACCACTGCATTTTCTGTTCTCCATTTTCTGAAATCAGGATCTTTCTCTTGGGGCTGGGGAAGGTCCCCATTTATGTATCCCAATTTGTCTTTTCCTGAGATATACATCTCGACAACCTGAGACCATAGTGCATAATTGGAGCCATCCAACTTGATTCCAATCTGTGCAGCAGGCTCATGGTTTGGGGTCTGGTTGTATGCTTGGTTCTGGTTCAACAAGTGTGTCATTTTAGATGACAGTTCTGTAAGAATTGACTTGTCACCTTGTTGTTCTCCCATCGAGGAAGGTACAACGGTGGAAGATGAATCTTCCATTGTTTCAAATTATTTTGGTCCTAGAATCTTTGCTATGATACCATGTCAAAATGACTGGTATTTTTCATATATTTACTTTGGTACAATGCATATGTTCCCTATATATTTACATAGGAAACCTATTTTAGGAATGATTTACTTTACACAAATTAGTGCTAGAATCATGGAGATATTATTCAACTGAATCAATAAGATCAATAAGATACTCATGATCTCCACTGATTACTCCAGACAACTATGCAGTAACTCACGCCAACAGTCACAACTCACAAATCAAAAATCACTGTGTAGTTCCAGAATCCAACTATTATTTACATGGTTTGCATTGTTGCTGCTTTGGGATCGAAATATTTGTTTTAACAATCTGTTAGACAAAGATTGATATATATTATATGTTTTAATAATTTTTTGGAAAATGCTAGTTACTCCGAAATGGTTCCCAAATTTTTACTTGATGTGGCAATTATATACTAATTGAAAATTTTTCGATAATAATATGGAACCCCACATGTATTTATATGCATTCACAAATTAAAATGAATTATGGGTTATGCATAACCCAGGTCATTTGAATATATTTGCTCGAATTTTTTTTTCTACAACCATAATGCCGTGTCTCATCTATTTAAAGCTCACATTATAAACAGGGTACATTTAATAAAGCAAGTTAGAAGATCGAGATATAATTTTATAAAATTGTATCTTTGCTTAGAAGTTAGAAGATACTGTGCCCGTTTGGCAATTCTGAAGAAGAACTTATACGTTATTTATTTTGAAAAAAAATTCAAAATAAGTATTTATTTCAAAAAAAATACAAATTTCCTAATTTTTTTTCCAAAATAAGTAACTTATTTATGAAAAATAAAATTTTCCAAACGGATCCACTATCCATATCAAAATTTATGTGCCCGTAGAATAAGTAGACTTTAACAAGTCCTGGTTCACGGATTGCTTCGGTACAAATTATTGCTTTTTTCGAATCAAATCAACATAAACAATTTTTTAAAAATTAAAACTAAACCAGACCAATTAGATGTCAGATGTCAGCACAGGCTATTATAAGAAAATCAAAATTAAATTATTTTTGATTGTTTTGATTTATATATAGATTGTACAAGGCCCATGATATAGGGGGTGTTTGGGGGAACTTTTTTATAGAATAAATCAATTTATTTTAAGACAAAGTTAGAGATTCATAACATCTATTATATATCTAACTAGCATTTTGCCCGTACTTCGTACACGGCATTTTATTTAATTTAAAATGATGATAGGAAAATTTTTACAAATTTTATTGTTTTTTTAAAAGATATTCTATGCATTTATATAAATAATAATTCTTAAAAAAATATTCTATACAGTTATATAAGTATTTAATAAAATAGTGATATGCTAAAATTTAAATGAAAGAGTAACATACAAATCATAGGAAATTGCTCTTGTTATTACATAACTTTATCCTTGTTAGGCTCAAATATTTGAAATGATCTAATGACAATACACTACATATTACGGAAGATATTCCAATGTTCAATACAATACACATATATAAATCGATACATCATACACCACACTGTAAAATTCGCCAACTCCCCAATTACTTTCTTGGTAATGAGCTCACACTGAGTTCCTTTTCCAGAGGCATGAGCACCAGATATCATAATCTTCATTTTATCAACCTTTTTCACTGAACAATTAACCTTTAGTCCCTACATAAAAAAAACCCAAATCAAGAAAATATGAATATTAAATTGTGACAAATATCAGTAACCACCAAATTGTGGGTAAAGTTCCTTGGAGACAAATATTAAATTAAATTAAAGACCCCGAGACCTGCAAACCACGGCTTCCGGTAGCTCAGGCTTCTCCTTAAACAAATGAAACACAAAGTAACCACTTAATGAAACACAAAGTAAACACTAATAGATATTTACGAATTTATAAATCATAGCACGGATATGTAATCTAGAATTTAGGAAGCTCAAATAAATTATTAAAATAGGAGAAGCATGCACCACCAAAACTCAGGAAAACTCATCACATTCGCTAGCCAAATCTATCAAAATTTTGATGCCACTTTGAAGATGCAACCACATCACATACGCCAAACAGACTTGCAACCATTCCCATATCCTTAAAGACCATCATAATCATTCAAAACAAATATAATCTCCATAAACATTATACTGAGAACTATGGAAACAACTTCCTTTTGTGGCATTCTCATCCTTCTAGTTTAATCTCCAATGTGGCAAGGTTTTTTCAGGTAGGATGAGACCAAATAGAAACTTGGGGAAAATGCTGCAACACTCTTTCAGCGGCTTGCAACAACCATTCCGGCCATAAAGGCGCTTATGGTTGATTAAAAATACTATACTCATATTTACTTTTGTAAATTTCCAAACAACCCGGAAATATAATAAAAAATGTGAAAAATGGCCCTGAGGATGACCTCAGGGACCTTACCTGAGGTTAGACTGATTTCAGTATAAATATTGGATGGCAATTTTGTAATAATAAAAGTCACCCTCCTGAAATTACAAAAATAACCTCCACTTATAACCTATTTTGTCTTAACCTCAGGGTTCTTATCTGAGGGTGACCTCAGGGCCAGTGAACTCATAAAAAATTTAAGAGAATATCATATAAAAGTGATAGATAAACCAACTTAATCCGAAATTTCAACTTAAAAGTTCATCATAGGTTTGATGGCAGCAATCAGTTTAGAAAAATGTAAATTTAAACCAAGATGTCCAAATAAGAATTACTGGTAAAAACAGAGCACTAATCATTAATTTTACTGCAATGATAAATTAGAAAAGTCCTGCAACTCTTGCTCAATGATTCAGATGCTGCAGCTGATGCCACAAAGGTCATCTACTTCTCCTGCACAAGATAGAATTAAACAATTAGCATAGATAACATGTTCATAAGAACATCCTCAAACTACAAAATCGTAGATTAAACTACATATCCAAAAAGAAATTGCAACTAACCACTTTTTATTTTCTTATTGGACGATATAGTAGACCCAGGAGTATGTCCAGTTTCATCTCAATCACAGTAGTGTGCGAGATAATACAAAAATAGTATAGTGTAAATGTAAAAGAGCAACTAAATTAGGAGAATACCAATAGCTTAATTAATCAAGATATATAGTGTTTAAAGAGCCTCCCTGGGCATTTTTTTTGTATCACAAACGAAAAGACTCAGTTTGGCAGGCATAACCAATTTATAATTTCTGCCTTTTATCTCTAATAATTTAAATAAATATATTGTGAAGTAAAAAATGCATTTTTTTAAAGTCAATATAGGTAATACTTTCACAGGAGCATTTCAATTTCAGTGACACAAAGAGATCCATAAGACTATGAAAAATATTAGTTATAATTTTACTTTTATTATATTTGTAATCCTTTAGATTTTATATTATAAACCATAATTGTCCAAATACTATATTTGACTGACAACATATATACTCCGTAATTTCCATCCTAACCACCTTTTTAATTATATTTCTGAAATTATTATGTTTAATTTAATTTACACACATAATTTCAATACTATGTACGTTTAGTATAAGATACTTGTACACATTTTTCAATTGAAAAATAAATGCTTTTAAAATATAAAACTATTATTTTATTCAAATTTTATTTATTTATATAATTTATGAATTTTACTTATTTTAAAAGTAAATTAATATATTAAAAAATCATATACAAAATATGCCAAAATATTAAAAGTAGACTTCTAAGTTATAAAAATTTCCTAAATCATTATTTCATTTTATAATATTTCACTTTTATAAAATGAGAGATAATATTAATTTATTAAATAAAATTTCCACATCCTATAGTACATGATTAAATAAATAGCAATCAATTACAACATGAAGAAAAAACAATTAAAATTTTTGTAAAATTTTAATAAATGTAAAGTCACAGAGTTTTTTACCCATCAAAACTTTATATTTCTCAATATTAATTATTACAATTCTTTTATCAATCTTTAATTTATTATTTACATAAGCATGACACATAATCTATGTATTAATTAGAATAAAGATAAAATACATAGAGTACATGAAATACATGCCAATAAACCTCAAAAATAAACATACATTGCTCTAAACAAATTACAATAACTGATTAATAGGCGTTCCTTTTTTTTTTTGAATTGCAAGTTTCAGTACAAACTTGAAGATATAGTGACATGAACCGTTATCAAAGCCACCCTCAACATAACCTTATTCACCATTATAAATTACAACAACATTGCCTACTTAAACGTTTTACTTTCCATTAGTGCTAGAACTATACTTCTACAACATGTTTAGGTTGCTAAACTTCATTACATGGTGAACAAATTTCCCAGAAAAATAGCACCTGTAACTTTTGTTAGGTGAGACATGTGACTTTCCAACATTAGCAGCACATACTATCTCCGCAACTCCTTTTTGCTGCATTGCAGTAGTGTAATTATCACCATTTTTTATAATTTCCACAGCACTAAGGCTGTTAAATCTTCAAATCTTGTTGTTGCAGAGAATTATTAACAGCTTCTGAAATTTCTATAGCACTGGGACTGTTAGCCTTCATAACCCACAAAGAGTTGTTTGTAGGTATAGCATCAGCTTTAGGCTGGTTTGTAGATGCAGGCTCGTTTGAAGAATAAAGTTGCTGCAACCTGTAATCAGTCTCAGGTCGACGACAAACCTTTCTCAGCGGCACAATTTCCTCTGATTTCCCGTTGAATTAAATTTTCCTAAAATGCTTCTACCAGACCTCTTCACGTTTGAAGCTACATTTTTTAAATTTCTAATATGACCTAAAAATATGAACTACCAGCATGAAAAAATACTTGGCATCAGATTAGTCTTATAAAGAAAGTAGTGATTGTACAATAACTTAAACAAATTACCAACTCATCCAGATTAGCAGACCTTTCGGACTGATCTTTTAGGACACATGATAACGCCACTGTAGATGGCTCTTTGTCCAGAATGGTCAAGTAACTGGTGCTTCTAGAGAGACCATCTGAATACAGATGCTTTCAATTTTCAAGAAGTGTATTCTGTTTTCTCAAACTTCTTTGAATTCACCAGCATCGCGTAAACTGAAATGCCAATAAAATCTGTATCTACAAAGCACAGCTCAGTCATATGGTAAAAATCTCATAGCATATTTAAAATGTATAATCTTTAAAACTCTCACAACATACTGTATTTGCTTCTACTCGCATTTGGAACGTGACCATACTGAGATTAGAGATTAGCTATTATAAAAACTTTGTGTTTTAGTATTATGACTTGAAATTTCAAATTAACAGCTTATATTTACACTTGGTTTTATATGATTATTTTCAAGAAAAGAGTGAATAACAGTTTAATGCCTTACAAATCCATGGAATTCTCTTTCAGAAATAGGCAAATCCATGTTCCCAGCATCTATCAAGCAATGACTGCACATGTAGAATTTGAAAGATGTGCGCACTAATCATTGTGTACTTCCACATCCAATCTTGTCATCTCTTCTGTTGTTACCTCAGCTAAAGATGTCAGAACACGAATCTGAGAGACATGGGGGATCAGAGTTGTTCGAATTATGAAATGGATTATGTGTTAGCTGTAGACGATCATAAGAAGATATAAACAGACAAAGATAGTATATAAAAAGCCAATTATCCTACAGGTCACACTCCATTGGTAATGAGGCATAAGAACATTAGGCTCAAGATTAGTATATTTCACTCATGTAGATCTAATTTTGAAAGATAGTTAAACTAAATTCAAAGACTGGGCTCAGGAAATGACTGCCAATGTAGCTGCAAACACTGTCTTAAGATCAAGAACTGCCGCATAATTGGATTCCTTCACAGCTTTAGTATTTTCAATTATTTTATTCTTGAAAGATTAAATAGATTAATCTATCCTTGTGAATAAACTAATAAATACTCAAATCATTTAAATAGCAATGTCCTTTAACAACGTATATATAACTATTTAAAATTTAGAAAAATGAAGCCGGTAAAGTGTGAGAGGGTAAGAGCAACATTAATTGAATGAAAGATTAGAAACATTTATATTCTCATACAAAGACTCGAGATGCCTACGGAGTCATCTAAAGATAATTCTCAATTTTAGCACTTTACCCTCAATATTCAGCGGTCCTAAAATTTGAATGAAATGTCTCTAGAATCATCCCTTCAATCTGAACCTCAATTTTAGCAATGCCAAAATCTACATTTGTGATTGACCTGTAAGAAAAATTATCAGTGTTAGTGTCAGGCAATTTTAAAATCATTTAAAGCTCTTTCTAAACCACAATAATTGTGCAAATATATGCTTGGAAGGTATCAACATTGATTTTCAGAATGTGGAGATAAAAACATTACTAAGTTAATTTTATAAAATATAGGGAGCCACTTTAGATTCTGACAAAGGAAGTAAATCAGAGAAAAAGTGTTTCCGGAGTATTTTACAATTTCTAAATCACGAAATATAGGCCCCGGCGAACCCATCCTGTGCATATATAATCAGAAAGACGCTCATTTGTACTACGATTAGAATAATGTGATAACAACGCAAGTGAAACCTATCCCGTGTATATATTATCATAAATACGTTCGTTTGGAGCACGATTTGAATATGTGATAACCACACAATGAGTAACAGAATATAAACAGACGAACAGGAAAAACCTAATCGCAATAAGTACAAAATGATATTAAGAATATGCAATTGCCATATTCTGTTATAAAGAACACTCTCTTGCTATATTTCTGTCTATATAGATTTTCATAATATGTTTTGATCATGTGACGTTACCAAGTCTTTTAACCTATGCTGGAACACTTCCCGTTTTAATTTCTTTGTTTTTTCTGCATATAATGGAGAAAGTGAAACCAGGCCAACAGATCTCTCTTGCTATATTTGTCTATATACATGTTTATAATGTGTTCTGATCAGTGACTCGCTAAATTTGAGAAATAGAAAACTTCTTCTAACACAACATGATGCACTAATAGTTTAGAAGTTAAGTGTAGTTCATAAAACACGATGATTGTAAAAGTCCACTTCAAACATACTCATGTGCAACATGTTCTAAATACCACTTGAGTTCGTGATTTTAAAAATCAAACTCAACATACACCGATTCAGGCAACAAAAATGAAGGTAGAACTTTAAAGCAATACCAACAGAATAATGCCCCCATTGTATTTTAAAATCTGATATTAAGCCCCTAATTTTGTTTGATTATGAGCTCAGCTTTTTGCCTTCTATAAAGTAAACTGTTATCAAACTTATACAGGGCATAAGATTGTAGCAGTACACACGCCGCAATATCTACAATAATTTCAATCCCTCTGATTACATCCAAATCTTACAATAAACACAACCAAAAGAGAAAGCAAGATCTAAAAAGCCTGAAAATCGTGCAATTTCAAAACCCGAGAGTAAGAAACATTCATAGATATGGATAAACATATCAACATGTGCATAGTTATCAAACCATAAGAGAAACCAAAAAACAGAAAAAACCTAAAACAATATCAACAATCATGTGTCTGTAGTAGAGCAGTGAATTCAAAATTAACTTATAGCCTCAGATAATCTAGCAATAAATAGATAAATAAATATACATATAGGATTTTTACATAAAGAAAGCAAAGTAAGTGTTTGTTTACCTGTAGGATGTAGTTGGAGAGCTCTGAAATCTTGAATGCCTACTGAGTGTTTATTTGCACAGCCCCTGCGGGGCCAGATAGGGTGAGAGAGATACGGTCGAATAACACTACGTGATACCATTTGAGTTAATCATCTGTAAGCCGTTCATTACTGACCATTATTATGTTTTGTTGTCCAAACTGCTCAAAGTAGCATCCTTGTTACATATAGCCATATGGAATTCTGTCAGGGGTCTTACTTTTAACTCTCTATGTTGTTCTTAGTACTCCTATCTAAGATTTTCTTCTTCCTCGCAAACAACAAATCACAAATTATAAATATCACAAAACCCTGAACCACAATACATGACATATACACACAATTACAACTTACATATACACACAATTACAACTTACATATACACACAAACAATAAAACATATGCATATAGAAAGGAGAAAGGAGAGAGAGAGAGAGAGATCGATCTAACTGTAGAGGGTATCCTTCGGCAATCTTCCGATGAAGATTTTTCTGCAACAAAGAGAGATACAAACTATTAGATACATATAACGACAAAATATAAGTGCGAGAAGAGGAGCGGAATCGAACCCGGGACTGGCACCGTCGCCTGATCGGGGATTATCGTTCTTCGATTTGGAATCCATTGTTAATTTACTTAGATATAGAGATAGGTTTATGTATGTATAAATTTCTAGGATTTGTTTTAATAAAAGTTGTGGTGAGAGGGAGAGAGATCCGTCGAGGGAAGATGTATGTATGTATCGAGTGCGTCTGAGATATCAGAAGAAAAATACCTAAACACCACTATATCGATTAAAACATGATACCTGATCAAAAAGTAAAATGACTAAAAAGTCTATCTAAAAAAATTGGATAATATTGGTTTCAAAGGGTAATTGATGTAATTTAAAAGTAAAATGACTAAAAAGCCTATATAAAAAAATTGGATAATATTGATTTCAAGGGATAATTGATGTAATTTGATTAAATTCTTCACTAAGCATCATTAAGAATATATTGATTATAATTTAATTATGTTATTTTACTAAATAAAATTGCTCATAGTTTTTAGAAAATGAGAAATTAATGTTGCCCCTGAAATTTCTAGAAAAAAGGGAATTTAATTAGAAAAAATATAAAAGATGATACTTTTTAGTAAAGGTAATCAGTTAATTATTAGTACTGTAATATTATTATTTTATTTTTATTAAATAGAATCGCCCATGATATAATAGGAAAAAAAGAGATTTTCGTAAGAGAAAGGAAAAAAAAAGATAACGTGTTTGAAAAAGGTAACCGTCCATGATACAATTGGAAAAAGAGAGATTTTAGTTAGAGAAAAGAGAAAAGATAACGTATTTTGGCTCAAAAAGGTAATTGATTAGTTAATACTAATTATAATATAATTACGTTATTTTATTATACAAAATTGATCGTAGTTTTTAAAAAAAGGAGAAATTTTAGTTAGATAAAATGTAAAAGATGTTGTATTTTACTTAAAAAGTAAATTATTTAGTTATTGAAAAATAGAAAAGGTAATATGTTTAACCTGAAAAAGGAAATTGATTAATAAAGGAGAAATTTTAGTTAGATAAAATATAAAAAATATTGTATTTTACTTGAAAAAGGAAATTATTTAGTTTTTGAAAAATTGAAAAGATAATATGTTTAACCTGAAAGAGGAAATTAATCATGTAATATATTTAATCATTAGATCTAACAATTCTAATTTTTAAATAAAAATCAAACAGATATTATTCGTTGTATACGAATTTTTATTGTATTTTGTTAGTGGTTAGAAGATATGATGTCATATTTTTGTGTATGTATTAATTATTGCAGTATTATGTTTTAAATTAAAAGTCAACGTGTTTTAATTAGAGAGAAAAAAAATTATTGATTGGAAGATATGATATTTTAGGTATTTATAAAAGGTAATATCATCAATTATAAGTAAACATCTTTTAATTGAAAAAGGCAATCAACTAATTATCATTAATTATATTATTAATAAAAAATGAAGGATAATAGTAGAGGTTTAGATTTGGGTTGATCCAATTGGATCGCTCCAAATGCTGATTAGAGAGAAAAAAAATTATTGATCGGAAGATATGATATTTTAGGTATTTATAAAAGATAATATCATATAAATTATAAATAAACATCTTTTAATTGAAAAAGACAATCGGCTAATTATCATTAATTATATTTTTTTTGATCAACAATATTCATTCCGTCTACCTTTTCTTTTACTACGGAGTAAAAGTAGAAAAAGGAAAACTTTAACAGGCATCATATATCTTCAGTCCTATACAATAGCTTTGCAATTTACAGTCATGGACCAGGTTCCGCAAGTGTCTGTAACTCTGTATGATAGTTCTGTGCCTGGGATTTGAAAGATGTTCAAGCAGATTGTTAATAGGGCCTACATGAGTCGCTGAAACAATAAACCCGAGCATAGCTACCAAGCCTACCATAGCGAGCGAGCCGTCCATTTTTAATCTCTTTCATAAAAAAAATGAAGGATAATAGTAGAGGTTTAGATTTAGGTCAATTGGGTCGATCCAAATGTTGTATAATGATAAAAAATAGTATAAATTTAGATTTGGGTTGATTCAATCTAAATTGGGTTGTTTCAAATGTTGTGTAATGACAAAAAAGGATATCAAAGCAATAAAGAAGATTAAAAAAATAAAGGATAAAATCAGTAATTTTCCTGTGTAATTACAAAAAAGGGCATCAAAGAAATAAAGAAGATTAAAAAAATTAAGGATAAAAGCAGTAATTTTCAAAATGCAATACTAGCAGACATTAAGAATATATTGATACAACAACAAGGGGGTTTAGTGAGCAATTTAATTTATGTACTATTTTACCCTTAACCATACTATATGTTTTTAGGGTTATTTTGGTATTTTAACTTTAACATATTTAGTACGCATTAATGTCTAATATTCTTTAATGTATAATTATTATTTATACATACATACATACATACACATACATACCTACATACATACGTACATACATGCATAATAAATACATACATACATACATTTATGTTGTATAATCTATTAATTTTTCATTAATTTTAATCTATTAATTATTTTATAATTAATACGCATATTTATACATACATATATACATATATGTGTACATATATACATTTATGTGGATATATAATAATATAGAGAAAAAGGACCCTAAGATATATCTTAGGAAACTTTTCCTGAGATACATACAAAATAACTTTAAATTTTATTGGGCCCGCAGGGCTAATTAAAACATTTTGAATTTATTAAAACGTCCATCCCATTTTTACATATAAAAAATAGGTATCTTAGGGAACTTACCTGAGATATATCTCAGGCTCCCTAATCTCAATAATATATGATAATAAAACTCTTTTTCCATATAACAAATATCGAATTTTAATTAGTATATATACGAATTACACTTAAACTCGCCAGTATTGGATCATTAATATAACAACTGAAAATCCTATAACTCATTTATCGCACCTACAGATACATTATATACTTTAGGAAAAAGTAACAATTTATTGATATTTAGAACATGCCCATGCTTTGCACGGGCTGAAGAGCTAGTTCCAACTTATTTTTGCAACTTATTGAATCTAAAACATACACTAAATACTTATATAAAAAAAATTATCAAAATATAAATTTTTTACCTGAAAATAAATCCATAGATCCTTACAAAAAGTTTTGTCAAACCGGCACATAATCTGGTACCGATGTCAAGCAGTCGGCTAATCACAATCTGTCTTCTTTGACATTGAAGTTTTCGTATCCGTCCCAACTAAATGTTTACATTTGGTTTGGGCACGGAGACCAAGGAAAAATATAAAGAAGGAGGAGAGAAGTAGGAAAAATGAGTAAAGTGATGGGACCCATCACTATATAATGTATAAAATGAGTTAGTGGAGAAAATTAATGGATGTAGTTGATTTTTATATTATAAAACTTTACTATTTTAGGAAAGTTTAGAAATGTAAAGAATTGGATGGGACATCTCAAAAAGGAAAGTGTAAATAAATGGATGGGACAGAGTGAGTACTAGTAATTAACAAACATAAGGTAGCTAAATTCTTTTTGTTTTTTTCCCATTAGTTTATGCTCAAAAGTTCTACAGTAATATTTATAACGCAGAGCATGAGAGCAAGGCAAGCAACTTTGCAGGAGCCATACACATACCTCGTTAATTAATTATTGTCTAAAGAAAGGCTATACAGTCGATTAAAATATTTGCACCAGTAAAGTACATATTCTAGATTAGTTATATACGGAGTACTAAAGAAAGTGTGTGTATTTAATTAATTATAATACCCTCTACTTTACTATGCTGCAAATGATTGGTAGTTAGAGATGCTCTGGGCGCACCAACTTTTTGTGTTCTCTTTTGGTGGTTATAACATAATAAAGCTTTCTAATTCGTTACACATTTGAAGACTTCTCACACTTGTTAATAAAAATCAATGATATAGAAAGTCATAACTAATGCAGATTACTACTTAGTGGAATGCACGTTAATATGTAGCTTCAAATATTTCAATAAAAATGTTTACACTATACTCCCTCTGTCCCAATGGGTATAATCCATTGGGAAACGTGGACGTGACACGCATTTTAATGCTCCTAAAAAGTATAGATCTATAATTTATTTTGAAATTTTTTTCTTCCGAATAAAAATTTAAGATTTCTACTTTTATTCAAAAAAAGAAAATTTTAAAAATAAGTTATGGAACTATACTTTATAGGAGCCTTAAAATGCGTGCCTGGTAATGAAAAAAAACTGGGTAGAAATGAATGGGACAGAGGGAGTACCATATTTTTAAATTTTAAAATCGAAAAACGTTTACTAATTTCCACTACTATATATAGCTCAAATATTAAATAATTTTTTTTTTTTTGGGTCATGAATTCGATTCTTTCTCAACCGATATATGATAACATAAGTAGTTATAATTTGTACAACATATAAGTCTATTTATTCGATTCTTTCTAGATTCATAGTTTTTTTTGAAAAAAAAAACTACATAGGCCATTGTTAGTTGGCTTCATGCTTTTAGTTTCACTACTAGTGTTGCAACCAGTTTCCGTCAGCGTATCCGTTCGGTCGGACCTGCAAATGAAGAAGAATGCGAGGGTGTGGCCCCCCGATTCACCTCCGGTGTAAGAATAAGTTAACTGGTTTTTTGTAGAGTAAGTTGAAAACGTAGAGTGTTTGTACTCTGTAAAAATTGTGTGTAAGTGATTGAATGAACCTGACTTTAACACATTCTCCAGGCGGTTACCCGAAGAGTGGGCGTCGTGTGCCGACGTGTCCCACGTTCGCAGGAGGATGAACGGTATGACCGTTGTTGATATCATGGCCGGATGAATATGGGCTTCCAATCGGGCTCGAGGTGCTGGATTATTGGTTCGGCCCATTAAGAAGACGGGCCTCTAACATGTCCCTGGGCTTCGTTCGGAGTTATCCTCAGGACGGAGGCCAAAGCCTAGGCCCATCTTCGGACTCCGTTTTTCGGACGTCTTATTCAGATAATAAGGACGATGGACAAGGTTGAAACGTTTCCTTGGAAGCCGTGTCCCCTTGTGGTTAATAGCTGTCTAATCTCGAGATTCACGCTTCAATCCCCGCCGTTGAATATGAAACGGCTCTGTCCAAACATCACATTTCTGTATATAACCCTTCTAAACCCATTCATTCCCACTTTTACACCTACCAATTAAACAAAACATCAGAGCCAAAATCTTTGTTTCTCAGAGCTTTTCGCAAACAACGATTGGAAACGTCGATTCATCGCCGGTCATCTTCTCTTCCCCGACTCCGGTGGACGTCTACATTCAAGCAATTTATCCTCGAGAACTCAGCCTCGTCAAGAATCTTCAAACAAGTAAGTAACATTTCCCTTCTCGCTTCTTTACCATAACTGTTCTGCACTTCATATATTCGTGTATGTATTTATACGTATGTACGCATAAATTTGCCTGTGATTCTCAAATATTCGATGTACATGCCTGCAAGTAGTTAGGTGCCCTCTGAGGTACCATTTTATCCTTTAATTATCTCTCCCTATGATTACGGAATTGGTCTGGAGAATGGTCTGAGCAAGAACTTCCTTCGGGATTTTCGAGCCTTGAGAACACTCTTTGGACCATTCCGATTGCTCAGAACTCTCTTAGGAACCTTCTAATTTCCCGTAGATTTAGGCTTTCGGATCCCTTCGTTCTAGGCTGTAGGTGTCCCGACCGATCCTGGCTCACTGTACTCGGCCTTTCTCTCCTTTTGAATTCCTTTTTCTTTATCCGAGTACAGGGCTAACCGTCTCTTCATTTCCGAATGCAGGGACATGGATCGGTCGACCGAAGGTGCCGGTCCTTCGGAGGTGTCACCATTTAGCGACGTCGAGGTATATCCCGCGGCGAATTTCCGGTCGCACCTGACCGAGGAAAAAATAGAGGACTTCCATTCCAAATACCTTGTAGAGAGGAATGTCTGGTATTTCTTCACACCTAGGAAGAAAGACCGTATCTGGCACAATCCTGAGGTTCCACCCCTCTACGGCGGAAGCGTGGCCACCGGCATATCCGAGATGGCTTTCAAATGCGGCTTTCGGTTGCCGATGCTGCCGATACTGAAGAAATTGCTGAAGCAACTCGGGATCGCCGTAGGGCAGTTGGATCCGAACAGCTTTTTCCACATAAACGCCTTCCAAGCTCGATGCTTATCTAAGAGTATGACTCCTAGGACAACCCTGTTCTGGCATCATTATGAGCTCCGAAGGAATTCCAAAAGCAACGGATTCTACACCATAGCTCGCCGAACCGGTAAGGCCGATTGGGCTCAAACCAACTCCAACAATAGGGGAGCCCATGAGAGGTGGGCTTTCATCTCGGGCCCGAAGATGGAGAAATATGGCCGCTGGCAGGATCTAGACCCGTCGAGGTTGCAGTATCCCGAAATGTTGGAGGCGGACAAACATGACTATCGTCTTCTTTGTGAACTCGATATGAATAGGGTTCCCTTATCGGACGGCAGGGATAACGACTGGTTGGTCGCCCTTTGGGGTAGTGGTAACATTTATCTTTACCTTATTCCTTTCCATCCGAGTGCCTCCTTTACTGTATTTTTATTTCCCGTTGCCCATGTTTAACACTATTATTTTTGTGCAGTATCTTCTCTTCAGCATATCATTGAGCGCAAACGCAAGAAGGCAGCTCAACTTTCAATAGTTGCTACAGCCGAAGCCGATGTTGCTGCTCAATCGGCCGGCAAAGAGTTGGAGTCGGCTCCCGATCAAGGGAAGAGAGTCGAAACTCCATTGGTTTCTTCTCCTCCTCGGGATCAGGGGGATGGTGTCGTCCAGGTCACCTCAACCGACTCCCGAAAGAGATTTCGGTCGGGAAATGCCGATCCGAAGGTGTATTCTCCTCCATGGGGAGTCATCGAGACTGATCAGATCATTGTCCCCGCTCCACAGCTGTCCACTATTGTGGGCCCCGACCTCTGCCGGGGTCTCATTCTTCCAGCCGATAGGCCCACGTTTGCCAAGGCGAACGACCTTGAGGCTTGTACTGAGATGTTGGCTCTGCTCTCCATGGTAAGCTTTTTCTTCTTCGGTAATTTTCTCTTCTACTTGTCTTCAATGTTTAATTCTTTTCCCTTGTTTGTCTCTAGGGGGTTTCCTGGTCAGCCGTTGTGGCCGAACGGATGGAGGGGATACAGAACAAACTGGAGGCGGCCAACCAAGTAGAAGTTCGGGCGGTCAAGGCTGAAGAAGACCTCCGGAGTGCAACAACTGACTTGGAGAGGGTCACCGGCCAGGCTAACTCCTTGAAGGCCGAGAATGATTCCTTAAAGGAAAGGTTGCAGGAGATGGACGCCTTGAGGGCTAGGGTTGACTGGAGGAACAAACAGCTCAAACTTACAAGGAAAAATGTTCGGAAGCTGAAGAAGACTCTGGAGCTGACCGAAGAAAGATGCTATCAGATGGGATATGACGGCGCTGTGCTGAAGGCACATTCGCTAGGCTTCGATCATACTCAGTTGATAGATCTTTCACTCGGGATGACGGATCCGGTTGGTCGGGAGGAGTCTGATCAACCTTTAGAGGTTTCTTCGGGCGAAGATGAATCTCTTTCCGACGAACCTCCAGCTGACGAAGCCTTGTAATTTTGTAGATTTTCAATACCTTTAAAATTGTAATGTTTAACTTTTCCTTCGGGCTCTCTATTCGTGCCTTCGGGCTTGTAATACTTTACTTTGCCTTCGGGCTTGTTTATTTAAATTTGCCTTAGCATAATATTCTTTTTTATGCGTCGTCGGCTTCGGCCTTAAATTGGCTTTTGCCTTTGTTCATGCATCTTTAGCTTTGATTTGGCTTTAGCATAATTTTCTCTTTTACGCATCTTCGGCTTCAATTGGCCTTAGCATAATTTTTTCTTGTTCTTATGCGTCTTCGGCTTTATTTTGCCTTGGCATAATTATTCATATGTTTGTGCATCTTCGGCTTCGGCCTAGCATTTATGTGCATTTTTGGTCGTAACCTAGCTGTCCCCCAGTATTTAAGGAGTTTTGTAAATAATTAAGGTTTCATTCGGTCGGCTGAAAAATATTTCTTCCCGGCCTTAATTAATGTCAAAGCAACTTGAATACTAAGACAATTTGATGAGGGGTCAAATTTCATTCGGTCGGCCCCAAATTTGGATTTGCCAAGTATTTGTAGTTTAAAACGCAATGTACTTGAACACTACCAATAAGTTAAAGGGCGCATATTTTATACGGTCGGCCCCAAACATGGGTCTATTAAGCTTGATATTGCGTACTTAGCTTTTTGGCTTTAAATGTACTTAGCTTAACGATAACGGATAAAAATTGGAGCAAAACAATCTTTTCATTAATCATGCGACTCTTACAGATTATGGATTACAGATTGATGCTATCATATAGAATTCAGAATAAATTTGCATAAAACAAAATACTGAAGTGAAAAGCAATAAAATTTGTCCAGTAAGCTTACTGGTAAAAACGGCGAAGGCGAGCGGCATGCCAGGTGTTTTTGATTGGGCTACCGTCCGGATGAGCCAATTTGTAGGTGCCCGATCGAGCCACTTCAATTACCACGTATGGACCTTCCCAGTTGGGCATAAGTTTGCCCTTTTTGGCTGGCATGGATGTGGCTAACTCCCGAAGTACTAAGTCCCCGACTTGGAACGATCTCTTCTTCACCCCCGAATCATAGTACTGAGCTGCCTGTAGTTGGTACCTTAAGTTTCTTTGATGGGCAGCCTCTCTTTCTTCTTCCAGCAAGTCCGCATTTGCTCGGAGTCCGAACTCATTTGTCTCCACGTTAAACACTTCTGTTCGGTAAGACTCTAAACCAACCTCAACAGGTAGAAGGGCGTTAGTCCCGAAGGCCAGTTTGAAGGGCGCTTGCCCGGTTGAAGATCTTGTAGTAGTTCGGTAAGCCCATAGGACCCATGGTAGTTCTTCGGCCCAAAGTCCCTTAGCTTCCCCTAGCCTTTTCTTGATTCCATCAAAAATGATTTTGTTGGCCGCCTCGATCGCCCCATTTCCCTGGGGATGCCCTACCGAACTGAACTTCTATTTTATCCCGAATTGAGCCAGGAATTTTCTGAACTTGCTCCCAATGAATTGAGTACCGTTATCGGACACACACACCATAGGTATGCCAAACCTCAAGATGACATGTTCCAGCATGAATTTCTTCGCGGCCTCTTCGGTAATGGCCGAAAGGGGTTTTGCTTCTATCCACTTAGTCATATAGTCGATTGCCACAATACAGTACTTCGCTTGCTTAGTGCTGGTGGGTAGGATTCCCACAATATCAACCGCCCACATAGCAAATGGAATCGGGTTAAGAACTGAGGACATTTCTTCGGGTGGTTGTTTTGGTATTGTGCTGAAAAGTTGGCACTGTCTACACTTCTTGGCATGTTCGGATGCATCTTCTTTCATCTTTGGCCAGAAAAACCCTTGCCTGAGAATTTTGAAGGCTAACGATCTTCCAGCCAAATGTTCTCTACAAATCCCTTTGTGAACCGTCTCCAAAGCAAGCTGTTGTTCATCTTTGTCTAAACACCTAAGTAATGGCTGGCTTGCCGATCGTCTGAACAAACGGCCCCCGACCAGAGTATAATTCCCCGACCGATACTTCACCTTCTGTGCTTCCCTTTGGTCAAGTGGTAGGGTGCCTTTTTCCAAGAATGCTCTGATGGGAGTCATCCAATTGACCCCTTGATGAATTTCCATGCACTGCTTCTTGTCTATCGAAGGCGTCTTTACTTCGGTCAGATAGATGGACCCATTTAGGTTCTGGGTCTCTGTCGAAGCTAGCCTTGAGAGGGCGTCTGCCCGACTGTTGTTTTCTCTAGCCACTTGAGTTAACTCGAAAGTTTCAAACAGCAAAGATTGTTCACGTACCCTAAGGGCGTATGCCTTGGTTCGGGGATCCTTTTGCCCATACTCTCCTGAGAACTGTTTTACCACCAACATGGAATCACTGAACGCCCTAATATGCTTAACTTCCAGATTTCTTGCCAAATCTAGCCCTGCCAAGAGTGCTTCATATTCGGCCTCATTGTTCGTCAACGGGAAAGTGAACCTGATAGCTTGACAAATCTCAAATCCTTCTGGGCTTGTAAGGATTAACCCTGCCCCGCACTTTTCCTTGGCGACCGACCCGTCGACAAACAACTTCCATTTTCCCGGTGTCTGAATCATTTGTTCTTCAGGAGCCAAGTTATTCGGCCCCGAGAAAGAACATTCTACCATGAAATCCGCCAGTGCTTGGGCTTTGATCGAAGTCCTTGGTGTATACTCCAAATCATGCTCCCCCAGTTCGATCGCCCAAGCAACCACTCTGCCCGATGCCTCTGGCCTTTGCAAGATTTTCTTTAACGGCTGATCGGTTACAACCTTGATCGTCCTTCCTTGGAAATAGTGCCTTAACTTTCTTGCGGCCATTACCAGTCCATAGGCGAACTTCTCTGCATTTGGATATCTTGTTTCTGCATCTTTGAGAATATGAGAAACATAGAACACCGGATGCTGGTTCCCTTCATGCTCTTTGACCAACACGGCTCCGAGTGTTCGGTCGTTCACAGCTAAGTACAGCTGCAATGTTTCTTTCGGGTCGGGTCTCATTAAGAGTGGAGCCTTCACTAAGTACTCTTTAACCTCTTCGAATGCTTTCTGGCAATTTGGCCCCCACTCGAAATTCTTGGACCCCCGAAGTACTTCAAAGAATGGTAGGGCCTTTTCGGCCGATCTAGAAATGAACCTCCTCAGGGCTGCTAGCCGTCCGGTCAGCTTTTGAATGTCCCTGATCGTCTTCGGCGCTTCCATGTCAATAACTGCTTTAATCTTCTCTGGGTTTGCTTCAATTCCTCGGGCGCTAACCATGTATCCCAGAAACTTCCCACTATTTACTCCAAACGTACACTTGTTCGGGTTGATCCTCATGTTGTTTCTTCTGAGCGTGTCAAAACATTCCCTCAGATCCTCGGCATGATCCCTGAAAAGGGACTTAACAATCATATCGTCCACGTAGCACTCCATGTTCCGACCGATCTGGGCTTTGAACACTTTGTTGATCATCTTTTGAAATGTTGCCCCGGCGTTCTTCAGGCCGAAAGGCATCTTTATATAGGCGTAAGTGTCGTTCGGTGTGATGAATGCTTTCTTTGGAATATCCTCGGCATTCATGGCAATTTGGTGGTATCCTGAGAATGCGTCCAGGAAACTGAGTATTTGATGCCCCGAAGTAGCATCTATCAGTTGATCAATGTTCGGCAAGGGATAATGGTCTTTCGGGCAATGCTTATTCAGGTCGGTGTAGTCGACACACATTCTCCACTTGCCATTCGATTTCTTCACCACCACTACGTTCGCCAACCAATCGGGATAGTCTATCTCTTCGATGAACTTCGCTTCCAGCAATTTTTCGACTTCAACTTGAATTACTTTCTGCCTTTCCATGGCAAAATTCCTCTTCTTTTGTCTTACGGGCTTGGCTTCGGGGGCTACATTTAAGCAATGTTTAGCCATCGCGGGGTCCAAACCTGGCATATCTTCGGGATTCCATGCGAATACGTCGTGGAATTCCCTAATGACCTTGATGACTTTCTCTTTTAATTCCGGCTCCATGCTCTTTCCAATTTGGATCATCTTTCCCGACTGACCCACGTACAGCTCTACCTCTTCGGTCTCGGCAGCCGGCTCAGCAATCGGGCTTGACAGGTCGGCACCAAATTTTTCCAACTCAATGTTCAGCAGTTGGTGGCTGCCCCCAGCTTCGGTCTCATTTCTTTTCCTCTTTCCAGCTTCGGTCATCTCAATGTCTTTGTCTTTTTCCAAATCCTACAACATGATTATTCTGGCGGCTTTCTGATCGCCTCTCATTTCTCCGACTCCATGTTCTGTTGGGAACTTTAACTTCAGATGGGGGACAGAGGATACAGCCTGGAACAAAGATAAGGCTGGCCTTCCCAGAATTCCGTTGTACGGACTATCGACCCGAACGACATAGAACTTTGCTTCCTTCGCCACAGTATATGGCGCTTTTCCCATCATGACAGACAAGGTAATGGTCCCTTCTATCGGTACAGGCTGATTACCGAAGCCATACAAAGGTGCCTCGTGGCATAGCTCCAGCTGTTCGCCTCCCAAATTCATCTTGCAATATGTTCGGTGATATAGAATGTTGACTGAACTCCCTTCGTCCACCAGCACTCTCCATATCTTGTTTTCCCCGATTACTGGGTTTATAACAAGTGGGTCTTCGTGCGGCCATATCACATCCTCGTAGTCATCTTCTGTGAAGGAGATAGGCAATGGTTGCTTGGCTGAACTTGACTGGTACAGGTTATAGATCTGTCTGGCATACTTTTTCCTTGCTGTCTTACTGTCCCGATCAAGCACTGTTCCTCCGGAAATTATTCTGACCTCCCCTCGGTACTTCTCGAAACTTTCAGCTTCCTTCCTTTTCTCCTTGGACTCGAGTTTGTCCCTCAAGTCGCCCACAAATTGGGTCAGTTCCCCATCTTTGATCATCCTTTCAATTAACTTCTTCAAATGATAGCACTCATCGGTGTTGTGACCTTTGTCCCGATGGTAGTCACAATATTTGCTGTCGCTTCTTCTATTCTCAGAGGTCTTCAACTTGGGTGGTCTGACAAACCCAGGTTTACCCTTTATCTCATGGAGAATCTTCGAGATAGGTGTGTTTAGTGGTGTGAACACAGTACTATCCCTATCTCTTCTTCGTTCGGCCCCTTTGTCGGGCCTTGTATCATTCAACCTGCTCTTAATGTCTCCTCGACCCCTTCGGTCGTCCCTTCTGTCATCCCTCCGGTCGTCCCTCCTGTCATATCTGTCATTTTTCCTGTTCTCCTTGTACCCCCCAATCGATTCCAATTTTCTTCTAATAGCCTCTCCTCTCACATATATATCATTTAAAGATTTGGGAGGCATATCATAAAGAGAAGATCGAAGCTTCTTACCTTTAACAGGGTCGAGGCCTGCTGCGAGGAATCCAGCCGCCTTGACTTTGTCCAAGTTGGTGACCATACCGGCTTCCTCTTTGAACCTTGCTAAGTAATCACCCAAATCTTCGTTCGGTCCCTGTCTGCAGTGGATCAGGGCTTCCGTATCCTTCTCTCTTTGGCACAAATGTGAGTAGTGCCTCAAGAATTTTTTCTTCACTTGTTCATACGAGCCTATCGACCTAGGTCTTAATGACCTGTACCACATGGATGCATTCCCCTTTAGGTAGGTTTTGAACATCTTGCAGAGCATCACATCACAGTGCCCCATCCCGGTCATAAGTGATTCATATTTCTCACAGTGGTCTTCGGGGTCGCCCTTTCCGTTAAATTCATTCATCTTCGGGAACTGCCTTCCGGGAGGCGGTCGAAAATGTTCAATATCCTCGGTCACCACTGGCTCGTGGCTGACCTTTCTCTCTCCAAACATGGCCTTCTCGATCCTTCGGATGCGATCGTCCGTGTGTGGACCCTCCTCCTCCGAATCGGAGGAATAAACTACCCTTGACCGGGTTCTCCTCAAGTTTGATTCAGAGTCCCCTGACTCATCTTCATCGTTTCTGGTTCTTGGCCTCTTGTCTCTCCGGTCATCCAACCCCGTGTCTTCGGCTTCTAGAGCCTCGCGGAGTGCCTTCTCCTGTAACTCGATCTCCTCCCTTTGGAGCTTTAGGGCTTCGAGCCTTAAACGGTCGGCTTCCCTCTTTTTGGCCAGACGTTCGGCCTCCCTGCTACTCTTCTCTTTCTCTGTTTCTTTCCGTTTCCCCTTGGCCTTTGTTCCTCTCGCCACTTCATGAGGATCTCCCGTTGTTCTTCGGGAGACGGTATGTCCCCCTCTTCGTCAAAAATCAGAAGCCTTGGGGTGATGGGAGGAGTGATGCGATTATTTCCGGCCATAGTGCTATCGTCGGCTGTTGGTATCTCGGTTTCATTCGCCATTATTAACTGTATAATTCAACACAAACGTATCTCTACGTTTCCCACAGACGGCGCCAAATGTTGCAACCAGTTTCCGTCAGCGTATCCGTTCGGTCGGACCTGCAAATGAAGAAGAATGCGAGGGTGTGGCCCCCCGATTCACCTCCGGTGTGAGAATAAGTTTACTGGTTTTTTGTAGAGTAAGTTGAAAACGTAGAGTGTTTGTACTCTGTAAAAATTGTGTGTAAGTGATTGAATGAACCTGACTTTAACATATTCTCCAGGCGGTTACCCGAAGAGTGGGCGTCGTGTGCCGACGTGTCCCACGTTCGCAGGAGGATGAACGTTATGACCGTTGTTGATATCATGGCCGGATGAATATGGGCTTCCAATCGGACTCGAGGTGCTGGATTATTGGTTCGGCCCATTAAGAAGACGGGCCTCTAACAACTAGTCTAGTAGTAGAGGGAAGGGTTAACTATGAATTTTAGACACTTAAAAAAACAATGGCCTATGTAGTTAGACACTTAGACGCACATGAATTTTGCAAGTGGAAATTGTAAGATGACAACCGGGTGTTGCGGCTTTTTGATGGTAAGATACTACCAAGTTAGTAAGTTACCAACCAATCATGGTTTTCGGTTACATGATAATGTATATTGTTGTATGCAAACACATGCTACTATGGTAGAGTATGAAACTACATGCTAGACTTTCAGTTTTGCAAGTTGTAACTTTATGATTTTTTATAATACATTTGAATCTCGATAAGTAATACGGAGTAATTGATAAAGTAATAACTTTGTTATAGTAATATTTTTTTTCGGTCCCAATATAGTGGAGACAATGTATTTTTACTTTCGATGAAATAATAAATACGATAAAAAAATATTTTTTTCTGATCCTAAGCATATTACTTTAAAGAGGTTTAACTTTACCCATTGCCAAACAAGTAAAGAAAGTAAAATCTTAATTTCATATATTGTGGTGAAAGTGAAAGTGAAACATGGGTAATAGAGGTGAGTCTATAAAAGTAAGCCCACGTGTGAGTGGGCCATACAATCTAATACTAGTAATATTTGCTTCTGTGAAAAGGGCCCATCTTGTGAGTCCATGTTTACTTGTTAGTTGTTCCTGGTTGCTTGTGTGGTTTTTGTCTTTAAAATCATTACATCCGCACACGGAAATTTCATAATTTATACTCCTATTATGAATCAGAGAGTACCTCAATTATTTATTTGTGTGGGGTGAGGGTTTATCTGTGAAGAATAAAAGGGCGATTTTAATATTTTTATAAAATGTTTACATTAAAAACAGAGAGCCGTAATTTACCATTTTTGCATGTAAATTATCAAATTGATGTGGAAAAGTTGGGAGTTTGGGTCAACAAGCCCACAGCTTGTGTAGCGGTCTGGCCAAGTGGGCCTAATGGATAGCTGCTCTACCATAGCCGTATTTGACCACTTGATCTTATCGTACATCAATGCAATTGATTTATTTAATGTGTCCATCAATAGAGTTTTGTGTTTTAACAAAAAACATACTCCCTCCGTCCCTTATTTCTTTTCCTACTTTCCTTTTAAGGATATTCAAAATACTTTTCCTCTTACTATTTTTGTCCATAAAAAATAATATTCAATACACACTACTCCACCCACTACTCCTTAAAAATAATATTCAATACCCACTATTCCACTCACTAATCATTACAAATAATATTCAATACCCACTATTTCACCCACTACTTTTTAAAAATAATATTCAATATCCACCACTCCACCCACTACTACTTAAAAATAATATTCAATACTCACTATTACACCCACTACTCCAAAAAAACAATATTCAATATTCACTACTCCTTAAAAACAATATTTAATATCCACTACTCCATAAACAATCAATATTCATTCTCCACTATCTTAAAACCTGTGAAATTCAGCAAACAAGAAAAGAAATAAGGTACGGAGGGAGTACTATATTTCTAAAAATAATTAAAATTGAACAAAAACATATTAAAATAAATCAAATTAGAAAATTGTTCATCAAAACTATGATAGTTGATCAAATTTTTTAATAAATGTGTGTTTAAATATATTTATATTAATCCTGACAAAAAAAAAATTAAAAATTATTTAATATGTATGATATAGTTATCACGATAATCTAATATATAATTGTTTTAGGGGGAAGGTGAAAATACACACCTAGAGGGGGGGTGAATAGGTGTTATGACTAACAATGACCTAATAAAATTTAACTGACAGTTAGCTAGGTACGATAGGCAGCTAGCTGAGTTAACCAAATGTAACAGACTAATGAATAGACAGCTAGCTGTGATATGCAATGTAGAAAGATAAAAATGCAGTAAGTAAAGAACACCAAGAATTTTAGCTAGGTTCGACCCCTAATCTTCTATGGTCTACGTCCTAGTCCCTTACCAACTTGGTAAGAGAATATATTATTGATCACAATGAAATCCAATTACAAGATACAATAATATATCTCCCTTATCACCCAGTTACTGACTGCAGCTAGCTGGAACCCCTTGTTTCCTGAACACAGTTCTCTAAGTTCTATACTAACCCAAGTATAAACTTCTCTAGCCTAATGCTCCTTAAACCCTTGTTCCACAAGCTTAACAATCCAGCAACTACCAACTTTACAAGTTGAACAATACAAATGGAAAGAAGGAATTACAACTCAAAAATATGAACTCTCTAAAAAACTCGATATATATAATATATTACAAGAGCTCGTTTTTAAGTAAAGGGTGCAGAGTTGTTTTTCTTGTATTCTTGAATATTGCTTGAAGGTTCTTGATCTTCAGAGGAGAAATATGCAAGCCTTTATAGTGAAGTACAGGAGCTATATTTCTTGAACAATCTTGCAACGGTCTTGAAGGTTACTTCTCACGTTTTGCTTTGTTCAAATTAATTGCTCTTCTAAAGTCCACCTGCAGGTTTGACATTAATATGAAGATATAATGATACTCATGCAGAGGATATATTCAATGGAGAGAGAGAGCTATGAGAATGTGTTTTTTCTTGAAGAAAGCCGTTTAGAAAGAAAAATGAAGAAGACAATGAGTTTGAAAATGTGTACATGCGTTTTCTTTTGACAATCTCTACAAGACAACAACTGGTGGAGTTGGAAAACAAAATGAATATTTGACTTTAAAATAGCATGCTTGAAAAGTAAGCACATGGGTTGTCTTTTAAAGCATTCAAAGATTCCTTTACTAAGGAAAGATGTTTTAGAAAAACTATTATAATGAAGAGTGTTTTATATATATATATAAATATATATATCATGTATAAACGTTCAGACCACTCTTGTATTTGAAGACTAATTGAAATCTATATAGTCGAACTTCCCTTTCATATTCTGGACAGTCTGCCAGCTAGCTGTGTTGTCCTACTAGCTAGCTGAGTTGCCCTGTGTTAGGCTAAATAATGAACCTGCACAACAATGTCAGTCCAGAACACATACCCAGCTTGCTCACTGAATGATCATCAAAACTATAGAGTTTCAATCTCCCCCTTTTTGATGATTATACACCAATTATAGAAGAAATACAAAACTCCCCCTAAATCTAGCAATCCTATAATCAGTAAGCAACACAAATATAATCTACAACAAAGTACCACAAATATTTCAATTAAAACAAGGTACTTAATCATGAACCAAGTATTTAGCTTGCTGCATTGTGTCATCATCAAAACCAATAGGGTTTCATTCTCCCCCTTTTTGATGATTACACACCAATATTCAGGAGTTAAGTACTCCCCCTAAATTTATGCTTCCCCTGCAAAAATATTAGCATTCTATACAAGCAGCTAAGCATACTAAGTATAATCGAATTTCATCACATAAGCATTTAGCATTAAACCATATGAACAATCCTGAATTTTCTCCCCCTTATTCATCAAAAAGGATATCCACATGCAATCATTTATTATAAAAATTCAAGTAAGCATGGATTATCAATTTCACATATAATGAATTATATTAACCACTGAAAAAAAACAACATTTAGCACGTAAAACAAGTAAGTGGAATAAATTTTACACAATAATCAATATTAAATATGTAAGAGAAATAATATCATAGTAAAGTGTACCACACTTCCATAGCAGCTAGCTGGCTAGACATTACACATGCCTAATTCGCGACGCAGCACAGTAAAACGCTCCTCGGCTAGTGGCTTTGTGAAGATGTCAGCTAGTTGGTACTCTGTTCTTACAAAGATCAACTCAATTTTTCCCTTTGCAACATTGTCTCTCAAGAAGTGATGTCGAACATCGATATGCTTTGTTCTTGAGTGATTCACTGGATTCTTTGATATGTTGATAGTGCTAGTATTGTCACAATAAATGGGGACCTTGCCACATTTAATTCCAAAATCTAGAAGTGTTTGTCTCATCCATAGCATTTGAGAGCAACAACTTCCCGCTGCTAAATACTCCCCTTCAGAATGATCAAATAAAAATTCTGCCTGAAAAGTTAGTCTGGCAGTTAGCTGGGTTGCTGCATTTTCTGAATCTGCTTCATTGGCAGCTCGCTGAGTTACTCTATTTTCTGAGCATGCTTCTTTGTCAGCTCGCTGAGTTGCTGTATCTGACCTTGGCAGCTCGCTGGCATCTTCTTAACCTACAATTTCTTCCTCATCTCTTGACAGATCAACATTAGATTCTTGAAATGAAACATCAATTGACTCTTTAACATTACGTTTAAAGATATTATAAACTCTATATGAACGACTTGTTAAAGAATAACCTAAAAATATTGCCTCATAAGATTTAGCATCAAATTTACCATTTCTATCAATAGATTTTAGTACAAAGCACCTGGATCCAAAGACCTTGAAGTAGCCTATGTTTGGCTTCTTATTCTTTAGCAGTTCATAAGGAGTCTTATTGAGAATAGGCCTGATTAGTACTCTGTTAATAACATAGCTAGCTGTGTTGACTGCTTCTGCCCAGAAACTTCTTGGCAGCTTGCTCTCTTGCAGCAATGTCCTAGCTGTTTCCTACAAGGACCTGTTCTTTCTATCCACAACTCCATTGTTTTGATCTTACTTTGACAACAAGACATACCTACAAAACAACTCATCGTTTTGGTACCCATATTTGCTTGGGTCCAGAATGGTTAGTTGATAGAACATATAAAACATTTAAATCAGTTTTCTTGATCCACATTTGGACCACTTTAGAAGCTGTATTTCTTGTTCCAGCTGTTCTGTCAGCTAGCTGCCTGTGAGATGTCTGTCTGTTCCAGCTAGCTGGGTTAGCATTCTGAACTTTGCAATGATTTGCCAAATGACCTTTATTTCCACATTTATGGCAGATTCTCCATGGCATGGCATAGTCATAAGGAATTCCATGCTTGCCATCATACTCTAGACGTGATGTAGAAGCCAATCCAACTCATTCTCTTTCGATTGGAACCTTTGCATATTTCATCATTGTCTTGAGTGAATCTTCTCCTTGAACAAACTTTCCCATTCCTTTCTGGAGATTCTTGATTTCTTTTTCCAAATCTTTGATTCTTTCAGCTTGTTGAGATACTTCCATTGAGCATGATTCCCTTGGACTAAATGCCTCTAAACATGCATTTTGGGCATCTATTTCTGATCTCAGCTCGCTGTGTTCCTTCATGAGGGTATCATTTCTCTTGATAAGCACTTTGTTTATTCCTTCAAGCTGGGATATCTCTGCCTTAAGATGAGTAAGATTTTGAGCATGATTTCTTTCAGGAATCTTTTCATCCATTAATTCGGATATGATCTTCTGAAGTTGAGTATTCTTCTTCTTGAGTTTATTATTCTCATATTTTAACTCCTCGAACACCTCATTAGATAGATTACTATCATCCTGCATGGTTAATTCATCTAATATAGAAGAATGAGAATTTATATCAGAAAAATAATTTACCTCACTATTGTTGTCATTCGAATCCGAGACATCACTATCTACAAGGCCATCTTGAAAAATTCCTTGAGCATCATTCTCATCATCAAGACCAACGAGAGCTAAGTTCACCATCTCATCACTTGATTCATTTTCAGAATCTGATTCTTCATCATCACTCCATGTCAAAAGAGCCTTAACTTTCTTTTTGTCCTTGGAGACAGCTAGCTGCTTCTGCTTATTTTTCAGCTTGTAGCAGTTTCTTTTGTAGTGACCTTTCTTTCCACATTCAAAACATGCTTCCTCTTTGACATCTTTCTTTGTTCCTGAAGTTCTACCTTTCTCCTTCTTTAGCTTGTTCCTCATGTCCAGCATCTTCTTTATTTTCCTAGACAAGGAAGCCAATTCTTCATCAGATTCGGATTCTGACTCCGAACTCAGCTTGCTGCCACTGGAGGGTAAAGCTAAATTCTTCAATTTTTCAGCAGGAGCTTTGACCGATTCCTTCTTGCTGTTATTGATTTTGCTTTCAAACTGCTCTAATTCGGCAAACACAGCCAAATGATCCATAGAATCAATGGTGGGACATGATTCCAATGCAGTGACTTTTGCTTCAAAAATAAATGGAACTGAACTTAGAATTTTCATGTTTATTTCTTCTTGAGGAATGGATTTTACAAGTCTCTTTAGAGTGTTAATAGTGACTTGAAATCTTGCTTGGCTCTCCTTGATTGTTTCACCATTTTTTAGCTTGAAATTTCCGAAGTCATTCATCAATTTGCTAAGCTTAACTTTTCGTAAAGTTTTTGAACCTTCATGATATGATTCCAAAGCATCCCACATTTCTTTTGCTGTCTTTAGAGAAGATACTTTGTCATATTCAGCTTGGTCTAATGCATTCATGATAGAGTTTTTAGCTTCTCCATTATAACCACATTTGATAACTTCCTCGGGAGTGAGATTATCAACATCTTTTGGATTGTTCTTGTCATCAAGAAATTCGAAGTCTCCTTTTTGCACAACTCTTAGAACCAGTGGTTTCTTGGATAAATAAGTCTCCATTCTGCATTTCCACCAATTGTAGTTCTCCGAGCCAGTGAGAAGAGGTGCCCTATAATCCGACTTAGCTTTGAGATAATTGTTAGCCATTTGATCGATACTTTTCCTGTTACAGAAATATTAGTATACCAAAAGCTCTGATACCAAATGAAAATACACACCTAGAGGGGGGGTGAATAGGTGTTATGACTAACAATGACCTAATAAAATTTAACTGACAGTTAGCTAGGTACGATAGGCAGCTAGCTGAGTTAACCAAATGTAACAGACTAATGAATAGACAGCTAGCTGTGATATGCAATGCAGAAAGATAAAAATGCAGTAAGTAAAGAACACCAAGAATTTTAGCTAGGTTCGACCCCTAATCTTCTATGGTCTACGTCCTAGTCCCTTACCAACTTGGTAAGAGAATATATTATTGATCACAATGAAATCCAATTACAAGATACAATAATATATCTCCCTTATCACCCAGTTACTGACTGCAGCTAGCTGGAACCCCTTGTTTCCTGAACACAGCTCTCTAAGTTCTATACTAACCCAAGTATAAACTTCTCTAGCCTAATGCTCCTTAAACCCTTGTTCCACAAGCTTAACAATCCAGCAACTACCAACTTTACAAGTTGAACAATACAAATGGAAAGAAGGAATTACAACTCAAAAATATGAACTCTCTAAAAAACTCGATATATATAATATATTACAAGAGCTCGTTTTTAAGTAAAGGGTGCAGAGTTGTTTTTCTTGTATTCTTGAATATTGCTTGAAGGTTCTTGATCTTCAGAGGAGAAATATGCAAGCCTTTATAGTGAAGTACAGGAGCTATATTTCTTTAACAATCTTGCAACGGTCTTGAAGGTTACTTCTCACGTTTTGCTTTGTTCAAATTAATTGCTCTTCTAAAGTCCACCTGCAGGTTTGACATTAATATGAAGATATAATGATACTCATGCAGAGGATATATTCAATGGAGAGAGAGAGCTATGAGAATGTGTTTTTTCTTGAAGAAAGCCGTTTAGAAAGAAAAATGAAGAAGACAATGAGTTTGAAAATGTGTACATGCGTTTTCTTTTGACAATCTCTACAAGACAACAACTGGTGGAGTTGGAAAACAAAATGAATATTTGACTTTAAAATAGCATGCTTGAAAAGTAAGCACATGGGTTGTCTTTTAAAGCATTCAAAGATTCCTTTACTAAGGAAAGATGTTTTAGAAAAACTATTATAATGAAGAGTGTTTTATATATATATATAAATATATATATCATGTATAAACGTTCAGACCACTCTTGTATTTGAAGACTAATTGAAATCTATATAGTCGAACTTCCCTTTCATATTCTGGACAGTCTGCCAGCTAGCTGTGTTGTCCTACTAGCTAGCTGAGTTGCCCTGTGTTAGGCTAAATAATGAACCTGCACAACAATGTCAGTCCAGAACACATACCCAGCTTGCTCACTGAATGATCATCAAAACTATAGAGTTTCAGAAGGGAGGCTAAAGTTAATTTTAGGAGAATTTTCTAAAGTTAACCAATAAAAGCAAGATACATACTCATTATCATTAATGCCCCTGCGGTTCCTTATAATTAAAAGGTAACAAAAATTAAATTCACATAATTTTTAAGGTTAATTTTAGGAAATTCTCCTAAAGTTAATTTTAAACACTTTTTTCTCAATTTTTTATTAAATTAACAATTTATGTCAGAGCATCTCCAATGGGAGAGACCTCTTAGGTAAAATTTGAAATCGATTACCATAAATCAGAATTATAAAGAATGTGTAAAAAAATTTGCACTCCAACCGGACAAAACCCTTGTCTATAATTATAGATAATCTCTTGATGTTGGCTATATTTGTCGAACCTCTAGAAACCTATAGTGAATTGCCACATCACTTATTTCTATATTAAAATTATATATTCCATTAATAACAACTTGAAATATTAATAACATACTATTTTTAAAATATAGTCAATCATTATAGTCAATATTCTCAGAATACAATGTCTTACATGTTCGACAAATTTTCATCAATATTTTATGTAATTTAACCAATTATTTTTAACTAACGCAGTTGGAGATGCTCTCATAAGATAATTGGTTACTATATTTGACATTTGTAATTCTTTCGGTTAACCTTTTAACTTTTGTATCTAATTTGGATAAGGGCGTTGCAATATAAATGGGCCAAATTCGGAAATCGAAATATGAACAAATATTTCAGACCAATCCCAAAAAAAATTCGAACAAACGTTAAAGAAGTAACATTAGTTTTCGCTAAATCTAAATTAGTTCTTTACATAAGTTACTAATTCCGGAAAAGTAAAAGAGTTATATAGATTCATGTAAGCACAACATCAGCCAGACATGGTAATTAGTTCGTTTTGTATAATTTTGTGTTGTGTACTTTCGTATTTTGTGTACGCAATGCCAAATCCAAAACCAATCCGTTAAGGTTTCATTTCGTTTCGTTTCGTGTACCTTCATTTTGTGTACATTTCGTGTCGTATTTCGTGTAATTTTTGAATAAAAATAAAAATATTTAAATATTAATTTTTTACTAATCGAGTTTTAAGTCAATATGTCATAAGGAATGAAGTGTGCTTAAGTCTTGTGAAACTAAAATTTGAAACTATTTTGTATTTATCTTATGTAAAAATTATATACTCCCTCCGTCACAACCAATTCTTTACCTTTCTTTTGACACTTTCTGACACGTATTTTAAGGTGTATTTTAAGGATAGTTTCTTAACTTATTTTTAAAATTTTCTTTTTTTGTATAAAAGTATATACATTATATTTTTATACAAAAAAAGAAAATTTTAAAAATAATTTATGGAACTACTCTTAAAATGCACCATAAAATGCGTGCCAAAAATTACATTTTGAAAGGTAAAGATTTGAACGGGACTGAGGGAGTATATAATATCATTTTAAAATATGTATTCATATAATTTTAATAAAATTATTTAAATATTTATTTATTTCGTGTATTTTCGTTTCGTGTCGTGTACCCAAGGGTAAATCCAAAACCGACACTAAATTCATCCGTGTAATTTCGTGTTCATGTACTTTCGTGTTCGTGTACCGCAATGGTCAACCCAAACCCGTAATTTTCGTGTCATTTTCGTGTCGTGTTTTCGTATCGTGTACGAAATTGTCAACTCTAACATATTTCATAGAGTATTTTTTTTAAAGCTATTTTTTCAATTTCAGAACCATATTTGTAGTATACGTTTCTTGCATTCACAAACAAACTGTTATATATTATGATATAATATATTACAAATAATTTTTAAAATAAAAAAAAATGATTCCGAAACATATGATAGCCGTACAGAAATCTTTGTGGGACGGGATAATGAAAAGACCTAAACCATACTACTCCTACTTGACAACCAAACCAAACATACCCAGTATATCCCGCATGAAGCAGGGTCTGGGGAGGGTAAAATGTACGCAGACCATACCCCTACTTTACAGTAGAGAGGCTGTTTCCGTGAAGACCCCCGGCTTAGTGCACCGAAAAGCAAAGTGAGTTTTATACAGAGATGATAATAGTGATTAAAGTAGTCGACCGTACCTGGGCCCATGGCCTGGATCTCAAGGGGCTTACCTACTCGGGCAAGGGGCACTCCTCTCCTGATCTAGGAAGACCTCCGGCCAAGCTCCCTGCGCCTGCAAAAAAAAAAAAAAAAAAAAAATGACAATATGAAGATGAAAAGCCAAGCTTCTAAGCTAATGCTAACCGAGAGAGCCCAACTCTGAGGCTCTCAACCACAGAACCACTCCCTAGAAGGGAATCAACAACTCTAATCTGGCGCCTCCAACAACTCCTATCAGCTATCGAGTTCTCATCCAAGTTTAAGGCCTTCAAATCCATCCTGAGCTGTTCTTCCCACGACCTCCTCGGTCTGCCTCTTC
Source organism: Kitagawia praeruptora (assembly GCA_037693485.1). Taxonomy (NCBI): domain Eukaryota; kingdom Viridiplantae; phylum Streptophyta; class Magnoliopsida; order Apiales; family Apiaceae; genus Kitagawia; species Kitagawia praeruptora. The sequence goes on along the minus strand of CM075346.1, from coordinate 121,734,292 downwards.
TCCTCACCCCAACAACCGTAAGACTCTCGACCCTCCTCACCGGGGCTTCCGGAAGCCTCCTACGAACGTGGCCGAACCATCTCAACCTCCCTTCCCTAACTTTCGCAGAAAAAGGCGCCACCTCCAACTCGCTCCTGAAAACTACATTCGGGATTCTATCTAACATCGTGCGGCCACAGGACCACCGCAACATCCTCATTTCAGCTGCTTCCAACTTGCACTCAAGGGCCTTCTTCGCCGCCCAACACTCCGAACCATATAACATCGCAGGACGGATAGCAGCTCTATAGAACTTCCCTTTCAGCTTTAACGGGACTTTCTTATCGCACATCACTCCTGACGCAGCCCTCCACCTTAGCCACCCCGCGTTGATACGATGAGTGACATCATCTTCAATCTCACCTTCCTTCTGGATGATCGAACCCAAATACTTGAACTTATCCGTACGGGGGACGGTCTGATCTTCAATCCTAACCTCCACCCCTTCCTCGTTGGCGTCACCACTGAAGTTGCACCAGAGGTATTCGGTTTTAGACCTGGTCAGACGCAGTCCTTGGGGCTCCAAAGTGGATCTCCATAACTCCAACTTCTCATTCACCTCCCTCCTCGATTCCGCCACTAGCACTATATCATCTGCGAAGAGCATACACCAAGGGATGGCGTCTTGAATCCCTCGCGACATGACATCTAGGATCAGGGCGAAAAGAAGAGGGCTAAGGGCCGACCCCTGGTGTAGCCCAATCTCCACAGGGAAATAACGAGCATCACCAACTGGGGTCCGAACGCAGGAATAAGCTTGAGAGTACATGTCTTGAATCGCCCCGACGTACTCTGACGACACTCTCCTCTCCTCAAGACTCTTCCAAATAGCTTCACGAGGGATGCTATCATACGCCTTCTCAAGATCGATAAACACCATATGGAGGTCTTTGCGCCGCTCTCTGAACTTCTCCATAAGGCGTCTGACGAGGTGAATGGCCTCGGTCGTCGATCTTCCCGGCATAAAACCAAATTGGTTCTCTGAGATTTCAACCTCTCTTCTAATACGAAATTCAACCACTCTCTCCCAAAGTTTCATAGTATGACTGAGTAGTTTAATACCTCGATAGTTACTACAGTTCTGGGCGTCGCCTTTGTTCTTGAAGAAAGGGACGACAATACTGCGCCGCCACTCCTCTGGCATCTTAGAACCCGAGAGGAGTGCATTAAACAGATCTGTTAGCCATAGAACGCCAACCTCACCAAGACAAAGCCACACCTCGATTGGTATCTGATCCGGACCTACCGCCTTCCCTCTAGCCATCTTTTGAAGGGCACTCTTGACTTCCTCTATGGAGATACGATCACAAGGGCCGACGGAGCGAGCGGGCGAAAGAGTGATCTCATGCGCCACACTAGCACCACTCCTCGTCGCCCCATTGAAGAGATAGTGGAAATAAGAACTCCACCTTTCCTTAATGGCGTCTTCACTTATTAACACTTGGCCTGAATCATCCTTAATAAATTTAACAGAACCCAGGTCGCGCCGCCTTCTGTCCCTAGCTTTAGCTAGTTTAAAAATAGCGTTCGCTCCTTCCTTGGTATCTAGGCGCTTGTACAGCCCCTCGTACGCTACGCTCTTGGCTTTCGCTACAGCCTTTTTTGCCTCTCGTCTCGCCACCTTGTACGCTTCCAGCTTCAGAGACCTCTCCGACCCTGAACTCGACAAAAGATCTTTAAATAACATACATTTTGCCTTTACTTTCTTTTGAACCTCCTCGTTCCACCACCATGACTCTTTATGGCCACTGAACTTTCCTGAAGAGACCCCCACCACCTTCTCGCCCACACGCCGAATAGCCTTCGCCATGTTGGACCACCTACAGTTAGCATCTCCACTAAGATCGAAACAACCTTCTTTAAACAAAGACTCCCTGAATTCGGCCGCCTTCTCGCCCTTCAAGTCTTTCCAAAGTATTCTTGATCTTGACTCTCTCATTCTGCGGACATCTCGGCCCCCTATGGAAAGATCCATGGCCAGTGGAGGAGCTTAAATTAACTCAAAAGTTAGCATGCCCCATGTTATCAAACCTTTATGTAGTGGTATCTGTTCTATACTTGTATGCATAGAGCTGTAAACGAAAAGAGCTGTTCGCGAACAGCTCGAGCTCGGCTCGATAAAAGTTCGGTTCGGCTCGAGTTCGAACAAAATTTTTGTTCGTTAAGCTCGGCTCGATAAGAGCTCGGTTTAATTCGGCTCGAGATCGGCTCGGCTCGAGCTCGGCTCGTCGGCTCGTTAAAGCTCGAAAAAAAAAATTCACTTTTTATTTTTTTATCTCCAACAAAATTAATTTTTATTTATTGAAAATTTGGCAATATCACAAAATTAGATATATCTTGACATCCATACGGTTGGATCGTCGAGAAATATTTTTTTAAAAAATAGAAACAACAATTCGTGACACATCATTAGTTACTAGTATTAGTTAGAATATTAGTGATCTACTAAGATCTCCAACCAAATTAATTTTTATTTTTTGAAAATTTGGTAATATCACTAAATTAAATATATATTGACATCCGTACGGTTGGATCGTTGAGAAATACTTTTTAAAAAATAAAAACAATAATTCGTGAAAAAACACTAATTACTAGTACTAGTTAGAATAATCGTGATCTACTAAGATCTCCAACCAAATTAATTTTTTATTTTTTGAAAATTTGGGAATATCACTAAATTAGATATATCTTGACATCCATACAGTTGGATCGTCGAGAAATATTTTTTAAAAAATAGAAACAACAATTCATGAAAAAGCACTAATTACTAGTACTAGTAAGAATAGTCGTGATCTACTACTCCAGCCAAATTAATTTTATATTTTTTGAAAATTTGGGAATATCACTAAATTAGTTATATCTCGACATCCGTACGGTTTGATAGTCGAAAAATATATTTTAAATAATAGAAACAACAATCTGTAACAAAGCACTAGTTACTAGTATTAATTAGAATATTAGTGATCTACTAAGATATTCAACGAAGTTAATTGTTCGTGAACAGCTCGAGCTCGGATCGAGCTCGGCTCGGCTCGAGGCTGTTCGTGAGCAACTCGAGTTTGGCTCGGTTCGGTCATAGCTCGGCTCGATTCGTTAAGAAATCAGCTTGGTTCGTTAAGATCAAAGCTCGGCTCGGTTCGTTAAGATCAAAGCTCGGCTCGTTTCGGTCAAAGTTCGGCTCGGCTCGGTTTGTTTACAGCCCTATGTATGCATAGACAAGTGACAATGTGGCTTACGTACTTTTACGGTTTTACCAAAATTCATTAGAAAAGATAAATACTACTCCAATAAAGATTTGGATCTACCCCGGCTATGATTTCGTTCTGCCGATTCTTCTGAATAATTCAATAAGCGTGGTAGTCATTACCCTTTTCTTTTGTTTTGGTAATAACTAGTCATTACTTTCCATAAAGTCTAGTCGGTCAAATACTTTGCCAATCATGTCATGGCAGGCTAGTTAGTCACAACAAAATTTTAATTTCTTTCATATAGTCGGAAATTCGACTTTACCATCAGTGATATTACCAAAGTGATCTTTTTCATGTTGTATTTGAGTTGGTCTTCGAAGGATTGACATAGATTATCGCAACTCGCAAGAGTTTGCCGCTAGTAGAACACTCTTGACTCTTGAGATGCGAGGGACGCAGTGGGGGTGGAAAGTGTGGTGACAAGAGCTCTAAAAATGAATTTATCTTGCCGAATTCAGTGGAAAGTGTGGTGACAAGAGCTCTAAATATGAATTTATCTTGCCGAATTCAGGATTACTAATTATCTCGGGTCAAGTTCTATGGAATACAGTTTAATTGGAGTACGTTGGAGTACATATACGTTCTGCACTCAAAATATTTTAAAATTTATTGTTTTGCAAACCTTGTTATATGAATATCATAATTTCATTGATAATTTTGAAAATCATGTATATTTTGCAATATGTTTATCTTGAAAATCCTTTATGTTTTGCAATCAGAACATATATGTTTTGCAACCCAAATGTGTTTTGCAGAACAATTCATTTTGCAATATTTTGTTAGCAAAACATACAAAATTTTCAAGATTCTCGATGAAATAATGATGTTCATGTAATAAGATTTGCAAAATAATAAATTTTAAAATATTTTGAGTGCAGAACGTATGTGTACTCCAATTAAACTGTACTCCATAGAACTTTTTCTCTTATCTAGAAAGTAGGGATACTTGGTGTTGGGGAATTGGGTGATTACTTAGATTTTTCTGAAGTCATGTGAACACTTTCAGATTGAAGTTATTTGTGTTTCACCCAAATAATTCAATCAGATAAAGTCAGAAATTCTGCAAGAAGAGAGAATGTGTTTTGTTGTGAATTTCAAAATGAACCTATACTGAAAATGATCAATGTCACACCTATTTATATATGTCAACAGATGTGCCTTTTGGCAAAAGACACATCTTGCCAAAAGGCACATCTCATTTCCAACAGTCATGTCCAATGCTAATAGACACATCTCATTCTAACAGATGTGTTTGATGCCAATAGACATGTCTCATAAGCAATAATTCTGAAATCATAACGAACTCGAATAGAGCATGCACTCCGCATTCTCCCGACTTGTTCGATGTAACATTACGATTACATTGATCAACTAGCCAATCCAATTACACTAAAATATCCAACAATCCTCCCCCATTTTAGCGTAATCCATGATTAACTAAACAAAATCACAACAAACAACAAACTTATGCATAAATGAAATATCGTGACGATTGAATTTCACATTAGTATATTACACATTCCAAATATTCGAATATCAAGGTATCACTATGGATTGAACCTTTGTTATTCATAATGAATACATGAAGATAATATACACATAAATTTACATTCTCAAATGTTCTTACTTGACACTATATTTTACTAGCCTAGTGTCCTAATTCTTCATAAGCATATCAAAGCCAAGTCCAAGCTTCTTGAAGCGGCTAAACTTCATGCTCAAATAGGTAGTTCTTTTATTCGCGCACCTGCATATGCAATTTTTCAAAAGAACTATTAAGAAGATAAACTTCAACCTCCTTAACTTGCAGGTCCGAACACATACCTTGGGATGATAATACTAATGTGTTCCAATCTCTAGATGTTAAGCTTTCCACATTGAATTCAGCACCTAATGTCATATTAGATGGGAATTGGGTATCTCAACATGAGAGGTTTTTGATGGACTTTAATCCCATCCCTACAGCCGACTTGTGCACAAGATCTCTACTCAACCCTTTGGTTAGATGATCGGCTAAATTATGTTGAGTTCTTATAAACTCCACTGATATAACACCATGCGTGATAAGCTCACGAATCATGCTGTGTCTAACACCTAAGTGTCTAGACTTGCCTTTGAACACTTGTCTATAAGCATTAGCCAAGGCAGACTCACTATCACATCTGATAGATATGGGTGATATCGGTTTAGGCCACAATGGAATCTCATAAATCAGATTTCTTAGCCATTCAGCTTCTTTACCAGCCGCTGATAATGCCACAAATTCAGATTTCATCGTTGAATCAGTAATGCAACTTTGTTTCTTCGATGCCCAAGAGATAGCACCTCCCCCAAGAAGGAATACCCATCCACTTGTGGAAGAATGATATTCCTTATTGGAAATCCAACTTGCATCTGAATGACCTTCAATAACCGAAGGAAATCCAGTATATGTCAAACCATAATCCATGGTTCCTTTCAAGTATTTGAACACTCGGCTTAAGGCTTGCCAATGATGTGAACTTGGCTTGCTAGTATACCTACTAAGCTTTCCAACAGCATAGGCAATATCTGGCCTAGTGCTTATCATGGCATATATGAGACTACCAATAGCCCTTGAGTATTCAAGTTGAGATACTACAACACATGTATTAGGTAGGAGTTTAATACTAGGATCAAGAGGAGTGCCAACGGGAGAACAATCCTCAAAATTAAATCTTTTCAGAATCTTCTCAATATAATGAGATTGAGAAATTGAAATACCATTGTTCTCACGCTTGATCCTTATACCAAGAATCACCTCAGCCTCCCCCATGTCTTTCATATCAAAATTAGATGACAAGAACTTCTTGGTTTTATCCACTTGATTTTGGTTAGTACCAAAAATCAACATGTCATCCACATATAAACAAATTATAACTCCTTTACCAGAAGCATCAAATTTGCTATATACACGCTTGTCTGCTTGGTTGAGAAAATAACCATTAGACAAGACCACAATATCAAATTTATCATGCCAATCCTTCGGTGCTTGTTTCAGACCATAAATTGATTTCTTCACTTTACACACCTTGTTCTCACAACCAGGCATAACAAACCCTTCGGGTTGTTTCATATAAATCTCTTCATCTAATTCACCATTCAAGAATGCAGTTTTCACATCCATTTGGTGAATGACAAGGTTGTGTATAACAGCAAGTGCTATTAACAACCTAATAGTGGAGGTTCTAGCAACAGGAGCATAAGTATCAAAATAATCAATACCTTCCTTTTGTCTAAAACCTTGGATTACCAATCTGGCTTTAAACTTATCTATGGTACCATCCACCTTCATTTTCCTTTTGAAGATCCATCTATTTCCCAATGCTTTACAGCCATGGGGCAGATCACTCAATTCCCAAGTATTATTATTCATGATAGAATCCATTTCATCTTGGATAGCCTCTTTCCAGAATGCAACATCCCTAGATTTCATAGCTTCGCTAAAAGTATTTGGATCCTCCTCAAGAACAAAACAATATTGGTATTGATATTCAATTTCATCTCTAGAGCCTTCTACTAGATAAAGATGAAAGTCATCTCCAAAAGACTTTGCTTTTCTAGCTCTAGTGCTTCTCCTTGGTTCAGACGGTCCATTCACATCTTCAGTAGAAACTGAGTTCCTACTAGAAGAATTCTGAAGCATGTCCCTTGGTCTAGGTATAGATGTAAATCTGTTTTCATCAAAAATAACATCTCTTGACTCGATAATCGAGTTCACAGATACATAGTCATTAGATTCTAACACATAGAATCTATATGCTACGGAATGCTCAACATAAGCAACAAATATACAATCTATACCTCGTTCACCCAAGTTTCTTCTTTTGGGTTCAGTGAGTCTTACAACTGCTCTACATCCCCAAACTCTCAGAAAACTCAATTTTGGTGACTCTTTATACCAAAGTTCATAAGGGGTAATCTTATTCCTCTTACTAGGAATTCGATTCAATAAATGACAGGCTATCAACATAGCCTCACCCCAAAATCCCTCACTCAAACCCGAGTAGGATAACAAGGAATTAACCATTTCTTTCAAAGTCCTATTCTTTCTCTCTGCCACACCATTTTGCTGTGGTGTATAAGGAGCCGTGGTTTGATGTATTATACCAGTAGATTGAAAATAAACCGGATCATAATACTCACCTCCTCTATCAGTACGTAGATTTTTAATCATGGTACTCTGATGTAGCTCTACTTCTTCTTTATAAATTTTAAAGAGTTCAAGAGCTTCATCCTTAGCATGCAATAAATATACATAGAAATATCTAGTAGCATCATCAATAAAAGTAACTACATACTTTTTATTTCCTAATGATGGTGTAGAATGGAAATCACACAAATCACTATGTATTAGTTCTAAAACATCAGACACCCTATTAGCCTCTTTAAAGGGCATCCTAGTTATCTTTGTTAACATGCATGTTTTGCATTTTTCATTGTCTAAATCAATAGCAGGTATGAGACTCATTTTAGACATATCCTTTATTCTTTTGTAATGTACATGTCCTAGTCTAGCATGCCATAATTCTGGTTTATTCAAATTATTGCTAGTACTAATAGAATCCATGCAAGCAGAATCGTCATTAAATGGAGTATTTACATTCAACATAAACATACCATTACACAAATAGCCAAAGCCAACAAAAGAGCCATGTTCTGACAATATATATTTGTCGCTTTCATAAACTTGTTTATATCCACAATTGTTCAATACAACACCAGACAAGAGATTCTTACGAATCCCAGGAACATACAACACTTTATTTAACAATATACATTTGCCAGAAGTAAAAACTATCTTGACATTTCCTAGTCCTTTGATCGGTTTCAGTTGCAACATTTCCCATCTTTAAGATAGATCCATCTTCGATTGGTTGAAAGTCTATGAACCAACGAAGATCTTTGCATACATGACTCGTTGCTCCTGAATCAATCCACCAAGCAACATTGTCATCCTCCACATAAAATGCCTCAGATATTAGTGACACATAATTCTGACTAGAATTACAATTTTGCATTAAAATCTGACCTTGTTGCTTTTCTGGATCCTTGGATCCATTTGGACCAGCATTTTGCTTTTCTTGCTTGCCTTTACCAACCCGACAATCCTTCTTGAAATGTCCAGGTTTGCCACACTTCCAACATGCCATCTTAGGCCTTTTGTTGGAAGAATTGTTGTTGTTTCCTTTAAACTTTCGTTTATCACCCTTGCCATTCTTAGAGTTCTTGGAAGATCCACCATCTTCAACCATATTCACAGAAGAGTTACCGACTTGGTTCTTTTCCTTATGATTATTCTCAATTTCTTGAGTCCTCAAAGCCTCTTCAATTCTGAAGTGACTTCCAAGTTGAACCAGAGTCATATCATCTTTATTATGTTTCAAGGAGTGTTTAAAATCTTTCCATGATGGTGGTAGTTTGTCTATAACACCAGAAATCGAGATAGATTCATCCATCTTCAGATTGTGTTGGGCAAACTGTCCCAGAATCCTTAACAATTCATTGTATTGTTCCATCACCGGTCTAGAATCGACCATTTTATAATTCATAAAATTACTGACCAGAAACTTCTTACTAGAAGCGTCTTCTGCCATGTACTTGGATTCAAGAGAATCCCACAATTCTTTCGCTGACTCAACATTTTGGTATATATCGAAAAGGGAGTCAGACATACCGTTTAAGATGTGGCCCCGACAGATGTAGTCATCATTTTCCCACTTGCACCGCTTCCTAGTCTATTCAGCGGTTTCATTTTCGATCACTTCTGGCATGGGGGTACTTAGAACGTACACAACCTTCAACGTGGTCAATAGAAAATGCATCTTCTTCTGCCATCTTCTAAAATCCTGACCCTCAAACTTGTCCAACTTTGCAAACTTGCTTGTCATGTCTTTTGCAGATTCTGAGTTCGCCATCTTCAGAAAATAGATAACTTCAATCTTTGTTGGGGAATTGGGTGATTACTTGGATTTTTCTGAAGTCGTGTGAACACTTTCAGATTGAAGTTATTTGTGGTTCACCCAAATAATTCAATCGGATAAAGTCAGAAATTCTGCAAGAAGAGAGAATGTGTTTTGTTGTGAATTTCAAAATGAACCTATGCTGAAAATGATCAATGCCACACCTATTTATGAATGTCAACAGATGTGTATTTTGCCAATAGACACATCTCAAGATGTGTCTTTTGCCGACACATCTCATTTCCAACAGTCATGTCCAATGCTAATAGACACATCTTAAGATGTGTCTTTTCCCAATAGACACATCTCATTCTAACAGATGTGTTTGATGCCAATAGACATGTCTCATAAGCAATAATTCTGAAATCATAACGAACTCGAACAGAGCATGCACTCCGCATTCTCCCGACTTGTTCGATGTAAAATTACGATTATATTGATCAACTAACCAATCCAATTACACTAAAATATTCAACACTTGGGTGATCCGTCGTATCCCGTATCAAATTCTTAGATATCACACGGAAATTCTTTAAATGTCCTACTTTTAAATTTTGTTTTCATCAATGATAGTAAAAATTTTAGTTAACTAATTTCACAAAATTAAATATCAATGTTTGTAAGCAAATACAAAATTATTGATTATAATGTTCATTTTCGTTATACTTATATTTTTCTTATTTTGGATGAATAAATAATGCATTACATTTAGTTTGCATACAATTTTTGGTACTATCAATTATTTTCTATATGTGTAACATGAACTATACACGAAAATTTATAATTAAATTTGATGTGTTTCCCCGCACCCATATCCCCATATTTTTAAATTTGTCGAATTCACGTATTTCCGTACTACGCACCCCTCCTGCACCGGTCGTGTCCTTGCTTCTTCGGTAATTACGGTTTAATTTTTGATAATGCAGTTCTAGAGCCGGAAGCGGGATGAGAACAATTTATGAACTTATGTAGATCATAGCCAATTAAGGATAGCTTCTAATTGATTTTTCCATGATATGTAGTTCGCGCAGGGGTTAGTTTAGGTTGCCAGAAAAAGAGATGTAATAAAAAGTATGGTAGGATCAACATTCTTGGGGATAAAAGATTGATCAGTGTGTGTCTTTAAAGAAGGTTATATGATGAATCAGAGAAAAACATTGAAAGTAGACTCTTGACTATCTTCATATCATAACATATAACAGAAACAAAATGTTGTAACTTGAAGAAAGGCTCGATTCTGTTATTCACTTATTCATATTGGACATGCATACACACAAAATATGTAGGTCCAATACCAAAATACAAATATATCAAATTTGACCATTTTGGAGTTTGTCCTGCATAGATGGTTCTATACTTCTATCTGCAGTTCAAGCAAGAAAAGTAATCAACAAGAATTGTTACAGATTCAGTTCAAGCAACAAAAATAATCAACAAGATAATAAAATTCTTGCAATGAATCCCAGTTACGAAACCATGTACTATATGGAGGGTAAACATTAGATGATGGGCTTCAAGAAATCAATAATTAACAATCCTATTCTTCCATTGCATAGCTCTAATTAAGTCTCTAACCTCAGATAATTAGTGAATGATTGATAATAAACATTACAAACTCCATAAAATACTTACATGGATGTCAAACGTTCTTGCTAAACAATAAACAAATAATGAAAGGCCTGAAACCTATGATCCATAATCATTTTCTGATCCAACAATTCTAGCCCAAGTGTTTCAGGATTTCTAAAATTTGTTCTGGCTGTTTAAACCTTATTGCCTAATGATCTCTCATCTGCAAAAAGAAAAAAAAACTATCAGTTATTTCAATTAGGGGACTAAATGTTTCTTCTAATGAAACTTTTAACACGAAATGAAATTTCCATGAAGCACAATGAGTTATGAGGCTAAACACAAGTAAATGACCTTTGATTGAAAATGCAGGATCTTAAAACTAGAGGCAGTAGATAAAGGAAATTACTCGTCACACACACCATTCTCCTTTTGATGATTCTCCATGCACTTAAGAAGATACTTGAATGTCTCCGTCTCACAAGGAATTGCAAGGGCACCGGTATGATCAAACCCAAATTCTTCCTCAACCTTGTCAAGCAATTTTTTAAACAATGGATCACTAAGATAGCTAGTAGGTATTATAAACCTCCGTTGCTCTGGACCAACATAAACAGCCAAGAACCCTTTTGGAATATCAGGAGGTGGATCCGGGCTTTGACAGTTTTCCTCATCCAAATCGACATGCACATTGCAGCTCTTCAATCTCCTATTAATAGCCGGTGAAAGTCCTCCTGGTGGAGATGGATTAGCAGGGTTATGATAACCGGCCTTGTGACCAATTGTTGCATGATGCCACCTGTGAAGAAGTTCCTTAAGCCTAACAATCTGTCGAATTCCATTCACCTTGCCTCTCGCATGGTCATCCATGGCTAAAAGTCACTACCTACTATGACGAAATTCAAGAAAAAACAGGAATTCTCAGGCGTTGTTCGATCACAGTTGATTGTTATGTCTCATCAAATCTTCTTTTAATCACTGCATTGTTTTATACGTGTATAACATGAGCTTTGACATGCATTTCGTTTTTAATCATTAAGTGAACCCAAACTTAAAACATGCGAGAGAATCATTTGTTCAATTCCAAATGGTGTTTCATTAACATTGAACTATGTGGAATCAAATATATTAATGATTTGTGAGCATATGATTTTCATGTGGAAGTAATATCCGATCCAACAAAAATTAAAATTAACCAAGATATACCAAAAATCGCAATTAGACAAATCTTCACAACATGAAATATTTGGACAATCACACACACACACACACCACACACTGTGTATGTTCAATTGCATGCAGATCTTCGAATATTATATTTATCTATCATCAGTTTAAACTGCAATACATCATAAATAATGTTACTCCCAATCTATACTCGTATGACAAAAGTTCCAACATTGCATGGAAGATCGTGAACAATATTTTTTTTTTTTTTAAATTTTAGCATAGCAAGTGATCATTGTGAATATACATGCATACATAAATTCTTTTTACACGAAATCAAATAATGCAATTCGAAAGCATGCAGATTGAGATGAGCACATAGAAATAGACCTGAATTATGAGATGATGGTTGCCATTTTGAATGTCGGAGCTACGGAGGAGAGGTGGAAATAAATCAAATGGAAATGAGATTTTGGAGGAGGGAGAGAATGAAAAATGGAGGACAAGAAAATTCCTAATTTAAGATTACTGTTCAGCCTAATTTTAATTATATTGCTGCATTCACGAGTTTCAACTTTCAAATCTATACTCTATATTAACGTGCAAAACCATGTTTTAATGTACATAATAGTACCAAAGTACCAAATTTGGTTATCACTTAACTCGGGTTCGATCCCTTCCAACTACATAATTATACAAGATTTATTATTTAATTTAATTTCACCCCATGTTCGATTTCCTATAAGGGATTCGATTAAGGGGTTTGACGGTTATCACTTAACTCGGAGTTCGATTCTTTCCAACTACATAATTATACAAGATTTATTATTTAATTTATTCTTTAATTTCATCCCATGTTCGATTTTCTATAAGGGGGTTCAATTCCTGATATAATCATAAAGATTTATTTACTTTAATTTTTTTAACTTTATCTCAGATTCGATTATTTATAACTACATAATTAAATAGTGTATTAATATTAATTTTTTAATCTTGACTCATGTTCAATCTATGCTAGTGCGAATTATCAGCTAGTGTAATCTAGTTCACGGAAATATTACAGCGGGTTATCGTTTTTGTTTGTTTCATTTTGGTCTTTGGATAGGGATTATGTATAGAAATATGGTAAATTATTTTTACTAATAAATTTTAGTTGATAATTTGTATTTGTACTTAATGTAAAAAAATCATATTTAAATGGTGGGTAACCGAATTTGGTCATGATTTGGATTTGATTACTTGTAATTATAAAATTATATTAGATTTATTTACTTTAATTTAGTCTAAAATTTGATTTTCTATAACTACATAATTAAATAATGTTTATTTATTAAATATTTTTGTCATTCAACTTTCTACAAGTACATATTTAAATATCATTTTTTTAATTATATTTACTCTCGGTAATTTATTAATATTTTAATCTCAACTCATGATCAACCGTGCAGCTAGTGTTAATACTTTTTTTTGTCAGGAGTATTAATAATTTTTTTTTGCCATGATAAATTTTAATTATATAAAAAACCCTATTAATCTGGTTTCTATGAATAAATCTGTTTTTTTTTGGATAAAATAATCACTGACGTAGTGACATTACCTGTTTATTCATAGTTGCATGAAAATTAAATTACACTACATTTGTTATTTGTTAAAAGTTTGTTAACACACATATTAAAAAAGGAAGATAGCCGACTGCCTCTTCTCCTCTCTCCCTTCTACCCTAGCCTCCATTAAAGTTTTTTGAGGGGGCTTCGATCGGGTTTCATTGGTGGAAAGCCCCAATTCAATTTATTTTTCGTTTGTCTTGCTTTCTTTCCTTTCAATAAAGTTCCCAATTTATTTGGGTTTCAGTTATTCCCAATTTATTTGGGTTGTGTTTGCCTCTCCTTGTGAGAGTTTGGTTTTTGTTTGGATTGAATTTAGGAGTTTTCCATGCCGAGGTTATAGATCGGCAAGTTTTTCATGATTTTGATTCAGAGATGAAGGCTACTATGGAATCGCATCTACGGTCGTCGGTTCAGAACAGTTCGATGATTGCAGTAAAAACATGTATATATATCTTCAAATCGCTTGGTTGCCTTTAGAAAGGATTCAACAGCGATCCCCCTAAGCGTTTGTCCTTGCGATTGTTTTTGTAAATGTCGTATGGCTTTTGATTAATGGATTGATTTCTTTTTGTTCAAAAAAAAAAAAAAAGTTTGTTAACACAGAGTTATTTGTTTTCTCACCTTCCCATGATTTTCGTGACACCAAGAGCCCGTTTGGCCCCCCTTAAATTTTTTTTTTATCTACTTAAAGTGATTTCGTGCTGTTTGTCTAACCTTAAATTTTTCCACTTAAAGTTAGTTTTAGTTCAAAAAAAAAAAGTACCTTGGAGGTACTTTTTTTCCACTTATTTTTTTTCTCATATCAATTTTTATGTATTTGAGTCACCTTTTAACTTGTATTGTATTCTTTGCATATATTTGTATTTTATACTTTCAAAAAAATATAAATTTCTTTTTTTTTTAATTAATTTTTTAAAAATAAATTTACTTTAAGTGGAATTAGCCAAACAGATACACCTAACTTTAAGTGAAAAATATCACTTTTCACTTAAAGTGAGTAAGTAGCACTTTAAGTGATAAGTAACAATTTTTAAGTTAAGCCAAACACCCTCTAATACTACAATTGGTACCACTTTATTTATAGCATCATCTGATTAACCATTTGCTGCACAGGATTAGGATCCATAGCTCACAAGTCATAAGCAAAAATTTTTGACTTCTTTGTTGTCTTTCAGCCCGTTTGGCCAACATGGCTTTAAGTAGAAGCCGACTTTAAGTTGATTTTGTACCGTTTGGCAAATGGGGCTTTAAGCCCGCTTTAAGTTAAAAAACTGCTTTAAGTCATAAGTTCCATTTAGGTACTTTTGACTTATGGAGTTTTTTTTTTTTTTTTTCACAATTCTTGTAAGGCTTCAATATCATGAATTTAAAATTTTTTTAAGTAAAATTTCACTTTAAGTCAAAATTATTAAACTCACATTTAACTTTAAGTAAAATTACCCAAACACATTCATTCAACTTAAAGTAAACAACTTTACTTTTTCCTTTAAGTTAAAAACACATCCATTAAGTCAAAAGTAACTTATTTTAAGCAATGCCAAACACCCTCTTTGTAACATGGTTGGGGTCAATGGCAAACAATTAATATTTAATTGTTACATAACATATGGTTTTAGGACCTTTGGATTGTTGATCTAACAGTCCTAATTTAAAAAAAATTACATCGTACTACAGAAATTTTTCGCGATACTATCACGTCATCACTGCCGACGTGACACGTCATCACTGCCGACGTGGCAGTGCCACGTCATTAGGGACATCACCATCATTGATGACGTGGACCTGCCACGCCAGCAGTGATGACATGGCAAATGACGTCAGTAGTGCCACGTCAGCACCCATGCCACGTCAGCATTGGTTCTGTTATAGAATCATACTAGTCGATAAAGCCGCGCTTCGCGGCGGCATTATAATATTTTTTTAAAAAATTAATACATTTGCGTTATATTATAATATTAATATTAAATTTTAATAATTAAATATTATTTTTTAATGAATCGATTTCTTGTTAAACATTATTCTTTCGATTGGGCCGCTCTCTCGTTAAAATCGAAATCTCAACTTTAACATATATTACAAATACTTATATAATATTTTTTATCCGTAAAATAGAACAATAAAAAAAATGACATCAATATCAAATTCTAATAGCTAATACAATCTTTTCTAGTGAGCCGTCTTCCCATTAAATACGTTTCGAGTCGCTCTTATTTGGAACCGAAATTCTAACTAATTATATAAAGAAAGTAAATTCCAATTTTTATATTCTTTAAACTTTCTAATATTTCTGGAGTTTTAAAAATGAAAATACATCTTATATTTTCTGTATATTATAGATATTCATGTACTTATTTACAACTTTCGCATAGGATTGTCTTTCTGTTATGTTAACATATAAAAAAAATAAATTCGAAGACTTTTCGTTATGGAAATGATATTAAATTTATGGATATATTTTTCTAATGCAAGTATAATTAACTTGTATAAAAAAGATAAAATAAAGGATTTCTAGGAAAAAAGATATATAGTTTTAAAAATCGTGTAAGACGTCTCCACCGTCCTCGTATTCTACTTCTAATAAAACATTTTATTTTATGTATTCCTTATATATTCAAACATTTTTATACGGTCTTTTCTAATGGATCGCTTTCTCGTTAAACACGGTTATTACTATTTATCCGCTCCCTCGTTAAGACCAAAAGCCTAAATTTTACATATATCACTTGTATGACAATGTTTATTCATAAAAATCAAATCCTAAAAATAAAATAAAATTTATAACATCAAAATGATATTTTAATAGCTAATACAAACTTTTATAGTGAGCCGTCTTCCCGTTAAACATGTTTCGAGCCGCTCTCGTTTAGGTCGAAATTCCAAATTCATTACATATTATTAATGATACCTATCTTACACAACAACTATTTTCCTTAAAATTAAAACCTAACAAATAGAGTGAATTCCAATTTATACTTTATCTAGACTTTCTAAAATTTATGGAGTTTTAGAAAATGAAAATACATCTTATTTTCTCTTTATATTATAGATACTCCTATTTTTATTTAGGATTCCTGCATGATAATGTTCTTTTATAATGTTAACACATCAATTCTTTTCTTTTTAAATATGATAACTTTTTTTTTATGATAATAGTATTGGATTTATGAATAAATTTTCATAATAGAAGTATAATTAACTTATATAAAAAATTTATAATTTAAGAAATCGTACTTTCTATAAAATATTTAGTTATATGGATGCTCTATATATTCAAACACCTATTCTACTTCTAATAGAACTTTTATTTATATGTTTTTCTATAAATTCGAACTATTATTCTCTATAAAGTCGAACTCCTATTCTACTTCCAATAGAACTTTTAATCTTATACTTTATAAATACTTATTCTACTTCCAATAGAAACTTTTATTCATATGTTTTTTCTATAAATTTAAACTCTTATTCTCTATAAATTCGAACTCCTATTCTACTTTCAATAGAACTTTTAATCATATGCTTTATAGATACTTATTCTACTTTCAATAGAACTTTTAATCATATGTCTTCCTATAAATTCGAACTCTTCTACTCTATAAATTCGAACACCTATTCAACTTCTAATTTGTTAAATGATATTTTTATATTTATAAGTGTTTAAAATTCTAAAATTCTAGAAAATTAGAAAAATAGATTGAGACGATCTTAGAGCGCCACCTAAACTCCCGCGTATCCTCCTTTATATATATATTGATGATTTTTTTTATAGAACCAAAAATTAAAACTTTGATTTTACTATAAAATCATATAAAATTAGTAGTTCTCTCATATTCTCCATATAAGGAGGTCCTCTCTAGAATAATGGCCTAAGTCCTCGTCTAGAGAGGACCTCCTTATATAGAGAATATGAGAGAACCATATATTTTTTTTGATTCTACAACAGAACCAAATTTTTTTTTTAAAAAAATTTTCCAATTTTTTTTTTTTAAAAATTGACATCGCCACGTCAATGCTGATGTGGCACTGCCACGTCATCACTGTTGACGTGGTAGTGACACGTCATCACTGCTGACATGGCAGCGCCACGCTAGCAGTGACGTCATCTTTGATGACGTGGCACTTCCACGTGTCACTGCCACGTCAACAGTGCTTAGCACTTCCACGTGTCACTGTCACATCAACAGTGCTGACGTCAGTAGTGCCACGTCAGGAGTCATGCCACGTCAGTATTGATTCTGTTACAGTATCAGAATATTTTTTTTAAAACCAAAAAATTGTTCTTTTTTTATAGAACCAAAAATTAAAATTTTGATTCTACTATAGAATCATTTAAAATTAGTAGTTCTATCATATTTTTCATATAAGGAGGTCTTCTCTAGAATAATGGCCAATATATTATTACAACAAAAAGTATAATAAGCAGAGTAAATAAAGTATAACAAAACATTTCCTACTCCAAAAATAATTTTTCCCAAAACATAAATTGAAATTTAATTACAATGTAAAAAAACATTTGTTAAAATGTACCCAGAATTAAATTGGTAAACTACGACTTTAAAAATGTTAAAAAAACATTTAATAATTAGAAATGACACCAAAATTAATCAAAATTTACCCAAATATGTTTTACAAAATAAATGCTAATTTTAAATAAATACTAAATTTAGTAAACTAAAATTAAAAAAAAACTTAGATTCCATTTTCTCGAAAGAATAATGGTTGTAAAATGCGTCATGAGAAAGAACCTTTTGAATGTTTCACAAAATTCAAAAAATAGTACTTTTGTTGGTTTCAAAAAAGAAAAAAGAAATACATTTTTTTTTCAAAAAAGAAAAAATTGAAAATAACGTTTATGGTGAGGAGTGTTAAAAATCTCCTTTTTGTTACGCATGTTCATTTTGAGGAATAGCTCATGCAGGGCCTTTATATATGATACGCATTAAATAATATTTGTTACCCAATTTGATTATGTGTATCATACAAAAATCAAATAAAAAATGAAAATACGCATATCCAAAATACGTATCTTATATAAATAGATTATCCCACTTAAAAATGCGTATCCAAAACGGTAGAAATAACATGAAATCTCAAAAAACGTTATTTTCATCTTTTTTTTTTTTCAAAAAATTGTTATTTTTAACATTCTTTCTACATTTTATTGACCGATAATTAACCCAAGTTAAACTAAAGATCTCTGCCGACGTATCAACCAAAGCAGGCCCCTGATCGTGTACCAAACAATTTGCCACATCTACTTCCTGTTTCACACACACAGACAGTCTCTCTCTCTCTATCTCAAGTCACCCAACCAACCAAAGATACTGTAATAAGAAAGAAAGAAACTTTATATAACATACATATACAAATAGCAATTGCTACAGATTTCAATGGCAGCTACTACACTATCTTTACCAAAACACCCTGTTCTTACTTCTCTACTCTCCTTTCAATCCTCTACCAAACCCTCTTCTTCATTTTCTCAAATTCTCTCCAAATCATCACAATTTCATGGTCTCAAACTCTCTCACTCCTCTTCTCTCTCCTTCCCATCTCTCTCATTCTCTACCAAGACTTCCATTTATGCTAAGGTACATTCTTTATTCATTCACCACTGATCAATATATGTTTATGTGTTTATGTATGTATAGCTTATGTTTAGTTACCATTGATTTTATTTGTGATTTTAAGTTCTTTTGTGTTGGTTTTGATTCTTGAAGGTGGAGAAAGGTACAGTGCCCCCACCATTTAAGTTGAAAGATCAAGATGGGAGATTAGTTAGTCTATCCAAGTACAGAGGCAAGCCTGTGGTTGTCTATTTCTATCCCGCTGATGAATCCCCTGGCTGCACAAAACAGGTCAATTTTTTTTCTTGTGTTCTTCGATATTGAAATGTTATCTTTAATTATGAACTGTTGAATATGATAGTTGGTTATGGTACTTTTTTTTTTTTCGGTTTTTCGTTGTAGGGATATTGTTTTTATCCTTAACTTCACCATAAGTTATCGAACTGTGACTTCAATTCTAATTTCTAAAGATAATAGATTGTGGTTTATGCACAATTGCCCAATGTGATTAGGGTATATTCGATTTACGGTTTTGTAACAACTATGTTCAAAGTTAACATCTTTATAGCTTACTCCTCGCATTAGTTAGAAACCGGAATAGTGCTACATGGTGGTGGTTAATCATCTTGTGTTGGACAGAACTTTGTATGTACATTATTACATGTTAAATATTACAGTTGTCCATGTTGTGACACATTTCTCCATTTTCTTCTGTAAAGATATTACTTTTAAGCCAACTTCAGTATAAAGTATCGAAATTTGACTACCAACTCTATAGATACTACGGCGGTGCACAATTGCCCTACCCTGAGTGACTAAAAGTAGCATAACTTGATTTACAGTTTTCAGTTAAGTGACAACTATGTTCCAAGTCCGCTTAACATATTGTCATATTCCTTACCTTACAAATAGGAATAGCAGGAAGGGGTGGTAATTAAGTATTTCTTTCATATGCTTCGAAATGTTTATTTCCTGGTTCAATGTTAGGGCCATGTTTTTATATTTTGCTCTGGACTTGGTAGGAAATTGTATCTCTAATTTTGGACTGAGGGGAGTATGTAATGGCACAGAATCCTCTCATTGCCGGTTGGCATGTAACAGCCCGGCTCAAACTCTTTTTTTTTTTTTTTTTTTTTAAAAACTGGAATTTTGTTATCTCTACTAGAGTCTAATAAAAAATAACCTCAAAATGAAACCGGTCATAATCACTACAGCTTTACTAGCATAATATACAATACAAGAGAAATCCTTCCATAATACTACAAGAAAAGTTGTTCCAGAGTACATTTACAAAACAAGGTGATAACTATAATCTAGTTTACAACCTTCAGACTAAGTGATTATATAGCAAGTACTTCTAACTTTTAAGCAAAAGATCTCGTGATTAAGCACGTCCCCTTGGAAACCTCCTACTCGACTTCCAACTTTTCTTTTCCTTTTTCAACATTGGATGTTTCTCCTCCTTCGCGCTTAACTGCTTATGGCAAAAATATTGCAAGCTATGAGCAAAAATAGTGCTCAGCAAGTGTATCATATATTTTAAGTTGAAGAATAGACATCATAGATGACCAAAAGTTTATGAATGAAGAAATTACTGGCAAATTTCAGCTCTGCACAAATTGAATATCCAAGATTTACTAAATAACATCAAAAGACAATGTACATATCACCATGTGAATGTACTTATCTTTATCGGAACAATTCAGTAAAATGATTTAATTAGAAGTAAATAGGGCAACACGTTCAACAGGTTGAACTGAGTAGAACTTTTCCACCATTAACTACAGGTAGCCTATATCAACCCCTCTTCGCATGCATTGTAAAAATATTAGGTCCTCCGACCTTAATACTTATTAGCCTTATAGGCATTTTCATAAAAACCATATCAGTTGTGGCTTATGACCCCTATTCTACTCAGTCGGATCACCAACGTGATAAGAAGACTGAGATAAGAAAACCGATTTTAAAGAGATGATTAATCAAAGAAAATGCATGGTAAAGAGGAATCATTCACTCAATTACTTAAAAGAACAATAATCAACTCGGAACAATATTAAGTTGGAAGAATCTATATCCAACCAGTTTATAGAAATGATTAAGAATAAACTTGCCTTGTTCTTCCAGTTAACGCGAGCTATGAACTCCAGTCAAATCTCTTTTTTCAAGTTCCCGTACTTATACCTCCCCCCTTACATATTCAAAATAGAAGTAATATTTAGCTATAGGCAGCAGTAATTGCATTGGCATAATACAACTGAAATCATCCTTAACATGCGATTTAATAAATCTATAACCCTGACAAATTAATTAAGCAATTGTTTACATGCTCATGTTAATGGTTTGTTTGCAATGTACTTTATTAACTTGAGACTCTGACCAGGATCAAGATTTGAGATAAAAACCTATTGATTCAGTTGGTTTATTAAATTTACCACTAATTGTTACTTAACAAATTATTAGTGAAATATATAATGGCTCGGCGTACATAAAAATCCACCCCACTTAGCATTTCATTAACGACAACCAGAGGTTTAAGTGCACAAAATTAAGTCATAAAGTTTAACACTTTAACTACAATAACCTCATCATCTCATCTATCCAGTACTTAATATATTACAGTTGTCTATGTTGTGACACATTTCTCCATTTCTTCTGTAAAGATATTACTTTTAAGCCAACTTCAGTATAAAGTATCGAAATTTGACTACCAACTCTTTAGATACTAAATGGCGGTGCACAATTGCCCTACCCTAAGTGACTAAAAGTAGCTTAACTTGATTTACAGTTTTCAATTAAGTGACAACGTATTATATAATGTTAATAAAATCTTAGTAAAATATTATCACACTCTTTTTTTTTTCAATATCAATATTGTTTAAAATTTTATATAGTATAAACTTGAGATCCAGAAAAATTCGGTTAATTTTGATATTTTATTCAAATATTAAATATTTTATGTTTTAGTTGTTTTTGATTGTTGCCCTTTTTTCAAATATTTTTATTATTAAAAGCATTTTTTAGAGAAAATAAGTATTTTTGCAAAAACAATTTTAAAAAATTAAATTAAAAAATCTCTAAGATATTGCAGTTGGATTTTACTTACGAGCTCTGAATCGACTATTCAGCCAAGAAAAATTCCCGTAAAGAGTTTTTATCAATCAACTCCCGGCCGACATGCGCCAACCCGCTATTACCGCATTTAGCAACTCAAACAATCAATCTAACATTCGAAATATTCGGGACCAAAATTTATGTCTGGTTCGTAGATCAATCCAAACTAGGGCCTCCAAATCACTGGAGATGGTCCTGGACAACTATGTTCCAAGTGCGCTTAGCATATGTCATATTCCTTACCTTACAAATAGGAATAGCAGGAAGGGGTGGTGATTAACTATTTCTTTCTTATGCAATGATAGATTTGAAATGTTTATTTCCTGGTTCAATGTTAGGGCCATGTTTTTATTTTTTGCTTTGGACTCGGTAGGAAATTGTATCTCTAATTTTGGACTGAGGGGAGTATGTAATGGCACAAAATCCTCTCACTGCCAAATGGCATAAACTGTTCATTTCTTACCAACAAAGAAATCAAATAATGACTACTTAGTTAATGTGTGATGATAGAGGGGTCTTCAAATTTTATCAATACATTAGAGAATTGTTTCAAGTAGGGGTGGAAAATTTCTTCCATTTGCTTTCTCTGATGAAATAATGCGATATCAAATGGACGTGACAAGAAGACAGTATGCAGGACTAGATCAGTTATGCTAACAAAATTTCTGTGCAACTCGCAGGCCTGTTCATTTAGGGACTCATATGAAAAATTTAAGAAAGCTGGTGCGGAAGTAATTGGTATCAGCGGTGATGATCCATCATCACACAAGGTAAAACAAAGTTCTCCATTGGACAAACAAATCTTCTTTTGGCTTTTTAATTTAATGAAAATAAGTTTTCATGTATTATATTGATCGTTAAATTAATATTTTTTTACTTTTTGAAATCAGCACTGCAATTAGTTTAAAGCAATGGCTAGGGAGAGCTTATAAAAATTATAGTTGTTGTGCAATATATAGTATTTCCGGACTATCAACAAATAATTTATATTTGAAAGAGATTCAACATGATTTAGCATTTCTTCGATGTTGCCTTAACTGGTTACTCATTTGGAAGTTGAACCTGAGCAGGTATGCAATACTTCATCCGAATGTACATTTGGCAGAAGTGGAGGATAGTTAGGATATAAGTTTGGCAAGTATTTCTAAAAACCATGTCGGAAACTTTTTTTTTTTGGCAAACTCCAACATGCAATATTTGGCCAATTGATTGTGCTAGATTCAAAAGCTTATCGTATTCACAAGAATGCATGCAACGCTAGACCTTAATTTTTGACTTGAACTTGCTTCCCGTTTTCATCCTCTTCCTTGGTTAAAATTTCCTGTTAAACGTGGGAACTATTTAACCTGTACTTAACTTCGCACATGTCACAAAATATTGCTTTGTACATAGCAGCTTATAATGGGTTGGTGATCATGGCGAGTGTGCCAGATTTCCACTGTTACTACTGTTTTGATAGCTGTGTTTCCTGTAGCTTCTTTGATTCTTCAATTTTGTTTAGACGCCTTTTAGTTTTGTTATCTGCATACTTCTAGTGATCTACTCTGTATTCCCTCTAGGTACATTACTTGCTTTGAGACTATGCAATATGCATTAAGGTCTTGGTAAGGGTCCATTCTCAATGACTATGCATTAAGATCGAGTATTCTTTCATAGATGTCATATGGTGGAGCTACTCTGCTTGACAGATTTTTCTCTTGAGATTGTCTACTCTATAGTCAACTGTACTTGCTTATTTGGCTGTTTATAATTTTGCAGGTGCATTTATTATTTTTACTTGTTGCACTAGACTAATCCAAAACATGCTACTCATAAGAGGTGCTAATATTGATGTAGGAATTTGCAAAGAAATACAGACTTCCGTATGTCTTGCTGAGTGATGAAGGGGACGAGGTCAGAAAAGAATGGGGCGTGCCTTCTGATCTTTTTGGTGCATTGCCTGGAAGGCAAACCTATGTCCTAGACAAAACTGGAAAGGTTCAGCTCATCTACAATAATCAGTTTCAACCAGAAAAGCATATCGATGAGACCTTGAAGCTGCTTGAAAGTCTTTAAATCTTTGTAAATCCACAATTTCATCTCAATCTGGCATCGGCTTAATCATTTACTTTTATGATGATAGGCAAATTGTTCTATAATGTAAAATATTTGTGTTGTGAAGTGTACATACAATATAACTAATTACAGCGATCAATACATACAAGTATAGATACTTCGTAAAATACCTCACATGATATACTTTTCTTTGTGTTCTTCCAGATTGAATCACAAACTACATTACATTTCAATGACCACTCTGTAGTTGGGTAGTTTACAACTATTTAGCATGATTTCTTTGGTAAACATTTGTTAATCTATTGTTCAGCCAAAGCTATGGAATAGCAAAAAACTGATTACGTTTATAAACAGATGATTCCTTCACTTCTTCTCTTTGTAATCTTGACTGTTGAGGGTCAAGAAATAGTCCAGTAGTAAAGGTGTATCCTTTTTCACCAAAAAAAAAAAAAAATGGTCATGTGCCCGAATTCTCACTCCCCGACCCTGAACCGAATTTTATTTTGGATTTAGTACTATTTTGCAATTTGACCTTTTCTTTAGAACGTATAAAAGTATTGGACATGTACAAAGCCTATGTTTGTTAATAAGGATTAAGTATTAAGAAATCCAACCAGGGTATTCACTGGGCATGTCTGTTACACAGACCAAGTTCTAATCTATAGATTAGAAGATCTTCTTCTAAATATTATAATAAATTTATGTGCTCACTTATGTATCTGAGAGTCCGAGACACGTTTAATTTCTATTTGTTCAAGGTTCTAGACATAGCAAAATAATTTAGAAATCAAGTGTATAGCCATCATCTTTCTTTTACACATTCCTTTCATAGTCTAGCCCACCAGCGAGTTGAGCATGTAAATATTCTAATGAGGATCATATCTCATATGTGAACCAGATGTGCTCTTTGTGTGCTAAGATACAGTATATGTAGTAAGTCTAACTAGTATCATCTTCACAACCACCAAAACAAGTAAACAAGTCAATCTGAAAATGAAGATACAAGCATTTTCTAGCTTTCTTCCTCTTGCAAGTCTTCTTTTATTGTCACTAGTTTCAAGTTCTGATGATTCTCGTCGAGATTTTGTCCAGTGCCTTACCCGTTTTTCCTCTGACTCCACCTCTATGTCCAATGTCATTTACACCTCAAACAACTCTTCCTACAAATCTATTTTGGATTTCTCCATAAACAACCTCCGATTTGAAACACGTTGGACGCCTAAACCATCTGTTATTGTGACACCGATCGATGAATTTCAAGTCCAAACTGTAATACGTTGCTCTAGAAAATATGGTTTGCAGATTAGGATTCGATGCGGAGGTCATGATTTTGAAGGACTTTCCTATGTATCGAATGTTCCATTTGTCATGCTTGATATGATAAACTATAGATCAATCGACGTAGATGCTGCAAATGCAACCGCATGGGTCCAATCCGGGGCAACATTAGGTGAACTTTACTATGCAATTGCTAATAAAAGTAAAACACTGGCGTTTCCAGGTGGAGTTTGGTCCACACTTGGTGTTAGCGGACTCATTGGTGGTGGAGGCTATGGTTTGTTGAGACGAAAATATGGACTTGCAGCTGATAATGTGATTGATGCTCGTATTGTCAATGCTGATGGAAGAATTCTTGATAGAAAATCGATGGGTGAAGATTTATTTTGGGCTATTCGAGGAGGTGTTGCTTCAAGCTTCGGTGTTGTTATGTCTTGGCATATAAGGCTAGTTGAGGTTCCGGAAATTGTTACTGTTTTTCTAGTCTCGAGGACTTTAGAACAGAATGCAACTCAACTTGTTCACAAGTGGCAAACTGTCGCACCTAAGCTGCCTAAAGATCTTGAAATTAGAATTGTTGCCAATAAGGTAGATAAATTTAAACCTGCTCAAGTTACAAGAACAGTACTTGCAGAATCAACGGTGCAGTCAACGGTGCAGATCAGGTTTACATCAACGTTCCTTGGGAGAATAGATGAACTACTTGAATTGATGAACGAAAGATTTCCAGAGTTGGGTGTGCGAAAAGAAGATTGTACTGAAGTAAGTTATATTCAAGCTGTGTTAATATTCTCATTATTTTCACAAAATGACCCGGTTGAGAATCTACTTAATCGAACATCCTACAAGATTTCATTTAAAGCAAAATCTGAGTTTGCAAAACAGCCAATTTCTGTACAAGGTCTAAATGGAATATGGGATATGCTTCTGAAAGCTGAGACAGGGAAAACAAATTTAGTCTTGACGTCGTATGGAGGACAAATGGACGAGATTCCAGAATCTTCTATTCCATTTCCACATAGAGCAGGAACATTGTACAAGATATACATGAGAATAGAGACAGATGGCAACATGACGAAGGCAATGAAATGGATTAGAGGTCTATATGATTACTTGGGACCTTATGTGTCTCCACGAACATCATATGTAAATTACAACGATCTTGATTTAGGAATGAACAATCCAAATGGTCCAACAGATTATGCGCAAGCAAGTGCATGGGGTAAAAAGTACTTCAAGAATAATTTCGACAGATTGATCCGTGTCAAGGCTGTTGTTGATCCTACAAATTTCTTCCGGCATGAACAAAGTATTCCTATTATTGCGTAATGGTTAATCTGGGAACAAACACTCTGTCTTGATGGTATTTTTTACAAATTCGTTCTTTCTGCATGAGCAAACTGCTCTGCTCTTGCATCGTTCTTATGCTTATAACTATCTATGCAGATTTGTTTCTGCTGATTGACGTTCTTTAGTTTATTTATTGTTATTTATTTAAGTTGTACAAAACTTTGACATGGTCATAGAAAAGTGTCCATGTTATTTTGTTAAGTAAACAACTCATCTAAATTTTTTAGGTATTAGAGAGGAATGCCTTACCGGAATCTTAGATTATATTCAAACATTTCTCCTCACTCGAAAGCCCATTTTTGGGTCAAAAAATGGATCACGGACGCTTAAATAACCAATTCATCTAAAACCTAACACCTGTGGCTTCACTGGGATGTTTTATTATATTCAAACATATTTTAAACCAAAAAGGGCCGTTGATGTGTGGTAGCTGGTAGGCTATTAGGAAACATATTGTTCTTAAGCTGACAAGACGAAAATAAGTAGAGCTTGGTAGTGATACACGATAGAATATTGCAGATCACAAACAGTAAAGATTAAAGGAAGAAGAAGAAAGATATATGTAAAACACTGTATGTATATATTGATGTAACAGAATGAACTACATTGTGAATATATTGGATAGATCGTTACAAGATAGAGTGTGACACTATATATAGATCTAACAGCCAGCTATGTATGAGCTAGGCATGACAGCAAGGCAATGATAGGCTTAATATATCTAACATCCCCCCTCAAGTTGGATGTGGGAAAGGAATGCAAACATCCAACTTGAAGGTTAACATCATAGAGGGTGTAGGCAATCTGAACATTGTTTGATCTTCACAGCACTTGTAACGACAGCACTTGGAAGGAACACATATCAACAGCTCTTGTAGGTAATTCACAAGTCATGACAGCACCTGTAGTTTGTTGATGAACCAGGTAACAAGCAAGCAAGCAACCAGAACTTTAGACAAGGTAACAAGGTAAGTAATAACAGCAACCCATCAGAACTTTGGGCAAGCACCCAGAGATCACATCATTTACTCCAGCAAGCAACAGCCCACATGGAAGTGTAAGCAACAGGTAAGGTAAGCAAACATTTACTGGAAGCAGCAACAAAGCCAATACGGCAAACAATATGACAAAATGAGCAGCAATCCAGAGATCACAGCTGGAGACAGCAAAATGAAGTAATAAAACCAGAGATCACGCTGGTAACAAACTCACAAAGGAGCAATAAACCCACTAAGGGGCAACAAAGCCACAAAGGACAAACCCACAGAGGGCCAACAAGCCAAAAGGGTAATCAATCAACTCCAGATTTAGTAATCCTTCAGAGTTTAACAGCAGCAATCAACTTCAGATGTGATAATTCTTCAAAGTTTGACAGCAGCGAACATTGACAAGTGGTATTGTTAGAATTCCACAAGGGAACGTAGACACCCACAAAGGGGTTTAGAAAGCTGGTAGTGCAGCAATCTAGTTTAGAAAGCTGGTAGTCTTCCATTTACTGAAAGCTAGCATCAATAGTAGAAGCCACAAACAAGGGCAACAATCAGAAGCAAGGTTACATTATGTGTGTATGTAGCAGGTAACAACTTCTTGACTTGAAGAAGTATGGGTAGCATGAGGTAATCAGCAGCAGGAGCTCAGATATGAGCAACAATTAGTATCAAATTCTCAATGATTGTAGTTAAGAGCAACCAAATCTGTAGGTGCTTGATAGCAACACCAAACAAAAGTATAGTATATGTACAGAGCAAGTGCACATTTGCAACTAAAATAGCATCCATTACATCCAGTGAATAGAGGTGAAAAGAATTCAATAAGCACCGAAATGAGACATCACTTGAGGTAGCTAAACAAGTCAGTGGCCAATCAAGTAAGCTCTTGTCATCTCACGACTCGGAGATGATAATGAACAGTAACGCCATTAACAAACACTGAATATGCAGAATTATGACGTTGATGAAGGCAACAAGCACATTGTAGCAGCGGAAGATAACAATTACTTGTGATAAACACAATCAAACACAAGGAAGGATCAACACAAAGACGCATCAACTCGGATCAACAAAATAGTGAAAAATCGACGCAGATCGAGAAGATTGAGAAGATAGAGATGTGAAGGATCTTGATTATTTTGTGAGATTTGAGCAGTTTGTGGTGTTTGACTAGTTTGTGACGCCATATCAGTTATCAGAATCAAGACTAAGATGATTTAGAGAATACAGTTTTAGATCAGAACTTTTATCGAACACGTTGCGTACGATAGACTATCAAGAACACAAATCACTCAATTACACAAGAACGATTCCAATTCTTGAATTAAACAAACACAATTCAAGAAGAAATGATCACAGAAACACTAAATCACTCATGATGACAAGAAAGGAAAAGAATAATTTTGATATTTTTCGATTTTTCGTTGTTCACTTGAACGAACAGTATATACAAGAACACAATTTGTATATCAACGAAGAAGATGCACAATACACACAGACAAAGAAATGTATAAAAGAAACTAGAACAAACTGTAAAAATTAGAAACGGAGAACATGATCGATGATCGATTCAACGGAGAGATGACGATCACGGACTCAGAACTCGATGAAGACGACGATGAAGATAAACGCACAACACATGGCGGATCTCACCGCTCTGATACCATGATACACGATAGAATATTACAGATCACAAACAGTAAAGATTAAAGGAAGAAGAATAAAGATATATGTAAAACACTATATGTATATATTGATGTAACAGAATGAACTACATTGTGAATATATTGGATAGATCGTTACAAGATAGAGTGTGACACTATATATAGATCTAACAGCCAGCTATGTATGAGCTAGGCATGACAGCAAGGCAATGATAGGCTTAATATATCTAACAGGTAGCCTATAAGGGTTCCAAACTTTTGAGCAGAAATTCGGATCAATTCCAGTTAAAACTATATAAACTAGTTTATAACATGACATTGATAATCATCCGAAATTAAGGACATCTGTTATTGTGTCCTTTAGATAGGATTTTTCTTCTCGCTCAAATTATTCCAATGTTCCACCCGAAAGACTGGTTAACTATCAACGAGAACTCCTTTTCCAAATCACCAACATAAAATGGAAACTTTGTATAGGATGATATGTGTTCCTGACAATACTTCCATCTCAGTCGAAAGCAATAAGTAGACATCTTCGAAACATCGTAGTACGAGGATAGACACGGACACAGGCTACCGGGACTAAAAAACTGGGAGGGGCCAAATCTTAAAAAGAATAAAATTACATGGTGAATTTTCTTCTTTATTTAAAAAAAAAATTACATGGTGAATTTTGGCAATTTTTCAGAATGGGGGCCAAGGCCACCCATGGTTTTCATTTGGGTCCGCCTAGGGCTGTAAACGAGCCGAGCCGAGCCGAAAACTGACCAGGCTCGGCTCGAGGTCGATTAAATAGTTCAGGCTCGAGCTCGACCGAGCCATAAAATTCAAGCTCGAAGCTCGGCTCGACACATAGATAATATGTTCGAGCTCGGCTCGAAAGCTCGAATCAATTTCACTAATTATCAACAAAAGCTCGAATACCTTAAGCTCGGCTCGAGCACGACTCGAGCTCGACTCGATTAATATTTAAAAATATTAAATAGTTATATAACAATATATAAATAACATAAAAATAATATATAAATAATAAAAAATATATATAAATAATAAAATATATATAAACTCGATTAGGCTCGCGAGCCATACGAATCGAGTAATATGAAGCTCGAGCTCGGCTCGATCAACTATTCGAATAGCTCAAGCTCGGCTCGATTATTATCGAACCAAATTCGAATATTTTACGAGCCGAGCTCGAATAGCTCACGAACAGTTTGACTCATTTACATCCCTAGGTCCGTCCGCCCCTGAGGATAGTAATGATAATTAAGAACACTATATATGTTCCAACTCCTTTGGAAGTGATTAACCTTCACCATAATAAGGCACTGGCCATGGCAATTCATCATAATCATGCACCAGATAACTCACATCTGGATTATTGTTGGATGATGGACCCTATCAGAAATCAGTAGTTTAGATGAAGAAGATGATGAAATGAACAAGTAATGTAACTGAATATTCATTCATACTGATAAAAGAGTACAAGAGAGGTATATATAGATCTCTACTACCATTACATACACTGCCTATATCTATACAAAATGTAACTAACTAACAGCTAATGCCAGCTAGTAACAGCTTGATTTGATCCTTGCTTCCTTGCCACGTCAGTCTTGTATTTGCTCGTGTTGCTCATGAGTCTTGCAGGAGGAACACATGTTTTGTGATGCTTTGATAGTATTACTTAAGCTAACATCCCCCCTCAAGTTGGGAGAGAACAAATTGGAAACACCCAACTTGGACAGAAGATAGGCCAACTGACTGGAACTAAGAGCTTTAGTTAGTAAATCAGCAGGTTGTTCTGCAGAACTGATATGAAATGTTTCAATAAAACCTTGCTGTAGTTTTTGTCGAACAAAATGACAATCAATTTCGATGTGTTTCGTACGTTCGTGAAACACAGGATTAGAGGCAATGTATAATGCAGACTTATTGTCACAATAAAGAGGGATGGCAGTGGTAGTAGGATGACCAAGTGTTTTCAGAATGGAAGTAACCCAAAGAAGTTCACAGGTTGTGTCTCCTAAGGCCCTGTATTCAGATTCACTAGAGGACTTAGAAACAGTGACTTGTTTCTTGCATTTCCAAGATACAAGAGCAGACCCAAGCATAACACAATAGCCTGTAAGAGAACAACGAGTATCAAGACATCCACCCCAGTCAGCATCACAATAAGCACGAAGTTGTAAATTGTTATGAGCAGGAAAAAATAATCCTTGACCAGGTGCATTTTTAAGATATCTAACAACACGATAAGCAGCATCTAGATGATCTTGTAGAGGTTGAGCAATAAACTGTGCTAAAGTATGAACTGCATAACTCAAATCAGGACGAGTGATAGTCAAGTAGATCAATCGACCAACCAATCGTCTAAAAAGTTTAATTTCAGAACCAACCAGCGGAAGAGAAGTAGATTTCTGCAGATTATGATTCTGTTCCATTGGAATTAAAGATGGTTTAGCTCCCATTAAACCAGTATCAGTAAGAATATCCAAACAATATTTCTGTTGATGTAAGTAGATACCAGCATCTGAACGAGCAATCTCAAGACCCAAAAAATACTTCATATGACCCAAATCCTTGATATTGAACTTAGTCTTAAGAAACTCTTGAACTTGAGCAATTAAGTGAGATGATGAACCAGTAATCATAAGATCATCAACATACACTAAGACAGCCACAAATTGACCATCTCTATGTAAAGTGAATAAACTGTGATCAGTAGGACATTGAACCAATCCAAAGATAAGTAAAGCTTCAGCCAATTTGAGATACCAACATCTAGGTGACTGTTTAAGCCCATATAACGATTTAATGAGTTTACAGACCCAAGTAGTAGTAGTAGAAGAAGGAAATGATTTACCAGTGAAGTAAGCTAGACCAGGAGGCAATGTCATATAAACATCCTCATGAAGATCACCATGCAGAAATGCATTGGTGACATCCATTTGATGAAGTTTCCAGTTAAAAGCAGCAGCAAAAGTTAATAAAATTCTCACAGTGGTCATTTTGGCCACAGGTGCAAAAGTTTCAAAATAATCAAGACCTTCAGTTTGAGTGAATCCCTTGGCCACAAGTCGAGCTTTATATCGTTCAACCTCACCATTAGCTTTGTACTTGACTTTATAAAGCCATTTGCAGTCAACCACATTAGTATCAGAGGGCATGGGAACAATCTCCCATGTATTGTTGGACTCAAGAGCCAGAATTTCTTCTTTCATTGCTTTACACCAAACATCATACTTAACAGCTTGACTGTAATTGTAGGGTGTTGGAACAACTGTAGTGTTGGCCAGAAAATGGACATAATTTGGTGTGAAAAACTGATATGACAGGTAATGATTAAGAGGATACTGTACATGATTAGAAGATGAAACATGAGTAGATGGAAGTCCAGTATAATCTAGAAATTTGGCTGGAAGAGTTTTCTGTCTAACAGGTCTACTAGAAGTGACAGAAGAATTTTGAGTAGAAGTTAACATTGGTTCAGTAGATGGAACAGGTATAGTAGGTGTAGCAGTAGTATCATTGTCATGAATTACTGAAGTAGAAGGAGAAATAGTGGTAGATGTAACAGACTTGATATCAGAAAAAGGAAATTTGTCTTCAACAAAATAGACATCTCTAGAAATGTAGGTTTTCTTAGTGTGAAGATCCATCACTCTATATCCTTTCTTTCCAAATGGATATCCAAGAAACACACAAGCAACTGCTTTTGAATCTAGTTTATCTTTAGGAACATCCACTTTTGTCATATAACATAAACACCCAAACACTTTCAGATTGTCATAAGAAGGTGAAGTGTTGAACAGTACCTCATAAGGAGATTTAAATCCCAGAAGTTTGGAAGGAGTAAGATTAATGAGGTGAGTGGCAGTAAGAATACAATCACCCCAAAAAGAGTTAGGAAGAAATGCTTGAAGCTTAAGAGATCGAGCAACATTAAGTAAATGTTGATGCTTCCTCTCAGCAACTCCATTCTGCTGAGGGGTATAAGCACATGAAGTTTGATGATTAATACCTAAGGATTGCAAATGTTGCTGTAAATCCTTATTGACAAATTCAGTACCATTGTCTGAACGAATAGTTTTGATAGTGGTGTTAAATTGAGTATTAACATGAGCAATAAAATTTTTGAGCAGAGATGAAACTTGAGTTTTATCAACAATTAAAAACACCCAAGTACATTTGGAATAATCCTCAACAATAGTAAGAAACATATTGCATTTGCCATGAGTAAAGGTTTTATATGGACCCCAAAGGTCACAATGAACAAGATCAAACAACTTGATGCTAGTAGAAGTGCTAATAGGAAAAACCAATCTGGTTTGTTTAGCTCTATGACAAATATCACATTCAGTAATTTGAGACTTATCACAAGAGTCTAAAAACTGCAAATGAGTAAGAACAGTAGAAGATGGGTGCCCCCATCGAGCATGCCACAGCTGAACTGACTTGGTAGTGTGAGAGTGATGAGCAAGAGAAAGAGAACTGGACAGAGAGACAGGGACAGAGCTCAGCAGATGAGAAGAAAATTTGTAGAGACCATCAGCAATTTTACCAATCTCTATCATCTTCTTCTGCTGAGGGTCCTGCATTAAACAGGTTGTAGCAGAAAAACTAACAGAGCAATGAGAATGTGCTGTTAATTTTGGAATAGAAATAAGATTGCACTTAAAGCTAGGCACACATAAAACTTGATGTAGAATAACATTTGATGTAAGATGCAAAGATCCTGAATGAGTGATAGGAGCAATAGTGCCATCTGGTAAGTACAGATTAGCTTGAAGAGGTATTGGATTCAGCAATAAAGACAATTGACATGTAATGTGATCAGTTGCACCAGAATCCAAAATCCAATCAACACTATTAGTGTTGGATAACATTTGTAAGTTATGAACTGATGAGACTGAACAGAAGTGTTTACCTTGCAACATAGATGATGTAGCAGCAAATGGAGTGTTAGCCACATGATTACTTTGCAAAATAGGAATAGACTTCAAGCTGGTTTGAATCATAGTAGCAATCTGTTGGCATTGAGCCTCAGTAAAACCAGTAGCAGAATTATCTGAGTTAGTTGTATCTGAATCAAGAGTAGCAGATGAAACATTAGTTGTAAGTTGAGCAGCCTTCTTGCCACCATAGGTGTTGTGTGAGACTCTTGGCTTAGGTTTTGGTTGACCATATAGACGATGCCACTCTGGATATCCATGTAAGCAGAAACATTTCTCTCTAGTGTGTCCATTTAGATGACAAAACTCACAATAGAGATGTGAGTTACCTTCAGAACCAGTATTCTTTCTTGTCACATTCTGATTCATATTTCTGCCTCTATTGTTACTAAACTTAACATTCATAGCAACTGAATCAGTAGTAGCAACAGGATGATTACATTCTCTTTGAACCTCTTCTTGAAGTAGCAAAGAATAAGCTTGACTTAGGCTAGGTAAAGGCTTCATCATGAGTAATTGTCCCCTTACAGCAGTGAAATGTTCACTAAGTCCCATTAAGAACTGACTTAACTTGTGTACTTGTTCATAAGTGTCCATCTTAGCAACAAAATCACAGGTACAAGTTCGAGTAGCACAAGTGCATCTAGGCAGAGGAGATAGATCATCCATTTCATCAATTAATGTCCTGAACTTAGTAAAATAAGCAGTAACAGACATAGTGCCTTGAGACAAAGACATGAGTTCTTTCTTCAATTGAAAAACCCTAGGCAAATTACTCTGAGTAAATCGAACAGCTAGATCGTCCCAAATTGCTTTAGCAGTTGTCAAATAGACTACACTATTACGAATCTCTGGTGAAATAGAGTTCAATAACCATGAAACAACCATATCATTACACCGTTTCCATAGTGCATAAGTTGAACTACCAAGAGCAGGCATCACAATTGATCCATCAATTAGACCTAATTTCAGTTTAGCAGATAATGCTAACATAACAGCACGACTCCATTGTTGATAGTTCTGCTCAGTAAGAAGTTGAGTTACAATCGCCATACCTGGATTATCACCATTAGCAATATAGAAAGGATGATTAGCATCAATCACCGTAGAATTTGCAGGTGTTGTTGTTGTAGATGGCGCCATTGTTGAAGTATTTGTTGCAGAATCAGAAGCAGCTACAGCAGAGTATGATCTTCTAGACATGAATTAACAGAGAAACAAACCGAAAGAGACCGATCATCGGCTCTGATACCATCTCAGAAATCAGTAGTTTAGATGAAGAAGATGATGAAATGAACAAGTAATGTAACTGAATATTCATTCATACTGATAAAAGAGTACAAGAGAGGTATATATAGATCTCTACTACCATTACATACACTACCTATATCTATACAAAATGTAACTAACTAACAGCTAATGCCAGCTAGTAACAGCTTGATTTGATCCTTGCTTCCTTGCCACGTCAGTCTTGTATTTGCTCGTGTTGCTCATGAGTCTTGCAGGAGGAACACATGTTTTGTGATGCTTTGATAGTATTACTTAAGCTAACAGACCCTTGATGTAGATCACTTCAAACTCATCATCTGCTAACTAGCTCTTCCTTTACTATGATTTAGTGCTCTGCCCGAAAACTTAAAAATTTTATTTTCTTAATTTTTTTAACTCGTAAACAAAAGAAGAAAAATCGAAATAGGGATTGAGGATCAAGGGATGGTCCAGTAGTAAAGGTATATTATTTTCCACTGAAAAATCATGTGTCCGAATTCTCACGCCCCCGCCCCCACAGACGAATTATCTTAGGGATTTACCACTATTTTGCAATATTGACCAGTTCTTTAGAACGTATAAGTATTCATGTACATAGGCAATGTTTGATAATAAGGATTAAGTATTAAAAAAATCCAACCAGAGTATTGACTGGGCATGTCTGTTACACAGACCAAGTTATATACAGTATAATGTAATAATTAGAAGATCTTCTAAATATTAGATAATGAAATATATCCATGTGCTCACTTATATATCTGAGGTACATTTGATTTACATTTGTTCTAGACAATGCAAAATCATTTAGAAATCAAGTTTATAGCTATGATCTCTATTTTACACATCCCTCTTGTAGTCTAGCCCACCAGCGAGTTGAGCATGTAAATATTCTAATGAGGATCATATCTCATATGTGAACCAGATGTGCTCTTTGTGTGCTAAGAAATAGTATACATATAGCATGTCTAAAATCCTCACAACCACCAAAACAAGTAAATACGAAAATGGAGATACCAGAATTTTCTAGCTTTCTTCCTCTTGCAGGTCTTCTTTTACTGTCACTAGTTTCAAGTTCTGATGATTCTCGTCGAGATTTTGTCCAATGCCTTACCCGTTTTTCTTCGAACTCCACCTCGATGTCCAATGTCATTTACACTACAAACAACTCTTCCTACAAATCTATTTTGGATTTCTCCATAAACAATCTCCGATTTGAAACACGTTGGACACCTAAACCATCTGTTATTGTGACACCAATCGATGAATTTCAAGTCCAAACTGTAATACGTTGCTCTAGAAAATATGGTTTGCAGATTAGGATTCGTTGCGGAGGTCATGATTACGAAGGACTTTCTTATGTATCAAATGTTCCATTTGTCATGCTTGATATGATAAACTATCGGTCAATCGACGTTAATGCTGAAAAGGCAACCGCATGGGTCCAATCCGGGGCGACACTAGGTGAACTTTACTATGCAATTGCTAATAAAAGTAAAACACTGGCGTTTCCAGGTGGAGTTTGGTCCACAGTTGGTGTTAGTGGACTCATTGGTGGTGGAGGCTATGGTTTGTTGAGACGGAAATATGGACTTGCAGCTGATAATGTGATTGATGCTCGTATTGTCAATGCTGATGGAAAAGTTCTAGATAGAAAATCGATGGGTGAAGATTTATTTTGGGCGATTCGAGGAGGTGTTGCTTCAAGCTTTGGTGTGGTTATGTCTTGGCATATAAGGCTAGTTGTGGTTCCGGAAATTGTTACTGTTTTTCAAGTCCCTAGGACTTTAGAACAGAATGCAACTCAACTTGTTCACAAGTGGCAAACCGTTGCACCTAAGCTGCCTAAAGATCTTGAAATCAGGATTGTTGCCAATAAGGTCCTTAAATTTAAACCTGACCAAGTTGCAAGAACAGTACTTGCAGAATCAACGGTGCAGATCAGGTTTGCAGCGTCGTTCCTTGGCAGAATAGATGAACTACTTGAATTGATGAATCAAAGATTTCCGGAGTTGGGTGTGCAAAAAGAAGATTGTGCTGAAATAAGCTACATTCAAGCGGTGTTAATGTTCTCATTATTTTCACAAAATGACCCGGTTGAGAATCTACTCAATCGAACGTCGTATAAGATTTCATTTAAAGCAAAATCCGAGTATGCAAAACAGCCAATTTCTGTGCAAGGTCTTAATGGAATATGGGATATGCTTCTAAAAGCTGAGACAGGGAAAACAAATTTAATCTTGACGTCGTACGGAGGACGAATGGACGAGATTCCAGAATCTTCTATCCCATTTCCACACAGAGCAGGAACATTGTACAAGATATACATGAGAATAGAGACAGATGGCAACACGTCGAAAGCCATGAAATGGATTCGAAGTTTATATGATTACTTGGGACCTTATGTGTCTCCAAGAACATCATATGTAAATTACAACGATCTTGATTTAGGAATGAACAATCCAAATGGTCCGACCAATTATGCGCAAGCAAGTGCATGGGGTGAAAAGTACTTCAAGAATAATTTCGACAAATTAATCCGTGTCAAGGCTGTTGTCGATCCATCAAATTTCTTCCAACATGAGCAAAGTATTCCTATTATTGCCTAATGGTCAATCTGGGAACAATCAGTCTGTCTTGATGGTATTTTTTACAAATTCTTTCTTTCTGCATGAGCAAACTGCTCTGCTCTTGCATTGTTCTTATGCTTATAACTATCTATGCAGATTTGTTTCTGCTGATTGACGTTCTTTAGTTTATTTGTTTTTATTTATTTAAGTTGTACAAAACTTTGATATGGTCATAGAAAAGTGTCCATGTTATTTGTTAAGTAAACAATTCATCTAAAATTTTAAGATGTTAGAGTGGAATGCCTTACCGGAATCTTATATTATATTCAAACATTTCTCCTCACTCGAAAGCCCATTTTTGGGTCGAAAAATGAATCAGGGACGCTTAAGTAAGCAACTCATCTAAAACCTAACACCGGTGGCTTCACTGGGATGTTTTATTATATTCCAACATATTTTATACTAGAAAGGGCCGTTGATGTGTGGTAGGCTATTAGGAAACATATTGTTCTTAAGCTGACAAGACCAAAATAAGTAGAGAGCTTGGTAGCCTGTAAGAGTTCCTAACTTTGGAGCAGAAATTCGGATCAATTCCAATTAAAACTAGTTTATAACATGACATTGATAATCATCCGAAATTAAGGACATCTGTTATTGTGTCCTTCTGTAGATAGGATTTTTCTTCTCGCTCAAATTATTCCAATGTTCCACCCGAAAGACTGGTTAACTGATACGAGAACTCCTTTTCCAAATCACCAACATAAAATGGAAACTTTGTATAGGATGATATGTGTTCCTGACAATACTTCCATCTCAGTCGAAAGCAATAAGTAGACATCTTCGAAACATCGTAGTACGAGGATAATAATGATAATTAAGAACACTATGTTCCAACTCCTTTGGAAGTGATGAGTAACCTTCACCATAATAAGGCACTGGCCATGGCAATTCATCATAATCATGCACCAGATAACTCACATCTGGCTTATTGTTGGATGATGGACCCTTGATGTAGATCACTTCAAACTCATCATCTGCTAACTAGCTCTTCCTTTACTATGATTTAGTGCTCTGCCCGAAAACTTAAAAAATTTTATTTACTTAATTTTTTTTAACTCGGAAACAAAAAAAGAAAAATCGAAATAGGGATTGAGGATCAAGGGATGGTCCAGTAGTAAAGGTATATTATTTTCCAAGGAAAAATCATGTGTCCGAATTCTCACTCCCCCGCCCCAGTAGACGAATTATCTTAGGGATTTACCACTATTTTGCAATATTGACCAGTTCTTTAGAACGTATAAGTATTGGACATGTATGTACATAGGCAGTGTTTGATAATAAGGATTAAGTAATAAAAAATCCAACCAGGGTATTGACTGGGCATGTCTGTTACAGACCAAGTTATATATAATGTAATGATTAGAAGATCTTCTTCTAAATATTAGATAATGAAATATATAATCCATGTGCTCACTTATATATCTGAGGTACATTTGATTTATATTTGTTCTAGACATTGCAAAATCATTTAGAAATCAAGTGTATAGCTACCATCTTTCTTTTACACATTCCTTCATAGTCTAGCCCACCAGCGAGTTGAGCATGTAAATATTCTAATGAGGATCATATCTCATATGTGAACCAGATGTGCTCTTTGTGTGCTAAGACACAATATATATAGCATGTCTAAAATCCACACAACCACCAAAACAAGTAAACAAGTAATTACGAAAATGAAGATACCAACATTTTCTAGCTTTCTTCCTCTTGCAGGTCTTCTTTTACTGTCACTAGTTTCAAGTTCTGATGATTCTCGTCGAGATTTTGTCCAATGCCTTACCCGTTTTTCTCCTAACTCCACCTCGATGTCCAATGTCATTTACACTACAAACAACTCTTCCTACAAATCTATTCTGGATTTCTCCATTAACAATCTCCGATTTGAAACACGTTGGACACCTAAACCATCTGTTATTGTGACACCAATCGATGAATTTCAAGTCCAAACTGTAATACGTTGCTCTAGAAAATATGGTTTGCAGATTAGGATTCGTTGCGGAGGTCATGATTATGAAGGACTTTCTTATGTATCAAATGTTCCATTTGTCATGCTTGATATGATAAACTATCGGTCAATCGATGTTAATGCTGAAAAGGCAACCGCATGGGTCCAATCAGGGGCGACACTAGGTGAACTTTACTATGCAATTGCTAATAAAAGTAAAACACTGGCGTTTCCAGGTGGAGTTTGGTCCACGGTTGGTGTTAGTGGACTCATTGGAGGTGGAGGCTATGGTTTGTTGAGACGGAAATATGGGCTTGCAGCTGATAATGTGATTGATGCTCGTATTGTCAATGCTGATGGAAAAATTCTAGATAGAAAATCGATGGGTGAAGATTTATTTTGGGCGATTCGAGGAGGTGTTGCTTCAAGCTTTGGTGTGGTTATGTCTTGGCATATAAGGCTAGTTGCGGTTCCGGAAATTGTTACTGTTTTTCAAGTCCCTAGGACTTTAGAACAGAATGCAACTCAACTTGTTCACAAGTGGCAAACCGTTGCACCTAAGCTGCCTAAAGATCTTGAAATCAGGATTGTTGCCAATAAGGTCCTTAAATTTAAACCTGACCAAGTTGCAAGAACAGTACTTGCAGAATCAACGGTGCAGATCAGGTTTGCAGCGTCGTTCCTTGGCAGAATAGATGAACTACTTGAATTGATGAATCAAAGATTTCCGGAGTTGGGTGTGCAAAAAGAAGATTGTGCTGAAATAAGCTACATTCAAGCGGTGTTAATGTTCTCATTATTTTCACAAAATGACCCGGTTGAGAATCTACTCAATCGAACGTCGTATAAGATTTCATTTAAAGCAAAATCCGAGTATGCAAAACAGCCAATTTCTGTGCAAGGTCTTAATGGAATATGGGATATGCTTCTAAAAGCTGAGACAGGGAAAACAAATTTAATCTTGACGTCGTACGGAGGACGAATGGACGAGATTCCAGAATCTTCTATCCCATTTCCACACAGAGCAGGAACATTGTACAAGATATACATGAGAATAGAGACAGATGGCAACACGTCGAAAGCCATGAAATGGATTCGAAGTTTATATGATTACTTGGGACCTTATGTGTCTCCAAGAACATCATATGTAAATTACAACGATCTTGATTTAGGAATGAACAATCCAAATGGTCCGACCAATTATGCGCAAGCAAGTGCATGGGGTGAAAAGTACTTCAAGAATAATTTCGACAAATTAATCCGTGTCAAGGCTGTTGTCGATCCATCAAATTTCTTCCAACATGAGCAAAGTATTCCTATTATTGCCTAATGGTTAATCTGGGAACAATCAGTCTGTCTTGATGGTATTTTTTACAAATTCTTTCTTTCAGCATGAGAGCTCTGCCCTTGCATTATTCTTAAGCTAATAATTGTCTTTGCAGTTTTTTTTATGCTGATTGGTGTTCTTTAGTCTACTAGTAATTGTTAGTATCTATATTCGTACTATGTTAAACTTTGATATGGTCATAGAAAAGAGTCCTTGTTATGTCATACCAGAAAGGACAAAACATGAGTACAAGTAGCCCGTAAGAGCACCCTTAGCTAAATTATCTATATGACATCTAGTTGGCTTTTAATGGCACTATTTAGATAATATGTAAAAATTTGAGCACTCCAACCATTAATCTCTTAGCAAAAAAATATAGATAATGATATGTGGTGAGCTTTATTTGTTGAACCAATAAAGCTTTTATGTATAATTTTACATGACCATAATTATAGATAATTCCCTTGAAGCACACATGTTCACCCTTAGCAAAAGTTTTACATTATCATTATAGTTAATAATTATAGCTAACCATTTTACATAACACCCTTGGAGATGCTCTAAGAGTTACAAGAGGAGTTGTCTATCTGGAGAACAACGATTTTTTTTTCCACATTGATTCTATTATTTTAGTATCTGTTCTGATACATGTGGTAGGGGATAATCGAACCTTGATGGTTCGACAAGGCATAATCCTTATTTACCACATGAGTTACACCATCACCCCTATTTGGAGAACAACTTTTAAATGAGAACGAAGGAACTCTTTTTAGGATCACTAGATTAGATTAGAAAGGAAATAACATAATCTAGTCCATTATATTTAAATTTTTATACATTTTCGGTTAATATTTTTAAAATAGCATATAAAATGTTTTGTTAAATAAGTTTTACATTTTTTTTTATTTTTTGTAATTATTGTTTTATGTTCCATATATGTTTGTCAAATTTTATTGTATGTTTTAGGAGTTAATTTTGCTGTGTACATTATTTTCATCTAGTTTTTTAAATTTATTTTTATGTTCTTTTTTGTTGTATGTTATGTAATTTTGTTATGTAGTTTTTAATATGTAATAGTAGGTGTTATGTAATTTTCAATATGTTCTGTATTTTATAATTTATGGTTTGAATTTTTTTATGTTATGTAATATTTAGGATATTACTAGCTTAAAACCCGTGCAATGCACGGATTATTTTTAATATTATATAATTTTTTTATTAATTTGAATTACTCTTTTTTCAAATATGAATTTTGGTGACTTAAATTTTTAAATAAGATAATTTGATAATAATTATATAAATGTTATCCGTGATATTTCTAAGAAAAGAAGGATT
The DNA here is from genome assembly GCA_037693485.1 of Kitagawia praeruptora. Lineage (NCBI taxonomy): Eukaryota > Viridiplantae > Streptophyta > Magnoliopsida > Apiales > Apiaceae > Kitagawia > Kitagawia praeruptora. Next base: position 121,691,212 of record CM075346.1, on the reverse strand, counting down.
TTAGTTAAAAAAATATTGAAAAGATGATAAATTTTAGTTGAAAAAGGTAATCAATTAATTATAAGTAATTATAAAATTATTATTTAATTTTATTAAATAGAATGTCGTGATGTAATTGGAAAAAGAGAGGTCTTAGTTAGAAAAAATTAAAAAGGAAACATGTTTTAGGTGAAAAAGGTAATTGATTAGTTTATAGTAATTATAATTCAATTATGTTATTTTTCTAAATAAAATTGCTCGTAATGTTTTAAGAAAAGGAAAAATTAATGTTGTCCGTGATATTTTTAGAAAAGGAAGATTTTTAGTTAGAAAATATAAAAAAGATGATACATTTTAGCTAAAAAATTTAATCGGTTAATTGTTAATATAATAGAAAAGGTAACATGTTTTGCGTGAAAAAGGTAACATGTTTTGGCTGAAAAACGTAATTGATTAGTTAATAGTAATTATAATATAATTATTTTAGTTTATTAAACAAAATTGCTCGTAGTATTTATAAGAAAGGAGAGATTTTAGTTAGATACAATGTAAAAGATATGGTATTTTACCTGAAAAGGGAAATTAATTATATTAATTATAATCTAATTTATGTTATTTTACTAAATTAAATTGCTCGTAGTGTTTTTAGAGTGAGAAATTAATGTTGCCCATGATATTTCTAGAAAAAAGGAATTTTAATTATGAATTTGGAAAAGATGATACGTTTTAGCTGTAAAAGGTAATTGGTAATTATTAGTATTATAATATTATTATTTATTTTATTTAATAGAACCACCCATTATATAATTGGAGAAAGTGATATTTTAGTTACTGAATAAAGGAAAAACAACATGTTTTGGCTGAAAAAGGTAATTGTTCAGTTAATAGTAATTATAATATAATCATATTATTTTATTAAAAAAAATTAAACAAAATTGCTCATAATGTTTATAAGAAAGGAAAATTTTTAGTTAGGTACACTATAAAAGATATTGTGTATTACATGAAAAGGGAAATTAATTAGTTAGTGAAAAATAGAAAAGGTAATATGTTTAAGCTAAAAAAGGAAATTAAATATTTAATAGAATGGATTTTATCTGTAATTAAGTAAGGGTAAATAAGTAAAATCAACTGGTACGTACCGACCAACCAAACTTTTAATGTTTCGGTTTTTATATAATAGTATAGATTTGATATTTTCATGGTGAGATAATTGTGCATTTTTATTTTGTTTTTTGTGTTTTGTAGTTTTATTTCTATGTAGTTTGTTTGTGTTTTTATGTTTAAGTGTGTTATTCATATTATTTTACTAGCTTAGATTACTTTAATTTTTTTATAAATTGTTTGTAGGTGCAAAGCACGGATTATTTTTATTTTTTTGTAATTTTTTTAGTTTACTATAACATTATAAAAATTAATTTTAATATGTTATTGAAATAATTTGAACCTTGTATTTCATATAATAATTCTTAAATATAAATTAATATATTGTTGACGGGAATCGAACCTTAAACTTCTGTTTATAACAACTTTTAGTATTATTGTATTTAACGGTCATAATCTATTTGGGTTGAATATATAATAATTGTCAATGAGACATAACCAAAAATGGGAATAACCGAAAATAAGTATTTAATCAAACTACAAATCATGCACTCTTTCGCTTATTACAGGATTAAATATTTTGCTTGGTACTTGCATGCCCGATAAATATATACATGGAGGCTGGAGACAAAACAATTTTATAGAGAGGCAAACACTTAGAGCCCTCATCATCGTATAGCTCATGCTTTGTATGGGTTATTTTTTAGAATTTATTTATAACATACTATAATATTATAAATTTTAATTTTAATAAGTTATTGGAAGGATTCAAACCTTACACCTTTGTATATAACAATTTTTAGTATTAAATATTAATTAATATGTTGTTGGCGAGAATCGAATCATAGAAATCTATGTATAACAATTTTTAGTAATGTTGTATTTAATAGTCATTATTGAAAGGATAACAAAAAATAAGGGGTTAACAAACTACAAGATATATATACCTCATTTACTTATTATAGCATAGTGTAAAAATAAAAATATAGATAACAAAATATATATGCATGAATGTAATTGAAATTTTTTTGGCAGTTCACTTATATTTTTCTGTTCACACATTGGACATATGTTAGTCACAGAGGCATGTCTGAGTACATCTAATAACAAGCTTAATTGTTTGTAATGCTTTGCATTACTTACATGACCTCTTAACTGAGGGAACCTCTAGTTATAGAGTTTCAACTTGTTGTAGTACTTATAATAGGCATCAAATTCTACCTGTGTAACTGTAATTAAAGTCAGAGAATAATGCTTGAAAGAAGTTCCAAGGATCATGCCTCAAGCTTTAAGATCAAGACTATCAAAATAAACACAGTTGGAATTTGAAGAATGAAGATTTGCCTAAGTACCAATTCGAGAAGTATGTTTGTCATATTCGAGAAGTCTAGCCTTCGAGAAGTCAAGGATTCGAATCTCAAAAGACACTATTCGATATCTCTGAGTGCAGTATTCGATATCTCAGAGATTCGACATATCTGCTACTCTATTCGAGAACTCAAAAAGGCAACAAGTCAAAGCATCATTCGAGTTCTCTAGGAGTCAACAAGTCAAAGTTCCATTCGATATCTCAATGACTCAGGAAGCTATTCGATATCTCAGGGATTCGATAAGTCAAATGCTCTATTCGATAACTTAAGGATTCTTGGAGAAAAGCCTAATTCGAGAAGTGATTCGATATGTCAACATTGCAGTATTCGAGAACTCAGAGTTATCTATCAAGTCAATTCTAGTTCTCGAATCAATCACTCAGTCACTTCTCGAATGCAGTCTTGGAGACAAAATACTGAAGGATTGCACAAGTCAGAAACCTGCAACAAGCCAAAGCACTTTATGGACCACAAAAGTAAGGTACTTTGGAAAGCCTACAAAGAAGCTTAGAGAGACGTACAAGAGACAAGCTGCTAAAGAAGTGGATCTGAGCTAAAGGAAGTCAAATCTCAAGCCGTTTGGATGTTACTCATAAAGGATAGACATACTAGAAAGTAATTTATCCTGTAACCTTATTTGAAGTAAGTAGGCTGTACTCATGTTCTATAAGAGTACAACCTCACTTCTCTAGTACTTAAGTTTTTTTTAGGCGCACATCTTTGTATATACATCTCTCTGAGAAAACGAAGCTGAGAATACTATCATCTGTATTCACAATTTGTAGAAAATCTTTATCTAATAAAATATTAGATTAAAGTGAGTGATTGTGTTCTTGTGTTTATGTTCCGCACTTACATATTTTGTTAAACACAAACACACACTTTGCTACACAAAAACAGATTCAAACCTTCAAAAAATCTACACTTAAAATACTTATCCAAAGAAAAGTTTGAAAATACATTCACCCCCTCTGTATTTTCTTGTCGGTATATTCATACTCAACAACATAAAGTTGTGTGTAAAAACCTTTTGATCATTTTTTAATACGATTATCAATTATTTAGACAGATTAATCTTAACCAAGCATGTTGTTTAGAACATAGTCATTTAGAGGATTATAATAATTATATATGATAAATATTATATTTAATAGATATTTCCTAGTAGATTTAGAATTCGGTGTATAAAAGTTTAAGTTTATATAACATACTGTCGTTCGTGAGAGTCGAAACTTTGATCTATGGTAGTATTGTTTTATTATCCTTCTTATTCTTATTATATAATAGGATATAATGTGTGTGTATTTTTTAGTGTGTTTTGTTAGTTTTAGGTCAACCTGAAACTGTCCCGAACCCATGTTTTGGGATTAGTGACTGTAATTCTTTTAAATACTAATCCCATGTTTGTTTTATTGCAGTGAGGTATATCATTATAATCTTCTCTAACATGTTATTTTTTAAAGGATTATAATCCATTTATTTTAATCCCGTGTAAAGCAAATATAAGATTCAAACATTTAAAAGATAATAGTTGAGTTACACATTTTATCCCTCAACACAAACATCAAACAGAAATTTAAAGGATTATAATCCAATTTTAAACTTGTTCCTTCAGAACAAACATTGCATTGGCAAATTTGAAAGATTTTAATACTTAGGATAATAATGTAGAGCTAGATCGTAATGTATGGATTCTAATCCTGAGACTATAATTCTCCACAGCAAACATATCAGCCTAGGTTCCACAGTACCCGATTTATGAATGTAACTCATACTTTGAACCGAACCTATGTAACATTTTGATTGAAACATAATTATTAAATTATCAAATCTCATGTTTATTTAATTTTATTACAATAATTCAGTGAGTGGACACGGAACATAACAACTTTTACTTTAGCTTCTTACCTGTATTACCGGGGTTTTAGTCTAAGAGTATATGTAGCTATCAAGATCGGTAACAACACGACCATTTTCGTCATGAATTTTTCAGAAACCATGGATTGGCGTGTCGATCACAATGAATCTCCCATCTCTGTACTTGTAATCCAAATGCAACCTTAGCTCCCACACTAAGAATGAGACAAGCAACTAGTTTATATTTGTTTCCAAGTCCAGGTAGCCATATGCATGATTAATTGTTGTACTTACACTTACTTACCGATGTTCCCAAGACTTTTAAGATGCTGTACAGCTCATTCTCATCTAGGTAGTCTTGTAACTCGAGGTGCCGTATTATCTCAACTGGATCCAATGAATATGAAATATCTAGTAAATTCTGGTATTGTAGGGGACAAGAAATAACTTATAACCAAATAGAGTATTGTATGGAGGGGTGTTATAAACACATAATCCTCTATTTTGTTGGTAGTTTGATACACTTTTTCGAATCCCGTCATCAACATATTATTATTAAACATTTATATTATCTTATAAACTACTCCCGAAAGTTCAACGTTCGATTTACGTCAACAACCTATTACAATAAAAATTTATATTATCTATTTTAATCATATTATTATTAAACATCTATATTATCTTATAAATTACTCACATAAAATATAAATAATAAGCTAAAAAATATAGAAAAAATTACCGTTGTATCGCACAGTTATAAACTAGTATGTATATATAAAGAAACATGACACAAGCACATCATATTCACAGTCTCAGCTCAATCTTAGCTACACAAGCACATCATATTCAACTTCGCTATGACGTCTATTGGATCCAAATTCCATAATTTATTTTTAGAATTTTTCTTTGAATAAAAATTTAAATAATTTATAAAATTATACTTTATATGAGTTTAAAAGTATGTATCAAATCTTTTGTCAATAAAGAATCCATTGGGACAAAGAAATTACATGCCTAATTTCTATTCCTCATGTTTACTAAAGATGTACGATATACTTTATATTGTTACAACTTACGAACATACATGAATAAAAAATTCGAGATGCACCATGCATATCATCATACTCTGAAAATCTTTAAAATGACCCTAAAACAAGTGTTATCTTTTTTAATTTTTTAACCAATGAAATTGTGTAATTATATCCTTATCTATACTATTATATTAAAGTCGAAAGATTGAAATTTTGTCGGTTTGATTTTCGTTTTGGTTATCTTAATTATTAAAATAAATGATAGAATAATATAATTAATGAAAATTAGTTGATTGACTTTTTCGTATTTACTTTCAATTGATATTACCTTTTATAAACACCTAAAAACATCAACCATACCATATCTTTCAATCATTAATGTTTCTTTACCATACCATCCAATCATCAATGTTTCTTTTCTAATTAAATACAGTACCTTTTTTCAAAACATATTTTTCAATCATTAATTTATACCCAAAAACATTATACCATATCATCGTTAGATCTTTATTAATTAATAAGAATCGTTATATGTAATTATAAGGTATATTTTAGGGCTCTTTTGAAAAATAAATAGGAAAAAGTAAATTTTTGCACATTTACTTTTGTTAAGAAAGTCTATTTGCAATTAATTTTACTAAACTAAGTTTCAAATTGCAAAAATACTAACCCTAACCCTAATTCTCCCCCTCCCCCTTTCCTCAATTTCCAGCCGATTGTGATACTTTTTTTTTTTTTAAGGTGGGGGCTATTTTGGTGGATTTGGGTTTCCTGACCCCGCAGGGGCATATTCAACTTAATGCAACCACATTAAACTAAATTTGCAATTGAATGCAACCACATGCAACTAAATTTCTGATTTCAGGTTCCATTTGTCAGTTGTCATTTTCGACCTCATTTTTGAACTATATATATATATATATATATTTAAGGTGGGTGATATTTTGTTGGATTTAGGTTTCATGGCCCCGCAGGGGCATATTCAACTAAATTTGCAACTGAATGCAACCACATGCAACTGAATTTCTGATTTCAGGTTCCATTTGTCAGTTGTCATTTTCGACCTCATTTTTGAACTACATATATATATATATATATATATATATATATATATATATATATATATATATTTAAGGTGGGTGATATTTTGTTGGATTTAGGTTCCATGGCCCCGCAGGGGCATATTCAACTAAATTTGCAACTGAATGCAACCACATGCAACTAAATTTCTGATTTCAGGTTCCATTTGTCAGTTGTCATTTTCGACCTCATTTTTGGGTTATATATATATATATATAGTCCAAAAATGAGGTCGAAAATGACAAATGAAAAATGGAACTTGAAATCAGCAACTTAATTTCTGATTTCAATTGCATTCAGTTGAATATGCCCCTGCGGGGCCTTGCAACCCAAATCCACCAAAATCACCCAAACCAATAATATGTAGTTTCAACTAGTTGTAACTAGTTGAAAGTAGTTGAAAATAGTTACAACTAGTTGAAAGTAGTTGAAAATAGTTGCAACTAGTTGAAAATAGTTGATTTGGTTGAATATTGCCCCTGGCGGGGCCTTGGAACCCAAAATTACTCAAACCAATAATATGTAGTTGCAACTAGTTGAAAGTAGTTGAAAATAGTTGCAACTAGTTGAAAATAGTTGAAAACAGTTGAAAATAGTTGATTTGGTTGAATATTGCCCCTGGCGGGGCCTTGGAACTTAAAATCATTTAGTTGAATATTGCCCCTGGCGGGGCCTTGCAATCCAAATCCACCAAAATCACCCCACCTTTTTAAAAAAAGTTGGATTTGGTTGCATTTAGTTGAATGTGATTGAATGTGGTTGCAAACAAAAATCCACCCAAATAGCCCCCATTTAAAAAAAAAGAAAAAAAAAGTACAAAGTCGGCGGCGTCTGTTGTTGATGGGGGAGGAGAGAGAAAATTGAGGGAGGAGGGGCCTAGTATTTTTGCAATTTGAAACTTTGTTTTGGTAAAATTGCAATTTATTAAGGAAGATGGTATTTTTGCAAAAAGAAACTTTAAATCTAGTATTCTTGGTAAATATCCTATATTTTATGATTAAATTACTTTACTAAAAATTCAAGTTTCGAATCCCATCAACGAAATCTTTAACTTAAAATTTTATTATATAAATTTTAAATTATGCATATCATTAATTAAATTTACATTAAAATAATTTTTAAAAATAATGATTATATAAAAACATAATTATTGAATAAAATAAAATTTATAACATATCAAAGTAAACTCGTGCATCGCACGAGTTATAAGCTAGTATATAATAAGCATAAGAGGATCTTATCCAAATTTTTGGTCTGGTCTGATCACTATACTACCAAAATCATATGATCCTTTGGATTGAATATAGAAGATCAAGATTAGATCATATTAAAAAGGGAATTATAATCTTAAAAGGATATAATTAAAAAAACTTGTATTAGAAGTGAATTTTAAAAAGAAAACTATAATCTACAAAGGATATAATTAAAAAAATATTGTATTAGAATTGAATATTAAAAAGAAAATTCTAATCTAAAAAGGATATAATTAAAAAAGGTTGTAGTAGAATTGAATTTTATTTATTTTTTTATTAGTACTAAAAAAATTCATTTTTATTATTTGAACTTTATCTTGAGATCTAAAAATCAGATTTGGATGATTTTACAATCCACGCGAACCTCTGATAATTTAATAATTATTATTCAAATGAAAATACTCAGAATCTCAAGATAAAATATAATTATGAATTTTTACATTAATCATATTCAATGTAGAAGTTCTACAATGATAATGCTATTCAATCTAGAAAACCTAATTATATATGATTTAAATCACTGACATATACATTTTCGTACGTATTTCAGTATAAATACACTTTTTAGTTTATAACATATTAAAATCAAAAAAAAAAAAAAAAAAAAAAATATTTTTTTATGTTAGATCCAACGGCTTTCATCTATTTATTTTAAGATTTTTGTCGCACGGAGGACAAGATTACAAATTATCAAAGTTTTGGACAAAATTCTTCTTACGCTTATTATTAAAATTGTATTTGATTGTTAGTAGAACTATCTTCAAATAATTGTAAGGGTGTTTTGATAATCAAAACGAATTATAAGTAGAATTCATAAATCAAATAGAATTTTCAACGTAAAAAATTGTCAATTTCTTCTCTTTTTTGTTTCTGCGTAGATTTAGTTAGAAAAAAATTTATTAAACCATCATAAATTAAAGATTATTTTGTTAATTTCACATGGGCCGTAATCGTCCAAATCAAATTTTAAGAATTCAAGATAGAATACAAATATTAAATCAAACATGTAAAATTTTATTTATATGAATTTTTTAAGAACAATTTGATATGTAAATTAATAAAATATTAAATTTAAAAAAAATTCTATTATTTTAGATATTAAAAAAGGAGTTATAAGCTAGTAGCTAAAAATCACTTAGTGCTCTATTTACCGAATCAATCGAAATGCATTGTGCAGTGCAAGTTAAAATGGCCGAATATTGTCTCCCAGGGCTTCATGCTAAATGGGAATGAAAATGTTACCCCTATGCTCTATGTGTTGTCTTTTTATGAGGAACTCATTCCAATTAACCAGACAACTCATTCTTCGCACACACTATAATTTCCAAATCATCAACAACAAAATGAACAATAATAAAAACAGTCTGTGTATTCTACCATCTCCTAAAAGGTTAAGAACTTGACATCAAACTTTATGATTAATTTGCACAGACCACTTTGTACTGAATTGCTGAATCAGTCGAAAAGTCAAGTCTAATGCATAGTACACAGGCGTTTATCGATATAGAATCATACATTGCATGTAGGCAACTATCAGTTTACCGTTTGTTTGAATCGCTAAACTGCAAAACTGGTTTGGAAACTTATAGCTCCCACTGCAAGCAGCCTTAACTAATGGAACATATCACTTAATTTTACAAAATCAATCAACATTCATTGTGTAAACCCAATTAGCCTAGTGATAGGTACCCGCTGTAAGCTTACAGCGGGCACCCGCTGTGAGCAACCCGCCGTCCGCTATTGCGCATCCACCTGTAACAAATACTCATTAATTACACATGTGTCATTTCATATTATCTTTACTAAAAGCAATCCACTTGACAAACAAATATCTTCACACAAATATATTTGCAAAATATCTTGTTACCTTGCTCACTAAGGCAGGGGACCATAAAGGCAACTAAGGGGACACAAAAGCATTCAAGCTATGACAAAAGCGGCTGTGCTAGAATCGAGGTATGTGGGAAAGGGACACTAATCACTGTTCCAATAGTGGCTCACTGTAGCTTTAACGGCATAACAAGTGGGTCACCAAGTGGGTGAACAGTTATTAGAGGACCTAGCCTATAAATACCCCCATTCTACACACAAGGTGGGGGATATACAATTTCAATAGCACAAAATTTACTACTCATTCTCTCCCTTTACACAGATACATTTTCACCCGTTTCGGTTATTATTATTTCGATTACTGATTCTCACACCGGAGGTGCTTGACGGCCACCACCCCCGGGCGAGCATTATTTTGCAGATACCCAAACTCAGGTGAAGTACCCCCGGAACAGTGATCGGAACAGTGATCGGAAGCCATTAATCGACCGTGAGGATTATCATTTGGCGCTAGAAGGAGGGGGATTTTTTCTTGAAGAAAAACCCACCACCTGCTCTACCTACACAGTAGCTATTCACACCCTCAAAACACAAATCAAAAAACACCTCAAAAACATTAAATGGAAATCCCAATACTACACCCAGATGAACAAGAACACGAGGAAAATGCGACTGGAATCCCGCCAGTCAACCCGCCAGAGAACCCGCCCAAGGACGACGGGCGAGAGCAGATTCTTAGTCTTAATCTCACAGGCTGTAACCAACAACAAATTGACTTAATCATGCAAATAGCCGCAACCCTTCCTCAGGCCGTACCAAAATCCTTAACAAAACAAGCAAACCCACCCATCAACCCGCTTGACAATCATGATGAGGCAAACAGCCAACCCCGCGAGGCGAACTCTGCTTTCTCTCGCCTAGGCTCGTCCCAAAATACTAAGCACGACAGACACAACAAGAATCACCATCCCCCTGAAGTGTGGGAGCAAAACAGAAGGCATAGAGACCTCAGAAAAATAATCATTGACAAAAAAGCCGCCTACGACAAGGTAGTGGCTGAATACGAAGCACAAAAGAACCAACAGCAACCTCCTGTCCGCTCAAAGCAACCCGAAATAACACAACCATCAAACGCAGAAATGTTACAGACCATATTGGAGCTCAAGAATAAAATAGAAGGAAATAGCGAACAAGATATGGGTGGAACACCATTCACAGCAAGGCTAGAGGCTGAGCCACGGCAAAAAAGCATCAAACATCACAGCTTCAACTCTTTTGACGGGCTGGGAGACCCGGAGGAGCATCTTAGCTATTTCGACCAGCTGGCTCTCCACTACGAGTATAATGACCTGACACGATGTCGATTCTTCGCCGCAACTCTCCGCGGCAACGCCCAAAGATGGTTTTGCAGGATATCCACCAGGTCCATAGATACTTGGTTGGAATTTAAGAAATTATTTCTCAACAAATTCAAAGCAAACCAACAACACGAAGTTCATACCGTATTTCTTGAAACCGTTGCACAACGTAATGGTGAAACCTTACAAAACTACATTGACCGTTTCAAGGAAGCTGTCAACAAAGTTGTCTGTGTCAATGAAACGGAGGCTTTGGTCCATTTGAGGAGAGGCCTCAACCCTTACGAATGCGAGAAGTACGTATGCCGTCTCATGGAAATTAAACCCACTACTCTGGCAAAGGCGTATGACTTGGCATCTCAATCCATCAACGAAATCGAGTCTCTCAACGTACTTAAACAATCTAGGGCACCACCCGCTCCCACACCATATTTCCAAAGAGAAAGGTACACGCCTTACCAAAGGCAATCACCCGCCTTGCATCAAGTACAAACCACTCACGGGCCGCCGCCCGCCCAGAGACCTCAACCATCAGCACCAGTCAGGGACCGCCAAGGGCCCTTAAACCCCCAAAGATCAGATAGGCGTCCGGAGCCAAAATGGACCGAATTTACTCTCCCAAGAGCAACCATCTTACGAGAAATTAAAGGGAAACCTTTCTACTTTCCACCGGCCCCAATGCACTCTTCACCTGATGACAGGCCCAAAGACAAACACTGCGATTATCACGAAACACATGGGCATTTTACAGATAACTGTCTTTCCCTCAAGTACTTTCTGGAAAAACAAGTCAAGGCAGGCAACTTATCTCAATACTTGCCCAGGCAAATACTTGGCCCGTCCTCCTCTCAAGGACACAACAAAAACATAGTACATACCGTGTTTGGCGGACAGGTCTCACCACCTAGAGAGGAACAGACCGTCTATGCCATATCTGAGGGTCCGCCAAACGTCATTACTTTCACAGATGCAGACTATGAAGGTATCAATCCCAATCACACTGAGGCACTAGTCATATCTTTGGGCATTGCCCAGAATGAGGTTAAAAGGGTTCTGGTCGACAACGGGTCCTCAGTGGACATTTGTTTCCAACACACCTGGGACAGGCTAAAGCTAAGTGACGAAAAATTAGAAACATGTCCTGATGAAACTCCGCTTTACGGGTTCGGCCACAACGCTGTCCCGATAGCAGGCATCGCACGGCTCCCTGTCTATTTTGGGGAATCTCCCAGACAAGTTTGCAGGATCATCAAATTCTATGTCATTAACACAGCCTCCTCCTACAACATGATTTTGGGAAGACCCACATTGAACTTGTTAAAGGCAGTTACTTCTACCCCTCATCTCAAAATCAAGTTCCCTACTTCAAATGGGATAGGAGAAATCAAAGGGGATTTTGAAACCTCTAAAAGGTGTTACGGCATTGCACTTACCTTGGGAAAATCCGAGCCCAGCAATGTCAACAGAGAAAGAGCTCAAAGCAGGAGACAAGCAAAAAGACAGAGGCACGATGCCCACCAACGTGCCAGCAACAAAAAGAGAAAAGAGGTACAGTCTATTGACGGGCATGATCCGTTGACAGAAGACCCGCCAAGAATTGATGCCAATCTAATGAAATGTCTCAAAAGAGAAGAGAACCCGCCAATAACCCCGGCGGTACAGACAGAGAAAATAGAAATCATACCCGGAGACACAAACAAGACTGTCAGTATATGTGCGGGTTTGGATTCTATCTTTAAAAAGGGTCTCACCGACCTCTTAAGGAAGTACGCAGACGTTTTTGCATGGAGTCCGAAGGATATGCCGGGATTAGATGAGTCCGTGGCAATCCATAAGCTAAATGTGGATCCAGACAAAACACCAAAAATATAGAAACGAAGGAACTTTGCGCCAGAGCGACAGCGGGCCATTGATATTGAAATTGACAAACTCTTGGACGCAGACCTGATTTGTGAGGTCACCTACCCTAAGTGGGTTGCAAATGTGGTATTGGTAAAGAAAGCTAATGGGAAGTGGAGGATATGCGTCGATTACACCGATTTGAACGCAGCATGCCCAAAAGACCCATATCCTCTCCCTTCGATAGACCAACTCATTGATGCCACAGCGGGTCATCTAATGCTAAGTTTCATGGACGCCTACTCAGGCTACAACCAAATCAAAATGACTCCAGAAGACAGAGAGAAAACGGCTTTCATCACGCATAGGGGGGTATATTGTTACAAAGTGATGCCGTTTGGATTGATCAATGCCGGAGCCACCTTCCAAAAAACCATGAATAGAATCTTTAGCGGACAGTTGGGCCGAAATATGGAGGTATATGTGGATGATCTCATAGTAAAATCTCTCCTAACGGATTCCCACCTCCAGGACTTGGAAGAATGTTTTTCCACCCTCAGGAAACACAATATGAAACTCAACCCGGATAAGTGTGCATTCGCGCTTGATGCCGGCAAATTCCTGGGTTTCTTGGTTTCTCACAGAGGTATTGAGGCCAATCCTGAGAAAATAAAGGCCATAATCGACATGCAACCACCCAAAACCTTAAAGGAAATACAAAAACTAACGGGGAGGTTGGCCGCCCTCAGAAGGTTCATAGCAAAATTGGCAGACAGATGCCTTCCATTCTTCGACACTTTAAAAGGGGCCACAAAAACCAATAAAATATCTTGGACAGCGGAGTGTCAAAAAGCATTTGAGGATCTCAAAACTTATCTTTCCTCTACTCCGTTACTGGCGGTTGCAGCCCCCTCAGAACCGCTATCACTCTACTTATCCGCAACAGACAAAGCCGTGGGGGCGGTACTTATCAAAGAAGAAAATGGTGAGCAAAAACCAGTCTACTATGTCAGCCAAGTGCTCAAAGACGCGGAAACCCGCTATCCCAACGTCCAAAAATTTGCTCTAGCTTTGGTCATGGCAAGCAGAAAATTGCGACACTATTTTCAAGGAAGACAAATCAGAATCATCACAGATCAACCGCTAAGAAAAATACTTCACAAACCAGATTTATCAGGTAGGTTGATTAACTGGGCGGTAGAACTTGGTCAATTCGATCTCAAATACATACCAAGAACCGCCATCAAGGCACAAGCATTGGCTGATTTTATGGTTGAATGTTCATTCGCCACAAATGAAAAAGAGGCACCCGCAAAGACAAACACAGCCGCGGACACCCATTGGCAGTTGTATGTCGATGGTTCCTCTACAAACACCCGTTGTGGGGCAGGACTCATCTTGACTAGCCCTGACGGTTTTCAAGTCAAACAAGCCATACAGCTAAATTTCAAAGCCACAAAAAATCAGGCGGAATATGAGGCACTTTTGGCCGGTTTGGCATTGGCAAAAAATTTACAGGCAAAAAAGATAACCATCTATAGCGACTCGCAGCTGGTTGTTCGACAAACAACAGGAGACTATTCAACAAAAGATAGCAATCTCAGCAAATATCAGGAAATAATTCAGGCAATGCTAACTCAGTTTGAAGAATACTCTCTTGAACAAATAGACAGAATGGATAACACAGTTGCGGACATGTTATCTAAATTAACACAAGGCGAGAAAGCGGAGGCGGACACGGTTTACTTTGAAGAGTTAACTGTCCCAAGTACAAACAAACTAGATATCATGGAAATAAGCCCGCCAAGGGATAGTTGGATGACCCCTTACATTTGTTACCTGGAAAATGGCACACTACCGGAGGACAGACTCAAAGCAAAAATAGTCAAATCACAAGCAACGAAATACTTTCTTCAGGACGGTATTTTATACAAGAGAAGTTTTGACTCCCCTATACTTAAATGTGTCGACGAAGAAGAAGCCCTATATTGCATAAGAGAGGTCCACGAAGGCATTTGTGGTGATCACATGGCGGGCAAAGCATTAGCACACAAAATACTCAGACAAGGCTATTATTGGCCGAAAATGCACAAAGAATGCAAAAACTTCACTAAGAGATGCCGCCCATGTCAACTATTCAGCAATATGTCCAGAAAGTCACCGGCACTCCCAGCGGCCATATTATCCCCAATACCTTTTGCAATCTGGGGCATTGACATCATGGGACCATTCCCTAAAGCCAAAGGTGACTTGCAGTATGTTATGGTCGCCATTGATTACATGACAAAGTGGGCAGAAGCAAAGGCTCTTAAACACATTACACAAGATGACGCCATTCGTTTTGTTGAAGAGCAAGTCATCACAAGATTTGGAATCCCAGTAATACTCATCTCTGACAACGGTACGCAGTTTGTAGGCTCAAAATTTACTAAATTCCTGTCCGACCACGGGATCAAACATAAGAAAGCATCCGTTTGCCATCCTCAAAGCAACGGCCAGGTTGAGGTCACTAACCGCATCATCGTTCGAGGTCTAGAGAAAAGACTGACTACTTCAAAGAGAAAATGGCCTTATGAATTACCCAATGTTCTTTGGGCTTATCGCACATCACCCAGGACGAGTACGGGGGAATCTCCTTTCAAACTAGCCTTTGGCACAGAAGCACTGGCACCCGTCGAAATTGGTTCACCATCCTACCGTGCCCTTAACTTTGAAGAGGAGGCAAATACTCAAGGACTTAAAACGAATCTTGACCTTCTAGATGAAGTCAGAGAAACCGCTGTTGCGAAAATGACCGCTTACAAAGAAAAAACTAAAGAATTCTTTGGCAAAAAAGCAAGAATCAAAGCCTATGTAGAAGGCGATTTGGTTAACAGAGCAACTGAAGCATCCGACCCCAGACACACTGGCAAACTTATGCCAAAATGGGAAGGACCCTACAAAATCATCAAAGTACTCAGGCCGGGTTCTTACAAACTAGCCTATCTAAATGGCACCGAAGTCAACAACACTTGGCACGGCGACAAATTGCGGAAATATTATCAATAGACGGTTAGACGGTCCTCTCTCTCTGTTTTCTTTGTAATGAAGGGAACTATATTCTCAATGGAATACTTTTACAAAAAAAATTGGTCTACTTTACACAAGTTACAAATTGCAACCATTACACAGTCCCTCTGCGGACATTTACACAAGTTACAAATTGCAACCATTACACAGTCCCTCTGCGGACATTTACACATGTTACAAATTACAACCATTACAAAGTCCCTCTGCGGACATTTACACAAGTTACACATTGCGAATATTACAAAGTCCTTCTGCGGACATTTACACAAGTTACAAATTGCAACCATTACACAGTCCCTCTGCGGACATTTACACAAGTTACACATTGCGAATATTACACAGTCCCTCTGCGGACATTTACACATGTTACAAATTACAACCATTACAAAGTCCCTCTGCGGACATTTACACAAGTTACAAATTGCAACCATTACACAGTCCCTCTGCGGACATTTACACAAGTTACACATTGCGAATATTACAAAGTCCCTCTGCGGACATTTACACAAGTTACAAATTGCAACCATTACACAGTCCCTCTGCGGACATTTACACAAGTTACATATTGCGAATATTACAAAGTCCCTCTGCGGACCATTACACAATTACAAATCCCAAATCTACACAATTCGTCTACGGACAGTTCCCACAAACAATGCTTACAGACGTTACTAAGGGCGTTGACGGACAACTACCAACTTACAGTGAGCAATTTTGTAAAGATATCAACATCTTACAAGTCTTGCAAACAAAAGACGGAATCTTACAGCAGAAGTTACGAAAATTGTTTATTACGGCCAATTGACAAGAAAATATCAGGGCACAAGTACTCGATACTTCAAGAAAGAGTTAAGTCCCCTAAACGGGCATAAAGACAGCTGTGAATTTCAGTCTACAACTCTCGACAAGAAACAATAAAGCACCCTTGACGGGCACTTATTACGGCGAAAAACCCGCCAAGAGACGGATACTACAAACAATTTACAATGGAATGCTTACATAAATATGAAGGCAATACGATTCAAAGCAGAACAAAAACGGAAAACAGT
Source organism: Kitagawia praeruptora (assembly GCA_037693485.1). Lineage (NCBI taxonomy): Eukaryota > Viridiplantae > Streptophyta > Magnoliopsida > Apiales > Apiaceae > Kitagawia > Kitagawia praeruptora. The sequence continues at coordinate 121,674,393 of CM075346.1, read as the reverse complement.
TGAATGCAAAGGAGGAATGAATATTTTATTCATAAAATAATTTTATTACAAGCATGTTAGTACAAGGATTATAGACTCCTACATCTACGAATCCTTCATGCTTGGGGGGCTTCATCCTTAGCATCTGCACCTTTCTTGGAGCTTTCACCCTGAGGAGGAGCTCGGAAACGGAAGTCAATTACATCCGTCTCCTGCTTATCTTTTGCCTCTTTAGCAGCACGGGCAGCAGCAGCTTTCCGAGCAGCCTTACGGCATTCCCCGGCATTATAAGCATCCCCCTGCTCTTCCCAAATGTTGGCCCAAGCTCTCCAACTGGCTTCTGTATACTCTGACATAGCCAGATCACGCCCCCATGGAAATGGGGTAAAGTCGTCATCCATATCAGAAATTGCCAACTTCTTCGACATAGGGAACAAGAGGTTTTCAAAGAAAATTTGGAGAAGGGATGATCTACATATACAAGCAACCAACCTATTTATAGGGAGGTAAAAAGAAGAGAGAGGAGGGTGAAAGCATCTTCAGTCAAAAAATACAGTTCCCATGCAGACTGAAGTAAAAGCTCAGTCAAAATTCTTTTGACTCCAATGCAGTATTAAATGCTGAAAACAAACTCCCACAGTCAAATTTTCAAAGTCAAGGTAAAAATTTTCCCACACATATTTACTACATACTTTGACACAAAAATACAAACACACATCCAGTTATAGTTCGCAACAAAAATACCGAATTCACAAACACAAAAATTATCAACACGAAATGTTTCACAAATCGCACAGCGGACACACCCGCAGAGAGATTCCAAAACATGTCCAAACAAAAAATTCTTAGCTAGTTACACAAAATAAACTACGCCCAACGGGATGCGCTCAAGGGACCCTCTATACCCCTTAGCGGTTCTGTATCTTCATCTTCACTATCATAAGCACTGGCTATGGCACTAAGGGGTTCTATCGCAACATCAGATTCTTCCGCCGTCCCAGGTCCAATAGTAATATCCACTTGCTCCCTTTCAGAATCAACAGGCTGCATAATGCTATCCACTTCAGAATTAATCTCAGTATCCGGCATTGGAGTTACACCTTCTATTGCTAAAGGGCTCTTAACGGGCTTAGCGCTAGCCATGACAACCATCTCCACATTGGCGGTCTCTGCACCAGGTCCAACAACGGCCACATCGGCCTGGCACCCAACACTCTTTCTTTCGGTTCTCCCTAAGCGGGCTTTCAGGGCTCTGGCTTTACGCTTTGATTTCTTCACTTTGGCTTTCAATCTTGCGATCTCGGTTCGTAATAGCCCAATCTCAGGCACATTCTCAGCGGGCTGCTGCCGTTCTATAACAGCCTTGGCAGCCTCGGCCTTCACAATTTCTGCAAACTCGGCACTATTCCGAAACTTCAAAATAGCATTGGCCTCTGTTGGACGAGAATCAAGATGAGCCTCAGCCTCTTCAGCACGTTCTTTCTCAAATTTCAGTAAGGTGCTCAGATTCTTCACCTGTTCAGACAAGCTAGCATTGGCGGCCTTAAGTTCTATCTTATCTTCCGCTAAAAACCGCCGCAGATCAGCACTATACTCATAGCTGGCTTTAAGATCATTTCTCTCAATCTCGATTTCATGTAAAGCCCTGGCAGCATTATTCTTCAAGTATTTCTCAGCGGACAGCTCTTCCTCCAACCTTTTGATCCTCTCTTTCAAGGCAAGATTGCTACCACGGTACATATTCCCACGAGCCATCAACCCAGTGTACATACATTGATTCTGCAAACACACAAAAAAAAGCCAACTTACAAACGAATGGATTCATACCAATTCTACAAAAACGTCTAAAGAACAAACATAAAGGAATTACCCGTGCAGCATATTTTTGGGACAAACGGCACATCCGCTCCCAACTCAATTCATTCATCCTCAAAAGATCATCATCGGTCATAGAATCAACGGAGAAGGTGTTGGGCCCAGATTTAAAAAGAAAACCATACCCTGGACGGGATCCAACTTCTAGGTCGTTTACCTCGTCGTCACTATTTGTGTAGAAAACGATCTCCTCTTCACCGTTATCACCTTCACCCTCGGAACCATCCTCGGACTCATTCTCAGAAGCATCTTCACTATCACCTTCACAATAATCTTCATCTTCATCCTCGCTATCACCACCAACGGGCTCATTCTCAACAGGCTCCTCAATCACAACTTTCTCCGCAACAGCGGGCTCGACCACCTTGGTAGGCTCAATACGCCTTCGTTTAGAGGTACTGGCCTCAGGCACAATTTTCCTCTTTGAGCGACGCAGGGGCATCTCAGGACTCTCAGTTGTGGTCACTTCGGTCGCTTTCAATATTGGCTCCTCATCTCTAACAGCGGGCGTTTTCTCGCCGCGCTCAATACTCACACTTACTTGGCCAGAGCCGGAAACAACCGTGACAGGTTTCACAACTAAAGCAGGAATCTCTCTCTGATTAGCGGCCTCTTCAACTGGCAATTGAACACCAGAATCCTCACCAGTACCCCTACCGGTATGCGACACACTTACCCGCCTAGCAACCACACCATCACTTTCACTATCAGAATCAACAGCAAAATCTTTATCAACAAATTGCTCATCTTCACGCCTTTCAGAGGACCTCTCCATTTCATCTTCAACATCATACCCATCACCTTGGGCATCTTGCAGATCTTCCTCAGAATATCTACCTTCTCCGGTTTCTTCTTGCTCAGACTCAGCATTACTAGCAGGCACCTCTTCTTCTGCAACAACGGGCTCCTCATCCTCGCCTTGCTCCATCCGCCCTGCACCAGCACCTTGCCCTGAAAGGTCAAAAGCATCTATGATGTTTTCTGCCGCAAACATTCCACGAACCCGCCTAGGTCTGGGCGGTTGAAGAAACATAAAATCGGCATACATCTTAGCCTCTTGCTCTATAGACAAAGTGGGATGAGGCTCCAAATCCACTTTACGGGGATCTAACACTACAAAGAAAACCACGACAAAACATCACATACAGAATATTACAAGAAACCAAAAGACAAAGACAAAACAAGGACTTACAACAATGTCTTCTTAAATCAACCGGGTCAATCAAATTACCCTCGTTCCATACCTCACCCAATGCCTTTACCAATTTTACTAAATAGTTTATCTCAACCTGGCTAAGGCGATTACGGTCTGTCTTGTACGCACACTCCACTTTCTTCACAAAATTCTTATGCCAAGCCAACTCCCCGCCACCAACTACCAGAAACTCTTCCTGCCAACCCGCCATGCCTTTGGGAAACACAAATGGGCGGAACCCATCCAGAGCTTTTCCAATACGAGTTTGCGACTTTACAAACTGTAGCTCATAAAAGGGTTTCACACGGCTGGCTTTAACATCAAACAAACAGAAGAAAGCCCTAAATGTTGGCTGCTTGTTCAGCGCCTCGCAACTAGCTATAAACCAGTTAATGGACCTTATTGAATTGGGAGACATCTGAGCTAACGGACAGCGGAAATACAACCGAAAGAGATCCATCAAAAACTTATGAGGTGGAAACCTTAAACCCGCCTTGAAATGACTTAAGGGAATGCAAACAGAATCATCATCAAAACGGTGATACAATTTCTCACCGGGTGCCGGCCGTCTCCAGAAATACCCATCTTCAATTCGCAACATCCTTTCAACATACTCACCCCAGTCATCGGCTCTAAATGTGCTATCTTGTTGCAAATGAGCAAATTCGGCAAATTCAGCATCCATATCCGCCTTCGAGTAAGGGGTTGGCACCACATTGGTCGCCCGCCATAGACTCTCGCAACTTTCAAAGTACTGATAACGGTTCCTCGGCAACACGGTTGCATAACCCAGCTGACCAATGTCCGCCCAACGCCCATACATGTTTACTAGGGGCCTTTTCTCACCAGTAGCGGGATCAACAAAATCATCACCCATCTGCAGACAAAAGCACAAGTTTTCGGCTATTACCGCTACCAACAAAGATGGCCGTCACAGATGTCTGGTACACACTTATTTTTTCTACAATTTTCCATTCTAATCGAAACAAACATTTCATATTCAATTCCCTCCACAAACAACAAAACCCTCAAATCAAAAACCCATATACACAACACTTATGAATATATACACATATATATACAAAAAACAAACACCTTATGAACAATACGAAATCATGCACCTATTTTCACACGATTCAGGAAACGGATTGAAACCACCAAAACAACAATAACAAATACACAACCAACAATCACATATTCCAAACCTTTATAGATTACACAATCAACTCTCACTTACAAATACCCGAAACATGCAAACAAAGGACATGAACACAAAACCAATTATATATATAAACAGACATATTGCATGATGAAAAGAAACAGAAATCACAAAAGAAAATTACAAAGTGATCTTACCTCAAATCTGGAGGTTATATATGGCTTCAATGGCAGAAATACTTGACAAATCCAGTGCAAGGAGAGCAACGTACTCGAAGGAGACAAAGAAAATGAAGAGAAAAAAGCAAAGAAAGACAGTAAAAACCTTAACAATTGATAAACAAACCCATCTTTTATACGCGTGTGGCGCGTGTAATAAGGGTGAAAAGGTTGCAAAATTTTCGTGGATGGATAGGATTGCTCCACGTCACTCTTACAGCCGGTAGTAACTGCCTCGTTTCCAGCAAAACTGTCCACTATGCATTAACTTCCCACTCACTCATAACACATTACATCACAAAGGTACATTCTCTTTCCTCCCAAAGGTCATATCTCATTAATACGCACTACAACTTATCATTTCACTTATTATTAACATTTAATATTATTCCTTCATTTATTTCAAAATTCTCATTTATTACCAATTATTACATTTATTCACAAGCATTACAAAAACGTTTCAAAAAACGCACCCGTAAAGCACATTAACCCGTTGTCAAAAAATCGCATATTTTCACAAATTTTTTCTAACTCCTAAGTGTTGTCCGCCAACACTTGGGGGGCATATTTTCACAAATTTTTTCTAACTCCTAAGTGTTGTCCGCCAACACTTGGGGGGCATATTTTCGCAAAATTTCTCTAACTCCTAAGTGTTGTCCGCCAACACTTGGGGGGCATATTTTCACAAATTTTTTCTAACTCCTAAGTGTTGTCCGCCAACACTTGGGGGGCATATTTTCGCAAAATTTCTCTAACTCCTAAGTGTTGTCCGCCAACACTTGGGGGGCATATTTTCACAAATTTTTTCTAACTCCTAAGTGTTGTCCGCCAACACTTGGGGGGCATATTTTCGCAAAATTTCTCTAACTCCTAAGTGTTGTCCGCCAACACTTGGGGGGCATATTTTCACAAATTTTTTCTAACTCCTAAGTGTTGTCCGCCAACACTGGGGGGGCATATTTTCACAAATTTTTTCTAACTCCTAAGTGTTGTCCGCCAACACTTGGGGGGCATATTTTCGCAAAATTTCTCTAACTCCTAAGTGTTGTCCGCCAACACTTGGGGGGCATATTTTCGCAAAATTTCTCTAAAGTGTTGACCGCCAACACTTGGGGGGCACACAAGGTATCATTCTCAAAAAATTTCCTCAAAAGCAAAACGGCATCTTTACTCTCTCCTCCTCCTGTCCGCTAAACCGCACAGAAGGAGTGGGGGGCAATGATAGGTACCCGCTGTAAGCTTACAGCGGGCACCCGCTGTGAGCAACCCGCCGTCCACTATTGCGCATCCACCTGTAACAAATACTCATTAATTACACATGTGTCATTTCATATTATCTTTACTAAAAGCAATCCACTTGACAAACAAATATCTTCACACAAATATATTTGCAAAATATCTTGTTACCTTGCTCACTAAGGCAGGGGACCATAAAGGCAACTAAGGGGACACAAAAGCATTCAAGCTATGACAAAAGCGGCTGTGCTAGAATCGAGGTATGTGGGAAAGGGACACTAATCACTGTTCCAATAGTGGCTCACTGTAGCTTTAACGGCATAACAAGTGGGTCACCAAGTGGGTGAACAGTTATTAGAGGACCTAGCCTATAAATACCCCCATTCTACACACAAGGTGGGGGATATACAATTTCAATAGCACAAAATTTACTACTCATTCTCTCCCTTTACACAGATACATTTTTACCCGTTTCGGTTATTATTATTTCGATTACTGATTCTCACACCGGAGGTGCTTGATGGCCACCACCCCCGGGCGAGCATTATTTTGCAGATACCCAAACTCAGGTGAAGTACCCCCGGAACAGTGATCGGAACAGTGATCGGAAGCCATTAATCGACCGTGAGGATTATCACCTAGAATGATTAATTTATTAATCAAAATTATGATGTATAGACATAGAGATTAGAGAGATGAGTATACATAGATGTTGCACGTGCACGGTGCACCCTCAGACCAGACTGTAACGGAGAAACACAAGACTCTTCGAAATCAATTATAGTTGTTGGTTAAATTAGCAACAAAAAAAATTATGTAGTTGTTGGTTAGACTTCTTTAAGGAGTAACGATTAACTTTAAAAAAATATTAAAAAAATTAGGGTAATGCTAAACATAATGGATTAATGCATTTAATACATCAATTTTGCACTTAATACATCAATTTTGCACAAAATTCAATATGATTATTTAGAAATTTGAGATGTTTTTATCGTTGGAAATTAATGTGTGTTAGGAATAATTCATAAGTTGTGATGTTAAGAATAGAATTTACACATTATACTTCTTGTAATCCTGATCTTATAAAGGATTTAGCACTGTATTTAGGTTTTATGTGTAAGACAGTTATCTGTATAGTTTAGTCAGGAATGAACAGTGTATCGGAGACTACATGTCAGGAACAGAGAGCAAATCCTGATGACGGTCCAATACTGATGGTTGATCAGATACTGATGCAGTGTACAGATCCTGATATCAGTCATGTTACTGATGAGGTCATTATGGATGCTACAGAAACTGGCAAGTGCTATAAAATAGGATTGTTGTTTGAAGAACAAGCAAGAAGATATTATGAAAGAAAGAGTTTTCTATTGAAGGAAACTATCGACTAGAAGGCAGAACATTGTCATGTATAGATTATATCTTTATATTATTAGTTGATAGGTAGCATTATAAATATTCTCTCAATATCATTGTAAAGAGTGTGTGACGAAGTTGTGAGTTCGTGTGCGTAGCTCTGTATAAGGTTTGTATTCGAGAGTACGAAACAAACAGAGAGATATTTGTATTGTCAGCAGCTGCTAAAGGTATTGTACACCTTTGGTAGAGTTTGTATTTGATCTTATTAATACAAACAAGAGTTTGATTCATTCGTTTATTCTTGTTCTTATAATCAAGTAAAAATCAGACACGATTATATAACTTGTATTCAACCCCCCCCCTTCTACAAGTTATTCGAGTTAACAATTGGTATCAGAGCAGGTTGATTTCGAATAATCATAAAGATCTGCAATCATGTCTGGTTACAAGGATGGGAATACTAAGATTCCTATGCTCAAGAGAAACGAATATACTCTATGGGAAGTAAAGATGTTGCATCATCTGGAAGCAACAGATCCTGATTATCTTGACAGAATCAGAGATGGACCTTTTGTTCCAACAAAGGTCGTTGGACAAGCAACTGTTGATGGTGTGGTTGTTCCAGAACATACAGCAGAGAAGCCAAAATCTGAATGGTCAGATAAGGACAAGGAGAATGTTCTCAAAGATGCTAAAGTGAGAAACATATTATTCAATAGTCTTGATTCTGTTCTCACTAACTATGTTCTCTCTTGTAAAACTGCTAAGGATATATGGGACAATCTTAAGGTTCACTGTGAAGGAACTAAGCCTGTCAGGAAGAATATGAGGACATTACTTATACAACAGTATGAGTACTTTGAATCCAAGTCTGGTGAGTCACTTACTGATACCTTTGATAGGTTTACAAAACTCATCAATGAGATGGCCATGCATGGTAAATATTATGACTTGGAGGATATGAATACAAAGTTCATGAAAGCTTTGCCTGATTTCTACAATGAGAAGATATCTGCGATTGAGGAAGCTAATGATCTGGATGAGATTTCATTAGAGGCAGTATATGGAAAATTTAAAGCTTATGAACTTGACAAGCAGCAGAAAAAGAGCAGGAGTGAAGGAAAGATGAAGACTATTGCACTTACTGCTCAATCTGAAGTAAAGAAGCTTCCTGAAGAACAGCATGAAGAGATTGCTGTAAAGAATTCGAGGAAGAAGAAAAGCAAAGAAAGTTCTGAGTCAGAGACTACTGATATGGACTCTGACAACAATGATTCTGAATCTGAGATGCAAGAACTCTTTGCTATGTTTGCTAAAGCTTTCAAGAAAGGAAGATTCAACAGGAGAAGATTTAGCAAAGGACCTTTTCAAAAGAAGGAGGAGAAGAAGAGTGACAAGAGCAAAAGTACAATTGTCAAGCTTGATAAGGCCAAGATCAAGTGTTTTAACTGCAGCGAGCTTGGACACTTTGCTAGTGAGTGTAAGAAGCCTAGGAATTCAGGAAAGGGTAATGCACTTATGGTCACACAGAAAGATTGGGCTGATTCCAGTGACTCTGAAGATGAATTGGATTATGAAAACATTGCATTGATGGCCAATAGTTCAGACAAACCTGGATCTCCAAAGAAAACTTCTCCATCCTCTGTTAAGGTATCACTTCACTCTCTTGATTCATTTGATAGCTTAAATTCTGATGAAATTAGATCTATCCATGCTGAGTTTAAGAATCTTATGACTAATTTTAGAATTCTTACTTGTGAAAGAGATGAACTTAAGGTTAAGAATGATAAATTAGTTGATAGAAATAATTTTCTTGAATCTGAATTAATTCAAATGGAAGAATACAAGTTGAGTTCTGATAAAGCTAAGCATGATTATAGTGTAATTCTTGAGGCTTATGACTATGTCAGAAAAGAACTAGAAGAAGAGAGAGATGTGATTAAGACCATTAACAATTCCAGTAAGAAGACAATAGAAATCTTTGAGAGTGGAATTCGTGGTAAGGTTAATGGTTTAGGTTTTGATAAGGCTAGACAAGAAGAAAAAGTAGCTATTGTCAATGATGATAGTAAGGTAGAAGCTAACACATCTAAATCTGAAGGTAAGAAAATTGTTTCTGAACCTAATCATGTTAAATTTGTTGATTCAAAAGGTACCCCTGTTGTACACAAGAGAATTAACAATAGTTATTCAGATGAGAAAGTGTTAGAGAAACCTAAGAATGTAAACATAGGGTTTCTGTCTAAGTCTCAGTTGAAACAGAGATTAGATGGTCTTTCAGAGTCTAGCAAGATCAAGAGAAATAGGAATGGAAAAGAAGGTATTAACAAAGAGAATAATTACAAGAATGTACCTGATGCACCTAGGAAAAAATGCTATAAGTGTGGAAATCATAATCATTTGGCCCTAGACTGCAATCAAAAACCTTCTTGGAAAACTGAGTCCAGATTCCCCAAGACTCAGAAAATTCAATACCAACCACAAAAAGCTTGTTATCATTGTGGTAGTTTACTTCATTCCATTTACATGTGTAGAGAATATCATGAACTGTATTATGACTATTATTCTTTGAAATCTGAAACTCCTAGTCACAAACAGTTTGTGAGATCAGAGTCTAAAGTTGACTCTGCAACAGGTAAAATAAATGCAAAATCTTCAAAATCTGTTGTCTCTAAATCTAGTAAGAAAGGATCCAATCAAAGTTGGGTCCTAAAAAATTCTAACTAGTTACTTTTTGTTTGCAGGGCACAGGAAAGAAGCATTCAATTATCTTGGACAGTGGATGCTCTGGACATATGACTGGAAAGAAGTCCCTGCTTACAAAGTTTGAGAGGAAAGCTGGCCCAGTAATATCTTTTGGAGATGGCAACAAAGGAGAAACTCTGGGATATGGCTCAATTATTTTGGGGAATGTCATCATAGAAAATGTAGCACTGGTTGAAGGCTTGAAACATACTCTTTTAAGTATAAGTCAACTGGGTGATAAAGGTTACAAATCAATCTTTGACAGAGAAGGATGCAAAGTCTTGAATATGCAGAATGGAGACATCGTTCTAACTGGTCAAAGGCATGGTAATATATATGAAGCCAGCTTAAGTGATACATCTAAAGGAATTGTTAGATGTCTCTACAGCAAAGCAACAAATGATGAAAGCTGGAATTGGCACAAGAAGCTCTCACATCTTAATTTCAAGAAGCTTAATCAACTTGTTAAACACAATTTGGTGAGAGGCCTACCTCAGGCAAATTTTGTGCAAGATGGACTTTGTGATGCATGTCAGTTTGGAAAGCAAAGAAGAACCACTTTCAAGAGCAAGACTGAAAATTCAATTACTGAACCATTTCACATGCTACATCTTGATCTGTTTGGTCCAGTAAACATTATGTCTATCAGCAAGAAAAGATATGCTCTAGTTATGGTGGATGATTTCACAAGGTTCACATGGGTGTTCTTTCTACACAAGAAGGATGAAGCTCCTCAGCAAATCATTGAACTCATCAAGAATATTCATAATAACTCTGAGTACAAAGTCAAAGTACTTAGGAGTGACAATGGTACAGAATTCAAGAATTCTACAATGGAGGGGTTTTGTGCAGACAATGGAATCACTCAACAGTTTTCTGCACCTGGTACACCTCAACAAAATGGTGTAGTGGAAAGAAAGAACAGGACTCTCATAGAGGCAGCAAGAACCATGCTTGCAGATGCAAAACTTCCAACCTACTTTTGGGCAGAAGCTATTAACACTGCATGTTTCACTCAGAACTGTACCTTGGTAAATAGTCATGGAAAAACTCCCTATGAGATGATCAAAGGAAAGAAACCAAGTGTGAAATATTTTCATATCTTTGGATGCAAATGCTATGTCCTAAAAGTTCATCCAGAACAACTTGGAAAATTTGAAGCCAAATCGGATGAAGCAATTTTTCTAGGATATTCAGCATCTAAGGCCTTCAAAGTTTATAATCTCAGAACTCACATTGTTATGGAATCAATTCATGTTGCATTTGATGATAAGAAATTTGGAATTTTGCAGACTGATGAAAGCCATGACAAATTGGAATTTGAAAATCTGAAGAATTCTGAGATACTCTCAAGTGATGATGAAGGTTCTCCAGAAGAAATTTCTATTGCTTCTCAAAGGAATGCTACTGTTGAGGGGGAGCAAATAAATCAGAGAGAACACAGTGATCATCAGGAGCAGACTAGTCTTTCAGAATCTATTCCATCAGGAATTGATGTTTCAGAGTCTACTCCATCAGGAACTGACCTTTCAGAGTCTACTGAGGAAAGATCAGTAACTAGCAGCAATATGGAATCTACTGATTCTATTGATCAAAGGAGAGTTTTTGAAGGTAGAGAGAATTCTTCTACAAGAGATACCACTAACTTAGGAGGAGAGACTAGCAGAGTTGATTTACCACCTGTTAGAAAATGGACAAAGGATCATACTGAAGATTTGATAATTGGTGATCCAAATAGTGGTGTTCGAACTAGAAGATCAATTCAAAATGAATGCTTGTATAGTTGCTTTCTCTCAAAGAATGAACCTAAGAAGGTTGAAGAAGCCTTACAGGATCCTGATTGGGTAATTGCAATGCAGGAGGAGTTAAATGAGTTTGAGAGAAACAAAGTTTGGAAACTGGTACCAAGACCTAAAGATAGATCTATTGTTGGTGCAAGATGGGTTTTCAGAAACAAGCTAGATGAATCTGGTATGATTGTAAGAAACAAAGCAAGACTGGTGGCCAAAGGTTATTCTCAGGAAGAAGGCATTGATTATGATGAGACCTTTGCACCTGTAGCAAGATTGGAAGCAATCAGAATGTTTCTTGCATTTGCAGCTCATTCAAAATTCAAGGTATACCAGATGGATGTAAAGAGTGCTTTTTTAAATGGCAAACTTGATGAAGAAGTGTATGTAGAACAGCCACCTGGATTTGTTGATCAAAAGTTTCCAAATCATGTCTACAAACTTGACAAGGCACTCTATGGACTAAAGCAGGCACCAAGAGCATGGTATGAGACTTTGTCTAAATTTCTTCTTGAAAATGGCTTCACAAGAGGTACAATTGACAAAACTCTATTCTTTAGAAAGATAAAAGGTGAATTGCTTTTAGTTCAAGTTTATGTTGATGATATTATTTTTGGTTCTACTAATGAAAAGTTGTGTGCTAAGTTTAGCAAGCTTATGCAGTCTAAGTATCAGATGAGCATGATGGGTGAACTAAATTATTTCTTAGGCTTGCAGGTCAAACAGACTGAGACTGGTATTTTCATTAATCAGTCAAAGTATATCAAAGATCTTTTAAGAAGGTTTGATTTTCAAGACTGTGCAGTTGCAAAAACACCCATGGCAACAGCCACTAAACTAGACTCTGATCCTAAGGGGAAGAGTGTGGATAATACTAGTTATAGAGGCATGATAGGCTCATTGTTATATCTAACTGCAAGTAGGCCAGATATAATGTTTTCTACCTGTTTATGTGCTAGATTCCAAAGTAATCCTAAGGAATCTCATTTAATTGCTGTGAAGAGAATCTTTAGATATCTCAAAGGAACTCCAAATCTTGGTTTGTGGTATCCTAGAGAATCTGATTTCTTTCTAATTGGCTATTCAGACTCTGATTATGCAGGATGTAAGATAGACAGGAAAAGCACTACAGGTACATGTCAATTTTTGGGAAATAGATTGATTTCTTGGGCAAGCAAGAAGCAACAATCTGTTTCAACCTCAACTGCAGAAGCTGAGTACATAGCAGCAGGCAGTTGTTGTGCACAGCTCCTTTGGATAAGAAATCAGTTGCTGGATTATGGTATGACACTTAGTAATATTCCTATGTTTTGTGATAATACTAGTGCTATTAAAATTGCAGAAAATCCAGTTCAACATTCAAGGACTAAGCACATTGATGTCAGGTATCATTTTATTAGAGAACATATTGAGAATGGTACTGTGGAACTTCATTTTGTTCCTACTGACAAACAGCTTGCAGATATTCTAACTAAACCACTTGATGAGACTACATTCAGTAGACTAGTAAGTGAGTTAGGAATGTTAAATTTTTAGATCTTTAACATCTGCAAAAGTAGCAAGGTATGTTGTTCTTAGCTTATAGACTTGATATTCCTATCAGGATCTATATTTGATTGTTAAATGCTTGGGATATAACACATTGCCTTGATAAATTTCAGTATGATAGACTTGTTAATAATCATCAGGATTAGATTTGTCATCAGGATGCTGACGTCATCAGTATTGTGTCAGTATCAGGATTATGAAAATTGCTTCAGATCCTGACGTTTACTTTGTGTAGTAATCTGATTCTGTGATGTGTTAAGTCTATGCTAGCAAGTTTTGATATTTGCATACTGATAATTTATACATCATTCAAAAATCAAAAGACAAGCAGATAACAAGAAATTGTATTTTCATTAATAAAAATCATTACATGGAAATGAAATACAACATCTTTTTGTCTAAATTTCTACTCTATACTTGTCTTTGATATGAATTCTGAGGTACAGGACAAGGAGCATCTCAAGAAATCCATCAGGGGATGAAAGCCTCGTTTGCTCTTGGATTCCTTGTCTGGGCGACTTGAATGAGAGCAGCTAACTTAAATGAATAGCATCTCCATCAAGATCAACCTCAGACTCTCGGCCAAATTCTTCATCCTCAAGTTTTGAGGAGGTTAGGGGAAGATTGTATCCAACAGATGGATGTTCTAGGAGAAACCTCTGGATATTATCGAAAACCAATCCATTCATGATTAGTTCGATGAGAAGAGTCGTTTGTTGAAAGAGATGATCAAGAACAGGATGTTCATCGACCAAGAAAAATCTTAAAAATGGGTTTGAAGGGATTTTTGGTTTGAGAAGCATTGTTGAGAAGAAAAGAAATTGAAAGGTTATGGAGAATGGCACAAGGCGTTTGGTTCTTTTAAAGGAAGATGTGAGAAGCTGAGCAGTCACTTGGAAGTCTTAATGAAGTCAAATGCTAATTATTGCATGAGACTGTATTTCTTGTTTCAAGAAATATTGAAAATATCTAACCAATTGATTTTCTGTTCAGATTAATTGTTTATTTTCCTTTTCAGATAAAAGAAAGATGCCACGTGGAAACTCCATATTAAGTCGCTGATTATATTGGTCAGGATTTCATGTATGATCATCAGGATTTGATGAAAAGTCATCAGGAAAAGAAAGCTGATCAGTATTGCTTATTTATACCCTGATTTATTTAATGAAAATCAATTTTGGATTTTATTTTCCAAAAATCGTGGGTAACCGCATTTTTCAGGGACTGACACCTGTCAATCTACGTGTCAACGTGGGATAGTGGTCTGAAAGATTTGTGAAATATATTTGTTTTGAAACTCTAATCGTGTAATTGCTTTCTCTAATCTTACATTCTCTAAAGCAAAAATCACTCTTGAGTTTTCAAAATCACTAATCCATTTCAAGAATTTTTCAAGTTTCTTTTCAGATCAAGAATGGCAGCTCAGAGAAGATTACCTAAATCAGTAACCTTCAAGTTTGGTGACTTTGATTTTATGACAAACAATCATGTTGCAGCTATCACCAACAAGGAAGGAGTGTCATCTGATTTTCATCCAATCATGGACTTTCTGGCGTATGGACCATTAAGTTATGCATTGACAGCATCTCCACAGATTAATCAAGTAGCTGTTTCACAAGCTTGGGAGAATGCTGAGGTAATTGATTCTACTCAGAGTCAATCAGGTAAGATTGTTCTACATTTAGGACAAGATTCATTTGACATTACTGAATCTGTTGTTAGTTCAGTACTTTGCTTACCTGTTACTGATAGTTATGAGAATGTACCATCTGATGATAATATAAGAACTATGTTGTCTGAATTAGGTTATAATGGACCTCTAGATAACATGAGCCAGTTGAATAGGTCTTTTCTAAGAAAGGAATGGTCTTTTTATTTTGATCAAATTGCTAAATGTTTTACTGGCAAATGTAGTTCTTTTCAACAAATTACTTCTGTTACATCACATATTGCTTATAGTTTGCTTTATGACAGAGTAATTAACA
This sequence comes from Kitagawia praeruptora, assembly GCA_037693485.1. NCBI lineage: Eukaryota > Viridiplantae > Streptophyta > Magnoliopsida > Apiales > Apiaceae > Kitagawia > Kitagawia praeruptora. The sequence continues at coordinate 121,659,304 of CM075346.1, read as the reverse complement.
TTGGTCATATTATCTTAAGTCAGATGAGTATTAAACTTGGGTTAAGAGATCAAAACAGGAAAATGGTTTATTATCATAGATTTATGCAAATGTTTGTTAACCATTTTATTCCTGATGTTGAAGCTCGATTTGGTAGGGAACATTGTGTTTCTTCTTATGAACAGCAAAAGAGAATTTTCTCTGATATTACAAAGAAGGACAATGAAAAGAATCTAGATGAAATACATGCAATTCATTTTCCATATCATTTTCAGGTAATTCTTAAAACTCATCTTCCTACTCTCTACAATTCTTCTTTCTTTTGTGGTGAAATGGCTCAGGAATCTCAATTGAAGGAGAACCCACCTGTGTCTACCCAAGTAGCCCAAAACATCATAGTCTCTGAAACAATTCAAGAACCAAATTTTGATCCACAGCCTATTGTTTCAAAGAAACCAACCTCTGGTGTTTCTCAAAAGACATCAGTTGTAAGGAAGAGAAGATTTGTTGTGTCAGGTAGTAGTAGTAATTCTAGTGAAGATGATGATGATTTAACTCTTGCAGAGAGAGCAGAATTGAAGGCTGCAATTCAACTTTCTTTGTTAGCACAAAGAGATGAAAAACCTAGTCACAGCCAGGCTGCAGTCTCACAAAAGGCTGTAGTTCTTAAAAAGGGAAAACAGTTACTGGATACTGTCTCTCAAAAGACTGTGTCTATTGAACAAAGATCTCATCCCAAGATCACTTCTGTGTCTACACCTCTTGAGTCTTCTCAGGATAAATCTTTTGCTCACTATATCAGGAGAACAAGGAGAAAGATTCAATTGTCACCTACACACACAGAGTCTAGTCCAACTAATATCATGCAGGTTTCTACAAATCAAGCTACGTCTATGTCAGTATTTGACAAGAGAGATCTGGATATTGATTCTTCATGGGAAACTACATTATCATACAGACTGGCTATGGGACTAATTTCTCTCAAAGTGAAGTTGTCAAGGCCTGTTCTAGACTTTCTGATTGAAAGAGTACCAAACCTTTTATTTCCAGATGAATATGGACTTCTACATCAAAGACTTGACTTAATGAAGATGTATTTCTATGTATCTGTCAGAAGACAATTAGTCAAGAAATTTGGACTCTCGAAGCATGTTGCACTTCAATCACTTCATGCATATTTATTTGACAAGGATGTAATTATTGAAGATGTTTCAGCTCAAGGTGAACAACTGGAGGAAGTAGATAGAGGGAAGCAGTCAACAGAAGATACTATTGCACCAGTGGTGAGTAGTAGGAAAGATCAGATCACGGTCACTGCAACACAAGAACCATCTAGTCAGAGGAAGGATGACTCAGGAGCTGTGATAGCTGATGTTGAAAGGTCTTCTGTGATGACTGAGAATGCAAGTGAGATACCCTATGATATGGGAGGAATGACTTTGGTTGATTTTTCTGAAGATCAAACAAATTTTGTTCAGTCAGAGTCTATCCACCTTGAGGGTGTGTCTCAGCAAACAACACTTAAAGACGGTGATATACTAACTATGGTGTCTAATGAAGTATTACTGAAGACATCAGAGTCTAGTAAAGAACCTGAAAGTGGTATACTGGAGCCTGTAGTTTCTGAAAGGAAAGAAGATGATTGTATGGGTTCAGAGACTATAGCAGCTCACTCCTTGGAGAAAACCTCAAGCCACATGCCATATGAGGAACCCTCTCTCCATGTGAGTTCAGGTATAAAAACTCCTTCTAAACTCTATTTTTCTGTAGGTCATGAGAGTACTTATCCAAATTTGAGTGATACACTTGAAAAGATGGATATTGATCCACAATTTGAGCGGCTGGCTCCTGACCAGGCAAAAGGTGAGGTAGAAAGAGTGTTGACTTTAGTAAGTCAAAGTGAGAATGAGGGTATGGATGATCAACTCCATAGTGAGGGAGAGAAAATTAGGAAACCATCATTTGATTTCTGGGATCAGGTTTTTCCTGAATCTTGGTCTGAAAATTTGGGTATGGATGCTGGTACTTATTCATTCATCAAAATGTATCAGAAGAATGACCTAGCACATCACAATGCAAAGCCAGAAGTTAAAGCTCAGAAGCAAAAGGAGAGGCTTGCAGAAATCATTAACAGGAGAGGTGCCAGGGTAAAGCAATCTCTTGATACATATGTACCAGATGAAGATCCTAATGATCCTAGTGTTCCTTTGTATGTACTTCCAATATCAGCTAGAATTGAGACATCAACAGTCTCTGATCACTCTAAGGAGGAGTCAGGATTTGAAGATGTTAGTACACAGAATACTGGTGAAGGAGATGATGATCATGTTTCAGTTCCAGAACAGAAAGATGAAGACGTTGATACTTCTAATCAGGTTTTATTACTTGAATATCATACAACTCAAGCAACTTCTTCTACAAGACTTGAAGATAAAGTTCTTTCTGATTCTGATACTGAAGATACTAGAAGCACTTCCAATATTGAAGTTCATTCTGATGTTTTGAAAGATATTCAGAATTCTCAAATTGCTATTCAAACAAGACTTCAATCACTTGAAGATAACCAAGTCACAATTATGGAAAATCAAGCAGTTCTTATGAATCTCATTTGTTCTGTTTCTGAATCTCTTGGAATTAATGTTGCTGATGTCAAAAAGGGGGAGATAAAGACAATTCAAAGACAACAACACTAATACCAGACTGAAGAAGATAAAGATAAAGCTGGGGGAGATAAAGATCAGACAAATGGTAGTAAAAAGAAGAACCAGGAGTGACAGTGGTGAATCTCAGCTAGGAAGTGGTAAGGAAGAGCAGCATTAATAGTTAAAATTCTTTCTTCTAAGTACTGGATAAATGTCTACATCTGAGAAGGAGGTACTTAACTTCATAATTCTACATTCATAAATTCTATTCTGGTTGTATTGTTATATGTTTTGACATCCACAACTTAGATTTATGCTTCAGTTTGTAAAGCATAAATAGGGGGAGATTGTTAGGAATAATTCATAAGTTGTGATGTTAAGAATAGAATTTACACATTATACTTCTTGTAATCCTGATCTTATAAAGGATTTAGCACTGTATTTAGGTTTTATGTGTAAGACAGTTATCTGTATAGTTTAGTCAGGAATGAACAGTGTATCGGAGACTACATGTCAGGAACAGAGAGCAAATCCTGATGACGGTCCAATACTGATGGTTGATCAGATACTGATGCAGTGTACAGATCCTGATATCAGTCATGTTACTGATGAGGTCATTATGGATGCTACAGAAACTGGCAAGTGCTATAAAATAGGATTGTTGTTTGAAGAACAAGCAAGAAGATATTATGAAAGAAAGAGTTTTCTATTGAAGGAAACTATCGACTAGAAGGCAGAACATTGTCATGTATAGATTATATCTTTCTGTTATTAGTTGATAGGTAGCATTATAACTATTCTCTCAATATCATTGTAAAGAGTGTGTGACGAAGTTGTGAGTTCGTGTGCGTAGCTCTGTATAAGGTTTGTATTCGAGAGTACGAAACAAACAGAGAGATATTTGTATTGTCAGCAGCTGCTAAAGGTATTGTACACCTTTGGTAGAGTTTGTATTTGATCTTATTAATACAAACAAGAGTTTGATTCATTCGTTTATTCTTGTTCTTATAATCAAGTAAAAATCAGACACGATTATATAACTTGTATTCAACCCCCCCCCTTCTACAAGTTATTCGAGTTAACAATGTGAATGCAGGGGAGTCCATTATTATTACTTGGAAAATTAAATTATTGTTGCAAAGAGACATTGGAAAGCTAAAAACAACTAAAAACCATATAAAAGATGTTGAAACTATAAGAGTATTTAATATTTAACCATATGGTTAGCATTTCCCAAAAAATTATTACTATAAATATATAGGAATTAATAAAATATCATGCATGGTTGAACTGCAATGGAGTATTGTCAGAAAATCATTTTATCCCATTTTTTGATGATACAGAGTGTCCATTTTATCCCGGTTGTTTGTAAATTGGAGGAGTTCTGGTATCAGTTGATGTTAGTTTGACTTGAATACTGTTCCTCCGGCGGCTACTATTCCTTCGGCGGCCACCAACCACACCTAATCCACCTACCACACCTAATCCCTTAGATTTTGTCTATAAATAAGAAATGCATGTAAGCATTTGAAATCATCTGAGGCATCTGAAAAAACCTCTGTAATCTGTTTATCCTCACAGATCTATAAACTTATTTCTCTTCTGCATATAATCTTTCTTGCTTCCGTTATAACAAACTGGTATCAGAGCTTTGGTCGAAGCTGCTGCAAAATTTTCGCCGGAATTTTTTTAAGCTCGCCGGAATTTTCGTCGGAGAAGACGACACTGTTCAGGCGGAGTGACTGTTCATCGCCGGAGAAGACGACACTGTTCAGACGGAATTACTGTTCATCGACGGAGAAGACGACACTGTTCATCACCGGAGAAGAAGGTACTGTTCATACGGCACTGTTCACGGGCACTGTTCACAAGTACTGTTTACGAGCACTGTTCACGGGTACTGTTCACAGGTACTGTTCACGGGCACTATTCACGGGTACCGTTCACATATACGGTTCTGGGAGAAAGATGTCTGGTGGTCTTAACGTTAAGGTCGACAAATTTACTGGGAGAAATATGAAAAACAACACCTAGAGGGGGGGTGAATAGGTGTTTTTGGTTAATAGTGTGAATTTATGAACTGTTTTGAAATTTACTGAAAACAGCTTGCTGTTTGTAATAACACAGTTCACAAACAGCACGCTGATTGTACCTGAAATGCAATGCAGAAGGAATATAAACAGTAAGTAAAAGAGACACACAATCTTTTAGCCAGGTTCGACCCCTAATCCCCTATGGTCTACGTCCTGGTCCCTTACCAAACTTGGTAAGAGAATATATTATTGATCAACTATAAACCGATTACAAGATCCAACAATATATCTCCCTTAACCCTTGCTGATTACAAATGGCTTGCTGTTTACCTGTGAACAACTAACTTTCTAAGTACTACTTCCCAAGTATACTTCTCTAGTCTAGTTCGACTCACCCTAAAACCTGAAGCTAATCTTGTACAACAGCAAAACAATACACTTTGAACAATACAAATGATTTGAATCAATTACAACTCAACCTAATGAACCCTCTGAATATATATATGCGTGTATATATGGGTTTGAGAGGTTTAATAAGATTTTGCAATGAAAGCTCGAAGTTGTGTATAGGTTCTTGTGTTTTTGCACTCTGATTCTTCTCTTGGATGAATGCCTTAGAACTGAGCAAGAACAACCTTTAAATAGGTAAACAAGAACATTTGAAATCAAGCTTGAATATAATTCCAACGGTATGAAATGAATCCGTTAGAGATGATGAATTGTTTAAGCAAAGTGAGAAGCTTGATGTTCTGCAAATTCAGAAGAGATGGAGCGTGTATAGAGTTAAAAACATGGAGAGAATATTTGATATGATGAGTCCCATGTGTTGTCTTTGAGTGGAGGTATGGAGGGTGTTAAAGTAATGAAAAGTAGAACTTTACTTTTCATATTTTAAGTCAAGGAATATTGTTTGTCTCCAAATATGTATGAGATATGGGTGTTGATATGTTAAATAACATTCAGAGGGTCCTTACACGTTTTTAACATTATTCCCACTTCATGCTCTTTAAATATCCGAATGATTCTTTAATTCTGCCAGACACAATCAGCTTGCTGATTGTACAATTGGCATGCTGTTTGCGACAAATGGCTTGCTGTTTGATGTGTACTGATTAGACAAACAGTAAGCTGTTTTATCCTGCAAAAACAAGTTAGAGCAAATACAAATGGCATGCTATTTTATCCTGCAAAACCAAGTTAGAACAAATACAAATAGCATGCTGTTTTATATCTATAAGCCAAATGTATGTGAACATATTATCATCAAAATCAATAGCATGTTAGTATAATAAATAACATTCCAAAATATATGTAATCATCGAATCATCAAAATCGAATAGGCTAACAAAATAGTTTCAGTCTATGGCAAATCAAGATGCGTGCCCTGTTAAAACAACAGGGGCTCTGGGCGCCGTTGAACACAAAAACGGCTGCTTCTACAAACGCTGAGATGGCCAATCTGGAAGAAAAGGCACATTCAACAATTCCGTTGTGTCTTGCAGATGATATTATTACTGAAGTCGCGGAGGAGGATACCGCATCTGGTCTGTGGTTGAAGCTTGAAAGTCTGTACATAACGAAGTCTTTAACAAACAAGTTGTTGCTGAAGCAACGTCTGTTCAGTCTGCGAATGCAGGAAGGTATGCCTCTTCGAGATCACTTAGATCAATTAAACACAATTTTATTAGAATTGCGTAATATTGATGTTAAAGTTGAAGATGAGGATGCTGCTTTGATTCTGTTAGTTTCTTTACCATTATCGTACGAGAACTTTGTGCAATCGTTTATTGTTGGTAAAGATACTATTTCTCTAGAGAAGGTTAGATCTGCTCTTCATTCTAGAGAGCTGCTCCATAAGGCGGCTGGTACAGGTGCAGATAATCATGCTGCTGGGTTGGTAGCTAGCGGGAGTATCGGACATGGAAAGTCGGGGAAGAAATCAGTTCATAAGGGTCCAAAACCTAATGATATCTGTAATTACTGTAAAGAGAAGGGACACTGGAAATCTGACTGTGCCAAGAAAAAGAAGCAACATATAATTTGACAGATACTGCTGTTGTAGCTGATGCTACTTCTGAAGAAGATGTTGCTCTAGTTGCTGTCAAGGACACGCATCACTCTGATGTGTGGATTCTTGATTCTGGAGCGTCTTATCATATATGTCCGCGCAAGGAGTGGTTTACAACCTACGAGCGAGTAGACGGTGGCAAGATTTCTATGGCTAACAGCTTTACTTGTGAGACGGTTGGAATAGGCTCGATTAAAATTCGGACACATGATGGTAAATTCTGCACATTGAATGATGTTAGGCATGTTCCACTTATGACAAAGAATATGATATCTTTGAGTATGTTAGACAGCAAGGGTTTCAGTTTTCAAGGTGAAGGTGGAGTTCTACATGTCTACAAGGGTTCTGATGTGGTTCTGAAAGGTGTTAAACGTGGTACCTTGTATCTTCTTCAAGGTTCTACGTTAACAGGTTCTGTTGTTGTCGCGTCCTCGAAGAAGATTAAGAGGCTGCGAACTGATACGTTATCAGGTTCTGTTGCTATCGCGTCCTCGAAAAAGATTAAGAGGCTGCGAACTGATAATGTTCTGGAATTTTGCTCATCTGAGTTTGATGAGTTCTGTAAGAATGAAGGGATTTCTAGGCATCATACAGTCAGGGATACACCGCAGCAGAATGATGTAGCAGAGCGTATGAATCAGACACTTCTGGAGAGAGAAGGGATTTCTAGGCATCATACAGTTAGGGATACACCGCAGCAGAATGGTGTAGCAGAGCGTATGAATCAGACACTTCTGGAGAGAGCTAGTAGTATGCTCTCTAATGCTGGACTAACTAGAAGATTCTTGGTGGAAGAAGTTAGTACATCAGGTTATCTGATAAATCGTGGATCTACGATTGTTTCAGAAAGTGGTGGTGTTGAGAAACAGGTGGAGCAGGAAGTCACTCAAGATGAGAGTGAACCACAACAAGAAGTTCAACAACCACAATCAGAATCAGAATCATCAGTACCAGTAGTAAATCAGCACAGTTTGGTCAGACACACTTCCATCAGGGTGCTACTAGCGATAGTTGCACATCAGAATCTGGAGCATGAACAACTCGATGTGAAGACAGCTTTTCTGCATGGAAGGCTGGAAGAGGAGATATACATGACTCAGCTAGATGGTTTTCAGATTCCTGGTAAAGAAGACTATGTGTGCAAGTTACTGAAGTCCTTGTATGGGCTAAAGCAGTCGTCGAGGCAGTGGTACAAGAAATTCGATAGCTATATGATAGGTATTGGCTACATTAGGAGTCCGTATGATTGCTGTGTTTATCACAGTAAAACATCAAATGGTTCTTTCATTTATCTGGTCCTATATTTAGATGATATGTTGATAGCTGCTGATAACCCAGCTGATATGCTTACCAAGCTGGTTCCACATAGCAAGTTTCAACATTGTTTGAACTTGCTAAATGTTCGGAGTTGTTGATTGCCCTTTTGAGGGCAAAATCTGAGGCAGAATAGTTTTTTATCTGGTACATCTGGCATTATTATGATGCATCTGGTACATCTGTTATCTGTTTTTGTAAGAGGATTCAAGTCAAGGTGGAGATCTGTTATCTGGTACATCTGGCATTATTATGATGCATCTGGTACATCTGTTATCTGTTTTTGTGAGAGGATTCAAGTCAAGGTGGAGATCTGTTATCTGGTACATCTGGCATTATTATGATGCGTTTGATACATCTGTTATCTGTTATTTGTGAGTATTCAAGTCAAGGTGGAGATTTGTTAGTTTGACTTGAATACTGTTCCTCCGGCGGCTACTATTCCTCCGACGGTCACCAACCACACCTAACCCACCTACCACACATAACCCCTTAGATTTTGTCTATAAATAAGAAATGCATGTAAGCATTTGAAATCATCTGAGGCATCTGAAAAAACCTATGTAATCTGTTTATCCTCTCAGATCTATAAACTTATTTCTCTTCTGCATATAATCTTTCTTGCTTCCGTTATAACAGTTGAATATGTCGTTCCGCTGGCAGTACTGAGCAGACACAAATGTAATTACAAATTCCGGATGATATTATGAATTTATTAAATCTGCAGAGTACTTGTTTGTCAAAGACATCCATAGACTTCAAGTTGCTCTATTCTCTTGGAGGATCAACATTCATCTTATAATCAAATGTGATCACCGCTCTGTTTTTTGACCGTTCTATCTGTGTCAGACACTCGAGAACGATACTATTGTGGATGTCAGATTCGTTGACTAAAATTTGTGACACTTTGACCAACTAAAAGACCACACATAAGATGAAGTTTGGATTTGAAGCTTCTCTGGTTGAATAATTCTCTCATATGACTGTCTAATGTTGAATTTACTTGCTTATTAGTTTCTGTGTCCGTTTGTCTATTAGTTATCCATCAAGAATGATCTTGACTGGTATATAATATGAGTCAATATAAGGAAGCAAAATGTTGATTTAGGTTTTTGCAAAGAAATACAGGCTTCGCTGTGTTGCTGAGCCATAAAGGGAAGCGGGGAGAAAAAAGATGGGGAATGCCGTTTGATCTTTTCGGTGCAGTGCCAGGAAGGTAAACTTATGACCTTGCCAAACGGAAAGGTTCAGCTGATATACAATGAGTAGTTTCAACCTGGAAAGCATATGGATGAGACCTTGGAGGCACTCGAAAGTCTTACATTAATCTTTCTTACTCTACAATATCATCTGAATCTGGTGTTTTTGTTTCTGATGGAGGGTAAATTGTTCTATAATTCACAAGTTTTGTGTTCCACATGAAGTACATAAACAATCATGATTAGTTACATAGATCTATATGCACAAAAAAAAATAATAACTGCACGAAATGCAACACAGGTTTACATATTTAGTGTGTTCTTTCCTGACTGAACAGTAAACACTTTACAGTCTGTGACAGGAAGAACATTATTCTTGATGACCATTCCACAGATGGGCAGTCTCTTATTGTACTTAGTATTATGTATGTAGTGATCTTCTGATTCATTGTTCAGGCAAAGCTATAAATAAACAAAAGAATTGATTAAATTTATATAAATATGCTTCGTTTACTCTTGCTCTTCGTAATCTTGACTGTTGTAAGGGCTAAATGCTTCAGCTAGCCAGTTCTTCTTCCTCCACGAACTCCAACCCATCTCTTCACATATTTCATCACTGTGGTTAATACTGAAAGTAGATATGCAGTTTCTTTTGTAAAATCGAGTTGTCTTTTTCATGATTTCATTCTCCGTGGTTACTTGCTCAAGCATCTTCTCCACACTTGGAAGCTTAAAGTGATCCCCAACAAGCCGAGCCAGCCATTTGCATCTTATCTCTGCAGTGTGCAAGTTCGAAACACTCTCCACATATCCCACAAAAGCCATGTTTGGAATGAAAGGATGGATCGTACCCCTGTTATATATCAATTTAAAGAGTAAATTAAATGCTCGGTTTTTTAATATAGGTAACTATTACGTGAAAAACAGTGATGCGCGTGCTTAATGTGTTGCATTTATACCTATACAAGGGCATCATGCCTGATGGAAATTCCATCAAACCACGGAAAGGGTCCGGTAATATAGCTTTCAGTTTTTTCCTCCCATCAAAACCAGTAGCAAGAAACACAACATCAGCCTCCAATCTTGTGCCATCTTCAAATTCGACTCCTCCTTCCCAAAACCACCACCTCGACGCTCTTTTGAACAAGATCTTCCCCTTGTCTGCCTCAGAAAAGAAATTTTCAGGCAAGATTGCCATTTGACACGATGCATAGTCTTCCTCAAAAGGGTGATCTGGTTTCAACCCATACTTGTTAAGTGGTAGCTTCCATGCCAAATAAGACTCAATCGTTTTTGAAATCGCTCTCCTCTGTAGAACATTAGTTGCATGGTTTAGTGATAGTGAGTTCAACTAGATAACACTAACAAGCAGTTAATTTCAGATTGTAGAAAATGAAATTACCACAGGAGATGATAGGTTACAGAGGATTGTCTTTAAAATGCTCTGATTAGGCCTTTCATGGAAGAACTGAGAAAATCTTGTGGAATAGAACATATAGAATGGTAAACCCCAGATTGAGTAGTGTGGCACTGTCCAATGCAAGGTCCGGACAATCATGGTGCATGGTTTGCCCTCTGGTCCTTCATTTTATCAAATCAACAATAACATAAAATTTGTCAAATCGACAAAACCAATGATGCATGCATAAAGATAAAAACGTACTGTAACATTTAACCTATATGGCAGGACATAAACCAGAACTAGCATGTCACTTGTGCATGTAGATTTAATATTTGAAAGTAGGTACCTTGGTTTGCTTCAGCACATTCCACAGCCAAATCAATGGCAGATTTCTTATAGCCAACTACGACGACCTTGTTGTCTTTGAGTAGATCCACAGAGGCTTCTTCATCCAATTTGCTGTAGTCAATGGAATGCATCACCTTTCCTTTAAATACTTCCGGTCCTTTATTTTGGGGAAATGCAGGTATTTTGGGTATGTCCCCGTACTTTCCAGTACATATCACGATGAATTCAAACGTATACATCTGCCAGCCAAAAGATTATCAACGTTAATTGATGTATGTCATCATCCATGCACGTCCTTTTTATCGCTTATCGCACACAAACGTATACATGAATATTTACATTAACAAGATCTATATATGCGAGAGAAGGTGACATAATTCCAATATTTATTTATAATAAATAAATTTTAATTTTAAATTGTAACTATATGGCACCTGAAAGTCTGATTCACTAGCCTGCACAGCAACTTCCCAAAACGGCTTGCCGGTGGAAAGTAAACGTCCATACTTCCCCATCTTACCACCAGAATCAGTGGTTTCCCGATCACCAACGAACCGGATTTCGACAACCTTAGAATTGAATTTAACAAACTTCAACACATCAAAGTTGTTAGCATAAGAATAAAGGTAGTCCAAAATCTCCTGATAAGTAGGAAAACTTGTGTTATCTCTTTCAGTCCAAGGAAAATCCGAGAACTCGTAATCACAACGAGGAGTTTGAAGCTTGGTGGACCTAAAAGAGCAGTGTTTCCACACTCCACCGAGAGAATCCGTGGCCTCGAAAACCACTGGGTTATATTCAGCTAGCTGTTTAGCGGCAGCTATGCCACTAATTCCAGCTCCTATAATGCCAATCTTAGAGAAAATAGCCATTTTGTTAAAAATCTGTGTGTATATGTGTGTGTGAGAGAAAGAGAGTTTTATGTGTTTTGTTGTTTGAGAACTAAAGGAAGGGATGATTTTAGAAATGGAGAATGGGGTATTTATAGAGAAATGCATGAGTAAGCCATGCAGGTTAGGGGCAGGTGAGGTAGACTTGTCTAGGAAGAAAAAGTAAACACAGTCGACTAAATGTTATATTTATATTATAAAACGTTCTTAATTCAAGGTAAATGATTCTGCAAATTTCTCGGTCCGGTTTGATTCTAGATGTGTGTTTGATTTTTTCGGTCAGTTTTGTCAAAAATAATAAACCCCGGTACCTGTTAAGTGTGTTTGGGGTTTGAATCCTAGTTGCTAGCTAGGTAATGTGTAAACTTTTTAAATTTAGTAGAAAAGATAACATTAAATAATGTAATCTCTATTTGTACGATTATCTTGGTACTATTTACGAGAATGTGCAAGAAATTATAGGATCTTCAAACAAATATGTTCATGTATATATAAGAAACCAAATATCCTCAAATATAAATTCTCTAGGTTAATTTAGATATTCAAAAAATTAGGCACCTCACCTGTCATTTGAGCATTTTTTCTATTTAATAGTACAAAATTTTAAAAAATCTTAAGTTAAGCACATAATCCCAAATTAAAGTTTTAGACGGCCCCTTCCTTTTATAATGTGCCCGTTTGGTTTAACTTCTTTTAATGAATTTTGGACTTATTTTCGGATAAAATTTCTATATTTTAATAATTTTTTTAATATAAATATTTAATGTATGTTTAAGATTCAATAAATTGCAAAAATAAGTTGGAAAATAAGTTGAAAAGTTAGAAATCTTAACTTTCAACTTAAAATAAATTGACTTATTCTGAAAAATAAGTTACCTCATACACCCCAATGTTAATGTTATGTTGACAAGAGGTTATAGGTTCGATTCTCTTTTCTACTTAGTAATTTGTCCTTGACTTATTTGGATGAAAAAAAAAAAGAAAATTCCAAAAAATTTTAAGACAGGACGTGATTACCTTGATATAATTTAAAACTAAATAACTTTTTTGGAAATTAGAACAAAATAATTTATTATTTGTTAATGCTTCTGTCCTATTTTATGTGATCCTTTGATTTTTTTTCACCCTTCAACACGTTCAGTTTTTATTGGTAAATAATATATTTTTTAATTTTTTTAATTTGTGTAAAAATATAAAATGGAATAGAAGAAATATTATCTTATTTAATTTTGGTCAATCTAGCATATGTCAATGATAGAAATTTGATCCCGATGCATGCATAGAATAAACAATTTATACAACTTATGTTTAAAGTACTGCACTGAACTGGAGGCATAATTTATCAGGGAGATATCGGTATCGATAAAAAGTACAAGTATGTACAATTATTGTAAAGGTGGTCGGTTTTCGTACAAAATCCGATTGGATGTTTAAGCTCAAATTGGTTTGGTAGTGCTGTCAGACGGTCCGGAAATATCATCACCTATCACTACAACAAAAATAGGCATTTCTGACAAACTTTTTGGCCTAGTTTCTGTCGGAAGAATGCTTCCCCTTCCGACAGAACTCGTCCGTCAAAAAAAAAATCCTTGTCAAATGTTCATATTTGCGTCGGAAGTTATCATTTGTTCAATATCCCGTCGGCAAATTTTATTATGAAACTATTTTTTTTATGGTTGTATGTCGATATTTTTTAATTCCGATATTTTATTAAAAATAGAAAATTAAACTAAGGAAAAATAATTTTTTTATAAAAAAATATTAATTACAATAAAAAGTTCTTATGTAAGATATTTTTCTAAACTTTTGGGATGAAAATATTTTAGTTTTTGGTTTTGTAAAATCATACTCCCTCCGTCCCATTTTAATTGAACCTCTTTCCTTTTTGGTACGTCCCAAAAAGAATGAACATAACATATTTACTATTTTTGAACACTACTTTTCACTATTACATCCGCTACTTCTCCACTTTTTTATTAAATAAACACTATTACACTCACTATTTTCCTCCACTATCTCAAATATATTATTAAATATTGATAGGTCCCACCACTTTACCCACTTTTCAACTAACTTTACTCTATTCTTATTAATTTTTCTTAATCTCCGTGAAAGTCAAACATGTTCATATATGGGACGGAGGGAGTATAAAATTTTATATAATTATTTGCATGTTAGTTCAAGTCGAAAATGAGTTATTTTCAATATTTTCCTTCCGACAACAGTTTCATTGACGGCCACTCGTGTATTATATTACTCCTATATGATTTCTCAAATGAAGCAGGGGCAATTCACTTGTAAAACTGGGTGGAAATAATTAATTTCTCCGTATGTTCAAGCCCTCTTCTCTGTAATGATTCGAGTCAGATCCATGTAATAGTTTATCAAAGTCAAATTTAATGAATATTTTTTAAGTTGATCGAGTAGATAAAAAAAAATTAAAATAATATCAATTTCATAATTCTAAAGTCAACAATGTCAGTACACATTAAAATATTGGAAATATGGTGAATCTGGAGAGAGGCTAGGATTGTTGCAGTGGGTGCTCGCTAGCCGCTAGCATGGCTCAAATTACGTATAATTAATTTGTTTAGGAACTAACCACATTGAAAGTAAATTTAGTCTCTTAAACATACTACTGTATTGTGTTTTTCAGAAACTGAAATTAGTTTTTGTCTTTCCCTTGGTCCAATCACGCAGCTGGCTTAACTGGAAGTTTTTGTTTGTGAACACACATGCACATTAAGAAAGATATTATAGTCAGGTTGCATCCAAAATGGAAAAAAAAGAAGTGTAATATTATATATTTGTTTTCTTGTTTAAGTTTTAGATAATTTTTGTTACTGCTAATCTACAGGAATCACTTTCTTTTCGAACACTATTTAATAGTAGGGGTTTTTTCAAAAATAGGTTGTAATTTTTTTTTTCAAAAATAAGCTAGATTCCAACATTTGTAACTTGTTTCACAATCCTATTTCAATATTTGTAACCTCATTTGACAGGTTACAAACTCATTTGCAATTTCATGTAGAATTTTTGAAAATATTTTCAAAAATTTATGTAATTTTGTAAATATCCCTTAATAGTATATCCATTAATCCATTAATATCCAATAATTTTTTAAAAAAAGCATTTTTTTTATTACATACGTCCTACACATTGGTATATTACTATGATATATATTGATCATATATATGATAAATTGGATGTAGCTAGGAATGTATATTGAAGGGACTAAATTTTTTGATCATCGAAAATGATCGGAACAGAATTTTTTTATAAAAAATAGGGGATTAAATGAACATTTTTATAAAAAATATGAGAACTAAATGAAAATTTTTGAAAAAATAAGGAAACTAAATGAAAGTTTTTATAAAAATGATGGGATTAAATAATTTTTTTTAATTATATATAAAGTCTTAGATTTTAAAATTTTTGAGGAAAGGACGGCCACCCGTGCCCCCCTCCTGATCATGTAGGGCTAGAGTATTATGTATACTTACGAAGATCGAGTATCCAAAAAGATTTTTTTGAACACTCAACAAAGTGAGATATATACTAAAATCTAATTTGCCTATGCATAATAAAAATGGTTACTAGTTACTACTATTTTTTTTAATTTTTTTTTTAAATCGAACTTGCATATTTTAACTTTCATCCTGGATCAGATTATGTTTCAAACAGTATTATACCACTTCATAGAATATGGCATAGAATAAGTAGTTTCCATAGAATCGACATAAAATAAATAGCTTGAGTTAACAAATATGTTATTATATTCGAAAACCTTATAGTAAAAATAATAATACTTTCTCAAAGTGTTTAAGAATTTTTACACAATCATATGGAAAATTGAGTTGTCACTGCCCCATGAATGGCTTCAACCTTAGCTTCCATCTCAAAAATGCACTTCGTATTTCTCCACTGTCTGACCCAAAGTAATACTCCGTACTTCTCTGAGGCTTCTTCCCCCCTCCTTTGCTTGCATTCTTCCACTACTCTGACAAGTTGCTACATGAACATATTCGCGCACTCATTTTATCCCCGACAAACTTGCAACTATATATACGTAATTGTATACGTAATTGATAATGAGTAAATCTTAGCATACATAATTACGATGGCATTCTATACAGTACCAACCATGCACCTTATATAGAATTAAAAAGAGAACCATTTTAAAATAAATATTTTAATTTTTTTTCGTATAAAAAATAATTATAAATCTTAATTAAGAAATAAAAAATGAAATTAGACATTTTTTTTTGGAAAATAATTAAAAATTAATAAAATAATTCAAAACAATTCTTTAATAAAATCAAATTTATCAAAAATGATTTTATTGTAGAATCAAATTCAAATCAAGTTTATTGTTCAAATTTTTATGTGTTAAATTATTTATACAATTTATATGTCATTAGTATTCTATATTAGAGTCAAATTTTATAACTTTAAAATTTTTATTTATAACTTATTAATAAAATTCTATGATAAAATCAATAATTCTCTTCCAAATTAATGATATATAAAAAGATTCTTCCTAAAACAATGGTCACCGGTCGAGTTCTTACCAATAAATTATATATGAGAGAAACTGCTACCCTATTTGTGAAGAAGCAATTTTGATCCCCTATATCTGCCATGTAGACTCCCGCTTCCCATATCCCTCTATTTTATCTCCCCGCCAATTGTTCTCTCAACTATGTCCATTGTTTATCGTTTAAAATATTACTTTTAAAATATAGGGAACCTCTATAGGAAATACCATTGGAGGAAAACAATTTTTACCATTGGAGTAAAACAATTTTTTGGTTACCTATATTTTAGGAAATCATTATTTTACTATATTTTAAAGAACAAAAATAGGGAAGAGCCTTGAAGATGCTCTTAGTGTGTTGCACATACAACGTATTCAAATTTATATTTTTTATTAATGTAAAAAATCATATTTTAATGACATATAATAGTTTTAAAATACCAAAATATTAAATTTGATTATTATTAAATTCGGGTTCAATTTCTTACAACTACATAATTATACAAGATTTATTTATTTTAATTTTTTTAACTTCATTTCGGATTCGATTCCTTACAATTACATAATTCTACAAGATTTGTTTACTTAAATTTCTTTAGTTGCATGTGTTCGATTTCCTATAGCTACATAATTAAAAAGATTTATTTATTTATTTCTTAATCTTGAATCATGTTATTGTACCCGTTCGATAATATTAGTGAAACCAACATTGATAATTAATAATTGTAAAATAAAAAATTTATAGATACATTTTGTGAAAATGATTTGATAATAGTTTTTCATTATTCCAATGTCATTTTAAATAATGCATGTTATAGAATTTTCTGGCAATGTAATTATTATTTTATTATATTTAATTAGTGAATTGATTATAGAACTACAATAAAAGGTTTGAAATGATTAAAATATAAAATATAACAATTAAATTGGATACATCCCGATATGCATTTTATGAAGAATTTTTTTTTCTATAACTGTATAATCACACAGAAAAGTATAAATTGATATTCTTTATTAATGTGGAAAAACATGTTTTAATGATGTGCAATAATACCAGATATCAAATTTGATTATCACTTACTTCAGGTTCTATTCCTTCCAACCACATTATTATACAAGATTTATTTATTTACTTTAATTTCTTAAATTTCACCTCGTGTTCGATTCTCTATAATTACATAATTAAATACTATTTCTTTATTATAGTCTTTTATCATTCAATTATCTACAAGTACATATTTAAATAATATTTAATAATCATATTTATTCTCGAGACTTTATTAAAATTAATATTTTAATCTCAACTCGTACTCGATTTCTACCCGTGATTTGCAAGAATTATCAGCTAGTAAAGTATAAGATCATGAACAATATATAAATAAACATACTCATCACAACAAATTAAAAGGTCGTTGTTGGAATACCGCCAATAAATTCGGAATCACCCAACTACCCAGGAAGGCTCACAACAAGGTCACGAATAACATGGGAAGTGGTTCCTTAGATGGTCGGATTGAATTTTTGGGAATAGAGCTCAAGGACCGTGCAACTCTCTATATTAGACCGCTAAGAACCCTAATTTAGCTGTCTCACACAAAAGTTACGTGTTCTTAGTACCTAAGGTGTTGTGTATTCGAAAAACGTCTCGCAAATTGCCTACATACCACTATTTATAGTGGATCAGACCCACATGTAGTTCTTGATCAATTGGTTGTGATGAATTATCCCGTTTGTGAAGGGATTAAGATTGTTATTTCTGATAATTAATCAGCTGAGTATAGTGTAGTTATCAGGTTACCAAGATGTTCTAAAAGTGTAGAAAGCTTATCTCAATGTATTTATCATGAATATCAACGAATTATCATTTAATTATGATATTTATCCTCTAATAACAGAATGTCTATCTGACTAGAGGTGTATTTCGGCTGTAGAGACGTGCTTCTAAAAGATAGGAGGCTATCGTTATTCAAATCTATGATTTTGTCAGGCATCCAGATTCCGGGGAAAAATGGGGCTTTCGCGGTAACCCAACTTTGATAGCCCCTCTGGTAGGTTATCTTTGAAAATTACTCCGGCATATTTACTCATTATTCATCTCATGCATGGTAGTCCCTGTGGACTGTCAAAGGCTCTTGGAAGCTCGTTTAATCATTTAACCTTATTATAAACTGAACCCCAATCTCATAGTAGACCTAAATATGATGCGTGAAATATTTTGGTCATAATATCAATAATGAACATAGGGTATGAGTTGGTTAATTAATTGTTCCAAAAATATAGGTAGTATTTCGTTAATGTTTAAGTATGTATGTGAAGATTTATTCATTTACAGTATTATTGGATCAAAAATTTATTTTTGTTGTTGTGTTTACAATAATTATGGATTATTACTTAAGAATTTATATAGGATGTAAATAAATTCATTATTAAATTTGACAAGATGTTCATGATCACTTCAAGACATTACCTGATATTGTAAAGAAGAAATCTATATATATATATATATATATATATATATATATATATATATATATATACAATTATATATGTGAATATAATTGTAATTTCAAATTTATTTACTTACTTGCAAGATTGTCATCACATTTTTTATTAAAATAATTTACTAAAGTAATTTTCTTGAAATGAATCTCAGATTTGTTTTTCATATATAATTGATCAAAGTTTGATTAAATTCGATTCATGAAGTGATGAGTCTGGACAAAATTTTATTTTTATTAGTTATAAAATATTAAAGAATAAGGATCTTAAGGTTATTGAGGATAATCTGGCAAAATGGATCTGGATCCAAAAAAGCGAACCGAAATTCATGGAATTGAATCCAATTTTATATTTGAATAGGAAAATCCGATAATTATCCGAAAACCAAATTGATCCAATCCGAAAAATATCTGAACCGAAAATTTAACCAAAAATAATCTGAAATACTAGATCCGAATATGATCTAATACCGATCAAAACTGAATAATAAATTATTCGAACCAAATATGACTCGAAATACCGGATCCAATTTAGATCTGAATTCCAAAACTGATAAATTAAGTAGTTGTTATAATTTTAACAGATTATAAAATATAGGTTATATATATTATCGCACACTTCATTCAATATTTAACCATTCATAAGCAAGATGCACATTTAAAATAATTTTATGTCAAGTATATCATAATTATTTAATCATCCTTTTGAAGAAGTACATAATTTTATATTAGAAATATAATATTCAATAATAAGGTATTTATTAAAATTTCCTAAATTAAAATAACGAACGAGTAACGATTCGAAAGGATCTAACCAATTATGTTCCGAACCAAATTTCATATGATCTTAATCCGAATTTCATCAGATTTTAATCTTAATTGGACTCGAACCGAATCAGATCCGACCCGATCTAATTCGAACTTTATTTAAATATATCATAATTGAAAATTTATCTGATCCAAGGTTGATCCGATCCCATTATCTGGATTATCAGGTTCAACTTTTTTTTTGGTCACAATTCAGGTTCGGTACACTAACACTACACCATATATGGTCTTTGCTAACACCTCAAAAAAGTGTAAAAAATCCTGAAAAGTGTTGCCATAAGCCCAGAATTGGTCTAAGGCTACACTTTTTCCAATTTCAGTGGTGTTGGATATAGTCGTGTGGCCTTAGGTGGGTAAGCCACTTTTGCCACCCTACGGCCACATCGCTATAGATGTTGCATTAGTCATCTATGCCAACACTTTCGGGTGTATAACAACACTAAAGGGGATGTTGTAATAGACCTATTACAACATCGATTTTTCTCTATTGCAACATTGGTACATATAACACTTTGTTTTTTTGGCAATACCTTCTCGACTTTATTGCAACATTTAATCGATAAAACACTTTCAGTATTTAGCAACATCACTATTTCTTTGGCAACATATATTTATTAAACGCTTTTCATATTTTAGCAACACCATTTTTTTGTTAGATGAATACAATACAATAAAATTGTCAATGCCAATCCAAATTCTAACAAAAACTACAAACTAAAATTACTTCGTTAAAATTGAAATATATTCCAAATATCAACAACTTACAAAAAACATGAAGTAGCAAGATCACTACTTATAAGTCAAATCTTCCTTGTTTATTCATAAAATACAATATAAATCTAAAGTATACCTAGCAACTAGAACATTAGCAACTGCACAACGGATACAAAGACTATCCCTTTTTCTTGGAAAATATTTGGAAGCTTGTATATTCCTAAAGATGCAGCAAGCAATCTGTGTATAACATCTGCAAGAGAAGAAAGTGAAGTCACATAAGTAAATAAGGGGCTATAATGATTGAGTTTAATATCTTCCCTGTTGCACAAGTGCATACACATCCAAGAGGGGGATAGCGTACAGAGTTAATCTTCATTTGGTGAAATGGTAAAAGTATCACCTGATCGAACATGTTTAATTTCATTATGATTATATTGGTGGTTGATCTGTATGTATGTATGTATGTATGTATGTATGTATGTATGTATGTAAATTTGTGCTGGTGATTGTGGACAGGGTAAGGCAAGTAAGGGAACAGAAAGTTTTGGAAAGCAGAGGAACAAGACACACACTCTGTGTTTGAGCTGCGAACGTAGTAGTTTTTTTCTATTCGTTGACCGTATAAGCTCCCTTGGTCACATAACTATTATTATATAATTAATAAATTCAACTTGTTAAAATTAAATTCTGAAAAGTTAAAATTGAAACTAAATGTGAGAATACCAAGGAAACAGACCTGGTATCCATATCCATTATACGGTGACACTCGGTGTTTGCCATATTGAGAGGCTGTGATTGAGCCTTCTTAGCCCTCCGAGCTAGTCTCTCCTTCTCAGTATCTACCCACTTGACAACTAAAGGAAAGGTTGAGCCCTAAAATAAACAAGTGACAACAATGTCAATGAGTTATTCATCTAAACTCTAAGTCACAACAAAAACAATGAAGGAAAGGAAGGTGGAATGGTACTAATATCAGACAAGACTTTTAAGATAAAAAAATACAGTCGAGTACAATAGACTAAGTGAAAATGTTATCCAGGGATGGATAACAGAACTTCCACCTAATTTTAGCCATAAAATCCAATATAAACATAAAAGAGTTTCAAAGCCATTGGATGAAAATACCTCCCATCCATAGATGTACTATTGGATGCTATATTTTAGGAAGGAAAAAACTGGAATCAGTACATACTTGAATGATGCTATTACGTAGCAACAAAGTACTCAACTGACTGTTCACCAACACGGCATTTTTATTACATTTCATAGAATATCAAATATCGACAAAGAGCTTAAAAAACAGCTAAAGGTACTTCTAGCAACGAATTCGGACGGACAAGTTTAAAAAAATAGCCCATCAGTAAACTAATAGCTGTAAGCTATTGATTTTACCTTCCCTGAATTCTTTGTATTATCTGCAAGTTTCGGATAAAGAGAGGAGGGACCTGAAGGCCGAGTGCTAGCTTTTGACCTTGATATAACATTGACAGCTTCACTGCGCTGTGTCACCACATTCTTGCCTAGATAATTGGCCAAGTTAGAACTTATTATAAATGAAACTATTCAGGATACATGCATGAAAAGGTGAATTTTTTAAGCTTAAGGAAGATCTGAAAACATGTACTTCAGATGAGAAGAGTTTGAAACAAGTTATGACTTACAGTTGATATTTTGAATGAGGTTGTTGTAATAAAGAGCCTTGTTCACTTGTATGGCATTGCCTGCAGCTCTAATCATTGCTTCTTAAAAGGAAGAAATTGTGTAGCCAGAGGCTGCACATCAAATTGAGTAGCCTGTAGAAACCATTGTTCTTATTGAGTGGATTGGGTCTGTAATATGGCTTTTGTTGCAAAGAAAGAGGTGATTAAGAATGTAAGTAAAAAAGTTGACTGCAAGATCTTTTTTGAAAAATAGAATATGTACTACTACGATCAATTAAATGTGCAAAACTCGATTTACTAGGAATGCAGAGGCATATTATAACTTTGAACCTTACTCCAGTCACTCAGTTGGCTAATTGCCAATAACAGCCTTGTCCGATTAGTATATAATGCCACAAATAAATATAAAACAACGTTGATCTGTGGCACTGCCTATGTTCAACATTAAAATTTGAGAAAAAAATGCACAGATGAGATTTTGCGTATGGCTAAATGGATGATTTTCAAAAGTTAAAATATATAGTAAATTACCCATGCCAATAAGCTTTTCCCATTGGTATCATTTAGAGTCTTCCTACCAGTAATCAGCTGTAAAAGAACTACTCCAAAAGAATAAACATCTGTTTTGCTTGAACGCGTTACAGTCTCCTCATACTCTGGTGCTAAGTAATCGAAAGTATTTAGCCCCTGGTTTCTGAAGAACGATCAACATCCTGATATTGATCTCTTGGGACTCCATAGTTTGTCAACTGCATTTATAATGATAGTGAGATAATGGAAAAGTTTGCATTATTGGGTCTAATATAAGATGGAAAAAACAATTAAAAATTGATCATACCAAAGGCTCATAGTCATGTGTAAGTAGGATATTATCCGGTCTCATACTCCCATAAAAACTTTTGCTATGGAGATATTGTAACCCTCTAGCAAATCCTAGTGCTACATTTATCCTTATTTTCCATGTTAGTCCTATACATCTATCTGCATCATACACAATCATTAGAATTTTAACATATTGCAGGGAGGTATACACATAGATGAAACGGGAGTGATACCAACATTTTAATTATTAATTGTAAGTCCGTAAACATAGAACCTAAATCACCACAAAGACCAATAAGCAGAGCAGTTGCAATATCTCAAAACACACTGTTGATGAGTGGATTTCGTAACAACTTTTGAGAGGTTTATGGTGAGTTGTAAAGGCTAACGATCAACTAATCTATGGAGAATGGAAGTTTTCTGTGGGGGTTGAACTGAGCTCGAGAGCGTTTACAAGAATCTCGCGAGTTCCCTTGAGGCTTGTGTCGTGTGTTCTCAAGAATCTCGTAGGTGTATTGTGAGGCTTGTAAAAACATGTTCTCAAGGTGCCTACGTACCCTTGTATATATAGGGATCAAGTTCACGTAGTTCTTTTTAGACTAGAAGTCTGGTTAGGCGGCAATAAACTAGGTTCCTAATTCGTGGGGAACTCCTTTTCTCCAGATTTCAGCCACGAATAGGCGACCTAAGTCGAATAGAACTCAAGTTCTAGTCCGACTAGGAGTAGGTTTACAAATTCTCGTCCTATTAGATGTATTCCAGGATCATCTGCGCCCAAGGAATACATTCCAATAAGGAGTTGATGTTCATGACTTGCTCCTAAAGAATAGGAGGCTTAATCATACTATAAATCTGCTGGAATAAATCTATTTTCGCACAGGAAGCTGTCTCTCAGGAACCTGTCTGCAGGAACCTGTTTCTCGGGAAGCTGTCTGCAGGAAGCTGTCTTTCGGGAACCTGAACCTGTCTAGATCCATTTCACGTGCTATTTAGCCCCATTTAACTTAAGGGACCTCAATCATAACCCATATTAATCATACGGATTGGATCCTTAAGCCCAATGGGCCTAAATCTAACCCATGGAGATTTTGGGCACAACAAGTACCCCCCGGTTCCTCGAAGTCATAGGATGCGAGAGGAACCTAAATAGCTTGATATTTTAAGATCCAATCCCTTCAGTGCTCCCATGTTTCTTCTGAGTGAACCATGCGGGTCTTTGTCTTCTTGTTTGAATCGTGACAAGGGCACAAAGTGAATCCAATTAGGCGCTGAGTGAATCCTTTGACAAGGGCACAAAGCGAATCTAATTGGGCACTAAGTGAACCTTAAGAATGTCAAGGGAACCACGTGAATCCAAATAAGGGCATAAAGTGAACCTAATTGGGCGTTATGTGAACCTATGCTGAGGGCACAAAATGAATCCAATAGGGCACTAAATGAATCCTTAAAAGGGACAAGGTGAATCGTAAGATTGTCAAGGGAACCACGTGAATCCAAATAAGGGCATAAAGTGATCCTAATTGGGCGTTATGTGAACCTATGCTGAGGGCACAAAACGAATCCAAATAAGGCACTGGGTGAATCCTTAGAAGGGCACGAGGTTAACCTTGAAAATCATAACTTGCTCGAGACGTTGCTTCATTTTTTAAGCTGCTTTTTGCTCTCTCTGTTGTCTATGCTCAGGAACCCGGTGCTCAGGAACCTATGTCTCGAAATCTGGTTCTCAGGAACCTCATTACAGGAGACTGTACCTGGTCCATTCGTAATCTGCTCAACTACTGCTTCATCAGGATCCTCTTGATACTCATAATCTCTTGACTATCTTCTCAGCTAGTGCTCATATCTCTACGTTTGATCATCATATCTGGTACTGGAGACAATCTATCTCCTGGCTCATACAATACTTGTTGATTGGAACCTACGACTTAATAGGTATAAATCTAGCCCATGGTGATTTTGGGCATAATACTAAGAAAACTAGAGAAAATGGATTAGTAATACGAGCTAAAGAGCTCACATATAAGTGATGCATGTATGCATGTATGAATGATTATCTACATTATATATGTTGCTACCTTCTCAAGTGGCATATCAATTATCTACTTGACTGATTCAACTAACACGTTCGAGATCATAAACTAAGCATATATGTTATGTAAGCTATAAACCTATAAGGCATGATAACATCCTAAGTATAAGCTCACATAAATTTTATTTCTAAAGATCATGCAATATGCGCGTTAAAAGCTTTATGCATCTAAGCATGACAGAATATAAGATCTCATTGACATAAAATGTGCATGATAGTTAAGGATATAAAGGCATGAAAGTAAAACTTATCTGTGTTTCATTGTGCCGGTTCGGATTGAGGTTCCGTTACTGAAACTGGAAGATGGAAGCTCTTCTCAGTGCAAGCTTACATAGAGGAATTGAGCTACCCCCCGAGCCGTCATGATGCGTGAACCTCCTATAGCTTGTTGAAGTGGTTGACTGAAAACTGCTTGTTTCGGCTGAATATCAATGAACTTGGAAGCTGTAGCTATAAACTGTTTCGATCATGTACCAGCTTTATAAGTGGGAGTATTCATCTATATATCACTTTGATGAGGGCACAAGGCGAATCCAATTGAGCTCTAGGTGAATCCTGGGAAGGGCATTTAGAGAATTCAATTGGGCGCTAAGTGAATCCTTGACAGGGCATAAGATGAATCCAGTTGAGCTTTAAGTGAATCCTGAAAAGGGCACTTAAAGAATTCGATTGGGCGTCAAATGAATCCTTTTGGCTTTAGGGAGCACGAAGTGAATCCATCCGGGCTCTAGGTGAATCATGGCAAGTGCACGAAGAGAATCCGGATGGGCACTAAGTGAATTCCTTTGTGGCATCAAGTGAATCCTTATAGGCTCTAAGTGAATCCTGCAGAGGGCACAAAGAGAATCTATAGGGCACATGATGAATCATTTCAAACTCTAGGGGCACCAAGTGAATCCGTAAGGGCACTAGGTGAATCCCTTCAAATGCTAGGGGCACCAAGTGAACCCGTAAGGGCACAAGGTGAATCCCTTTGAAGGCTTTTCAAATACAAGCGAACACTAGGTTAGGTTACCCATGCACAGATTTCCAAAACCCTTAACTAGGTGCCCACATGCTTATGGGACTTTTGAATGCGTGCCTACGATTCATAGGGCTTTTCGATGTGGATCTTTCGTGCTTGCAAGTCTTTCCTGGCTATCGAGTGCATGTAGCTGACAGGGTTTTTCTAGGTGAATCTTTCTGGGCTCTATGCAAATCCTTGTAAGGGCATAAGGTGAATCCAACTGGTTGTTTATATGAACCTCTGCTTAGGACAAAAAACCGAAACCAATTGGGCACCAAATGAATCCCTAAAAGGGTACAAAGAGAATCCATCAAGATACCAACCAAATGCGCGTGGATGCATGAAGCACCAAGTGAATCCTTTTAGGCTCTAAGTGAACCTATACGGGCACATAGAGAATCCATAAGGGCACTGGATTAATCCTCTACAGGCATGGAGCTCTTGCTATAAGCACATTTTCTTCTATTCAGGTATCGGCTGGTTGAGAACTTCAAGTAGGAAGCTGCTAATCAGAAACTATCAACAATTGGCTTCTAACAAATGTCAATGAACTTGGAAGCTGTTACATATAAGCTTCAAGTATATATGAATGAATCTGCAAGATGTCAGTTACAGGAAAATAACAAGGAATCTACTAGACACATATAAATGCAACTAGACCTGGAAGCTGTTACCTACGAGCTTCAGGTGAGTAACACAAAACCTGGGAGGTTTTCTACGAGTATCTTAGCATAAAAGGAGAGGAATCACCTGGATCTTTCTGTAGACTGATCAGATGTGAAGTGGAAGCCTCCGTTAAGATTTGAAAACTCATTGACGTGTTCCTGATGCAAGCATGCTGCTCTTCAAGATACTAGACCAAATCAATCCTCAAGGTTCTTGAACCAAATATGAGCTATGAGGTTTCTAAACTGCATCCTAGCTGTGAGGTTCCTGAATCAAATCACGAGCTTCCTGGACCTGATGGTGAGGTTCATGATCTGAATTCTCAAAATTTTGAAATCCTCAACTTTCAAAGTACCATGTGCTATAGTAATTGTAATTGTACTACCCCCCAGTTCTTCAGGGAAGCTTGTCTTTGATGAAGAACTAACTCCAAGAAGCTTCACAATTCTTCGATAATTTCTAATAAGTCGTTGAATATTCATCCATGAAGTTGAGTACTGTGTGTTTTCTTCAAGATGCTCATATCATATTCTTGTAGATACTCTTCATCAAAATCTTCAACTATATCGAATTTTCTTTAACGCTCGAATAAATACTATAACCTCTTCACATCATTCTTGCTTGTAGCTTTAACATGTCTTCTCCTTTCTTCTTTATCTTCTTACGAAACATGCTGAGAATGAACCTCTATACAAATATCCCAATACAGTACCTCTAAGCTTACGCGAGCTAACTCATTGTAAGAAACAAGAGATACTTAAAGAGATTACTTGTGAGGTATTTCTCGTAGGTCACTGAATTGAATGAGGCATGTTCCTTGTTTTACAAGCTAAATGTATGACGTAATACAAGGAAAAGAACTACTCATAATTTCGTTGAAAACTACTAGAAAGAAATAGGTTTACTTGCTAGGAAGGTATACATGCACTACCCCTAGTTCTAAGAAGGAAATACATATATAAATAAAGGTCTCTCAACTATACTTTAAGGAAGCTCTCAAACTTTCAACTACTGGTCACCTTGAGCTATCCATTCCGCGAGCTTCACGGCTTTAATCAACTCCTCAATTTGGTCTTTCAGTGCTCTGCATTCAGAAGTATCATGGCAACTATCCTCATGGAAGTCACAATATTTCTTCAGATCTTTCCTTGCTCCTACAGGTAAAGGTGTAGGCTTCACAAATATTCCTTCTTTCCCATAAACCATGAAGATGTGGTCTACTGGAGCGACCAAAGAGGTATAATTGTCGCACTTTGTCTTCAATTTTGCTTTACTTCTTTTGGAGGAAGCTCGATCCCCAATAACATATGTTTGCGGGCTTGGAGACCTCTCTCGCTTGATTCCTTTATGACTAGCTTCGTCTCCAAGATCTTCTGTTTCTCTCAACTTCAACAAGGATTCTTCCACACATTTATATAGTTCAGCTTGTTTGTAGAACTCAGCTAGTGTACCGGGTTCACGTACTTGTAACTCCTTCCAGAAGTCTGAACCAGCTCTAACTCCAGCAATCAGGAAGCTCATAATGACCTCGTCAGGAGCTTTCTTAACTCTGGGAACCTCTGCATTAAAACGTTTGAGGTACTCTGTCAAGGTCTCATCTGCTCTCTGCTTGATATTGGCCAAGGTATTGGTTGGGGGTGCAAAAGCGACGGAAGCTCTAAACTGAGTAACGAAGAGTTTTCCCATATTCTCCCAGGAATTTATAGAATCTGATGGTAACCTCTTAAACCATTGATGAGCTCCACCATAAAGGGTTGCAGCCAATAATCTACACCTTGTTGGCTCCTTAACTTGATAAACATCCATCTCAGTATTGAAACGACCCAGATACTCCACAGGATCCGTAGTGCCATCAAATTTAAACTCGTTTGACATACGATAGGATTTAGGTAACGGGGATTTTCTAACCTTCTTGGTGAATGGAGATGAGGTCATCGCACCTGTTATTGACTGCTTTTCTTCCTTGAGTTTCACTAGAATCTTCTTGATGTCTTCAGCATTCAAATCACTAGCTCCACCGTCCTTTGCTTCCTTATCTTTATCATCGGCTTCCTGTGAATCTGCTATACACGAATCGTTCGTGGTCTCGACTGAACTTGAATCATCTTTAATTATCTCGATGGAAGGTTCCTTAACAGGAGGTTGTTTATCCTTCGTTTCACCATCTTCTTCACCTTCAGTATCTTTCTTTGGGTCTTCGATCTCCTCCTCAGCCTTTTCTTCACGTTCTTCTTCATCGACGCCTAACTGCTTGGGATTAATCTTAGCTTTTTTACCCTTCTTACCAGTTGCTAACTTCGACTTCTTCTTCTTCTTCGGTGTTATTTGTTCGAGGGTTGTAAGCCTTTCTTCAATCGACTTTAGATGCTCTAGGACGTCAGCAGGAGTAATCTTCTTCGTTTTCGGGGTTTGATCTTTCTCTACAGATTGTGTTGCTTCGCTATCAGAACTGCCTGCCATCTTTCCACTCTTAAGATGATAACTCTCCCCTCCTTCTAGCGCCAATGTTGATGAGTGGATTTCGTAACAACTTTTGAGAGGTTTATGGTGAGTTGTAAAGGCTAACGATCAACTAATCTATGGAGAATGGAAGTTTTCTGTGGGGGTTGAACTGAGCTCGAGAGCGTTTACAAGAATCTCGCGAGTTCCCTTGAGGCTTGTGTCGTGTGTTCTCAAGAATCTCGTAGGTGTATTGTGAGGCTTGTAAAAACATGTTCTCAAGGTGCCTACGTACCCTTGTATATATAGGGATCAAGTTCACGTAGTTCTTTTTAGACTAGAAGTCTGGTTAGGCGGCAATAAACTAGGTTCCTAATTCGTGGGGAACTCCTTTTCTCCAGATTTCAGCCACGAATAGGCGACCTAAGTCGAATAGAACTCAAGTTCTAGTCCGACTAGGAGTAGGTTTACAAATTCTCGTCCTATTAGATGTATTCCAGGATCATCTGCGCCCAAGGAATACATTCCAATAAGGAGTTGATGTTCATGACTTGCTCCTAAAGAATAGGAGGCTTAATCATACTATAAATCTGCTGGAATAAATCTATTTTCGCACAGGAAGCTGTCTCTCAGGAACCTGTCTGCAGGAACCTGTTTCTCGGGAAGCTGTCTGCAGGAAGCTGTCTTTCGGGAACCTGAACCTGTCTAGATCCATTTCACGTGCTATTTAGCCCCATTTAACTTAAGGGACCTCAATCATAACCCATATTAATCATACGGATTGGATCCTTAAGCCCAATGGGCCTAAATCTAACCCATGGAGATTTTGGGCACAACACACACCATCTCCACTCTTCAGCCAAATACCTAAAGAAAACAATTAAAAACTCACAAAACAAAACAATTTAATGTTGAAATTAAAAATCCCCAAATTTTAAAAAAGTGAAATTAGAGTTTTTCAAAATACTGAAAAATTAAAAATTCCCAAATTTTAGGGTTTGCAAATCATAAATTAAACCCGAACCATACAACTAGCTTCAAATTCAAACAATAACGAGAGAGATAGAGAGAACGAGAGAGCACAGAGAGAGAACGAGAGAGATAGAGAGAAACAGGACATAGAGAGGGAAGGAGATTACCTGGTTTAGAGAAATCCATAGCAAGAGCTTCTAATTAACTCTACAAATATCATTCACACAAAAATGGATTAGGTTTTTGCGAGAGAGAAGAGAGAACGAGAGAGAAAAGAGAACCAGAGAGAGATACCAGGGAGAGAGAGAGTATTTTTTGTTAGAGAGCGTGAGTGTATTTTTTGTTAGAATAAAATTTAGGCTGCCCAAAATTATACTCCCCCCACTAAAATTTGCCTTTCCCTCCACTAAAATTTTCATTCCCCCCCTCTTTTATACTTTTTTTGGTAATCTACGGTAACACCCTATAAGTGTTGGCTTTGCTAATATATTTATATTTAGGCTTAATGACCTTTTAGCCCTCAAAGTTTTCACCGAAATACCCATCAGCCCTCAATATTTCAAACGTTCCTTTTAACCCAAGAAGTATCCGTAAAAGTCCAATTAGCTCTTATACCGGTATAGGAAAAAAAATATTAAAAACGGTATAAATCGGAGGGGCAAAATAGACATTTCACTTTATATTTCCCTCCAAAATATAGGAATAACTCCCGCCAGGCCTTGTAACCCTTGTAGTTCTATATATTTATATATATGTGTGTACAGACTCTTACCAAACAAAAACAAATTGGTAAGAAAATGGAACCTACTTGTTGGTGTGGAAGATCAGCTGTGTTAAGAACCTCATGGACCGATGCAAATCCGGGAAGAAGGTTTTGGGGATGCCTGCGTTTTATGATACATTCATGTTAAATCAAGTATTATTGTATAATTATTCTTGCTGCTTCTGAAACTTGTTTGTTTTGCAAGAAGACAGTGCCCATGCTTGTAACTTTCATTTTTGGTTCGACCCCCCTATGTGCCCAAGGGCAAGAGTTATCATCCCAGGGCTGTTGAGAAAAGTTGAGAAGCTAGAAGACGATTTGAAGAAGTTTGAGGCTGCTGATGAAATCAAAGGGAAGAAGAAAAGGCCTATTTTGTTGTTTATGATTGTCATATTCATCGTGTGGAGCTTTGTACTGATGAACAAAGAGGTGGAGACAATGAGCACGGGACAATATCAACTACCCTAATTATAGCTTGTAGTAGAAAAATGAATTATGATGTATGAAAATGTAATGCAGTTTGGTATTTATAATGAAATGGTTTTTCAATCCAATATTATGAATTGAACACAATGAAACAAACAGCCTGTTTATGAAATATTAGGGATGTAAATAGAAAAATCAAAAGCAAAAATACTACATGTCAAAAGAAAAAGCATCCAAAACTTAGCAAATGGTTCACATCCATAACTTAGCAAATGGTTCACATCCATAACTTAGTAAATAGCCAACATTACAAGAGCAAAACCAAAAGGTTCAGGGGTTGTCAAAAGCACATAGGTTGACAGTCAAAATGAAATTAACTACATGTGCACAAGTTAAAATCCAGGTCTTCAAGCATGTTTCTCTTTGCCCTTCGACTTGGTCTTCCCCTTTCTTGCAATCTTCAAGTTTATTTCTGTCTCATGTATTGTTTTTGCCAGTGCAGTCCTTGTGATCACATTTTTCCCATGAGATAAGAAAGGTGCAGATTTTACCTCTGTTTTCCCAAATTTATTCTTGTATTGTTTCACTGGTGGTGGCATCTGTTTGCCCAACTTCATGGGGCCTGTGTATGAGTTGAGTTGAGTTTTCTGCTCAGTTGATTGCCACTCCCTTGCTGCTATCATGCTGTCATCTTCATCATCAATGCAAACAGGAGTATCTTTTATGTTTGGAACTTATTTAGCTTGCAATCTTGAGAAAGCCTCCAACTCCTTCTCAATGGTTGAAACTCACCACTTAAAGTCCCCTTTCTTTTGTTGTTTTTCTCAATTCTTTTTTAATTGCGTTCATTCTCTCATCCTCTACTTGGTTGTCTTTCTTTGGCTCCTCAATGATTGTCTTCCCTTTGGCTTTCTCCTACTGCTTTGACTCCTCAACTTTTTTAATTTTTTCAGCTGCAACCATGATAGGTGAGTCATGGGTAGTTGTCAAGCCCTGTTTTGCATACCTCAGTTGCCTTATCTTTCTTGCTGCAACTTCAAGAGGAGTTTCCTCCTCACTATCTCCCATTATTTCCTCTTCTTGCACAATTAGAATATTAGTCTCTGGCATTTGTTCATCAGTCTCTACTTGGCTTGGTTGAGTAATGGGTGGTCCTTCTTCAGGAAAATCCAAAAGCATTTCATTGTAATTAGCTTGCATTTCTTCCTCATTAGCTGCAAGTATATCAGCACCAGCCATTTCATTAACACCATCTGTAGGTGGAACCTCTGTGGAATTTCCATGATCACTTAGTAAAGCATCTGGTGGAGGTGATCCATGATCACTTACATCCTCATTAGCATCTTTAGCAGGTAGAACTCCATTACAGGTCCTTTTGTTATGGCCTACCTGCTTGCATCTACCACACCTAGTACATGACACTGGAAACATTAGCTATAAAATTCTGCACAATTTACAAGTAATGCATATAGGAAGTACAATTATGTCCATTCATTGGAAAGATTATCCCAGAGTAGGCCTTCTTGTAATTTGCTACACTATACACTGAATCCACATAATCTTCAACATTGTATCTCATTCTATTCAAACAGCTGACAGCATGGTGACAAGGGATGCCACTTATATCCCATCTATTACATCCACATGTTCTGTTACCTATATGAACAGCATACTTGGTTCCATTCACTGTGGTTACCTCAAACTCATCATAGCCTGCATAAGTGGAGTAACATCCTCCACTCCACCTTTTGTATTTGTCAAGCAGCTTGTACACCTTTGGAGTCAATTTTTTGTCTTCCCAAGCAAACAAATCATCTCTCTTACTCTGCAATCTCCTCATTAGGTACTTCCTAATCATTTCTAACATGATTAGTATACCTTGTTCCCTAGCCCATAAAATGCACTTATTGAAGCTCTCACACCAGTTATTCAGTAACATTTCACATTTGGAGTCAGTTCTGAAATGTGCCCTGCTCCAATACTGAAATGGCACTTTAGTCAGCCATTTCCAAGCACCCTCATTCTCCTCTCTAAGTCTATTCATTGCAGTCTCAAATGCCTCTCTGTTTGCTGCCCTAGCACAGCTCCAAAAGTTTTTCTTTTAGAGATCTTCCACCATATCTCTGCTTAAAATTGTTATGCATATGCCTAACACAGTACCTATGCTCAGCCATGGGGAACATCTCTTCAACTACATTCAATACCCCTTCTGTCTATCACTAATGAAACTCCACCCATCCCTAACACCTATATCCAGATCTTGTCCTACTAAAGCTAGAAACCACCTCCAAGTATCTAATCTTTCTGCTTCAACTATTGCATAAGCTATTGGAAACATACAATTATTACCATCTACTCCTATAGCACATAACAACTGACCTTTGAAAGCATTTTTTAGATGGCAGCCATCAAAGCCAACCATCTTCCTGCAACCAAGCTTAAACCCATGCTTCAAACCCCCTAAACATATATACATCTTTCTGAACACACCTACAGCACCTGCACATTTAGATCTGGAGCCTTATTATGTATTCACAAAGTTTGTATTGAATCTATTGTAAAAAGCACATATGTTATACCTGGTTCTATGTCAATCTCAACTGTGGAGTTGGGATTTCGCCTCAATAACTCTGTTTTATAGTCCCATAGTTTCTCATACTGCTCTTCAAGAGTTCCATTAATAATCTTCATGCACTTTCTTTAGTTTTTCTGAGTATGTGATGTTGGAAATCAATTTGCAAGTCCTTCAAGACAGTTTTGTAAAATGCAGAGATTGGCCAAGATGGGTTAATTCTGAATTCTGGAAGATATTTTTTAGCTAGGTATCCAGAATTTATAAGGGGTAACCCCTTTTGCTCTCTAACACAGCTGTGGTCTACAAATCAATAAAGTAACGGAATTAAATATACTAGCCAACCACACACACAATTGGTAATAAAAAGATCAAAAAGTCCAAGGAATGTTCCTGGTCCCACTATCTTTATCTGCATGGTTTTGTTAAAATTTAAAGAAGCAAACACATGCCATTGGCATGGGGGTCTACACACAGCCTTCACCCTGATTCTGTCACTTTTAGTGAATTTCACCATTCTTCCTTCCAGATAAGAATGCTTCATTACAGCCTCTCTGAATTGATGATGGTCTGTAAAAATCATCCCCACTCTCTATTTAGGAATATCTGTGTCTTTGTACACTGGAAAAGCTTTCTTTTTCTTTTCAGCTTGGACATGATCTTCTTCTTCATCTCCTGGCAAACTCTCTAGATCGTCACTATCATACTCACTATCACTTTCTTTCTCCATAATTTTTTTTGGACCAAGTCCAAGTTCATCTCTTAACCTACCCACCCAATCAACTCCCTCATCATCAACATACATAGAAAAAAGCATGTCATCATCCTCATCTGAGTAATCTGAATCAGCAAAGTCATAATCATCTAGTTCATCACTCCAGTCCCCTACATCATTGCTAGCATTTCCCTCATTACATTCTTCATTAATTTTTCTAAACACATTTACATCTTCGAATGATACCAACTCGTCCTCATTGGAATGTGACACATAAACATCAATTGTATTTGAATTTTTCAGTGCATACTGTTATGCTATAATTACGCAAGCGCACGTAGTCACAAGTAATACAATTAAAGTTCGTTCCACAGAGATCTGGTTAGGGTTTACTCAGAAAATATGCCTATGCAACAATGTATGGTTTTAATTCACTGCTAAGAAAAATAGCAAATTGGATTTGATTATCTAAATTAAACTAAGATGCAAATTATAAATCGAAGAATTAGCTAATTGACAAGAATTAAAATCAAATTACTTATATGAGAATAAACATGGAATCCTAGTTTCATTATCTACTTCACTTAGAGTTGCAGCCTTTAATTAAAACATGTGATGGTTTTGATATCTGATCGAATAACACGAAAAGAGTAAAAGTTACCTCTCGGTATACTAGTACCAATCTACGCATACATCCACAAAAGAGATAGAAGATGAATAGGCACCTAATATGTTTAGACCCTATATCTCTATAGAATTTGAAAACATAAAGGTTGAAGCACAAGTTATTCAC
This sequence comes from Kitagawia praeruptora, assembly GCA_037693485.1. NCBI lineage: Eukaryota > Viridiplantae > Streptophyta > Magnoliopsida > Apiales > Apiaceae > Kitagawia > Kitagawia praeruptora. The sequence goes on along the minus strand of CM075346.1, from coordinate 121,623,925 downwards.
TTAGATCACATAGGGTAGAATAATATCTCTATTCATGCCACAAATCATGATGTTCAAACATCAACCTATCCTATGCTAGCATGGCAAGTTCTAAATCTCAAGATCCACTCTCGTTTAGCAAGAAATTAACATATTAGATGTTCGCGACGCACCTAAATTCAATAAGCACAACCATACAAGGATATCAAGAATTCACCACACATAATCTTTAAGGCATGCAAACTACTAAGTTACATAGATAAATCCACTAGGATCCCACGATAACGATTAGTTCATAATCGAACCTCTCGTCACCATGGGATTTGACGAAAGCATGATATTAAACCAGATAAAGAAGATGAATAAATCAATAATAGAATAAGGTTTAGCGAACAAATCCGGAAAAGTAACAAGCATCCAAAAGATACGCCTAACAAAGAATACAAGAAAACTATGATTAGATCTTCTTGTCGTCACAATCCTTGCCTTGGCTTCTCTCTCTTCGTGCTCTGAACGAAATTTTGTAAGTAGATGATGATTTTGATGTGCCCCAAGGTGTTTATTTATAGCCCCAAGTGCCCTCTTAACCAAGCAAATTCCGTCTTTGAATTATAATAGAATTCCGGTAATTTTCCTTTCTTGAATGAAATAGAATTGCAATTCCCATATTTAAAACTGATTTTAGAACGTTCTGATCGTTCATAACAATTGCTATATTGAATAGGAGAAGAAAAATAGCAATTTCCCATTAGAAATCAGAATCCAGGAAGTTTCTGACCATTCTGGCGCATACTCGCGCACCCGCGCGCTCCACAGGCCTCTTTCTCGCGCGGCTCATCTATGCACTTTTCTCCCTCGCGCGCCCGCGCGGTTCTTCCTTATAATTCTGGCGCGGCCGCGCCATGTTTAAACTGACACTGCACATCCTTGCTTCCTTGCTGATTTACTCCAACCTTCAAGGCAATTTCCCAGCACTGGTTCTCTAGACTTTAAAAACATCATATGCTCATTGAAAACTCTATATCTTCATCTAGAAATACAACCTGCACAATTCTCACAAAAACACATTAAAACACACAAATACTTGAGTCCAAGACATCAATTTAAGCCGAAATAGAATGATCCAAGTGGATATAAATCCACTTATCACACCCCCAAACTTAAACCGATGCTTGTCCTCAAGCATAAACAGACAAAAATATATACAACTAACTAGTACCACTTCCGTAGGTGATCACGGTTGCATTTGGCATATGCAACAAGCCCTTTAAACCCCTAGGCAGCCTTAGTGGACAAGTAAGGTCTCGTGAGGGCCTATAGTGAATGTACCCACAAAATCCAATGCAATGCAATGCATGAATGCAACTAATATGAAAATGCAAAGATCCCCTTCAAACTAACCAAAACCAACTAACAAGCAAATATCTCAAAGAATGCAAATAAATCCAAGCAGAGCTCGACTAAGTCCCCGTATACTAACAATACATGACAGAAACGTGAGTGTGTGCATGCTCATCAGAAATACTCCCAAAACTAGGTCAAAAATCATACATGCTTTCCGTCAAGACAATCACAGGTTTATAACTAGAATAGACTGTAGACACTCCATAACCTAGGAACACCTCCACCCTTATCCAAAGTAGACAGAAACTCATGCTTTATTACTATATACAATACGCATGCTTATTTAACCGTGTAATGAATGAGACCCCAAAAGGCTTATACAATAATACCCATGTAGCGGGTGTTAGGTCAGCAATCCTTAAACCACAAGGGCTTTAGGTTACTAGGACTAAGTCCCCTCAGACTTAATTACTCGAGTATTAAAGAGCTCACTCTGGTTAATTTTGCATATAAACAAACAAAAATTTGACTCTTTTTTTTTCTGCAATCTGGAATGAGCCTTTCTCATTTCCAACCCTAGACTACTCATATAAATATGAGCCGGCTACTAGCCATTTGACACCTAGCCTTTATTGACAAATATTACAACTAGCATGAAATTCCTGTTTTCCCCCAAACTTAGACTTTAGTGTTCCTACACTATAAAGGGAATAACGAAAATTCTAAGAATAAACAAGTGATTAAATCTCAAAACATCCAACAGGCATGACCCTAACCTAGCCCAAAAGCACCCCAATGAGACTGTGTAATTAGTTTTGTTCCCGTAACATGCAAGTCAATTCCTAGGAACTATAATCAGCCCTCTACTCATCATTCCCACACTCAATTAAACATCTACCTATCAATCAGAATCAGCTCGTCCTACGGGATCATGAAAAATGCATGCCATGAAAATGCAACTAACATGAACTCACATGGTAAAACAACGAAAATAACATAATGTCCTATATGAAACAAACGTAAATAATACGAACATAAATGCATGAATTACTACTACTAATATGCAAAACATTGGTATCTAAATGAACACAATGAAACACTAATACTACACATATAATACTTTTCCCCCAAACCACCCCCAAACTTAAGATATTCAATGACCTCATTGAATGGAAGTAAATACGAGGGAAAGTAAAAATATACCTACGCCGCAGCATCATCACCCTCCTCGGGTGGAGAATCAGGTGGTGGATAAACAGTGTCCGATCCAAAGACTGGCCACTCAACATGGGCACCACTAGCTCCAAAAACAGTACTGAAAGCCTGTGTCAATCTCGCGGAAAAACGGCTCTGACTCTCATATAAGGCATCCATACGCCTCATCATCCGCCTATCATGGGAAGCACTCGAGACTACAACAGGAGCCTGCTGAACCGGAGGAGCACCAGCAATCTCATAACCTAAACCCCCAGGATGAGGAATGCCGCCAGGCCATTCCACCAACTTCGACGCATCAATGGGTCCAGTCGGCATCTGAATCTGCTCCTCGGAAGACCATGTAACTCCAGCCATTGAGCACAACCTTGTAATAATAGAGCCATGGGGAATTGCTCCTATCGAACTCCTCAGAAACCGGAGAATATTCTGATTAACCAGATAACCAACATCTATATAATGCCCATTCAGAATACCCCACAACAAGATCGCTCTATCCACTGTCACCTCATGTGTATGCGTAGTAGGCAACAAATTAGCACAAATGAATGAGTTCCAGGCCCGAGCATACCTATTCATAGTAGCAGCCTGAAAAGTAGCCTTCTCCGTCGACCCTGGCTTAAGCTTCCAAGACGTCCCTGGCACACACAAACGTGCCACAATCTCATCCAAATCTACCTCAGTCCGGGACTTAAAAGTCCAGTCCTCCGCCCCAGCAGGTCTATCCGGCAAACCAAGCAAAAGCCGAATAGCACGTGCAGTATAATCCACAGTAACCCCTCTCACAATCGAATAACCATCCCTAGTCTCTTTAGCATTAGCATAAAACTCGCGGACTATGCTCAATGGGACCGCAGATGCAATTTCACACAGACTCTGCCAACCCCTAGTCTGGACCATACCCAAAATCTCACCATCAGCAGCAGTCACCAACCAAATCCTATCCTTCCCTACAGACCGAGTCATCAATTTACCATACTCAGTCTGAGCCTCAACGGACCGGAACTTATTCATGTCATCATCCGAACTAGAATCAGAACTTGACAACGACCGACCACGGGAACTACTACCCACAACTCGAGCTCTTTTCGGGGCCATAACAATCAAACACAATCAACAAAAATCACACCACAATGCTCAAATTCGACCAAAATCTGCCCAAGTAATTTTTCACACAAAACCCACAATTCTGCAATTACAACAATCCAAAAAATCAAAATCAGAAAGGAAGAGAGTACCCAATCGAATTTGTAGAGGTTGCACTTGCCAAATCAGTCCCCCCAAACTTGAAAATCGCAACCCTTTGAAGGTCAATTAGAGTTTGAGAATTTAGAGGAATGGGTATATGTGTATGTATAGGTTTGTGTGTATGTGATTTGTAGTGAGGATAGGAGATGATGTATATTAGATTATAGATGGTTAGGGTTCGAATTTGAGAAAGAAAAGGATTAGAATTGGGAATCAAACACAACTGCCACTTCTGTTCGTTTTTTTTTTCACAGGAACCTCCGCGCGCCCGCGCCACTATCTCATATAAAATCCGCGCGCCCGCGCCAAACAGAAATTCCAGAATTTTTTTATTTTTTTTTCCTACCTACTGAATACTAACAAAAATTCATGACACCATGGGTTGCCTCCCAAGAAGCGCTTGTTTTACGTCAATAGCTCGACGTACTTCCGAAACTTCATGTTTTTTGACAAAACGGCGGCAACCTTCTCACGGTTCACCGTTCCTCCATAATAAGGCTTAAGTCGATGTCCATTCACTTTGAAAGCATCATTGATAGACCCCCTAAATATCTCCACCGCTCCATGTGGAAATACCTCCTTGACTGTAAAAGGACCCGACCACTTCGACTTCAATTTACCAGGAAAAAGTTTAAGGCGAGAGTTGTACAGCAAAACCTGTTGACCCGGCACAAATGTCTTAAGTACCAGCTTCCTATCATGTCACCTTTTAACCTTCTCCTTGTACATCTTAGCATTCTCGTAAGCCTGCTCACGGAACTCCTCCAGCTCATTCAACTGAAGTAGACGCTTTTCACCCGCAGCTGAGATATCCAAATTTAACTTCAACGCCCAATAAGCTTTGTGCTCTAGCTTAGCCGGCAAATGACAAGCCTTGCCAAAAACCAACTGATAAGGAGACATCCCAAGAGGTGTCTTATAAGCAGTTCTGTATGCCCAAACAGCCTCGTCTAACTTCAACGACCAATCCTTACGAGATGGATTCACCACTTTCTCAAGAATTCTTTTGATTTCACGATTCGAAACCTCCGCTTGACCATTAGTTTGGGGATGATAAACAGTGGCAACACGATGCGTCACATTGTACTTTGCCATCATAGCAGTAAATTGACGATTATAGAAGTGTCTCCCCTCATCACTGATTATAGCTCGTGGAGTCCCAAAACGCGTGAAAATCTGCTTGTGAAGAAAATTCAGCACCACCTTAGCATCATTGGTCGGTAAGGCTTTAACCTCGACCCACTTAGACACATAATCCATAGCTAAGAGAATGTACTGATTATTGCAAGACGAAACAAACGGACCCATGAAATCAATCCCCCACACATCAAAAATCTCGACTTCAAGTATAGTATTAAGAGGCATCTCGTTCCTCCTAGAGATATTACCAACCCTTTGACATCGATCACAACTCATCACATACCTATGAGCATCTTTAAACAGAGTTGGCCAATAGAATCCCGCTTGAAGTACTTTCTGAGCTGTTTTATCACCACCATAATGGCCTCCATATGTGGTAGAATGACAATCATGCAAAATACTCTTCGTTTCACTATAAGGAATGCACCTCCTCAAAATCTGATCCACACCAAGCTTGAACAAGAATGGCTCGTCCCAACGGTACCACTTCACATCATGTAAAAACTTCTTCTTTTGAGCATAAGAGAATTCCGGGGGAATGACATTACTCACAAGATAGTTCACATAATCTACAAACCATGGCTCTTCACCTTGCACCCCAAAAAGTTGCTCATTTGGAAAAGATTCATTAATAAGAGATTTGGCAGATGAATCCTTACCGTGGTCCTCCAAACGTGATAGATGATCAGCTACTTGATTTTCCGTGCCCTTCTTATCCTTGATTTCCACATCAAACTCTTACAAAAGAAGCACCCAGCGAATTAATCTAGGCTTAGAATCCTTTTTCGACATGAGATACCGAATAGTATCATGATCTGTATATACAATCACCTTCGTACCAAGCAAATAAGATCTAAATTTTTTGAAAGCATAAACAACTACTAGCAATTCCTTCTCAGTAGTAGTGTAGTTAAGCTGTGCATCATTAAGGGTTTTACTAGCATAGTAAACCACATGAAAAATTTTGTCCTTTCTTTGCCCAAGCACAGCTCCCACAGCATAGTCACTAGCATCACACATAAGCTCGAACGGTTCCTCCCAATTGGGTGAGGTAATGACAGGTGTAGTAGTCAACTTTTTCTTCAAGAGCTCAAAAGTAGCAAGACACTCGTCATCAAATTTGAAAGGAACATCCTTTTCCAACAAGTTGCACAAAGGTTTAGAGATTTTTGAGAAATCTTGAATGAATCGCCTATAGAATCCCGCATGACCAAGAAAACTGCGAATTCCCTTAACAGAGATAGGTGGAGGAAGATTTTCGATTGTCTCCACCTTGGCCCTATCCACTTCAAGCCCCTTACTAGATACCTTGTGCCCAAGAATAATTCCTTCTTGCACCATAAAGTGACACTTCTCCCAATTAAGTACCAAATTTGTCTCCACACAACGTTTCAATACCAAGCCAAGATTATGCAAGCACTCGTCATATGAAGTACCAAAAACTGAGAAGTCTTCCATAAAAACCTCCACATTCGAGCCAATAATGTCTGAGAAAATCGCCATCATGCACCTTTGAAAAGTAGCAGGAGCACCACAAAATCCGAAAGAGACTCGTCGAAAAGCAAAAGTACCAAAAGGACATGTGAATGTGGTCTTCTCTTGATCTTCCGGAGCAATGCAGATTTGATTATAACCAGAATAACCATCGAGCAAACAATAATACTCGTGTCCCGCCAACCTATCTAACATCTGATCAATGAATGGTAGAGGAAAGTGATCTTTTCTCGTGGCTTTGTTGAGCTTTCGATAGTCCATGCAAACTCTCCACCCCGTGACTGTCCGAGTAGGGATGATCTCGTTCTTCTCATTAGTGTTAGGTCGAATACACAATATGTAATCAAGTATTGTATGAGTAATTAACAAGAACACAAGTTTTAACACTTAAAAACTGTTTGGAATTAACAATTTCTCTCTCAGAGATGTAAAATATCACAGAGAGCTGCTTAGGTTACAATCAATGAATTTCTCTATGTTCGATACCCTTCTAGGGTTAACCTAACTGTATTTATAAAACATACAGCTTCGTACAATCAGTAATTGATTCTCCTATAATTAAGCTATACAATTGATATCAATCACGATTGCTACACGTCTTCTAAGTCAACTCAATCTCTTTGATAGCTATCCAATCTTCAAAGATATTGCTTCCATATTTATCTTGTATCATTCTTCAAACACTGTTGACTCTCAGACGCTTCCGCTACAGAGTTTAACAACCTCTGTTGCGCTTCCAGTCAGTGTTTAACTAAACTCTGACTGCTTCCAGTTAAACTCTATTTTGTTACTTTAGCTTCCAAACACTGTTCTCATCAATCATTTCTAACAATCTCCCCCAACTTGTTCATTAGCAAGAATGTACAAGTTTACAGTAAATGATGATGTCAAAACAAATACAAAGTCTATAGTGTTTAACAAACAGAGTTTAAGCTTTTACTTAACAATTTCTACAGAAAATAAGAAAATTCTTACAGACTTCAATTTCTAATCTCTTGAAGATCTGGCATTGTTCTGAGATAGTCTATAAGCAATCTTCTTTCAGCATTTTCAAGCTCTATCTGCATGGCTTCCTTGATTTCTCTCAACTCAGGATCATTCTCATCAGTCTGATAGATAGCAGCTCTAAGATCGTAGATTTTGTTTCTCCTCATTTCATTTCCCAACCTGATATATTTCACTTCCTCAGACTTCACATTAAAATCCAGAACAGTAATTCCAAGATCTGTCTTCAGCTTTGTAGTCCCCTTCTCCATTTCTATCAGATTACCATTCCAATCTCTGTACTTAGGAACATACTTACTGTTGAATTTCATACTTCTTCTTGCAAGATTTTGAATCATCTTTTGTCTGAGTACATTTGCAACTGACTGAGCTCTTTGATTTCTTACTCTGAAAAGATACAGAACATATTCTAGTTCTTCCCAGTATTTTAAATCAATATCCTTCTTATCAACCTTAAACACTGTTCCATCAGCCATGAAATATAGCAGAAAATCCTTCTCTAAACTCTTCTGATATACAAGCTGTACTGACTCCAGTCTGTCTAAATTTTCTTGAGTGACACCACGACCTGGAACAGCCAATGAAGAAGGATCTCTGGGACCAACATATTGTCTTTTGTCTCTGTGTGAGCCTATACCTTCTTTGTTGTATCCAATTTTACCAGATAAGGCTCTACCATCAGTGAAATCCATTGGAACTGTAGATGCTAAATTTGGATCATGAAGAACTCCTTTTCCAAACTTTGATTTCAACTGAGAAGACAATAATGGTGTAGTCACAACTTGTGTAGCAACAGAGGTTGTGTCTTCATTCTTCTGTACAACATGTGTATCAACAGAGGTTGTAACAACATTCTTCAACTTTTGCTTAGCTTCTGCATCTGTTGGTTTTCTGGACACTTGCATCCTTTGATTAGTACCAACTTGTTCTTTGAATTGAATGCCTTTAAGAACAGGCTTTGCAGCTTTAACAACTTTCACACTCTTCTTCAACTTATCAGACTTTAAAGCTTTTAGATGCTTTTCTTGCAGACTCTTTTCTTCAGCTTTAGCATCTTCTAGAGTAACTCCTTCTGCATTTTCTTCCATGAAGAGCTTAACAGCTAACTCTTCATCAGTCTTTGGATTAGATATTAATTCCAAACTCTTGGTTTTTGAAGTACCTTGAGTTTCAGTGTTTATTCCAATAGACTGTGACTTAAGAGATTTGCCAGATCTAAGAGTTAGAGACTCAGAGTTTAAAGCCTTACTTTTGTCACTTGCTCCTCCATCTCCAGCATCATCCTTTTTTAGCAGAGTTTGAGAAATTTTGCATTTTGACTTAGCAACTCTCTCCCCCTTTTTGACATCATCAGGAATGAGTATAGATGTAATGAGCTCCAAAGAGGTAGCAATAGAATCAACCTTATCAAACAAGGCAGCCTGATTCTCTTCAACCTTTCCTAACCTGGCAAAGAGAGTATCTTGGACTTTAGAAAGCTGTGCAGCTTTGATTTTTGACTCTCTTTCCATCTTCATTTCTCTAGTCTGTATCTCAGTCTTCAAAGAAGCAATTTGTTGTTTTGTGTCAGCAAAACTTCCATCCAGGGTTTTGACTTGTACCACAGTTGCTTTTAAGCATGATAAAATCTCTGGATTGGAAATTTGACTAGCAGTTTGCTTAATGAAAGTAGCTGCTCTCCCTTTTGGAAAAATACAGTCTTCTTTATACCAGTTAGCAGCAGATTTAGCAAGGTGCTCTTGTTCAATTGCATGAGATGGACAAGGCTGATCAAAATATGTATGTTTGTTATCAGTCTGTACTGGTGCACTCAGAGAAGAATCAGAGTTTGCACTGTTTTCAGCTTCATCTTCAACACTTGCATCAATAGCTTGAGCATCTTGTAAAGAACCACTGTGCTGAGCTTTGTCAGCCACAGTTTCTGCAACAACTTCTGCAATCTTTTCAATATTCTCCTCATGTTGCATAGGCTCTGCAACATAGTTTGGATTTGTAGCTTCAACTGGCATAGATTTAGAGTTATCCTTAGTTGCTTGATCAACCTCATCACCTTTGTCAGGAATTTGATAAGCATCAGATATCAGCTCTGTGTGTGATGTTGCAGCTTCAGGAAGAATAACTGCAGGCTGATCAGCTACACCAGGAGCTTCAGTGTGAACAACAGGTGAGATAGGATCAAGGATTGGTTGAAATGAGTCAAGAATATCATTCATTGGTGAAAAACCATCTCTGTGACCCTCTTCTGCAGGCATGTTAACCTCTGCAGGCATAGCATTCACAATCACAGCATCCTCTGCAGGTATTTCAACCTCTACAGGTATTTCAACCTCTGCAGGTATTTCAATCTCTACAGGTATATCATTCACTGCAACCTCAACAGTAGGTGTTTGCTGTGAAACCACCTCTGGAGCTTCAAGTACTTGCTCATCATCAGATTCTGAAAGAATTAATCTCCTTCTCTTGGCTTGAGGCACTGCAATCACCTCTTCTTCTTCACTAGAGCTCTCCTTAGTTGGTGAAAGTGAAGGTTTGTTTGCCCTTTGAATCTTTCGTCTGGTATAAACATCTCCAGGTAATGTCTGTTTTGCCTTTGAGTGTTTGGTGTTCTGTGCAGTGTGTATTTTTCTTTTTGGTTTGGATTTGGGTTGATCAGTAGGTACTGGCTCAGAGTTTATGGATTCAGAGTTTATTGGTTGAGAGTTTATTGGTTGAGAGTTTATGTGTTCAGATTGTGGTTGATGAGGTGTAGTAGGTACAGTGGTTGTGGGTGGTGGCTCAGGTGCTGGTATAGGATGAGAATGTATGGTGTCTAATGGTTCAGGCATTTGTTGTGGTTCTGATTGTTGTGATGATTGTGTAGATTGAGAATCTTGAGGTTGGTTGACATAGTTTTGTAAGGCTAGTGGCATAAACATAGCAGGTATTTGCTGTTTAGTGACATCTTTATTTGTCAAATCAGAAAACATCCTTTTAGCAACTTGAAAAGGCTGAATGACATCAGCTTCAGCAATTGTAAGATTAGGCACACAAGCATTGAATAGCACTTGACAAAATCGAGAAAAATAAACAGATGTAGGCTCAGACAAACGCTCTCCCAAATTCATTAGAACTAGTCTACCAAAATCAAAATTACCTCCATACAGTAGAGCATGACCAATTTGGAGAGTGTCAAGAGGAAGTGCATCCCAAATTGTTGTCTTCTTTCCAAAAGCCCTTGTAATGCAATCGAAAAAGAAACTCCATTCCTTTCTCAAAAGTGGCCTTCTCAGAGATCCCAGCTTATTCAAATTTCCTGAACAACCAATTTGCTGCAACATTGTCCGCAAGCGGTCGTGACCAACAACACTGTAAGAAGTATGAGTCTCAAACTCCAGAGCATCCCTAACCGTAGTTGGAGTAATGATATACTCTGATTCATCATGAGTAAAAGTAATTGTTGGAGTGCCAGACTCTTCTCCATCATCATACACAGAGTTTGTCCAAAAAGTAGCAATTTGTGAAGCAAAGAGTGTTGGTGGTGCAGTTAAAGCCTTCCCAATTTCGGAATCTTTCAAGAAATTTTGAAACAAATGAAACGCCTCTGGAGCGTTTGCATTCTCCAGTGGAGCTGCATAATTGCTAGGAAGAAAAACTAACCCTGCTGCATCAAAATCTTTGGTTGCCATTAGTGAGATATGATACGAAAATATTCAGAGAAAAGATGTGTATGATAAGTGTTTATCAATATGTGAAAGAGAGTGAACAAGAGTTTTGAAAGTGATTTAGTATGCAAGTAACTGTGAGTGAGTGAATATGAATCGATGTGAAGTGAGAAAACAAAAGCGATTAGAGTAAAAAAAACTCAATCGTTTATGTATTGTAAGCACGCAACTGATTTTAGAGTAATGTGAGAGTGGGACACAATAATGGGACACGTGTCAAACAACCAATGGATCACTTAATAATTACCGCTGTCATTCCTATAATCACGACACTATGACATATTTACACTAATTAACAGTTGTCAACTACCCCAATTACTCCAAAATAATCAAATTATCTCAATGAAACTTTACCTTAGAGTACTTAACACAACTCGACAGTGTTTGTCAATTTTCCAACTTTATCACTAAAACCCTTTCAAAAATTGCACAGTTGTGAATATGAATGTGTGTGAAGCAGAGTTTACCAAAATCAATTTTTAGAGCATCTAATATTTCATAAAATCCATAACAAAAATCAATAAACACTGAATGCACAAACTCTCATAGTAAACACTGATTGTTTGATGAATGCTAAACTCTGTAGTTACTATAATACAGAGATCTGAATACTTCTATTCCCTTTGATGTTCATGATTATCCAAGTAAGCACACAGTCTTTGAAGACAAAAAAGATCAAGAGATAGAAATCAGAGCATCATTCAGTGAGTAACAGTCATGAACTTGATAAACTCACAAACTCTCAAAGCACACAAGTGTTTAGGTGAAGTGTTTACACTCACATTCAATCAGTAAAAGTAGATACTACCATATGCTTGAATGTCCACCAAATCTACACTACTTTGAGTACATATATGCACAAATCAAAAGGACTTTATTCAGGGTTGTAATGTAGTAAGATCAAACAGATGAGAAGAGATGTTTTAATCATGAGTGAATTTCAAGCTGAACATTTTAATAGACCAAAGTGTTCAGTCACACTGTTAGTACATATTTGTACAAGATGATCAGTATATATGCCTTTTTTTTATTAACATATATACTGAGTAAACTTTTCTTTTCTTGAGAAACACCCACCTGCTTGCATTTGATTTTTCAAAAGAATATAACTGCTCTTAATACTACAGAGTTTAAGAAAAATGAGCAGTTAATTAGGCTCAAAGGGGTTTACTAAGGGTGGAATTTATGAACAGTGTTTGAACAGTGTTCAAAAATTTTTTGAACAGTGTTTGAAGAAATGGTAAATCCTATTGCCTTTATCATTTTCATGCACACACATATCATGTAGTCTTCAAAATGGTTTAATACAAGTTCTAGAGAAACATACTTCCTGATGAACATCACACAACAATAAAAACTGATTGATAGAGAATGTATCAATCACTGATTTGGCTCAAAATCTCACAGGGTGCAGACATGAATCTGAACTCACCAAACTAATCAATGACACATCTCATGTTTTATAGTTTTTACAAGTACAAACGAGGAATCATCAAGAACCATGAATTACCTTTGGGAACAGAATGTCACTTATCAGAGTTTAGAGTTCATCAATATCAGAAATTATTTATGAGAGGCAATGCACACAATATTCATAAACTCAGAGTTTAGGACTGAATAAACTAAGAGATGCTATAAATATGAAACAGTATCATGCTGTGTTGATTTACTGCACAAAATCTGATTAGATTACAGTGACTCAGAAAGAATCATGATTTAATTACTGAGAATCATGCTTCATACATTTTTCTTCATTGGTGTTTTCATTCAGACAATAATCAATTCTGAATTCACAGAGTGTATCCAACATGTTAATAGTGTTTAGCAGACAGACATGCTGATAGAGTTTAACAAAGTTTAAACATAAGCATGCATAACAGAGTTTAATACTAAGGTTCACATAGCACTCAACAATTTGCAGAAACATGAGCAATATATTTTAAAAGTAAGATCTTGAGTCTAACCAACATCTCTAGTCAAAACTAGAGACCATTCCTAGTTCATTGACCAGTCTTGTAAATGTAGCTTCACTCAATGGCTTGGTGAAGACATCTGCAAGTTGTTGTTCTGTAGACACAAAGTGAAGCTCAATGTTGCCTTCCTCTACATGCTCTCGGATAAAGTGATACCTTATGCTGATGTGCTTTGTCATTGAGTGTTGTACTGGATTACCTGTCATTGCAATAGCACTTTGATTATCACAAAAAATAGGTATCTTGGTATACCTCAATCCATAATCCAGCAGTTGATTCTTCATCCATAGAATCTGTGCACAGTAGCTACCAGCAGCAATATACTCTGCTTCAGCGGTAGATGTAGATATTGACTTCTGTTTCTTGCTGTACCAGGAAACAAGTTTGTCACCCAGAAATTGACAACTTCCACTGGTGCTTTTTCTGTCTATTTTACAGCCTGCAAAGTCTGCATCTGAATAGCCAAGTAGTTTAAACTCTGATTCTCTTGGATACCACAGCCCTAGAGTTATAGTGCCCTTGAGATACTTAAAAATCCTCTTTACTGCTGTTAAATGTGGTTCTCTTGGATCTGCCTAAAACCTTGCACACAAACAAGTGGCATACATGATATCAGGTCTACTAGCTGTTAAATAGAGTAGAGAACCAATCATTCCTCTGTAACTTGTCATATCTATTGATGACCCTGCTTCTTTGTCCAATTTTGTTGCAGTTGCCATGGGAGTTGTTGCAGATGAACAGTCAAGCATGCCAAATTTCTTTAGAAGATTTCTGGTATATTTTGCTTGATTTATAAAAATTCCATCATCTGTTTGCTTCACCTGTAGGCCTAGAAAATAACTAAGCTCTCCCATCATACTCATTTGATATCTTGACTGCATGAGCTTGGCAAACTTCTTACAGAGTTTATCATTAGTAGATCCAAAAATGATGTCATCAACATATATTTGAACTAAGAGCAGGTCACTACCAGATTGAAAGTAAAACAGAGTTTTGTCAATAGTACCTCTGTGAAACCCACTTTCTAGTAGAAATTTAGCAAGAGTTTCATACCATGCCTTTGGTGCCTGCTTAAGTCCATAGAGTGCCTTGTCTAACCTGTAGACATGGTCTGGATATTTTTGATCTACAAAACCTGGTGGTTGTTCCACAAACACTTCTTCTTCAAGTTTTCCATTTAAAAATGCACTTTTCACATCCATCTGAAACACTTTGAATTTCTTATGAGAGGCATATGCTAGAAAAATTCTGATTGCCTCCAATCTTGCAACTGGAGCAAATGTTTCATCATAGTCTATTCCTTCCTGCTATGAATAGCCTTTTACAACCAGTCTTGCTTTGTTCCTTGTGATAACACCCTCACTGTCAGTTTTATTTCTGAAAACCTATTTAGTACCAACAATGGATCTGTTCTTGGGCCTTGGTACAAGGGTCCACACTTCATTTCTTTCAAATTCATTTAGCTCTTCTTGCATTGCTGTTATCCAGTCAGCATCTTTAAGAGCTTCTTCTACTTTCTTTGGCTCAGATTGTGACAAGAATGCATGAAACAGACATTCATTTGTTGTTGCACTTCTTGTCCTAACTTTTGCATCTGGATCACCAATAATCAAATCAGGTGTGTGTGACTTAGTCCATTTTCTTGCAGAAGGCAAATTACTTCTGTCATTATGTGATCCTCCCCCTTGATCCATACTCTCCTGATTTTCTTGGTGCCTTTCTTCATTTTCTGATGCTCCCCCTGAATGTGACTGCTCAGAATTAACAACAGAGTTTGAATCAACAGAGTTTGATTCAGAATTATCAACTGAGTCACTATCAGTATTTGAATTATCACTTTGATGTGATTCTTCATGCTCCCCCTCAACTGGTTCTTCCCTTGTTTCTGATTGAAGAGTTTCTTCAGTATTTACCAGTAGAGGTTCAGAGTTTAGCTCAACAGAGTTTGTCAGATCAGTCTGATCAGAGTTTACTTTTTCAGAGAATAAATCTTCATTTTCAAAGTGCAGTTGATCATGTTCATTAACATCTTCAAGTCCAGTTATTTTCTTGTCATCAAATGACACATGAATTGATTCCATGATCACTCTGGTTCTCAGATTATAAACTCTGAATGCCTTAGTTGACAGTGGATAGCCAACAAAAATTCCTTCATCTGCCTTTAGATCAAATTTGGTCAACTGCTCAGGATGAGTCTTCAATACAAAGCACTTGCATCCAAAAATATGAAAATATTTTAGATTTGGCTTCTTCTTTTTCACCATTTCATATGGAGTTTTACC
Organism: Kitagawia praeruptora; assembly: GCA_037693485.1. Lineage (NCBI taxonomy): Eukaryota > Viridiplantae > Streptophyta > Magnoliopsida > Apiales > Apiaceae > Kitagawia > Kitagawia praeruptora. The sequence goes on along the minus strand of CM075346.1, from coordinate 121,608,544 downwards.
ATGCTTGTTGATCAGTGTTGCATTTTGAGTAAAACAAGCAGTTTGAACTGCTTCTTCCCAGAAATATGTTGGCAGCTTTGCTTCATCTAGCATGGTTCTTGCAGCTTCTATCAAGGTTCCGTTCTTCCTCTCCACTACACCATTTTGTTGTGGAGTGCCAGGTGCAGAAAACTCTTGTTTGATTCCTTTACTCTTGCAAAATTCTTCCATTGTTGAATTCCTGAATTCAGTTCCATTGTCACTTCTGATAATCTTCACTTGTTTCTCTGACCCTTTGTCCAGTTGTATTATATGTTCTGTCAGTGTTAATGCAGTTTCATCCTTCTTTGCTAGAAAATATACCCATGTGTATCTGGTATATTCATCAACAATGACTAGAGCATATTTCTTCTTTCCAAGAGACATAACATTCACTGGTCCAAAAAGATCAACATGTAGGAGATGATAAGGATCAACAATTGAAGACTCAGATTTGCTTTTGAAAGAGGCTTTTCTCTGTTTGGCCTTTTGACAAGAATCACACAGGCCTTCAGCATTCAACAAAGACTTTGGTAGTCCTCTTACAAGATCATTCTTTATTAGCTCATTGATGTTGTTCAGGTTCAAATGAGAGAGTTTCTTGTGCCACTTCCAACTCTCTTCACTGGACATTCTTGTTGACAGACACAATGCTTTGCCATCAGTGTTTGTTGACAATTTTATTTCATAGATGTTATTGTGTCAGTTTCCAACTAGAGCAACTTTCCCTGTAGATTTACTGATGACTTGACAATATTCAGGCTGAAAATCTACATGATATCCTCTGTCACAGATTTGACTCACAGATAGCAGATCATGCTTGAGTCCTGGAACCAGAGCTACATTTGTGATGATGACACTCCCAAGATTAATATTGCCATATCCCAGAGTATGTCCTATGTTGCCATCTCCATAGGAAACTTTTGGGCCAGCCTTCTCCACATACTCTGAAAGCAGGGCTTTATTTCCAGTCATGTGTCCTGAACATCCACTGTCCATGACTAGGGTGCTCTCCCTTATGCCCTGCAATCACAAACAATCACTGATTATTAGTTTTAAGGATCCAGACTTGCTTGGATCCTTTGGCTTTCTTAATTCTGTTAGCTTTTGCAGCGGAATTCACATTATCAGAGTTTAAGCTAACTTTTTCAGAGTTTACATTTGCAGAGTTTACTTTAACCCATTTCAAATTTGGCTTGGGTTCATAGTAATTATAGTAAATAGCATGATAATCTCTGCAAGTGTAAATAGAATGCCACGTACTTCCACAGTGTTTACATAAAGTCTGTGGTCTAGTTCTCACATAATCATTCTTTACTGCAGTTTTAGAGGGAAAAGAATTAATGTTCTTATTCTTACTGCAGAAACTAGCAAGATGATTAGTGCTACCACAATTAAAGCATGTTTTTCTAGGAGCTAATGTAGCAAGCATTGGCTTAATTCCTGATGTTATGCCTACCTTTCCATTTTTGTTTTTCCTAGGCATTCTCTGTTTGTTGACAGATTTTATCTCTTTAAGCTTATGCTTGAGTTGTTTATCTGTCATTAAACCAATGTTAACCTCTTTAACAAAAGTCTTAGCATATGATTCTCTAACAGCCTTTTTCTCAGCTTCAGTCTTAGGTCCACCTGTTCCCATAACATTACCTTCAGATGAACGATGTGGTCTTACTTTTACCAAATTTTCAAATCTAAGTTCATCTCCCTCAGAATAACCTAGACCTACTGTATCTGACTGAAACACTTCTTGAGTGTCTTTACCAGAGTGTGTCCAAGTTTTAATAATGTGTTTAGTATCCTCCAATTCAGATTCTAGTTGCTTATACTTACCTAGCAACTCCTGTTCAATAAACACAGCATCATCTCTTTCTTTCTGAACTTTATTCATGTTTTCAAGCTGTTCCTCAACAAGTTTATTTCTATCTTTGAGTTGAGAGCACTCATTCTTTATCCTCTCATTTTCTAAAGTCTGATCCCTATAACTGATATGTAATGCTTTAAGATAAATTCTCAATTCAGTTATATTATCAGTATTATAAGCATAGGTAGTTGGGGGTACCTTTAGATCATCATCTTCATTCTGAGTAGTAGCCATGAGAGCATAGTTGACTTCCTCATCAGAATCTGAAGTGTCTGCCCAATCTCTGCCTTTTGTGTAGAGTGCCTTTTCAGTTTTACCCTTCTTGCACTCAGGAGCATAGTGACCCATCTCCTTACACTTGTAGCATTGAATCTCAGACTTGTCTTTCTTTCCTGATTTGGTATCCCTTCTATCAAAATTTCTGAAACTCTTCCTGTCAGAGTTTAAATCTTTCTTAGAAAATCTGTTTCCCTTCTTAAAGTTCCTGAAACCCATCTTCTTAAAAGTTTTTACCATCAAGACAGCCATTTGCTTCAACTCTTCTTCATCATCCTCAGAATCAGATAATGCATCAGTGTTTGAGTCATCATCAGAGTTTGATGACTCACTTTCAGACTTTATTACTAAATCTTTTCCCTTAGCTTTCTTCCTTGATGCTTCCTTTTTTAATGGTTTCTCCTCAACCTTAAGAGCAACAGATTTTGACTTTCTACTTGATCTTTTGTTTCTCTGCTCCAATTCCAATTCATAGGTTTTGAGCAGTCCATATATTTCATCAATCTCTGTTTCAGCAAGTTCATAGTTATCTCTTATAGTGGTTGTTTTCACATCCCACTTTTCAGGTAGAGAAAGAAGAAACTTGAGATTTGAGTCTTCTAAATCATACTCTTTGTTAACCAATGACAAGTCATTTAGCAGTTTACAGAATCTGTCAAATGTTTCTGTCATGGTTTCTTCAGACTTTGCCTCAAAATGCTCATACTCCTGAGTGAGTATATTTCTTCTATTTTTCTTGATTGCAGGAGTTCCTTGACACCTAACCTCAAGTGCATCCCATATTTCCTTTGTAGTTGTGCAATTAATCACTTTATTAGACATAACATTGTTTAAAGCACTGTGAAGTAAATGCCTTACTTTTGCATCCTTTGCAATAGATGAAAGATCCTCAGCAGTTAGATCTTTCTTTTCTTTTGGAATCACCTTTGATTCCTCACCAGCAGCAGCAGCAGATAACTTTGTAGGTTTGTGAGGACCTTCATAAATTCTATCAAGATATTCTGGATCTGTAGCCTCCAGAAACATGGTCATCTTCACCTTCCAAATTGCATACTCTGATGGCCTAAGTATTGGAACCCTAATCGTTTCATACCTACTAACTGTAGTAGGGGCTTTCTCAGAACTTGATGGAGGAGGTATCTCTGCCATTGATTACTATTGTGTTTGGATCTTAAACTGTAATAAAGTAACAGATTGTCTCTGATACCACTTGTTAGGTCGAATACACAATATGTAATCAAGTATTGTATGAGTAATTAACAAGAACACAAGTTTTAACACTTAAAAACTGTTTGGAATTAACAATTTCTCTCTCAGTGATGTAAAATATCACAGAGAGCTGCTTAGGTTACAATCAATGAATTTCTCTATGTTCGATACCCTTCTAGGGTTAACCTAACTGTATTTATAAAACATACAGCTTCGTACAATCAGTAATTGATTCTCCTATAATTAAGCTATACAATTGATATCAATCACGATTGCTACACGTCTTCTAAGTCAACTCAATCTCTTTGACAGCTATCCAATCTTCAAAGATATTGCTTCCATATTTATCTTGTATCATTCTTCAAACACTGTTGACTCTCAGACGCTTCCGCTACAGAGTTTAACAACCTCTGTTGCGCTTCCAGTCAGTGTTTAACTAAACTCTGACTGCTTCCAGTTAAACTCTGTTTTGTTACTTTAGCTTCCAAACACTGTTCTCATCAATCATTTCTAACAATTAGCAACAACTGTCATGCCTCCTTTCTTTGGCACACATTGAACCGGACTCACCCAAGAACTGTCTGAGATAGGATAGATATTACCAGCATCTAACCACTTTAGAATTTCCTTCTTCACCACCTCTTTCATAATAGGATTAAGTCTTCTCTGATGTTCAACAGTAGGCTTAGCTCCTTCTTCTAGCAGAATTTTATGCATGCAATAAGAAGGGCTGATTCCCCTGATATCTGCTATGGTCCAACCAATTGCTGACTTGAACTCCCTCAAAATTTGCAAGAGCTTTTCTTCCGCACTAGCTGTAACACCCCCAGATCCGGGGTCCGGGATCTGGTCGTTACGATCTCAATTTCCATCCATAAAATCAACATAAATTGAATAACAACCTTGTGACCCAAACAACAATATAGAACACACACGTTATAGTCCCAGAGATGTAATCAGAGTAACCAAATTTTATTAATCACACAATTGAGTTCTTACAACCCAAAGAATTACAATTTATACATTACTTACTCTTTGCCATCCATTTGTATATGTCATATAATAAATACATTTGATATTCAAATGCTAACAACTAGCCTTCCAATAGCTTACTCTTCAGCAATGGTAGCTACGATCTCAGCGGTTAATCCTCTGACGGCTGACACCTGCTCGCACCAAGTACACCTTGTGCGGCCATCTGATCTAACTGTTGTTGTGATATAAATAATAAATCAAGGGTGAGCAATAGCCCACCAACAAGAATATAACTGAACAGTAATATATATGACAGTTCAAAGATATATTTTGAAACCATATGCCATGCATGAACGAAAATAGTGCCAGATCCATATAAAGGATGAAGTTACAGGGAACTCAAAATATATAAGTTTTGTGGAAATATTCGCTTTATCAAGATAAACAAGATAGCATCATTTTTATCAGAGAGGAACTTGCAGAAAATATTGCAATTCCAGTTTTCAACATGTTTCAACACTGCCAACACAGATCGGGTTGAAGAAGATTTCAAATTTTAAAGGATGAACTAATACGGGAGCATTGCCGCGCCAGATGCCCTGATGTTTACGATGATCAGTCGTATGTCATGCATCTCATCAGTCGTTCTCTACATGTAGAAGGTAGCTCCGACGGATTTACTTGTCTACCGCCCTCTGGAACTCCTAAGCCAACGGTTGGGCTATTGCTGGACCGGCGCCACTCGGCCACTTACGCGTCTCCTAGTTCATTTAACATCCATCATTGTGAAATGTAATGTTCGTTCCCCTTTTCCCCAGGTATGATACCTGTTGATAAGACTCCACAAGGTAGTCGTATCTAATGTGGAAAGGAAAATTTACCAAGATTTCCCAAGCTGTTGCTTGTTAATGGATACCAACTTGTTCCAACATTCTACCCCTCGAATGATGAGAGGGTACACAAAATTCCATGAATAATAGCAACCAAGTTGCGAGTGAAACGAATTATTTATGACCGGGCAGTCACAAGATAAATAACATTCCTCAAGTAAGGTTCCCTTACAGTAGAATCAAAGGGAGAATGGAATCACTGAGAACCTTCCTTGATAATATAATAATAATAATAGGACTCTGAAATAATTTATATAATATTCGAGGGTTGATGATACTACGTGAATGAAACCAAGTATCTTTGAAACGAGTTAGAAGAATTAAATAAATATTCCAAGAATATTTATTTAGTCACAGATATTGAAAAAGAGTTGCTCGGAATAATCTTTGAATAAATATTCAGAATAATATTCATTGAACAAATAATGAATATTCAAATCAATAGCAATGTTTATTGATGGAGTAACCGTCAGATGGACATTGGAGATAATATTTATTGAATCAATAGTGAATATTCAACTCAAGAAGGATACATATTGATGGAATAATTATCGACTTAATATTTGGGACAATATTCATTGAATAAATAATGAATATTCAACTTAATAATATTTATCGAAGAAATGATTATCGAATGAATATTTGAAATTATGTTCAATAATTGAATCGACTTTAAATAAAGGTCGAAGATAATATTCTTTATCTCAAGGGAATATTCAAAGTAATATTTATCGAATAACTAGAGTTCGAATCAATGTTCAACTGATATTTATAAAATAAATAGAGATTGAATGAATATTCGAATTAATATTCATTTAAATAAATAAGGCTCGAATGAATATTAAGATAATATTAATTAAATAAACTCGAATGAATATTCAAAATAATATTTATCGAGTAAATAAGAATGAATATTCTTTAAGCAAATAACTTAACTGAGGGTTCGAATAGTATTCGAATATTTAATCGACTTTAGATGAATATTAAATATATAATATTCCTCGAATAAATAAACATCTGATGGATAATCCGAATAATATTTATCAAATAATCTCAAGGGAATATTCCAATAATATTCGTCAGATAATAAATGGAAAATATTTACTTAGTTATTTTCCTCTGAAAATAATATCAATATATCAAGGAGTAACGACTCCCGGTCTATAGTCAAAGAATGAGATTCAGATGCCCTTCGCTTAAGGGTCTTAGTAATTTCCGGCTTATAACTGATATAATAACTATCTAGCTTATAAGCCAACAATAATTCAGGGAACAAGTATATCAATATGACTTTGAAAGTAGGCATGCATGCTATGACATATGTACTGTAACAGAAACATATATATATTCACAACAACAGCCTTAATGAAGGATTTGAAACTTGCCTGGAAATCGGGTGCGGGTAGGGGTAGTGGTAGCGTGTCCCGGGTCAGCCTGATGATCTATAAATAGCCAAGGCATTCGGGATTAATTACTTAACACTTTACAAAGGTTAAATATAATCTTTACTTAAGTCGAAGCACGCTTTCGAATCATCTCGTTATACACCTCTTAGTGTAACTCTTTTATCACCGTTGTGGTTCGACTTATATTCGTTATTATGACATGTCCTTGTACCCACACTTGATACATACTTAAGCCATGTAAGTCTTAAGATCGATTAATTACGAATCGAGATTGTACTACGAGTTTTATCGCCCGTTTTCTAAGTTATTAACCAAAGCCATAACCAAGCATGCTTTTTAGGGGTTCGTTCGCGTTTAACCTTGATTCGAACATTTTTATAAAATCGGAAAACGATCTATTCGACATGTGGTTTTCTCCCACACCTTCCTTTTTACCTCTATTATTTAATTATTAAGATTCGCCACTGAATTCGTACTATTTAAGGGGTTCAATTTCAGTTACGAACTTTCGTTTACGGTTTCGAACCACCTTTACGATTTTTATCATAACTCCAAAACCGTAAGTCCATTTCACACGAGCCTTATATCAAAACGAAGCTTATAACGTAATCTATCTTGTAATGGCAGAAGACGAAACTAGACAGTGAGTTAAAGCTACTGTCAAACACGTTTTCTTAAGTGTTAACGAAAATTCGGCATTACGACGGCTATAAATCGGACGTTCCAAAAATCGTAATCATCAAACCAAGCCACACCGGGCATCCATACAATTTATACACATATTATACATCCTCAACTGTCCAAGAACATCTACTTCATCCTCATATTCATCATAACTCTTAAATCAAGAAACCACTACATAATCATGCTTTCATGTTTGTATTAACATCATACTCCTAACTAATCTCGAAACCATTCAACAATCATCAAAACTTAAACTAAGAGCTAGGGTTTCAAGAGAGTTATACCTTCCTTGGAGAGTGTGCTAGCCTTGCTAAGCTTGATCTAGTCCTTGTATAGCCTTAGAAATCTTAAACTAACAAGAATCAACAAGAACATGATTAGAGTTTTTCGGATCTGTTAGAACTCAGTTGAAAGAACATGAAAAACGAGGCCCTTACCGACCTTTTCTGAACGAGGCTTCTAAAGGAGAGTTGTAGATCATCTTTACAGCTTTCCAAACATATAAAGAACACGAAATTCCATTGAGAAACGAAGGAGATATGGCCATTTGAAAATCGTCACAGAAACTGTCATGAATCTGGACAGTTTGTTTCTTCAACTTGGGGAGGTGATTTCACTAGGCTACACTCATTAGATGGCCATGATATTTTGAGCGAATGTTCTCCATGATATGAGGGAGCTGTGGTTAAAGTTTGGTGATTTTATCATGGCTAGAAATGGAGATATGATTTTTCTTCTTGAGAGTGTTTCTGCTGTGCAGTTTAGAAGAATGGAGAGAAATGGAGTTGCTTAGCTTTGTTCTTGGACAATAATGCATAAAGTGATTGCCTTGGATAATATCTAGATATTATAGATGTGTATGGCTGTGTTTGGGACTTGTGCAAAGAGTCTTGGGGAAGCTTTGCTAATTGTTTTGTTTCTTGAAATGATTTAAGTGTTTTAATCACTTAAATTCCTAATTGCTCTTGATTTAATCTTTGATTAAATCATCCAATCTACTCGATATAATTCTCTTGATGATCATGTAGGATATTTAATCTTGATGAACTCAATCCAAATTCCATAATTCGTTCGCTTTATCTTTTAATCTCGTTGAAAAGTTTCAGCGGTTTCTAGAACGCTCGTTTCACTATCTCTGTGGTTTTCGTTCCAAATCCCCAAATCAAATATAATAAAATTCTAAAATATTAAATCCTCAAATCCTCAAATTTAATATCTCATTTCTTAAATATAATAATATATAATTCAGTGCTCGGTCAAATATTACACCAAAATAGAAATTAGAATTTCTGAATTCTGATCGTCTTTACATACACTTATTTTCTCCGTGAATCACTAACATGACTTCGAAATATCCATACCATGTCTCGTACATAGGGTGGCGTGTAAATTTTCTTGGTTCCCAAAATCACTATTCATCCATGAAAAACACTATTCACGTATGGAAACACTATTCACGTATGGAAACACTATTCACTGATGCACTTAATCCAAATAAAAAAAGTATTAATTCTACCAAAAATTTGGGTTCTTACAGTCTCCCCTCCTTAAAAGGATTCCGTCCCGGAATCAGTCCGAGACCAAATGGGGGTACTTTTCCAGCATCGTGCTTTTCAATTCCCAAGCTGATTCTTCCACAGTGTGATTTTGCCACAAGACTCTGACTAGCTCGATGACCTTGTTTCGGAGCACTTGCTCTTTTCGATCTATGGTTTCCACAGGCTGCTCCACATAGGTTAGATTTAGTTGCATGTCTACGTGCTCGTATTCTACTATATACTTAGCGTCCGGATTGTAATTTCTCAACATCGAAACATAAAACACATTGTGCACTTGTTGCAGATTTGGGGGTAATGCTAGTTCGTAAGCTAGTTCCCCGATCCATCCGTAATCATTCCAATCCTTTTACAGCACATCTCACCAGTGCTACAATACTCCTCTTATCCTTTTTCGTCAACTTTGCTACTTTTCATACAACACACTATCCGGGCTATGCTCTTACTCAGTCATATATTATTAACCATATTGGTATCTGCAGTGACTTTGGTATCACTATCTCGCCGTGAATTCGGAGATATCCTCACTCATACTATGCATTTTCTGATTGCTTTAATCTTTGTAATCTCGATCAATGTATAAAAATAGAAGAATTTATTGAGAGATCACTATGATCAATGAACATTTGTCATATTGCATAGTTAGTACAGAAGGGGGCCAGCCTTTAGTTCTTGAGAAGCAATTAAACAAGTTACGGTATTCCACCTAGACTTCTATCACACAGACAGATAGTCACGTAGAAGTACCTCCCCTCCTTAAAGGGTTGTTCTTCTCAATTAAAAAGAAGATGAATAAGAGAGAAGAAAAGAAAAGAATTTCAAAGAATTATAGAAAGTTCTCATGATTGAAAAATATCATATTTAGGATTTACCTCTGAACTATAAAGGTTCATTAGGGAAGAAAATAATCTTATTCGTATCAAATACTACTTTATCGTAATCTCACGTGTCGCATGTCCTTGCTGCTCTGTCCATCATTCTATGGACCAATACTCTTGCTCGATCTTAGCATTACTCACTTTTGGAAAATCCTTCGTCCCTTTCGGGTTAGATCTTGGATTCCTTGCTTGACATCATCATTACTGGCATTCCACGCCACATTACTAGCTTTTTCATATTCACAATACTTAACACCATCAGGTGGTCGTCCCGAGAGTTCGTTTGGAAAACCCATTCATCACTCCATTCATAACATTCCTTGCCTCACATTCCATAATTATTTTCCCAACCTTTTCTTTATCAATCACATCCTTCTCGCTTTCTGATTCTTATTCGTTTCTGTAAGACATCCTTTGTAATTGACACCTTCTTATTGGTATCCCGTCACCTTTTATTCGATAAGCATCACATCTTTGGGGTCAAACTTTCTTTGATCATCCATCTAATTTCTTAATTTCTCGATCCATGTATCTCTTTATTAATCAATCAGTCTATTCCAAAATTCCTCGAGTTCTCTCTATTTAAAGAGAGTTAATCTGTATGTCATTTATGCTTTCAATTTCAACTTTCTGTTTATAAAATAGCTTGCCATGTCAATTTCATACTTTTCTTACTTCATTGCTGGAGTTTCCCAAGTGTCCGCTTATCTAACTCCCTTATTGATCCTCAACTCTATTTCATTTATATCAACCGTCTTGTTTCTATTTCGACTATAATCGCCTTATGAGCTTTCATAGCATTCTCATTTATTTCAAACATCATATCATTCCAACTTATACACTCTGAAATAAATCTTGCTTATTTCTCTAACTTAGATCCAATATAATCTATTCCTGCCAAACTTGCCTCTTAGCATTATGAATCTCCAACCTCATGTTCTCTATCTTGTTTGCGCAGAAATATGCCAACATAAACCTGCTTGTCATTCATTAACATGCCATTTAGCTTATCAATGGCAGTATTATCTTTATCTTTGAAGTGTTCTCGCATTTCTTAGAAGAATCGCCCCTATATTAACGTAATCCTTTGTTGAATCACCATCGTTTGCTGTAGTGCTTTAATAGCTAATCATACGGGTTCCCTAATCTTCGGGTCAAAATCCTTTAGGAAGACAAAATAATCGCCATCCCCTATCCATGAGGAATACTTCCTGAACTTGACGTAGATAATACACGAAGCAGATAAAATTGTAGAAGAGCTTCAAGCATCGTAGCTAAGCCAGGTTGAAGAAATTATGAATCTTATATCTTTAGTAGAAGACTGGAAACTGAACGGTTTACTTAGTCGAGTTTTAATCATGGTCCTGGTTTACCTCAAAATAGGACCTCCTAACGCAGGTAATATACTTATGACGATATCAGGAATCGAATCTTTACTTAAGCTACTCTTATGGTTGATTCTTGTACAATTATTAGAGGGAATGTAAATTCCTCCACCACATTCTGACCTTCCAAGTCCTTTTCAATACCATTCCGTTTCTTTGGTATGAGCATTTATAATTACTCCTCAACACTTAAAGTGTCGGCCACCTCATTGGCCTTTCCTGATAATACTTTCTTGTAATCGGTGTTTTCTGGATCTATTCAAGTCAAAATTTTCTACCTCATTCCTCTCACTGTTGGGTGAAAGTATTCTTCCTTAGATTCTGTTGAAGGAGAGAAATATATATCAGTCTTTTTCCATAAGTCCTTGCCTTAATCCTTAAGTGTGACTTTTACTCACGGCTAATTTCTCATCAGGTCTAGGATATCTTTGTCTCAGGCCTTTCTTGCTTTAACACAATCTCAACCTGATTGGTTCAATCCATTTTCTCATAGTTTTATACATGCCCCACTTGGCATTATTATGTCATATATATTCCTACTAAATTTCCATTTTGAAATCCATAATATTACCTTTTTCATTATAAAATTTCTTAGGTCATCCTCATTATTCCTCCTGTATTTTCTAGATACAGGGTATCTCACAGTACCATTGATCAATCCTACAACACTTCTGCCCATGTACTTTCGAGACCCCTCTCAACAAATCCTTACAATTTATTGTTTCCTTGGTCGATTCAACTTATATCATCTGGATTCACAATGTCTTTATTAGGGGTAATGCTATCCTTTACGCATTCTCAGGGTTCGTCTTAATTTATGGATATTCTATCCTCAATTCTATTTTCAAGAAATACTTACATCCTTTACTTTGAAAATCAATTCATATGTCCTTAATAAGGGTCTCTTTTCAATCATTCTCATCTTGATAATCTATAGGTAGCTTAATGCTAACCTCTTCTTATGAATGTCGGTCTACATGACCTTCCAAAAGACAAAATATGTCTATCTGCTCTTTCTTACAGGACTTGGTAATGGTAGCATGGATGTTCTGGAAGATATTGGTCGTGTTCAACGTGAATCTCTTAGTGCCTAATGCTCATTTTAAGGACACTAAGTTTCAGATAACATTTATGCATCATACTGCACCATCTTTGACAATCTTCGAAACTCTTCATTGGTCACTATCCTCAATCCTAATACGCCCATGGTATATATAAAATCCATCATCCTGCATTTCAATTCATTTTATATCAAAATCCTTCGTGGTAGGCACTTGATCAGAAGCACCCCGCTTTGCCCTTACATTGCTGGTTCAGTCACTTGATAATTCTTAGTGACTTGGCCCCAACTGGCCATGCTAAATTATGTGAGTTTAAGGGTCGGCTAATAGCATTACTTTTCTAACAATTGCTGGCATAGTGCCTTCTACTTTGATACCTTTTGATCTTTTCAAAACTTTACTCCATATAAGTCTCAATCGACTTCTCGGTACCGTCTCCGGTCACCTTTCCTTTACTTTTATTCTTTCAGCTATTCTTATCAATTTCATGTGCCACAAAAGCTTAACACTTCTGGCATACAACCTTTTTATTTAAGTCAATCCCGTAATTTCTCAGTCCGGCTCGTTTCTTAATTACATTTCCCTTCTTATCATCCAACCTCAACTTCATCAGTTCATCTCTAGAATCAATCGTAACAATCGGGGTCTGTCTACCAACCCGTATAGCGGATACCCAACCCAGTCCACAGGGTTCGCTCCAGTTTCTACTCTCTTCAATGACGTCTTTTGATAATCAGAAAGACAAGGTTTATCGAAATTCGTCAAATTCTTTTCCAGAATTTGGAAGGAAAAAAAAATTTAGTCAATCTATCCACCCACTGGTAACACTAAGAAGATCCATTTTGATACCTGAAGAATAGTTCTAGGAACATCCAAGAGGTTCGAACCATAGACAATTAAAATAACGAAATGATTGACATAAAGTTGGGAATTTAACCATTGGAAAGAAACTAAATATATATTCCATAGAAGGGAATTTAAAAGCTATAAACTGAAACATGCCACATTTCCCCGGTACATATTCGTCCTAATAGTTGATGCCACCTAAACCTGTATGGGGTGCATCATAACATATCACACAGTCACTAGGCAACACTCATGCTGGGTCATCACCGATTTCATCTTTAGCTCCAGGGAGATTTTCTCACATTTCTCTTGTCCATTTAGACTTTTTGATCTTACGAATAAGTCGGGTTACGGGACTGCAATCTTTGTAAAGTTCTGAACAAATCTTGGGTAATACCTTGTGAATCCTATGAAATTTCTCACTCTTGTTGGTGGGGTTGGCCTTTCTCGACTTGAAACTGTCTTTAACTCGGCAAGGTCAACCAACACTACTTACTATTGATCGTATGTCCTAATAACTGAATCTCATTTTGTCAGACTCATACTTCGAGAATTTGGCATACACTTGTTTATTCAAGCTTCTTCTAAAAACATTCTCAATTACATCTTAACCATTGATCGGCTTACTGATCCATTCATGATTTAGTGTTGGAATAACTTAAGGTAACTACCATGATCCATTCAAGGAAAAGAAAGAATTAATATACCTTTGAATCACATGCATTAGAGATTCCTGGTACATCATTCCACTGAGTTGAGCTAAACTTATACTTAGTTCTTGACAATAGTCTCATAACTAGTTTCACATAGACTCACTGGTCTTCTCCTCCTATAGGTTCCGAGATCGTTGTCTCGCTTACTACTTCCTTATGTAACTTTATCCACTCAGGCCATCACTTTCCAATGTATTTATTTTCTAGGTTGATCCATTCATCAAACGAACATTTCCCTGAACCCAACCACCTCATCAATATCAGTTTTGACTTTATAATTTATAATCTATGAGATCTTCCTTCCCATGGCGAATTACCATTGACAATATTCACACTATTCCATCCATCAAATGTTATGGCACTTGCTGCCTCTATCACAACTGCTCTTGGAGACTCTGCTCCCCGTTCTATATCGATGTCTTTGATAATCATGCATCATTCTACTCTTTTGTCATTAATCCGAAAGTCTCTAAGGATTCTTATCTAAATCCATGTAAAATCTCAAGTACTTCTTCCAATCCGTCTTACTTGCTGGTAGTACCTCTGGTAGTCCGGCTATGAATCCAACATGCACCTTTAATTCTTCTTAATAATACCTCAGTTCCTTACACTCACTTCTCTGAGCACTATAATCTTAACTCTCACAGTCTATCTGGCTGTAGTTCTCATGTCCTCGAGGGTAAACTTCCCTGTCTTTAACAGGATTCTCCTCCTCTGTTGGAACCTCTTCCAGGTCCTTAGTAGGGTACTCTATTGAATCAGCCATCCGATCGTCAGCATATAATCAAGCATCATCGTGCTGCTGCTCGTACGCCTCAAGGTCTGTCGCCTTACTAGTTGGTACGAAAACGAGCTAAGTTACTATCATGATACTTAATAGTTCCCATAAGGGTTTTATATGTCAGCACTACATTATGTAGTCCGACTATGAACTTGGCAAGAGTTCTTATTATCTTAGTGAATTTATTGTTTTAACATCGCGTCATCTCTGGGATTTATAACGCTCTCTCTGATACCATTTCTGTAACACCCCCAGATCCGGGGTCCGGGATCTGGTCGTTACGATCTCAATTTCCATCCATAAAATCAACATAAATTGAATAACAACCTTGTGACCCAAACAACAATATAGAACACACACGTTATAGTCCCAGAGATGTAATCAGAGTAACCAAATTTTATTAATCACACAATTGAGTTCTTACAACCCAAAGAATTACAATTTATACATTACTTACTCTTTGCCATCCATTTGTATATGTCATATAATAAATACATTTGATATTCAAATGCTAACAACTAGCCTTCCAATAGCTTACTCTTCAGCAATGGTAGCTACGATCTCAGCGGTTAATCCTCTGACGGCTGACACCTGCTCGCACCAAGTACACCTTGTGCGGCCATCTGATCTAACTGTTGTTGTGATATAAATAATAAATCAAGGGTGAGCAATAGCCCACCAACAAGAATATAACTGAACAGTAATATATATGACAGTTCAAAGATATATTTTGAAACCATATGCCATGCATGAACGAAAATAGTGCCAGATCCATATAAAGGATGAAGTTACAGGGAACTCAAAATATATAAGTTTTGTGGAAATATTCGCTTTATCAAGATAAACAAGATAGCATCATTTTTATCAGAGAGGAACTTGCAGAAAATATTGCAATTCCAGTTTTCAACATGTTTCAACACTGCCAACACAGATCGGGTTGAAGAAGATTTCAAATTTTAAAGGATGAACTAATACGGGAGCATTGCCGCGCCAGATGCCCTGACGTTTACGATGATCAGTCGTATGTCATGCATCTCATCAGTCGTTCTCTACATGTAGAAGGTAGCTCCGACGGATTTACTTGTCTACCGCCCTCTGGAACTCCTAAGCCAACGGTTGGGCTATTGCTGGACCGGCGCCACTCGGCCACTTACGCGTCTCCTAGTTCATTTAACATCCATCATTGTGAAATGTAATGTTCGTTCCCCTTTTCCCCAGGTATGATACCTGTTGATAAGACTCCACAAGGTAGTCGTATCTAATATGGAAAGGAAAATTTACCAAGATTTCCCAAGCTGTTGCTTGTTAATGGATACCAACTTGTTCCAACATTCTACCCCTCGAATGATGAGAGGGTACACACAATTCCATGAATAATAGCAACCAAGTTGCGAGTGAAACGAATTATTTATGACCGGGCAGTCACAAGATAAATAACATTCCTCAAGTAAGGTTCCCTTACAGTAGAATCAAAGGGAGAATGGAATCACTGAGAACCTTCCTTGATAATATAATAATAATAATAGGACTCTGAAATAATTTATATAATATTCGAGGGTTGATGATACTACGTGAATGAAACCAAGTATCTTTGAAACGAGTTAGAAGAATTAAATAAATATTCCAAGAATATTTATTTAGTCACAGATATTGAAAAAGAGTTGCTCGGAATAATCTTTGAATAAATATTCAGAATAATATTCATTGAACAAATAATGAATATTCAAATCAATAGCAATGTTTATTGATGGAGTAACCGTCAGATGGACATTGGAGATAATATTTATTGAATCAATAGTGAATATTCAACTCAAGAAGGATACATATTGATGGAATAATTATCGACTTAATATTTGGGACAATATTCATTGAATAAATAATGAATATTCAACTTAATAATATTTATCGAAGAAATGATTATCGAATGAATAAAGGAGAGTTGTAGATCATCTTTACAGCTTTCCAAACATATAAAGAACACGAAATTCCATTGAGAAACGAAGGAGATATGGCCATTTGAAAATCGTCACAGAAACTGTCATGAATCTGGACAGTTTGTTTCTTCAACTTGGGGAGGTGATTTCACTAGGCTACACTCATTAGATGGCCATGATATTTTGAGCGAATGTTCTCCATGATATGAGGGAGCTGTGGTTAAAGTTTGGTGATTTTATCATGGCTAGAAATGGAGATATGATTTTTCTTCTTGAGAGTGTTTCTGTTGTGCAGTTTAGAAGAATGGAGAGAAATGGAGTTGCTTAGCTTTGTTCTTGGATAATATCTAGATATTATAGATGTGTATGGCTGTGTTGGGACTTGTGCAAAGAGTCTTGGGGAAGCTTTGCTAATTGTTTTGTTTCTTGAAATGATTTAAGTGTTTTAATCACTTAAATTCCTAATTGCTCTTGATTTAATCTTTGATTAAATCATCCAATCTACTCGATATAATTCTCTTGATGATCATGTAGGATATTTAATCTTGATGAACTCAATCCAAATTCCATAATTCGTTCGCTTTATCTTTTAATCTCGTTGAAAAGTTTCAGCGGTTTCTAGAACGCTCGTTTCACTATCTCTGTGGTTTTCGTTCCAAATCCCCAAATCAAATATAATAAAATTCTAAAATATTAAATCCTCAAATCCTCAAATTTAATATCTCATTTCTTAAATATAATAATATATAATTCAGTGCTCGGTCAAATATTACACCAAAATAGAAATTAGAATTTCTGAATTCTGATCGTCTTTACATACACTTATTTTCTCCGTGAATCACTAACATGACTTCGAAATATCCATACCATGTCTCGTACATAGGGTGGCGTGTAAATTTTCTTGGTTCCCAAAATCACTATTCATCCATGAAAAACACTATTCACGTATGGAAACACTATTCACGTATGGAAACACTATTCACTGATGCACTTAATCCAAATAAAAAAAGTATTAATTCTACCAAAAATTTGGGTTCTTACACTAGCTGACAAGTTAGAAGCAATAATAATAGGTAATGTAGATGCTTCACCAAGAAAAGCATACCTCAAGTGCTCAGGAAGTGGTTTGAGTTCGAGTGTAGGAGCTTCCTCAATAGATGGTTTAAGACGCCCCTCAGAATTTTTCAACTCTGTTAACCCAAGAGATTCAAAAGGCATGTCAACTCTCCTTCTCCACGGAGCTGAATTTAACTGCTATAATTGCTCGGCTATATCTTCTTCTTCAAAATCATCATCACCAACTAACACTTTTTCCAAAGAATCAGATTTTAGCAACTGCTCAATCTCCATAGTAACTGCAGAATCAACCAAATCCACCTTCAAGCATTCTTCTTCATCCGTAGGAAATTTCATGGCATTGAACACATTAAAAGTGACATTCTGGTCTTGCACCCTCATGGTGAGTTCCCCTTTCTGCACATCAATCAAAGTCTTTCCTGTAGCCAAGAACGGTCTTCCCAAGATTATGGGAATCTTCTTATCTTCCTCGAAATCTAAGATAACAAAATCAGCAGGAAATATGAGTTTATCAACTTTCACCAAAACGTCCTCCACTATGCCTCTAGGATATGTGATAGATCGATCAGCCAACTGCAAAGAGATGTTAGTTGGCTTTGGTTCCGGTAGACCAAGCTGCATGTAGACTGACAATGGCATGAGATTAATGCTAGCTCCCAAATCACACAAACACTTGCTGAAATAAAGGTTGCCAATAGTGCATGGAATGGTGAAACTCCCCGGATCTTTAAGCTTAGGTGGCAACTTCTGTTGCAGAATGGCACTACACTCTTCCGTTAGAGCAACGGTCTCCAATTCATCGAGCTTCAACTTACGAGAAAGAATACCCTTCATGAACTTGGCATAGCTCGGCATCTGTTCAAGAGCTTCCGCAAAAGGAATGTTAATCTGCAACTTCTTGAACACCTCTAAGAACTTAGCAAACTTTTTGTCCAAATTCTGCTTCTGGAGTCTTCTAGGATATGGAGGAGGAGGATAGATCTTAGTATTCTTTGTAGACTGCTCCCCAGAATTCTTAACAGGTTCCTTGCTCTTCTCTACTTCACCATCTACCTCATCAGCTACTAAATTAGATTTCTCAAATTCGGGCACTGCAGATTTTTCCACTTGCTGATTCTACACTTCTTCATCTTCATTAGTGGCTGATTTGGGATCTGATGTAACCTTCCCTGATCTCAAAGTCACTGCCTTCACCTGTTCTTTACCATCCCTCCTACATGGATTAGTCTCTGTATCACTAGGAAGAGTTCCTTGAGGCCTACTAAGTAAGGCACTTGCAATCTGTCCTATCTGGGTTTCCAAGACTTTCTCGCCAGCTTGTAGGTTCTTTACCGCTATCCACACATCATCTAAGCATAAGGTTGCTGATAGCCTTGATTGAATGGCTTCGCTTGCTGATAAGGTTGTGCATTCTGATTGTTGCTCCAGCTGAAATTAAGATGATTCCTGTTGCTAGGATGATAAGTAGCTGGAACTAGTACATTAGATCTCTGGAAATTGCTCACAAACTGTGCTGATTCAGAAGAGATAGCACACTGATTCGTCTCATGTGCGCCCGCACATAGCTCACAAACGCTAGCCACCTGCTGAATTCCATAATTTGCAAGAGAATCCACCTTCATAGTCAACGCCTTCAACTGAGCTGCAATAGCTGAAGCTGTATCCACCTCAAACATACCTGCTACCTTGCCTTGAGAAAGCCTCTGGGTTGGATTCTGATATTCATTAGCAGCCATCGTCTCAATTAGTTCATAAGCTTCATCATAGCTCTTAGCCCATAGAGCTCCTCCTGATGCTGCATCTAGCATAGGTCTAGATTGTGCTCCCAACCCATTGTAGAAACTATTGATCACCATCCAGTCAGGCATACCATGATGTGGACACCTACGAAGCATCTCCTTGTATCGTTCCCAAGCATCACACAGAGATTCTCCCGATTGTTGCTGAAATTGGGCTAGCTGATTCCTCAATGCTGCAGTTTTCGCCATAGGGAAGAATTTAGTAAGAAACTTCTGAGCAAGATCCTCCCATGTAGTAATGGAACCAGGTGGTAGAGAGTGTAACCAGCCCTTAGCCTTATCCTTCAGAGAGAATGGGAAAAGTCTCAACTTGATAGCATCATCCGACACACCATTAAACTTAAAAGTATCACAGATCTCGATAAAGTCCCGAATATGAATGTTAGGATCCTCCGTAGGAGCACCCCCAAACTGAACCGAATTTTGTAGCATCTGAATAGTGCCCGGCTTGATCTCGAAGTTATTAGCCGTGATGGCTGGCCTGATGATACTCGACTGGATATCATTGATCTTTGGTTGTGAATACTCCTTCAAAGCTTTAGCATCACCCATCTCGATTGTAGTTTCAGTTTCCTCGTTCTTATTCTCTAAATTCTCAACACAATCGTCTTCCGCCAGTGCTTCTAAACGAGCTTGTAAGCGCGTTCGCATACAAACCTAAGTACCTGAAACACCACGAAACAAACAAACTAAGTAAGAAATCCGAGTCAGTGAACGCTAACGACCACTATTGACAAGCACATAAACTAAAAATAAAACACCGATGATCCCCGGCAGCGGCGCCAAAAACTTGTTATGCTATAATTACGCAAGCGCACGTAGTCACAAGTAATACAATTAAAGTTCGTTCCACAGAGATCTGGTTAGGGTTTACTCAGAAAATATGTCTATGCAACAATGTATGGTTTTAATTCACTGCTAAGAAAAATAGCAAATTGGATTTGATTATCTAAATTAAACTAAGATGCAAATTATAAATCGAAGAATTAGCTAATTGACAAGAATTAAAATCAAACTACTTATATGAGAATAAACATGGAATCCTAGTTTCATTATCTACTTCACTTAGAGTTGCAGCCTTTAATTAAAACATGTGATGGTTTTGATATCTGATCGAATAACACGAAAAGAGTAAAAGTTACCTCTCGGTATACTAGTACCAATCTACGCATACATCCACAAAAGAGATAGAAGATGAATAGGCACCTAATATGTTTAGACCCTATATCTCTATAGAATTTGAAAACATAAAGGTTGAAGCACAAGTTATTCACTTAGATCACATAGGGTAGCATAATATCTCTATTCATGCCACAAATCATGATGTTCAAACATCAACCTATCCTATGCTAGCATGGCAAGTTCTAAATCTCAAGATCCACTATCGTTTAGAAAGAAATTAACATATTAGATGTTCACGACGCACCTAAATTCAATAAGCACAACCATACAAGGATATCAAGAATTCACCACACATAATCTTTAAGGCATGCAAACTACTAAGTTACATAGATAAATCCACTAGGATCCCACGATAACGATTAGTTCATAATCGAACCTCTCGTCACCATGGGATTTGACGAAAGCATGATATTAAACAAGATAAAGAAGATGAATAAATCAATAATAAAATAAGGTTTAGCGAACAAATCCGGAAAAGTAACAAGCATCCAAAAGATACGCCTAACAAAGAATACAAGAAGACTATGATTAGATCTTCTTGTCGTCACAATCCTCGCCTTGGCTTCTCTCTCTTCGTGCTCTGAACGAAATTTTGTAAGTAGATGATGATTTTGATGTGCCCCAAGGTGTGTATTTATAGCCCCAAGTGCCCTCTTAACCAAGCAAATTCCGTCTTTGAATTAGAATAGAATTCCGATAATTTTCCTTTCTTGAATGAAATAGAATTACAATTCCCATATTTAAAACTGATTCTAGAACGTTCTGATCGTTCATAACAATTGCTATATTGAATAGGAGAAGAAAAACAGCAATTTCCCATTAGAAATCAGAATCCAGGAAGTTTCTGACCATTTTGGAGCATACTCGCGCGCCCGCGCGCTCCACAGGCCTCGTTCTCGCGCGCCCGCACGGCTCAGCTATGCACTTTTCTCCCACGCGCGCCCGGGCGGTTCTTCCTTATAATTCTGGCGCGGCCGCGCCATGTTTAAACTGACACTGCACATCCTTGCTTCCTTGCTGATTTATTCCAACCTTCAAGGCAATTTCCCAGCACTGGTTCTCTAGACTTTAAAAACATCATATGCTCATTGAAAACTCTATATCTTCATCTAGAAATACAACCTGCACAATTCTCACAAAAACACATTAAAACACACAAATACTTGAGTCCAAGACATCAATTTAAGCCGAAATAGAATGATCCAAGTGGATATAAATCCACTTATCACATACCTTTTCATTTCCTCTACATCATCCTCAGTCAACAATAACATCAAACCTTCATCTAGTCCTACATTAGGCTTCCTATAATACAGACAAGTCAGTCCCCCATAACCCAAGGCTTTAGTCCATACTCTTAGACTATCCATGTGTATTTCATCAAGGTCTCCATAGTGATACAAACTCACTTTACCCCCAATGTATTCAGCTCTTGGAATCAAAACTAACTTCCTACCATGAAACAAATTAATACTGATAACATCTTCACCTTCAAGACACAAAACATATTTGTGGTTTATATATAAGCATTTAAAAGCACAAACAGTCATTAGGGTTCATCACACCCACACAAAATTTCAATAAAACATGAATTAACAAACATATAAGTACAGAACATTGAACAATACATACACTTTCACTAATACATGCATACACAGAGCATACCCACTTTAAACCCAATCAAAACGAATTCATAATAAAAAAATATGAGTGATAAGGCTTACTAAACATACCATCAGAGTTCCCACTGCTATCCCCCATACTTTGATCGCCAATAAAAAGATATGCTTGTAATCGTCTTGTGATCGCCAATCGCCTCTTCAATCCACTCCTATCCAGCTATGTTTACTTTGGGCATAGTTTAGGGCTCAAAGCGTATGTAAACGTTTTGGGGGAAAGTGAAATGTCTGTTTTGCCCCTCCGATTTATACCGTTTTTAAATTATTTTTTTTCCTATACCGGTATAAAGGCTAATTGGACCTTTACGGATATTTCGAGGGTTAAAAGGAGCGTTTTGAAATATTGAGGGCTGATGGGTATTTCGGTGAAAACTTTGAGGGATAAAAGGCCATTAAGCCTTATATTTATGCTGACATCTATTGCAACATCGAAATACAATGTTGACTTATATCAAAATTAAACCTTCTAAACCTACATTTTACATGCCAACACTGATTTTAGGTGTTGACAAAGACCATATATGGTGTAGTGAAAAATCACATATACATAACGTATTTGATCATTTATTATCATATTCATTTACCATGTCTTTGCTTATTTTATTTGAGGAAAGTGAAAAATCTCAACTCAAATAGTACTTCAGGAAAAGTATCTCAAAATTGAACTTAGGATCCTTATTCTCAAAATATAAATGAGAAAACTAGGCCTGAGGACAACCTCAGGGATCTTCCCTGAGTTTATAAGAATATTGCTTATAAAATAAGGGGCCCCGCAGGGGCAGTTTTGTAAATCTAAATTTTTTATAAGTAATTTACACAAATGCCCTTAAAATTTGTATTGATTTGTTCTATCCTCAGGGGGTTCTAACCTGAGATCATCCTCAGGCACATGAAACCCAATATAAATACTCTTATATAAAAGTGTGTCCAAATTTCACATGTATATATGTTTTTTCTATTTAAATTAGTTGACAAATTTGTAATTTATGGAATTTTCACTAAGATTCATTTATATATTTTTGGGTTAAAATTATTCTCTCCGTCCCGATTTAATTGTCCAATTTACTTTTTACACGCATTTTAAGATGTAAATAAAACATAACTCCATAATATTTTTTTCAAAATTTTCTTTTTCTGAATAAAAGTTTAAATACTGAATTTTTATTTAGAAAAAGAAAATTTGAAAAATAATTTATGGAGCTATGGTTTATTAACTCCTTAAAATGCGTACAAAAAGCAATATGAACAATAAAATTGGGACGGAGGGAATAATAATTTAGTTGAGGTCAAACTCGAATTCAAAATTCAGGTGTTGAACTTCAATTCAATTCGACACTAAGATTGTTGCCGGTCAAATTTTAACAGTCACATTTAATTAAATTTGATTGATTATAATAAATTTGATTATAGTTTATGAATGACCTCCCATATTTATCTAAATTTAATCGAAAAAAATCAATCACATTTATTCGTTTTTTTTTTTGTAATGAATTAACAAAATCCTAGTCGAATTCAACTTTGTGAGTAACTTCAATGCATACTTCCATTGTTTAATGATTTACATATCAAGAGATTTAATTAGAATGGGGAATCTTCTTTCAAAAAAGAAAAAGAAATGGGGGAATCCTATCGATTTAGAGCGTAGACGTAAGTTCGGTTTAAGATCACTTCATAATTATATTATTACTCACGGCATTTCTACTTGCACACATTGTACACGTAGTGATTCCCCTGCGTCGTACGTGGGTGGGTGTTTTATATTGCAGTCCTGTCTGTATGCATGAATCTTTCGCTCTCGATCGGAGAAGAAATGGCCCTGGCAGCTGGGTATATGCGTGCTTGTGCAGCCCACGGGTTAGAAAACGAAATATCCTAGAAAATTAGAAGAAAGTGGTTGGAAATGAGTGAACTGCGAAAATCATGCATGAATTTACCCGACAAATTTAAGTTATACTCCTTACTCAAAGAGGGCACGTACCCTAGCTAGATAAGTACCTCTCACACAAAGATAATTGTTTGATCAACTAAAGATTTTAGTAGTACTAATTAAAGTTCGCTATGACCAACTCCTATTCGTTCAAGCTTTAAATTTCTTGGTAATTTACAAGTCCCCAAGTCATGCATTTTGCTTCTTAGTACAAGCATATATATGTAATTAGTTAAACTTGTTAAATAACAAGGTTGACTTCCTTTTATGTACAGTATATGATTAAATAATTATACCTTGTTCTGTTAGTATGTTGTTTTTTGTATGGAAACTTACTAAATCAATATAAAATATCGAAACCCTTGATCACTCAGAAATACTAATGACTTCTAATTAAGGTATTCGCAACGAAGCACTACATTTTCAACGCAAGTACGTACATTCCAAAACTTCATGGTATTTAGTAAACTTTGAACGTGACTACAATATCAAAGGGTAAATCTAAGAAGACAAAAATGAATCAAAGAAGTGCATTTATATTTAGTCAGTTTGAATGAAGTTTAGAAATAATCTAAGAAAGGCTCTGAATGAATCAAGATGGGCAGAATCTTACACTGAAACTTACTTTTAAATTCAAAATTTAAAATTATGTCGAGGCAAACTTTTAAACTGAACGTAAATTTTGTGTTGAGATCAATTATTTTTTGTGAAGAGGTGATCCAATAAACGAGTCAAGATCAAATTCAAGTTTTTCGTAAACACAAATATATAAGAATATCTCCAGTGATAATATATATAATGGTTGGTTAAAAAGTTTAAAATTAGAATATAATTAAATTTTTACGTTAGGTGGTAAGTAAAATTCCAATTGATATAGTTATAATGAAAGTTGTGTATATTTTTGATAAGGATTAAGTTGGTTCAATAAATATAATCAACCAAGTATAATTATCTATAATTTTTGTTAAGAACAATTATGCATTAAAATATATTTCTTTTACTCAATATCTATTTCATACTATCAAATATGTCACCTAAAATAATATTGTTAAGGACTCTTCCCCAATATTGAAAATGCTCTAACAAAGCGTATGATTTAGCAAATATAGTACGTACATACATACATAATGTTCAAAGCACTCAGTTTAATTAGCACATTAATGATTGATGTACGTCCATAAAAGTATAAAAAAAAACGAGGGAAATATACATTCAAGATTCAAAACCGACTTCGACATAAGATTTCTACGCATATTTCTCTTTCTAGAGAATACAAAAAAACTGCTTCAAAGTTTTAAGGGTTTTTTTCTTCTTCTTTTTGCTAGATAACTTTAAACTTTTCTGTTGGTTGCATGCATGACTGTGGGGGTCTTTAATTAATTAGGGTTTAACAAAAAAACAAAATAATTGTCAGCACCTATATATAGAACTTGGTTTCAACTTTTACCACGACTAAATCTCCTGCATGTACTATAATTGTCATTTTCACGACAATCTACAACAACATCTCGTGGCCCACATAACCGCAGAAGTCGCAATATTAGTCCAATAAGATTGTACATTTCGAAATAGTACACTGAAATTCGGCCCTTAGCCCATCTAGTTTGAGCTTAACCTAAATTTGAATTTATGTTATATCTTAAGATTTTGGTTAGAAAATGTTAAATCTGGGTTTTGATCCGTATCGGTTGAGTTGGCATAGTCTAATTGGAAGTATATATATCTTAAAAATGAAAAAAAATTCATATGTATATAATTTTATTTCACTACGTGACACTTAATTAGTATTTGAGGATAATCTACAGTTACATGTTTATCGAAATAATTTCTTTACATATTCATGGTAGATTTTGACAAGGAGAGTTTTTATCGTAAATGATCTGATCAGTTTAACCTAAATGATAACGTGGAACTTGTAGACATTTATTTTTAATTGACCAGAACAAAACATGTTCAAATTCTATTCGGATTTGTTATATATAAGGAACCTTAAATAATTCCAAATAATCGCCGGCTCGCCGCCAAAACCGAACTGTTCTATCGAGTAATTCTATTTTAGAGCAAAACACAGTCCAAATAGAATTCCTTGCCCACAAAGGTCCAAATGGAATCTGGGGTCACATTCACATAGAGTGGTATAAGTTCCAATTTGATTCTTTTAGCGAAACAATTAATGTTCTAATTTGTTTTTTGGACTACCTGTTTTTTTTTTCTTGTGAATCAGCCCAGCCTGCTAAGAAGATGGACCAAAATTGGACCATTGAACTAGCCCAATCAAATAAGTAGTGACAATATTTTAAAAATAAAAGCAAAAAGAACTGTAGTGGTCTTAACATGCAATTTCAAGAGTCCATCCCTTCATGGCTTCCAAGTATCCAGTAAACAAAGTTTGAAAAGATCTTGGTCTCGAAAAGATTTTTGAAATAGTATTAGAAGTTCTTTTAAGTACCAGCGGTCCAACTTATAATGGGATGTTTGGGGAACTTTTTTCAACTTATTTTAAGATAAAGTTAGAGATTTCTAACTTTGCAACTTATTTTTCAACTTATTTTTGCAACTTATTAAATTTCAAATATATATTAAATACTTGTATAAAATAAATATCAAAATATAAAATTTTTATCCGAAAATAAGTCCATAAATCCTTAATAAAAATTCGGCCAAACAGGCATATTATATTCTAACAAATTCAGAGTTCTAAACAAATCTATATTTATTATAGAAAGTTTTACTCAAATGAAAACTCTAATAATTTTTTTTTCAATAATGGTGATGGTAGATATGATATCGAGAGATGCACAAAAAATCCTTCGGGCCAGGCTTTATTCGGATTTTAAAAAAACCCGGGCTTTTTAAGAAGTGGGTTGGGCCGGGCTTTTTCAAAAATCGGGCCGGGCTTTCACTAAAATATGAGGCCCGTTTTAGGCTTTCGGGCGGGACCGGATCGAGCTGGCCGGGCTTTTATCCGGGCTTTTTTTCAGTTTATATATACGTAATTTTTGTTCTTTTTTGCAAAACTAATATATTAATATACATAAAAAAAATCTTTACAAAAAAACAATCTCTAAGAGTTACATCCCCGATCTTCTATAATCCAGAATACATAAGAAGCACACCGTACAAATCTTCTCGTATATGACCATTTCGAGAAGTACATGACCATTTCGAGAAGTACATCCTTTACACTCAATAAGTCTTCTTGAAAGAATGATTTGTCTTGAATATTGTTGATTCTTCCTTGTCTCATGATACTTCACATCGTATTGCTAAGTTTAATATTCTTGAATTTTATTAAAAATATTATTAAAAAATTGGATTTTTATCTGGATTTCTTAAAAAGTACGGGCTTTTATCCGGGCCGAACCGGGCTTTTATCCGGGCTTTTTAAAAGCCCGACTTTATCAGGGTTTTTCAAAAGCCCGGGTTTTTCGGGCTTCGGGAAAAATAGGAGATCCATCTTAGGCCCTCAGACCGGGCATTTTTCGGATCGGGCTTTTCGAACTTTTCCGGATCGGATCGGGCCGGATTTCGGATTTAGGACTTTTTGAACATCTATAGATATTGGTGATTTATTAATAATTGTTGGAGGTGGTGGTCGCCGGAAATGATGATCGTTGGTAGTTGCCGATAGTTGGAGATGGTGGAGGTGATGGGTGGTTGGAAAGGAAAAAAATAGGATGCAATACTAAAAAAATTAATAAAATTATTGGATTATGAAAAATGAATATGCGATATATAAATGAATATTTAGGATTAGATCTCATATTTCGTAATAATTGAAATTCTTATTGGAACATATTCTTATAACACGTGTACTAAACTAATCATCTAGTATTAACAATAACATATACTAATTTCATATTAATAATTTGTTACGGAATTTGATTCTCGCAAAGTTGAACATTTTTATTAATTTATACGTTATGTCCATAAATAATTTTGAATTTTCTAAAGATTATTTTGTTAATTTCATCTAAACTATAAAATCATCCAAATCAAGTTTTAAGAATTCAAGATAAAACACATAATAAATTAAACGTGTAAAATCTTATATATATATCAATTTCGTAACAATAATTTGATATGTAAACTAATAACAAATAAATAATATAATATATATTAGAAAAAGAACCGTGCATTACACGGGTTATAAGCTAGTATTAGTAATAATTTGTTACGGAATTTGAATCTCGCATAGCTGAACATTTGTAATAATTTATACGTCATGTCCATAAATAATTTTGAATTTTCTAAAATTTCAGATGTCAGGTACAAGTTAATTAGATTAATCATATTGTATGAGAATGACCCATAGACCCAAATATTCAGGTCGGTGGTGTCCGTAACTGGTTTCCTCCAACCTGGTTCCAACACACCACATAAATATAAAAGTTGAAAAACAGGCCCTCGGCCTCCCGAGTTTTCCTGGCCGTTCATAGTGTACATGTGATGTGTGTCCTCACCGACTAAATTGACACTTTGTTGTTACAAATAGGTAATCGTCCTAATTCAAGCTTACATGACAAAAATGTGTATATTCGTGGGGCTACCATTAGCAGGGCGGTCTAATATTTGGGGTAATTTTTGTCAAATTTACTTTATAAAAATATATTTTGTGAAAAGTGGTCTTATCATGATCAAAAAGTAAATTATTAGGTGTGAAAATATTGATGGAGGAGAGATTGACACTTGTGATCCTCATTACCAGAAGTTTAATACTCCTTTTGTCCCAATTGAATCTTTACTTTTCAAAATGTATTTTCCAGCACATATTTCAAGGTGTATTTTAAAAATAGTTTCATAATTTATTTTTTTTAAAAAAAATTGTATACAAATATAATGTATATATTATTATACAAAAAAAAAATTAAAAAATAAATTATGAAACTTTCCTTAAAATACGTGCCAAAAAATATAAAAAGAAATATTAAGAATTGATTGGGACGGAAGGAATACCAATTAATCAATAAATGATTAATTCTTCTTCAAAATCTCTAAAATCTTAAAATGTTAGAAAAAATGAATTTATCATAATCATAACATATATTCACCAATATTTCATTTTAAATATACTATTTATGATACATATGGTTTGTTTAATACGGAGTAACAATTAGCAGGTGTTCCAGCTTAGCGAAAAAAAAGGAAAATGTTAGAGAATTTAAATTGGATTTCAAAAAATTTCCCAAATGATATATGTCATTTTCTGATTAGTCACATTATAATTAAATAAGATGAACTCCTGAATTCATATCAATCACATCAATTAAAATAGTCTATTTTGTCAAATCACTAATGTCACATTATTCCATAACTCTTTTTGAGATCCAATTTGAGATCCCTAACCCTACTAAAAAAACAAATTAGCAGGTGTTCACTTCAATGTAAGAATGAATCATTTACCGACAATTAACATGTGTTCACTTCAACGTAAGAATGAATCATTTACCGTCCAGCATTATACAGTAAACATGTGGTTTGACTAAATAAATTAATTATAACGAAATTTTAAAATTTTACCCAAAAAAAATGATACATGCTCTAATGTATTATGTATAATTCTAATAATGTATAATTATACATGAGGAAATGTTAAAAAAACCTAACCGTCTCACCGAAAGTTTTTTCTCTATCTGCTTGTCTTTTCTCGAGTGAGTTCCTCCCGGTCGGAGGTTATCTTTCTTGCTTTTCATCTCAATAAAACCTAATTTAATTGGGCGTTTGTGTGTCTCTCCTTCTGGAGTAGTCGTTTGTCTCTCCTTTTGGAGTGTTTTTTATGTCTTTGATTAATTATGTTTGTTTCTGTTTGGTGTTGGATCTGCTGAGAATGATTTTACTAATGTCTTGGGGGATCTGGATAGTCCGCATCGAAGCTAGGACGATAACGTTTATTGCAAGAGCTCACCACTCACAACCAAAGATTGTTCATCATATTTTGGTGGTTTTAACTTTCAGCATGTCTATAGCTGGTATCCGGCATGTAGATAGCTGAAGTGTCGTTCCTCTAACCTCAGTTTATGCAATTGAGGCTTCTGAACACTGGGGTATCAATGGTTCTTATGTGATGTGGTCAACTGTGATACCGCTGCTTTCAGGGATGTTTGCGTAGTTTAGATCGCCTAGAAGGTCTTCGAATTTGTTTTTAGTTTCAAGAACTTTTAAGTTTATTGTGTTAAAACGATCAGGAAATAATTTATTTGTTTTTTAACCTGGTTATATCGATAGTCGGGGGTTTGTCCCGTTATTTTATTTTAAGTTGGTTTGATCCAGTAATATAATTTTATGCATTTCGTCAAAAAAAATACATGAGGAAATGTTGGTTCAATAGATATAACTAACCAAATTCTAAATATCTTAAATTTTTTGTTAAGAGAAATTATAATTAGAATGCTATAATTTTTACATATTATTTATAATTGATGCCCTCTAGATAATTTAACTAAGAGAGTTTTATAACATTGGAGATATTACTATATGTACATAATGAAATACACAATTTATTTTATTATATTCAGAAGTGGAAAGCCAAATGTAAGGGGTCATTTGGCAAATCTGAATCATCTTTTCTGAATGATTAAAATTTCTTAATGGATTAATTTCTGAATCGTTTCTGAATAATTAATATGAATGCCAAATGAACTATATATCAACAATTCTGAATCGTATTGTCTAAACGGTTTTTAAAAAAATGTACAAACTTCAAATTCATAATATATAATCTATTAATATTGTATAAATAATTTATTTTTTTCCATAAATAATTCACGCAATATGTCCTAATAATTTTAATATTAAATTATATTTAAATATTGGTGTTCAAGATAAAAAAACATTATAATTTAAATATTGATGTTCATTATAAAAAGTAAAATATAAAATATAATTTATTACATATTAATAAAATATGATTCATGTAATAATATAATAATAGAATGATATATATTAGCACAAAATTTATCAAAATTAATGTATATAGGATGAAGCATACTGTAACCGTGTAACGCCACTCCTCCTCTCTTAATCATTGAGCGACCTTTTACTTTCTCAATCGTTCAGAGAATTTAGGATTCAGTCAGAAGAAAAAAAATAAAACAAACAATCTTAAGCGCTAAGAAATCTGTAATTAAGTTAAGTTAAGCCGATTAAGATGTAATCAAATGACCCCTAAATCAACTATGTATATGAACCGTATAATGAATAATTTAAATATATAAACTAATTTAAGTAAGTTAATTCATATATCACATTTGTATAATCAAATCACGGTTCTATTCCATGTCTTTTTTAATAAACTATTCCATGAATCTTAATTACATCACTAAATTTTATTTTATTTTTGTAACTCACTATTCTTTTATGCTTCTAGATGATTCTATTAATCTTTAATACTCCCTCCGGTCCATTATATAAGGCATTTGACTTTTGTGCACGTAACTTTATGTGCTTTGACTAAATAGCTAAAATTATTATTTTTTAATTTTTCCTTTTTTGAATAAAAATATGATACTTTAATTTTTATTTAGAAAAAGAAATTTTTAAAAATAATAATTTTAGCTATGTAGTCAAAACACCTAAAGTTACGTGCTGAAAAGTCAAATGCCTTATATAATGGACCGGAGGAAGTATAATACTAGCCTATGACCTGTGCGATGCACGGAATTCATTATTAAACTTATAAATTATTTTATTTAAATGTTAATTTTTATAGAATATATTTATTTAATTTGTCCTATTTTATGATTATCATCCTTTTTCATTAAATGAATCACATAATCTTATGATGGAATTATTTTATACATAAAGAGTCAATTAAGATTGAACATAAAATTTATGTATATATGTATATTAATCTATGTTAAAGAGATTACCAACTATCAATAAGGATGCTAACTTGAAGTTCAAGTTTTAATGCTCCTCTACTGTTATTGGAAGTTCCCCTACTGTTGCCGGGAGTTCCTCGCCTTTTTCTTTATGAGTTTTAGTTGCATTTTGTCTAATTCTCATATATCAATTCCATTTCCCAATAATTACTGGAACCTTGTCATTATATATTACTGTATATTTCCTTTTCTATTTAGTATTAGATGTTCCTATCCTTTTAGATATCTTATTAGAAAAAGTTAATAAGATGATTTATATTAATTTAAGAAAACATTAATTTGTTTTTTTTTTTGAAAAGTTGTGTTATCATATTTTTTTTAAAAAAAAGGAATTTGTACAAATACATTATTTAACATGTTTTTAAATAATATGAAAAAATCAGGTTGTATATAAATTAATTTGTGTTTTTTATAAAGTTGTATTCTTAGATTTTTTTGTAAAAAAGTAGAATTTTGGCAAATGCAATATTTGATTATTTTAACTATTTGACGGTATTTAACCGGGCAGTAATTGAGTAATTGACTGTACTTTAGCTTTTCAGTTGTGTTCTTTTACATACAAAAGTCGATCTTGTCTCCTTTTCCATTATCACTTTTGCATTAGAAGTTTTTTTTTTTTTTGAAACTGCATTAGAAGTTAAATATAAGATAATATAATCTTTTATAATATAATCTTGACAATTGATTTAATTTAATATCGATCCAATGAATATAATATTTTATAATATAATATAATCTTAAAATAATCTTAACCGTTGATTTAATTTAATATCGACCCAATAGTGGGTATTCTTTTCGCGGTAGTATAGCCAACCAAATATCCACCTTATGCTTATTATATATAGGATATAAAATTTAATTTAATATCGATCCAATGAATATAATATATCTTTTATAATCTTAAAATAATCTTGACCGTTGATTTAATTTAACATTTAATATCGATTCAATGGTGGTTATTCTTTTGGCGGATCCAATGAATATAATCTTTTATAATATAATATAATCTTAAAATAATTTTGACCGTTGATTTAATTTAATATTTAATATCGATCCAATGATGGTTATTATTTTCGCGGTAGTAAATATCTTCAAATATGTACGTTTTTCTTTAAAACGTAAAAAGTAGTAGTATGAAAAAGAGTATATACCATTATATATAACATGCTCTAAGAAAGAATTACTAGTATCTTCTTCTCCGATACCCAGCATATCCACAAAGAATAAAATCCAAATCTCATTTTATGCACTCTCTACTCTACATATTCTAGCCTTCTAGGTAGTACCAATATTTCTAGTTGTTGTCGTAGATTCATATAAGTCATAATAATATGGACTCGTCACATATTGAAACTCTACTCTCTTTCGACTTTGTTTCAACAATTATCCTTAACAATGTATGGACATGCATGGCCATTTTAACTGCAGGGGCTATCAGCTTCATC
The DNA here is from genome assembly GCA_037693485.1 of Kitagawia praeruptora. Lineage (NCBI taxonomy): Eukaryota > Viridiplantae > Streptophyta > Magnoliopsida > Apiales > Apiaceae > Kitagawia > Kitagawia praeruptora. The sequence goes on along the minus strand of CM075346.1, from coordinate 121,575,082 downwards.
TGGACCACTAGTAAGTCTTCGTCTTCGTCTCCGCGGTTCATTCATGCAGCCCACAATTGTCTGAACCGGTGTCTAAGAATGCAATTTCGACTCCGGTTTTGGACTGTTCGGACGGGGTGATTAAGAGAGGTAAATTTGCTGTTTATTATTACGATGATGAGGTTGCAGAGGAGGATTTTAGAGGGAATGTAGTGACTGAGCAGATGGAGTACGACGACGTTCCCGACGGTGTTACATTTTGTTGCAGGGAGTTGGATTTCGGGTGGTACCGTTGTTTGGATTTGACGGTGTTTAACGGCAATGTTGTTAGATTTTGGGATTAAAATAACACCTTATTTTTATAACTTTATTTAATTTTTAAGGAAAAGGAAATGAACTCTTTTTTTTTTTTTTCATTTTTTTGTAAATTTATTTGTGAATTGATAGTGGTTTTCCAACATATATGTCAGATGTGTGATGCGGAACATTTAGATTCTTTTCTTATGTAATTGAAGAATTGGAATTAAACAAATTAACAACTAATATGGTAAATATTCTGGACAGATTAAACACTATGTAAAAAACAAGGAAATGTATGATGATTAATGATAAATCGAATTAAATATCTTTGTAATAATAATTAAAGTACCGAAGAACATATAGTTGATCCTGCCCCTTTGCGGCACCAAAGCCTTTGATGTTACCATGATGGGAAGTGGATATTGGGGAAGCAGATAGGTATTTGGTTCTTATATGCAGCCTGTTTACTGATATTGGTGGGAAGTTAAAGACTGGTTCTGCTAGACGTACTGGGAAAATATTTCCAGCTCCGAGGCTGTTGAAGTTGACTCCTCTCAGGGGTATGCATATATCTTTTTAATATGTCTATATGCACATTTTCTTGATTCTGTTTTCTATGTTTAGAATTTATGTATGGATGGATATATTTGATCACCAAACCAAGGTTCATCTCGTGTAGTGATTGTGAACTCGCACAAGGATATTGAGTAGACGGTTGATGTATCAGACTCGACCCTATCTTTGGTAGCATGCATATGATGCATTCCCATCCGTGTCTGTCTCAAATATTTTCAAATTAATGGATATAGGTTGTCGGAGTACATTAATGACTTTCAATGCAAATGTTGGCAGCATAAGTTTTTAAAAAAATGTTTTGTTTGGCAATTGATAAGGTTGATGGAACATCATTAGCTATTCAATTTTTGTTTGCATAAAGCTAGCTTCACTTATGCATTTTGCCCTGCATTTTTCTGGTCTACTGGCTTTTTTGCAAGGAAACTATTCTTCTCTAAACATATTAGCATAGGCACATATGATTTCTACGAAATTTTCTCTATCTAGCCAATACAAAATGCTATTAACTTTAAAGTCAGTGCCTGTGATTGGCTCCAGATTTTGTCTTGCTGGGATTCTTTCTGTATTGCTTCAGCAATGTAGGGACGGCTGTGTTTTTAGGTGTTACTGAGGTCCATTAATTTTTTGTAACAATGACGAGGCACATCTTATTGAGACATGCCTTGCGATAGTTTAGAGCAACATCAACATATAGTTGATGATGATAATGTCGATGTTGTCACTCGATACAACCAGGTGACAGAGCTAGCCACGAATGTTAATGGTGTCAACACAAACTAAACATGTAAGTTAGTGAAAAAAATGCATTGATTGCTGTTATTAGGATTTAAGCTTGTGCCCTTCTCTCAAAACAAAAAACTTATTCTCAAACCAAATCAACTAACCAGGCCAAACTTGGAGCCTTAGATGTGCATATATTAGTACATGAAATTTGTTGTATATCAAATCTCAGGTTGTGCCATAAAGGACCCTGGGCTGCATGTGGCTCCGCCCCGGGGGGCACAACGTTGTACTGACACGATATACACATTCGTGGCTGGTAGCCATTTGGACATATGGTAATTACACTATTTTCCAAGATAAACTGTATTTTACTCTGTTACTATTCGGTTGCACTTTTTTTCTTTAGTTTCTCATTTTCAGATTTGTTAGGATGCAGTTGGAGGCAAGATAAATAAAGATATGAATGCTATTGATATGAAGAGTTCTTTATAATGTTATAAAAAAGATGATGACAGAGAGAAGATGTTATAAAACAGATGAAATACGACATTTATGTGAACGGTAACCATCCAAGAACAACTTTGTTGAAAATGAATACTAGTACTAGATGATTATGTACAAGCACCTAAAAGGAGATGCAGGCATAACAACCATATTACAATGTCTTATAAAAAGCAGGGATGAAGTAGGGATGAAAGCAAGCTGAACCATAAACCGAAACCAAATGAAAACAGCCAAAGACCACACTTACCTATTACCCGAAAGATCTTGCAAAAGAAAGAAAAGTTTAAGGACCAGTGGAAGCCATTACCGTGCCTGAGGACCTGATACTTCGCTTTCTAAATTAAGAGACAATACTCCAACTAATTCTTTCTTTCTTGTCGCACTCCAAGATAACTCTGTTGCTAAGCTCTCTTTCAGTTGAGACGCCACAACATTCATTGTTGGTCTATCATCGGAAGCTGTAGATACACATGCCAATGCTATTTCTACAAGTTTCCAGACAGAATTCACATCAACATATTCCCTTATCCTTGAGTCGACAACAATTTTGATGTCCCCTTCCTCAAGTCTGGACCTAACCCAGTCAACTATGTGCCCACGATCATTATTCTGGTCGGCCTGTGATTATTTCCAGGAGGACAATTCCAAAACTATAAACATCACTTTTCTCAGTTAATCGATTTGATCTGTAGTACATGTGAACCAAAACAAGGTATAAGGTATTGGTAAGTTACCGGTTCTCCTAAAACTTCAAGGTGTTAGGAAAGCAGGCATACCAGGATCATATAATTATCCTAACAGGTATATTATAAACAGTACTTTAGCTACTTCTTTCTGGAGGACTTAACCTTGTCATATACTTATATGTTGACCAACCCTCACATAACATGGTTTTAGGAAAGAATAATTTATATGTTCATACATAATGGAGTTAGTAGTGCCAAATCAGCAATACACAGCAACACTATCAAGACTAATTCTGCTGACATGGCATCCAGCTCAGCCAGTCTGTTATAACAAACTTTTCCGCTTTATTCTATTTGTAACGAGTTAGATCAGTTTGTATATATACATTAGAGTTAGCTTAGTCTTGTAATCTTCTTCTTCAATCAATAAAAATGTTAGTTTCATTTCTGTACTTTTCTGTAAAATATCATGGTATCAGAGCTTGCAGAACTGTTTTAATGGCGGATTCAAGGAGTATATGAAGATGATTAATTAGATTTCTTCAAATCTCAGGTGTTTTCGAACTAGATTCATCTTTTCATACACTCGATTCATCTTTTAATTCTTGATCTGTTTCTAGTTATTGATTTGTTGCTAAATCGCTGCTTTTCACATAGTTTATCAGATTACGTTCGTATATTTGCTTCTATTTCATTTTTGTTTTTTGAAAAACGTAGATTCATCGTTGTTCTGTTCTTCAAATCAGTGAATTTCATCGATAATTCATAAACTTCTGATTTTCTTCAATTTGTGTTGATAATCGTTGAAATTATTGTGAATCTTGCTTCAAAATCTTCTAAAATCGGTTCTTAATCTGAGAATTTAACAAGATTCTTGATCATTCTGTAATCATACACAAGGTGTTTGACAAAAAATCCTGATTCATTTCTCTGAAATCTGATTGATATCTATCTGATATGGCTAATCGAACTCAGAAAAATACAGTTGTTCAAAACAATATTGATCCATCTAGTGTTTACTATATACATCCTTCCGATGCTTCTTCTACACAACTTGTCTCTACTAAATTTTCTGGTAATGGCTTCCATAATTGGAAGAGATCTATGATGTTAACACTTTCTGCCAAGAATAAACGTGGATTTATCGATGGTTCAATACCAGTACCATCTGTGACTTCAGCTGATTACAAGTACTGGCAACGATGCAACGATTTAGTAATTTCTTGGCTCCCGTTTAATCTTGATGATGTGATTGCCAAAAGTGTGCTGTTTATGACAAATGCTAAAGATATCTGGGATGATCTAGAGGGAAGATATGGTTTTGCTTCTATGGCTCAGATTTATTCTCTTGAGCAACAGCTGTTAGATGTTAAGCAAGGATCAGTTACAGTTTCTGAGTTTTTCACAAAGATTAAGACTATTTGGGATGGAATTTCTGATGATAATCCTTTACCACATTGTACTTGTAATAAGTGCACATGTGATCTTTCTCACAGGATCAAGCAAAAACAGGAAGACCAGAGAATTCTTCAGTTCATGATGAAGCTGAGTGAACAGTTTTCAACTGTTAGAGGCAATGTATTGATGATGAGTCCTTTGCCTAACATTTCTCAGGTCTATAGAGTTTTTGCTCAAGAGGAAATGCATAAAGAACTTTCACAAATCACTGCTCAAACTGAGTCCATGGCCTTTTATGCTGACAATAGGAGATTTAATAATACTCAAAGATCTTTTGCTCCAAGATCTAATCCTGGCATGATTGAGAATTCTGCAACAACTAAGACAGCAAATGTTGGTTTCAATTCTGACAGAAAGACTACTAAGCCTTATTATTTTTGCAACCATTGTAAGATCCCAGGCCACAGTATAGAAAGATGCTTCAAACTTCATGGTTATCCACCAGGCTTTAAGGCTAAGCAAAATAAGAAGTTTGCTGCAATGTCACATCATTCTATAGATAATACTGATGTCTTCTTCAGAAAGCAATTCAACTGTATCTTTGAATCAGTATAATCAGTTAATGGAGTTGTACACTAAGCAAACTCAGAATGTAGTCTCTTCTACTGAAGGTGATCCTAAACATGCTTTACTAGCAGGTACTACTGAAAGGATATCTTCGATATATTATTTATTTTTGTATTTGTACGATTTAACATAAAATTTAATTACACTTAGTTATCCTCTCCACTAGGTCATTAATTTAATTGATTCCGTTAAAAGTCAAAAGTCGAATTTTAGCAATATCTATTATACGAGATATTCCATTATTGCGAAAAATTAAATTATACTTTTATGGAATATATCTCTATACCAAGGCAATAAGATCGAAAAAGAAATATTGATCTTTGATATTTTTTAGATCTCCGTTGCAAAATTGATAAGGCGACACGCTCGAACAAAGAATATTCTAGGATTAATATTCTTTAGAGAACTCGTGCTATATTTAAAAACGATCAGTTTTTATTCAAAAATATTCCGCCTTAGCACTCAAAATACTCTTATCCTCAAGAATATTAATATTCAGTGGTAGAATATTAATACTCATTTGTTATCTCGTGCCAGAAATATTTAAAGTAATTTTTCTCCCATATCTCAAATTTATTCTATTTTCGGAGAAAATTATTTTAAATACTCAAAAATATTTCCTACACTCTCAATATATTTTAATATTAATATTTAATTATGTAGTTATAAAGAATCGAATTCGAGTTAAAGTTAAAAAAATTAAAGTAAATAAATCTTTATAATTATGTTAGGAATTGAACCCCTTATAGGAAATCGAACACGCTATGAAATTAAATAATAAATCTTGTATAATTATGTAGTTGGAAAGAATCGAACCCCGAGTTAAGTGATAATCGTCAAACCCATTAATCGAACCCCTTATAGGAAATCGAACATGGGGTGAAATTAAATTAAATAATAAATCTTGTATAATTATATAGTTGGAAGGGATCGAAACCCGAGTTAAGTGATAACCAAATTTGGTACTTTTGGTACTTTGGTACTATTGTGTACCATTAAAACATGGTTTTGCACATTAATATAGAGTGGTAACTTTTAGCTTCAATATCCGAGTCTTAACCGACCATATTTATATAAATATAAGAGCTCTATACCTTCATCTTATCTTCTTTATAAAGCTCTTATATCGGATCTCAAAACGAGACCATAAAAATCCGTACAAGGATTAATATTCGAACAACGATTCGAAATATTACATCACCTCAAAAAGAGGTTATATTTGACGACGGTCAAATTATTATATCGAGCTTGATTTAATTCCCTTCTATCACCTTAGTGTTCCGAGGGAAAAGAATCTATAAGCCACTTAACTAAAACTTTAACGCACTTTGGCCATTAATCTTTTATTATTGTGATATATATATAATTGTGCTAAAGCGTGATTTGTTTCCCTTCTATCACCTCTAGTGTTCCGAGGGAAATAAGTTATTAAGCTTCTATTTATATATTTTCCGCACTTTTTATTCTCGTCCTCACACTTGTGAGTGATTTTACCTTCCGCTCTTTTTACTCTCGTCCTCACACTTGTGAGTGATTTTATTTTCCACACCTTTTTTACTCGTCCTCACACTTGTGAGTGATTTTACTTTTCGCACTAATTTAACGCATAATAGCGGCCCTCGATTTATCCTATAGATAAAACGAGCTACTTTTCTGCACGTGTGTGTTATATTTGTGTGTGGTGTTTATTCGGCCAAATTAATATTAAAGTGCAAATTGTTAAAGTAAAATTGTAACACTCTCGTTTAAATATATACGAATAGTCCAATCAAGACTATATCAAACGAGAAGTTGTTTATTAAAGATCCTTAAGCTATAAAGCTTATAAAGGACTTAATTTATACATTACTTCGAAAATAGACGTATTTTCAACAACGGAGTAATTTCGTGTATACTTCGATCTTTACAAAAAGACGAACCAAATTATACGATTATAAGCCTTATAAGCCTACAAGCTTAAAGGACTTAAATATTTACAAACTTCGAGATATATTTAAATCTCACTACACGGAGTATTGTATCATAAAGTCATAAGCAAATAAAGGCTTATTGAACTTAATTTTAATTAATATTCGGGTAAGAATACTATAGTCACCCTAGGACATATTAAGTCCAAAACCTCTCTTTATATTACGGTTTGTTTCGTAGATATTGTTTTCTAAGTTTTGCAGTGAGGTGAAGCTGGAGTGAGGTGATTCTCGTTCTAAGACCCAAGTCCTAGGCACTAGCAGGGAGTTAGTGGCCTTTGCACCGTGAAGAAGAGGAAAGACCCAAGACCTTTCATCTAAGATCCAAGACCGGCAAAAGCGTGGAATTCAAAGACTACACCAAGGGTTCTACATCAACTTTGAAGAAGTAGCGGGGAGTTGCTGTCTAAGATAAGTTGTGTAGGTTTCACAACGACTTTGAGGGAGTAACGGGGAGTTACGGTCCAAGACAAGTCTTGTGGGTATTACATTTATTTTGAGGTAGTAGCGGGTAGTTACGTATCAAGATAAATATTTGTAAGGTTGTGTAAGGCTTCTCCGCCTACTATAAATGAGTCTCTTTATAGTGGAAGAAATCTCGAGTCCGGAGAGGAGCTCGGGGACTGGAGTAGGGGTGAGCGAATCCATTAGGGGTTGCGCCATCGCGAACCAGGATAAAATCTCCTGTGTGGTATTTTCTTTCCTTGTCTTTTATTTCTGCACTTATAAACTGCATAAACGACTCGGTAAAGTTTTAAAAAGGGAAAATTATTTTAAAACGCCATAATAATTTTTAAATTGGTAATTAAGCTATTCAACCCCCCCCCTTCTAGCTTAATATAGCCCTCTTACGGGACCTAACAATTGGCATCAGAGCGGTACTTTTTAACATGTTTGTTGAGTGATTTGCAGATTTACAGGCACAATAAAAAGCGATCCTACATGGCGTATCTAAATACCATCGGTTGAGGTGAAGGCCTATCTAGCTCTCGCCCTCCTCTATTTGATGGCACCAACTTTGCAACGTGGAAAACGAGATTTCGCATTTATGCTAGATCTCAAGGAGTCAAAGTGTGGATGGCCATAGAAGACGGAGTCGTTATTCCTACCGAAACAGTTGACGGTGTCATTGTTGAAAAGAAGGTTAGTGAATACACTCTCGCCGAGGAAAATATGATGAATATAGCCGCTAAAGCGGAAATGGTTCTCACAAGTGCACTTGCAGAAAAAGAATATAAAAGAGTAAATAATTGCAAGTCCGCACAAGAAATGTGGAACAAATTAGTGGTTACCTACGAAGGAACCGTTGATATAAAAGATTCTCGAATGGATACTTTAATCCACGAATACGAGAACTTTAAACTCCAAGAGGGAGAAAATATCATCGATATGGAAACAAGATTTACTCGTATAATCGATGAATTATCTCAACTCGGAAAGAGTTATTCTCGAAATGAGAAGAACCGAAGAGTTCTTAAATCTTTACCTCCTAGTTGGAAGGTTAAAGTTATAACTATAAAAGAAATGCATAATCTAAATGATTATGACATTGATAGTTTATTCGGGAATCTTCGTGCATACGAAGAAGACAATATTCCAGATAAGGTCATTCCTAAAGTGGAAGACAAAAAGAAAAATATGGCTTTAAAAGCTATATTAATTGATGAAAATGAAAACGACGAGGAGTTGAACGAAGAACTCCAAGATCTCGATGAAAGCGAAATTGCTTTACTAACGAGACAACTTCGTCGTGTGCTACAAAGCAAAGCTCAAAGATACGGAAAAGGCTTCCTTAAATCGAATAATCAACAAAGAGTTTTTAACTCTAAAGGAAGACCTAATTACTCCCAAAATTATAGTCCTAACTATAAAAGTAATTTTCCAACAACGAGCTATAATAAAGGCAAAGGCACTCAAAATACAAATGCCTATAATAATGCCAACAACAATAATAATCCTCCTTACACTCCTCCAAAATATAAGGAACAAAATCCGGAGGAAACACAAGAAGTGTGTTTCGAGTGTAAGCAACCGGGTCACTTCAAAAGAGAATGTCCAAAGCTTGCTAAAGGAAGAATTCTCGTGGCGGAAAATGGTTGGGATTTAAGTGAAGATGAAGAAGCTCTGGAAGCTAGTGAAGAAGTTGTCAACTTGTGCTTAATGGCTATCGGGGATGAAGCTACTTCAACAGGAGCCTCCACTTCTCATCAAGAGGTAAGTTCTAATCTCAATTACATCTCAAATAAATTGCAATTAGATGAATCTAATTTGAATCTAGTTGATATGAGTAAGTATGATTTAATTGAGCTTGTAGTAGGTATCAACAACAAATATAAGGATGTTGATAAGAGATTCCATCTACTATGGTCCGAGAAAATGAAACTTGAAGAATTGTATCACAATCAAAGTAAAGAGTTCACTCGGATGATGGATATACAAACTCAAAATGAGAATGAAATGACATTTTTAAATGATCAAAATCATCTCTTAAAAGTTGAAGTAAACAACTTCAAAGACATCGCTCTCAATCTTGAAGTGGAAAATGTAGCATTAGTACTTCAAGTAGAAGAGTTAAAAAATGAGAAGTTGCAACTCAAAGACAACATTAGTAACCTTAATGTTGATCTTTTGAACTTAAAGATTCAAAACGAATCAATGGTTCGAAATAATGCAACGTCTCAATCTCATGAAACCAATCTTGAAAAAGAGAATGAGCTATCACAATTCTTTGAGTTAAAAGAAAAAGAATTACAACAAGAAACTCAAAGATTAAAAGAAGAAAATTTCAAGCTCATATCTCAAGTTATGGATCAAGAAAGATTCTTTAACAACAAGATTAATGCCTTACAAGATGAAAAAGAAAATCTTGAAACGGTCATTCAAAGATTTACTCAAGGCAATGAGATGTTAGATAAAATGGTACACTCAAAGGTCTCCTATAACCATGAAGGTATAGGATATGATAGAAACGCTCCTCCTAGAGAAGTTGTTCAACCAAGAGTGCAACCTATAATGGCTCCTCATAAACCACAAACTTTAAAATGTACTTATCGCAACAAATATGGACATTCGGTCCTATATTGCAAATTCAAGAGTGGTGAATTCAAGGGGAAGCATGTATGGATTCGTAAAGGATCAAGACCATACAAGAAGGTTGAAAAACAAGTACCATTTAACAAAGTTGCTTATAATGGTCAAAAGCAACAAAGGTTTCAACAACCTATTATGTCTCAAAATAGAAACACAATGCACTATAACAATGCTAGTAGGTATGCATCTAGAAATCAACATGCTCCCATTCGTAATTTTTATCCTCAAAATGCTTCCTACTTTGCAAATGCTAGAAATAATATGCATCGTGTTAACTCTAGATTTTATGATAATGCTAGATATCCACAACATCATGTTAGACATCATGCACCTAGAAATATCTATATGCCTAACAATGATTATTCAATACCTAGATTTTATCATGCAAAATCGAATATTATTTATGATGGACTAACCCCAGGACCCTCAAGACAAAAGGGTACCTATAAATATAATTGATCTATTTTGTAGGTTTGTCTTGCCGCTAAACAAGACATGTGGTACCTTGATAGTGGTTGCTCGAGACACATGACCGGTAATGAGTCACTATTGAACAACATTAAAAAGGTCACTGCGGGGAGTGTCACATTTGGAGATAGTAGTAAAGGCATCATTGTCGGCATCGGAGACATCGGGAATAGTCGCTTCAAGATTTCAAATGTACAACTAGTCACGGGACTAAAGTACAATATTCTTTCGATAAGTCAACTTTGCGACAATGATTACAAGGTAATTTTCTATACTACTCATTATTGTATTTTGGATAAAGATTGGAAATTTATTCTCACTTGCCCTCGAAACAAAAATGTCTACACATGTGACATGAGCAAGAATGAGAATATATGCCTAATCACTACAAACGATGACCCTTGGTTATGGCATCGAAGATTAGGACATGCTAATATGAAGTTGATCAAAAATATATCAACTAAAGAGCATGTACGAGGTATACCAAAATTGAATTATCAAAAAGATCATACTTGTGAAGCTTGCGAAATTGGAAAACAAATTCGAGCATCTCACAAAGCTAAATTCATGGTATCAACCTCTAGACCTCTCGAGCTTTTACACATGGATCTTATTGGACCGGTTCCAATACAAAGTCTCGGAGGTTGTTCATACACGTTAGTAATCGTTGATGATTATTCACGATTCACGTGGACAGAATTTCTCAAATCAAAAAGTGATGCTTTTGAATCTTTCTCTTCCTTATGCAAAAAGATTCAAAATCAACAAAATAATACCATCGTCTATATACGGACGGATCATGGTAAAGAATTTGAGAATTCTAGTTTTACGAACTTTTGTGATGAAAATGGAATCACACATAATTTTTCTGCACCATACACTCCACAATCAAATGGAGTTGTAGAAAGGAAAAATAGAACATTACAAGAAATGGCAAGCACTATGCTTAATGAATATCGTCGACCTAAATATTTTTGGGCCGAAGCAATGTCAACTTCTTGTCATATTCTTAATCGGGTTTTGCTACGACCAATATCTCAAAAGACTCCTTACGAGCTTTATTTTGGCAAAACACCGAAGTTAAGTTACTTTCGAGTATTTGGTTGCAAATGCTTCATATTAAACTCGAAAGACTACCTTACTAAATTTGATCCTAAATCAAATGAAGGTATATTTCTTGGATACTCCACGAATAGCAAAGCCTATCGAGTATTCAATCTTAAAACACTTGTGGTGGAAGAATCTATGAATATTGCATTTGATGAAAGAAAACCACCATCAAAATATAAAGATCTTGTTGAAAACGATAAAGTTGAACAAGACGATGTAGAAAATATTATTCGACAATTCGAAAATATGGATCTTGGAACTCCCATCCAAAGAAATCCATTAGAATTAGCTGAAACGGAAGTAGAACTTCCAAAAGAAATTCCTATTATTAGAAGTCATCCACTAGATAATGTTCTTGGAGACTTAAATAAAGGAGTTCAAACGCGGTCACAAGTACAAAACGTTGTGAATCATCTTAGTTTTCTATCTCAAATAGAACCTAAGACCGCTAAAGAAGCTTTGCTAGACGAAGATTGGATCTCGGCAATGCAAGATGAATTACTAAAATTCACTCGTAGCAAAGTTTGGGAGCTTGTTCCAAAACCCAAAGATACTTCCATAATTGGAACCAAATGGGTATTTAGAAACAAGTTAGATGAAAACGGAACCGTTGTTAGAAATAAAGCAAGATTAGTCGCTCAAGGCTATACCCAAATGGAAGGGATAGACTTTGATGAAACCTATGCACCCGTAGCTCGAATTGAATCAATTCGAATGCTATTAGCATATGCGTGTCATAAAGATTTCAAAGTATACCAAATGGATGTCAAATCGGCCTTCTTAAACGGGATATTAGAAGAAGAAGTTTATGTCAAACAACCTCCCGGTTTTGAAGATGCCACACATCCGGAGTATGTATACAAATTATACAAAGCTCTATACGGCTTGAAACAAGCTCCAAGAGCTTGGTATGAAAGGTTGAGCAAGTTCCTATTAGAAAATAACTTTAAAATGGGAACGGCCGATAAAACCTTATTTACAAGACAAGAAAAAGATGATATCTTGCTTGTACAAATATACGTAGATGACATCATCTTTGGTTCAACCAATGATGCACTATGTAAAGAATTCTCTCAAAATATGAGTAAAGAATTCGAAATGAGTATGATGGGTGAATTAAATTTCTTTTTAGGATTGCAAATAAAGCAATCGGATGAAGGCATACATATTTCACAATCGAAATATTGTAAAGAAATGCTAAAGAAATTTGAAATGGAAAATTCAAAACCCATATCTACTCCTATGTCGACTTCTGATAAATTAACAGAAGATCCCAACGGAATACCCGTTGACACTAAGAAATATCGAGGCATGATTGGTAGCTTGCTATATATTACCGCAAGTCGTCCCGATATTCAATATAGTGTTGGAAAGTGTGCTAGATTCCAAGTAGCACCAAAAGAATCTCACTTATCCGCGGTAAAACGGATATTGAGATATTTAAAAGGAACCACTGACGTAGGTCTTTGGTATCCAAAAGGAGTACCATTCGACTTAGTATGTTTTTCTGATTCGGACTATGCCGGGCATTTAGTCGACAGAAAAAGTACAAGTGGTACATGTCAGTTTCTGGGAGGATGCCTAGTATCTTGGTTTTCCAAGAAACAAAATTCGGTATCTATCTCCACTACGGAAGCGGAGTATATAGCGGCCGCAAAATGTTGTGCTCAAATATTATGGATGAAGCAAACATTAGCCGACTATAATACTAAATTTGATGTAATCTCAATCTTATGCGATAACACGAGTGCTATTGATCTTAGCAAAAATCCCGTGTTACATTCAAGATCTAAGCATATAGATGTGAGACATCATTTCTTACGTGATCATGTCAATAAAGGCGATATAAAATTGACTCATATAGAAACTGAGTACAATCTCGCAGACATATTCACGAAACCATTGAATTCCGAACGATTCACTAAACTCCGTTTGGATTTAGGAATGTTGGAAATTCTAAAATAATGGTTTATATTGATATATCAATATTATCAATAGTTATATATTCTTGTGAGAAAATTTATCATTATTTATAGTCATCTCACGAATTATACATCCTTCGGGATAATTGTTTCTCTAAAACTCAGATTCATCGATAATGATAACAAATGAAACTTTATCGATCGGGTTTTATCGAGAACTATTCGAGTAAATATTTATCGGAATTAATTTCGGAAATATTTCTGAGATACTAAATAAATGATATTTATCTCAAATACAAAGAATCAACACATTAGTATTATTACTCATATTTTAGTACTAATATTTAATATATTATTATAATAATATATAATAATTATTATTAATTTTCAAAACTATTTTCGAAAATATATATATATTATTTTCAGATTATTGGTATATTTTGACCCAATCCATGTATTTTGGCCCAGCCCAACTCAGCTGACCCAGACCAATTCACTAAAACCCTACGATCTTGACCGTTTATTCTTAAGATAGGTTAATCCTAGCCTTTCGTTTGTAAAATATATATACTCATTATACACACAATTCATTTGTGCGTGTATATTGTTCAGCCGCAGAGCTCTCGTCTCTCTCTCACAAACCCTAATCTCTCTCTCGTCGTTTCTTCTAAACTCGACTCTAAACCCTAATTTCTTCCATAATTAGAGTGTCTAAACACTAAATCGAGTCTATCTATCATTGTTTATATCGATTATCCAAGAATCAATATGAATCGCAGCTGAGTTAGGTTAGAATAAAATGATTTTGAAAATCAAGTCGTTATCACTTCAATTGATATCGATTTATGGATCAAAATCGACAAATATATACATATATACATCATATCTACACACACAAATGCACAAATTCGGTTTATCTTCAAGTTTTTCAAAACCATAATTCGATTTTCGAGATTTTTTTTTGCAGGGATGACAAAGCTATCAATAGATCAAGGCTTAGCTATGATAAATAGCTTCAGATTAAGCTTCGAAACAACGTAAATCGGTGGAATCGTCCTCGACTCAGTGAGTCGACTCAGTGAGTCAACTCGGTTCTTGACGAGTTATGGATCGGTAAGTCCCAAGATGACTACGAGGCCTTGGGCTTAGGTATTATTCAGGGTTAAACTCAATAATCTACTACATATGTGTGTACATCGTTGTGTTCATGATTTTTGTTTACTTTGATCTCTCGGGTTATTGATATGATTAAAATGGAGAAGTTATGCGTATGTGATTTTAGAACTCCGAACTCTGAGAATCACGCTTGTATGATACTTGGTTGGATGGAGACATAAGGTTATACTACACTTTGTGATTCAAATTTGAGAAAATGTTTTAGTTGGTGTATTAGTATATCTAATGTGTTAGTATGTGTTGGATTTGTGTGAAGTCGACAAAGTATCTGGTTATTACTTGATTCGAATAAAGAATGATAAATCATAATATGTGACTCATGTCTACTGATGTGGAAAATAAATCAAGTTGATTGATATTCGATTAACAGTGTATTTGCAGTATAGATAAAATTGAATGATTCGAGTATATTGTGAATTACTTGGGTATGTTAGTTGACCTGGTCAATTGTATGGTCTAGTTGGCTATTGATATAAAGAATCAGATTAAATTGCATATGTATGTTGATGATAATCTAGGTGGTGATAACTGTATGCTTGTTCTTTCTTTAACTATGCCCTGGCTATTCTGTTCGAACAATATGACCTTGTTCCACTCTGTTCATAACTCCTAAGTATCTTGTTACAAATTTAAGTCATGCATACACACACACACTTGCCCTCACTCAAAGACCTGGCTAGGGATCCCCTTGAGAACCCTAGTATCTGGACACTGGGGTGAAACGGCCACTTAGCACAAATAGGATTCATACTTTGCATTTATATTTTTTTAATCTTATGTTGTGTTCTGTGAATTGATACATGAGCCCTGTCCTGCAATACATGTATAATTTTCCTGTCTGAATTGGTGTATGTGTGGTATTTGGCCCTTGATTGCTAAAAAGTCTGTCTGTCTGGTGTGCAGAGTCTCTTTCAATCAATCATTAGTCATATATTGCCTAGAGTGATAAATATATTCATATACTTATAAAAGTAGTAACTTGGCATTAAATGAAAAAAGTAGTAACTTGGCATTAAATGAAAGTGACATCAGCTGGATTTTTAAGAGATATAAACTTTGTCTTTAGGAGATAGCTTTTTATTAGAGTCAGCCATGTGTCCCCTTCTATGCAGCCTTTGAAAAGTCAAACTTGTCTTGTTCCCGCATTTACTTCATTCTGTGAGTATATTATAGTTGCATTGATATACATGCCTGACAAACTCTTACACATACTTCTATCTACTCTTTTTCAAAAGCATCTCATTTAATTGAACCACTATTTTATGTACTATATTGTCTCATAACTTGTATACTATTACACTTAATCTATCTCCCATGCATGATCTCATCCGGATCTGGACTTAAAATTTCATGCATTGAGCCACACAATGGATGTCCTATGTACTACAACTATTCTGTCATTTGCATACAAACCTATATACTCATATCTATCCATGCAAGCTGTGAAATTCATTAAATGAAAACACTATAGAGTTTTCAAATTGCATCAGTTCTAGTGGGATTTCGTGAAAACTTGTGCATGCTTGAACTTATCTTGGTCTGTGCTAAATTGCTTATATATGTGTGGAGTTATACATTCATAAGCACACACTCACTGCACTTGCATCATTATCCTATGGAATTTACACCTTTACATCCAAACCCTAAAGCCAAAAATCTTATTCTTCTTCCTTTGTTTCCAACCATGAGTAGGAAAAATTTCAACCATTCTCTTTATGCTCCCTTCACATCATATTGTCACCCTGATAGTTCTAAGGAACACTACCACAAGAAAATAAAACAAGAACCTTCACCTCTAAATGAGTTTGCTTACTTCTCACATGGAAGCAAACTTCCAGTTTTTAGAAACCCTAACCCAAACATTGCTTTTCAAGCCATGCCAATTTCTGAAAAATCTGTCAACTCACACAAAGCAAGAACCAACATCAAACCTCCAAGCCCTACCATAGTAAGACTTGCAAACACTGGTAAACTCAATCGAATGCTCAAAAACAATCAGCCAGGAATGGTGATCTTTGTCCCACCAAATGGTGATATTCACAGCATGTTTACATCTGTTAAATGGGAAAATTTTGTGTTCTATAGGGGTCCAAACTTCTATACTCATTTGATTGCTGAATACTATGCTAACTTAGAGGTACAACAAAGAGTTGATGGGGTTTATTACTTGAGTTCTTTTGTGAATGGTAAAAACATCTATGTTGATCATAAAGTGCTTAGCAAGTCCCTTAGGTTAGGAAATCACCATTCTGACCTACCTTGTGTCAACATATTTGAAAATTTTGTGTTTGTTCAAAGTGAATTTGAATTATTTCTTGGACTATTTTGTGAAGAGGATGTACCTGATGGTCTTTGTGCTAGAGAATTTGCTGTCCAGTTTAGACACTTTTTGCCTAGGTTTCAACAACTTGCCATAATTCTTAGGGAAAATGTCTTGCCAAAACCCAAACATGATAACTTCTTTGATTTTGTTGATCTAAAAGTCATGTTTAAGAAAGTGTCCAATACCATAGATTTCAATGTTAGTTATGTGTTTGTGCTCAACATGATAAATGCTTACAACACTGATTACATGCCTTATGATTTACTCTTAACTTCTATATTTGAGACTCATTATGTGCACATGTCTAGGATGCATCTAAACAAGATGGAATTTTGTGCCATTGATAGTCTAACCCAACCCAAAATTTCTTTGAAAAACTGTCAAACCAGTCACCCTAATAAAGTTATCATACCCTCCCTTGCTCCTAAAACTGATATTTATGCTATCCTTAGGGAAGAGGTTAATAAGCTGAGTCTAGAAATTGATGTCCTTAAAGAGTCAAACTTTGAGCTTAACATTAGGGTTGAGAACCTAGAGGGAAGAATTAATAAAGGAAAGGGTAAGATAGTTGAAAATGTGGTTGTTGTTGAATCTACTAAAGAAATTGAAACAAAGTTGGTTGATGAGTTGTGTGCTGTTGGTAATGATGATGATATGGAGAAAGTGTTTGCTGCCTTGCCTGATCTAGGTGAAGATCTTGGTGTCGTTTCTGCTGACCTTGTTATGGTTCATCCTGCTACTTGACTACATGTTCTGTGATTCTCTATGACGTTTTGTTATAGTTTGCAACATGCCCTTTAATTCTGCTTGATGTTTAAATCTGTTTTGCTTCTGGTATGATGTTGTTGTTGTTTCACTCAAAGGGGTTGTCTTTGAGTTAGAATAAAACTTCTGCAGGTAGTTCCTCATAATCAGTGAACCACACTGATTATCTTGGAACTTTTTGAATGTATATAGAACTTGCATTGACTAATTTATTATCTATGCACTTATCATATACATCTAAGGATATCATTGACATGGCATGCATGAGATTTAATTTAATAATAAAATATTGCATGTTCTTGATTCCTCTCTTGAGATAGCTAGTTAAATCTGGCAAAAGAATATTGAACGAACTCTATGCTCAATCGACTGATTCTTTTACTATAAACTGTAGCTTGATCGTATGGTTTATTTACAGATTATGATTTAAAGAACTGACCACTATAAGCTCACAGCAGTCTTATATGGAAATACGGTTCAGAAAAGAGTATCAGATACATACTTCGAATGATGGTTTATATTATAACTGAGAAAGATCATACTGGTTTCTCACGACTGATTGTATTCTGAACATTTTTCAAAGATATTGTACTATACGTTCATCAAAAACGTTATAGACTGATTGTTACTTATCTGTTCTTTAATTTAACATGTTTATGTATGAATCAAGATTGCCAAATTTCAAGCAACTTGGATCAACATAAAACAATTTGAAAAAATTATGATAAGAATTCAGATTCATTTACAGATTAAAAAAAAAATTCGTAAGTAAATGAACTTTTCAAAGAGCTTACATAAGCCTTTCCAAATAAAACGGAAGTTTTAAAGCAAAAACTTCTGATAAACCGCAAGAAATCTCAGAAAAAGAAACGGGAAAGACTGAAATTGGTAGACATACCAATTATTAAGATCTAAACCGATTTATTCATAAGGAGAAGAGATAAAAGACTGCAATTGAAAAGATTTTGATTCCAAACGAATCATATTTCAAGGAGAAGTAACAAGGGGAAAGAAAATTAATTTGGTAAGTACACTAAGTTATAAAAGGGGAAGAGATAAGGAAGATAGAAATTATTTTGGTTCAAAATGAGTCATATTTTGAGTAGAAGCAAAAATTCTTTTGATAATACATCAAAAATAAGAAAGTTTACAATATTTTCCAAAAAGGGGAAGAGAAAAATTAGACCCCCACCCTTAATTAACAAGGAGAAGAGAACAATAGAAATTTTTTGGTAGTATACCAAACAAAAAGGGGAAGAGGAAATTAGACCCCCTAATTTAAAATTTTCAAAATTTATGATAGATATGAAATGAATTATGTCTAACAATTTTACTTTCTTAAATTCATCTCATAAGTTGTTTTGCAGGAATCAATTAGTGGAGAATCAGAATTGTAGGTGCTTCTAAACGAGTCTAAAATATTTTTTCAAACTCATGCATACACTAAAGGGAAGCACACACGGGTAAATTTTTAAATTTTATGTTTTGTTTGGCAAATACCAAAAAGGGGAAGATTGAAAGAATATCTTCGATATATTATTTATTTTGGTATTTGTACGATTTAACATAAAATTTAATTACACTTAGTTATCCTCTCCACTAGGTCATTAATTTAATTGATTCCGTCAAAAGTCAAAAGTCGAATTCTAGCAATATCTATTATACGAGATATTCCATTATTGCGAAAAATTAAATTATACTTTTATGGAATATATCTCTATACCAAGGCAATAAGATCGAAAAAGAAATATTGATCTTTGATATTTTTTAGATCTCCGTTGCAAAATTGATAAGGCCACAGGCTCGAACAAAGAATATTCGAGGATTAATATTCTTTAGAGAACTCGTGCTATATTTAAAAATGATCAGTTTTTATTCAAAAATATTCCGCCTTAGCACTCAAAATACTCTTATCCTCAAGAATATTAATATTCAGTGGTAGAATATTAATACTCATTTGTTATCTCGTGCCAGAAATATTTAAAGTAATTTTTCTCCCAAATCTCAAATTTATTCTATTTTCGGAGAAAATTATTTTAAATACTCAAAAATATTTCCTACACTCTCAATATATTTTATATATTAGGAAATATATTCTAAGTATTTATTTTAGTCAAAATATTGGTCAAAAGATCTATCTATTTCACGGTAAGACCAATCGTATTTTATTTGGAACCGAAAGCTGATTTAATCGTATTAAATCCAAATAAAATACTTCCACTTGCTAGAATGACTTGAAACTTGATATGGATCACTTAAATGTTATTTTCTATGCATGGTAAAAGTTTCGTAATTTTCTGAGAATTTTGGTCCGGGCACGAAAATCGAGGCAGTGGGTCCACGTTTGACCATAGTTGACTAAGTCAACGTTGACCATAGTTGACCAAAACTTCAAGAATTTCATTTTATGATATTCCTAAATGCTCCATAATTTTAGAATTATTTATTGGGAATTTTCGTATTAATCGGGTATTTAATTAACGAAATATGTTACGTATTTATTCGTTAATTGATACGAGTCCGATACATTAAATAGGAGTTCAAAACACAGCTGGGATATTTATGTAGAATACCATAAACCACTTGGAAGAAACACAAAACTACTCCAAACTAACACAAAACCACTTTCCACCTCATCAATCCAAGTGCTTTCAATCTCAACCACTCCTTTTTCCTTCAATCCTCACCCTTCTTCCACCCAACTCCTCCTATAAATAAATCCCTTCCCCCAACCATTTTCTTGAAGCTAAAGAGCAAAATAATTGCTGGGAATTTAGAAGTGGAAGCTCTCTCAATATATCCAAACACTCTCTACACCCACTTCATCTCAAAACCTTCTCTCTCTTACACATACTTACATATATACAAGGTTTTTGTTCCAATAAGCTTAGTTCCTTCAACCAAGATCTCTCCCACCTAGAAAGCTCCTCTACCACTACTATCCGGCCTCCCGAAGGGCTGCCCAAGTTCGTCCATAAGCCAAAATCCGGCCGAACCTCCGGCGAATTTTTCCGGCGAACTTTTTCCGGCGATCTCCAAAAAGTGGTAACTTTTATCTTCAATATCCGAGTCTTAACCGACCATATTTATATAAATATAAGAGCTCTATACCTTCATCTTATCTTCTTTATAAAGCTCTTATATCGGATCTCAAAACGAGACCATAAAAATCCGTACAAGGATTAATATTCGAACAACGATTCGAAATATTACATCACCTCAAAAAGAGGTTATATTTGACGACGGTCAAATTATTATATCGAGCTTGATTTAATTCCCTTCTATCACCTTAGTGTTCCGAGGGAAAAGAATATATAAGCCACTTAACTAAAACTTTAACGCACTTTGGCCATTAATCTTTTATTATTGTGATATATATATAATTGTGCTAAAGCGTGATTTGTTTCCCTTCTATCACCTCTAGTGTTCCGAGGGAAATAAGTTGTTAAGCTTCTATTTATATATTTTCCGCACTTTTTATTCTCGTCCTCACACTTGTGAGTGATTTTACCTTCCGCTCTTTTTACTCTCGTCCTCACACTTGTGAGTGATTTTATTTTCCGCACCTTTTTTACTCGTCCTCACACTTGTGAGTGATTTTACTTTTCGCAGTAATTTAACGCATAATAGCGGCCCTCGATTTATCCTATAGATAAAACGAGCTACTTTTCTGCACGTGTGTGTTATATTTGTGTGTGGTGTTTATTCGGCCAAATTAATATTAAAGTGCAAATTGTTAAAGTAAAATTGTAACACTCTCGTTTAAATATATACGAATAGTCCAATCAAGACTATATCAAACGAGAAGTTGTTTATTAAAGATCCTTAAGCTATAAAGCTTATAAAGGACTTAATTTATACATTACTTCGAAAATAGACGTATTTTCAACAACGGAGTAATTTCGTGTATACTTCGATCTTTACAAAAAGACGAACCAAATTATACGATTATAAGCCTTATAAGCCTACAAGCTTAAAGGACTTAAATATTTACAAACTCCGAGATATATTTAAATCTCACTACACGGAGTATTGTATCATAAAGTCATAAGCAAATAAAGGCTTATTGAACTTAATTTTAATTAATATTCGGGTAAGAATACTATAGTCACCCTAGGACATATTAAGTCCAAAACCTCTCTTTATATTACGGTTTGTTTCGTAGATATTGTTTTCTAAGTTTTGCAGTGAGGTGAAGCTGGAGTGAGGTGATTCTCGTTCTAAGACCCAAGTCCTAGGCACTAGCGGGGAGTGAGTGGCCTTTGCACCGTGAAGAAGAGGAAAGACCCAAGACCTTTCATCTAAGATCCAAGACCGGCAAAAGCGAGGAATTCAAAGACTACACCAAGGGTTCTACATCAACTTTGAAGAAGTAGCGGGGAGTTGCTGTCTAAGATAAGTTGTGTAGGTTTCACAACGACTTTGAGGGTTTAACGGGGAGTTACGGTCCAAGACAAGTCTTGTGGGTATTACATTTATTTTGAGGTAGTAGCGGGTAGTTACGTATCAAGATAAATATTTGTAAGGTTGTGTAAGGCTTCTCCGCCTACTATAAAGGAGTCTCTTTATAGTGGAAGAAATCTCGAGTCCGGAGAGGAGCTCGGGGACTGGAGTAGGGGTGAGCGAATCCATTAGGGGTTGCGCCATCGCGAACCAGGATAAAATCTCCTGTGTGGTATTTTCTTTCCTTGTCTTTTATTTCTGCACTTATAAACTGCATAAACGACTCGGTAAAGTTTTAAAAAGGGAAAATTATTTTAAAACGCCATAATAATTTTTAAATTGGTAATTAAGCTATTCAACCCCCCCCCCCTTCTAGCTTAATATAGCCCTCTTACGGGACCTAACAACTACTTATTGCCTTCTCTCTAATATGAATCAAGAGTGGCTTATTGACAGTGGAGCCACTGATCATATATGTCCACATTTAGATGCTTTCACACATTTTGAACCCATTCAGGATTTGGATAGTTATATTACTATTCCTAATGGAAATAGAGTCAAGGTGTTACATATAGGATCTGTTAAGCTGAATGATGAAATCATATTGAATAAAGTTCTCCATGTTCCAGAATTTCATTTCAGATTAATCTCAGTTAGCAAACTTTGTACAGATTTGAATTGTCAAGTTACTTTTTCTACTGACAATTGTTTTCTTTAGTGCCTTTCTCAGAAAAGGCCTCAGATTCCTCTTGGTAAAATCACAAGTGGTCTATACAGTGTTGTGGAGGATGCAACTACTTCTTCAAATATCTCATCATTTCATTCTTTTCCTTCTAATACTGGCATGGCTTGTCTCAGTTCTGTTGAAGCAGTTCAAACTTGGCATCTCAGATTAGGTCATTTATCATTTTCTCAGATCAGACTTGTATTTCCTGATCTTCCTGTTAAAGCTTGTATAGACTCATGTGTTTGTCAAATTTGTCATGCTGCTAAGCAGACAAGACTTCCTTTTCCTGTTAGTTCTATTAAAACCACAAAACCATTTGAATTATTACATATTGATCTGTGGGGACCTTATAAAACTCAATCCCTATCTGGTTGTACTCAATTTGTAACAATTGTGGATGATTTTACTCGTTTTACATGGGTACATCTCTTGAAGTTTAAATATGATGTTGGTCCTGTATTAGAATCTTTCCTTCAATACATTGAGAATCAGTTCAAAACTTCTGTGGTAACTGTTAGGACAGATAATGCATTGGATTTGTCAGCAAGGTTTTGTAAGGCTTTGTTTTTAAGAAAGGGGATTGTTCATCAAACAACCTGTGCTTACACTCCACAACAAAATGGAGTTGTGGAGAAAAAGCATAGGCATTTATTAGACACTTCAAGGGCCTTATTCTTACATGCTAAGCTTCCAAGTAAATTCTGGGGAGATGCTATTCTTTGTGCTACTTACCTTATAAATAGAATGCCACTCAAAAGCATAGATTATCAAACTCCTTATTACATATTATTTCAGACAGCTCCCTCTTTATCTCATCTCAAGACATTTGGTTGCCTCTGTTTTGTGTCAACTCATAAACCTAATCGAACTAATTTTGATCCTAGAGCTACTGCTTGTGTTTTCTTAGGATATACTAATACACAGAAAGGATACAGAGTTTATGATTTACAAACTCATAATCTTTTTGTTTCTAGAGATGTTCATTTTCTGGAATCTCATTTCCCTTTCCATTTAGATTCTACTTCACCTGATACTATATTTTTGCCTACTATCACTACTCCATCAGATTGTTCTATTCCAAATATTCCACCAGAAGATTTTCAACCTGATCCTAGTTCTAATCTTGTTGATGTTAGTACAGAGTCTTCTCAAGATTCTTCTGTTCCTATTGTTAGACAGTCATTGAGAACTAAAAATCCACCATCTTATCTCACAGAATATGTTTGCAATGTTAGTCAAACTACTTCATCTCCACACTGGTGTAATCTCATTTCTTCTGATTCTCTTCCTAAATCTATTGTTCTGGATCCATCTCATATTCCCATAGAACCTTCATCTTATCAGGAGGCTTCTACTAATTCACTTTGGATAGAAACCATGAACAAGGAAATAAAGGCTCTTCAGGATAACAAAACTTAGGAATTAGTTCCATTACCTAAAGGTGTTAAACCTATTGGTTTTAAATGGGTATACAAGGTCAAACTTAATGTTGATGGTACATTAGAGAGGTGTAAAGCTCGTTTGGTAGCTAACGGTTATAATCAGAAATATGGTATTGATTTTTTAAGACATTCTCTCCTGTTGTCAAGATGAGTACTGTTAGGTGTTTGCTTTCTTTAGCAGCTCATAAGAAGTGGCAATTATTTCAGTTGGATGTGAATAATGCCTTCCTACATGGTGATTTGCAGGAAGAGGTATATATGAAAGTTCCAGATGGTATTATCTGTGCTCCTAATTTGGTTTGTAGACTAAGAAAATCTCTGTATGGTCTTAGACAGTCTTCAAGGAAATGGTTTGAAAAACTTTCTTCTGAATTGCTTAATATGGGTTTTGTTCAATCCAAGCAAGATTATAGTCTCTTTATTCACAAATCTGGCTCTGAGATTACTATTTTGGCAGTGTATGTAGATGATATAATCATCACATGAAGCAATATTTCACACATTGATTCTGTTAAACATCATTTGGATGTCACCTTTAGTATTAAGGATTTGGGGGTGTTGCATTATATTTTGGGGATTGAGATTAGTTATTTACCCAATGGTATTGCTATGAGTTAGAAGAAATTTACTACTGAGCTATTACAAGACTGTTCTTTTGATCTCACTGTTAAAGCTACTACTCCACTTCCACTTCACCTCAAATTGAAGGCTGATGAGGGTGCTTTGTTGACAGAACCTGATGTTTATAGATCATTAGTTGGTAAACTCAATTTTTTAACCAACACCAGACCTGATTTAAGCTATACAGTTCAAGTCCTAAGTCAATATATGCATCAGCCTCGAGATTCTCATATGACAGCTCTCGTTCATACTCTGAGATATGTTCATCACACAGCTGGACAAGGTATTTTATTACAAGGAGCTAATTGTCTTACATTGCAAGCATTCTCTGATTCAGACTGGGCCTCTTGTCCAGATTCAAGAAGGTCAGTGACTGGTTATGTGTTACTATTTGGAAATTCACCAATTGTTTGGAAGTCCAAGAAACAGGCTACTGTATCTCGTTCTAGTGCAGAATCAGAATATCGTGCTATGGCCTCAGCTGCTTCTGAGGTTACTTGGACAATTCGACTTCTTGCTGAACTTGGTGTAACCAATCTTACTCCAGTCACTTTACATTGCGATAATCAATCAGCAATTCATATAGCCAAAAATTCGGTTTTTCATGAACGTACTAAACATATAGAGGTGGATTATCACTTTACACGGGACAAAGTTTTGGAAGGTTTAATTCAACTTACCTATTTACCTACTCAACACCAGTTAGCTGATTTGTTTACCAAGCAAATTCCTTCTCCTCAGATGTCTTACTTACTTTCCAAGCTGGGATTATATGTTCCTCATATACCTCCCATCTTGAGGGGGGCTAATGGAGTTAGTAGTGCCAAATCAGCAATACACAGCAACACTAGCAAGACTAATTCTGCTGACATGGCATCCAGCTCAGCCATTCAGTTATAACAAACTTTCCCGCTTTATTCTATTTGTAACGAGTTAGATCAGTTTGTATATATACATTAGAGTTAGCTTAGTCTTGTAATCTTCTTCTTCAATCAATAAAAATGTTAGTTTCATTTCTGTACTTTTCTGTAAAATATCAATACATACTCGGGGTCAAGGTAGCCTGGAGTTCCAGCAACAACCGTTGTTACGTGACTGCCACCTTCGAATGGGATAACTCTAGACAAGCCAAAATCTGCAAGCTTTCCTCTGAAATTCTCTGTTAATAGAATATTTGTTGATTTCACATCTCAGTGGATTATTGGTGGCTTACAACCATGATGCAGATACTCAAAGCCTGTGATAATTAATGTACTGGTGTTAACATCTCTTGTAATAGCATATTTAAATTTCAAAAAGTAAATTTGACATTTTTTTTTCTCTTCTTTTTGCTAATTAGCCATTTGACATTAATAAACTTTTGAAACTTTTATACGTACTAGCCTATTACCCGTGCTATGCACGGTTATTTTTAATATTTTTTTATATTCATTGTTTTTTTATTAATATAATTTATCCTTACTCTAAAATTTATTCTCGAAAGAATTAAATTTACTGGCTTCTCTAACTCATTTTTTAATCTCAGTAAAAATCTTTTTCATTTTTTGGTTACCTTAATCTTGTAGTCAAATGTGACATGACTGTTTACACTATTATACATAAACATAGCATATTTAAACATATTTTCTCTTCTATAATAATGTTAATGTATATAATAAATTTTACCTAAATCCCACAAAAAATAGTGATAATCGCATATATAATCTATACAAACCCATATACATAATCAAGTCCATATATAATTAGCCAAATTCTTATATGAGAACCTTCACTACTAATATGAGATATGAAATCAAATCTTTTCCACACAATTTTTAAATTACCTTTAATTTTGATTGTTCATTTTAATGACTATTTTACCCACTTTCCCACCTATGTCCTTCATCCCTCACATGTCTCTTCTTCCTTTCTAGTGTACGTCTTTCTTCCCCATATCGGACCAAACTTCGATCACCACCATCAAATTCCGGCTGATATCACCATCAATTTTCAGTCACCCGTTTCATTTTCCTATAATTACACTCTCTTATATTCTTGAGCACTTGCCTTTCTACCCACATCAACTTTCTCTTCCTCAATTTCCATCTCATCTTTAAGGTTTTCATCATTAGCCTCCAAGATTTCATCTTTTTCAACCTTTCCATCATCATCATCATTCACAATCTTACCCTTGCCCTTAGCATGAATATCTCCAATTCTTTTCCACTCCTTAAAGTCACTGCACTAGCATTTCCTTTGGGGTTCACCTCCGCTTGAGAAGGAAGTTGCCTAGAACCTTGGCTTTGCAAACGATTCACGGTTGTGGCTAATTGGCTCATTTGCTTTTCTAAGTTGGATATGCTTTGAGAAGTGTTGTTTTGAAATTGGAGGTTGTTTATCGCCATTTGTTTCATCATCTCTTCAAATGTTGACAATGAAGATGAAGAAGATCCTTGATGGTCTTGGGAATTATATTGAGGTGGTGGTGGAAGTGCTTGAAAATTTTGATTGGGACGCTTTTGAGAGTATGGAGGAAGGTTTTGTTGATGTTGGGTGTTGTAAGTGTTTGGATTTTGGGATTGGTATTGGTTAGAGTTTGGTGTGTTGGGATTTCCATATCGAAAATTGGGGTGGTCTCTCCAACCGTGATTGTAGGTGTTACTATAGGGGGTCATACTTCCTTTGAGGTGGATGTCCCGAAAAACCTCCAATAGCATTAATTTGCTCTTCGCGTTGTTGGAATGATAGGCATTCGTTAGTAGCATGATCCGATAGATTGCAAACACCACAATACTTTTGTTGTTGGAGATTCCCAGCGGCTAATGACGAACCAATGATGTAAGGTCCGTGATTTGGCCCTCTAACCTTTGAGTTGACACTTCATTCACGGAAGGGCTCTTGACATGCACTAGACGATCCCCAAATTGGCGAGAATTCTCTGTAATCTTTGTTACCAACTTCTTATCCTCATCCGGAGTTTTATCCACAAGAACTCCACCACTTGAAGCATCAAGGTGCAATTTAGCACAATTTTCCAACCCTCCATAGAAGTAGTAAATAAGCAACTCTTCCGATATCAAGTGCGGAAGATAACTTTGACAAAGCTTTTGAAACCTTTCCCAATACTCATACAATTTTCTCCGGAGTATTGCCTAATAGCACAAATGTCCTTAGAGATACTCGTAGCCTTTGATGTAGGGAAGAATTTCTCCAACAAAGCACTTCGCATTTGCTCCCATGTAGTGATTGAGTTGGGAGGAAGGTAAAATAACCATGCCTTGGCATTGTCTCTCAAGGAGAAGGAAAATGCTTTCAACTTCACTTGTTCTTCCGTTGCATTGCTTGGTCTCATTGAAAAACATACCATTTCAAATTCTTGAAGATGCCTAAAAGGATCTTCCGTGCCTTCACCTCCAAACTTGGGAAGGAGGGCAATAAGACCACCCTTTAGCTCAAATGGTTGTCCTCCCGAAAAAACAATGCATAAAGGTAGTTGAACGGAGCTAGGAGAAGCAATCTCCTTGAGAGTGTGTTGATGAGGATTTTCCATGACTTGATCAATGATGTCGTCCGGTGATGAGATAGGAATGACAAGGGGAGTATCCTCATCCAACTCCTCTTCCGAAGATGTACTAAAATGAGATTGCTTTGATGAATCTATATTGGCACTTGAATTCCTTAGATTCCTTCGCAAGAGTCTCTCGAGATTAGATGAATATGCAAGATCACCTAAACAAGAGGATCGAGTCATACATAGCAAAAATTTCTAAAATCAAGGGAAATAGAAAAATATACACAATGAAACTAAAATATTCACAATATTATATATGCGCTAATATTGAACTAAAACTAATTCTCCGGCAGCGGCGCCAAAATTTGGCCACGCCCGTCATCGACGCGCCAAATTGAAAATAATTTATAATGCTCTACTATGTTCGCACTTAACTATAAAATATAGCAAATGTGGCAAGTAGGGATCGAACTCAAGGGAATAGCGTTCAATACTAGTGTAAAGTAAAATGGTGGGGGGTTTTTAAGTTAGTTGTGGTATTTTATCAAACACCTTGCATACAAGAAATAAATTGTTAGAGAAATATAACTAAATAACTTGCAATCACCCAAATTTACCAACACAACAAGGCACAATGATTAAATTATCAAGATAAAGAGATATTTGACCCAAGGATTATGGAAACTCAAGTACTTCACCCAAACACATACAAGCAAGATACCATCAACTCTACCTAACCAAGATAATTGGTGGAGCACACAATCACTTATTTCTCTTCTAAAAACACTAATTTAGTGAAGCACGTAAATTAGTTCCTTGAAACTAGCAACCAATAGTGAAGCACTACTAATTTAACCAAATCAAGGAATTAAACAAAGAGAGGTTAGGACAAACCCAAGATTGAGAAGCTCAACCTAAGTATTTTGCACTTAAAGATTGAGGATTTAGGTAACTAAACCATGTGCTACTACAATGAATGCACTAACAATTACGGATTAGCACAAACAATTTGCAATTGAATTTACAAGAAGAGCAAATTGAAGCAACTTACAATTCTCCAAGCAAATTCATAAACAATACAACTCAAGCATTTAAGATAGAGTGAAATAGATCTTACTTAAAATGAAGTGGGTTTAGTACAAGAGCTCCTTCCTTGAGCCAAATAAATGAAGTTAGTAACTCATAATCAATGCTAGATTATGAGTAATAAATGCTTCTCTCTACTCACTAACCCTAATTGAATGTTCTTGAAGAGGTGAATATGAGATGCAGATAAGATGATTTTGCTTGGTTTACAACTACTCTATTAATACATCCATTATACAAGAGGGTAGAGAGTCAAATTGCTTCCAAAAAAATTCCAGCAACTGTTGTACGGCCTGTTGTACAGCCATACAGCAGCCCTTACAATTGACTGCACAATCTACACTACTTGGAACACCCTGCACGGCCTGTTGAACGGCCGTACAGCACCCCGTACAATAGACTGCTCCTTTTAAACTCTTTGACCGGCCTAGCGAACGGTCGTGCGAGACAAAACCTTCAAGATAATACATTAAAAACCTCCCGGTCTCGCAAGCTTGCATCTTCTAACTTCACTCTTGAATAATCTTGCTTTCCAAGCCCACAATAAGCCATCTTTTCAACAATTAAGCATGAGACATTGAAAGATGAAAACATAATTAATATCGATAAAACTACATTCGAAACTAATAAAAATGCAAGAGAATGAAAGACAAGACGTGTATAAAATACACGTTATCAGGTATCAAAAAAGAAGGGATCTAAAAGATATCCGCCTCGCTAGGGGGACAAATGTTGGACCATGAATCCCACTTAATCTTTATCAGTTGATTAGGCCTTAGATATAAATTTACTTAGATTGTATTAGGCCCAAAAGGTTTGTAACTACATTAGGGCCATGAAGCCCACCAATGTAAACTTAGGGAACAAGTAAATTAGTTTAGTAAGGGATCACAAGGGAATCCCTACACATATACCTTTTGTCCCACTTATAAAGGGGTTAGTAATTTGATATTAGAGAGTTGTACTTCTTAATAATAGAGAGAAACATTTGATGAATATACACTTTATTTAGGGGGTGTTTGGGGGAACTTATTTTCAGAATAAGTCAATTTATTTTAAGACAAAGTTAGAGATTCCTAACTTTTCAACTTATTTTTCAACTTATTTTACAATTTATTGAATCTCAAACATACATTAAATACTTGTATAAAAAAAGATTACCAAAATATAAAATTTTTACTCGAAAATAATTTCATAAATCATTACAAAAAGCTGAACCAAACACCCCATTAATATTTATTCATTCTCATATCGATATTATTATTATTATCATAATCATCGGATAATTAGCTCTCTATCAAAGTGCGACAAGAGCAAGATAAACCAAGAACTGAGATACAAAACAGGCATACAATCTAATCCATAATAATGGCACAGTATATGTACACGACTGACTAACAGTCAAATTCATAAAAAACAAAAAAATTAAGTGTACATTAACTTTCCATGATTCAAAAGAAATACTCCCTTCGTTTCATAATAAGTTTCCTCTTTTTAAAAATACGTTTGCCAACACACACTTTTGATCGTTAATATCTTGAATTTCGTAATAGTACTAAATATAAAAACTTCACTGTATTAAAATACTTATAAATACGAATCCAACAAGATCACTCATGACTATATTTTATCTTATAAATTATGCGTAAATTAGTAATCAACCGCTTACAATGAACAGTGTCCAAAGTCCAAAGAGGAAACATATAAAGATACAGAGGGAGTAACAATAAAATGTTAGTCAATTGTTCGTGAGTCTGCCGATGACTTAGATGATGAATGATATTCCCTCCCTCCCCCTCATTTGTTAAATTGGAGGAGGACACGGAGACCAGACAATGCATAAATAATAAGTAAAATTAGATGAAAAGTGGGTAGAGTAGTGGATCTATCAATATTTAATAATAGATTTGAGATAGTGGAGGAAAGTAGTGGGTGTAATAGTGTTTTTCATTATTCCTCTGTTTTTTTATATAGGTCATTTGACTTTTCTGCACACATTTTTAGGTGCATTGACCACATAGCTAAAATTATTATTTTTGAACTTTTCTTTTTTTGAATAAAAATATGTAATCAAAATTTTAATTCACAAAAAAAATTAACTGAACAAATTAATTTTAACTATGCAGTCAAACCACTTAAAAGTACGTGCAGAAAAGTCAAACGACTTATATAAAAAAACAGAGGAACTATTAAATATGAGATAGTGGGGGAAAGTAGTAGGTGTAATAGTGGAGAAAACTTACTATTTATAAAAATGTAAAGAAATGAGAGGGACGACCCAAAATTGTAAATGTAAAGAAATAAGAGGGACATAGGGAGTAGGTTTTTCGTCCGAAATTATATATATATTAAAATAATTTTGTAATTGAAAATATGATAAACGATAAAATTTTAATATTTTATAGTTATTTGTAATATTGCATACAACCAAATACTTTATAATTTGATTAGATTTCATAAAATTTGGATAAATATCAATAAGATAATAATCACAACTTGTAATTGCTAAATTACCGCGTGAAATGAACTCTAACAAATTGAACATTGAGTATAATATAAATAATTATATTGGTAAAAATTGTCCGTGTATAATAGAATTGTACGTAAACTTATTTGATTTTTTATAAAAAATTGATTGTATATGTAAGATTATATTTTGAACGATATTACAAAATCTCTTAATAATGAGTAAAAATCATCCTTTTTGTTGTGTCAATCATTTTTTTATACATATACATTTATACATTTTTAAACTCGAATGTTTGATTTTAGTCTAAAATTTACTACACAACAACGAAGTTCAATTAAAAATTGGGCGGATTGAAATATTTTTTATATTATAATTTTGAATTTTTTTTAACTCAATTTTAAATTTTTCAAAATATTTTTATTGATGTAAAATATGATAAAACGATCTTAATGACCCGTGTACGTATATGAAGTCTAAAATCAAATTTAATGTTACGTATATTGATCTAAGTATGTGTTAGAACTTAGCAAAAAAAAAAGTATGTGTTATAACTCAACCATTATATATTATATTAATCAATTTATTATAATATATAAAAATTCATGTGCCACACTTTATAGTCGAGTTATAGTCTAATTGATCATTATAAATAATTAATATAGCTTTATAATAATTACAATTCAAAATTTCCTTCATTTATGATTTAATTGAATTTTAATTATGTTCTTTTCAATATATAACATATATCATATTTTTAGAGTTCTCATCTTTTTAACATAATTTCAATTATTTTTCGTTTAAATTTAAGTATTTATGTTTTTAGACCAATCATATATTTGAATCATTGAAAATCTAAATAGTTGATCCATCAAAACCCTCTAATATGACTCACATTTTTAAAATTTTATATATCTAAAAGTTATGTGATACAATTAATAATTATGTATGATTTGATGACTAAAATTTTCTTATTTCTTAAATCAATTTTTTTATTTCAGTAATTTAATATGTATATGGAGGCGCATGTAAATAAATTTCGTTTTGGACTCTATAATATTATGTATAATTTAAAATATTATTTTTTTTATATCAATTATTTAAAATAGCAAAAGAGAATTGTAGAATTTGTCCAATCAATTAGAATATTTTTTGTAATTTTTCCTGTCCAATCTTTTAGAAATAATATAAAACATCATTTCATTTACTCAAAAATAAAAATAAAAAAGAGTGAGTTAATAAGAGAAGATGTGGTTTATTTTATAGGATTTTTAAACAAAACTCAAAATTAAGTGTAGTGTAAAAATTCCGAATTTTTATAGTTAAATCCAAATTTCGTAAAGCAATTTTCTGGATTACAAAATTAAAATTGGCTTTTCGTGAAGCAATTTCCTAGACTACGTAATTTCCCGTGCATCCCTGATCCTTTATTATAATACCCGAGTCTATCAATGTACGATTAACCAATTAGAAAGTTATGAATTATTTTAGAACCAATCAAAAGTAATTACTAAATTTTAGACCATTATATCAAGAATTTTTCTTATTTACAATCTCACCCTACCTTTCTCTAACTTTAGTTAACAATTCTAATTTAAATATAATAATGATTTTATTGAACATATCCATAAATATATTATGGTGTCGTAAAATCGATTTTTTCATTTAGCAAAAAAAAAATCGCTTTTTCTTTTTCAAATGATATACCAAATTGTATTAACTTCCATTTAGTGTCACTCTATTATGATGTCACTCCATGTTATACTCAAATCGCATTTGGTACCATTCTATTATGGTGTCATTCCATGTTATACTCAAATCGTCAATCCTCTTTAATCAAACCTTATATAACCTTTTATTTAATAAAAACACAAATAATTACAGCCGAGTACAATTTAATCTAATAGTCATACGGTAAAATGAAAAACTAATGCGAAAAAGATAGCAAAATTATCCTATAAATACAACTATGGTTATTCAAAGGTATAACCATAGTCATCCAATAAATTTAACTATGATAATCTAAAAAAAAAAAAATATAAATATTGAAACTTTTTTTTTTTTAGCAACGCCGCTTACAACGACAACCAAAAAATATTCACCAGGTTCAATACACTGGTTGGACGAAATGCCATACATTGTACACGGTTTCCAAAAAAAAAGTTAAACACATCGTACACTTTGATAACGTCAACAAATAGCTTCCACTACTTGGTAGATGTCTAACTACACTTGGTTCTGGTCAAAAGAATGATTGCCAAACTTGAGGCTGAATTATCTGTTAGGAGTTGTCCCACATCGTTTGTGGGAGGGGCAGATTGTTAGTTAATAAGCAGTCAGATTAACTCCATTAGTTTGAGGCCTTTTGGGAGTTACCCAAAAACAAATCCGTGCGGGTCTGATCCAACCCAAAGCGGACAATATCATACTAATGTGGAGTTAAGGCCTGCTTAGCATGCCCAACAAGTGGTATCAGAGCTCCAGGTTGTAACGGTCCAGAACAATCTTAATGGGCTCCAGAATGGATCCAAGAAGAGGCAGATGGGCTATCCCAGATTAGGGTTTAAGGGGGAGCAGGTGGACTTTCCAGTATGGGCCTAAGGGAGCCAGATAGCCAGGAACTTCCAGTATGGATCAAGGGGAGCAGATCACACACAAGGAGGCAGATTCGATAGTTGTTGAGCCCGATGTGTGAAGGGGGAGATTGTTAGGAGTTGTCCCACATCGTTTGTGGGAGGGGCAGATTGTTAGTTAATAAGCAGTCAGATTAACTCCATTAGTTTGAGGCCTTTTGGGAGTTACCCAAAAACAAATCCGTGCGGGCCTGATCCAACCCAAAGCGGACAATATCATACTAATGTGGAGTTAAGGCCTGCTTAGCATGCCCAACAGGTACCAACAGGATCTTATACTCTTGGACTATAATATTATTCAACATGAGTAACATTTGTTGATAAGTAGTCACGGCACGATCAAAATTGCCGTTGCGAAGATGGGTCTGGATTAAAGTGTTTCAAGCAAAAGTGTGTTTTGAGTTGGGCATTCATCAGGCGGCTTGTGTGTCATTTTGCAATCTTGGAATTTCACTGCAAACCCATGATTAAGTGATGAAAATTGCTTCAAGTGGATAGTGTTTGGTACGGGTTTTTCCGGATTGGAGAAGAAATGATGCTGTGTATACATGGACGAGAAATTAGCATCCATCTCTCTCACACTCTCTCTCTCGTCAAACCCTGTCTCTCGCTCTCTCTATATCTGGTTGTTGGATGTAAATTAGATTTTGAAGAATGAGATGGTAGTTGTTGAGGGAATCTAAGGTGGCAATGCCAATATACAAGTACTATGAATTAACATTCTTGCACAGTTGCACTTCCGGTTCCACTGTATCATTGGCTTAACTAATGTTTCCCTTGCCTTGGTTTGATGTAATCCTCATTCACAGCACCAAAGGAACTATTTAAAAAGATTGTGTTGAATTACTGATACAGAATACAGAGTATAGTAGTTCTATTGCCCCATATAGAAGCACAAGTTTCTTTTATTTTGTTCCCCTTTATTCCATGATAAGCACAGAGAAACAAGTTGTAAACTTCTTTTATCGATAATGTTGAGTATACAACAACGAAAGCAAAACCCAAAGCGAATAAACAAGAACAAGAAAATAAACGACAATCACACAAGACAAAGATTTAACGTGGTTCGGAAATTCCTACTCCACAAGCCGCACTAATTTTGTATTGATCTCTCACAATTGTGTTGTTGTGTTGTTATGTTACAATTACATGAGTATTTATAAGAGAAGAAACTGGGTCTAAGAATCAAAGTCTAATTCTGAAATCCTAACTCTAATTAGAGTCCAATTCAGGATTCCTAACTCAAGTCAGAATCCAATTCCAATTCTGAAACCTGAT
The DNA here is from genome assembly GCA_037693485.1 of Kitagawia praeruptora. NCBI lineage: Eukaryota > Viridiplantae > Streptophyta > Magnoliopsida > Apiales > Apiaceae > Kitagawia > Kitagawia praeruptora. Next base: position 121,539,281 of record CM075346.1, on the reverse strand, counting down.
AGACTCCACAAACCCAACAATCTCCCACTTGGAGTCTGACCACATCTTCACTTCACTCTTGTAAATCTAGTAACACCATCCTTCGATCAATAACTCTAACTAGTGCAGCGCCTTTTCATCAATCAGTTCTGAAGGCCAGTTGAAGCTATGCAAAGCTTCAACTTTTCATTAGTAACCACCTTAGTCAACATATCTGCAGGATTCTTTGAACCAAGGATTTTCTTCAAGGACAAAGTACCATTGCTAATCAACTCTCTTGTAAAGTGATATCTCAGCTGAATATGCTTCGTCCTAGCATGAAACACAGGATTCTTCGCAAGATGAATAGCACTCTGACTGTCGCTATACAAAGCACTGTCCGCCTGTTTCTTGCCCAACTCCTCAAGAAAATTCTTCAACCAAATCATCTCCTTGCTAGCTTCAGAGATAGCCATATCTTCTGCTTCTGTGGTTAAAAGAGCAACACTCTTTTGAAGTCGAGACATCCAACTAACTGCTGTGCCACCCAAAGTGAAAATATATCCCGTAGTACTTTTTCTTGTATCCAAACATCCACCTAAATCTGCATCAGAGAACCCTTCCAAGATAACATCTTTCTTGCTGAAACATAATGCAACCTTGGATGTGCCTTTCAAGTAGCGCAACAACCACTTGACTGCTTCCCAATGTTCTCTTCCTGGATTAGACATGAACCTGCTAACAACTCCCACTGCATGAGCAATATCTGGCCTTGTACACACCATAGCATACATCAAACTGCCAACTGCAGATGCATACGGAACTTTAGCCATATCTTTCTTGCCTTCATCCGTTTTAGGTGACTGCTTCTTCGTGAGATTAAAGTGAGTCGCCAACGGTGTACTTCTGGTCTTCGCATCCTGGACACTGAATTTCTGCAACAATTTCTCAATATACTTCTCTTGAAATAATTTTAAAGTACCTTCAGATCTATCCCTTATGATACTCATACCAAGTATCTGTTTTGCTGCACCCATATCCTTCATCTCAAACTCCTCAGACATCTGTCTCTTTAACCTGTTGATTTCCCTCATGTTTGATCCTGCTATCAACATGTCATCAACATACAACAACAATATGATATAAAATGAATCAAACTGTTTAAAATAGCAACAATGATCCATAGCACTTCTCGTGTACCCATTCTTCATCATAAAGCTGTCAAACTTCAAGTACCACTGTCTTGGTGCTTGCTTCAAACCATACAAGCTTTTTATAAGTTTGCAAACAAGGTTTTCTTTCCCAGCTACCTGAAATCCCTCTGGCTGTACCATGTAGATGTCTTCCTCAAGATCACCATGTAAGAACGCGGTCTTAACATCTAGTTGCTCTAGATGTAACTCCTCTGCAGCCACAATACTTAGCACAATTCTAACAGTAGTCATCTTAACAACCGGAGAAAATATATCAGTATAGTCAATACCCTTTTTCTATTGATAACCCTTGACTACTAACCTCGCCTTGTATCTCTTGCTGCCATCAGGTTCTTCTTTGATCCGGAACACCCACTTATTCTGTAAAGCCTTCTTTCCTGCTGGTAATTCTGTTAAAGACCAAGTCTCATTCTTCTCAAGAGAACTCATCTCTTCTTCCATGGCTGATTTCCACTGAACTGAATCATCCACCTGAACTGCCTCTGAATAACACTGAGGCTCTCCATCCTCGGTCAATAACATATAATATGCTGAAGGAGAAAATCTTTGTGGTGGCCTCACAATTCTGCTAGATCTTCTTACCTCAGCTTGTGGAGTAACTGGAACCGTGTCATCACCATTTCCCGAACTCCCACTATTTCCTGCAAGATCTTCTTCTGTAATATCTTCAAGCACTACTTTCTCTTTCTCAGGTTGTTCCTTTGCCAATTCAGAATCGACTGCAAGCTTATCCTTGTATACTGCACTTTCGTTAAAAGTAACATCTCTACTTCTAACGACCTTCTTCGTTAATTCATCCCAGAAACGGTAACCCATATCATCTGAGCCATAACCAATGAAGATACACTTCTTTGCTTTCGGATCAAGCTTGTCTCTGTCAGAATCTTTAACACGTACATAAGAAACACAACCAAAAACTCGCAAGTGTGAAAGATTTACCTCCTTTTTCTGCCACTCTTCTTCAGGAATCTTGAACCCCAAAGGAACTGAAGGTCCTCTGTTTATGAGATACGCTGTTGTGCTAACTGTATCTGCCCAAAAAGTCTTTGGCAACCCTGCATGCAACCTCATACTCTTGGCCCTCTCATTCAAGGTTCTATTCATGCGCTCTGCAACACCATTCTGTTGCGGTGTCTCTGGAATTATTTTGATCATTCTAATCCCATATTCTGCGCAATAGCTTTTAAACTCATCACTACTGTACTCACCACCTGACATCAAACTCTTAACCTTCAAACCAGTCTGATTTTCAACTTCGGTCTTCCACTTCTTGAAAGTAGCAAACACATCTAATTTATTCTTCAAGAAATAAACCCATACCTTTCTAGTGGAATCGTCAATGAAAGTGACATAGTAGCGAGATCCTCCCAATGACGCAACTGTTGTTGGACCATATATATCTGTATGAACCAGCTCTAACCTCTCAGCCTTGGGTGTCCTCCCTGATTTTGCAAAAGTAACTCGTTTCTGCTTTCCAAGAACACATGGCTCACAGAACCCAACTTCCACATTCTTCAGCTCTGGAATCTTCCCCTTCGAAGTTAACAGCTTCATACCCTTTTCACTCATATGACCAAGTCTTTGGTGCCACAAAGTTGAAGACCCAATCTCATCAGCAACTACATTTGCTTCATAGCTAGATTGTTCAACTATGTACAACGTCCCCTTTTTCTCTCCACGAGCAACAACTAGATTCCCCTTTATAACCTTCCACTGTCCGTCTCCGAAAGTAACTCGATACCCTTCCTTATCTAACTGACCCACAGATATCAGCATCTTCTTCAGTTCAGGAATGTATCTTACATCTTTCAACGTCCAGCTAGTCCCCAAAGAGGTCTTGAGATTAATATCTCCCATGCCCGCAATATCCAAAGTCTCATCATCAGCAAGACGGACTTTACCAAAATTTCCAAGTCTGAAATTTAACATCAAATCCTTGCAAGGGGTAGCATGGAATGATGCACCAGAATCCATAACCCATGATTCAACCGAACGTTCAACACAACAAATCAAAGCATCGTCACTCACCACCTCTTCAACTACATTAGCTGAATTATCCTCTTTCTTCTTTCCTTTAGGAGCTGCGGGAGCCGTACACTGATTTCTGAAGTGACCTTTCTTCTGACAATTCCAACAAACAATCTCCTTGCGATCTTTGGACTGTCCTCTCTTCTGTGACTTCGATCTGCTACGCCCTTGATTCTGCCCCCTATCGGACTTTCTGCCTCTACTCTCGGTACTCAACAAGGAACCTGATGACTCTCCTGAGTTTCTTCTACGAATATCTTCTCCAAGAATCGCATCTCAAACTCCATCAAAAGTCATCTTACTGCTCCCAGATGAATTACAAATAGCAGTGACAAATCCTGACCAACTGTCAGGTAACGAGGATACCAACAACAAGGCTTGTATTTCATCATCGAATTTAATATCCACTGAAGTCAATCTTGATAGGATAGAGTTAAATTCGTTCACATGATCAGCAACACAATCACCTTCATTCAATCTCGTGGCAAACAACGAACGACACAAATATACCTTACTTGAAGCAGACGGCTTCTCATACATATTTGATAACGCCTTGATCAATCCATAGGTTGTCGTTTCCTTGACGATATTGTAAGCAACGTTCTTCGCCAAAGTCAACCTGACAACACCTAGAGCCTGCCTATCCAATAGATTCCAATCTTTGTCATCCATCTTTTCTGGCTTCTTCTCCTCCAGCGGTTCGTGTAGTTTTTTCTGATACAAATAATCTTCAATTTGCATCTTCCAAAACCCAAAATCTTTGCCATCAAATTTGTCGATCTTTACTTTCCCTTCTTCTGCCATCGCTCCCACTCGCCTGAAAACCTAGGCTCTTGATACCAGTTGTTGAGTATACAACAACGAAAGCAAAACCCAAAGCGAATAAACAAGAACAAGAAAATAAACGACAATCACACAAGACAAAGATTTAACGTGGTTCGGAAATTCCTACTCCACCAGCCGCACTAATTTTCTATTGATCTCTCACAATTGTGTTGTTGTGTTGTTATGTTACAATTACATGAGTATTTATAAGAGAAGAAACTGGGTCTAAGAATCAGAGTCTAATTCTGAAATCCTAACTCTAATCCTAACTCTAATTAGAGTCCAATTCAGGATTTCTAACTCAAGTCAGAATCCAATTCCAATTCTGAAACCTGATAGACTCCACAAACCCAACAGTACCTTCCTCTAATACATTAAGATTTTAGATGAGCTGATTACTTAATATGGTATCAGAGTTCGGTTTAGGAGGGGTCTCAGGTTCGAGTCCTCCACCCCCATTTATTTAATTCATTATTTGTTGTCCGTCTCCTTCATGTCGTCTGTCAATCGTGGCGAAACGTATTGTACGATTGAGAGGGAGTGTTGAATAATATTCTAGTCCAAGAGTATAAGATCCCAACCTTCCTCTAACACCTTAAGATGGAGTGTTGAATAATATTCTAGTCCAAGAGTATAAGATCCCAACCTTCCTCTAACACCTTAAGATTTTAGATGAGCTGATTACTTAACAACTCAAAGGTGCTAGACCTGATAAACACACTCTCCCTCGCATTTTATCAGTTTCGAAACTTCTTAGCAGCTTACGGTTAGGCAAACAGCTACATGGGCAGGCCATCAAGTATGACTTGTCTTCCTGCCATTATGTGCACTCAGCTCTTATAGAATTGTATGGAAGACTTGACGGTGCTGAAGTTGTCTTCCTGCCATTATGTGCACTCAGCTCTTATAGAATTGTATGGAAGACTTGACGGTGCTGAAGTTGCTAAATGGGTGTTCGATAAATCCCTTGTAGCGAATAGCACGGTGTCTTGGACTGTACTAGCTAAGTTGTATGTCAAGCAGAGCCGGCCCTGAGCATGTGCGACATGCTCGATCGTACAGGGCACTCCATTTTACCAGGGCACATTTTTTAGGTAGGTGTATATATGTATGTATATTTTATTTAAAAATAAAAAAATTAAGTTTAATTTTAAAGATTAAAAAAATTTGTAAATGAGAAAAAGGTTGAAAATGGTGTTGTCAAAATAATTAAAAAGTTATTATATTGAGCAAAATAAGAAAATATTATAATTACACACAATTTTGCTTTCAAATTTCTAGTAATACTAATTACTTTTGTTGTTAACCGTGTAGACTATAATTGTCATTAAAGTTGATTAAATGTTTTTGGTTGACAACCTAAATATAAGTATATTTTTACAATTACAAGGTAATAGTTCAGTTTATCAATTATTCATTTTATAGGTGATTAAGTGATTTGAAATCATATCTATTTTAATTAATTTACATATTAAATGAAGTCAATTTAAAACTAAAAATAAATTATAAAATACTTATATATTAATTTAAATACATAAAAATGAATTTTCTATTTTAGTATTGTATTTGTTTTTATTTATTATTAATTTTTATTATTTCATTTAAACATAATATATTAATATTTTACATATATAATTTATTTATTTTTGATTAATTTGTATTATTTATGTACTTGTTACAATTTTTTTACAATTTTCAGTTATGTTTTAAAGTTATTTTATGAACTTGTTATGTTTTTTTACAAATTTCAATTAATGTTCAATATTTTATGTAGTTGTTATAAAAAAAACTTATTAATGTTAGGGCACTTTTTTTTTTTGTTTTGCACAGGCATTCAAAATTTCAGGTGAGATTGATTCTTTGTCCCTCGCAACTGCTATTGGTGCATGTGGTCTATTGAAGTCACTGCAAGAGGGTCGCAATGTTCATCGGATTGCTAAAAGTTGTGAGTTGGAGTTTGATGTTCTGGTAACCAATTCACTCTTAAAGATGTACATTGATTGTGGGAGTATTCATGAAGCTCGCTTGGTTTTTGATCAGATGAAATCGAGGGATGAAATTTCGTGGACCGCCATGGTTAGTGGTTATGTGCATAAGGGGGAGTTCAATGAAGGTTTGAAATTGTTTAGGCAGATGAATGCTGAATATTTGAAACCTGATGTTGTCGCTGTCTCAAGTGTCCTTCCAGCTTGTGGAAGGATGGCAGCATATAAGAATGGAAAGGAAATTCATGGCTACTTGCTAAGGAGTGGAATTGACATGAATCTCAAAGTGCAGAATGCTCTTACAGACATGTATGTGAAGTCGGGACTCATTGATTATGCTTCAGAGATATATTCAAGGATGAGTAAGAAGGATAACATTTCATGGACTGTGATGATATTGGGATATAGTTTACATGGAAATGGAGAACTTGGATTAAGTTATTCCAGGAGATAGTGAAAAGCTCAGCCAAAGATATTGACTGGATTACACATACTGCTGTTCTTTATGCTGCTTGTACTGCATAAGGTCACCCAAGGTAGCCACTTGTGCCTTAATGGTTGCTCAGTTGCTCTTCTTGCTTGTGCTGGATTATTTGGCGAAGCAAGGAGTTTTATCGAGGGGAAACAGATTGCACGACAGGCAGAGGTGCTTAGAGCATTCTTAGATGGATACAGGGTCAACCAAAATATAAATGTAGGAAAGCGGGTCATTGAGCAGCTATGTGAATTGGAACCTCTTAATGCAGATAACTATGTGTTGCTGTCCAATTTGTATGCTGCTGCTGGAAAACCTGACATGGTTGAGGAACTGAAAGAAACAATCAGAGACATGGGCTTGACTCCAAAGAAAGCTTATAGCTGGATAGAATTCATAAACAAAGTTCATGTGTTTGGAACAGGGGATGTTACTCACCCAAGATCAGAGAAAATATATTGGGAATTGAAGTGTTTAATGAACAAAATGTAAGTAGAAGGCATAATGCCCGATACTGATTTCAGCTTGCATGATGTAGATGAGAGAGAGAGAATGTATTCCAATTGGACACAGTTAATTGCTGGCAATGTCTTTTGGGCTGATCAGTACACAAGCCGGTGAAACAATTCGTGTGACCAAAAATCTCCATGTTTGTCGTAATTGTCATCAGTTTGCAAAGGTGACCTCTACAATTTTAGTAAGGGAGATCATTATAAAGGACAATAACTATTTTCACCATTTTAAGTATGGATCATGCTCTTGCCAGGATTTCTAGCTATCAATTTGCACATGTTTTCCATTTGGGTTCTGTAATGTGTACGTCTTAACAGCACCTAGTTCTAGAAAATGTTTCAGAGAAACAGGCTATTGCCATTGGCTTATAAAAATAGACAGCAAAACAAGCACAAGAAAAGTTGAATAACCTGGATGTCAACATTTTTCTGATAGCACACTAGTACTACTTTAAATAATGCAGTACGATTTTGTTGTCCAAGTTTTGCAAGAATTTTAATTACAAAATCATAGCTGATCTAAATAATTACATCTGCATAGATATTGAAAAGCTATCCTTGTGGCCTTCTATTCTAAACATCAAGTCCCAAGGGTGAGAGGAACACCCACCTGCTAAGCAACAAAACTAATCGAAAATCAAGGCAGATTTGAGATGTAACCGTAAATAAATGTCAAGAGTTAAGAACCACGGAAATCTGGCAATGTTTCTCCCCATTATGTATTCCTATGTTTATTAAATGAATTGGCTTGGTCCAATGTTTGGTAAAGAGCAAGGCCAAGGAAATTAATATCATTAACATCCAGCATTTACTTGTAAAATGTTAACAAATCCATCAACATATGAGCATACATAAAAGATAACAGCTTTATCAAGCATCCCCGACTTAATCATTATATTCTGATAGGTCTTACCAACTAGCATTTTTCTATCTAATGTTAATTGACAAATCAAACAATGATCTCAGTTGTACAAAAAAAAAATGACACTTCCATGACACATATAGCAAGCATAACAAGATAACAATTGATACTTTTGGAAACTATACTTTTGACTCGGGGAATTATACTCTTTTCTAGTGAATTATCTAGGTGGTTATATTTTTGACACTGTGAAAGTCTATAAATGACAATACATAATTTCTCGGGCCTGCCAACTATGTAAAGTAAGAAAGCATAAATTAATAAAGTTATAATCTCCTTTTACAGTGAAGTTATCACTTATAAATTTTGAGTGTGGATGGAATATTTTGTTACCTGCGGACATTGTTTGTACATCTTTCATCGTTCTGCTGCAATGTCTAATTGTTTTACTCATGCTTTTTGGTAGTTGGTATAACATTGTTAAAGTTGTGTACTGGTCTTTTTCATTTTAATTCAGCTGTACACTATTTAATACTAACATATATTACACATGACCTCTTAGGTTGAGCACTTTATGGGCATCAAACGCAAATCAGAGCCTGGTGATATGGGTCCAGCAAAGAAACCCGGTGATATGGGCCCACCGAGGATGCCGAAGTCCTAAAGCTGAAGTGATGCAAGTCTAGTGGTTATATAGAAGCAAGGAGTGACACTGCTTGCCAGCACTGTTGGTTGTTCAGTTGTCCACATTTTTGAGATAACAAGAATAAACCCCAAACATTATATGACACGTATACAGTATAATCAATTAACAAGATAACAATTATATAACAAGCAGCTAAACCCCAAACATTATGTGATCTGAATAAGAGGCTATTATCAAATTCAGAGTGTGGCAACAAAAATTAAAACCTAAAATATAGACGACTATAGTAACATTCCCATCATAGAAACAAATTTCACATAATCTTTAAACAAACTTAAGAAAAAATAAAAAACCCCAATACAAACCTTTCTATCTCCAAGCATGGGTGTCAACCCTCCGGGTAAGTCCTTCTCAACAGTTGCAAAACCACTTCTGGGGTCACTGGTTTGCCTGAAAAACAATAAAATAGACCAAAAATAGTGAAATGAAGTGAAAAAATTGATTTAGAAACCAAGTCAGACAACCAATTATTTGAAATGTTTAAGCACTAACACTTGCTACATGACATCCATGAATCAAATCATCAACAAAATGACCAACTCTACGCACTCATACTAACAGATCACATACATTATACTGTATGTACTGATTATTTCAGTAAATATGCCTAGAAGGTAACAATAACCTGTCTGCTAAATATGATGCACATTATCCATATTAAGATAAAAAGGTACAAATATAGTTCAATTGACTGATCCAACAATTCAAGTAGAATAAGTGATAAGACCCTGACTGGAAAATACAAACACATTTACAAATGTACATCATTCCCATGTTCAAATGTAATTTTAAAGTGCTTGATTTTATCCTGTCAGATCACAGTTTAGTAATAATTATAACAAATATAATGGAAGTAATAATTACAAACATGGAATGATAACAAAGTTGTGACTGTGCTTTAAAACCTAAACCAAAATATTGTTAGTTCAACTTTTTAGAAATGTTACTGGTCTATTTCGTTTTGAACTTTTATTAAACTGATATAGTAGTTTGTTTCAAAAGAAAATAGACAATGGACCAAATCAAAATCTGTCAACACCCCTGACGCTTGGGATATGTTACCCGGACTTAACTGGAAGTGTCCCAAACGGACACATGGTGAGTTATGACTCAAATTATTTGGAAATATTCATGCAGTGCCGAAAAATGAACTGAGTGTCCATACCAAGGTCTAAGATAAATATAAAAAGAGGTGAATCAAGCATTGTGAATAAAACATTACTCATATGCTGAGTCTCCGACACAGGTACTCAACCTAAAATAAGAGAATAAGTCACTGTTCATATGCGGCTTAGCCTGTGAAGCAAGGTGCGGGTGCGGGTGCGGGGATACGTGAATCTCTTAATATTAAAAATATGGGAATTCGGGTGCGGGGAGATTCGGCAAATATTAAAAATATATATTTTATATATAATTAAAAAACTAGCGTAAAGCCCGTGCGAAGCACGGGCCTGTATATATGCTGAATTAATTTCTCGGACGAACCTATATATATATATATAATTTTGTAATTAAAAATTCAATATAGGATAAAATTTCAATTTTATTTCAAATTTTTATTATAATTTTGTAATATTGCGTACCAATTTCATGAACCAAATGTTTTATAATTTGATTAGTTTTCATAAAATTTGGATAATTATCTGTACAATAATAATCACATGATTACTTTTAATAGTTAAAATATTAATTAAGTTCTCAATGACATGAAATGAATTTTATCAAATTGAACATTATTAGTAAATATATATATATATATATATATATATATAATCTCTCAATATTACAAAATCTCTTAATATTAATTATTAAGTAAAAGTCATCCTTGTGATTGTTTGATCCCTTTCTTTCATACATATTTATATATGTACACATATCTATACAATTTAAAACTCAAATCTCTAATTTTACATGATTTAATGTTTATTACATAATATTTAAGTTCTCTTTTTAAAAGTAGATAAATTGAAATATTTTTTATATTATAAATTAGAATTTTTTTTAATTAAACTTAACTTTAAATTTAATCCCAAATATTTCATTCGATATAAAATATAAAATCCATATTATCATACTCCATGGTCGAGTAATAGTCTAACTCGTCATTGTTAATAATTATTGTAATGTTATAATATTATAATCCAAAAAATCATATATTTTTTTCATCTAATATTAAATATTAATTACATTATTTTTTATATATAACATAGATCTCAATTTCAGAATCTCGTCTTTTTAACATAAATTTAATTATTTTTCGTAAATTTTTAAATATTTATCTTTTTAGACATATCATAATTTAAATTGTTGAAAGTCTAAATAGTTGGTCGACCAAAAATCTCTAATATGACTTATATGTTTACAATTTTATATACCTAAATGTTATATTATGTAATTATTTATTATGTATAATCTTATAAATAAATTTAACATCTTTCTTGAAACAAATCGTATTTTTTATTCTATTAAATTAATATCTACATAGAGAAGGATGTATATAAATCCATGTATTTTTATCCGGACTCGGTTACCTTTATGTATAACCTAGAATTTTATCTTAAATTTTTATTTTATATATGGGAAAATGAATTTTTTTGTCACTGAACTATTGACCTTTTTGTAAATCTACCACTCAACTATGAATTTTTCTTTTTTAGTCACTAAACTTAGGTTCGGTTTTGTTTTACTCACTAAACTTAGGTTCGGATTTGATTATTAGCATTATGTTAATTATTAGCATAAATTAATAATTCCTTCATAATCATAAAAAAAAATTATTACAATTTTATAAAAAATAATTCTAATAAATTCAAATTTATATGAAACTCATCCCTAATTTTTTTTATTACATTCAAAAATTCAAATATGGTATTTTTGTACTCCATCAAAAAATTATTAATTAATGTTTTTAATGTCTTGAATACTTTTTACGTGCAACAGACCTAAAGATGTTGTATTATCTTTAATATCATCTATATATACATTACTTTTTTACTTGTATTATCTTTAATATCATCTATATACATATTAATTTTTTACTTGTATTATCTTTAATATTATTATTAGAATATAATATAAGACCTCCCTCTAACACCTTAAGGTTTTAGATGAGCTGGTTACTTAACATGGTATCAGAGCTCAGGCACGCAGATGTCCCAGGTTCGACTCTCTGCGACCCCCAATATTCTCAACATTTAATATGGACACGAAGGCAAGTTATGCTCCAAAGATGAGCGCCCGTGATCCACTTTTCGACCCAAAAATGGGCTTTCGAGTGAGGGGAAGTATTAGAATATAATATAAGATCCATATAAGGCCTATCTTAAGGTTTTAGATGAGCTGGTTAGTTAACAATTATCTTTAATATCATCTATATATACATTGATTTTTGAACCGAATCTTATTAATTTTAACTTCATATATCTTATTAAACTTTATCTTACTATGATTTTTAAGATATAGTAAAATATCGATAAATGAATGTTCGTTAAACGAATAACCTTGTTAAATGAATATTTTTTTCCGGTCCAAACATAATAGAGATAGTGTATTTTTGACCTCGATTAATGAATAAAAAATTTCGGTCCCAAGCGTATTCATCGAGGTTTAACTGTAAAGATAAATCATTAGAGAGGACAACTTTATCTTATTAAACTTTATCGATTTATTTTCAAGATACAATTTAATGCAGACTTTATCTTATTAAAATTTATCGATTTATTTTCAAGATAAAGTTTAATGTAGATTTTATCTTATTAAATTTAATCGATTTATTTTCAAGATAAAGTGTAATGCATCATTTTCAAGTATTAAAATTTAACAAATTGTTCTCTATAATGCATCATTTCTAAGTATTAAAGCATCAACTGACTTTTTCACTCCGAACCTAAGGTTAGTGAGTAAAAAATACTAACATAATACTAATAATCAAATCCGAACCTAAGTTTAGTGAGTAAAACAAAATCCAACCCTAAGTTTAGTGACTAAAAAAGAAAAATTCATAGTCGAGTGGTAGATTTCTAAAAAGGTGAATAGTTCAGTGGCAAAAAAATTCATTTTCACTTTATATATCAATCATTTTAAATGGCAAAAGAGAAGTGTAGATCATGCTCAATCGATCAAAACATTTTAAATATATCAATCATTTTAAATGATATGAATTCTTGTTGGTAGAAGTCAATGGTTCGATTCTTATAGCTAACAAAAATTCTTCCATTTCTTGCATGAAATATAGATAGGTGGCACTCTTGTAATTTTCTAACATATAGGGGTAAAATCGTAAATTCACAACCAATTTATTGAAACTTTTTGCCCTTGTGTTGTATGGTATTATATAAAAATATAATAATTAACAAAATAATAAATATATATTCAGTTGAGAAAAATACAAGTATCGTAAAAAGTTATAAAGATTATTGAATAAATGGTTATATATAAAATTACGATAACTGAAAAAACAGAGTTATATAAATATATTAAACCAACATTTTATTGTACTTAAGAGTTAAAATAAAATAATTTAGGATAAGAGAAGAAAATGTGGCATATCTAATAAAGTTTTGATAGTAAACTCAAAATGCAATGTAGCATAGTGGTTATGTCATTAAATTTGTTAGAATAAGTCAGAGGTTCGATTCCCAATAAATACAGAAAATCACATATTTTTAGCATAAATTATAAAAGGGTGGCATTTTTGCAATTTTGTAACATGTAGGGGTAAAATTGTAACTTTATAGCCATTTTTTTGGCACTTTTTACCCTTGTGTTCTCCTTTAATATATAGTAATAGATATTTATATAAAGAATATTAAATTTCTAATTTAAAGTCTTTTTGACTAGAAGTTTCTAATTTAAAATCAAATTAACATTTAATCACATAAATTATCATTTAATAAATTAATAACTACATATAATTTTATTAACATTAAGTTTTGAAAAATTAAAGTAAACCAAAAAAGTTAGAAAAAAACGATATACAGAGTATGCATACACCATCTGTAACCCAGCAGGCAGCAGCCAACACATACAAAAGGCTATACATACAGATATATACACAACATATACACAACAGATACAGTATATACAAATCTCAACATACAAGAGATTACAGAGATTAGTACCTGGAATCAATTACAGAGATTATTAATCGATTACAAATCGTCGAGAAGAAAGAAGAAAAAGGAAAGAAACCGACTGAAAAATTACAAAAACTACCCTCCCCGTATCCCTTTCCCGTATCCCCCACGATCCCCACCGGAAAACACCGGGATACGCCGGGTGGCGCACTTGGTACGCACCCCGGTGCGCGGTGCGGTACCCAACTGCCGCACCCGTGCTACCCAGGGCTTAGCATTCCAGAGTTGGTTTTCTTAAGTATCAGATTTCACTGTTTTTGAAACTTCTATAACATGAACTACCTAATAGATGATATCTCAATCTACCTGAGAGCGTGTGCACACTCGATACAAGATTTGTAAACTGGCAGAAGGCGATTACGGAGAATTTGGAAGTGGGTAACAACATAATAGGGATATTTGTAGGAAAAACTTCATATCTGCAGGTTGGATAAGCCCATTGCTTATGTGCATGTCAGGCAAGACTATAGCAACTTTAAGCATACAACCACCCACCCTGCCAGCAGATGCTGGGTTACATATAACTTAAGCAGGCCATTAACCAGGGGTAGACCCAGAAACTTGGCTGAGTGCCGGTTAAAATTTTTTATGTAAAAAACACTTCTATTAAAAAATTATTATATACGAGTAATGTGATTCTCAATAATATTGTAGAACAAAAGCTTATAATTTAAAAACAAAATAATATTTACAAGTAGTTAAAAAAAATGATAAATTCAGAAGAAAATAATTTATACTCGTACAAGAGAAGAAACACATAGACATAAGAGACAAATATTGAAATCTGAATTAAATTGTGCAAACAAACTTTTTGAAACCCACATACTACTACTGTACACCTAGTTTATTCTTTTAGTAGTAATAATAATTTGAGTGGGGGCTATACATCCGCCTCTGCCACTAACCACACATATCTGGCATTCAAATTCCTAATGTGATTCCACGACATGTATACTGACCAGCTGAATGATTAGACTAAAACAAACATAGGGAGCAAGTGTTAAATTCGTACCCTGGCTTGACATTTCCACTCAGAACAAGATATGGTGTCTTTAGCTGTGCTTGAGCTTCCCTCATTCTCTCCACAGACAAAGATGGAGTATCTGAATTCTTCATTTTTTTCACCTTAAGTTCCTCTTCGTATTGCCGCATGCGCTTTTCCTGTTTCATCTTGCCAGGGCCTTTCCCATGAAATTTGTGGGAGATTAGCAGAAAAGCTTCCTTGGGAGTCAGCTGGTAGAATCAAAGGATTTTACCGGTCAATAATTAACAAGAGAGCAGAGTACTATTTCTTTAACAAAATACAATTTCACTTCATATTCGTCAAGGATGAAGAATATCTGTAACAATATTCCTACTCGAAAGCAAAAAGTGTTTTCTCAACTTTCAAGATAGCAGACTAAAAAAGTAAATTGATTTTAAGAAAGCAAATGAGACTACATGAAAATCATGTGCCGCAAGGAAAAATATTAAATCTTAGGAACTCCAACATATATACTTCTAAAAATATAAACATTTGACTGTTCCAACTTCCTACTAATTGCTTTCATCAAAATTTAGTAAAAACGCATTTATAGCAATTTTCCACTTACTAACAGCAATAAAAGCCAACAGTCCCATCAATTCAACTCTCTCCATATTAAGCATTTGTACTACTACAAAGATAAGTTGCAATATTTCCAGAACAAATGGTCATCACAAGTATAATGTGCACCGTGCACATGTAAACAAACTAATTACAATGATATTAAAATCTACCGTTGTGACGCCAAGTACATTTTCCCAGTAATAACCATAAATCTCAAATTAATCAACTATATACATAGCCTGTCTTCTCGAATTCAAGAATATTACTGGTGTATTAATATATCACCTAACTTTACCTTCCCGTTAAGTCCTCCCCAACCATATACTGTACCAATTTAAATGTTTCGCCAGGGTATCTAACATTCTAACTCCTAGTTAGGTCAGTGAGTATCCATTTGAGCCTACAAATTACAAAACCTAAGCAACCACAAGTTTGGCTAAACCAGCTGACACTGATGACTGATGGCACCCATCGTGCATTTACTTCCAAAAATAGTACAATCTACGTGATATTCTATATTCATTAAGCAAAATTTTTAAAAGTCATAGCCTTAGAAAGAAGCACTTACAGTTCGTCCATATTCATCAGTCCTCTCAATGTTTATTTCTCTTTTACCATCATTACCAGAGATTCCAACCAGCTTGCTCTTTTTCTTGTCCATGTTGCGACCACCCCATTCAACACTTTCTTTTAGCACACCTCTGTCTTTCAGAAGATTCAACGCTCCTGACAAGCCCTTTCCAACTGCAGCTTCATGAATTGTTTCATCCATTGCTTTGTCCTCCTCCTTCTCCTTTGATGGAATTTCATCTTTGTCAATATCTTGCATCTTTGTCCAACCACCATCCTCAGCTTTTTTCTCCACGTCAGAGGCTTTCGGTGCCTCATCTTCTTCCATGAAAACATCATCACCCTCAGGTTTGTGAGCTTCTGAAAAAACATTATGCGCAGCATATATTAGATAAATGTAATTAAGGACAGGGCAAACTTAGTACTCTTTTGCAAGGGATCAGCACCGCGCCCCCAAATTCAGAGTCAAAACTGTTCATAGGAAATAGCCAAACTCAAAAGGACTGTATATAAATCAAACCTTTAAGATTGGAAGACCATTAAATAATATCTTGAACATATGGAAAGAAGTTTTGTTTATGGATACGCTATGCATGCTACACTATGAAACTAAATTAGAGCTTAATTGGCAATCTACTTTCGTGTTCCATTTAACTATCAAGACGTTCTTAGATAGCATACCGGTTATAAAATTAATGACAGCCTTTTAGAAGGCCTATACATATATTAAACCTTTGACATTGGAGGACCATAGACATAACAATAAAACATATTTCAAACATGTGGAGAGAATATTCTTTTATAATTAAGGTATGCATGTTATCCCTCTGCTTCTGTTCACCAATTTCCACATTTTCAAGCATATCAACATCTGGTAAATACGACTCAATGTTATGACAGTAGCGAACACATGAAAATAAACAACACATAGAACGAGGCTAAAAGAGGTCACCTTCATTAAGGTCTCCATTAGCAAGTATGCTCTGATCTTTGAGTGTCAAAACAACTGCCCCACCTTCAATCACTTAATCAAGCCCGTGAAGAACTTTAACGCCCGACAAATCATCTATTAAAAGATGACCAAAACACGAGTCAGTTATAATTTATTAGTCTTTCGGGACATCTAAATAAAGATGTATATATATATGAGAAAAAGGACCCTGAGATATATCTATCTCAGGGAACTTTTCCTAAGATACATGGTAAATATTCTTTAAATCTTGCTGGGCCCGCAGGGCTAATTAAATTTTTTTGAATTTACTAAAATACCCACCCCATTTTTATATATAAAAACTAACTATCTCAGGGAATTTACCTGAGATATATCTCAGGCTCCCTACTCTCTCTCTCTCTCTCTCTATATATATATATAGACTACTGTGTCTATGGACAACTGATTTTAGAAAAATTCATACGAGAAGTATGCTGAGCAGTAGCTTCATCTTCACCGTCTCCTTGATTAATATTGTCCTGAGAATCAAGAATCAGACAACAGTGAGCAAAACCTTCATATTTAAACTAATGTCCACAACAATATATAAGGGGATGGGGGTAGAGCCTGCTCCTCAAAGACTCTTGAGAGCTGCAAAGCTCTCTCCTTTTCAGCATTCCTTTTCTCCTCAATCTTGCGGCTCTTGTTAACCCATGATAGTATATCAGAAGAGCCTTCAGACGTTTTCTTTAATCTTTCTTCCTTCATCCTGACGATAGGACAATTAAAAGATGCTGCTGCATTAAACTAGATGAGGAACTTAGTACATGACTATGATTCAAAGGAGCAGACTATTTAATACGGTACCTCCAACCCATCAAGAAATGTACTTATCACACACTATATTTTAATAATTATCCATATTCCATCATATTAGAAAGAGGGGAGCCAAAGCATTAGCAACTTAAGAGTGAAGTACTCAAATTATGGGGGCCCGCCAGGCCCTTCTTAGTTACAAGAATTAAGGTTCATATTAATCCATAAATGTAGATACTCATAGAATACCAAGTCTCAGCCTGTAAAATAATCTTCTTCCCAAAGCTACATTCCGGAGATATTTCACATAAGTTAATTAAGACAAATGTCAATACACACACCCTCCGTCCGACAAAAACAGACTGATTTGATTTTGGACAAAAATGAGGAAGAGAAAGAGTGCCAGACTAAGTGGCATTTACTATGTTCTAGGAAATGTAAATCAGGATCAGAAACTCTCAATTCATTATCATCCAGTAAGAGTTCAAAGGGTAATACAAATTTTTTCAAATAAGAAGAGCCAAAAAATTCAACTATAAACAATAGAAGGGAGTATTACAGAAAGTTACAGACAAAGAAGTGCATGAATTAAGACATATACTGACACTGTGTATCTATCTATCGTAAACTAAAAACACATGAAAACAGAATACTTTGTAAATCTACCAAATACATTGCACTAAATGGTATAGCAGTTGTATTTCTTGAATCTAAGGTATTATTGCAGTTAGAGTAACACTACACAAATTCATTGCAATATTATTGTGTCATAATGTTGTGCAGGGAAAAACATCGAATCTAATTGTTAGAAATATGACATGGAGATTCAAGAACACAGTATAAAATTAGCATCTATAAAGCAACTAATAACAAAGTGAATATTATGATGATGCAATTTATTGCATAATTTGCGTACCTTGAAATGCGCTCTTTAAGATCAGATGCTGCTGTGTGGGAAGCAACTGATTCATTATCAGCACTTTTATCCAGCTTCAGATTTCTAATGTTGTAACCGACTAATCGATTTTCAACAATAATAACGAAGAAAACATAAACGAAAATAATCGACAATCAACAAAAGTAAAAGTATTACTGAATTAAAGGGTAGATAATGGGTGTTAACCCTGTTTACAGAGAAAGTAAAGACGGAAATGAAAATAACAACACACACTTTTCGATACCTTCTCATACTCTCTCCAGCTATTAATACTATCGGGCTACCTGAGACTTACAGGACTGGACTTTGAATAACTGCTATTGGGCCTTAACACTTCAGCCCAATAAGGACACTGTGCCACAAAAATAATTTAAATAAATTATTTGTAACAGAGTTAACCATGGCAATTAGTTAATCTGTTACATTATTCCTTCCTTAAAATGATCCTTATCCTCAAGGATCAAAATTTGGGTACTGTTGTTGTACTTGCAAAGCATCTTCCCACGTGGCATCTTCCGAAATTGAGTTGAACCACTGCATAAGCCATTGCACCACTGCGGAGTTACCCCTTTTTATCATCTTCCTTTCCAACACCTTTACTGGATATACTAGTAACTGTCCCTCTCTGCCCAGTTTAGGAAGTTCATTGATACAGTGGTATTGCTCCCCACTTTCTTCTTGAGTAAGCTGACATGGAATACTGGGTGTACCAAACTAGATGCTGGTAAATTTAACTTGTAAGCAGCTTGACCAATCCTGGCCACAATTTGATACGGATCAAAGTATTTATGAGCAAGTTTCATATGGGTTCATGTTGCAACTGACAGTTGTTTGTAGGGTTGTAGCTTAAGGAAAACCCAATCCCCTACTTGAAATTCTACCTCACGTCTCTTGGTGTCAGCATAGCGCTTGTACTTGTGTTGAGCTAAGCGTATTGCCTCCTACAGGACCTTATTCATAGCCTCACACTGCACCTGGAACTCACCCACTGTGTCATTGGGTGACCTGTGATCAGATGGTAAGCACACCTGTCTTGGTCGAACACCATACAAGGCCTCGTACGGACTCATGTGTATAGCGGAGTGATACGTGGTGTTGTACCACCATTGGGCTAACAGCAACCATTTATACCAACTCTGAGGTCTCGAACTCACCATTGCTCGTAGATAATGTTCAAGACAATGATTTAGGCATTCGGTCTGCCCATCCGTTTCTGGGTGATAAGCTGAGCTAAATTTAAGCTGAGTTCCCAAGCTACTAAAGAGTTCCTTCCAAAACTGACTGGTGAACAGTCTGTCTCTATCCGAGACCATTGATTTCGGCAGACCATGTAGTTTAAATACGTTGTCCAGAAATAGTTGGGCTACCTGTGTAGCGCTGAATGGATGAGATAAAGGGATGAAATGCCCCACTTTAGTGAATCGATCCACAACAACCATTATGCAATCCTTATTGTGAGATTTAGGCAACCCCTCCACGAAGTCGAGAGAAATATCCTCCCATATCTGGGTGGGTACTGGTAACGGCTGTAACAGTCCCCCAGGGAATTGAGCCCCTGTCTTAACCCGTTGACATGTATCACACTCTTGTACATACTTGTTAACATCCGATTTAATTGCAGACTAGTAGAAGAATTGTTGGACCCTCTTTAACGTAGCTTCCTGTCCCGAGTGACCACCCAGGGGACCTGCATGTAACTCCTCCAAAACCTTTGTCCTCATGTCCCCTTGACTGCCCACAAAGATTTTACCCTTATACTTGAGCAAACCCTGCTGAAAACTCCAATGTTCACAACTGGCATCACCAGTAGCCAACCTTGATATTATTGACTGAGCGTACTTGTCATCTTCATAGCTACTTGTTACTTCCTGAAGCCAATTTAACCTTGTTGCTGAGATAGCATTGATCTGAATGTCACTGGTGGATTCAGGCAATCGTGATAACGCATCAGCCACGACGTTCTCCTTACCCTTTTTGTAAACTATTTCATAGTCGAGCCCCAATAATTTTGCTAGCCACTTTTGTTGCAACATCGTCGATAACCTTTGTTCAAGAAGGTATTTGAGGCTTTGGTGGTCGGTTCTAACGATAAAGTGGTGACCCTGAAGATAATGATACCACTTAGTTGTTTCCATCACAAGAGCGAGCAATTCCTTCTCATAAGTGGAATATGCTTGATGTCTTGGAGACAGGGCCTTACTTAGGAATGCAATAGGCCGCCCTTGCTGCATAAGGACCACACCTAAACCCACATCGCTTGCATCTGTCTCGACTACAAATGGAAGCTCGTAATTGGGTAGGGCTAATACTGGCGTTGTAACCATGGCTTGTTTCAGAAGTATTAATGCCCTGTCTGCCTCTTGACCCCAATAATATCCTCCTTTCTTTAGTAACCTGGTCAATGGTTTACTTATCAACCCGTAATTCTTTACGAACTTCCTGTAATAACCCGTGAGCCCAAGAAATCCACAGAGTTGCTTCACATTCTTCGGGGTAGGCCATTCTTGCATCACTCTAATTTTCTCTGGGTCTGTGGATACCCCTTTACTCGAAATGATGTGACCCAGGTACTCGAGTTGCTGCTGCCCAAAAGAACACTTACTCATTTTGGCATAAAGTTGATGCTCCTTCAGTTTTGCTAAAACCCCTCGCAGATGCTCATAGTGTTCATCCAAGCTGCGACTATAAACCAGAATGTCGTCAAAGAATACAAGCACCTGCTTCCTCAACTCCTCCTGGAAAAAAATATTCATTAAAGCTTGAAACGTTGCTGGAGCGTTGGTCAGCCCGAAGGGCATTACAATGAACTCATATAAACCCTGGTGTGTCCGAAAGGATGTTTTCGGAATGTCCTCTCTTGTTACCCTTATTTGGTGGTAACCAGCCCGTAAATCAAGCTTAGTAAACCAGCACGCCCCCTTCAATTCGTCCAATAGCTCGTCTATTATTGGTATGGGATACTTGTTTTTCACTGTCGCATCATTCAGCTTTCTGTAGTCGACACACATACGCCAAGTGCCGTCTTTCTTCTTGACCAATATAACAGGTGATGCGAACGGACTCGTACTTTCTTGAATGACCCCAGTCTGTAGCATTTCCCAAATCTGTTTTTCAATTTCTGCCTTCTGAACATATGGAACCTTATAGCTCCTTTGGTTGATAGGTTGGGTGCCCTCATTAAGTGGGATGTGGTGGTCGTATTTCCTGCCAGGTGGGAGGCCCTTAGGCTCCTCGAAGACCCCACTGCACTCGTTAATTAGTTGTTGCAACCTTGGGGCAATAGGAGTGTCTTCTACTACTTTGCTTTCGTTGGCCATCCCAAACATAATGCATACAAATCCCTGTGGTGTAGTGCCTGTCCCCTTAAACATTCTTCTAAGCTCTTTGCTCCTTATAGCTTGCATATCACCTGTGGGAATGCCTCCTTGGAGTTCAATCTTCTTACCACCCCTTTCAATGATAATTTTGCACTCCTTGAAGTCGAAGGTTACTAGGTTCACCTGTTGTAGCCAATCGACTCCAAGAATAAGATCAGATCCACCTAAGGGATACAACCTCAAATCCGAACTAAAATTATGCCCTTGTATAGTATAATCGACCCCCTTGCAAGCACTATCAACTACCTTAGTTCCCCCATCTGCAACAGTAACTGTAAGTGGGGACACCACCTCTGCTATTAAACCAATCCTCTTCACCAAGGCTCTATCAATGAAGCTGTGCGTTGATCCGCTGTCTATCAAAATGTTCACCTTCTGATTCTTGACTTTTCCTTGCAGCCTTATGGTACTTAGTGAGCAGTTGCCAGACAAAGCATTGAGAGAAATTTCAGCTGGAATGCAATCGTCTCCCAGCAATTCCTCCATTTCTGTTAATATCTCATTAGTCTCCTGATTAGTTTCTTTCTCTTCTGCTTCTAATTCCCCCTCCATCATGTATAACTTAGTCTTACATTCTTTACCAGGATGATATAACTCATCGCAATGAAAACATTGCCCCTTAGCCCTTCTTTCTAACAATTCCTTGGGACTGAGAGTAGACCTGGATTTCTTCCCTTCACCTGTATTTGAGGCTTTGGTGCTGTTTGAGAAAGGGTATGTGCTGTTCTTCACCTCAGTAGACATTGCAGACATGGGTTTAAGTCCCGTGGTTTTGGTAGTACCTCCCTGGAAGGGCCTAGCTGTCTTAACTTCCTCTTGTTTAGCCAAAAACACTGCATCATTAAGACTTTGTGGCCTAAACATTTTAACTGACCCTTTAATGTGATCCTTTAACCCACTAATGAAGGATGATGTGAAATACTCCTCATTAAACCCCTTGTTCTTCGATAGCACCAACGCCCTTAATTCCTCGAACTTATCTTCATACTCTGACACTGTCCCAGTTTGTTTGATTTTATTAAACTGGTCTTGGACATCCATAGCTTCCAACTTCTCAAACCTTGACACCACATCTGACTGAAATACTCTCCAATTCGAAAGTACCTTCCCTATCTGGTAGTAACGGAACCATACACCCGCCTTTCGTTCAAAATGTAAGCCCGTTAACTTCACCTTACGATTGCCATCCATAGGGATGAATTCGAAGTATTGCTCTGCTCTAATTACCCAACTCTTCGGGTCAGTACCAGAAAATTTAGGAAATTCTATCTTCGATATGGGATAGAATCCTTGAGTCTCATACCTGCTCTGTGAACTAGGGCTTAATGGAGGGTTATGGCTTGGATGTGTATATGGAGGTGTGTGATTGTAGTAAGTAAACTGGTTTGGGGGAATATACAACTGGTTGTTGTGGTTTACGTTACTGTAGGGTGGGATCTGATTTGTATACATCGATGATTGAGGAGTTGCAGTAACCGTAGAGTAGTAGGGGTTTTGAATGGAATACGATGGTGTATAAGTTTGGGTGTGAGGGAAGGGAGCTGTATACGTCTGATAATTGCTCATCTGTGAAGTGGGTGGGGGTTGTGCAAAATTAGGTGGAAAAGTAGTGGTGCCCATAGTAATAAGATCAATAGTAGGGGAGTTAGTGTTTGGTAATTTACCATTTGAAGGAGGTTTCGTATTCCCAGTGTGATTTGTTGAGTCTTCGTTGGTTCTTTCCGAACCCCCATCGATCTGTATCACGACCGACTCCTCATCCCTTTTCCAGTTGGGCATCCCCATTATCATCTGCTTCAATTCTGCTATACTGCCCTCAATACCATCGATTTTCTGAGTGAATTCCTCCCTTGTTTGCTTCAATCCTTCCCCGATCTCTTCCAATTTTAACTCGTGTTTTCCCAACCTCTCCTCCATCGTCTTCGATCTAGTACCCTCCGCCATAGCAGATCGATTCGACGGTGGTTAATTCCGAGAACCGACCGTTCTGATACCAATTTGTAACCGACTAATCGATTTTCAACAATAATAACAAAGAAAACATAAACGAAAATAATCGACGATCAACAAAAGTAAAAGTATTACTGAATTAAAGGGAAGATAATGGGTGTTAACCCTGCTTACATAGAAAGTAAAGACGGAAATGAAAATAACAGAAAATGACACACACTTTTCGATACCCTCTCATCCTCTCTCCAGCTATTAATACTATCGGGCTACCCGAGACTTACAGGACTGGACTTTGAATAACTGCTATTGGGCCCTAACACTTCAGCCCAATAAGGACACTACGCCACAAAAATAATTTAAATAAATTATTTGTAACAGAGTTAACCATGGCAATTAGTTAATCTGTTACAGTCATCTGCTCCATTCACTTGCTTGGCCGTATCCCTTATGTGAGCATCTCCAGCTTCTGATCTCAATTTGTCATCCATAACAGTATCCCTACTTTCATGCCCCTCATCCCGTTAATTAACTCAATTTGGCTTTTTTGTCAAATTAATTAATTTTATAATTTTATTTATGTTGCTGAACAAAATCTAGGTTATCAAATTGCGGCTATGTTTGTACGTATTAAATACAAGGGTTGGTGAGCTTCGAGTTTTTGTGGCTGTTTCTACGTTAGCGATCATCACAGAATGCAAGACATGGGGATATTCTAGCTTTATTGGAGATTTTGGTTTTTGATAGTTGTTATCATGAATATTCTTTAATTTGTTGCAATGTTGCCTAGATATAGATTAATTTACTCTCTTTTCAAGTGCTCTCACTTTGTAAAAGGTTGTGTCCAAAAAATTCTAATATCCAATCAATTAGTCATCTAGTTCAACGATTTTAGTTATAAATTCAAATTCATTATATTTAGAACTGAGATGTCACAATTTCGATTTTGAACAATGTGAAGATTAACTAACGATTTCATAACATTTGATTTTAGAGGGTTTTAGAGTAAAATCATAAAAAATTGGAAGGCATAAATGTGAAATGATTATAAATAAAATGTGAAATATTGCGATATTTTGGCTTTTACTAGTTCAACTTTGTGGTCGTGAACACCTTTCAATTTGTAGTGGTGTTGCCTAAATATAGCTTAGCAAACTCTCTTCTCGAGCGCTTCATTTTCAACATGATCTGTCTAAGATTTATAATATCTATTAAGATAGTCATCTAATTCAATTTTTTCAACTGTGAATTTAAATTAATTTTATTTAGAATTGAGAATTTAAATCTGATTACTGGCTAATATAAATATATGCACGAATATAAATTATTAATTTTGAATATAAATATATGCACCGATATAAATTATTAATTGCGAAAGTTAATGACTACTATTAGTTTGTTGTAATTAATCCCGTAATATTTAAGTAGATATTAAATAGACATATTAAATATAAGATTATTAAATGATGTATATTAATATATGAAGGGCTAAAATAGAAATTTTACATTAATATATGAAGGGCTAAAATAGAAATTTTACAAGGAATAAAATGTGACATGTTACGGTATTATATAGATAATAGATAGATAGATATGTTAATCATGAAATTATATTAATTGAGTAAAAAATGTATCTACAATTAATACAATTAACTGTAAATTATTTTCCTAAAGTTAACTATTAAAGTAAGGAAATTTTATAAAATATTTTCATTTATGGTGTTAGAAATAAAGGTTACCAAATTTGTGAATGAACAAATGTATTTGTGATATTAATTAGTTATCCAATCATTGAGATATTGTTTTGAAAATTAAATATTGAAAAATGCATAATAATTAATTTTTTCCATAAAATAATCTTGTAACCATAAACCACTTGATTTTAATAGTTGACTTTAGGAGATTGATCTAGTTAATTGTAGATACATTTTACTCATATCAATTAATACTCTATATTTTTCCTCATATCAATTTGATATCTATCTATACTATCTATAATATATATATATATATATATATATATATATATATATATATACTGTACTATTATAAGTAGAATAAAATATATTTGGTTGGTTGTTTATTTGGTTTACTAAAAAAGTTAAAAATTTATATTATCTATTTTTACCATATTATTATTAAATATTTATATTATATTATAAACTGCTCCAAAAATTTCAAGATTCAATTCCCGTCAACACCATATAAATTTAAAAAGTTATTGTTCTATTTTCAATATACAAGCAAAAAACTATCATTTAGAATACTCAAATACGTACTATTATATTTTATTATCTTCTATAATTTATTTTTTTACTAATTAAAAAATAAATATTAAAATTATGAATAATTAGATAAAAATATTAAATATTAAGATAAAAATATTTAAAATCTTCTGTGTATCGCACGGAATATAAGGTAGTCCATGATTAATACGCATCATGGCCTTCTCATCTCAAACTGCCTAACTTATATCTCCCACCCTCCCTCTTATTTTAGGTTGATTAATGTATATACGCACACATATCTGTATGTATTAGATTTATCCAGTAATTATATTTTTTTTTTGCTAAATTTTATCCAGTAATTGTTACGTTATAGATCATACATTTTGAGATGATATATGTTTGGTGTTTTGTGTTAATTTGTTTTTATCTCAATTTTAATTTGTGTACTATTATCAAGGTTAAAAGCCTACCCAATTGCAAGAATGAATGTAAGGTTTTTATGTCAATTAGACTCATAATCAACCTATATCGAGTACCCATGCGAGACACGGGCCACTAATTTAAATTATATTTTTAAATTAAACCTTGTATGATTAATGTCATTTGAAGTATAAAATTGATTTTCATAGAGTTTTGCTTGTTAATGGTATATGTGGTTATTGCATATTACTTAAATATGTTTAAGTTTGTAATTTGAAAGTTAATATGAGTAGTACTGATAGCAGTCATGTCAGTTTTAATTTTATTGTGGACCATTGAATAGAATTTGAGTGTTTAATAAGTGTTGTCTAATTAGACTTTTCTGGACATTTATGATCCTAAACATTTTTTCCCAATTATTCAAAAATGATGCATCCATTTAGCTAGATCTTTAACAATGTTCAAGGTAAAAACTAGATAGCCTTCAAGATGTTGCATTATAAGAGTGTGGGTTTTAGTCTTGATTTTAATCAAAAACCTTCATAAATCTTCTAATATGCTATTCAGACCTTACACTTTCACTTCTTAAAACTATCTTTCTAACTACTTCATTTCTTTTCTTCTAATCTCTTAATTTTAAGCATTATTTACCTCCGTTTCTCTTCATATGTCTATCTGACTTTCAAAATATCAGATTATCCAATTCTCAGTGATTGACTGAGTGAATCTGCCTTATGTAACAAGGCTTAATGTTTTTGTCCTCCAAACTTGAGAATTGATCATTTATGGTTGAATACACATTTTTTGTAATTTTATCATCATAAGTTGAAATTGCTCATATGCCTTTTGTCCGTGCTTTGATAATAAATTCATCATTTCTTTTTTGAAATACAACTTCATCTAGAGAAGTATTTTTAGTAATTGGAGCGAACAGATAGACCTATGTGTTGAATGAGTTTGTTGTTTTCACTTGTAAGTTTTGTATACACATGCTTTGTTGTGAAAGTCTTCTTTAATTATTAATAGTTCAATTTTAAATTATCAATTAAAATATATATTTTAATTTGATAAATTTAGTATGCGTTATATATGATTTTGTTTTGAATATTTCATTGTATCACCAATAGTAATTTTGTATACATACATAAAAAAAATCCACATACAATATAAAAAATTATTGTTTTTGCTACTAAATTACGAAACACGATTATTTTTAAATTGACTACCATAACTTAAAGTCTCATATTTTGTTACATGAACCTTTGTACATACTTATTTTATATACTCTTCGTTTTATATGATATATGTAAGTTATGCAAATCATAAATTATACATGATCTTGTATATATATATATATATATATTTGAGTCACCTTTATAAATAATACAACATATGTTATATATGATCCCTTTTTTTCTATAAATGTCATATTTTAAATCGAACATTAGTTAATTTGTATGTAAAATGTAATATGTTGTTTTTAGGATTCGTCTTTACAAAGCCAAATATTTTTACTACCCGAAGTGTTTGACTGATAAATTATTGCATCTTGTGAATTAATATACAATTTTTATATTACGTTAACACCTCAATATTTTTTATTCTAATATATTGTTAGATAGTATCCATAATGTTAATTATAATATCATTTTATAACCTAATTATATATTTCATGTAGTTCTTTAATCAATCAATAAAAATTCCAAATCTCATTTAAAACCCAATTATATTTAATTAATATAATTTCATATATCACAAACATAAATATTGTGTGTATGATCTAAAATACATGTGAAAGTATGGCATATTGGTATGTAGATGCACAAGTTATTTTGATGGTCAAAGTTTGATTCCCACTAAAATTGAATTTTTTATATATGAACAACAATACAGGGGTAAATTAGTCATTAAATCATGAATAAAATACCTCTTGAATTTTAAGTCTTCTTGTTGTATTACATATAAAATAGATTTTAGATATAAGTTTTACAATCAATTAATCTAACATATTTATTTTGTATGTTGTTTTAACGAAGAGATAATGTATTTTTTCGCATAAAAAAGTACATATGTTCTAATTATTTCTCATTCAAGTAGTACACACGCATTCACATATTATGTGTATGATTTATGTCACAAATGAATGGCTAGCCTAGTGGTATGATTATGTCAAAATTTGTTGTATGACCCAAGTTCAATTCTCACCAATCACAACTTTTTCAAAAAATTGAGAATAGAGTTCAGGTGATTCCATTTTCCTCGAAACAAACCCATGTTGGACTATTATATATATAAAGAAGATTTAGATTTTGTATTTTTATGTCATCAAATTTAAATAATTATGAATATTTATTGTGAACACGCTTTTCATATTGATATTCAATATATTGATCATGAAATTATATCAATTAATACACTATTTTTTTCATCATAACA
This sequence comes from Kitagawia praeruptora, assembly GCA_037693485.1. Taxonomy (NCBI): domain Eukaryota; kingdom Viridiplantae; phylum Streptophyta; class Magnoliopsida; order Apiales; family Apiaceae; genus Kitagawia; species Kitagawia praeruptora. The sequence goes on along the minus strand of CM075346.1, from coordinate 121,510,331 downwards.
ATTTGATATTTATCTATACCATCTATACTATACTATTGAATAAGATATATTTGCTTGGTTTGGTACACTAAATTTTAGTTAAAATTTTATATTATCCATTTTTACCATATTATTATTAAATATTTATATTATATTATAAACTACTCCAAGAATTTTAATGTTCAATTCCCGTCAACAACATATAAATTTAGAAAGTTATTGATCTATTTTCAATATACAAGCAAAAAACTATCATTTAGAATACTATCAAATACGTATTATTATATATTTTTTTCACTATAATTTATTTTTTTACTAATTAAAAAATAAATATTAAAATTATGAATAATAAGATAAAAATATTAAATATTGAGATTAAATATTAAGATCAAATATTTAAAATCTTCTATGCGTCGTACAAGATATAAACTAGTCCATCATTAATACGCATAATGTAAGTTATTTTCTGTCTTTTTCTCTTCTTTTTTTTGTTTTTGTTTTTGTAAGGATTAGTTGCAACTTGTAAGGTAAATAATCCTTATTTTTCAAATCAGAACGGTATTTTAATATTTTTTTTATCATGGAAAATCAAAACGGGTCTGGAAGCTTAAAGACCAAAAGAAGAAAGCCCAAAACATAAAATAAAGGCTAATTTGGTTAGGAAGGCCCATGGTTTTTTTTTATCCATCAAGGCCCGGTGGGTTTACAAATTATAACTCTCTTACGATTTCCCCTTTTTCAAGATCAAGTTGTATTTGGATATCGTGCAATTATAAATTCTAGTATTACCCAAATTGTATTTGGGTATCCTCTAAAGAAGAAATTGAAATCTACAAATACCCAATCAACATATGCGTATTCAATTTTTAAATTATATTCAATAATAATACTCAAGCTGCCTTTGTGTATTCTTTTTGAAGAATAAAATATTTTAATGATATTCAAGCACCAATTACGTATCATTTTTTTAAAATAAATATATTATACAATACTCCAATAAAATTTGTTTATTAAATGATTATCCATATTTACAAATGCATAACAATTAATACCCCAATAATACATGCATATTCAATTTGGTATTTTTCACCGTGTACCCCGACAATTGTGATTCTTGTCAGTATTGAACAAAAAATCGTTATTTTCTGACTTCACCCGTTCACGAAAAATATTGAAAGGAAAAGAGTGGCAGGCACATACATACAGAAATTTGCAATCACATATGTAACTGCTTGCAACCTGCTACGTAACCACATATGTAAATCCATTCATGTGCAACTGAATGCAACTGTAATCAATCATATAAAACTTCTATAAAAAATAATTCAAATCAATAAAAAACAAAGATAGTAAATCAAAAATCAACCAAATTAAATAGAAATCGAAATATAATAATTTCTTACCGAATTCATACTCACACTCTTTAAACCACAAACAAATTGCTAAACTAATTATCCCATGTTCATATACATATACGCATCTTTGATTTTTTAAAAAAATATCATGATTGGCTACAAAACTAACCTTGGAATGCAATTGGATCATTACTTTCGTAACGAAGAATTACCATCATCTCTATTATACATACATATCTATGTTTACGTAAATATATACAAATTTTTATATATGATTGTATTTGGAGAATATATAAAAAATACATTAGAGTAGGTAGGTGGATATATGTTGAGGACATTGGGGTGTTCACGGATTGTTTTGGTCAGGATTCTTGTATATTTCGAACCGAACCAATGTAAACGATTTTTCAAAAATAAAAATAAAACCAGCCCAATTAGATACAAAGACCAAACCGGACCATAGAAAAACGGATTGGTTCGGTTTTGAACCACGGTTTGAACTTTATAATATATTATTTTTTAATTTTTGTTAAACTTTAAATGAAATTATAATTTAAAAAATATAAAGTAAAATTCAATACATATGAATATTATACATTACCTATATGAAAAAGTATATATATTTATCAATGTTTAGTCTACGTATTACGTTCATATAATTTAATTTAATTTGTGTAAATAGAAAACAAATTAATTTTGCGTAAAATTACAGCATATTAACATTTAACTCAATATTATATTTATAAAGTAATTTAATCTTTTTATCATATATATGTATATACATTATAACCATAAATATAATATTAATTTACAACTATGTACTAGAATTTTTAACATATTATTATATAACGGTCCAGTTTGGTTTAAACGGTTTTAAAATATTTGAAATCATAATCAAACCATTTATGTGTAAACGGTCCGGTTAATCGAACCCCTAACAACGATTCTTAAGATTTTGGTTTTTACTGGTTCAGATTATTGTGATCCGATCCGGATCCACGGTTTAACGGATTTTTGGAAAAGAAGTGTCGTGTTTTTGAAAATATAAATGAAAGAAACAAAAAGAAATTGTAAATATGCAAATAAGTTTAAAAGAACGTATATTTGCAAAAAGACATTTAAAAGACCGTATAAATGGTAAGTTTACAAAAATTAATCATACATTTAAAACATTTTAAGTAAGAAAGTCGAACAATATCCCCCACTTGGTGGAGTGGATACTCCTCCCCTCCCGCAACAAGGAGGTCGAGGGTTCGATTCCGGTGGGAGTCGGGGTATGTGTGTTCAATTAGCAAATAAAAACCAGTCGAATAACAAATACAAAAAAATACATATTTTTTTAAGTAAAAAAGTCGAACAACAAATACAAAAAATACATAAATTTTCTACTAATCTAAATCATGTGCCTGAGGGTGACCTCAAGGTTCTACTTCAAACAATTTGCATACAAATTTAAGGGTTCAGTTTTCTCATCAAATTATTCTACTTCAAACAATTTGCATAAAAATTTAAGTGTTCAGTTTTCTCATCACATTATTGTAGGTTATGGACTTCACAGCAGGTCTTGTTCTACACGGGCAGACACATACATACAAAAATTTGTATGTATAGCTCAAATCTTCCATATTCAAGTTCTCAAATCGCTTTGAACTAGCTATCAAGCCTCCCAACTTATCAGGTACTTTCCTACTTTCTTTTTCATCTTATTTTTGTCTTGAATTTTTTAATTAACTTAAACGTTATAATTTGATTGCTTTTTTAATTATTTGTTTTGGTTTAATTGTTGGGTTTGATTAGTTATAGAAATTATCGATGCCCCTTGTTTGAATTGGTTAATTAGTTGATTTTGAACAATTTATGATGGGTTTTAGGCATTTGTTTATGTAATGATGTTAAGTGTTTGATGAAAGTCCCCCTGAGAATTAGTTTCCGATGAAAGTTAATGATAAGCGGGTGAATGAATGATTTATTGAAATTTCAAAATATTGCGATGATAATGTGATGATTTTGATGATTTTACTGGTAGAAGAAAATGCATCGATAATTTTGGAACTTGTATGCTAGACTATTTACTATGATGTGCTACGTAATTGTGGTCGACGGAAATTTGTTTGCCAAACTATTTACTAGTTTTTTCTTCTGTTTATTGAGTATGTGTTTGACATGTTGAATGAGATATTTAAGTTTTTTATATATTAAAAAATGTATGATTTTTCTTAACATCAAATAGTATTGATCTCGACGATTATGTGATAAGTATTTACATTAATTTTTTAGATACTATTATGTATCACTCCCCTGGTAATGAAATGTCCGCAAGTCATTACATTAATTCAAAATTAAACATATGTTTGTTAACCTGGTCATCTCTATGTATGTTCAGTTTAGCAACTCAAGTATGTCATATGTTTTATGGATTCTATATTATTTGACATCATAACCAAATTAATCTATTTTGGTAATAAGTAGATACCTTAATATTGGGTTTGTTACTGGAGCTAAGCTGAAAAATCACGATATATGGATGAAGAAGATATTTTAGGGCGTAATAGAGCTGATGATGCTAGTTGGCTTTGATACCTAAGCGAATCTGAGCTTGTAAGTTTTGTAAGTACTGAACATATGTATAGAGAATATTGTGCTCATACTGAAACGCTCATCTTCATGCCATGATTTACTGATTGATTTGAAGATGATAGTCATTCACCATGCACATTTGATTGATTTTCATTCTTTGGTTGAGACGTTTGACTTGAAGATCCTTTGAGCACTTCGTATGTTGTTCATTCCTTTGTGATAAACAAGTGATCGACCCTTAAGATGGGTTATGTACCCAAATAATTGGAATTTTAAATACATTTTTCTTCTAAGAATTTTTTTTATATTGAAAATTTAAAGATAACACTTTTGATGAAAAACGGGTTCACTGAAAATTATGTAGTTTACTAGTTTGTCTTTAATTTGCATCTATAATTAGAAGCTAAACCTTACAAGTTAAAGAGTAAATAATTAACATTTATACAGAAAATTAAGTGAGCTTTCATAAATCTAAGTGATGGCTTCGTGATTGCAGGTTGTATTTTATGCATATACTTTGTAAATACTAAATTTACAAGTATTTGGATTATTGGAGTTCTTTTGGTTTGTGAAATTGCATTTTCAAGGGTCTTTTCTGGGAATTGCAAGTCTGCTCAATTGATCATTCACATTCATGTTTGTGACTTGTGTTGGCACTATCTTGCTTGCATGTTCTTAAGTAGGATTTATTTTGATGGAGCACTATAAAGAGAACATAAAAAATATGTCATATACCCCAGTCTTGGCCGACATTTGTGTTTCTTTGGATAGATGTAATTTACTGAAAGAAGATGACAAGGATGGTTCTTGTTTTACTAGTGTAGAAGAATTGAAAGCATTTTTTCGCAAGAAAAAAAGGAAAGCTGCAGGATTGTAAGTTACAGCAGTGACACTAATCAAGCATCTTTTTTTTTTCTTATTTTATAAAAATTTGTATTCTCGTACACAGGTGCTGAAATCAATTAAGAAATGCTAAATTCCGTGTTAATAAAAGTTACATATCTAAAGACCATTAGCAGTACTAGATGGAAATAAAATTAATACCCTAGCAGGGGCTTGCAAATTAGCATCTTTGTCTCCCCTCTCCTCCATACACACATCAGATAGAACTATGGTACTGTAGGACTAGAAGTTTGTTATGTCTAGTAGCCGTTTGGGTTTTGGTTATTCCGATGAACTGACCGGGAACCTTATCTCCATGATTGATTGAACCCATGTACATCTACACCATAAAAACTTTGTTTCTTTGTGCTTTTTCTTCAGTGACATTGTTTTGTAATCTATTGGTTCATATCTATATATATTATAAATTGATGGATCACTGATTCCTTTGGTATCCATATATAGGTTCAGATAATGCTTTTTAATTCTAATTTAACCCACGGACTATCCATTTTTAGGTTTTGTATCCATATTTAGGTTCGTATAAGATTCATATTAATATTTGACCCGTTTTTAATAATAGCAAGTTTGTAAACAAATTTTAAATATCATTAATGTAATTTATAAATATATATGGTATGCTCATTAATATAAAAATTTGAGTAAATCTTTTAATTTTGGTAAAATCATTAATGCAAATTATTACATAACATATACAATGAAAAATGTAACTGAATTAATCTTTAAATGCGTTTTAGCATAATATATAAAGAAACATTTCGTTGTATTAATATTGTGACAAATGCAAGCTCCCAAATTTGTTACTCGAAAAAATTCCAAAATGACGAGGTGTCAATTTATTGTTGGTCATTTCCTCATAAATAAAAAAACTTGTGTGTATTAATATGCGCCCTACCAATTAGACCATGCCATATATAATTTGGGATCCATTTGGGGACTTTTATCATGGCTCTAATATTACTTCTTTCAAACTCATATTGTTTGACCTTGAATATAAAATTATTTCATGTATTTAATTTATCATTGTTATTATATATTATATTATAGTTAATATATTAAAGTTAAATAGTTTTTTAAAATACAGTGTGTGTGGCAGGGGCTAGAATCTAGTTTCAAGCAAAATTTGGTATTCTAAACTAGCATTAGTAGGGAATGGAGGGTTTTATTGGTTTGTTCCAAGCAGATAGTTCCTCAAGTTCTGTATAGGCGAATATATTTGGGTATTTTTCAAAACTACCCAAGTTGCAACAGATGTTTTCAAAAATACGACTTGTAACATTTGCAACCTTTTTTTAAATGCGTGCAACCTTTGCAACCTTTTTTCCCTGCATTTTAAGCTCATTTGCAACATTTGTCACATGCGTTGCAAGTTTTGCAACCTAAAAATGGTATTTTTGTAAATAATTTCAAAAAGTTAGGTAGTTTTGTAAATATCCCAATATATTTCTTATGGAACTAAAGGAAAAACAATAGTAATATATTAGAAATAAGTAGTAAAAACATGACTATTTTGCATTAAATCCAAGTTTAAACTGTTAGTACTGTCATATTTTGTAAACTATTCGTCCAAAGTAGTGATAATTTCGGTCTTACACTGCTTTCCACCAGAATTAATATGAAAGATGAAAGCTACCAAAGATCAGTTGTGTATTTCCTTTGTACTTAATTTAACCCGTGCTGAATTAAAATTTCACTATTAACAATTTAACATGATGAATTGATAGGCACAATCACTGTACTTTTATGGCGTGTACTAGTTGTACTTTTATGTTGAACAAAATTTATTTTTGTGATGCTAGATATAACGAGGAGGTGTTTCATGAATCCAGAGGAGAGCTAATGGAGGAAGATTAGCAAATGTTATCATGATGTATATCTGTGTTGTCTACATTTAGTTAGTCATCTCTATTTTTTGGTAGGAAGATTTTAACCTTATATTTATAATTTTTTGCCTCTAGGAATTTTATGTTTATTGCTTCTAGCTTTTACACCATGTACCTAAGGTTTAGATGGTTCAACTTTGGGTGTGTAATATAGTATTATATATCCTCCCATCCCAATGAAATTTCTTGATACATGGTCGCAGGCCTCTGGTAGATTTTCATCGCATCACACTACATACACACACACACACACACACACACAAACACACACTGCCTTGCTGAGTGCATTCAAGCACCCGAAAAGTGGATATCCAGTAAAAACGATATTATAATCTTTCTCAATTCTAAACTGATTGCTTCCGGACATGCCATTTTTTTCTGAATGACTGTTGTTTATGACTTGTAGAGAAAGCGAAAGAGAACAAGGTTAGCCAAATAATCTTCATGTTGGCATGCTTGTTTGTTACTTTTGTTATATTCATCAAAGCCATGGAAATGAGGTGTCTTGGAGGACCCCCTTTTTCTATAAAAAGTTTTTCTTCTAGTGGTTTTTTCTTTCTCGTCTTATTTCTTTTGATACCAAAAGTTTGAGGTGATGAGTACTTGAAATTTCTTGTTATAGGAAAAGGGAAAATATGATTCTTAAGGTATCATAGTACATACTTTGCTTCATAGGTAATCCACTGAAGAAGAAATAATGTCCCATATCAACTTTATCATGCTAATTATTGTAATGATATTCCCATGTTTTTCAACCTCTACCTAGAGTATATCAATCTCTTTCAAGAGGGAATAAATGCAATGTAAAAGGAAGATCATTTTAATCAAAATATTTGGAAAATAATTGGTCTTCGAATATTTTAGAGTATCTCTGATGTTAACTGTTGGAAAGTTTGCCAACATTGCTAATTAACAAAATTCTTTTATTTACTTATTATTTTTCATTTGTTTGTAGTAATTACAACTAATAAAAATTTTTTTTTGCCTAAAAAAAAAAATAAGCATTTTCATTAAAATTCAAGTAACATGACATCAATGCAATTAGTGAAATAATCAAGAGACTCAAACCAAATGTTGAGCAAATTAATTAGCAGATCACTTAACAAATAGAACGTAACACACAGATATGAAACATTCTTTAAATTAAGATTGAAAACGAAGGTTTCCCGAGAAGTCGAATCTACATCATCACTGAAAGCAGTAACTGTTCGACAATCTGTGAAATTAGTACAAAACAATAGCAATCGTGTGTGTGAATAACAGAACAAATAAAACAAATAAGGAGGAGACAGGAATAGAAAAACCCGAGTCCAGTGCGTGACTGTCTCCTTAAAGCGTATTTGCCCTCACCGTATGTGCGAGCGAAACGCCTCCCAGGATAAAACGGATTGCAGTAAAGCTATAAAAGCGTTACTCTCAGCGAGCTTGAAACCGAGCAAGAATATCACCGAAGGAAAAGGAGGCTGTGTATGAGAAGAGGAGATGTGTTTTCGAATGAATAATCCTAGAGCTCTAGATGAGTATTTATAGGATTGGAAAACTTGTGCGCTACACAATTGCCTTAATTAATTATGTTAGGTCAAATACACAATATATAATCAAGTACTATACGAGTAATTAACAAGAACACACTTTTTAACACTTAAAAACTGTTTGGAATTAACAATTTCTCTCTCAGTGATGTAAAATATCAAAGAGAGCTGCTTAGGTTACAATCAATGATAATCTCTCCGTTCGACACCCTTCTAGGGTTAACCTAACTGTATTTATAAAACATACAGCTTCGTACAATCAGTAATTGATTCTCCTATAATTAAGCTATATAGTTGATATCAATCACGATTGCTACACGTCTTCTAAGTCAACTCAATCTCTTTGATAGCTATCCAATCTTCAAAGATATTGCTTCCATATTTATCTTGTATCAATCTTCAAACACTGTTGACTCTCAGACGCTTCCGCTACAGAGTTTAACAACCTCTGTTGCGCTTCCAGTCAGTGTTTAACTATACTCTGACAGCTTCCAGTTAAACTCTGTTTTGTTACTTTAGCTTCCAAACACTGTTCTCATCAATCATTTCTAACAATCTCCCCCAACTTGTTCATTAGCAAGAATGTACAAGTTTACAGTAAATGATGATGTCAAAACAAATACAAAGACTACAGTGTTTAACATACAAACAGAGTTTAAGCTATTACTTAACAAATTCTACAGAAAATAAGAAAATTCTTACAGACTTCAATTTCTAATCTCTTGAAGATCTGGCATTGTTCTGAGATAGTCTATAAGCAATCTTCTTTCAGCATTTTCAAGCTCTATCTGCATGACTTCCTTGATTTCTCTCAACTGAGGATCATTTTCATCAGTCTGATAGATAGCAGCTCTAAGATCGTAGATTTTGTTTCTTCTCATTTCATTTCCCAACCTGATATATTTCACTTCCTCAGACTTCACATTAAAATCCAGAACAGTAATTCCAAGATCTGTCTTCAGCTTTGTAGTCCCCTTCTCCATTTCTATCAGATTGCCATTCCAATATCTGTACTTAGGAACATAATTGCTGTTGAATTTCATTCTTCTTCTTGCAAGATTTTGAATCATCTTTTGTCTGAGCACATTTGCAACTGACTGAGCTCTTTGATTTCTTACTCTGAAAAGATACAGAACATACTCTAGTTCTTCCCAGCATTTTAAATCAATATCCCTCTCATCAACCTTAAACACTGTTCCATCAGCCATGAAATATAGCAGAAAATCCTTCTCTAAACTCTTCTGATATACAAGCTGTACTGACTCCAGTCTGTCTAAATTCTCTTGGGTGACACCACGACCTGGAACAGCCAATGAAGAAGGATCTCTGGGACCAACATATTGTCTTTTGTCTCTGTGTGAGCCTATACCTTCTTTGTTGTTTCCAATTTTACCAGATAAGGCTCTACCATCAGTAAAATCCATTGGAGCTGTAGGTGCTAGATTTAGATCTTCAAGAACTCCTTTTCCAAATTTTAATTTCAACTGAGAAGACAATAGTGGTGTAGTCACAACTTGTGTAGCAACAGAGGTTGTGTCTTCATTCTTCTGTATAACATGTGTATCAACAGAGGTTGTAACAACATTCTTCAACTTTTGCTTAGCTTCTGCATCTGTTGGTTTTCTGGACACTTGCATCCTTTGATTAGTACCAACTTGTTCTTTGATTTGAATGCCTTTAAGAACAGGCTTTGCAGCTTTAACAACTTTCACACTCTTCTTCAATTTATCAGACTTTAAAGCTTTTAGATGCTTTCTTTTCTTCAGCTTTAGCATCTTCTAGAGTAACTCCTTCTGCATTTTCTTCCATGAAAAGCTTAACAGCTAACTCCTCATCAGTCTTTGGATCAGATATTAATTCCAAACTCTTGGTTTTTGAAGTACCTTGAGTTTTAGTGTTTATTCCAACAGACTGTGACTTAAGAGATTTGCCAGATCTCAGAGTTAGTGACTCAGAGTTTAAAGCCTTACTATTGTCACTTGCTCCTCCATCTCCAGCATCATCCTGTTTGAGCAGAGTTTGAGAAATTTTGCATTTTGACTTAGCAACTCTCTCCCCCTTTTTGACATCATCAGGAATGAGTATAGATGTAATGAGCTCCAAGGAGGTAGCAATTGAATCAACCTTATCAAACAAGACAGCCTGATTCTCTTCAACCTTTCCTAACCTGGCAAAGAGAGTATCTTGGACTTTAGAAAGCTGTGCAGCTTTGATTTTTGACTCTCTTTCCATTTTCAGTTCTCTAGTCTGTATCTCAGTCTTCAAAGAAGCAATTTGTTGTTTTGTGTCAGCAAAACTTCCATCCAGAGTTTTGACTTGTACCACAGTTGCCTTTAAGCATGATAAAATCTCTGGATTGGAAATTTGTCTAGCAGTTTGCTTAATGAAAGTAGCTGCTCTCCCTTTTGGAAAAATACAGTCTTCTTTATACCAGTTAGCAGCAAATTTAGCAAGGTGCTCTTATTCAATTGCATGAGATGGACAAGGCTGATCAAAAGATGTATGTTTGTTATCAGTCTGTACTGGTGCACTCAGAGAAGAATCAGAGTTTGCACTGTTTTCAGCTTCATGTTCAACACTTGCATCATCAGCTTGAGCAGCTTCTAAAGAACCACTGTGCTGAGCATTGTCAGCCACAGTTTCTGCAACAATTTCTGCAATCCTTTCAATATTCTCCTCATGTTGCTTAGGCTTTGCAACAGAGTTTGCATGTGTAGCTTCAACTTGCATAGGCTTAGAATTATCCTTAGTTGCTTGATCAACCTCATCACCTTTGTCAGGAATTTGATAAGCATCAGAGATTAGCTCTGTGTGTGAGGCTACATTTTCAGTTAGGATAACTGCAGGTTGAACAGCTGCACCAGTTGCTTCAGAGTGAACAACAGGTGAGATAGGATCAAGGATTGGTTGAAATGAGTCATGAATATCATTCATTGGTGAAAAACCATCTCTGTGATCCTCTTCTGCAGGCATGTCATCCTCTGCAAGCATAGCATTCACAATCACAGCATCCTCTGCAGGTATTTCAACCTCTGCATGTATAACATTCTCTGCAACCTCAACAGTAGGTGTTTGCTGTGAAACCACCTCTGGAGCTTCAATACCTTGCTCATCATCAGATTCTGAAAGAATTAATCTCCTTCTCTTGACTTGAGGCACTGCAATCACCTCTTCTTCTTCACTAGAGCTCTCCTTAGTTGGTGAAAGTGAAGGTCTGTTTGCCCTTTGAATCTTTCTTCTGGTATAAACAGCTCCAGGTAATGTCTGTTTAGCCTTTGAGTGTTTGGTGTTCTGTGCAGTGTGTATTTTTCTTTTTGGTTTGGATTTGGGTTGATCAGTAGGTACTGGCTCAGAGTTTATTGGTTCAAAGTTTATGTGTTCAGATTGTGGTTGATGAGATGTAGTAGGTACAGTGGTTGTGGGTGTTGACTCAGATGTTGGTATAGGATGAGAGTGTATGGTTTCTAATGGTTCAGGCATTTGTTGTGGTTCTGATTGTTGTGATGATGGTGCAGATTGTGAATCTTGAGGTTGGTTGACATAGTTTTGTAAGGCTAGTTGCATAAACATAGCAGGTATTTGCTGTTTAGTGACATCTTTATTTGTCAAATCAGAGAACATCCTTTTAGCAACTTGAAAAGGCTGAATGACATCAGCTTCAGCAATTGTAAGATTAGGCACACAAGCATTGAATAGCATTTGACAAAATCGAGAAAAATAAACAGATGTAGGCTCTGACAAACGTTCTCCCAAATTCATTAGAACTAGTCTACCAAAATCAAAATTACCTCCATACAGCAAAGCATGACCAATTTGGAGACTGTCAAGAGGAATTGCATCCCAATTTGTTGTCTTCTTTCCAAAAGCCCTTGTAATGCAATCGAAAAAGAAGCTCCATTCCTTTCTCAAAAGTGGCCTTTTCAGAGATCCCAGCTTATTCAAATCTCCTGAACAACCAATTTGCTGCAACATTGTTCGCAAGCGGTCGTGACCAACAACACTGTAAGAAGTGTGAGTCTCAAAATCCAGAGCATCCCTAACCGTAGTTGGAGTAATGATATACTCTGATTCATCATGAGTAAAAGTAATTGTTGGAGTGCCAGACTCTTCTCCATCATCATGCACAGAGTTTGTCCAAAAAGTAGCAATCTGCGAAGCAGAGAGTTTTGGTGGTGCAGTTAAAGCCTTCCCAATTTCTGAATCTTTCAAGAAATTCTGAAACAAATGAAACGCCTCTGGAGCGTTTGCATTCTCTAATGGAGCTGCATAATTGCTAGGAAGAAAAACTAACCCTGTAGCATCAAAAGCTTTGGTTGCCATTAGTGAGATATGATATGAAGATAGTCAGAGAAAAGATGTGTATGGTAAGTGTTTATCAAAATGTGAAAGAAAGTGAACCAGAGTTTTGAAAGTAATTGAGTATGCAAAGTAACTGTGAGTGGGTGAATATGAATCGATGTGAAGTGAGAGAACAAAAACGATTAGAAGAGTAAAAAAAAACTCAATCGTTTATGTATTATAAGCACGCAACTGATTCTAGAGTAATGTGAGAGTGGGACACAATAATGGGACACGTGTCAAACAACCAGTGGATCACTTAAATTATTACCGCTGTCATTCCTATAACCACGACACTTTGACATATTTACACTAATTAACAGTTGTCAAATACCCCAATTACTCCAAAATTATCAAATTATCTCAATGAAACTTTACCTTAGAGTACTTAACACAACTCGACAGTGTTTGTCAATTTTCCAACTTTATCACTAAAACCCTTTCAAAAATTGCACAGTCGTGAATATAATTGTGTGTGAAGCAGAGTTTACCAAAATCAATTTTTAGAGCATCTAATATTTCATAAAATCCATAACAAAAATTAATAAACACTGAATGCACAAACTCTCATGGTAAACACTGATTGTTTGATGAATGCTAAACTCTGTAGTTACTGCAATATAGAGATCTGAATACTTCTATTCCCTTTGATGTTCATGATTATCCAAGTAAGCACACAGTCTTTGAAGACAAAAAGATCAAGAGATAGAAATCAGAGCATCATTCAGTGAGTAACAATCATGAACTTGATAAACTCACAAACTCTCAAAGCACACAAGTGTTTAGGTGAAGTGTTTACACTCACATTCAATCAGTAAAAGCAGATACTATCATATGCTTGAATGTCCACCAAATCTACACTACTTTGAGTACATATATGCACAAATCAAAAGGACTTTATTCAGGGTTGTAATGTAGTAAGATCAAACAGATGAGTAGAGATGTTTTAATCATGAGTGAATTTCAAACTGAACATTTTAATAGACCAAAGTGTTCAGTCACACTGTTAGTACATATTTGTACAAGATGATCAGTATATATGCCTTTTTTTTCTTTAACATATATACTGAGTAAACTTTTCTTTTCTTGAGAAACACTCACCTACTTGCATTTGATTTTTCAAAAGAATATAACTGCTCTTAATACTACAGAGTTTAAGAAAAATGAGCAGTTAATTAGGCTCAAGGGGGTTTACTAAGGGTGGAATTTATGAACAGTGTTTGAACAGTGTTCAAAAGAAATTTTGAACAGTGTTTGAAGAAATGGTAAATCCTAGCGCCTTTATCATTTTCATGCACACACATATCATGTAGTCTCAAAATGGTTTAATACAAGTTCTAGAGAAACATACTTCCTGATGAACATCACACAACAATAAAAACTGATTGATAGAAAATGTATCAATCACTGACTTGGCTCAAAATCTCACAGGGTGCAGACATGAATTTGAACTCACCAAACTAATCAATGACACATCTCAAGTTTTATAGTTTTTACAAGTACAAACAAGGAATCATCAAGAACCATGAATTACTTTTGGGAACAGAATGTCACTTATCAGAGTTTAGAGTTCATCAATATCAGAAATTATTTACGAGAGGCAATGCACACAATATTCATAAACTCAGAGTTTAGGACTGAATAAACTAAGAGATGCTATAAATATGAAACAGTATCATGCTGTGTTGATTTACTGCACAAAATCTGATTAGATTACAGTGACTCAGAAAGAATCATGATTTAATTACTGAGAATCATGCTTCATACATTTTTCTTCATTGGTGTTTTCATTCATACAATAATCAATCCTGAATTCACAGAGTGTATCCAACATGTTAACAGTGTTTAGCAGACAGACATGCTGACAGAGTTTAACAAAGTTTAAACATAAGCATGTATAACAGAGTGTAACACTAAGGTTCACATAGCACTCAACAATTTGCAGAAACATGAGCAATATATTATAAAAGTAAGATCTTGAGTCTAACCAACATCTCTAGTCAAAACTAGAGACCATTCCTAGTTCATTGACCAGTCTTGTAAATGTAGCTTCACTCAATGGCTTGGTGAAGACATTTGCAAGTTGTTGTTCTGTAGACACAAAGTGAAGCTCAATGTTGCCTTCCTCTACATGCTCTCTGATAAAGTGATACCTTATGCTGATGTGCTTTGTCATTGAGTGTTGTACTGGATTACCTGTCATTGCAATAGCACTTTGATTATCACAGAAAATAGGTATCTTGTTATACCTCAATCCATAATCCAGCAGTTGATTTTTCATCCATAGAATCTGTGCACAGCAACTACCAGCAGCAATATACTCTGCTTCAGCTGTAGATGTAGATATTGATTTCTGTTTCTTGCTGTACCAGGAAACAAGTCTATCACCCAGAAATTGACAACTTCCACTGGTGCTTTTTCTGTCAATCTTACAGCCTGCAAAGTCTGCATCAGAGTAGCCAAGTAGTTTGAATTCTGATTCTCTTGGATACCACAGCCCTAAAGTTATAGTGCCCTTGAGATACTTAAAAATCCTCTTTATAGCTGTTAAATGTGGTTCTCTTGGATCTGCCTGAAACCTTGCACACAGACAAGTGGCATACATGATATCAGGTCTACTAGCTGTTAAATAGAGTAGAGAGCAAATCATTCCTCTGTAACTTGTCATATCTACTGATGACCCTGCATCTTTGTCCAATTTTGTTGCAGTTGCCATGGGAGTTGTTGCAGATGAACAGTCAAGCATGCCAAATTTCTTGAGAAGATTTCTGGTATATTTTGCTTGATTTATAAAAATTCCATCATTTGTTTGCTTCACCTATAGGCCTAGAAAATAACTAAGCTCTCCCATCATACTCATTTGATACCTTGACTGCATGAGCTTGGCAAACTTCTTACAGAGTTTATCGTTAGTAGATCCAAAAATAATGTCATCAACATATATCTGCACTAAGAGCAAATCACTACCAGATTGAAAGTAAAACAGAGTTTTGTCAATAGTACCTCTGTGAAATCCACTTTCTAGTAGAAATTTAGCAAGAGTTTCATACCATGCCCTTGGTGCCTGCTTAAGTCCATATAGTGCCTTGTCTAACCTGTAGACATGGTCTGGATATTTTGGATCTACAAAACCTGGTGGTTGTTCTACAAACACTTCCTCTTCAAGTTTTCCATTTAAAAATGCACTTTTCACATCCATCTGAAACACTTTGAATTTCTTATGAGAGGCATATGCTAGAAAGATTCTGATTGCCTCCAATCTTGCAACTGGAGCAAATGTTTCATCATAGTCTATTCCTTCCTGCTGTGAATAGCCTTTTGCTACCAGTCTTGCTTTGTTCCTTGTGATAACACCCTCACTGTCAGTTTTATTTCTGAAAACCCATTTAGTACCAACAATGGATCTGTTCTTGGGCCTTGGTACAAGGGTCCACACTTCATTTCTCTCAAATTCATTTAGCTCTTCTTGCATTGCTGTTATCCAGTCAGCATCTTTAAGAGCTTCTTCTACTTTCTTTGGCTCAGATTGTGACAAGAATGCATGAAACAGACATTCATTTGTTGTTGCACTTCTTGTCCTTACTCTTGCATCTGGATCACCAATAATCAAATCAGGTGTGTGTGACTTAGTCCATTTTCTTGCAGAAGGCAGATTTATCCTGTCATCATGTGATCCTCCCCCTTGATCCATGCTCTCCTGATTTTCTTGGTGCCTTTCTTCATTCTCTGATGCTCCCCCTGAGTGTGACTGCTCAGAATTTGAACTATCAGATTTTGAACTACCAGAGTTTGAGTCAGCAGAGTTTGATTCAGAATTATCAACTGAGTCACTATCAGTATTTGAATTATCACTTTGATGTGATTCTTCATGCTCCCCCTCAACTGGTTCTTCCCTTGTTTCTGATTGAAGAGTCTCTTCAGTATTTACCAGTAGAGGTTCAGAGTTTAGCTCAACAGAGTTTGTCAGATCAGTCTCATCAGAGTTTACTTTGTCAGAGAATAAATCTTCATTTTCAAAGTGCAGTTGATCATGTTCATTAACATCTTCAAGTCCAGTTATTTTCTTGTCATCAAATGACACATGAATTGATTCCATGATCACTTTGGTTCTCAGATTATAAACTCTGAATGCCTTAGTTGACAGTGGATAGCCAACAAAAATTCATTCATCTGCCTTTAGATCAAATTTGTTTAACTGTTCAGGATGAGTCTTCAACACAAAGCACTTGCATCCAAAAATATGAAAATATTTTAGATTTGGCTTCTTCTTTTTCACCATTTCATATGGTGTTTTACCATGCTTGTTGATCAGTGTTGCATTTTGAGTAAAACAAGCAGTTTGAACTGCTTCTGCCCAGAAATAAGTTGGCAACTTTGCTTCATCTAGCATGGTTCTTGCAGCTTCTATCAAGGTTCTGTTCTTCCTCTCCACCACACCATTTTGTTGTGGAGTGCCAGGTGCAGAAAACTCTTGTTTGATTCCTTTACTCTTGCAAAATTCTTCCATTGTTGAATTCCTGAATTCAGTTCCATTGTCACTTCTGATAATCTTCACTTGATTCTCTGACCCTTTGTCCAGTTGTATTATATGTTCTGTCAGTGTTAATGCAGTTTCATCCTTCTTTGCAAGAAAATATACCCATGTGTATCTGGTATATTCATCAACAATGACTAGAGCATATTTCTTCTTTCCAAGAGACATAACATTCACTGGTCCAAAAAGATCAACATGTAGGAGATGATAAGGATCAACAATTGAAGACTCAGATTTGCTTTTGAAAGAGGCTTTTCTCTGTTTGGCCTTTTGACAAGAATCACACAGGCCTTCTGCATTCAACAAAGACTTTGGTAGTCCTCTTACAAGATCATTCTTTATTAGCTCATTGATGTTGTTCAGGTTCAAATGAGAGAGTTTCTTGTGCCACTTCCAACTCTCTTCACTGGACATTCTTGTTGACAGACACACTGCTTTGCCATCAGAGTTTGTTGACAATTTTATTTCATAGATGTTATTGTGTCTGTTTCCAAATAGAGCAACTTTCCCTGTAGATTTACTGATGACTTGACAATATTCAGGCTGAAAATCTACATGATATCCTCTGTCACAGATTTGACTCACAGATAGTAGATCATGCTTGAGTCCTGGAACCAGAGCTACATTTGTGATGATGACACTCCCAAGATTAATATTGCCATATCCCAGAGTATGTCCTATGTTGCCATCTCCATAGGAAACTTTTGGGCCAGCCTTCTCCACATACTCTGATAGCAGGGATTTATTTCCAGTCATGTGTCCTGAACATCCACTGTCCATGACTAGGGTACTTTCCCTGATGCCCTGCAATCACAAACAATCACTTATTATTAGTTTTAAGGATCCAGACTTGCTTGGATCCTTTGGCTTTCTTAATTCTTTTAGCTTTTGCAGCGGAATTCACATTATCAGAGTTTAAGCTAACTTTTTCAGAGTTTACATTTGCAGAGTTTACTTTAACCCATTTCAAATTTGGCTTGGGTTCATAGTAATTATAGTAAATAGCATGATAATCTCTGCAAGTGTAAATAGAATGCCAAGTACTTCCACAGTGTTTACATAAAGTCTGTGGTCTAGTTCTCACATAATCATTCTTTACTGCAGTTTTAGAGGGCAAAGAATTAATGTTCTTATTCTTACTGCAGAAACTAGCAAGATGATTAGTGCTACCACAATTAAAGCATGTTTTTCTTGGAGCTAATGTAGCAAGCATTGGCTTAATTCCTGATGTTATGCCTACTTTCCATTTCTGTTTTTCCTAGGCATTCTCTGTTTGTTGACAGATTTTATCTCTTTAAGCTTATTCTTAAGTTGTTTATCTGTCATTAAACCAATGTTTACCTCTTTAACAAAAGTCTTAGCATATGATTCTTTAACAGCCTTTTTCTCAGCTTCAGTCTTAGGTCCACCTGTTCCCATAACATTACCTTCAGATGGACGATGTGGTCTAACTTTTACCAAATTTTCAAATCTAAGTTCATCTCCCTCAGAGTAACCTAGACCTACTGTATCTAACTGAAACACTTCTTGAGTGTCTTTACCAGAGTGTGTCCAAGTTTTAATAATGTGCTTAGTATCCTCCATTTCAGATTCTAGTTGCTTATACTTACCTAGCAACTCCTGTTCAATAAACACAGCATCATCTCTCTCTTTCTGAATTTTATTCATGTTTTCAAGATGTTCCTCAACAAATTTGTTTCTATCTTTGAGTTAAGAGCACTCATTCTTGATCCTCTCATTTTCTAAAGTCTGATCCCTATAACTGATATGTAGTGCTTTAAGATAAATTCTCAATTCAGTTATATTATCAGTATTATAAGCATAGGTAGTTGGAGGTACCTTTAGATCATCATCTTCATTCTGAGTAGTAGCCATGAGAGCATAGTTGATTTCCTCATCAGAATCTGAAGTGTCCGCCCAATCTCTGCCTTTTATGTAGAGTGCCTTTTCAGTTTTACCCTTCTTGCACTCAGGAGCATAGTGACCCATTTCCTTACACTTGTAGCATTGAATCTCAGACTTGTCTTTCTTTCCTGATTTGGTATCCCTTCTATCAGAATTTCTGAAACTCTTCCTGTCAGAGTTTGAATCTTTCTTAGAAAATCTGTTTCCCTTCTTAAAGTTCCTGAAACCCATCTTCTTAAAAGTCTTTACCATCAAGACAGCCATTTGCTTCAACTCTTCTTCATCATCCTCAGAATCTGATAATGCATCAGTGTTTGAGTCATCATCAGAGTTTGATGACTCACTATCAGACTTTATGACTAAAGCTTTTCCCTTAGCTTTCTTCCTTGATGCTTCCTTCTTTAATGGTTTCTCTTCAACCTTAAGAGCAACAGACTTTGACTTTTTACTTGATCTTTTGTTTCTATGCTCCAATTCCAATTCATAGGTTTTGAGCAGTCCATATATTTCATCAATCTCTGTTTCAGCAAGTTCATAGTTATCTCTTATAGTGGTTGTTTTCACATCCCACTTTTCAGGTAGAGAAAGAAGAAACTTGAGATTTGAGTCTTCTAAATCATACTCTTTGTTAACCAATGACAAATCATTGAGCAGTTTACAGAATCTGTCAAATGTTTCTGTCATGGTTTCTTCAGACTTTGCCTCAAAATGCTCATACTCCTGAGTGAGTATGTTTCTTCTATTTTTCTTGATTGCAGGAGTTCCTTGACACCTAACTTCAAGTGCATCCCATATTTCCTTTGCAGTTGTGCAATTAATCACTTTATTAGACATAACATTGTCTAAAGCACTGTGAAGTAAATGCCTTACTTTTGCATCCTTTGCAATAGATGAAAGATCCTCAGCAGTTAGATCTTTCTTTTCTTTTGGAATCACCTTTGATTCCTCACCAGCAGCAGCAGTAGATAACTTTGTAGGTTTGTGAGGACCTTCATAAATTCTATCAAGATATTCTGGATCTGTAGCCTCCAGAAACATGGTCATCTTCACCTTCCAGATTGCATACTCTGATGGCCTAAGTATAGGAACCCTAATCGTTTCATACCTACTAACAGTAGTAGGGACTTTCTCAGAACTTGATGGAGGAGGTATCTCTGCCATTGATTACTATTGTGTTTGGATCTTAAGCTGTAATAAAGTAACAGATTGTCTCTGATACCACTTGTTAGGTCAAATACACAATATATAATCAAGTACTATACGAGTAATTAACAAGAACACACTTTTTAACACTTAAAAACTGTTTGGAATTAACAATTTCTCTCTCAGTGATGTAAAATATCAAAGAGAGCTGCTTAGGTTACAATCAATGATAATCTCTCTATTCGACACCCTTCTAGGGTTAACCTAACTGTATTTATAAAACATACAGCTTCGTACAATCAGTAATTGATTCTCCTATAATTAAGCTATACAATTGATATCAATCACGATTGCTACACGTCTTCTAAGTCAACTCAATCTCTTTGATAGCTATCCAATCTTCAAAGATATTGCTTCCATATTTATCTTGTATCAATCTTCAAACACTGTTGACTCTCAGACGCTTCCGCTACAGAGTTTAACAACCTCTGTTGCGCTTCCAGTCAATGTTTAACTAAACTCTGACAGCTTCCAGTTAAACTCTGTTTTGTTACTTTAGCTTCCAAACACTGTTCTCATCAATCATTTCTAACAAATTAGCTGTGCTAATCAAAAAGTCGGTGGCAATTTTCCTTTATTAATTAACCGCGTTAATTAATTAAGGTAAGGCGGTGGCAAACAATTCGTTACAAAAACAGAATTGATTTACCTCAATTAATTCCAAAATCGAATTATCTTATCCAGTAATTAATTCCAAAATTGAATTAACTTAACCAGAAATTAATTCCGAAATCGAATTAAACTAAGTCATATTTTAAGCCCAAGCCCTGTGGAAATAATAATTAGCAAAACTAGTCCAGTTCGGATCGGCCCAATTTTCTGCTGCATTCGTGTCCGCAGGTCGCACACGCGGAAAGCCCGAAGGCTTACGAAGCCACGAATTCTCCCTCGAAATCCCATGATTTGCACCCCCCCTGCGCGCACGTAGGAGATGGAGCAACACTTAGCCAACACAAGTAAACGCTACTCATGTGTTGTACTATATAAAGTAAAGGAAACTCCTTTTCCATTTCAATGTGGGACTTCAAGTTCCATTCTAAACTTTCCACTTCTAAGGGGCAACTTTAGATAATCATAACTCATCCATCCCTTAGTCGTTTTGAGTGTTTAAATATGCATTGGAAAGCTCTCACGGAGGAGAACACTCTCCAAGCACGACTTGTTGCAAACACGCACACAAGGCACACTCAAATCGGAGCTCAAAATGACTCGACAATGTGGGTCTAAAACCCACATTTTTCTAACAATCCCCCACATGGATGAGATTGATAACGTTGTAGCACACACCAGACAAATCGACACGGAATTTGATGTGGTGATAATTCTTCGATTAGATATAGCATACGATAGGTAGAGGTTTGCTCCTTGAACCTTCGCTTGAGTAAGCATACCGACCTTACTGGTAGACAGTGGAGGTTTGCTCTTTGAACTGTTCGACCGTTTGTGTAAGCGAAGATATACTTATCACTATATCCTTTCTGACTCGTTCAGCTCTCATGATTATGTCCATTTTGGCCATGGAACATCGTCCTGGTTCTGCAGGAGTTTCTAAAGAATTGTGCCTCGCAATTCTCCTTTGAAGCGGCCCCACTTCTCTCCCATATAGGTGATCTTTATCTTATAGAGTAACCCACGTTTACTCAACTGATTTCCATGCGTTCAAATCTTGAACTCCATGTAATCACCGAAAGATCATTAAAAGCGTAATAGCTTACCCTCGTACCTTACGGGTCTCACTGTTTCTCATCATAGGAATAGGCTGTTAACTCGAATAACTTGTAGAAGGGGGGGTTGAATACAAGTTATATAATCGTGTCTGATTTTTGCTTGATTATATGAACAAGAATAAACGAATGAATCAAACTCTTGTTTGTATTAATAAGATCAAATACAAACTCTACCAAAGGTGTACAATACCTTTAGCAGCTGCTGACAATACAAATATCTCTCTGTTTGTTTCGAACTCTCGAATACAAACCTTATACAGAGCTACGCACATTCACTAGTTCGACTCACAACTTCGTCGCTCTTTACAATGATATTGAGAGAGTATTTATAATGCTACCTATCAACTAATAACAGAAAGATATAATCTATACATGACAATGTTCTGCCTTCTAGTCGATAGTTTCCTTCAATAGAAAACTCTTTCCTTCATAATGTCTTCTTGCTTGTTCTTCAAACAACGATCCTATTTTATAGCACTTGCCAGTTTCTGTAGCACCTATAATGACATCATCAGTAACATGACTGATATCAGGATCTGTACACTGCATCAGTATCTGATCAACCATCAGTATTGGACCATCATCAGGATTTGCTCTGTTCCTGACATGTAGTCTCCGATACACTGTTCATTCCTGACTAAACTATACAGATAACTGTTTTACACATAAAACCTATATACAGTGCTAAATCCTTTATAAGATCAGGATTACAAGAAGTATAATGTGTAAATTCTATTCTTAACATCACAACTTATGAATTATTCCTAACAATCTCCCCCTATTTATGCTTTATAATCTGAAGCATAAATCTAAGTTGTGGATGTCAAAACATATAACAATACAACCAGAATAGAATTTATGAATGTAGAATTATGAAGTTTAAGTACCTCCTTCTCAGATGTAGACGCTTATCTAGTACTTAGAAGAAAGAATTTTAACTATTAATGCTGCTCTTCCTTTACCTCTTCCTAGCTGAGATTCACCACTGTCACTCCTGGTTCTTCTTTTTACTATCCTTTGTCTGATCTTTATCTCTCCCAGCTTTATCTTCAGTCTGGTGGTGTTGTTGTCTTTGAACTGTCTTTATCTCCCCCTTTTTGACATCAGCAACATTAATTCCAAGAGATTCAGAAACAGAACAAATGAGATTCATAAGAACTGCTTGATTTTCCATAATTGTGACTTGGTTATCTTCAAGTGATTGAAGTCTTGTTTGAATAGCAATTTGAGAATTCTGAATGTCGTTCAAAACATCAGAATGAACTTCAATATTGGAAGTGCTTCTAGTATCTTCAGTATCAGAATCAGAAAGAACTGTATCTTCAAGTCTTGTAGAAGAAGTTGCTTGAGTTGTATGATATTCAAGTAATAAAACCTGATTAGAAGTATCAACATCTTCATCTTTCTGTTCTGGAACTGAAACATGATCATCATCTCCTTTACCAGTATTCTGTGTACTAACATCTTCAAATCCTGACTCCTCCTTAGAGTGATCAGAGACTGTTGATGTCTCAATTCTAGCTGATATTGGAAGTACATACAAAGGAACACTAGGATCATTAGGATCTTCATCTGGTACATATGTATCAAGAGATTGCTTTATCCTGGCACCTCTTCTGTTAATTATTTCTGTAAGCCTCTCCTTTTGCTTCTGAGCTTTAACTTCTGGCTTTGCATTGTGATGTGCTAGGTCATTCTTCTGATACATTTTGATGAATGAATAAGTACCAGCATCCATACCCAAATTTTCAGACCAAGATTCAGGAAAAACCTGATCCCAGAAATCAAATGATGGTTTCCTAATTTTCTCTCCCTCACTATGGAGTTGATCATCCATACCCTCATTCTCACTGTGACTTTCTAAAGTCAACACTCTTTCTACCTCACCTTTTGCCTGGTCAGGAGCCAGCCGCTCAAATTGTGGATCTAAGTCCATCTTTTCAACTTTATCACTCAAATTTAGATAAGTGCTCTCATGACCTACAGAAAAATAGAGTTTAGAAGGAGTTTTTATACCTGAACTCACATGGAGAGAGGGTTCCTCATATGGCACGTGGCTTGAGGTTTTCTCCAAGGAGTGAGCTGCTATAGTCTCTGAACCCATACAATCATCTTCTTTCCTTTCAGAAACTACAGGCTCCAGTATACCACTTTCAGGTTCTTTACTAGACTCTGATGTCTTCAGTAATACTTCATTAGACACCATAGTTAGTAGATCACCGTCTTTAAGTGTTGTTTGCTGAGACACACCCTCAAGGTGAATAGCCTCTGACTGAACAAAATTTGTTTGATCTTCAGAAAAATCAACCAAAGTCATTCCTCCCATATCATAGGGTATCTCACTTGCATTCTCAGTCATCACAGAAGACCTTTCAACATCAGCTATCACAGCTCCTGAGTCATCCTTCCTCTGACTAGATGGTTCTTGTGTTACAGTGACTGTGATATGATCTTTCCTACTATTCACCACTGGTGCAATAGTACCTTCTGTTGACTGCATTCCTCTATCTACTTCCTCCAGTTGTTCACCTTGAGCTGAAGCATCTTCAATAATTACATCCTTGTCAAATAAATATGCATGAAGTGATTGAAGTGCAACATGCTTCGAGAGTCCAAATTTCTTGACTAATTGTCTTCTGACAGATACATAGAAATACATCTTCATTAAGTCAAGTCTTTGATGTAGAAATCCATATTCATCTGGAAATAAAAGTTTTGGTACTCTTTCAACCAGAAAATCTAGAACAGGCCTTGACAACTTCACTTTGAGAGAAATTAGTCCCATAGCCAGTCTGTATGATAATGTAGTTTCCCATGAAGAATCAATATCCAGATCTCTCTGGTCAAATACTGACATAGATATAGCTTGATTTGTAGAAACCTGCATGATATTAGTTGGACTAGACTCTGTGTGTGTAGGTGACAATTGAATCTTTCTCCTTGTTCTCCTGGTATAGTGAGCAAAAGATTTATCCTGAGAAGACTCAAGAGGTGTAGACACAGAAGTGATCTTGGGATGAGATCTTTGTTCAATAGACACAGTCTTTTGAGAGACAGTATCCAGTAACTGTTTTCCCGTTTTAAGAACTACAGCCTTTTGGGAGACTGCAGCCTGGCTGTGACTAGGTTTTTCATCTCTTTGTGCTAACAAAGAAAGTTGAATTGCAGCCTTCAATTCTGCTCTCTCAGCAAGAGTTAAATCATCATCATCTTCACTAGAATTACTACTACTACTTGACACAACAAATCTTCTCTTCCTTACAACTGATGTCTTTTGAGAAACACAAGAGGTTGGTTTCTTTGAAACAATAGGCTGTGGATCAAAATTTGGTTCTTGAATTGTTTCAGAGACTATAATGTTTTGGGCTACTTGGGTAGACACAGGTGGGTTCTCCTCCAATTGAGATTCCTGAGCCATTTCACCACAAAAGAAAGAAGAATTGTAGAGAGTAGGAAGATGAGTTTTAAGAATTACCTGAACATGATGTGGATAATGAATTACAGGTATTTCATCTAGATTCTTTTCATTGTCCTTCTTTGTAATGTCAGAGAAAATTCTCTTTTGCTGTTCATAAGAAGAAACAAAATGTTCTCTACCAAATCTAGTTTCAACATCAGGAACGAAATGGTTAACAAACAATTGCATAAATCTATGATAATAAACCATTTTCCTGTTTTGATCTCTTAACCCAAGTTTAATACTCATCTGACTTAAGATAATATGACCAATGTTGATTACTCTGTCATAAAGCAAACTATAAGCAATATGTGATGTAACAGAAGTAATTTGCTGAAAAGAACTACATTTGCCAGTAAAACATTTAGCAATTTGATCAAAATAAAAAGACCATTCCTTTCTAAGAAAAGACCTATTCAACTGGCTCATGTTATCTAGAGGTCCACTATAACCTAATTCAGACAACATAGTTCTTATATTATCATCAGATGGTACATTCTCATAACTATCAGTAACAGGTAAGCAAAGTACTGAATTAACAACAGATTCAGTAATGTCAAATGAATCTTGTCCTAAATGTAGAACAATCTTACCTGATTGACTCTGAGTAGAATCAATTACCTCAGCATTCTTCCAAGCTTATGAAACAGCTACTTGATTAATCTGTGGAGATGCTGTCAATGCATAACTTAATGGTCCATACACCAGAAAGTCCATGATTGGATGAAAATCAGATAATACTCCTTCCTTGTTGGTAATAGCTGCAACATGATTGTTTGTCATAAAATCAAAGTCACCAAACTTGTAGGCTACTGATTTAGGTAATCTTCTCTGATCTGCCATTTTTGATCTGAAAAGAAACTTGAAAAATTCTTGAAATGGATTAGTGATTTTGAAAACTCAAGAGTGATTTTTGCTTTAGAGAATGTAAAATTAGAGAAAGCAATTACACGATTAGAGTTTCAAAACAAATATATTTCACAAATCTTTCAGACCACTATCCCACGTTGACACGTATAGATTGACAGGTGTCAGTCCCTGAAAAATGCGGTTACCCATGATTTTTTTGGAAAATAAAATCCAAAATTGATTTTCATTGTTACGCCCCCAAAATCCGAGGTCAGAGATTCAGGTCGTCACATCACCATTCAACCATATCATACTTGTATTAACTTTACAACTCAACAATACATCCATCCAGACCTCAATCTTACGCACATACAAGTTAGAGCCTCAGAAACGATAATCAAAAGTAACACTAAATATTACAATTCATCTGTACAATCCAGAATCTTACGCACTTCCACTTATACAACTACACTTGAAGACAAGTCTTACTATTACAGTTGAAAACCTATCAGACTTACTCTGTAGTATTTATCAGGAACTAAATCATCTCCGGGGTAAATCTCCTACTCCTCTTCTGCTGGTGCGGAGTTAACCGACCAAGTTCTTCTCTTTCTGAAAAGTTTTTATAAAGCAAGAATGAGCTACATAATGCTCAGCAAGTTCACCATTTTGGAAAATAATAAAGTGGTTTATTTTGAAAACGTTCCCAACTGTATGGGTGTATATCTCAGATTACAAAACATAACTCGACAATATATATGTCCGAGTTTGAATAAAACATTTATACTCACTAAGGAGCTTTAAGAATAACATATGAATCCTTTACAAGGTTCTCATTTCAATATATCTCAAGTTTGAAAATATATACGTATGAGTATATCAGTTTCGGCAAAACACTCTACGGTTAACATAATGTATAGGGAATGCATTGATGCAAAACCTCTTTCCTTCCATTAGCTTAGAAGGTTTCTCATTCAAAAACATTTCATTCTGTGAAATAATTGCAAGAGTGCACTAACACGTGCCAATCTCTATAGAAAATCTTGCAATTCTAGATACTGCACGATGTTAATATTTTTCTTATCAAAAACCACACTATCGGCAACTTGGCACTTAGGCCCAAGAAGCAGTGTTTGAGTATTTTTCCAAAGTGGAGGATGGGACTGGAAGAAAGCATAAAAACCTGACAAGGATTGACGATGATCAGTCGCCACATCCAAGTCCAATAATCCGCGGGTCTTCTCTACCGGTAGAAGGATAGAAACTACATCCGTAACTATCCTCGGGTGAAAACTACATCCGTAATCACCCTTGATGAAAACTACATCCGTAATCATCCTTCGGCAACACCTGGGCCGGAATAATAATTGATGGACCGTCTGGCTCACGGCCGCTTACACATCCCGGGAATCGTTCGTCAACGATTTCCACACCTGCCAGAGTCCCCTTTTTCTTTTCTTTTCAAAATCATTTTGATAGAAAACCTGAGTAGTTGAAGTTCGACCTCAGTCGTCCGATAATTCTTGAAAAACGTACAAGAAACAAATGCTGACCGGGGGTTTTCGAAAATGTTTTGGGTCCGAAAGAGTTCAAGTTTGAAAATGCTGAAGGTATCTTGGATTAGTTTTGTCTTTAAAATAATGAACGATGATTAATAAATAATAATTTTAGATTTAATATATAAACAATTAGTAAAATCATTATTTAATTAAAATAAGCTTTTAATCCAAGATAGATATTTTTTAGTATTTTTAACAACGTAAAAATAATAAATACGTAAGTATACGATACTTCCCGAATGACCTTTCGGGTTTTCGTAATTTAATCACGATACAATAATATACCGCTCCCCGGTCAATAGTATATTTGGACCGCTACGACCTCTATTGCTAGAGTCGTTGTCCGAAGAAACATTTTCATTATAAGTTCAAGGGTGTACAAACACATATGCATATATCTCAAACTTCAACATAATCTCATAAAGCATACGCATATAATACGTTTGGAACTACAAACCCAAAAGTGAAAAATCCTTATATATAAGTTTTGTAAAGTAGACTTGCATAGGTAAAATCAAGAATATAATATTTTGAAATTAAATACTTAGGGTTGGAAAACTTGCCTTGGTGAGGTTGGGGTGGTCGGCTCGCGAAGTGGAATGGAAATCTATACATAATTAATATTTGTACGTTAGTACCTTAACAACGCTACTTAATCATAAGGTTTTAAAAATCGTAAGACCAACTTAACGACTCCTCTTGTGACCACTAACCCTCTCATATGACCATGTCGTCACATTATCACTTTCGTTCCCCATTCGACTCAAATCTATTCCTCAAACTCGAAACTCAAGTGAACATTCTTAAAACTACTTTAAACTAATCCCCTAAGTGGTTTTTCACTTGCGCACACCTCGCTCCAACATTTTTATAAAATTGAAAAATACATATTTTAATCCAATTCTTTTTGGGTAGCCTTCCCCACTGCATTTACTAGCTTCTCCAATTTTTTCCATGATCATACATAAATTTTTAGGGGTTTAAACAAGGTTCACAAGGGGGTCACTTAGTGCAGTCTGGAATCCAGAAACACAATTTACTTCTCCGGCCATAACTTAAAATATATACATCACTTAGTTATGAACCTTACTTTTCCAGAAACTACATTCAATTATCTTTCCAACAATATATGGTAGGACCTCAGGGGACAAGATTTGAGGGTTCAAAACCATGTTACAAGGCAGGTCAAAGTTCCTGGAAAACTCAGCAAGCATGTATTCACTTAGATCAACCAATTTTCTCAATTCCACAACACAACCAACACCTAATTCACTTAGTTCATGATTTATAACACTCATGGAGATACATATACTATCCACAATCATAAAAACCACAATCACAACATCAAAACTCAAGATCTACATCATCCATAACTTATATGTCCAATATTCACACTAATAACCATGGATCTAACATTAAACATCACAATTACTACATGGCCAAGAGGGGTTAGGGTTTTTATACCTTCTTGATGTTCTTACAATCTCAAACAAGCTTGGTTCACCTTGGGGAAGCCTTACTCTATGCTCACCATCTTCAATCTCACCAAAGAAATCAAGAACATGGAAGTGAGTTTCCTGATTGGAAAAACACGCCCCAAAGATCAGCCAAAACGAAGCCCTTGCACTCGTTTCCTGATCCTGGCTTCTGAATGAAAGTTGTAGAGCGTCTTCACAGCTTTCTAACCATATAAAGAACAAAAAATTTCATTGAGTAATGAAGTCTCTAGGCCCGTTTTACTGAGAGGGTGTTCTGCTGGGCAGAATGGTTTTGTTCATGGTTTTATGTTCTAATAATGCCATACACTTGATATGTATCTATTTTTGGTTGGATGCATCTCATCCTTGCTAGGTGGCAACCTCTCATTGGCTCCTCTAGATTTCTTATCCACTTAAATTGCAACCAAGCCTTTGCTAATTGCAACCAAGTCCTTGTCTCTTGTTTCTTGTACTTAAGTCCTTTTGTTTTGTTTTCTTTTCCACCGCTTTGATTTCCTTGTCGTTTCTTGAATAAAATAAATACGTTACAACTTGTACGTTGCATATTATTGCTCTAATATAGCACAATACCTCGAACGAATATTAATTCCAACATCCCTTGTTTATTTCTCTTTATCTCAGAAAAATATTCTCGCGGTTTCTCAATTGTTCTCATTTCCTTTAACTCTAGGATTTTATTCTCAATTCCATTTTCCTCTCATAATATATCCTTCCTTGGACTTCTAATATTTACTATTCTCAATTCATGATTCGCTCGCTTGATCGCTTAATCTCGTTGTAAAGTTTCAGCGGAACGTTTGTTTCACTTCCTCAGTGGTTTTCGTTCCAAATTCTCAAATCACTTATAATAAAATTCCAAAATATTAACTCCTCAATTCCTCAAATTAAATATCTCATTTCTTGATATTAATGATATATAATTCACTGCTCGGTCAAATATTACACGAAAATAGAATTTGGAATTTCTGAATTCCGATCGCATTTACATACACTTATTTACTCCGTAGATTACTAGTATAACTTCGGAATATCCACACTACGTCTCCTACATAGGTGGCATGAAAATTTTTCTTAATCCTCAAAATCACTATTCATTGATGCACTTCATCATAATAAGAAAAGTTTTAATTCTACCGAAATTTTGGGTTCTTACATTCATGAAATAAATCAGGGTATAAATAAGCAATACTGATCAGCTTCCTTTTCCTGATGACCTCTCATCAAAATAATCACAAAATGTAATGTGATTTAAAAATATAATTTTCAAATCCTGATGGTCACACATGAAATCCTGACCAATATTATCAGCGACTTAATATGGAGTTTCCTCATGGCATTTTTCTTTTATCTGAAAAAGAAAATAAACAATTAATCTGAACAGAAAATCAATTGGTTAGATATTTTCAATATTTCTTGAAACAAGAAATACAGTCTCATGCAATAATTAGCATTTGACTTCATTAAAACTTCCAAGTGACTGCTCAGCTTCTCACGTCTTTCTTTAAAAGAACCAAACGCTTTATGCCATTCTCCATAACCTTTCAATTTCTTTTTATTCTCAACAATGCTTCTCAAACCAAAAATCCCTTCAAACCCATTTTCCAGATTTTTCTTGATCGATGAACATCCTGTTCTTGATCATCTCTTTGAACAAATGACTCTTCTCATCGAACTAATCATGAATGGATTGGTTTTCGAAAATATCCAGAGGTTTCTCCTAGAACATCCATCTGTTGGATACAATCTTCCCCTAACCTCCTCAAAACTTGAGGATGAAGAATTTGGCCGAGAGTCTGAGGTTGATCTTGATGGAGATGCTATTCACTTAAGTTAGCTGCTCTCATTCAAGTCGCCCAGACAAGGAATTCAAGAGCAAATGAGGCTTTCATCCCCTGATGGATTTCTTGAGATGCTCCTTGTCCTGTTCCTCAGAGTTCATATCAAAGACAAGTAGAGAGTAGAAATTTAGACAAAAAGATGATGTATTTCATTTCTATGTAATGATTTCTTATTAATGAAAATACAATTTCTTGTTATCTGCTTGTCTTTTGATTTTTGAATGATGCATAAATTATCAGTATGCAAATATCAAAACTTGCTAGCATAGACTTAACATATCACAGAATCAGATTATTACACAAAGTAAACGTCAGGATCTGAAACAATTTTCATAATCCTGATACTGACACAATACTGATGACGTCAGCATCCTGATAACAAATCTAATCCTGATTATTATTAACAAGTCTATCATACTGAAATTTATCAAGGCAATGTGTTATAGCTCAAGCATTTAACAATCAAATATAGATCCTGACAGGAATATCAAGTCTATAAGCTAAGAACAACATACCTTGCTACTTTTGCAGATGTTAAAATCTAAAAATTTAACATTCCTAACTCACTTACTAGTCTACTGAATGTAGTCTCATCAAGTGGTTTAGTTAGAATATCTGCAAGCTGTTTGTCAGTAGGAACAAAATGAAGTTCCACAGTACCATTCTCAATATGTTCTCTAATAAAATGATACCTGACATCAATGTGCTTAGTCCTTGAATGTTGAACTGGATTCTCTGCAATTTTAATAGCACTAGTATTATCACAAAACATAGGAATATTACTAAGTGTCATACCATAATCCAGCAACTGATTTCTTATCCAAAGGAGCTGTGCACAACAACTGCCTGCTGCTATGTACTCAGCTTCTGCAGTTGAGGTTGAAACAGATTGTTGCTTCTTGCTTGCCCAAGAAATCAATCTATTTCCCAAAAATTGACATGTACCTGTAGTGCTTTTCCTGTCTATCTTACACCCTGCATAATCAGAGTCTGAATAGCCAATTAGAAAGAAATCAGATTCTCTAGGATACCACAAACCAAGATTTGGAGTTCCTTTGAGATATCTAAAAATTCTCTTCACAGCAATTAAATGAGATTCCTTAGGATCACTTTGGAATCTAGCACATAAACAGGTAGAAAACATTATATCTGGCCTACTTGCAGTTAGATATAACAATGAGCCTATCATGCCTCTATAACTAGTATTATCCACACTCTTCCCTTTAGGATCAGAGTCTAGTTTAGTGGCTGTTGCCATGGGTGTTTTTGCAACTGCACAGTCTTGAAAGTCAAACCTTCTTAAAAGATCTTTGATATACTTTGACTGATTAATGAAAATACCAGTCTCAGTCTGTTTGACCTGCAAGCCTAAGAAATAATTTAGTTCACCCATCATGCTCATCTGATACTTAGACTGCATAAGCTTGCTAAACTTAGCACATAACTTTTCATTAGTAGAACCAAAAATAATATCATCAACATAAACTTGAACTAAAAGCAATTCACCTTTTATCTTTCTAAAGAATAGAGTTTTGTCAATTGTACCTCTTGTGAAGCCATTTTCAAGAAGAATTTTAGACAAAGTCTCATACCATGCTCTTGGTGCCTGCTTTAGTCCATAGAGTGCCTTGTCAAGTTTGTAGACATGATTTGGAAACTTTGGATCAACAAATCCAGGTGGCTGTTCTACATACACTTCTTCATCAAGTTTTCCATTTAGAAAAGCACTCTTTACATCCATCTGGTATACCTTAAATTTTGAATGAGCTGCAAATGCAAGAAACATTCTGATTGCTTCCAATCTTGCTACAGGTGCAAAGGTCTCATCATAATCAATGCCTTCTTCCTGAGAATAACCCTTGGCCACCAGTCTTGCTTTGTTTCTTACAATCATACCAGATTCATCTAGCTTGTTTCTGAAAACCCATCTTGCACCAACAATAGATCTATCTTTAGGTCTTGGTACCAGTTTCCAAACTTTGTTTCTCTCAAACTCATTTAACTCCTCCTGCATTGCAATTACCCAATCAGGATCCTGTAAGGCTTCTTCAACCTTCTTAGGTTCATTCTTTGAGAGAAAACAACTATACAAGCATTCATTTTGAATTGATCTTCTAGTTCGAACACCACTATTTGGATCACCAATTATCAAATCTTCAGTATGATCCTTTGTCCATTTTCTAACAGGTGGTAAATCAACTCTGCTAGTCTCTCCCCCTAAGTTAGTGGTATCTCTTGTAGAAGAATTCTCTCTACCTTCAAAAACTCTCCTTTGATCAATAGAATCAATAGATTCCATATTGCTGCTAGTTACTGATCTTTCCTCAGAAGACTCTGACAGGTCAGTTCCTGATGGAGTAGACTCTGAAACATCAATTCCTGATGGAATAGACTCTGAAAGACTAGTCTGCTCCTGATGATCACTGTGTTCTCTCTGATTTATTTGCTCCCCCTCAACAGTAGCATTCCTTTGAGAAGCAATAGAAATTCCTTCTGGAGAACCTTCATCATCACTTGAGAGTATCTCAGAATTCTTCAGATTTTCAAATTCCAATTTATCATGGCTTTCATCAGTTTGCAAAATTCCAAATTTCTTATCATCAAATGCAACATGAATTGATTCCATAACAATGTGAGTTATGAGATTATAAACTTTGAATGCCTTAGATGCTGAGTATCCTAGAAAAATTGCTTCATCCGATTTGGCTTCAAATTTTCCAAGTTGTTCTGGATGAACTTTTAGGACATAGCATTTGCATCCAAAGATGTGAAAGTATTTCACACTTGGTTTCTTTCCTTTGATCATCTCATAGGGAGTTTTTCCATGACTATTTACCAAGGTACAGTTTTGAGTGAAACATGCAGTGTTAATAGCTTCTGCCCAAAAGTAGGTTGGAAGTTTTGCATCTGCAAGCATGGTTCTTGCTGCCTCTATGAGAGTCCTATTCTTTCTTTCCACTACACCATTTTGCTGAGGTGTACCAGGTGCAGAAAACTGTTGAGTGATTCCATTGTCTGCACAAAACCCCTCCATTGTAGAATTCTTGAATTCTGTACCATTGTCACTCCTAAGTACTTTAACTTTGTACTAAGAATTATTCTGAATATTCTTGATGAGTTCAATGATTTGCTGAGGAGCTTCATCCTTCTTATGTAGAAAGAATACCCATGTGAACCTTGTGAAATCATCCACCATAACTAGAGCATATCTTTTCTTGCTGATAGACATAATGTTTACTGGACCAAACAGATCAAGATGTAGCATGTGAAATGGTTCAGTAATTGAATTTTCAGTCTTGCTCTTGAAAGTGGTTCTTCTCTGCTTTCCAAGCTGACATGCATCACAAAGTCCATCTTGCACAAAATTTGCCTGAGGTAGGCCTCTCACCAAATTGTGTTTAACAAGTTGATTAAGCTTCTTGAAATTAAGATGTGAGAGCTTCTTGTGCCAATTCCAGCTTTCATCATTTGTTGCTTTGCTGTAGAGACATCTAACAATTCCTTTAGATGTATCACTTAAGCTGGCTTCATATATGTTACCATGTCTTTGACCAGTTAGAACAATGTCTCCATTCTGCATATTCAAGACTTTGCATCCTTCTCTGTCAAAGATTGATTTGTAACCTTTATCACCCAGTTGACTTATGCTTAAAAGAGTATGTTTCAAGCCTTCAACCAGTGCTACATTTTCTATGATGACATTCCCCAAAATAATTGAGCCATATCCCAGAGTTTCTCCTTTGTTGCCATCTCCAAAAGATATTACTGGGCCAGCTTTCCTTTCAAACTTTGTAAACAGGGACTTCTTTCCAGTCATATGTCCAGAGCATCCACTGTCCAAGATAATTGAATGCTTCTTTCCTGTGCCCTGCAAACAAAAAGTAACTAGTTAGAATTTTTTAGGACCCAACTTTGATTGGATCCTTTCTTACTAGATTTAGAGACAACAGACTTTGAAGATTTTGCATTTATTTTACCTGTTACAGAGTCAACTTTAGACTCTGATCTCACAAACTGTTTGTGACTAGGAGTTTCAGATTTCAA
This sequence comes from Kitagawia praeruptora, assembly GCA_037693485.1. Classification (NCBI taxonomy): domain Eukaryota; kingdom Viridiplantae; phylum Streptophyta; class Magnoliopsida; order Apiales; family Apiaceae; genus Kitagawia; species Kitagawia praeruptora. The sequence goes on along the minus strand of CM075346.1, from coordinate 121,475,149 downwards.
AGAATAATAGTCATAATACAGTTCATGATATTCTCTACACATGTAAATGAAATGAAGTAAACTACCACAATGATAACAAGCTTTTTGTGGTTGGTATTGAATTTTCTGAGTCTTGGGGAATCTGGACTCAGTTTTCCAAGAAGGTTTTTGATTGCAGTGTAGGGCCAAATGATTATGATTTCCACACTTATAGCATTTTTTCCTAGGTGCATCAGGTACATTCTTGAAATTATTCTCTTTGTTAATACCTTCTTTTCCATTCCTATTTCTCTTGATCTTGCTAGACTCTGAAAGACCATCTAATCTCTGTTTCAACTGAGACTTAGACAGAAACCCTATGTTTACATTCTTAGGTTTCTCTAACACTTTCTCATCTGAATTACTATTGTTAATCCTTTTGTGTACAACAGGGGTACCTTTTGAATCAACAAATTTAACATGATTAGGTTCAGAAACAATTTTCTTACCTTCAGATTTAGATGTGTTAGCTTCTACCTTACTATTATCATTGACAATAGCTACTTTTTCTTCTTGTCTAGCCTTATCAAAGCCTAAACCATTAACCTTACCACGAATTCCACTCTCAAAGATTTCTATTGTCTTCTTACTGGAATTGTTAATGGTCTTAATCACATCTCTCTCTTCTTCTAGTTCTTTTCTGACATAGTCATAAGCCTCAAGAATTACACTATAATCATGCTTAGCTTTATCAGAACTCAACTTGTATTCTTCCATTTGAATTAATTCAGATTCAAGAAAATTATTTCTATCCACTAATTTATCATTCTTAACCTTAAGTTCATCTCTTTCACAAGTAAGAATTCTAAAATTAGTCATAAGATTTTTAAACTCAGCATGGATAGATCTAATTTCATCAGAATTTAAGCTATCAAATGAATCAAGAGAGTGAAGTGATACCTTAACAAAGGATGGAGAAATTTTCTTTGGAGATCCAGGTTTGTCTGAACTATTGGCCATCAATGCAATGTTGTCATAATCCAATTCATCTTCAGAGTCACTGGAATCAGCCCAATCCTTCTGTGTGACCATAAGTGCATTACCCTTTCCTGAATTCCTAGGCTTCTTACACTCACTAGCAAAGTGTCCAAGCTCGCTGCAGTCAAAGCACTTGATCTTGGCCTTATCAAGCTTGACAATTGTACTTTTGCTTTTGTCACTCTTCTTCTCCTCCTTCTTTTGAAAAGGTCCTTTGCTAAATCTTCTCCTGTTGAATTTTCCTTTCTTGAAAGCTTTAGCAAACATAGCAAAGAGTTCTTGCATCTCAGATTCAGAATCATTGTTGTCAGAGTCCATATCAGTAGTCTCTGACTCAGAACTTTCTTTGCTTTTCTTCTTCCTTGAATTTTTTACAGCAATCTCTTCATGCTGTTCTTCAGGAAGCTTCTTAACTTCAGATTGAGCAGTAAGTGCAATAGTCTTCATCTTTCCTTCACTCCTGCTCTTCTTCTGCTGCTTGTCAAGTTCATAAGCTCTCAATTTTCCATATACTGCCTCTAATGAAATCTCATCCAGATCATTAGCTTCCTCAATTGCAGATATCTTCTCATTGTAGAAATCAGGCAAAGCTTTCATGAACTTTGTATTCATATCCTCCAAGTCATAATATTTACCATGCATGGCCATCTCATTGATGAGTTTTGTAAACCTATCAAAGGTATCAGTAAGTGACTCACCAGACTTGGATTCAAAGTACTCATACTGTTGTATAAGTAATGTCCTCATATTCTTCCTGACAGGCTTAGTTCCTTCACAGTGAACCTTAAGATTGTCCCATATATCCTTAGCAATTTTACAAGAGAGAACATAGTTAGTGAGAACTGAATCAAGACTGTTGAATAATATGTTTCTCACTTTAGCATCTTTAAGAACATTCTCCTTGTCCTTATCTGACCATTCAGATTTTGGCTTCTCTGCTGTATGTTCTGGAACAACCTCACCATCAACAGTTGCTTGTCCAACGACCTTTGTTGGAACAAAAGGTCCATCTCTGATTCTGTCAAGATAATCAGGATCTGTTGCTTCCAGATGATGCAACTGTTGGGTATTTTACAACTACAGCAACAATGAGGCAGTGATATATATTAAACAAGAACAGGCATAAAACCAATTAACAAAACAAATCACGAAGGCAAAACAAGAATATAATCAGTAACTGTAATTAACAAGAAAAGTAAGAACACTTATCTCTCACAGAAGCTTAAGCCAAGACAACAAGAGAGAAAGAACACAGCTGAGTCACCAAGCCCTTCAAGAAGACTTGGCTGTTCTTGAAGAGAATATTGCCCCACTTACGTTGTGATTGGGTTGCAACAATATCACTTCCAGGATAAAACAGCACCGATCAAAGGTTTCACAAATACACCAGTGATCAACAGCGACCAGCACCTCAGTTCGCCTAAGAACTATGTATTTCTCCTATATGTATCGTGAGAGAACAGAGAAGAAGAACGAACAAGGATTTTCCTTAACGTATTTCTTTCTTAACGTTATATCTTTGATATATATAATACCCAAAAATAAAAACGTAAGAGATATGCCTTAAAAGGAAAGTAAATATTCTGATTTAATTTCATTAACTGCAGCATCAGGATTATTTTCAGTTACATAAGTATCAGGATTTGGTCATCAGTAGCATCAGGATTTGGTGTCCATCAGGATCAGGATTCAGTGCTTTGTCAGGAACTGATATCCATCAGGATTTAGCCCATCAGTATCTGATGTCTGACCAAGTCCATCAGGATTTTACTCCAAGTACTGATCCAAATTTCCATCAGGATTTGATCCAAACACTGACCCAAATTTCTAGTACTATTGTAACAAATAAATCTGAAACTCGTTAAAATAAATCAATATCTAATTTAAAATCAGTTTCAGATCATGGGCATGAAAACTTCCTCATGGGCATGAAACGTTTCTGACCAACCAAGTATACATTCATGGACATGAAAACTTTCTCATGGGCATGAAACATTTCTGAATATCCCATCTCTTTTGATGCCTCTTCATGATCATGAAATATATATCATGGCCATGATTTCAATCTGCAACCTGATTTCAAATCTCCTTCTTTCAACTCAATTTATCTATGGATTCCACTAAGAAAATGTCTTAGATCCAAACATGAAAGTTTAAGTCCTCATTACAAGGAACAACCTCCACTTGTTAGTTTCTGGAAATTACATCAAGAACATATTATAAATATGCCTCAAACTTTCCATTTTCTAACAATCCCCCACGAATCCATATAGAAATTCAAATACATATATATCCTCATCATGACTTGTTTTTCAGAGTAGGTACCCTTCCGGGTTTGAACCCTCCTAAGTCCTCTACTTCGATGGCTATCGGATTCAGATGGAATGTTTCACCTTGAATCTTTATCCGTTTGGTGTAACCACACTCCATAGACGACGACAAGTCAAAGGCTATGGTACCAATCTACGGCTTTGAGACGTTAATGGTCATGTCTCGATCCTGTTCGTCGAATGCTTCAAGGAATAACCCTTTCCTCTAATTGCGACCACACAATTACATTCGCTTAGCTGGGCATCTCCAGAGATGTACTGCTAGCATCTCGTCAAATGACTTGACCCCATTCAGAGTTCAAATAACTCTTGCTATTCTGGCAGTGACAGTACCTTTTAGGTTTACAGGGGATAGACTCCAGATACGTGAGTATCAATCTATGCAGTTAAAGGTACAACCAATTCACCCTTACAACTTGTTATTACCACATTGAATACACTTTCGAGGGATCTCCTCTCATGTGTATTGGGTTCCCGCTGTAGATGAATTACAATGGGCTATCAGTCCCATCCCCAACCTAGACTTAAGGACTACAGCATGCTCAAGCCCCTTAGTCAAAGGATCAGCTAGGTTTTCTTGAGTTCCAATTAACTCAACAGCAATAATCCTTTCAGACATTAGACCCCTTATAGACTTTAGTCTAACTTGGATATGTCTCTTTGTTTTCACATTATACTTCATGCTGTTTATCTTGTCGATAGTTGTACGGCTATCACAATGAACAGCAAAAGCAGGAAGTGGACGACTTACTACAGGTAACATTGACATAAGTCCATGTAACCATTCAGCCTCAGTCCCCGTGGCATCTAATGCACACAACTCAGCCTCAAAAGTAGACCGAGTTATAATAGTCTGTCTAGAGGACTTCCAAGATACTGCTCCACCCGCAAGGGTAAACAGGTATCCAGTCACTCCATTGGAACCAGACTTCTTAGCTATCCAACTTGCATCACTATATCCCTCTAGCACTCCAGGAAACCTCCTGTAATGCAGACCAAGATATATGGTGCCTTTCAGATATCTAAGCACTCTATCAAGAGCATCCCAATGAGTCTTGTTTGGACAGCTTGTATATCTTGCTAACTTAGACACTGAATATGAAATATCTGGCCTAGTACCATTAGCAAGATACTGCAAACTCCCAATAATCTGAGAATACCTTAACTGAGACATAGGTACTCCTGAACTATTCTTGACAAGGGCAATTTTAGGATCATACGGAGTACTTGCGATTCTACAATTTGAATAACCATACTTCTCAAGTATAGATTTCTCTATATAATGAGATTGTGACAAGGTTATTCCATCAGTTGACTGAGTCAACTTGATACCAAGAATCACACTAGCCTCTCCCATATCCTTCATTTCAAAATGCCTTTTCAAGAACCTTTTTGTCTCGTTAATAATCTCAATATTGGTTCCAAACAACAAAATATCATCCACATACAGGCACACAATAATACATTCATTTCCTTTAACCATGTAATAGACACACTTGTCACTTTCATTAACTACAAATTCTGATTCTAAAACAGTTTCATCAAACTTTTTATGCCAGTCTCTTGGAGCTTGTTTTAAGCCATATATAGACTTGATTAACTTACATACTTTCCTTTCATTTCCAGAAGCAACAAATCCCTCAGGCTGATCCATATAAATCTCTTCTTCAAGTTCACCATGAAGAAAAGCTGTCTTTACATCCATTTGATGGATGATAAGACCATGTACAGAAGCCAATGCTATAAGCATTCGGATTGTTGTCATTCTAGCAACTGGAGAGTATGTGTCAAAGTAATCAATGCCTTCCTTTTGCTTAAAGCCCTTAGCTACCAGCCTAGCCTTATACTTATCTATTGAGCCATCAGGATTCATCTTCCTTTTGAAGACCCATTTACATCCTATAGTAGAACACCCAGGAGGTAGATCAACCAACTCCCATGTTCCATTAGAAACAATAGAGTCAATTTCATTTTTTACAGCACCTTTCCAGTACCTAGATTCAGAAGAATCCATGGCCTGTCGAAAAGTTAAAGGTTCATCCTCGATATTGTAAGTGATAAAATCACTTCCAAAATCCTTGACTACCTTAGCACGCTTACTCCTTCTAGGTTCCTCTACTTCATCAGGAATAGAGCTACTATCAGGATCTGCCCCCACATTTGTCATCCTTTCCACATGATCAGGAATGGACCTCGATGTGTGAGTGGGATCATCATCAGGAATTCCCTGAGGTATACCAGTCTTCATAGGGAACACATTCTCAAAGAATGTTGCATCACGAAATTCAACTATGGTATTAGCCACTATTCCATCTATGTCAGATTTTAACACTAAAAATCTCATAGCTGTAGTGGTTTCCCTATAGCCCAGAAAGATGCAATCAACAGTTTTCGGCCCTAGTTTCTTTCTCTTGTGTTCAGGGACAAGTACCTTTGCAAGGCACCCCCACACACGAAGATATTTTAAACTAGTCCTTTTCTGTGTCCATAATTCATAAGGTGTCTTGTCCATATGTTTCAGAGGAACTCTATTCAGAATATGGCAAGCCGTATTCAGAGCTTCTCCCCACATGTACTTAGGCAACCCAGAATTAATCAACATACTATTGATCATATCCTTAAAAGTTCCGTTCTTTCGTTCTGCCACTCCATTAGACTCAGGTGTGTATGGTGGAGTTACCTCATGAACTATACCATTGCTCTTGCAAAATTCATTAAATGAGTTACTCGTATACTCACCACCTCTATCTGATCTCAAACATTTAAGTACTTTACCAGTTTGTGTTTCAGCTTCAGTTTTGAACATAATGAATTTATCTAGTGCTTCATCTTTATGTTTAAGCAAATAAACATAACAATATCTACTACAATCATCTATAAAGGTAATGAAATATCTATTATGTTCCTTGGTCAAAACACCACCAAATTCACATATGTCTGTGTGCACTAAATCTAACACATTCGAATCCCTAACCACATTATGAAAGGGTTTCCTAGTTTGTTTAGCAGTCACACATACTTGACATTTAGATTTCTTATCAATGGCATGTTTTGGAATCAACTCTAAGTTCATCATATTCTTTAGAGCACCAAAATTCAAGTGACCAAGACGTGCGTGCCACAAATCAGATGATTCAACACAATTAACAGAAGGAACAACATTATTATTAATAAAACTGCCCAAGACAGGCTCAACATTTATTAAAAATAATCCATCCGACAAGTAACCTTTGCCAAAGAATACACCAGTATTTGTAATAACTACTTTATTACATTTCAAAGAAACTTCAAAACCATTCTTAACTAAACAACTTCCACTTATTATATTTCTACGAATATCAGGAACGTGGTGCACTCTAGTGAGGGATAAAACACGCCCAGAAGCGAACTTCAGGTCCACGTTTCCTATTCCAAGTACTTGAGCTACACTAGCATTCCCCATCGTCACAGTCATTCCATGAGTCTGTTGATAAGATACAAATAGAGTAATATCAGTACAAATATGTACATTAGCTCCAGTATCAATCAACCATTCATGAGACGAATAAGTAGAATGAAGTACAGGGTTGTAGGTCACATACCCGTTGTCAGTTTCAGAAGCAACAGCCTCACCAACAACCATGTTAACCATTGACCCACCAGTGGTACCAAGCACAGTGTTAGCTTGTGCTCCCACAACAGGTTTCTTAGTTTTCTTTACAGGACAGTCCTTGCTCCAATGACCAACCTGTCCACAAGACCAACATGGTTTGTTTGCCTTTGGTTTCTTAGCCTTGTTCTTGTCCTTAGACTTAGTGTTTTCCTTCTTAGTGACAGACTTTCTTTTCTGTCCAACAGTCACTACATTCACCTTCGAACTCCCAGCATGTTCAACAGGCATCATATGTCCCTGTTTGGACTTATGTTGTTCCTGCACAGAGATATCCAACATCAGGTTTGTCCAAGTGATCTCTCCTTTCTGTCTTTTCAGGGAGAGTGCAAACTCTTCCCAAGACTTAGGGAGCTTTTCAATCACAGACATAGCCTGAAACTTTTCAGGAAGGTCCATACCAGACTCCTTCAAAGCATGAACTAACATCTCAAACTCATGCACCTGCTCAGTCATGGATTTAGTATCCACCAGTTTAAAGTCAAGGAACCTAGCCACAGAATACTTTTCCAACCCTTGCGAGTCAGTATTATGTGTCTGGTCAAGCTTCTCCCATAAGAGCTTAGCAGTGTAGGAGTCAGATGAATAAACATCGAATAGAGTGTTTGCCAAAGCTGCCAGAATTGCAGCCCTAGCCACCCCATCCTTTTCCTCCCACATGGTATAAGCCTTAACAGTTTCAGCTTTCTCCTTAACCACAATTGGTTTCTCATACTGCACCACCGGCCATAGACCCTTCACCGTTAACCACAGTTTCATCTTTTTCTGCCAACGAGAAAAACCAACACCCCACCGAATTTATCAGGCATACCTGACATATCGATAGGTTGTGGGAAACGGTACGTAGTCCAATCAATGGTGGGTACAGTAACACCAGACCCAGAGCTAGTCTCAACAACAGGAGTTTCAGTTTCGTAAACCATCTTGTTAATTAACAATATATAACACAATTATTCTCTTCAAGAGTGTTGGGTATTTTACAACTACAGCAACAATAAGGCAGTGATATATATTAAACAAGAACAGGCATAAAACCAATTAACAAAACAAATCACGAAGGCAAAATAAGAATATAATCAGTAACTGTAATTAACAAGAAAAGTAAGAACACTTATCTCTCACAGAAGCTTAAGCCAAGACAACAAGAGAGAAAGAACACAGCTGAGTCACCAAGCCCTTCAAGAAGACTTGGCTGTTCTTGAAGAGAATATTGCCCCACTTACGTTGTGATTGGGTTGCAGCAATATCACTTCCAGGATAAAACAGCACCGATCAAAGGTTTCACAAATACACCAGTGATCAACAGCGACCAGCACCTCAGTTCGCCTAAGAACTATGTATTTCTCCTATATGTATCGTGAGAGAACAGAGAAGAAGAACGAACAAGGATTTTCCTTAACGTATTTCTTTCTTAACGTTATATCTTTGATATATATAATACCCAAAAATAAAAACGTAAGAGATATGCCTTAAAAGGAAAGTAAATATTCTGATTTAATTTCATTAACTGCAGCATCAGGATTATTTTCAGTTACATAAGTATCAGGATTTGGTCATCAGTAGCATCAGGATTTGGTGTCCATCAGGATCAGGATTCAGTGCTTTGTCAGGAACTGATATCCATCAGGATTTAGCCCATCAGTATCTGATGTCTGACCAAGTCCATCAGGATTTTACTCCAAGTACTGATCCAAATTTCCATCAGGATTTGATCCAAACACTGACCCAAATTTCTAGTACTATTGTAACAAATAAATCTGAAACTTGTTAAAATAAATCAATATCTAATTTAAAATCAGTTTCAGATAATGGGCATGAAAACTTCCTCATGGGCATGAAACGTTTCTGACCAACCAAGTATACATTCATGGACATGAAAACTTTCTCATGGGCATGAAACATTTCTGAATATCCCATCTCTTTTGATGCCTCTTCATGATCATGAAATATATATCATGGCCATGATTTCCATCTGCAACCTGATTTCAAATCTCCTTCTTTCAACTCAATTTATCTATGGATTCCACTAAGAAAATGTCTTAGATCCAAACATGAAAGTTTAAGTCCTCATTACAAGGAACAACCTCCACTTGTTAGTTTCTGGAAATTACATCAAGAACATATTATAAATATGCCTCAAACTTTCCATTTTCTAACAGCAACATCTTTACTTCCCATAGAGTATATTCGTTTCTCTTGAGCATAGGAATTTTAGTATTCCCATCCTTGTAACCAGACATGATTGCAGATTTTTATGATTATTCGAAATCAACCTGCTCTGATACCAATTGTTAACTCGAATAACTTGTAGAAGGGGGGGGGGTTGAATACAAGTTATATAATCGTGTCTGATTTTTGCTTGATTATATGAACAAGAATAAACGAATGAATCAAACTCTTGTTTGTATTAATAAGATCAAATACAAACTCTACCAAAGGTGTACAATACCTTTAGCAGCTGCTGACAATACAAATATCTCTCTGTTTGTTTCGAACTCTCGAATACAAACCTTATACAGAGCTACGCACATTCACTAGTTCGACTCACAACTTCGTCGCTCTTTACAATGATATTGAGAGAGTATTTATAATGCTACCTATCAACTAATAACAGAAAGATATAATCTATACATGACAATGTGGATCTGTACACTGCATCAGTATCTGATCAACCATCAGTATTGGACCATCATCAGGATTTGCTCTGTTCCTGACATGTAGTCTCCGATACACTGTTCATTCCTGACTAAACTATACAGATAACTGTTTTACACATAAAACCTATATACAGTGCTAAATCCTTTATAAGATCAGGATTACAAGAAGTATAATGTGTAAATTCTATTCTTAACATCACAACTTATGAATTATTCCTAACATAGGCCAGGGGTTACCCCCACAGTGATTTGGTCATCATGATTTAGTTGGCCCATTGAACCAAGTTCTTGGGACCTCCAATCAGCAATGGTTGGGTGTCCACCATGACGCCGTTACGCAATAGGCTTAAGGCCCATCCCTCTCGATGATTTGTCAACCAATTCTCTTGATAAACCTTTGGTTAGCGGATCCGCGATATTATCCTTTGACGGTATAAAGTCAATAGTGATAATTCCGGTTGACATTAACTGTCTAATGGAACTATGTCGTCGTCGAATGTGACGGGACTTTCCATTATACATTGTGCTCTGTGCTCTGCCAATAGCAGACTGACTATCGCAGTGTAGTCCTATTGCAGTCACAGGCTTTGGCCATCTCGGAATATCCTCCAGAAATTGGCGTAAGTATTCAGCCTCTTCGGCACATTTATCTAATGCCACAAACTCAGCTTCCATCGTGGAATGAGTTATTACCGTTTGTTTGGAGGATTTCCATGACACTGCTGCTCCAGCTAGTGTAAACACATAACCACTCGTAGACTTTAATGCCTTCTTACTAGATATCCAGTTTGCGTCAGTATAGCCCTCTAGTACTGCTGGATAACTGCCATAATGCAAACCATAGTCTCGAGTTCCCCTCAAGTACTTTAGTACTCGTATGATCGCTTTCCAGTGATCAGCTCCTGGATTACTCGTAAATCTACTCAACTTACTAATTGAGTATGCAATGTCTGGTCTTGTACAACTCATAAGGTACATCAGACTTCCAATTATCCGTGAGTATTCCAGCTGCGAGACTCCTACACCTTTATTCTTGGATAGATGCAAGGTCAAATCCACAGGTGTTCTCGCTGTCTCGACATCATCCTTGAGAAATTTCTCAAGAATCTTGTCAACATAATGTGGTTGACTTAAGGCAAGACCCTCCGAGGTTCTAGAAATTTGAATTCCCAGAATTACATTTGCAGGACCCATGTCTTTCATGTCAAATCTTGCCCTTAACATGTCCTTAGTAGATTTGATCACATTATCATTGCTACCAGCAATAAGTAAATCATCTACGTACAATGTCATCATAACATATCCGTTTTCGTTATCCTTGTAGTAGGCGCAACTATCACATTCATTGATCTTGAAACCACTGGCTAACACAACCTCATCAAATTTCTCATGCCATTTCATAGGCGCTTGCTTCAAGCCATACAATGATTTCACCAATCTACAGACTTTTCTTTCTTGTCCAGGGACAACAAACCCTTCAGGTTGTTCCATATAGATTTCCTCATCTATATCCCCATTTAGAAAAGCTGTCTTCACATCCATTTGATGTACAGTTAACTTTCGCATTGCAGCGATAGCAAACATCATCCTTATAGATGTTATTCTCGATACTGGAGAGTATGTATCAAAGTAATCAAGGCCATGTTGTTGCTTGTATCCTTTGATTACAAGTCTGGCCTTATACTTATCGATGGTGCCATCAGGTTTCAATTTCTTTTTGAAAACCCACTTGCTACCGAGTGTTTTACTACCGGCTGGTAAGTCCACTAACTCCCAAGTATGATTCTGTAAGATAGAATCTACTTCACTTTTGATGGCCTCTTTCCACATAGGTCCATCAGGTGATGTTACCGCTTCCCTTTAGGTTTTCGGATCACCTTCTTCGAGCAAATAAGTCAGAAACTCTGACCCATAGGATTTCTCCTTCCTTTGTCTTTTGCTCCTTCTCACTACCCCCACATTTCCGTCTTCACTTTCACCATTCTCATTGTCATCTTCTAAAGATTCATGAGGCCGTTTAGACGTCGTAGGGCGTTCGATTCCAGGATTACAAGGAAATACATTCTCAAAGAATGACGCATTCCTTGACTCCATAATCGTATTCTTTTGAATGTCAGAAATCTTCGATTCATGAACAAGAAACCGATATGCAGTACTATGTGGTGGATATCCGATGAAAATACAATCCACAGTCTTTGGACCAATCTTCACCGTCTTAGGTGTAGGAATTAGTACCTTTGCAAGGCACCCCCACACTTTCAGATTTTGATAACTTGGTTTCTTTTTCTTCTACAATTCATAAGGACTTTCATCCTTATTCTTGCATATCATCATATTTAAAATATGTGTCGCACTTAAAATAGCTTCCCCCCACATCGACTGCGGAAGTCCAGAGCTTAATAGCATCGCATTCATCATCTCCTTGAGAGTGCGATTCTTCCTCTCAGCCACTCCATTAGACTAAGGGGAATATGGTGCAGTGACCTCATGGATTATACCATGTTGTAAATAGAATTCCCCAAAAGGTTCAACATATTCACCTCCACGATCACTCCGTATCGTTTTGATTTTCTCATTTTGTTGTGTCTCAACTTCTTCCTTATAGATTTTAAATTTATCTATAGCTTCGTCTTTGCTTTTAAGAAAATATACATAGCAGTATTTTGTCCAATCATCTATGAATGTAATAAAATACTTGTTTCCTCCTCTAGTTGGAGCGAATTTCAAATCACATATATCACTATGTATTAGGTCAAGCACCTTGGTGTTTCTTTGCACGTGTTTAAACGATGCTCTTGTTAATTTTGCCTCAACACAAGTTTCACACTTATGTTTTGAATCAATATTCAATTTTGGTATGTAATCTTTTGCACTTAAACATCATAAAGTGTCAAAATTAACATGTCCTAATCTAGCATGCCATAAATTAGGAGACTCAAGCAAGTAAGCAGAAGAATTCTTTATTTCATTATTGTCCTTAACGGACATCACATTGAGCTTAAAAAGCCCATCGGTTACATAGCCCTTGCCTACAAACATACCATTCTTAGACAAAATAACTTTATCTGACTCTATTACAATACGAAAGCCATGCTTATTCAACAATGAACCGGACACAAGGTTCTTGCGAATATCAGGCACATAAAGTACATTCTTCAAAGTCAGATCCTTTCCAGAAGTCATCTTCAGAATCACCGTGCCTTCCCCTTCAATGGTTGAAGTTGCTGAATTCCCCATGTAGAGCTTCTCACCAGCATCAGAAGCTTTGAGGCTAGAGAAAATCGCCTTGTCCGAACAAACATGCCTTGTAGCTCCCGTATCAATCCACCATTCCCTTGGATTAGAGCCAACCAGGTTCACCTCAGAGACCGTAGCACAGAGGTCTATGTCACCCATCTCCTTAGAGATATCATCGACCATGTTTGCTTCTTTCTTCTTGTTGGGCTTCTTAGGTTTCTTACACTCAGAAGACCTATGACCCATTTTGTCGCAATTAAAGCACTTCCCTTGAAATTTCGTCTTCGAAATTCCTCCCTTGGGTGCCAGCTTTGCCCCTTTACCAGAATTGTTCTTCTTGGGCTTATGTTCCACCATGTTTGCCTTTTCAGTGGCAACATTCATCTTCTTCTCAGATCCCCTGTTGTCTTCTTCAATACGAAGTCTAACAATCAGATCCTCCATAGTCATCTCCTTTCGCTTATGCTTAAGGTAGTTCTTGAAATCTTTCCATCCAGGTGGCAGCTTCTCAATCACAGCAGCAACTTGGAAAGACTCACTTATGATCATCCCTTCAGCATGAATATCATGGATGATCACTTGCAGTTCTTGCACCTGACTGACCACAGTCTTTGAATCCGCCATCTTATAATCAAGAAAGCGGCCAACAATCCACTTCTTAGCCCCAGCATCCTCGGTTTTGTACTTATGGTCAAGTGACTCCCATAAGGCCTTAGATGTTGACTTTGTACAATACACGCTATATAACGAGTCTGCCAAACCATTCAGCACGTAATTCCAACAGATATAATCGGCGTGCTTCCAAGCATCAACAGCATAAACAGCTTGCGTGTTACTCTCAGCAGTGAGCAACGGTGGATCCTCCCTGAGGTAGCGATCCATATTCAACGTGGTCAGATAAAACAACATCTTTTGCTGCCAGCGTTTGAAGTTCGTACCATTGAACTTCTCAGGTTTCTCAGCATGTGCAGCAGGCACTGTAGGAACCGTAGGCACAACAGGTGCAATATGTGTGCTAGGCACGATAGGTATGACAGGCGTCTGTACTACCGATGTTTGCACACCAATAGGCACCGCATGTCCGTTCGTAGGAACGAAACCTGACAGAGTCGATCCGATCGGAACATTAATCTGTCCCACAGGCACATGTCCTAGAGGCACATGTCCAACCGGCGTTGCACCCACATCAGATGTTGCAATCTGTGCGATAGGGTTTAACAGAGGCTGGTGATCCCCATCAGATGTTATAATCTGTGCGTTGGGATCAACCACCATGTTTGTGTTGTTCATGTTTTGGTTCTCCATTGATTCTGTCACTCAAACAAACAAGTAAATCCGTAAGTACAGATCACAGATGTGCTTTAAAACAAGTAAATAGAATACGCTTTAAGATTGTTCGACAATCTGTGAAATTAGTACAAAACAATAGCAATCGTGTCTGTGAATAACAGAACAAATAAAACAAATAAGGAGGAGACAGGAACAGAAAAACCCGAGTCCAGTGCGTGACTGTCTCCTTAAAGCGTATTTGCCCTCACCGTATGTGCGAGCGAAACGCCTCCCAGGATAAAACGGATTGCATTAAAGCTATAAAAGCGTTACTCTCAGCGAGCTTGAAACCGAGCAAAAATATCACCGAAGGAAAAGGAGGCTGTGTATGAGAAGAGGAGATGTGTTTTCGAATGAATAATCCTAGAGCTCTAGATGAGTATTTATAGGATTGGAAAACTTGTGCGCTACACAATTGCCCTAATTAATTAGCTGTGCTAATCAAAAAGTCGGTGGCAATTTTCCTTTATTAATTAACCGCGTTAATTAATTAAGGTAAGGCGGTGGCAAACAATTCGTTACAAAAACAGAATTGATTTACCTCAATTAATTCCAAAATCGAATTATCTTATCCAGTAATTAATTCCAAAATTGAATTAACTTAACCAGAAATAAATTCCGAAATCGAATTAAACTAAGTCATATTTTAAGCCCAAGCCCTGTGGAAATAATAATTAGCAAAACTTGTCCGGTTCGGATCGGCCCAATTTTCTGCTGCATTCGTGTCCGCAGGTCGCACACGCGGAAAGCCCGAAGCTTGCGAAGCCATGAATTCTCCCTCGAAATCCCATGATTTGCACCCCCCCTGCGCACACGTAGGAGATGGAGCAACACTTAGCCAACACAAGTAAACACTACTCATGTGTTGTACTATATAAAGTAAAGGAAACTCCTTTTCCATTTCAATGTGGGACTTCAAGTTCCATTCTAAACTTTCCACTTCTAAGGGGCAACTTTGGATAATCATAACTCATCCATCCCTTAGTCGTTTTGAGTGTTTAAATATGCATTGGAAAGCTCTCACGGAGGAGAACACTCTCCAAGCACGACTTGTTGCAAACACGCACACAAGGCACACTCAAATCGGAGCTCAAAATGACTCGACAATGTGGGTCTAAAACCCACATTTTTCTAACAGTAACATCACAATTGACCTTTACCCGATAAAATCCATTGATAGTCCGATGTTCATATATTTCAGAAGGAACATATGCCCTCCTATCATGAACAATCTTCCGTTGAGAAAGGTGAGTTTTTACAATATTCGCCACTACTCCAGCCTCGATACAGGCTTTCCAGATCCCCCAATACACCATGTAAATCAATCTTAAAGTAATAAACCAACAAGCACTCGAACAATACGATACAATCACATAAAGCGATACAACCAAAACATAACAAAACATGAAAACCCACAAAAATGAGGGACAAACAAAGACCCAAACTGTTAACTCGAATATACTTGTAGAAGGGGGGTTGAATACAAGCATAAGTAATCGTGTCTAATTTTTACTTGAATAAATAAACAAGAACAAACGAATAAATCAAACTGTTTGTATTAATAAGATCAAATACAATCTCTACCAAAGGTGTACAAATACCTTTAGCAGCTGCTCTCAATACAAATATCACTCTTACTAGTTTTCTCTAGCTTCACGATCTTGATATCAATATCGACGAACTCTTTAATACAATGATATAGAGAGAGTATTTATAATGCACCCTATTAAGTAATAACAAAAAGTAATAATTAATACATGATAATTCTCTGTCAGTCGGTTGATAGTTTCCACCATTAGTTTGATTTTTTTCTTCGTGCATACTTCTTGATTTTCTTCAAAACATCTTATGCTAAAACATAGCACTTTCCAGTTTCTACAGCATCCAGAATATCATCAAGATTTCATTGACATCTGATCATTCCATCAGGATTTGATCACAACATCAGGATTGGATCTTCGTATCAAGATCTAACCATAGTATTAGTACTGACCATAGTTCCTGAATGATAGTCCTTGACGCATAGTCCCTGATTGAACACTGTTCACAATTGTGCAGTTTCTGAATAATTAATTCATCCTATACTTAGTGTTAATTCTTTTATAAGATCGGGGTATTACAAGAAGTATATGATTATTCTATTCTAAACATCAAAACTCATGAATAATTCCTAACAATCTCCCCTATTTATGCTTTATAATGTGAAGCATAAATATGAGTTATTGATGTCAAAACCTTTAACAAAACAACTAGAATAGAATACACATGAAGTTAAGTCAAACAA
This sequence comes from Kitagawia praeruptora, assembly GCA_037693485.1. Classification (NCBI taxonomy): domain Eukaryota; kingdom Viridiplantae; phylum Streptophyta; class Magnoliopsida; order Apiales; family Apiaceae; genus Kitagawia; species Kitagawia praeruptora. Next base: position 121,458,667 of record CM075346.1, on the reverse strand, counting down.
GTACCTCCATTACTCAATCTTATTCATGTAGAAAATTGATCAAACATATGGTACTTACTTTGATACAGATTCTGACTGGCTTATAACTTGATTTCCTTTAGATCCAGATCTACCAGTAATAGTGTACGTGCATTCTTTTCCTTTTTCACCTCCAACATCTGAACCACCACTGTCCCCATCATCATCATCACCTTTATTAGTACTGTTCTTAGTAGCATCAGTCTTGCAAGAAGTATCTTTGATGACTATCCCAGTAGTTTGCATCCTCTTAATTGTCCGTATCTCCCACTTTTTGACATTAGCAACATTAACTCCAAGAGTGTCAGAGAGAGAACAAATAAAATTCATCAAAATAGCCTGAGTTTCCATGATAGTAACTTGGTTGTTTTATAAACTCTAAAGTCGACAATTAACATCAGTCTGAGAACTCTGAATATTTACAATAGCTCTCTACTATGAAGATTGTTGCACTTCAATGTTAGAAGCTATAACATGTGTTGGGTATATTACACTAAACAACGCAATAATGAGGCAGTGATATATATTAAACAAGAACAGGCAATTAACCAATTAACAAAACAAATCACGAAGGTAAAACAATATAATCAGAGACTGAAATATAACAAGAAAAGAAGAGAACTTATCTCTTACAGTAGCTTTATCAAAGGCAACAAGAGAGAAACAAATCAGCTGTGTCACCAAGCCCTTCGAGAAGACTTGGCTGTTCTTGAAGAGAATATTGCCCCCACTTACGTTGTGATTGGGTTGCAGCAATATCGCTTCTAGGATAAAACAGCAACAGATCAAGGTGTTCACAAATACACCAGTGATCAACAGCGACAAGCACCTCAGTTCGCCTGAGAATTATGTATTTCTTCTGTATGTATCGAGAGAGACCAGAGAAAGAAGAAAACAGACCGTGTTTCTATCCTTAGGACGTATCTCTACCTCCGTTAACGTTCTATTCTTTATTGTATATAATACCAAAAATAAATGTAACTGATACTCCATAAAAGGAAAGTAAATACTCTGATTTAATTGCATTAACTGAACTATAAGGATTTATTTTTCAGTTACACTTAGTCAGGACCTGATGTCCATCAGGATTGGCCAACATGAGTATCTAATCCATCAGGATTTTGGTCCATCGGGATCTTGATGCCCATCAGGATTTGGTTATCTTCAGGATCTGTCCATCAGTATTTGATGTCTGATCAGGTCCAATAAACCAAGTACTGATCCAACAACAGTAACAAATAAAGTCTGGCTCTCTGTTAAAATAAATCAAATATCCTTCTTTCAGCTCAATTTATTTATGGATTCCACTAAGAAAATGTCTTAGACCCAAACATGAAAGTTTAAGTCCTCATTACAAGGAACAACTTCCACTTGTTAGTTTCCGGAAATTACATCAAGAACATATTTTAAATATGCCTCAAGCTTTCCATTTTCTAACAATCCCCCACAAATCCACACAGAAATGCATATCTATCCTCATCATGACTTGTTTTTCTGAGTAGGTACCCTTCCGGGTTTGAACCCTCCTAAATCCTCTACTTCGATGGCTACCGGATTCAGATGGAATGTTTCACCTTGAATCTTTATCCATTTGGTGTAACCACACTCCATAGACGACGACAAGTCAAAGGCTATAGTGTTAATCTATGGCTTTGAGACATTAATGGTCATGTCTCGATCCTGTTCGTCGAATGCTTCAAGGAATAACCCTTTCCTCTAATTGTGACCACACAATTACATTCGTTTAGTTGGGCATCTCCAGAGATGTACTGCTAGCATCTCATCATATGACTTGACCCCATTCAGGGTTCAAATAACTCTTGCTATTCGGGCAGTTACAGTACCTTTTAGGTTTACAGGGGATAGACTCCAGATACGTGAGTATCAATCTATTAAGTTAAGGTGCAACCAATTCACCCTTACAACTTGTTATTACCACATTGAATACACTTTCGAGGGATCTCCTCTCATGTGTATTGGGTTCCCGCTGTAGATGAATCATTATGGGCTATCAGTCCCATCCTCAACCTAGACTTAAGCACAACAGCATGCTCAAGTCCCTTAGTCAAAGGATCAGCTAGGTTTTCTTGAGTTCCAATAAACTCAACAGCTATGATCATGTCAGACATTAGACCCCTTATAGACTTTAGTCTAACTTGGATATGTCTCTTTGTTTTCACATTATACTTCTTGATGTTTATCTTGTCGATAGTTGTACGGCTATCACAATGAACAGCAAAAGCAGGAAGTGGACGACTTACTACAGGTAACATTGACATAAGTCCATGTAACCATTCAGCCTCAGTCCCCGTGGCATCTAATGCACACAACTCAGCCTCAAAATTAGACCGAGTTATAATAGTCTGTCTAGAAGACTTCCAAGACACTGCTCCACCCACAAGGGTAAACAGGTATCCAGTCACTCCATTGGAACCAGAATTCTTAGCTATCCAACTTGCATCACTATATCCCTCTAACACTCCAGGAAACCTCCTGTAATGCAAACCAAGATATATAGTGCCTTTTAGATGTCTAAGTACTCTATCAAGAGCATCCCAATGAGTCTTGTTTGGATAGCTTGTATATCTTGCTAGCTTAGACACTGAATATGAAATATCCGGCCTAATACCATTAGCAAGATACTGCAAACTCCCAATAATCTGAGAATACCTTAACTGAGACACAGGAACTCCCGAACTATTCTTGACAAGGGCAATTTTAGGATCATACGGAGTACTAGCGATTCTACAATTTGAATAACCATACTTTTCAAGTATAGATTTCTCTATATAATGAGATTGTGACAAGGTTATTCCATCAGTTGACTGAGTCAACTTAATACCAAGAATCACACTAGCCTCTCCCATATCCTTCATTTCAAAATGCCTTTTCAAGAACCTTTTTGTCTCGTTAACAATCTCAATATTAGTTCCAAACAATAAAATGTCATCCACATATAGGCACATAATAATACATTCACTTCCTTTAACCATGTAATAGACACACTTGTCACTTTCATTAACTACAAATTCTGATTCTAAAACAGTTTCATAAAACTTTTTATGCCAGTCTCTAGGAGCTTGTTTTAAGCCATATATAGACTTGATTAACTTACATACTTTCCTTTCATTACCAGAGGCAACAAATCCCTCAGGTTGATCCATATAAATCTCTTCTTCAAGTTCACCATGAAGAAAAGTAGTCTTTACATCCATTCGATGGATGATAAGACCATGTACAGAAGGCAATGCTATAAGCATTCGGATTGTTGTCATTCTAGCAACTGGAGAGTATGTGTCAAAATAATCAATGCCTTCCTTTTGCTTAAAGCCCTTAGCTACCAGCCTAGCCTTATACTTATCTATTGAGCCATCCGGGTTCATCTTCCTTTTGAATACCCATTTACATCCTATAGTAGAACACCCAGGAGGTAGATTAACCAACTCCCATGTTCCGTTGGAAACAATAGAGTCAATTTCACTTTTTACAGCACCTTTCCAGTACCTAGATTCTGAAGAATCCATGGCCTGTCGAAAAGTTAAAGGTTCATCCTCGATATTGTAAGTGATAAAATCACTTCCAAAATCCTTGACTACCTTAGCACGCTTACTCCTTCTAGGTTCCTTTACTTCATCAGGAATAGAGCTACTATCAGGATCGGCCCCCAAATTTGTCATCCTTTCCACATGATCAGGAATGGACCTCGACGTGTGAGTGGGATCATTATCAGAAATACCCTGAGGTATACCAGTCTTCATAGGAAACACATTCTTAAAGAATGTTGCATCACGAAATTCAACTATAGTGTTAGCCACTATTCCGTCTATGTCAAATTTTAACACTAAAAATCTCATAGCCGTAGTGGTTTCAATATAGCCCAGAAAGATGCAATCAACAGTTTTCGGTCCTAATTTCTTTCTCTTGTGTTCAGGGACAAGTACCTTTGCAAGGCACCCCCACACACGAAGATATTTTAAACTAGTCCTTTTCTGTGTCCATAATTCATAAGGTGTCTTGTCCATATGTTTCAGAGGAACTCTATTCAGAATATGGCAAGCCGTATTCAGAGCTTCCCCCCACATGTACTTAGGCAACCTCGAATTAATCAACATACTATTGATCATATCTTTAAAAGTTCTGTTCTTTCGTTCTGCCACCCCATTAGACTTAGGTGTGTATGGTGGAGTTACCTCATGAACTATACCATTGCTCTTGCAAAATTCATTAAACGAGGTACTCGTATACTCACCACCTATATCTGATCTCAAACGTTTAAGTACTTTACAGTTTGTGTTTCAGATTTAGTTTTGAACATAATGAATTTTTCTAGTGCTTCATTTTTATGTTTAAGCAAATAAACATAACAATATCTACTACAATCATCTATAGAGGTAATGAAATATCTATTATGTTCCTTAGTCAAAACACCACCAAATTCACATATGTCAGTGTGCACTAAATCTAACACAGTTGAATCCCTAACCACATTATGAAAGGGTTTCCTAGTTTGTTTAGCAGTCACACATACTTGACATTTAGATTTCTTATCAATGGCATGTTTTGGAATCAACTCTAAGTTCATCATATTCTTTAGAGCACCAAAATTCAAGTGACCAAGACGTGCGTGCCACAAATCAGACGATTCAACACAATTAACAGAAGGAGCAACATTATTGTTAATAAAACTACCCAAAACAGGCTCAACATTTATTAAAAATAATTCATCCGACAAGTAACCTTTGCCAAAAAATACACCAGTATGTGTAATAACTACTTTATTACATTTCAAAGAAACTTCAAAACCATTCTTAACTAAACAACTTCCACTTATTATATTTCTATGAATATCAGGAACATGATGCACTCTAGTGAGGGATAGAACACGCCCAGAAGCGAACTTCAGGTCCACGTTTCTTATTCCAAGTACTTGAGCTACACTAGCATTCCCCATCGTCATAGTCATTCCATGAGTCTGTTGATAAGATACAAATAAAGTAATATCAATACAAATATGTACATTAGCTCTAGTATTAATCAACCATTCATGAGACGAATAAGTAGAAAGAAGTACAGGGTTGTAGGTCACATACCCGTTGTCAGTTTCAGAAGCAACAGCCTCACCAACAACCATGTTAACCGTAGGTCCACGTTAGCTTGTGCTCCCACAACAGGTTTCTTAGCTTTCTTTACATGACAGTCCTTGCTCCAATTACCAACCTGTCCACAAGACCAACATGGTTTGTTTGCCTTTGGTTTCTTAGCCTTGTTCTTGTCCTTAGACTTAGTGTTTTCCTTCTTAGTGACAGACTTTCTTTTCTGTCCTACAGTCACTACATTCACCTTCAAACTCCCAGCATGTTCAGTAGGCATCACATGTCCTTGCTTGGACTTGTGTTGCTCCTGCACAGAGATGTCCAACATCAGGTTTGTCCAAGTGATCTCTCATTTCTGTCTTTTCAGGGAGAGAGCAAACTCTTCCCAAGACTTAGGGAGCTTTTCAATCACAGACATAACCTAAAACTTTTCAAGTAGATCCATTCCAGACTCCTTCAAAGCATGAACCAACATCTCAAACTCATGCACCTGCTCAGTCATGGATTTAGTATCCACCAGTTTGAAATCAAGGAACCTAGCCACAGAATACTTTTCCAACCCTTACGAGTCAGTATTATGTGTCTGGTCAAGCTTCTCCCATAAGAGCTTAGCAGTGTAGGAGTCTGATGAGTAAACATCAAATAAAGTGTTCGCTAAAGCTGCCAGAATTGTAGCCCTAGCCACCCCATCCTTCTCCTCCCACATAGTATAAGCTTTAACAGTTTCAGCTTTCTCATTAACCACAACTGGTTTTTCATACTGCACCACCGGCCATAGACCCTTTACCGTTAACCACAGTTTCATCTTTTTCTGCCAACGAGAAAAACCAACACCCCCACCAAATTTATCAGGCATACCTGATAAATCGATAGGCTGTGGGAAACGGTACATGGTCCAGTCGATGGTAGGTGCAGTAACATTAGACCCAGAGCCAATCTCAACAACAGGAGTTTCAGTTTCATTAACCATCTTGTTAATCAACAATATATAACACAATTATTCTCTTCAAGATTGTTGGGTATATTACACTAAACAACGCAACAATGAGGCAGTGATATATATTAAACAAAAACAGGCAATTAACCAATTAACAAAATAAATCACGATGGTAAAACAATATAATCAGAGACTGAAATATAACAATAAAAGAAGAGAACTTATCTCTTACAGTAGCTTTATCAAAGGCAACAAGAGAGAAACAAATTAGCTGAGTCACCAAGCCCTTCGAGAAGACTTGGCTGTTCTTGAAAAGAATATTGCCCCACTTACATTGTGATTGGGTTGCAACAATATCGCTTCCAGGATAAAACAGCAACAGATCAAGGTGTTCACAAATACACCAGTGATCAACAGCGACCAGCACCTCAGTTCGCCTGAGAATTATGTATTTCTTTTGTATGTATCGAGAGAGACCAGAGAAAGAAGAAAACATCAGTATCTCTACCTCCGTTAACGTTCTATTCTGTATTGTATATAATACCAAAAATAAACGTAACTGATACTCCATAAAAGAAAAGTAAATATTCTGATTTAATTGCATTAACTGAACCATCAGGATTTATTTTTCAGTTACACTTAGTCAGGACCTGATGTCCATCAGGATTGGCCAACATCTGTATCTAATCCATCAGGATTTTGGTTCGTCAGGATCTTGATGCCCATTAGTATTTGGTTATCTTCAGGATCTGTCTATCAGTATTTGATGTCTGATCAGGTCCAATAAACCAAGTACTGATCCAACAACAATAACAAATAAAGTCTGACTCTCTGTTAAAATAAATCAAATATCCTTCTTTCAACTCAATTTATTTATGGATTTCACTAAAAAAATGTCTTAGACCCAAACATGAAAGTTTAAGTCCTCATTACAAGGAACAACTTTCACTTGTTAGTTTCCGGAAATTACATCAAGAACATATTTTAAATATGCCTCAAACTTTCCATTTTCTAACAAGATGTAGTGTAGCGTTGGAAAGTTGAATAACATTATCAAGACCTGCAAATTTAGTAGCTAGACCCTGAACAGACTGCGTACATAAGAAAAATCAGCATCCTTATGTTATGAATCATCAGCAGAAAGCTCAGATTGGTAATTAAATTCTACAATTTCTTTTGCATGAGCTAATGCTGTAGGATCTGAATTTTCATCCGGATAAATACCATATTTGTTAAAGAATTCCAATTTGTTCTTGGTCCTAAAATTTTCAACTTTACCAATGTGCTTAACAAAAGTGAAAGATTCAAGATCATCAGTGAATTGACTACCACCAAATTCAGGATCCCAATAAGTGAATTCCTTTTTCCCTTCAGACTTATTATCAGACGAATCAGAAACATGATCATCAAGGAGATTAGCACTTTTAAAATGCCTAATTCCAAGTGTATGGTTGATTCGTTGAACGTAAGATAGTCCTCCGGAATTTATTTTGCATACTAAACATCCACATATTGCAAAGATCATACAATTATAAAAAACAAACATGCATACTAACATGATTTTACTAGCAAGTCCGTGCCTTACACGGGTGATAAAAGCTAGTTGTTTCTTAATTTACACCAAATATTAAGACTGTTATTCTGCACCAAAATCTATATTAAAAAGGTAAATTACATAGTGATGGCTATAGTTTACATTGAATTTTAAAAATTTGACCAAATTTTCAAATTCGCAAATTAATGGTCAATTTTAGTTTTCGTATTTTAAAAGTGTAGCTATCGCTAACTTTTTTTAAAAAAGGATGGCTATATTTTATTTCCACTTTTTTTAAAAAATGACTCCTTTTCACGTTCACAATTAGCGGGAGCCATTATTTTAAAAGATAAAAATAAAATCTGATCATTATTTTGTGAAATTTTTAAAATTTGATGTAAAATATGATCATTGCTCTGTAATACTCTACTTTGAAGTTAAAGGAAAATAGCAAGTGCAATATATGTGCAATAAATGTGCAAAAAGAATTCAGATTAATATGTAAAGTATTACTTGTGATGTGGGCAGCATGGTTACAAATATACATATTTGGTTAAATGAAGATTCCATTCTCGCTCAAATTTATTAAGAACAAATACTTATTTAGAAGGTATAAAATTTTAATTTTTCAAAAACAGAAAAATACTATTATTATCGATAATAAAATACTTACCGCTTTTTTCGCAAAAAAAAAAAAAAAAACTTACCGCTTTAGAATTGCATGACGAAATTTATGTTGAAATTGTAGCTGTGCAAGAAATATTTCTCTAAAATTCTATTTTCATTTAACTTAAATGATGGCGTAATGGGGCATACATGGGCCTTGAAAGATCTCTAATAGTTGAGGCATGAAAAAAGATTTATGCATGAAAGCAACGTATGAGCTGGATTGATTGGCCTTTTTCAACCTATTTATGGTGAACTGTGGATTCTTTATAGTGGATCTTTTTCAGGCTTGTGCTATTGATCATACTTTCGGCCGTTTGGTTTGTAGGATGGACCGGCCCACCTGTACTATGTCAAATTCCTGGCCATATGCGTTATAAGAAATTCCTCAAAGGTTTGCCACAAAAATGAGAAGCTACTAACTAGTCATTTTCTTTTCTATAATTCAACATTCAAGATTTTAAGTTTGAAAAATAATATTCAAAATTTAGTATGTGCATAATACCAGTATTTAAATTTAAATAGACATTAAAATATTTTGATAAGCGTTTATAATTTTAATATATAATATATATTCAGAGTCCCACTTTAGAGAGACCCCTCAGCACTACTGACGTGGCAGTGACACGCTAGCAGTGCTGTCAGCAGCGCTGGCGTGACACTGCCATGTCAGTAGACAGTTTTTTTTTTGAAAAAAATATTTTTAGAAAAAAAAATTATTAAAAAAAATGTTTGGTTCTATCACATAATCAGCAAATTGGTCTTTTTCTTGTTATAGAACAAAAAAAAATTGGTATTTTTTTTATAGAACAAAAAAATTAGAACTTTGATTCTATTATAAAATAAAAATTAGTGATTCTCCATGGTTCTCCATAGAACAATGGTCTAGCTAATATATACCAAATATTGGGGTTAAATGTTATCTACATACATGCTGGTAAAAATCAGTAATCGGTATAAATTGGTTGAGGCATTGATTTAAGATTAATCGGATAATCGGGGTTTAATCGGAAGGATTAATCGGAGTATTAATAGGATATTATAGTAATATTTAATATATTAGTCTAATTTACAATTAGACATATCATTTTAAATAAATTCACAGGATTAATCGAATTTCAAAAATCGAATCGATTAATTACCATACAAAGAATTAATCGACTAAATCGGGGTTTTTTTAGAACATTGTCTATAGAACAGAAACAGACGCTAACTTTCGGGTGGAAAACGATAATGACTAGAACTGAAGTCTCACTCAACTTCACATTTACGTTACGTGTGAAACTTTTGGTACATATCGGGTCTGTTTGGGAAATCTTATTTTTCAGAAATAAGTTACGGGAATAAAATGAGGAAATACATATTTTTTTTTTGAAAAAATAACTTATTTTTTGCAAGATAATGAATATTAAATTTCCCATACACATTTTTCTCAAAAAAAGTAAGTAAATACGAAATTTTTTCCAAAATAAGTAAATTATAAGTTGATCTTAACATTTGTCAAATGGCCACATTATACTCTCGGTTCAATTAGGGGGTGTTTGGGAAACTTATTTTTCAGAATAAGTCAACTTATTTTAAGTCAAAAGTTATTTTCCTAACTTATTTTTTCTAACTTTTCAACTTATTTTCCTACTTATTTTTGCAACTTATTGAATTTCAAACATACATTAAATACTTGTATAAAAAAAAATTATTAAAATATAAAAATTTTACCCGAAAATAAATCCATAACGACTTATTTTTAAGATGTGCCAAATAGGCCATATAATAGGTTGCTTTTAATTTAATTTTTGATCGATACCAAAATTTGGTTAAAATTTATAGGATATTTACCAAAAATACTATGTTTAAAGTTTCAATTTGTAAATATACTATCTTTTTGAATTAATTGCAATTTTACTATACTAAGTTTCAAAATTGCAAAAATACTACACCCCTCCCCCTATGTGCCTTCCATGTGCCCTCCATGTGCCAACTAATTTTTTTTTTTTTTTTTTTTTTAGGGTAGGATGCTATTTTGGTGGATTTGGGTTGCATGGCCCCCGCAGGGGCAACCACTTTCAACTGAACATGCAACTAAATTTCTGATTTCATGTTCCATTATATATATATATATATATATATATATATATATATATATATATATATATGAAATCAGAAATTTAGTTGCATGTTCAGTTGAAAGTGGTTGCCCCTGCGGGGCCGTGCAACCCAAATCAGCAACTGAATGCAACCACATTCAATCGAATGCAACCAAATGCAACTTTCTTTTTAAGGTGGGATGATTTTGGTGGATTTGGGTTGCAAGGCCCCGCCAGGGGCCATATTCAAATGAATGCAACCACATTCAACCAAATGCAACCCCACAAGCAACTTTTTTTAAATGTGGGATGATTTTGGTGGATTTGGGTTGCAAGGCCCCGCCAGGGGCAATATTCAACCAAATGAAACTACAATCAACTTGTTGAAAGTGGTTGCCCCTGCGGGGCCATGCAACCCAAATAGAATCCCACCTTAAAAAAAAGTTGCATTCAGTTGCTGATTTTGGTTGCAAGGCCCCGCCAGGGGCAATATTCAACCAAATGCAACCACATTCAACTTTTTTTAAGGTGGGTGATTTTGGTGGATTTGGGTTGCAAGGCCCCGCCAGGGGCAATATTCAACCCCCGCCAGGGGCAATATTCAACCAAATGCAACCACATTCAACTTTTTTTAAGGTAGGTGATTTTGGTGGATTTGGGTTGCAAGCCCCCGCCAGGGGCAATATTCAACCAAATGCCACATTCAACTTGTTGAAAGTGGTTGCATTCAGTTGAAAGCGGTTGCCCCTGCGGGGCCATGCAACCCAAATCCACCAAAATAGAATCCCACCTTAAAAAGAAAAGTTGCATTCAGTTGCTGATTTGGGTTGCAAGGCCCCGCCAGGGGCAATATTAATCAACCAAATGCAACCATATTCAACTTGTTGAAAGCGGTTGCCCCTACGGGGCCATGCAACCCAAATCCACCAAAATAGAATCCCACCTTAAAAAAAAAAAGTTGCATTCAGTTGCTGATTTGGGTTGCATTCAGTTGCTGATTTGGGTTGCATGGCCCCGTAGGGGCAACCACTTTCAACTGAACATGCAACTAAATTTCTGATTTCATGTTCCATTTTTCAAAAGTGATTTTCGACCTCATTTTTGGACTCTAATATATATATATATATATATATATATATATTAGAGTCAAAAAATGAGGTCGAAAATGGAAATTGAAAAATGGAACATGAAATCAGTAATTTAGTTGCATGTTCAGTTGAAAGTGGTTGCCCCTGCGGGGCCTTGCAACCCAAATCCAAATCCACCAAAATAGCATCCCATCTTAAAAAAAAAAAAAAAAAAAAGTACACAACTGGTGAAACAGGCGGCTGTGAAAGAGGAGGGAAGGAGGGGGTAGGGTTAGTATTTTTGCAATTTTGAAACTTAGTATAGTAAAATTTCAAATAGTTTAGTAAAATTGCAAATAGCTATTCTTAACAAAAGTAAATGTGCAAAAATTTACTTTTTCTTATTTATTTATGAAAAAAGCTCAAATTTATATATATTATATAATTGAGAAAATTAAAAAATGATATTATTAGAAAATACATTTAATTTATTTCAAATGTATAATTTTTAGCTTTTAAAAATAATAATTAATATTTTTTAATATTTAATCAAAATATTGATTTTTTTGACTACTAAAAATGTACTCTAAAATAGGAGTGAGAGATTTAGCAAAAAAAAAAAAAAAACAGGGACCGAGAGAGTATTCAATTATATTGAATTATATTGGTGTCTAAATCATAGGCCCCAAATTGTAATAATCATTCAAAATTTGAAGATTGGACAGATAATCGATTCCACTTTTCTGTTTTTGTTTTTTCCCTTGCATTATTATTATACTCACATGTGGAATAACGTGTTATTGACTTATTGTAAATTGTAATTATTATAACATATAGTACGTATCACCTTTCTTTTTGTCTAAAATTGTAATATCCCGTAATTTTTAGAATAATAATAATAAAGAATAAGATAATAAAAAAATTAAAATTAGATAATAAGTAGGATTTAAAATTGGTTTAGCTTAATTGGGTCTAAAATATGGATCGGATTTGAATACAGATAACTTGTAGGTTTAGAGATAGGGTTTTGTAACATTATAAATACATCATATTCTCCTTCTTCATCTTTATTAACAAAATTCGTAGGGCTTGTTCACACATAAATCAGCTGTCTTATAAAATTCGTAGAAAATTCATCGTAAGCCAGAATTCGTTGATTCTGGACTTTTCGGAAAGGTCTTTTTGTGCTCTACAACTTTTGTTCTTTGAGTTTTACAAGAAAACATCGTTTTGAGGGCTAAAAAAACTAAATACAGATCTGATCAGAATTGTAATCATGGAGTCTTTCAAGATTTTAGATGTTCTGTTACTGATGGGTTGCTAAGGATTGTACATGTGTTGATATATGATTATGTGAATTCTTGATTTGTGTAATTGAGGTAAGTAACTTTTCGTTGCTCCGTATGTATTAATTTGAAACCTGCTTTATATTATTTGATTACATTATCTTGAATATTTGTGTAAGTAATTATTTGTTGCTCCGTATAGTTGTAAGTAACTTTTCGTTACTCCGTATGTATTAATTTGAAATCTGCTTTATATTATTTGATTACATTATCTTGAATATTTTTGTTAGTAATTATTTGTTGCTCCGTATAGTTGTAAGTAACTTTTCGTTGCTCATTACTGTTACAAAATCTGTTTTTATATATGTTACAAAATATCTGTTTGATTTGGTTATCGAAATTTATGATTTCGAAAATTGATTTTAGAAAAGAAGTTTTTAGAATTCCCCAGTTTTAGTTGCGTATCGAATCATAGAATCCGGTCACTGGATAGTGTGGCATATAGAATTATAGAATTAGTTTGCGCTTGTTCCGGAACACATAGATACCTTGTTGAGTAAGACTTAACGATGGACGTAAACTGACCCACATCGAACCATCAAATTATAGAACTATAGTGTGACCGTAATTTAGAACTGTGGGAATAAATTATGATTTATCGTTTTTGATTTTTGTATCGATTTAAAGTTTCAGAAATTTTGTTCTCTTTTTAAAAATATTATTTTGAGCCGTCAGACGTTAGTTGCTTGCTAGGCTTTGTAGCTCATTCTTTTAATATTTCAGGTTCGATGTAAGATCGAGTGGGATAGCATTGTAGTTCAAGGATCTTAGGTTCGGGGTAGATCGTCATCGTTAGCTGCGCTTTTTTAATAGTTATCTTTATATTTGACTTTTGGATTAAGAAATTGTATTTTTATTTTAGTTTCGATTTAGAATTAATAGTCCGAAAAGTCGGGCTGTTACACAAATAATGCAACTACTTTATCTTCATTTTTTTAATTTTAAAAATTGACTGATGAACTTGACTTATAACGACCTTTTTATATTGTGTTAACGACCTTAGTATCAGTTTTTCTATTAAAAAATACAAATGAATAAGTTATGTGCATTTTAATTAGGAAAATAAAAATGTAAATTCGAAAACTTTTTTTTGATAGGCAATTAATTAAATGGGAAGCTTTAGCAATACTTGCAAAAGCAAATAACAAGTAGAAATGAAATGAATATGAGAATGGAATGAGAGAGAAATGAAATAGTGAAATAAATGAATTATTCATTTGTTTGTTCAAATATAATTCAATTGAAATGGAATTAATATATAAATTTAATGAAATTTAATGTTTGAATATGATCAATCTTTTATCTTTCAGAGAATTTCAAAATAAAATTATATTTTTTTGGATAAAAATTCTTAAGAATTTTTAATGGGAAAAAATTTTCCGGGAAATATGTTCTCGAAAAAAAATTCTGAAACAAACTTTCCTCAAAAACAATTTCGAAAAAGTTTCTCGGAAAATTTTGTGAAAGAACTTTTCTGAAAATATTTTTCTCATAAAAACTGTCATTTTCCCTAAAAAAAACTTTTCCGAATTTTTTTTCGAAAAATTTAATGAAAAATAAATTTTGAAAAAAAAATCCAGGAAAAATTTCTCTAAAAAACTTTTTCAAAAACATTTTTCATGTAAAAGACATTCCCCGGGAAAAATACAATAAATTTATTATTAATATTTTGGATAAAAAAAAGTTCAACCATTCAAGTAGAACAAAGAATATGAAAATGGTTCATTTTATTCTTTTCTCTCAAAATTAATAATTTGATTTTTCATTCCAATAAAAATAGTCCTTTCGTATTCCTTCCCTCTCTCCCTTCTAACCCTAGCCTCCATTAAAAAGTTTTGAGGGGCTTACATCGGTTTTCACCGGTGGAAAGTCCCAATTCCTTTTCATTTTTCCTGCTTTCATATCTTGCTTTTTATTCAATAAAACTCCCAATTTATTCGGGTTTCAATAAATTCCCAATATATTTGGGTTGTGTTGGTCCCTCCTTGTGAGAGTTTAATTTTTGTTTTGATTAAGTTGTGGTGTGTTTCATGGCCGATGATATAGATCGGCAAGATTTTCATGATTTTGATTCAAAGATGAAGGTTCTTATGAGATCACATCCATGATCGATAGCTCAAACAGGATTAGATACATATGGAGGTCACAACAAAACGAGGACATATAAATCTCCATATAGATGCGGTGAAGAGGGTACTTGTAAATATATCATCTTCAACAAATTGCATGATTATATCCCGAAAAATGGATTAAACAGTTATTGTTCTTGTTTACGTTTGTTCGACCCGATTATGTTTGTAGATGTCGTATGACTTATCATTAATGAATTAATTTTTATTGAAAAAAATAAAAATAAAAATAGTCCTTTCGTTCGCCAAGCCAAGTGAGTGGAACCTGAGTTTATAGTCTAGGTATCATATTTATGGATGAATGATAAAAATGACCTGTTTTTAGAGTTAAAGTAACGAAAGTAACCTGTTTTGAAAAAATGCGCAAAAATAGTCAATTGAATACGCATTTGTCAAATGGGTATCCTACGCATTTTGCAAATGCATACCCTACACCTTTTTTGGATTATGCATAGGTTATGCAAGTGACATGTGAGAACGCAAGTGACATGTGAGTATTGATTGAATAAGCAGCTCTTGGTTGCGTATCACACACCGTTTCCTTTTTTTTTTGTCTCCATACAAGGCCCACATTATGGAGAGTTTTAAAAAAAAACATTTATACAAGATACGCATTTTTAAAATGTATATCCCAAATACCCTAATCTCATATGTGTAATTCATCAATTATTTTTACTCAACTTCTCAGAAAAGAATATTTCGATGAAAATTTTTTAAAACAGGTCAATCGTGTCATTCTTTCCATATTTATCGTCAAAAAAATCAACGCCTACGACACTTTAGTTTGCACCCCATGAGTACAATTATCCATACACCGACCATTTCTAATTATTATCCAGTTTAAGTTTTAGATAGTTAAATTGATCAAAATTTTATTAAAAATATATTTAATTTATTTAACTATAATTTTCAATTTTTCAAAATGATAAATGAATATTTTTTTAGAACTGATTACTAATGTTGGACCAATAAACCCACTTGAAAATATCTAAATTAGATTGTATTAATTATAAAGCCTTGCAAATATTATTGGGTTTAGAATCCAAATTAGATTGTATTTAGTACAAAAATCTTGTAAACATTATAGGGTTGAGAAGCCCATTTGTATAATTAGCTTAAGAAAGAAGGAAGTTTGTTAGAAAAGGAATTCACAAGTGAACTCCTATAAATATAATTTTTTGACTTTACTTGTAAAGGGTTGGCAATTTAGAGAAGAGAGAAAAACCTTTTAGAGTAGAAGCTCGATGATGAATATTCAATAAACGAATAATCTTATCAAATGAGTAATTTTTTCTGGTCCAGACATTATAGAAATAGTGTATTTTTGACTTTGATAAATGAATAATCTCGATTTATCAAATGAGTAATTTTTTCTGGTCCCGACATTATAGAAACAGTGTATTTTTGACTTTGATAAATGAATAATCTCGATTAATGAATAAAAATTTCTGATTCCGAACGTATTTATTTATCGAGGTTTATATATAATTCTATAAAGAGAAACATTAATAATAAAAAATTATTTTCGTGTTCTTTCTTAATATTATACTTTATATATCAATTATTAGTTCTCTACGGTTATCAACTAATAACTCAAGATGGAGAACTAATTAGAAACGGAGTATACTACTCCCTCCGTCCATTTCATTTCTTTACACTTTCTATTTTGGGCCGTCCATTCCATTTCTTTACATTACTAAAAATAGTAACTTTTAACAATAAAATACATTATTACATCCACTACCTCACTCCACCTTTTCAACCCTTTACACTATTACACCCACTACTTCACTTATTTTAACAATAAAATTACTATTACACCCACTACTACATTTATTTTAACAATATTACATCCACTATCTTGGTTTCCGTGCAAAAAGCAAACGTAAAGAAATCAAAAAAACGGAGGGAGTAACTAAGACTTCACATTAGAATAACCATAACTTGAATGCGTGGTAAACTATTGCACCGGACTAATTGCATCAGACTGACTATACACATTCAACAGGCCAGTCGGCGGTGTGGAAGATCTTCTCAACTGGGACATGGGTATGGGCATCGACCACACATACTTTCAGGACGTCTATCTTCCTGCTGCAGCAGTTGACCCAGTTAACTTCGATGTGGTGGCAAATTTCTCAGACCAATTCACTAGGTCAAGTCGACGCTCCAGAGATGGTAAATCTGGATATTGCTCTTAATGCGGACATACTCCAAGAAAATGGCGGGTTCGAGGAAGATTTCTTTCATGGAGGTTTGGTTTATCATGAGAATCAGAGCAACAGTATGTTTGAAGGAGACACACCTCTAGATGAGGTGGACTATCTAGAATCCTTAGTGCTTTCAGCTGTCCTCGATGTTTGTTTTTGGTTCAAGTAGGACTCCAGTTGTAAGTCTTTTGTTAGTAACCTTAAGGAATTCTGGGTTCTTGCCCTTAAGGTTTAGTCGCCAGGCCTTGCATCTTCGCGTGAAGACCTTATATATTAGGGTTGTATTTTTTGGGTCTGTACTGCAACATCGTGGATGGCTATGTGCCATTTGTAATCTGCTGTTTGTTTTCTTTTAATGGGCTAATGTAATATATGCTTATAAAAAAAACAAAAATTAATAAACTAATTGATTTGTGATAATTAATTGAAAATTTTAATATTAGTGAAAATTAAAATTTTAAAAATAGTTGAATTAAAAAATTTAACTTGAATATGTGTTTCTTTAGTTCAAATTTTTCGCTGAGTGTTTAAATGTTAATAAAATTTTCTTATTCATAAAAAAAACGAAAAGATCTAATCAATACTAGATGAAGATTGTAGGATTTTTGTAAACAGTATTTTGTAGATTGACAAAAAAGTTATTACACCCTCCGTCGTGTTTTATATGTCCCGTTTATAAAAAACACACGTATTAATATAAATGTTGGTTTTGTAAAATTTTTCAACTAATATCCTTAATTAATATATTGAAAATTGGTGTTAAATTTGAAAAAAATAAAATTTTAGATACAATAAATGTAGAAATAGTTTTGGAAAACTACCTTAAATTTGTATTAAAAAAAAAAGGAACATAAATTATGGGACAAATTCATTTTCCAAAAGGGATAATATATTTTAGGACGGAGGAAGTATTGAGCATAGCTCCAATAAAATTTAATGTAATTGTACATTTTTTACATGTTTGCGTAATATATTTCTTTGAACAAAATTTTTCATTTTAAATTTAGTTTTAAGAGAAATTAATTTAATAATGAAAAATCATAGGATATTTATAAAAATAACCGAGCCGAATACATATAAAAAAGATCATATTGCTGATTGATCTGGTCTTTATGGAGAGACAATCAAGCAATATGTATATATCCGGTTCGTCATAATCAATTTGAGCTATCGATCGTAATTGCAATCCCATAAAAATTTCTGCAAATCTAAAATTGCGTACATTAAATTAAACTAAAACACTTCAAACTCTCACAAGGAAAGATAAACAAAACCCAATTAAATAAATTGAAAACAAAACTCATCAACAAAAGATTTAATTAAACAAATGAACAATTTAAAAAGGCATAAATCTGTACCTACGGAAGAGAATTATTGAAAATATAAGAACAAATAGTAGAAATTAACTGATTTGGGGTTTTTCATTGGTGAAAATCGATGGAAGCCTCTGATGACTGCTATTTAAAGAAGAAAGAGGAAGAGTGGGTATAGTCTTCGAATCGTAACTTCGTTTTAAATTTATTTAATCACGTGAATGTCTTTGTTTATGATTTTATATGATTAGCATGGTTTTTTTTCCTGAAAAACTAAATTTATATACCTTATAAATTAGCACCTACAAACTTAAAACCCATGTGATGCAATGGTTTTCTTTTATATGTTATAAATTTAATTTTATGTTATAATTGTGTTTTTTATATAATAAATATGTCAATAATTATTTTAATTATAGTTTAATAAAAAACTTGATAAATTATGGAAAGGAGGAAGAAAAGTAGGACTTTATTACAATGAAAACTTGTTATCAATTACAATATAAAGGGGTTTTATATAGCCACTAAGTAAAGAGTAATAAAGGAAATTATCATATCAAATAAAACTATTACAATAATGTAAATAATAATAATATTATTGCTATATATGTCAACAATAAATTATTTGCAACCAACTATAACAAAAAAAAAAATCCAAACGAGTTACAACCATCAAAAACTATACTAATGCTTAAACCAGAACTAAATCCAAATCCACGTATTGTATCCAAATCCAAAATCAAAACTAATAACCAAGTCAAACAAATTCAAAATCCAAATCAAACCTGAAATAAGAATCAAATCCAAACTCAATAATCAAGTCAAGACAAACCAATTCAAAATCCAAATATAACCTAAAACAAAAATCAAATTCAAACCGTATCCAAATTAAACCAACAAACTTTCTCCAAATCTTATCAAACCTAACATCAAAACCAATCGAATCCAAATTATAAACGAGAAATCAATTTATAATCTTAAGCCAATAAATAGAGAAAGAAGATACAGATGTGCGTAGAGCTACTCCCATCATTGAACACGAAAAATAAAAATAAAAAGAGAAGGTATACGGATGTGCCTAAGATTACATCTATCATTGAACATGAGAAAGAAGAAGGGCACGGGAAGATAAGAGAAAGAATGAAAAATAATTATACCAACGAGCCAATACCATCACTGAGAAAGAAATAGAAAATGTGTGTGAGAGTACCAACCAGACAAAAGGCAATCAACAGAAAAAATCCAACCAAAATCAATTTTTACCGAAGAAAAATTTAATCAATAGAAAAAGACTAAAGAGATAAAAAATAATCAAAATGGTGGATCAATTCTAATTAAAACAACCAAAGAACTCATATTAACTGATCCGGGAAAGAAAATCACGATAAGAAACTTAAATCAATATCATCTAAGAAAAAAAAACATAACTGATTTGAAGAAGAAGACGAGAAAAAAAAAATCAAATCACATGTTTTAATCCAACATGCATAAGACATCACGTTCGACTCTCAATCAACCGATCCCCGATCGAATCAACCAGGCTCTAGATAATGTTTATTATAAACAATGAATTTATCATATCAAAGAAAAATACAATAATGTAACTATCCAATAATAAGAATATTATGTATGTTAACAAATTTAATTAATAATTTACATGGTTTGAAACCTATATCATAAAATTTAAATTAAATAAGTCGTTAACGGGATTTGAACTTTCAATATTTTGTAAAGTAATTTAGTCATGTAATATATCTTATATTAATTCTAACATTTCTTATTTATTATTAAAAATCAAACGATCATTATTCGTTCTATGGGTGAACCGTTGAACCAAAATATAAATAATTATATTCATATTTTTTTATTATTATAAACATATACAGATTTTTAATATACTTTATTAATGATTGGAAATATATGGTGTGATATATTTTTGAATATATATTAATGATTTTAAGATTATGTTTTAAATTAAAAGATAATGTATTTTTATTAGAAAAATATTAATGAATGAAAGATATGGTGCAATTGATATATTTAATTGTTTAGAAAAGATAACATCTTCAATTAGAAACAAAAGTGTTTTCATTAAAAAAAATCAATCGACTAATTATCATTAATTATATTATTTTATTATTTATTTTAAAAAATTAAGATAAAACTTCCAAAAATCAATCGAACGAACTTTCAATGTTTCGATTAAATATAGAAGCATAGATTTTGAAAAATCATGGGTATTAGGGTGTGTGAGAATTAAATACAAAAACTGAAAATGAGATGATTAAAAATAAAACTTAGTTTTAAAAAAAAAAGACTTACCACTTGAATTATCTTGTTAATGTAGTTCTCGTTTTACATTTTTTTTAATTCAATATGGTCCTATTAGTTCATTACGCCCGGGTGGACTTGATACTTAGGCCTTATTTGGTTCGGGGTAATCCACCTATGTAACTTGAAGTACTTGGAAAGATTAATTAATTACCGTGTTCGGTTGTGCAATTTTTTAAATGGATAAAGTAACCCCCACTTTCCAGTTATTTAGAGTTACTACAAAACACGGTAACCTAGTTACCTAGCCTACCCACAGTCACCTTAAGTTACGTAATTGTTTATCACTTTTCACTTTTTTTTTTTATGAATTTTCATTTTCCTTCATTAACAACTCAATTTTCTCCATTATTAAATTAAATATTTTCATATAACCCATACAGATTTATGAATTTGGAACTTTTAATATACCATTTTTAAGATGTTATGATTAGTTTTTTTTCTTGTTGATATCATTATAATTGGTATTGTTATTAAAGGAAATATATATATATATATATATATATATATATGATAGGTCGAATACACAATATATATAATCAAGTACTGTATGAGTAAATAACAAGAACACACGTTTTAGTACTTAAAACTGTTTGGAATTAATAATTCCTCTCTCAGTGATGTAAAATATCACAGAGAGCTGCTTAGGTTACAAAGAATGATATTCGTTCACGATGGATACCCTTCTAGGGTTAACCTAACTGTATTTATAAGATATACAGCTACGTACAATCGTTAATTGATTCTCCTAAAATTAAGCTATACAATTGATATCAGTTACGATTGCTACACGTCTTCTAAGTCAACTCAATCTCTTTGACAGCTATCCAATCTTCAAAGATATCGCTTCCATATTAATCTTGAATTAATCTTCAAACTCTGTTGACTTGTAGACGCTTCCAGTAGACAGACTTTAGCAAACTCTGTTGCTCTCCTAGCCAGCAGTGTTTGTGCTTCCTTGTGTTCAGCTAGCAGTGTTTACGCTTTCTTCTGTCAGCGTTTGCGCTTCCAGCTATCAGCGTATACTCAAACTCTGCTACGATTGCTTTCATTAACAAGTTAAACTCTTTTTACCTGTAACACTTAAACACTGACATTAAATCACATCAATTATATCTAACAATCTCCCCCAACTTGTTCATTAGAAAAATGTACAAGTTCACAGTAATTGATGATGTCAAAACAAACAAATAAAAACACAGTGTTTAACATATAACCAGAGTTTAACCTTGACTTAACAAAATCTACAGAAAATTCAAATTACTTACAAATTCTGTCTACCTAACCTCCTCAAGATCTGGAGTTGTTCTGAGATAATCTATCAACAGTCTTCTCTCAGCATTTTCAAGTTCTCTCTACATAGCTTCCTTGATCTCTCTTAATTCTGGATCATTCTCATCAGTTTGACAGATAGCAGCTCTTAGATCATATATTTTATTTCTCCTCATCTCATTACCCAATCTAATGAACTTGACTTCCTCTGATTGAGAATTAAAATCAAGAACTGTAATCCCCAGATCAGTCTTTAATTTAGCAGTTCCTTTCTTCATTTCCACAAGATTTCCATTCCAATCTCTGTATTTAGGAACATACTCTTCAGTAGTCTTCGATCCTGTAAAAGCTTTGGCTCTCTGCATATATTCCCTTATAGAATTAGCAATAAGCTCTGTTCGTCGGTTTCTGACTCTGAATATATGCAGAACATACTGAAGTTCTTCAAACAACTTTAGCTTGATTGCTTCTTCATTCACTCTATACACTGTTCCATCTGTCATAAAGTATAACAGAAAGTGAATATCTAAGCTCCTTTGATGAACTAGTTGAACTGATTCCAACTTGTCCAGATTTTCTTGAGTAATACCAGAACCAAGAGAGACAAGTGCAGAGGGATCTCTTGGACTGTTACTAACTCTCAAATCTCTTCTTGAACCTAAGCCAGAAGTATTCCTGCCTGGTGGCTTTCCTGAACAAGCAACATTATGTTGATAACCACCAGTCACTCCTGTTTGTGCTTGAACTGGAATCTTTGGCCTAGAAAACCCAGGTAAAGGTTTGCTTTGAATCTGTACAACTTGTGTGGCAACAGAGGTTGTAACTGTCATTTTGCCTTTGCTCTCTTCACCCATCACTCCTTTTAGTTTTAACTTGGCATCAAGAGAAGACTTTCTTACCAACTTTCCTTCTTCTTCTTCTTCTTCTTCTTCCTCTTCTTGAATACCAGATAAATTTTCTTTGATTTTAATTCCTTTCACTGCAGGCTTTAAAGCTTTGAAAGTCTTCTTTCCTTTCTTAGACTTCAGTGCTTTTAAATGTTCTTTTTGCAACAGCTTTTCTTCAGCTTGTATGTCTTCAAGTGTAGCCTCAGCATTTTCCTCACGAAAGATCTTAGCAGCTAACTCTTCATCTGTTTGTGGATTATCAGTGAATGACAAATCCTTTTGCCTTGAAGTAGAATTACTCTGAAGATTTGTATCTGCCACCAAATTTTGCTTTGACCTTGTAGACCTTCCATGTCCATGTCTTGGATATGCACTTCTTAACCCCTTTTCAGCATTTGTACCTTCTTCATCCAGATGATCCTTCTTTGACAGAGTTTGAGTTTGCTTACACTTAGTTTTAGCAATTCTCCCCCCCTTTTTGACATCATCCCCATCTGGAATCAGAATAGAGGTGATTAACTCAAGAGAGTTTGCAATAGAATCAACCTTCTCAGTCAGCAAAAGCTGATTCTTTTCAACTTTGCTCAATCTGTCATTTAGATTCTCTTGAGCTTTGGAAAATTGTTGAAATAGCTTAGAATTAGCTCTTTGAGATTTTTCCTCATGAGTAGCAACCTCTGTTCGAAGATCAATAATTGCCTTCTGATTATCATCAAATCTGTGATTCAAGGACTTGATCTGAATCACTGTTCCTTGTAGACAAGTGAAAATATCAGGATTTGAAATCTTAGAAGAATTTGCCTTGAGAAAGGTAGCTGTTCTTCCAGGAGGAAAAATACAATCTGACTTGTACCAATCTGTAGTTTGCTTGGTCAAATAATCAATCTCATTAACAGAAGGTCCTGCAAAGTCTGGTTTTTCTCCTGTTTTCTGACCATCAGTTTGAAATTGTTCTTTATTAGCTTCTGTACTCCTGTCTTCAAAAGAATCACTAACTGAAACATCAGTGGGTGCAACTGAAGCAATGTCTTCATGTTGAGCAGCAACTGGTTCTTGAGCAACCTGTTTTCCTTTATAACCTTGTATATGCTCTGAAGAAATAACTTTTTCTGGTTGATCAATCTCCTCACCATGATCAGAAACATGATGTGCATCAGAGTATAATTCTGTGTGTGATGCAACCTCAGTGTCTTCCAGGACAATAGTAGGCCCATCTGCAACACCAGTATCAACAGAGTTTGTAACCACCATGGGTGTTGGAGTAGATGCTTTATTGTCAAAAGAAAATGGAGTGGGAGTTTCATCAAACTCTTCCACTATAGGCAATGCATCTCTATCATCATTATCAGTTTGAACCTTAGCAAGTTCTGGTTCAGCAATCTTGAAACCTGATTCTTCTACAGTAGGTTCTATGATAACCTCTGTCTCACCAGTAGGAATATCCTTAGAAATATTCTCTCGAGCTTCAACAACTTGCTCATCATCAGAGTCTGTAAGAATCAGCCTCCTCCTCTTTGCTTGAGGCACTTCAATCACCTCTTCTTCTTCACTAGAACTGTCCTCAACTGGTGGTGATGAAGGCCTATTTTCCCTTTTAATGACTCTTCTGGTATAAACAGCCCTAGGAGATGTCTGTTTAGCCTTGGAGTGCTTTGTGTTAAGGGCAGTATGTTTTTGCCTTTTTGGTTTAGATGGTGGTTGAGGTTGAGTAGTAGTGACAGGCTCAGGGTTTGTTGGTTCAGTGATTGGTTCAGGGTTTGTTGATTTTGATGTAGTATGTACAGTGTTTGTTGGTGTTGGCTCAGGTGATGGTATAGGATGAGAGTGTATGGTTTCAGTATGGTCAGTGGCTAAAGGTTCAGGCATTTGGTGTGTTTCTGGTTGTTGTGGCTGTTGTGGTTCTTGTGGTGGTGATTGGGAATCTTGTGGTTGATTTAGAAAGTTTTGCAGGGCAAGTGGCAAAACAAGTTCAGGTAGATCTTTATCAGCATCTTTATTTGTCATATCAGAGAATATTCTCTTATTGACTCGAAAAGGTTGAATCACATCAGCTGCATCTATTTCTAAACCAGGTACACAGGCATTGAACAAAAGTTGACAAAATCTAGCAAAATAGACTGTACTAGACTCTGACAATTTATCACCTAAATTCATTAACACATATCGACCATAATCAAAATTACTGCCATAGAGTAGAGAGTACCCAATTTGCAGACGATCCATTGGAATGGCATCCCAGTTGGTGACTTTCTTCTGGAATGTCCTGGTGATACAGTCGAAGAAAAAATTCCATTCCTTTCTAAGATTCGGCCGTTTGACACTACCAAGCTTTGCCAAAGAGTCCATGTAACCAATTTCTGTTAACATGTCCCTCAGATTCTGTTCAGAAACAATAGCATATGTGTGTCGAAGTCCATGGTCTCTCGAACAGTTTGTGGAGTTATTACAAACTCTTGTTCATCATGAGTGAAGATGATAGACGGAGTCCCATTCTCTCCTCCATCTATATACCTTGAGTTTTGCCAGAAAGTGACAATCTGAGATGCAGATAGAATAGCAGGTGCAATCAACGCTTGCCCAATCTCAGAGTCACGAAGAAAATTTTGCATAAGGTGAAATGCTTCAGGAGCACGGTCGTTCTCAAGTAGAGCTGCAAAATTGTTAGGCACAAAACGAAGACCAAACGAAGTAAAAGGTTTTGTTGCCATTAGATCAAGAAAGAAGCAAGAATTGACTGTGAAAATGATATGTAGGAAAGGTGTTTGTGAAAATGTCGAAGTGAAAAACAAAGGAGGTATGTGTTTTGGTAAAGTGAATATGAGTGGATGTGGAGTGATAGTAACAAAAAGTGATTTGAGTAGTAAAAAAAATAAAACTCAATCGTTTTTACATTGAAAACACGCAACCGTTCCTAGAATAGTGTGAAAGTGGGACACAATGATGGGTGAGTGGAACACGTGTCAAACATGCAGCGAATCACTTAATCACGCGCAGTAAAAGCAATTATTACTGCTGTCTTTCCTATTATCAAGACACTTTACCACAATTACACTCATTAACAGTTGTCAAACACTCTATTTACTCCAAAATTTTCAAATTATCTTAATGAAAATTTACCTTAGAGTACGGAACACAATCCATCAGTGTTTGTCAAATTTTCCAACTTTATCACTAAAACCCTTTCAAAAAGTGCACAGTCGTGAATATATGTGTGTGTGTAACAGAGGTTACCAAATCAATTTTTATAGCATCTAATATTTCATAAAATCCATAAATCAAATCAATAAACACTGAATGCACAAACTCTCATATTAAACACGGAGTATGTGATGAATGCTAAACTCTGTAGTTCCTTAAATACAGAAATCTGAATTAACCCTATTCCCATTGATGTTCATGATTATCCAAGTAAGCACACAGTCATTATAGACGAAAAGATCAAGAGATAGGCATCAAAGCATCATTCAGTGAGTAACATGTCAAGGATTTCCTTACAAACTCTCAAAGCACACAAGTGTTTAGGTGAAGTGTTTTCTCTCAAATTCAATCAGTAAAAGCAGATACTTCCATATGCTTGAATTTCCACCAAATCTACACTACTTTGACTACATATATGCACAAATCAAAAGGACTTTATTCAGGGTTGTAATTTAGTAATATCAAACAGGTGAGAAGAGATGTTTTTAAATGAATAAATTTCGAACTGAACAATTTTAACAGACCAAAGTGTTCAGTCACACTATTAGTACATATTTGTACAAGATGATAAGTATATATACCTTTTTTTTTCTTTTTTTTTTATATATATGTATATATACTGAGAAAACTTTCCTTTTCTTGAGAAACACTCACCTTCTTGCATTTAATTTTCCAAAAGAATATAACTGCTCTTTATACGACAGAGTTAAAAAAAATTAGCAGTTAATAAGGTTCAAAGGGGTTTACTAAGGGTGATATTTATGAACAGTGTTTGAAAAAAGATGGTAAATCCTAGTGCCTTTATCATTTTCATGCACACACATATCATGTAGTCTCAAAATGGTTTAATACAAGTTCTAGAGCAACATACTCACTGATGAACATCACACATCAATAAAATCTGATTGATATAAAATGTATCAATCACTTATTTGGCTCAAAATCTCACAGGGTGCAGACATGAATTATTTCTCACCAGACTAAACAATGACACATCTCAAGTTTTAAAATTTTCACAAGTACAAACAAGGAATCATCAAGAACTTTATATATGTCTTGGGAACAGAGTGTCACTAATCAGAGTTTAGAGTTCATCAATATCAGAAGTTATTCATGAGAGGCATCAATATCAGAAGTTATTCATGAGAGGCAATGCACACAGTATTCATAGACTCAGAGTTTAGGACCAAATAAACTAAGAGATGCTCTAAATATGAAACAGTATCATGCTGTGTTAACTTACTGCACAGTTTCTGATTAGATCACAGTGACTCAGGAAGAATCTTGATTTATTCATTGAGAATCATGCTACATACATATTTCTTCATTGGTGTTTTCATCCAGACAAAAATCAATTCAGAATTCACAGAGTTTATCAAACATATTAACAGTGTATGACAAAAAGACATGCTGACAGAGTTTAACAGTGTGAGGACAAAGACATGTGAACAGAGTCTGCATAACAGAGTTTAATCAACAAAGTTCACATAGCACTTAACAATTCACAGAAATATGAGCAACACATTTTATAAGAAAATTTTGAGTCTAACCAACATGTTTAGTCAAAACCAGAGACCATTCCTAGTTCATTGACCAGCCTTGTAAATGCTGCTTCACTCAAAGGCTTGGTGAAGACATCTGCAAGTTGTTGATCTGTAGGCACAAAATGAAGCTCAATGTTGCCTTCCTCTACCTGCTCTCTGATAAAGTGATGCCTTATGCTGATGTGCTTGGTCATTGAGTGTTGTACTGGATTACCTGTCATTGCAATAGCACTTTGGTTATCACAGAAAATAGGTATTTTGCTATACCTCAATCCATAATCCAGCAATTGATTCTTCATCCATAGAATCTGTGCACAGCAGCTACCAGCAGCAATATACTCTGCTTCAGTTGTAGATGTTGATATTGATTTCTGTTTCTTGCTGTACCAAGAAACAAGTCTGTCACCAAGAAATTGACAACTTCCACTGGTGCTTTTTCTGTCAATCTTACAGCCTGCAAAGTCTGCATCAGAGTAACCAAGTAGTTTGAAATCTGATTCTCTTGGGTACCACAGCCCTAAAGTTACAGTGCCCTTGAGATACTTGAAAATCCTCTTCACAGCTGTTAAATGTGGTTCCCTTGGATCTGCCTGAAACCTTGCACACAGACATGTTGCATACATGATATCAGGTCTACTTGCGGTTAAATAGAGAAGAGAGCAATCATTCCTCTGTAATTTGTCATATCTACTGATGACCCTGTATCTTTGTCCAATTTTGTTGCAGTTGCCATGGGAGTTGTTGCAGATGAACAGTCAAGCATGCCAAATTTCTTGAGAAGATTTCTGGTATATTTTGCTTGATTGATAAAAATTCCATCATCTATTTGCTTCACTTGTAAGCCTAGAAAATAACTTAGCTCTCCCATCATACTCATTTGATATCTGGACTGCATGAGCTTGGCAAACTTCTTACATAGTTTATCATTAGTAGATCAAAAAATGATGTCATCAATATATATCTGAACTAAAAGCAAGTCACTTCCAGATTTGAAATAAAACAGAGTTTTATCAATTGTACCTCTGTTGAATCCACTTTCTAAAAGAACTGAGCCAGAGTTTCATACCATGCTCTTGGTGCCTGCTTAAGTCCATAAAGTGCCTTGTCTAGCCTGTAGACATGGTCTGGATATTTTGGATCTACAAAACCAGGTGGTTGTTCAACAAACACTTCTTCTTCAAGTTTTCCATTCAGAAAAGCACTTTTCACATCCATTTGAAAAACCTTGAATTTGTTGTGAGAAGCATAAGCAAGAAACATCCTAATTGCCTCCAATCTGGCAACTGGTGCAAAAGTCTCATCATAATCTATCCCCTCTTGTTGTGAATAGCCTTTTGCCACAAGTCTGGTTTTGTTTCTTGTAACAACCCCTTCACTATCAGTTTTGTTTCTAAAAACCCACTTAGTACCAACAATTGATCTGTTCTTTGGTCTTGGTACTAGTGTCAACACTTCATTTCTCTCAAATTCATTTAACTCTTCTTGCATTGCTGTTATCCAGTCAGCATCTTTAAGAGCTTCTTCAACTTTCTTTGGTTCATTTTGTGACAAGAATGCATGAAACAGACATTCATTTGTTGTTGCACTTCTTGTCCTTACTCTTGCATCTGGATCACCAATGATCAAATCAGGTGTGTGAGATTTGGTCCATTTCCTAGCAGAAGGCAATTGACTTCTTTTAAAGTTGGATCCTCCCCCTTGATCCATGTTCTCCTGATTTTCTTGATATCTTTCTTCATTCTCTGAGGCTCCCCCTGAATGTGACTGCTCAGTGTCTGAACTGTCAGATTTTGGACTTTCAGAGTTTGAGTCACCAGAGTTTGATTCAGAATTTTCAGCTGAGTCATTATCAGAATTTGAGTTATCACTTTGATGAGTTTCTTCATGCTCCCCCTCAACTGGTTCTTCTCTTGTTTCTGGCTGAAAGGTCTCTTCAGTATTTACCAGTAGAGGTTCAGAGTTTGTCAGATCAGACTCATCAGAGTTTAATTCATCAGAGATTAAATCTTCATTTTTGAAGTGCAGTTGATCATGTTCATTTACATCTTCAAGTCCAGTTATTTTCTTATCATCAAAGGACACATGAATAGATTCCATGATCACTCTAGTTCTCAGATTATAAACTCTGAATGCTTTAGTTGACAGTGGATAGCCAACAAAAATTCCTTCATCTGCCTTCAGATCAATTTTTTTTTTCCTAATTACCTTCAGATCAAATTTGGTCAACTGTTCAGGATGAGTTTTCAGCACAAAGCATTTGCACCAAAAAATATGAAAATATTTCAGGTTTGGCTTCTTTTCTCTCACCATTTCATATGGTGTTTTTCCATGCTTATTTATCAGAGTGGCATTCTGAGTAAAACAAGCTGTTTGAACAGCTTCTGCCCAGAAATAGGTTGGTAATTTTGCTTCATCAAGCATAGTTCTGGCAGCTTCTATCAAAGTTCTGTTCTTCCTTTCAACTACACCATTCTGTTGTGGAGTGCCAGGTGCAGAAAACTCTTGTTTAATTCCTTTGTTCTTGCAAAATTCTTCCATTGTTGAATTCCTGAATTCAGTTCCATTGTCACTTCTGATAATCTTCACTTGATTCTTTGACCCTTTGTCCAACTGCCTTATATGTTCAGTCAGAGTTAATGCAGTTTCATCCTTCTTTGCTAGAAAATACACCCAAGTGTATCTGGTGTATTCATCAACAATGACTAGAGCATATTTCTTCTTTCCAAGAGATATCACATTCACTGGTCCAAAAAGATCAATATGAAGAAGATGATAAGGATCAACAATTGAAGACTCAGATTTGCTTTTGAAAGAGGCTTTTCTCTGTTTGGCCTTTTGAAAAGAATCACACAGGTCTTCTGCATTCAACAAAGACTTTGGTAGTCCTCTTACAAGATCATTCTTAATTAGCTCATTGATGTTGTTCATATTTAAATGAGAGAGTTTCTTATGCCACTTCCAACTCTCTTCACTGGACATCCTTGTAGACAGACACATTGCTTTGCCATCAGAGTTTGTTGACAATTTTATTTCATAAATGTTATTATGTCTGTTTCCAACTAGAGCAACTTTCCCTGTAGATTTACTGATGACTTGACAATATTCAGGCTGAAAATCTACATGGTATCCTCTGTCACAGATTTGACTCACAGAAAGCAGATCATGCTTGAGTCCTGGAACCAGAGCTACATTTGTGATGATGACACTTCCAAGATTAATATTGCCATATCCCAGAGTATGTCCTATGTTGCCATCTCCATAGGAAACCTTTGGGCCAGCCTTCTCATCATACTCTGATAGCAGGGCTTTATTTCCAGTCATGTGTCCTGGACATCCATTGTCCACGACTAGGGTACTTACCCTGGTGCCCTGCAATCACAAACAATCACTGATTGTTAGTTTTAAGGATCCAGACTTGCTTAGATCCTTTTGCTTTATTAAATCTGTTAGTTTTTGCAGCGGATTTGTCATTATCAGAGTTTAAACTAACATTTTCAGTCTTAGCACTTGCAGAATCAACTTTAACCCATTTCAAATTAGGTTTCAGTTCATAATAATTATGATAAATAGCATGATAATTCTTGCAAGTATAAATTGAGTGCCAAGTACTTCCACAATGTTTGCACAGAGTTTGTGGTCTTGGTTTGACATTATCCTTTTTTACTCCAGATTTTGAGGGTAAAGAATTAATGTCTTTGTTCTTCCTGCAAAAACTAGCAAGATGATTAGTGCTACCACAGTTATGACAAGTTTTTCTAGGTGCAAATGTAGCAAGCATTGGCTTATTTCCTGATGTTATGCCTACCTTTCCATTTCTGTTTTTCCTAGGTATTTTTTGTTTGTTGACAGATTTTATTTCTTTAAGCTTATGCTTGAGTTGTTTATCTGTCATTGAACCAATATTAACCTGTTTGACACAAGTTTTTACTGGCTCACTTTCAACAGCTCCATGTTCAGTTTTAACAATACCATGAACAAATGTTCCAAATTTCTTAGTAGAAAGTGGTGGTCTTAATTTGACTGTATTCTCAAATCTAAGTACATCATCCTCAGAATAACCTAGACCTACTATGTCTGATTGAAAAACCTCTTGAGTGTCTTTTCCAGAATGTGTCCAAGTTTTAATAATGTGCTTTGCATCCTCCAATTCAGATTCTAGTTGCTTATACTTACCTAGAAACTCCTGTTTTATAAACACAGCATCATCTCTCTCTTTCTGAATTCTATTCATGTTTTCAAGTTGTTCCTCAACAAGTTTATTTCTTTCTTTGAGTTGAGAACACTCATTCTTGATTCTCTCATTTTCTAAAGTCTGATCCCTATAACTTATATGTAATTCTTTAAGATAAATTCTCAATTCAGTTATATTATCAGTATTATAAGCATAGGTAGTTGGAGGTACCTTAAGTTCAGAATCTTCATTCTGAGTAGAGGCCATGAGTGCATAGTTCACCTCCTCATCTGAATCTGAGGTGTCTGCCCAGTCTCTGCCTTTGATGTAGAGTGCCTTTTCAGTTTTACCCTTTTTGCACTCAGGAGCATAGTGACCCTTCTCCTTACACTTGTAGCATTGAATCTCAGACTTATCTTTCTTACCAGATTTGAAGTCCTTTCCCTCAGATTTTCTGAAATTTTTCCTGTCAGACTTTGAGTAATCCTTGGAGAATCTCTTTCCCTTCTTGAAGTTCTTGAATCCCATCTTCTTGAAGGTCTTTACCATTAATGCAGCCATTTGCATCATCTCTTCATCATCTTCAGAATCAGATGATTCATCTGTGTTTGAGTCAACATCAGTGTTTGATGACTCACTTTCTGAATGAATGACCAAGGTTTTTCCTTTTGCCTTCTTCCTTGATGCTTCTTTCTTTGAAGATTTTTCTTCAACTTTCAGAGCAACAGACTTTGACTTCCTGCTTGATCTTCGATTTCTCTGCTCCATTTCCAATTCATGAGTCTTGAGCAGTCCATAGATTTCATCAATCTCAGTATCAGCAAGATCATAGTTGTCTCTTATAGTGGTTGCTTTCACATCCCACTTTTCAGGAAGAGAGAGAAGAAACTTGAGATTTGAGTCTTCTAGATCATATTCTTTGTTAACCAATGATAGATCATTGAGCAGTTTACAGAATCTGTCAAATATTTCTGTCATGGTTTCTTCAGACTTCGCCTCAAAATGCTCATACTCCTGTGTGAGTATGTTCCTTCTATTCTTCTTAATTGCAGCAGTTCCTTGACATCTAACCTCAAGTGCATCCCAAATTTCCTTTGCAGTTGTGCAGTTAATCACTTTGTTAGACATAACATTGTCTAGAGCACTGTGAAGTAAATGCCTTACTTTGGCATCCTTAGCAATAGATGAAAGATCCTCAGCAGTTAGATCTTTCTTTTCCTTAGGAATCACCTTCGATTCCTCACCAGCAACAGCAACTGTTAACTTTGTAGGTTTATGAGGACCTTCATAGATTCTATCAAGATATTCTGGATCTGTGGTTTCCAGAAACATGGTCATCTTTACCTTCCAGATTGCATACTCTGATGGCTTGAGTATAGGAACCCTAATCGTTTCATACCTACTAACAGTAGTAGGGGCTTTCTCAGAACCTGATGGAGGAGGAATCTCTGCCATTGATTACTATTGTGTTTTGGATCTTAAACTGTAATAACGTAATAGATTGGCTCTGATACCACTTGTTAGGTCGAATACACAATATATATAATCAAGTACTGTATGAGTAAATAACAAGAACACACGTTTTAGTACTTAAAACTACTAGCTTATAGCCCGTGCTTTGCACGGGTTACTTTTAAATATTTTTAAAATTACATGATTAAACAAAATAGAGTTTCATAATTTATTACGGAATTAATTTAACTTTTTAAAATTATTTAATAAATCATATGTATTGTTTAGAACAAATAATATAAAATTTTAATGTAAATTTGTTGTTGACGGGATTCGAACCGGGATTTAAATATAGAATATTCCTTATTATTAGATCTAACGGTTATCATCTATCTATTAAATATCTAACGGTCGCTATTGTTTTAAATTGTTGAACCAAACAACCAAATTATATCATTGTTTGCTTATTATATATTAGTAGATTTTTATTATATTTTGATTAATGATTGTAAGATGCGGTGTGATATTTTTGGGTTTATATTAGTGATTGCAAGAGTAGTTTTAAATTTAAAGGTAACATGTTTTAGTTAGAAAACAAATATTAGCGTTTGTAAGATATGGTACAATTTAAATGTTTATAAAAGGTAATTTCTTCAATTAAAAGTAAATGTTAAAAAGGCAATCGGCTAATAACTATTTATTATATTATTATAAATAATAATTAAGTAAAATAACATGTTTTATTAGTTAATGGTAATTAAGTAAAATAAAGAGGTACCTTTCTTTTGATATGTTCTAAATTTTATTTAATAATATAATTAGGTTTTATATAATCATTATTTTCAATAATTTTTTTACTATTAATATAATTTAATATACTCTTTTTCAAGGATTATCCTCATGTTTTCTTATTATTAGCAATGTATATAGATTTTTATTATATTTTATTAATGATTGTAAGATGCGGTGTGATATTTTTAGGTTTATATTAGTTATTGCAAGATTAGTTTTAAATTTAAAGGTAACATGTTTTAGTTAGAAAACAAATATTAGCGTTTGTAAGATATGGTACAATTTTAGGTGTTTATAAAAGGTAATATCTTCAATTAAAAGTAAATGTTAAAAAGACAAACGGCTAATAACTATTTAATATGTTATTATAAATAATAATTATGTAAAATAACATGTTTTATTAGCTAAGGAAAAATAAGTAAAATCAACAGGTACCAACCAACCAAACTTTTAATGTTTCGTCTTCTATATAATAGTATAGATAGATTTTGATTAATGGTTGTAAGATGCGGTGTGATATTTTTGGGTTTATATTAGTGATTTCAAGATTAGTTTTAAATTTAAAGGTAACATGTTTTAGTTAGAAAATAATTATTAGCGTTTGTAATATATGGTTCAATTTTAGGTGTTTATAAAAGGTAATTTCTTCAATTAAAAGTAAATGTTAAAAAGGCAACCGGCTAATAACTATTTATTATATTATTATAAATAATAAATAAATCAGGATAATTAAGTAAAATAACATGTTTTATTAGTTAAGGGTAAATAAGTAAAATCAACAGGTACCGTTCTTTTGATATGTTATAAATTTTATTTAATTATATTATTAGGTTTTATATAATCATTATTTTTAATAATTTTTTTACTTTTAATATAATTTAATATACACATGTTCAAGTATTATCCTCATGTTTTCTTATTATTAGCAATGTATATAGATTTTTATTATATTTTATTAATGATTGTAAGATGCGGTGTGATATTTTTGGGTTTATATTAGTTATTGCAAGATTAGTTTTAAATTTAAAGGTGACATGTTTTAGTTAGAAAACAAATATTAGCGTTTGTATGATATGGTACAATTATAGGTGTTTATAAATGGTAATTTCTTCAATTAAAAGTAACTGTTAAAAAGGCAATCGGCTAATAACTATTTAATATGTTATTATAAATAATAATTATGTAAAATAACATGTTTTATTAGCTAAGGAAAAATAAGTAAAATCAACAGGTACCAACCAACCAAACTTTTAATGTTTCGTCTTCTATATAATAGTATAGATAGATTTTGATTAATGGTTGTAAGATGCGGTGTGATATTTTTGGGTTTATATTAGTGATTTCAAGATTAGTTTTAAATTTAAAGGTAACATGTTTTAGTTAGAAAATAATTATTAGCGTTTGTAATATATGGTTCAATTTTAGGTGTTTATAAAAGGTAATTTCTTCAATTAAAAGTAAATGTTAAAAAGGCAACCGGCTAATAACTATTTATTATATTATTATAAATAATAAATAAATCAGGATAATTAAGTAAAATAACATGTTTTATTAGTTAAGGGTAAATAAGTAAAATCAACAGGTACCGTTCTTTTGATATGTTATAAATTTTATTTAATTATATTATTAGGTTTTATATAATCATTATTTTTAATAATTTTTTTACTTTTAATATAATTTAATATACACATGTTCAAGTATTATCCTCATGTTTTCTTATTATTAGCAATGTATATAGATTTTTATTATATTTTATTAATGATTGTAAGATGCGGTGTGATATTTTTGGGTTTATATTAGTTATTGCAAGATTAGTTTTAAATTTAAAGATAACATGTTTTAGTTAGAAAACAAATATTAGCGTTTGTATGATATGGTACAATTATAGGTGTTTATAAAAGGTAATTTCTTCAATTAAAAGTAACTGTTAAAAAGGCAATCGGCTAATAACTATTTATTATATTATTATAAATAATACTGTAATTAAGTAAGGATAATTAAGTAAAATAACATATTTTATTAGTTAAGGGTAAATAAGTAAAATCAACGAGTACCAACCAACCAACCAACCAACCAAACTTTTAATGTTTCGGCTTTTATATAATAGTATAGATTTGGAATTAATAATTCCTCTCTCAGTAATGTAAAATATCACAGAGAGCTGCTTAGGTTACAAAGAATGATATTCGTTCACGATGGATACCCTTCTAGGGTTAACATAACTGTATTTATAAGATATACAGCTACGTACAATCGTTAATTGATTCTCCTAAAATTAAGCTATACAATTGATATCAATTACGATTGCTACACGTCTTCTAAGTCAACTCAATCTCTTTGACAGTTATCCAATCTTCAAAGATATCGCTTCCATATTAATCTTGAATTAATCTTCAAACTCTGTTGACTTGTAGACGCTTCCATTAGACAGACTTTAGCAAACTCTGTTGCTCTCCTAGCCAGCAGTGTTTGCGCTTCCTTGTGTTCAGCTAGTAGTGTTTACGCTTTCTTCTGTCAGCGTTTGCGCTTCCAGCTATCAGCGTATACTCAAACTCTGCTACGATTGCTTTCATTAACAAGTTAAACTCTTTTTACCTGTAACACTTAAACACTGACATTAAATCACATCAATTATATCTAACAATATATATATCTAAATAGAAATTTTTTTGATTGTTTATAGTATTTTTTTATTTATCTTAAAAATGATTTTAAATTTTTTTTATTAATCTTTATATTAGTTTTAATATACAATTCTCAATAATAGTTTACAAATTATTCTAAATAATTTATATCTCTATAATAGTTTATAAATTATTTTGTATTTACATTTATAAGTATTTACCGGAAGTTACACACATGAATGAAAGTTACAAAAAAAATAACCAAACACATACTTTTCACAAACACAGGAACTTTAAACTATGATTTAGTTCCAGGGAAGTTAAAGTTACCTATGTAATCATATATCCTGATAAACAAACGAGGCCTTACTGTAACTAGATTATAGCCCGTGCTATGCATACTATATTTTAAAAAATTATTTAATTTTAACATAACTATAATATAATATATAATAACAATGGTAAATTAAACACACGAAATAAATTTATATTCAAGGTCAAACAATATGATTTTGAAAGAATTAATATTAGAGCAATGATAGAAGTCCCAAAATGGATTCCAAAATTGTCCCCAAATTATATATGGCATGGTTTAATTGATAGGGCGCATATTAATATACACGTGTTTATTTTATTTGTGAGGAAATGACCAACGATAAATTGACACATCGTCATTTGGGAATTTTTTTGAGGAACATATTTGAAAGCTATAGCAGGTCACAATATTAATACAACAAAATGTTTCTTTATATATTATGCTAAAAATCATTTAAAGATTAATTTAGTTACACTTTTCATTGTATATGTA
Organism: Kitagawia praeruptora; assembly: GCA_037693485.1. NCBI lineage: Eukaryota > Viridiplantae > Streptophyta > Magnoliopsida > Apiales > Apiaceae > Kitagawia > Kitagawia praeruptora. The sequence goes on along the minus strand of CM075346.1, from coordinate 121,421,191 downwards.
TTGTGATAATCTACATTAATGATTTTACCAAAATTAAAAGATTCACTCAAATTTGTATATTAATGAGCATACCATAAATATTATAAATTACATTAATGATATTTAAAATTTGTATACAAAATTGCTATAATAAAAAAATGGGTCAAATATTAATATGGATCTTATACGAACTTAAATATGGATACAAAACCTGAAAATGGATAGTCCATGGGTTAAATTCGAATTAAAAAGTATTATCTGAACCTAAATATGGACACAAAGGACTCTGTAATCCATCAATTTATAATATATATATATATATATATATATATATATATATATATATATATATATATATATATATATAGTAAGGATCTAGGGAAAACCTCGTTTAATGAAAAACTTAGAAAACTAAATCGAAATATAGCATATATGGTATGCAAACTAATCGTTGGGAGATGAAGAAAAATGTGGTGAAATTAGATTTAAAAAAAATATCATCGATTGACGGGAAAAATCAAATTAAAAATGGAGGGGATTAGGTGTGATTCTGTGTGTGAGGGTGTATTTGATTAGTGTGTGGGTGCCCCTGGCGGGGCCATTGATCTTAATATATCTAATGGCTAGGATTAGTACCTTAGTTTTCTTCAAAAAATAAGTTCTCTTTTGAGCACTTGCCTATATATATATATATATATATATATAGATATATAGATATGAACCAATAGATTACAAAACAATGTCATTGAAGAAAAAGCACAAAGAAACAAAGTTTTTATGGTATAGATGTACATGGTTTGAATCAATCTTGGAGATAAGGTTCCTGGTCAGTTCATCGGACTAACCAAAACCCAAACAACTACTAGACATAACAAACTTCTAGTCCTACAGTACCACAGTCCTATCTTATGTGTGTATGGAGGAGGGGGAGACAGAGATGCTAATCTGCAAGCCCCTGTTAGGGTATTAATTCTATTTCCATCTAGTACTGCTAATGATCTTTAGATATGTAAGTAACTTTTATTAACACAGAATTTAGCATTTCTTAATTGATATTAACACCTGTGTACGAGAATACAAATGTATATAAAATAAGAAAAAAGAAAGATGTTTGATTAGTGTCACTGATGTAACTTACAATTCTGCAGCTCTTTTTTTTTTCTTGTGAAAAAAAATCTTTCAGTTCTCCTACACTCGTAAAACCAGAACCATCCTTGTCGTCTTCTTTCAGTAAATTACATCTGTCCAAAGAAGCACAAATGTCGGCCAAGACTGAGGTGTCTGACATATTTTTGATGTTCTCTTTATAGTGCTCCATCAAAATAAATCCTGCATAAGAACATGCAAGCAAGACAGTGCCAACAGAAGTCACAAACATGAATGTGAATGATAAATTGAGCAGACTTGCAATCCTCAGAAAAGATGAAAAGACACTAGAAAAAGCAATTTATCAAACCAAAAGAACTCCAATAATCCAAATTCATACAGCCTGCAATCAAGAAGCCATCACTTAGATTTATAAAAGCTCACTTAATTTTCTATACAAATGTTAAAAACTATTTACTCTTTAACTTGTAATGTTCAGCTTTTAATTATAAATGCAAATTAAAGACAAACTAGTAAACTACATAATTTTCATTTAGTGAACCCGTTTTTCCATCAAAAGTGTTATCTTCAAATTTTCAAATTGAAAAAGAAAATTCTTAGAAGAAAAAATATTTAAAATTCCAATTAATTGGGTACATAACCCATCTTAAGGTTCGATCACTTGTTTATCACAAAGGAATGAACAACATACCAAGTGCTCGAAGGATCTTTAAGTCAAACTTCTCAACCAAAGAATGACAATCAATCAAATATGCACGGTGAATGACCATCATCTTCAAATCAATCAGTAAATCCTGGCATAAAGATGAGCATTTCAATATGAGCTTTTACGCATGTATTCTCTATATATATGTTCAGTACTTGAAAAACTTACAAGCTCAGATTCGTTTAGGTAGCAAAGCCAACTAGCATCTTCAACTCTATTACGCCCTAAAATATCTTCTTCATCCATATATCGTGATTTGCCAGCTTAGCTCCAGTAACAGACCCAATATTAAGGTATCTACTTATAACCAAAACAGATTAATTTGGTTAATTTGTCAAATAATAGAGAATACATAGAACATATAACATACTTGATTCGATATATTGAACATATATAGAGATGACCAGGTAAACAAACATATGTTTACTTTTGAATTAATGTAATGACTTGTGAACAATTAATTGCCAGAGAAGTGATACATATAGCAGCCAGAAAATTAATGAAAATACTTATCACATAATTGTGGAGATCAATACTATTAGATGTTAATAAAATTCATACATTTTTTATATATAAAAACTTATATGTCTCATTCAACATGTCGGACACATACTCAATAAACAGAAAAAAACTAGTAAATAGTTTGGCATACAAATTTTCGTCGGTCATAATTACGTAGCACATCATAATTACTGAAGGTTTAAAACATATGATATATATAAATTATATGTTTAATGATCTCACTATAGTCATCGTAAATCATATATATTTTGAAATTTTCGAGCACTTCATAGCACACCCTAGTCACCAAATAGCGCACCTCCTTGTTTCGTCCCTTGCCTGAGGGTTGTATTTAAGTTACTTTTGAATTTTGATGGATCGACGAGTCAATTACAACACTATAACTCTTTAAAATCATTGTAAGAATGAATATATTGTGGTTTATCCTAGGTGGGAGCCTGGCGCCAAGCTAGCATTGGCATGACATATGCAAGGAGTTGAGATAATTCTTCAAGGGCACAATTAAGAGCTTTTCTGTTCTAATCTAAACTCTAAGCACAAATTTCGAGCCTTCTTAAAATGTTTATCTGATAAATAATCTATTATATATATAATACCACAACATGTCACATTTTATTCCTTGCAAAGTTACTATTTTAACCCTGCATTTTAATCCATTTAGTCTTTTTCCAAAAAGTTATTATTGTGGAGAATCGAACATAAGTCTTTCCATTCATATGCACATCACCTTACCACTAGGCTAACCAATCACTTGTGTTGTAAATCATAAATATGATACCACAACATGTCACATTTTATTCCTTGCAAAGTTACTATTTTAGCCCTGCATTTTAATCCATTTAGTCTTTTTCCAAAAAGTTATTGTTGTGGAAAATCGAACATAAGTCTTTCCATTCATATGCACATCACCTTACCACTAGGCTAACCAATCACTTGTGTTGTAAATCATAAATATGCTATGTAAGTCGCGTGATGGATGAAGAATATTTGGTATTTTAATTTCTAAGATATTTTATATGTTATAGTTTAGTATAAATTAGTGATACATGATATGTAGTGAACTTAGATACTCCGTATATACCATAACATGTCACATTTTATTCCCGGCAAAGTTATATCATTTAATAAACTTATATTCAATATGATTATTTAATATCTACTTTAATATTACGTAATTAATTACAACAAACTAATAATAGCCATTAACTTTTAATAATTTATATTGGTGCATATATTTAGATTAAAATTTTTGGATAAATTATTATATAATTACGCCAATATATGAATAATAATTGTATAGAAATACTTATAAAACTCGAGAATCGGAACTAAACGATTGTGTTCACGATTAGGAATTAAGCTTGTGAATAACAAGAATATTAAACATATATATATTTTAGTAATAATAGTATTTAATGTATTAGTCTAATTTGTAATAAAATATACTATTTAAAAGTTCATAGCGAGTAATCAGATTTAGATTCTCAGTTCTGAATAAAGTGAATTTAAATTCACAACTGAAAACATTGAATTAGATGACTATTTTAATAGATATTATAAATCTTAGACAATTCATGTTGAAAATGAAGCTCTCGAGAAGAGAGTTGCTAAGCTATATTTAGGCTACACCGCTACAAATTGAAAGGTGTTCACGGCTACAAATTCGAACTACTAAAATCCAAAATATCACAATATTCCACATTTTATTTAATATCATTTCACATTTATGCCTTCCAATTTTCTATGATTTAACTCTAAAATCCCCCTAAAGTCAAATGCTATGAAAACGTTAGTTAATCTTCACATTTTCAAGAATCGAAACTGTGACATCCAGTTCTAAGTATAAAGAATTTAAATTTATAGCTAAAATCATTGAACTATATGACTAATTGAATGGATATTAGAATATTTTGGACACAACCTGTTAGAAAGCGAGAGCACTTGAAAAAAGAGTAAGTTAATCTATATTTAGGTAACATTGCAACAAATTGAAGAATATTCATGATCACAAATAATAAAAAACAAAATTTCACAATAAAGCTATAATATCCCCGTGCCTTGCACGGGTAACGAAGCTAGTTATGTTATAATGATGCTACAGTTTACAGGTTATAGCACTACTCTTATGCCTTTAGGCATGTGCTGTGTATCTTAGACAATTAACACTATACCATATGTGTATCTTAGACAATTTCAATAAATCATTCATTCACCCGCTTATCATTAACTTTCTTCGGAAAATAATTCTCAAGGGACTTTCATCAAACACTTAACATCATTACTTAAAAAAATGCCTAGAACTCATCATAAATTGTTCAAATCAACTAATAAGCCAATTTAAACAAGGGGGCATCGATAATTTCTATAACTAATCAAACCCAACAATTAAACCAAAACAAAGAATCTAAAAATCAGTCAAATTAAAAAGTTTAAGTTGATTAAAGAATTAAAGACAAAAATAAGATGAAAAAGAATGAAGTGGAAAAGTACCTGATAAGTTGGGAGGCTTAATAGCTAGTGCAAAGCGATTTGAGAACTTGAATATGGAAGATTTGAGCTATACATACAAATTTTTGTATGTATGTGTCTCCCCGCGTAGAACAAGACCAGCTGTGACTTTTGAATTCATAACCTACAACAAAGTGATTTAGTAGAAAAATTATGTATTCTTTTATTTGTTGTTCGACTTTTTTACTTAAAAAAATATGTTTTTTTGTATTTGTTGTTCGACCTTTTTACTTAAAATGTTTTAAATGTAAGATTAATTTTTGAAAATTTACAAACGGTCTTTTACATGATACATATGTGGTTAACTAGCATTTTACCTGTCTAGATCGAAATGTTGTGTAGCCTTCACTGCACTACACATAAATTACTTCTAGTAACTTGGTTTCTTGTTTAGTTTTTACTTCGTTAATTTCATAAAAAAGTCTCGTTGGAATTCAAAAAAAGTCTCAAAAGCTTGTTTATAATTTTTTTCTTGCACAATGGATAAATTATATTAAGAATAATAAAAAGAAATAATAAATTGATTGAGTGAGTGATATATTAAATCTTAAGTCATAAGTTTTTATATATAAAAACTTATATGTCTCATTCAACATGTCGGACAGATACTCAATAAACAAAAAAAAACTAATAAATAGTTTGGCATAAAAATTTTCGTCGATCATAATTACGTAGCACATCATAGTAAATAGTCAAGCCTACAAGTTTCAAAATTATTGATCAATGTTATGTCTTGTTCAAAATTATCCATTCCGCCCCATTCAGTTCCAGACAATAAACCGAAGCTGCATTTTATTCTACCAGTAAAATCATCACATTAACATCGGAATATTTACAAACAAATTGTCGTTTGTAATTGATTTTTTGGAAACATGGTAGAGATATAAAAATATTTATAATTTTTTTAAATTTTAAAATTAATGTTTTAAAGTGGTTCTCTCAGTTCTATTTTTAAAAGGGTTCTCTCTTGAACCTTGACATATATATATGTATACACACACACACACACACATACATACATGAGTTACACTCTATAAAAAACATCTTATATAAAGAACAAAATCTAACACCATCATAGTACTTTATTTTTGATAAAAAATGATTTGTTATGATAAGAATAAAAAATTATAACAACAATTAAACTTAAGGAATCAAATCTAACGTAAAAATCTCATCTAAATTTAAATATCAAATGTTACATAAAATCCAGTATAGAATCCTATGTATATTCTTATAACAATAAAATCATGTGTAATCATGTTATATTTTATTCAAATTTTTTGTTGATTCTATTTTTATTCATGAAAAACTATTTTTAATGTGAAAATATAATCTAAATGCGATTTTATGTAATATTCTATGATTTTCTTTAATATTCTATATAAAGGAAGTTTTTATGAAATAATGGCCTATATAAATATATATAAACATAGATATGCAGGGTGGCACTCTAGAGAGAACCACCTTATATAGAGTTCAAGAGAGAACCACCACAAAATACGTATATTTATCTTTTTTTATCAATTGAATTAGCGTCCGCGGGTTCGATTTTATTTTTACAGATTAACATTTGTTGATCCTAGTCTTCCGTTCTACGTCAACAACTGACCTTTGTTTAACCATTCACTGTATTAATTTCTTGGATTGATTCCTCAATCTTGACGAATGTTTATCATGGTCCCCCGATTTCTTTTACTAGCTATCATTTAGATGTTCTAGGTAAATACTTTACTAACTTGCTTGAGCTGGCTTACATAATGTTTGAAATCCACATTAACAACAATGTGGCTTGTTAAGCTTTATGTAATAGGATTCGCTTAGCTATCATTTATTTTGTCTTGTTTAGATTCTTTCTATGCAAGCTAAAATTTCATAAATTCTATTAATGATATTGGTGACTCTTGCTTTCTTCTTACTGACCAGAGCTTGATTTATTATTATATGTAATTGCAGAAAAATTGCCTCGTCTGCAGCAACTACCAAAGCCTCAAGAATGGTTCTTACAAATAAACCTTCCGGGATAGCAGCTTCTGTATCTTGTTTCTCTTGAAATTATCCAGTTCTTCCCTTTGGTTATCAATGTACAACTGTATGTTCTTTCTGTCAGTTTGCTCAAGTATTGACGAAATGGGGCCTGTACAGAATTATTGACGTTTCTTTTCATGTTATCTGTTGCCTTAAATGCTTGATTTCCTTTTTGTCTTTTGTTGGAATGACTTGGTTATAGTTGGAGCTTTTATTTAAATTTAGTTGCGCGCTACCTGTTCCAAAGGATAGACCTCCATGTAGAGCTTTAGAACAACTCAGACAACTTAAGGTTTAAAACATCTGATATATATAAATTAAATGTTTAATGATCTCACTATAGTCATCGTAAATCATATATATTTTGAAATTTTCGAGCACACCCTAGTCACCAAATAGCGCACCTCCTTGTTTCGTCCCATGCCTGAGGGTTGTATTTAAGTTACTTTTGAATTTTGATGGATCGACGAGTCAATTACAACACTATCACTCTTTAAAATCATTGTCAGAATGAATATATTGTGGTATATCCTAGGTGGGAGCCTGGCTCCAAGCTAGCATTGGCATGAAATATGCAAGGAGTTGAGATAATTCTTCAAGGGCACAATTAAGAGCTTTTCTGTTCTAATCTAAACTCTAAGCACAAATTTCGAGCCTTCTTAAGATGTTTATCTGATAAATAATTATGTTATAATGATGCTACAGTTTACAAGTTATAGCACTACTCTTATGCCTTTAGGCATGGGCTGTGTATCTTAGACAATTAACACCATACCATATGTGTATCTTAGACAATTTCAATAAATCATTCATTCACCCGCATATCATTAACTTTCTTCGGAAAATAATTCTCAGGCGACTTTCATCAAACACTTAACATCATTACTTAAACAAATGCCTAGAACTCATCATAAATTGTTCAAATCAACTAATAAGCCAATTTAAACAAGGGGGCATCGATAATTTCTATAACTAATCAAACCCAATAATTAAACCAAAACAAAGAATCTAAAAATCAATCAAATTAAAAAGTTTAAGTTGATTAAAAAATTAAAGACAAAAATAAGATGAAAAAGAATGAAGTGGAAAAGTACCTGATAAGTTGGGAGGCTTAATAGCTAGTGCAAAGCGATTTGAGAACTTGAATATGGAAGATTTGAGTTATACATACAAATTTTTGTATGTATGTGTCTCCCCGCGTAGAACAAGACCAGCTGTAACTTGTGAAGTCATAACCTACAACAAAGTGATTTAGTAGAAAAATTATGTATTTTTTTGAATTTGTTGTTCGACTTTTTTACTTTAAAAAAATATGTTTTTTTTTGTATTTGTTGTTCGACCTTTTTACTTAAAATGTTTTAAATGTAAGATTAATTTTTGAAAATTTACAAACGGTCTTTTACATGATACATATGTGGTTAACTAGCATTTTACCTGTCTAGATCGAAATGTTGTGTAGCCTTCACTGCACTACACATAAATTACTTCTAGTAACTTGGTTTCTTGTTCAGTTTTTACTTCGTTAATTTCGTAAAAAAGTCTCGTTGGAATTCAAAAAAGTCTCAAAAGCTTGTTTATAATTTTTTTCTCGCGCAATGGATAAATTATATTAAGAATAAAAAAAGAAATAATAAATTGATTGAGTGATATATTAAATCTTAAGTCATAAGTTTTTATATATAAAAACTTATATGTCTCATTCAACATGTCGGACAGATAATCAATAAAAAAAAAACTAATAAATAATTTGGCATAAAAATTTTCGTCGGTCATAATTACGTAGCACATCATAGTCAATAGTCTAGCCTACAAGTTTCAAAATTATTGATCAATGTTATGTCTTGTTCAAAATTATCCATTCCGCCCCATTCAGTTCCAGACAATAAACCGAAGCTGCATTTTATTCTACCAGTAAAATCATCACATTAACATCGGAATATTTACAAACAAATTGTTGTTTGTAATTGATTTTTTGGAAACATGGTAGAGATATAAAAATATTTATAATTTTTTTTAATTTTAAAATTAACGTTTTAAAGTGGTTCTTTCAGTTCTATTTTTAAAAAGGTTCTCTCTTGAACCTTGACATATATATATATATATATATATATATATATATATATATGTATGTATGTATGTATGTATGTATGTATATAGACACACACACACATATACATGCATTAGTTACACTCTATAAAAAAACATCTTATATAAAGAACAATAGCTAACACCATCATAGTACTTTATTTTTGATAAAAAACGATTTGTTATGATAATAATCACAAATTATAACAACAATTAAACTTAATGAATCAAATCTAACGTAAAAATCTCATCTAAATTTAAATAACAAATGTTACATAAAATCCAGTATAGAATCATATATATATTCTTATAACAATAAAATTATGTGTAATCATGTTATATTTTATTCAATTTTTTTGTTGATTGTATTTTTATTCATGAAAAACTATTTTTGATGTGAAAATAGAATCTAAATGCGATTTTATGTAATATTCTATGATTTTCTTTATTGTTCTTTATATAAGGGTAGTTTTTATGAAATAATGGCCTATATAAATATATATAAACATAGATATGCAGTGTGGCACTTTAGAGAGAACCACCTTATATAGAGTTCAAGAGAGAATCACCAAAAAGTATGTATATTTATCTTTTTTATCAATAGAATTAGCGTCCGCGGGTTCGATTTTATTTTTACGGATTAACGTTTGTTGATCCTAGTCTTCCGTTCTACGTCAACAACTGACCTTTGTTTTACCATTCACTGTATTAATTTCTTGGATTGATTCCTCAATCTTGACGAATGTTTATCATGGTCCCCCGATTTCTTTTACTAGCTATCATTTAGATGTTCTAGGTAAATACTTTACTGACTTGCTTGAGCTGGATTACATAATGTTTGAAGTCCACATTAACAACAACAATGTGGCTTGTTAAGGTTTAGGTAATGGGATTCGCTTAGCTATCACTTATTGTGTCTTGTTTAGATTCTTTTTATGCTAGCTAAAATTTCATAAATTCTATTAATGATATTGGTGACTCTAGTTTTCTTCTTACTGAGCAGAGCTTGACTTATTATTATATGTAGTTGCAGAAAAATTGCCTCGTCTGCAGCAACTACCAAAGCCTCAAGAATGGTTCTTACAAATAAACCTTCCGGGACAGCAGCTTCTGTATCTTGTTTCTCTTGAAATTATCCAGTTCTTCCCTTTGGTTATCAATGTACAACTGTATGTTCTTTCTGCCATTTTGCTCAAGTATTGGAAATGGGGCCTGTACAGAATTGTTGACTTCTCTTTTCATGCTATCTGTTGTCTTAAATGCTTGATTTCCTTTTTGTCTTTTGTTGGCATGACTTGGTTATAGTTGGAGCTTTTATTTAAATTTAGTTGTGCGCTACATGTTCCAAATGATAGACCTCCATGTAGAGCTTTAGACCAACTCAGACAGCTGAAGGTTTAAACATCTGATATATATAAATTATATGTTTAATGATCTCACTATAGTCATCGTAAATCATATATATTTTGAAATTTTCGAGCACTTCATAGCACACCCTAGTCACCAAATAGCACACTTCCTTGTTTCGTCCCTTGCCTGAGGGTTGTATTTAAGTTACTTTTTAATTTTGATGGATCGGCGAGTCAATTACAACACTATCACTCTTTAAAATCATTGTCAGAATGAATATATTGTGGTTTATCCTAGGTGGGAGCCTGGCGCCAAGCTAGCATTGGCATGACATATGCAAGGAGTTAAGATAATTCTTCAAGGGCACAATTAAGAGCTTTTCTGTTCTAATCTAAACTCTAAGCACAAATTTCGAGCATTCTTAAGATGTTTATCCGATAAATAATTATGTTATAATGATGCTACAGTTTACAGGTTATAGCACTACTCTTATGCCTTTAGGCATGTGCTGTGTATCTTAGACAATTAACACTATACCATATGTGTATCTTAGACAATTTCAATAAATCATTCATTCACCCGCTTATCATTAACTTTCTTCGGAAAATAATTCTCAGGGGACTTTCATCAAACACTTAACATCATTACTTAAACAAATGCCTAGAACTCATCATAAATTGTTCAAATCAACTAATAAGCCAATTTAAACAAGGGGGCATCGATAATTTCTATAACTAATCAAACCCAACAATTAAACCAAAACAAAGAATCTAAAAATCAGTCAAATTAAAAAGTTTAAGTTGATTAAAGAATTAAAGACAAAAATAAGATGAAAAAGAATGAAGTGGAAAAGTACCTGATAAGTTGGGAGGCTTAATAGCTAGTGCAAAGCGATTTGAGAACTTGGATATGGAAGATTTGAGCTATACATACAAATTTTTGTATGTATGTGTCTCCCCGCGTAGAACAAGACCAGCTGTGACTTGTGAATTCATAACCTACAACAAAGTGATTTAGTAGAAAAATTATGTATTTTTTTATTTGTTGTTCGACTTTTTTACTTTAAAAAAATATGTTTTTTTTATTTGTCTTTCGACCTTTTTACTTAAAATGTTTTAAATGTAAGATTAATTTTTGAAAATTTACAAACGGTCTTTTACATGATACATATGTGGTTAACTAGCATTTTACCTGTCTAGATCGAAATGTTGTGTAGCCTTCACTGCACTACACATAAATTACTTCTAGTAACTTGGTTTCTTGTTTAGTTTTTACTTCGTTAATTTCATAAAAAAGTCTCGTTGGAATTCAAAAAAAGTCTCAAAAGCTTGTTTATAATTTTTTTCTTGCGCAATGGATAAATTATATTAAGAATAATAAAAAGAAATAATAAATTGATTGAGTGAGTGATATATTAAATCTTAAGTCATAAGCTTTTATATATAAAAACTTATATGTCTCATTCAACATATCGGACAGATACTTAATAAACAGAAAAAAAACTAATAAATAGTTTGGCATAAAAATTTTCGTCGATCATAATTACGTAGCACATCATAGTAAATAGTCTAGCCTACAAGTTTCAAAATTATTGATCAATGTTATGTCTTTTTCAAAATTATCCATTCCGCCCCATTCAGTTCCAGACAATAAACCGAAGCTGCATTTTATTCTACCAGTAAAATCATCACATTAACATCGGAATATTCACAAACAAATTGTTGTTTGTAATTGATTTTTTGGAAAGATGGTAGAGATATAAAAATATTTATAATTTTTTTTAATTTTAAAATTAATGTTTTAAAGTGGTTCTCTCAGTTCTATTTTTAAAAGGGTTCTCTCTTGAACCTTGACATATATATATATGTATATACACACACACACACACACACACACACACACATACATACATGAGTTACACTCTATAAAAAACATCTTATATAAAGAACAATAGCTAACACCATCATAGTACTTTATTTTTGATAAAAAAATGATTTGTCAAGATAAGAATCAAAAATTATAACAACAATTAAACTTAAGGAATCAAATCTAACGTAAAAATTTAATCTAAATTTAAATATCAAATGTTACATAAAATCCAGTATAGAATCCTATATATATTCTTATAACAATAAAATTATGTGTAATCATGTTATATTTTATTCAAATTTTTTGTTGATTGTATTTTTATTCATGAAAAACTATTTTTGATGTGAAAATAGAATCTAAATGCGATTTTATGTAATATTCTATGATTTTCTTTATTGTTCTTTATATAAGGGTAGTTTTTATGAAATAATGGCCAATATAAATATATATAAACATAGATATGCAGAGTGGCACTCTAGAGAGAACCACCTTATATGGAGTTCAAGAGAGAACCACCACAAAATACGTATATTTATCGTTTTTATCAATTGAATTAGCGTCCGCGGGTTCGATTTTATTTTTACGGATTAACGTTTGTTGATCCTAGTCTTCCGTTCTACGTCAACAACTGACCTTTGTTTAACCATTCACTGTATTAATTTCTTGGATTGATTCCTCAATCTTGACGAATGTTTATCATGGTCCCCCGATTTCTTTTACTAGCTATCATTTAGATGTTCTAGGTAAATACTTTACTGACTTGCTTGTGCTGGCTTACATAATGTTTGAAATTCACATTAACAACAATGTGGTTTGTTAAGCTTTAGGTAATAGGATTCGCTTAGCTATCACTTATTGTGTCTTGTTTAGATTCTTTCTATGCAAGCTAAAATTTTATAAATTCTATTAATGATATTGGTGACTCTTGCTTTCTTCTTACTGACCATAGCTTGATTTATTATTATATGTAATTGCAGAAAAATTGCCTCGTCTGCAGCAACTACCAAAGCCTCAAGAATGGTTCTTACAAATTAACCTTCCGGGACAGCAGCTTCTGTATCTTGTTTCTCTTGAAATTATCCAGTTCTTCCCTTTGGTTATCAATGTACAACTGTATGTTCTTTCTGTCAGTTTGCTCAAGTATTGACGAAATGGGGCCTGTATAGAATTGTTGACGTTTCTTTTCATGTTATCTGTTGCCTTAAATGCTTAATTTCCTTTTTATCTTTTGTTGGCATGACTTGGTTATAGTTGGAGCTTTTATTTAAATTTAGTTGCGCGCTACATGTTCCAAAGGATAGACCTCCATGTAGAGCTTTAGACCAACTCAGACAACTGAAGGTTTAAAACATCTGATATATATAAATTATATGTTTAATGATCTCACTATAGTCATCGTAAATCATATATATTTTGAAATTTTCGAGCACTTCATAGCACACCCTAGTCACCAAATAGCGCACCTCCTTGTTTCGTCCCATGCCTGAGGGTTGTATTTAAGTTACTTTTGAATTTTGATGGATCGACGAGTCAATTACAACACTATCACTCTTTAAAATCATTGTCAGAATGAATAAATTGTGGTATATCTTAGGTGGGAGCCTGGCTCCAAGCTAGCATTGGCATGACATATGCAAGGAGTTGAGATAATTCTTCAAGGGCACAATTAAGAGCTTTTCTGTTCTAATCTAAACTCTAAGCACAAATTTAGAGCCTTCTTAAGATGTTTATCTGATAAATAATTATGTTATAATGATGCTACAGTTTACAAGTTATAGCACTACTCTTATGCCTTTAGGCATGGGCTGTGTATCTTAGACAATTAACACATACCATATGTGTATCTTAGACAATTTCAATAAATCATTCATTCACCCGCATATCATTAACTTTCTTCGGAAAATAATTCTCAGGGGACTTTCATCAAACACTTAACATCATTACTTAAAAAAATGCCTAGAACTCATCATAAATTGTTCAAATCAACTAATAAGCCAATTTAAACAAGGGGGCATCGATAATTTCTATAACTAATCAAACCCAACAATTAAACCAAAACAAAGAATCTAAAAATCAATCAAATTAAAAAGTTTAAGTTGATTAAAAAATTAAAGACAAAAATAAGATGAAAAAGAATGATGTGGAAAAGTACCTGATAAGTTGGGAGGCTTAATAGCTAGTGCAAAGCGATTTGAGAACTTGAATATGGAAGATTTGAGCTATACATACAAATTTTTGTATGTATGTGTCTCCCCGCGTAGAACAAGACCAGCTGTGACTTGTGAAGTCATAACCTACAACAAAGTGATTTAGTAGAAAAATTATGCATTTTTTTTAATTTGTTGTTCGACTTTTTTACTTTAAAAAAATATGTTTTTTTTTGTATTTGTTGTTCGACCTTTTCACTTGAAATGTTTTAAATGTAAGATTAATTTTTGAAAATTTACAAACGGTCTTTTACATGATACATATGTGGTTAACTAGCATTTTACCTGTCTAGATCGAAATGTTGTGTAGCCTTCACTGCACTACACATAAATTACTTCTAGTAACTTGGTTTCTTGATCAATTTTTACTTCGTTAATTTCGTAAAAAAGTCTCATTGGAATTCAAAAAAAGTCTCAAAAGCTTGTTTATAATTTTTTTTCTCGCGCAATGGATAAATTATATTAAGAATAAAAAAAGAAATAATAAATTGATTGAGTGAGTGATATATTAAATCTTAAGTCATAAGTTTTTATATATAAAAACTTATATGTCTCATTCAACATGTCGGACAGATACTCAATAAACAAAAAAAAACTAATAAATAGTTTGGCATAAAAATTTTCGTCGGTCATAATTACGTAGCACATCATAGTCAATAGTCTAGCCTACAAGTTTCAAAATTATTGATCAATGTTATGTCTTGTTCAAAATTATCCATTCCGCCCCATTCAGTTCCAGACAATAAACCGAAGCTGCATTTTATTCTACCAGTAAAATCATCACATTAACATCGGAATATTTACAAACAAATTGTTGTTTGTAATTGATTTTTTGGAAACATGGTAGAGATATAAAAATATTTATAATTTTTTTTAATTTTAAAATTAATGTTTTTATAAAGTGGTTCTTTCAGTTCTATTTTTAAAAAGGTTCTCTCTTGAACCTTGACATATATACATATAGACACACACACACACACACACACACACACACACACATATACATGCATTAGTTACACTCTATAAAAAACATCTTATATAAAGAACAATAGCTAACACCATCAGAGTACTTTATTTTTGATAAAAAATGATTTGTTATGATAAGAATCACAAATTATAACAACAATTAAACTTAAGGAATCAAATCTAACGTAAAAATCTCATCTAAATTTAAATAACAAATGTTACATAAAATCCAGTATAGAATCCTATATATATTCTTATAACAATAAAATTATGTGTAATCATGTTATATTTTATTCAATTTTTTTGTTGATTGTATTTTTATTCATGAAAAACTATTTTTGATGTGAAAATAGAATCTAAATGCGATTTTATGTAATATTCTATGATTTTCTTTATTGTTCTTTATATAAGGGTAGTTTTTATGAAATAATGGCCTATATAAATATATATAAACATAGATATGCAGGGTGTCACTCTAGAGAGAACCACCTTATATAGAGTTCAAGAGAGAATCACCAAAAAATACGTATATTTATCTTTTTTATCAATTGAATTAGCGTCCGCGGGTTCGATTTTATTTTTACGGATTAACGTTTGTTGATCCTAGTCTTCCGTTCTACGTCAACAACTGACCTTTGTTTTACCATTCACTGTATTAATTTCTTGGATTGATTCCTCAATCTTGACGAATGTTTATCATGGTCCCCCGATTTCTTTTACTAGCTATCATTTAGATTTTCTAGGTAAATACTTTACTGATTTGCTTGAGCTGGATTACATAACGTTTGAAGTCCACATTAACAACAACAATGTGGCTTGTTGAGGTTTAGGTAATGGGATTCGCTTAGCTATCACTTATTGTGTCTTGTTTAGATTCTTTTTATGCTAGCTAAAATTTCATAAATTCTATTAATGATATTGGTGACTCTAGCTTTCTTCTTACTGAGCAGAGCTTGACTTATTATTATATGTAGTTGCAGAAAAATTGCCTCGTCTGCAGCAACTACCAAAGCCTCAGGAATGGTTCTTACAAATAAACCTTCCGGGAAAGCAGCTTCTGTATCTTGTTTCTCTTGAAATTATCCAGTTCTTCCCTTTGCTTATCAATGTACAACGGTATGTTCTTTCTGCCAGTTTGCTCAAGTATTGACGAAATGGGGCCTGTACAGAATTGTTGACGTCTCTTTTCATGCTATCTGTTGTCTTAAATGCTTGATTTCCTTTTTGTCTTTTGTTGGCATGACTTGGTTATAGTTGGAGCTTTTATTTAAATTTAGTTGTGCGCTACATGTTCCAAAGGATAGACCTCCATGTAGAGCTTTAGACCAACTCAGACAGCTGAAGGTTTAAACATCTGATATATATAAATTATATGTTTAATGATCTCACTATAGTCATCGTAAATCATATATATTTTGATATTTTCGAGCACTTCATAGCACACACTAGTCACCAAATAGCGCATCTCCTTGTTTCGTCCCTTGCCTGAGGGTTGTATTTAAGTTACTTTTGAATTTTGATGGATCGGCGAGTCAATTACAACACTATCACTCTTTAAAATCATTGTCAGAATGAATATATTGTGGTTTATCCTAGGTGGGAGCCTGGCGCCAAGCTAGCATTGGCATGACATATGCAAGGAGTTGAGATAATTCTTCAAGGGCACAATTAAGAGCTTTTCTGTTCTAATCTAAACTCTAAGCACAAATTTCGAGCATTCTTAAGATGTTTATCCGATAAATAATTATGTTATAATGATGCTACAGTTTACAGGTTATAGTACTGCTCTTATGCCTTTAGGCATGGGCTGTGTATCTTAGACAATTAACACTATATCATATGTGTATCTTAGATAATTTCAATAAATCATTCATTCACCCGCTTATCATTAACTTTCTTCGGAAAATAATTCTCAAGGGACTTTCATCAAAAACTTAACATCATTACTTAAACAAATGCCTAGAACTCATCATAAATTGTTCAAATCAACTAATAAGCCAATTTAAACAAGGGGCATCGATAATTTCTATAACTAATCAAACCCAACAATTAAACCAAAACAAAGAATCTAAAAATCAGTCAAATTAAAAAGTTTAAGTTGATTAAAGAATTAAAGACAAAAATAAGGTGAAAAAGAATGAAGTGGAAAAGTCCTTGATAAGTTGAGAGGCTTAATAGCTAGTGCAAAGCGATTTGAGAACTTGAATATGGAATATTTGAGCTATACATACAAGTTTTTGTATGTATGTGTCTCCCCGCGTAGAACAAGACCAGCTGTGACTTGTGAATTCATAACCTACAACAAAGTGATTTAGTAGAAAAATTATGTATTTTTTTTATTTGTTGTTCGACATTTTTACTTTAAAAAAATATTTTTTTTTTGTATTTGTTGTTCGACCTTTTTACTTAAAATGTTTTAAATGTAAGATTAATTTTTGAAAATTTACAAACGGTCTTTTACATGATACATATGTGGTTAACTAGCATTTTACCTGTCTAGATCGAAATGTTGTGTAGCCTTAACTGCACTACACATAAATTACTTCTAGTAACTTGGTTTCTTGTTCAGTTTTCACTTCGTTAATTTCATAAAAAAGTCTCGTTGGAATTAAAAAAAGGCTCAAAAGCATCAAAAGCTTGTTTATAATTTTTTCTCGCGTAATTGATAAATTATATTAAGAATAACAAATTGATTGAGTGAGTGATATATTAAATCTTAAGTCTTAAGTTTTTATATATAAAAACTTATATGTCTCATTCAACACGTCGGACACATACTCAATAAAAAAAACTAGTAAATAGTTTGACATACAAATTTTCGTCGGTCATAATTACATAGCACATCATATTAAATATATAGTCTATCCTACAAGTTTCAAAATTATTGATCAATGTTATGTCTTGTTCAAAATTATCCATTCCGCCCCATTCAGTTCCAGACAATAAACCAAAGCTGCATTTTTATTCTACCAGTAAGATCATCACATTAACATCGGAATGTTTACAAACAAATTGTTGTTTGTAATTGATATTTTGGAAACATGGTAGAGATATAAAAATATTTACAATTTTTTTTATTTTAAAATTAATGTTTTAAAGTGGTTCTCTCAGTTCTATTTTTAAAAGGGTTCTCTCTTGAGCCTTGACCTATATATATAGAGTCCCACTCTAGAGAGACCCCTCTTACGTGGAGAACCCCATGTGATTCTATAGTAGAATCATTTTTTTCCCCAAAAAAAAATTTCAAAAAAAAACGTGCAAAAAAAAAATCTGAACTGCTGCCATGTCACCACTGCCACGTCAGTAGTGACGACACCATTGCTGAAGTGGCAGTGACACGTGGCAATGCCATGTCAGCACTGATGACGTCATTGTTGACGTGCTACTGACGTGGCAGCATGTCAGATTTTTTTTTTTTTGTGAATTTTTTTTAAAAAAAATTTGGATATTTTTTTTTG
Source organism: Kitagawia praeruptora (assembly GCA_037693485.1). Classification (NCBI taxonomy): domain Eukaryota; kingdom Viridiplantae; phylum Streptophyta; class Magnoliopsida; order Apiales; family Apiaceae; genus Kitagawia; species Kitagawia praeruptora. Next base: position 121,402,409 of record CM075346.1, on the reverse strand, counting down.
AAAAAAAATGATTCTACTATAGATTCATAGGGGGTTCTCCACGGTTCTTCACGTAAGAGGGATCTCTTTAGAGTGAGACTCATATTAGCTATTGTTTTATATCTATAAAGTTCCAAAAATTCTTATTCTTACGTTGAGATGTTACAAAAATCCCGTAGACATCTCATTGAGCTCACAAACATATTTACTAAATTCGGACTGTGCCTTTACACTTCCGACCGAACAGAATTCTAATACCATTTATAACATTGAAACCCATAACGAAATTTATACCGGACTCAACAACCCACCATATACCGGACTTTACAATCCACGACTGATCAATCTAAAAGTGCTAACAAATTAATATATATTAATTATTGGCTTGTATCTATAAATGACCTAATATTCTTAATCTAATCGATACAGCATGTTATACTGTATGAACAGTTTTATATGTTTGTATATAGTTTTATGATGGGGGCATGAATATTGTTGTAATATTCCCACTTGGCACTTATATATACTATCATACTCCCTCCGTCCTTTTTGATTGTTAACATTTCATTTTTTCAAAACTTCCTGGCACGCATTTTAAGGTGCATTTTAAGGATAGTTAAATAACTTTTTTTTAAAATTTTCTTTTTCTGTATAAAAATTTAATGTTTAAATTTTTATACAGAAAAAAAAAATTTTAAAAAAAAGTTATTTAACTATCCTTAAAATGCACCTTAAAATGCGTGCCAGAAAATTTTGAAAAAGTGAAATGTTAACAATCAAAAAGGACGGAGGGAGTATTTTGCATCCGAGCTCCTCTGTTTTCTTATCAGAAAGTTACTACACCGTTAGAACGCGGGTCTCACGAACCTGATGCCGTAGGTTCAAGTCAAGTCCTTTGATATCTCTTAGCAGGGGCGTAGCCAGGATTTTGATTCACTGGGGTCAAAATCTCCGGTCGTCATCTTCGACGACTGGTCATCTTTTTCGACGGCCTCGCAGGGAAAATTTTTTTACCGAAAATTATTAATGTGTAGCTTTTTCCTAATTTAATACATATAAATATGCATTAGTTATACATTTTGGAACGGCAATTACAGGGTTTCACTGTCAAAATTAAAAGTTAGTGGGGTCAAAAATGAAACTAGTTACAATAATTATTTTTTTCAATGGGGTCAAAATTAAAATTTACTACTATAAATATTTTTTCTAAAAAAATATATACATAAAAATTTTGTTTTTTAAAATTTCAATGGGTCAGATGACCCCGCTCGCCAGGCTACGCCCCTGTCTCTTAGCATATATCATTACATTTGCAGGGTGATACGGGAAGTAAGCACAAATTGGCTTCTTTGAAAAAAAAAAAGAACTGATGTTTTTCTATGTTCTTCTTTTTGTGCAGTTACATGTGTATGTTTTACGAATTACGATCCTAAACCTATGATCTGTACATTATGTTCTTTGCTTGTAGATACTGTTTGTGTTAGATTTATATTTGGTTTCCATCTCAATCTCATGTGTTGGTCAAATATAGGCACATACTATAATGTACTAGTTAACACTCTAACTCTCAGACATACATGATCGATTTAAAATTTTGAGAGAATTTGTCGTATTAGAATATGATTTTTTCGGACAATTCTTATATGTGGGACTGTGGCCCTGTGGGTCGTGGGAGATGTGTTTGGGTCCGAGTCATGTTTTTAAAAAACTAGATTAGAGCCCGTGCTACGCAATAATGATTAAATAAAGAAAATAATTTTATATTTAAGATCAAATAAATTAATATTGAAAGAAGTAATATTAATAAAATATTATTTTTCTATATTATAACAAATGCAATCAAAGATAAAAGAGGTTTTTTGAAAATTAAATTGATAAAAGTAAATTTTTGCACATTTACTTTTGTTAAAAATAGCTATTTACAAAATACTATCTTACTTGCAATAATACTTTTTTATTTGCAAAGATATTATCTTTTGTATTCAGTTGCATATGCAAATTTCTTTTTTGGGTGGGGTGATTTTAGTAGATTTTGGTTGCAAGGCTCTGCTATTATGGTCCCTGGCGGGACCTTGCAACCCAAATCCACTAAAATCATCCTACCTTAAAAAAAAAGAATCGATGAACAGTAATCCGAATTATTTTTTTAAAAAAGTTTTTTTTTTAAAAAAAAATTAAAATTGGGTTGAAAGAGGAAAGATATTATTTTTGCAATTAAGATAGTAAATATACAAAGAATTAAAGGATAATGTATTTTTGCAAAGAAAAACTTTAAACCTAGTATTTTTTGTAAATTCTCAAGATAAAATTATTTAGATTTTCTAAATCTATTATGTGCCCGTGCTATGCACATGGTAGTTTAAATTTAAATTTTATAATAATTATGATATATAATAATAAAAATTAAATAAAAAAATAACTTTATATTTAAGATCAAATAAATTAATATTGAAAGAAATAATATTAATAAAATATTATTTTTCTATATTATAACAAATGCAATCAAAGATAAAATTATTTAAATTTTCCATTTTTGTTATGTGATATATATATTAATAAACTTGCCAAAATTAAAAGATTTAGTCAAATTTTCATTAACCATAAATATTAATAGAATATATCAATATTATTTAAATTTGTATACAAACTTTTTTTAATTAACAACGGGTCAAATACTAAATTGGGATCTTTCCCAAACTAATATGGATACCAAACCTAAAAATGGATTATCCAGTGAGTCAAAATGAATACAAAATTTTGTCCAAACCTAAATATGGATACCGAACCTGGCTATCCACTAATTTATAATATATAGATAGATAGATGTGATGTAACTAAAATATTTTTGTAAAACCTTTTAACTCGTATGATATCAAAAATTTAGAGGAGCGTTTTGGTAGTAACTCCATATGTAGACACAGGACACTATATCAAGGGCGTATTTAGTGGATGGTGAAGTTAGATTAAAGTCTCAAACTTTCAGTTGAGTTGAAAATTTTTGTAGAGATTCTTTTTAAATATCGATTTTCATTTAAAAATTAATAGAAAATTCCTAATAAAGCCTTGGTTAATATCAAAATATTAATGATATTTAATTTAAGATAGATTCTTTTGAATTCTTGGTTTCATCACTGCATTACGTAGTTGATGAAGTTTTGAGAGAGTTGATGATGATGTTAATCTCAATTTTCCTCCTAATTGTTTTCGCTTGGGCTTAACCTTTGAAATTCATTATGGGCACCGACAATTTGTTTGTATGGTATGTATATATTTTCGTGTCGTGTATTTTCATGTTTTGTGTATTTAAATATTAAAGTCAAATATGATTCATTTAGATTCGTATATTTTCGTGTTCGTGTACATTCGTGTTGTATACTTTTCATATTGTGCTTTTGTATAATTTTAAATAAAAATAAAAATAAATAAAATTTAAAAAATTTAAATGCTAGTTATCATTTTTTTGGATACATGCAAAATTATAATATTATGCATTTATAATCAAGCGGAGAATATACGGTGTGGCGTCGGATTTCTGGTAGAAACTACATAGATGTGGTTTTCTCTTTTCAGTGTCTAAAAAAATGATAATTGCAAATGTTTATTTTTCTAAGAGTAATGTTACATAGTTTCAAAAAAAAATTAAAAATATTTTTAATTATTACGTTGTATTCGTGATATTCATATTAACACACGAGAAATTAATCTTATCAATAAAAATATAATCAATAAAATATATGATAACAATTCAAGAACGATTTTGATAACTATTTCGAAATTCTATATTTTTATTTTTTTTAATGATACTCCGTTCGTCCCATTTTATATGATCCTTATTCTTTTTTGGGACGTTCCAAAAAGAATGAACCTACTATACTTACTATTTTTTAACACTACTTTTCACTATTACACCCACTACTTCTCCATTTTATACCCCCTCCGTCTCTTAAAACATTTCATGTTTACTATTTCGGGACATTCAAAATACTTTTCCCCTTTCTATTTTAAGCCGTATAAAACAATATTCAATACCCACTACTCCTTAAAAACAATATTTAATACCCACTATTCCATCCACTACTCCTTAAAAACAATATTTAATACTCACTACTTTACCCACTACTCTTTAAAAACAATATTTAAATATCCACTATTCCTTAAAAACAATATTAAATACCCACTATTCCATTAAAAAACAATATTTACTACTATTGTCTTAAAACCAGTGTTTTTAGTCAAACGGGAAAAGTTTAAAAAGACGGAGGGAGTATTAAATAAACACTATTACACCCGCTGCAATCCTCCACTATTTCAAATCTATTATTAAATAATGATAGATTCAACCACTTTACCCACTTTCCAACTAACATTATTCTTTTTTATTATTCCTTCCGTCCCTTTTTAGTTGACACATTTGCAAAAAACACACATATTAAAAAAGCTTTAATTATGTAATTTGTTTCCATGTTTATCCTTAATCTTAACATTAAATGATGAGTTATGAGTGTGTATATTAAATATAAAGTCAAACATTGGTATTACAAATAAAGGGGGTAAAAAAATGTAGTGGAACAAGGAATGTAACAACTATATAGAAACAATTTTTTTTTTTTACAAATGTGCCAACTAAAAATAATGAAGGGAGTACCTTCGTGAAAATAAAAATGGCTCGTACTATGGGACAGAACGAGTAATTGATAGCATGTCCATTCCATTATTAAGCGACGAAGGATAAGGTGGGTGATACGCAATCTATTGTATTACTCCCCAGTCTCATAATGTCATGCTCGTTTGAAATATCGGAACTGTTCATAACATGAAACAAATTACTAATTTACGCATAATTTATAAGATCAAATATAGTCATGAGTGATCTTGTTAGATTCGTATTTATGAGTACTTTAATACAATGAAGTTTATATATTTAATACTAATACGAAATTCAAGATATTAACGATAAAAAATGTACATTGGCAAACGTGTCCGGAAGAAACATGAAACATATTTAGAGACGGAGGGAGTATAACAATGACATTGGACTAGAACTGGCAATTTCGTACACGATACGAAAACACGTCACGAAAATTACGGGTTTGGATTAACCTTTGCGATACATGAACACGAAAGTACATGAACACGAAATTACCCGGATGAATTTAGTGTCGATTTTGGGTTTACCCTTGGGTACATGACACGAAACGAAAATACACGAAATAAATAAATATTTAAATAATTTTTTAAAATTATATGAATACATATTTTAAAATGATATTTTATATATAATTTTTACATAAGATAAATACAAAATAATTTCAAATTTTAATTTCACAAAACTTAAGCACACTTCATTCCTTATGACTTATTGACTTAAGACTCGATTAGTAAAAAATTAATATTTAAATTTTTTTATTTTTATTCAAAAATTACACGAAACATGACATGAAACGTACACGAAATGAAGGTACACAAACACAAAACGAAACGAATCCTTAACGGGTCGGTTTTGGATTTGGCATTACATATATAAAATACGAAAATACACGATACGAAAATATACGAAACGAATGAATTGCCAGGTTTACATCGGACACATGTACACAATATTTCAAACGAAACAAACAAATAGCTGAATTAAATTAGTATCTATCTGTCTTTGACAAAAAAATAAAATAAATTAGTATCTATGTGTCGACATACCGGGCCTAAAATTCATACGATGAACATGAAGAAAGAGAGAGTAGCCATAACTGATTACTCCCTCCGTCCCAATTTACATGTACATTTTCTAAAAAGCACACATATTAAGATAAAATTAGTTGGGTAAAATTTTCCAACTAATACCCTTATTTAATACATTGGAAAATGATAATAGAGTTAAGTTTTAAAAACACTACAAGAAAAATGGCCATTTACGACGGAAAATTTTCGTCGCTTTTGCTCGAGTAGGAAGTTCAGATTTCCGTCACAAATTACAATTTTCGTCACAAATTCGTTTTTCGTCGCAAATTCAATTTTCCGTCGCAAATTCAGTTTTTCGTCATAAGTTTGAGCATGGGTCCCACAATCTACAATGAATTATTAAGCAACTTGCGACGCTAGTTCCGTCGTTAGTTAAGTCAACAGATTTTAAAAAAAATAGCACCGGAATCTGGAAATTCCAGAAACCGGCACCAGAACATGAAAACACCACCATATTCGCCGACCTCCTCATTTTCACTATTGCCATAACCCTGATTTTAGGCCTTAAAATCAAGCCCCAATTGATTCCGATGTTGTTGCTGCCACATCTACAAATCTACAAACAAACATGACAGTAATGTTGATTTACCTTTCTCCATTAGCTTCCAAACCCATTCGATCAAGGGTGGTATTCCTTCCACTAATGGTCTCCTTCCACACATTACTTCTAAGATCAAGACTCCGAAACCAAAGACATCAGATAGTATTGATGCACGGCCACTCTTGATTACTTCCGGTGGCAAGTAGCCTGCGGTCCCAACCATACGAGTTGTGCTAGCTACTTGACCATTACCATGAATTCTTGCTAGTCCAAAATCCCCTAGCCTTCCATTCATATCTTTATCAAGCAACACATTACTGGCTTTAATGTCCCTATGTAGGACATTATAATACCCCCGAAGCCACATCCTTCAACACTCTAATTCTGTCTTCACAGCTCAACATTTCATTCTCCGGACAATCAAACACCCATTTGTCCAAACTACAACCATCCATTTGTCCACCCATTTCAAACCAATAGCCTCCGTCCTCTGTTATTCACCAACAAACCCACAACCACTGCTGCCTCACTACACCCACCTCCACTCACGCCTTCCCCCCATTGCACCTTCAACCCTCAGCCATCTCCTCCACCCATCTTCTTCTCCCCATCAATGTCGGTTCTCACCACGCTATTCAACCACCTTCATCCCACCTGCAACGGCCGCACCTACACACACCACTCCCCTTCTCCAACTCCTCCGTTCGCCTCCTATAACCTCATCTCCATTTCGTCCAACCCCAATTCCTCCGACAATCCCCAATTCCTCATATATATATGTATTACGGAGAGTAGGAGAGGAGAGGGGGAGAGGTTAAATCAAGAAAGATGGATGAGAGAGAGATTCAATATGGAGAGAGATTTGAGGGATTGAGAACCCACGTAGAGAGATTAAGAGAGATTGAAGGAGAGAGGCGAGAGTCAGGGATCAGGATAGAGAGACAGGGGTATTAGGTAGTAGGAACGAGAGATGGGTTTGTGCTGTGTGTATTAGTTAGTGTGTTTTATTTGGGTTTAATGAGGATCATTGGATGTGTGTTTCTTTGTTTTAATCAAGGGCTATAATTTGATTGAAGAAGCACAATCCTTGTGCTATGCTGTCAACCAATACCACATTGACATGTGTCATCAAACAGAATTTTAATTTTTCACTATTAATATAGATTAAAATAAATATTCAAAAATAAAAAATGCTATAAGAAATATGAATTTTTTACTAGAACTTGGAAATATTAAAACAATTGTTCTATAAAAATATGGTCAAATTTCGTAGAAGTTTGGTCAGCCGTTTGATTTTTAAACGTACGATTTTTTCGGCTCTAAATTCGACTCCGAAACAAATTCTCAAAAAAATTCGTAAATTTTATCATGGATAGAAAATATTATTTAAATGATACATTCCAAGTTTCAAGTTTTTCTAGCATATGGAAGTATTTATTTGAAATTGTCGAAGTCAAATAAGGATATTTTGTCCCATTTATTGTTTCTATTTTTTAAAAACTAGTTATCGACGATCCAATCATACGGATGTCAAGATATATCTAATTTAATGACATTCCCTGTTAGAGGTCCAATCTCTTAATGGGCCGAACCAATGGTCCAATGTTAAGCCCAAGGAATAAAACAACCTGTTCTACATCAACGGTCACATGGCTGTCAATGGCCGACCGTGGCCATGATGAAAGGTATTTTACCTTTAAACGGTCACATGGCCCCATGATCCCAAGAATATTTGATACTCTGGAAAGCAGATCTACATCTCAACAACTGCAAAGAAAAATAAGTATAAAAGGAGGTAAGATTGTTCATAAAATCCAGGACTACACACACAACAATACAAATTCTCTACGTTCAAACTACCTTACAAAAAACCGACTAACTTATTCTCACACCGGAGGTGAATCGGGGGGCTCCACCCTCGCATTCTCTTTCTGCAGGTCCTACCGAACGAAGCCTGGGAGAAAACTGGTCGTAACATTTGGCGCCGTCTGTGGGAAACGTGGAGATATACTCGTATTAAAAGACCTACTAGAAAACTATGACGATTGAAGAAACGCCCATCAATGATAGCAGCACCGTGGCTGGAAACAGTCGTTCCGTTCCTCCTATATTTCCGAGGACAACCCCACCCATTCCCCCAAGGCTGCTAAACTTTGATGAAGAAGGAAATATGCCAACTCCTGAGGAACAACAAGAGATGCTCGCGAAATGGAGAGAGCAGCAAAAGGCGAAGGAGAAGCATAAGGAGATGGATAAGAACAAAGAAACTGAACGTCTGGCAAAAAGAAGGGAGGCCGATCGTTTGAGGCTAGAAGGCCTAAGGCTCCGAAGAGAAGAAATCGAGTTGCAGGAGAAGTCACTTCGTGAGGCCCTCGAGGCCGAAGACCCAGAGCTCGAAGAAGATCGGAGAGAAAAACGAATTAGGAACGACGATGATGAATCTGGACAGTCCGAATCTTATTCAAAACGTACCCGATCGAAGGTACTCGACTCATCCGATTCGGAAGAAGGCCCCCACACTGACGACCGAATCCGAAGGCTAGAGAAAGTCATGTTCGGAGAGAAAAAGATCAGCCATGAACCTATAGTCATCGAAGAGGTAGAACAGTTTCGGCCACCACTCGGAAGGCAGTTTCCAAAAATGCACGAATTCAACGGAAAAGGTGACCCAGAAGACCACTGTGAGAAGTACGAATCACTCATGACTGGTATGGGACATTGTGATATGATGCTTTACAAGATGTTCAAAACCTATCTCAAAGGAAACACGTCCATGTGGTATCGATCGCTCAGACCCAGGTCGATCGGCTCGTACGAACAAATCAAGAAGAAATTTTTGAGGCACTACTCTCATTTGTGCCGAAGAGAGAAAGATACAGAGGCCCTGATTCATTGCAGACAGGGGCCGAACGAAGATCTAGGCGATTACTTGGCGAGATTCAAAGAGGAGGCTGGAATGGTCACCAATTTAGATAGAATAAAGGCGGCAGGTTTCCTTGCGGCCGGCCTAGACCCCATTAAAGGCAAGAAACTCCGATCCTCACTCTACGATGTACCTCCCAAAAATTTGAACGACATTTATCTTAGGGGAGAAGCAATTAGAAGGAAAATTGAATCGATCGGGGGATACAAAGAAAGTAAGAAAAATGTCTCCGATCGAGACGATAGGAGAAATGACAGAAGAGACGAACGAAGGAGTCGAGGCGATGTTAAAAGTAGATTGAATGACACAAGGCCTGATAAAGGGGCCGAATGAAGGCGGGATAGAGATAATGCTGTATTCACACCACTCAACACACCCATCTCAAAAATTCTCCATGAAATAAAGGGTAAGCCCGGGTTCGTTCGACCACCCAGGCTAAAGACCCCTGAAAACAGAAGGGACGAAAACAGACACTGTGAATATCATCAGGATAAAGGTCATAACACTGACGAGTGTTACCACTTGAAGAAATTAATTGAGAGAATGATAAAAGACGAAGAATTGACCAAATTCGTCGAAGATCTGAGAAACAAACTCGGACCGAAAGAGAGAAAAAGAGAAGACAAGGAAGCCGAAGGATCTGAAAAGTACAGAGGTGAAGTTCGAACAATCTCCGGAGGAACCATACTGGATCGGGACAGCAAGTCAGCCCGAAAGAGGTATGCCAGGCAAATCTACAACCTTTACCAATCAACTGCAGCCAAACAACCACTTCCGATCTCATTCACGGAGGACGATTTCGAAGACGTGATATGGCCACACGAAGACCCACTCGTTATAAATCCGGTGATAGGGGAGAACAAGATCTGGAAAGTATTGGTCGACGAAGGAAGTTCAGTCAACATCTTGTATCACCGGACCTATTGCAAAATGAACTTGGGGGGCGAACAACTAGAGCCATGCCATGAAGCACCGCTATACGGCTTCGGTAATCAACCTGTACCGATCGAAGGAACTATAACACTGAACGTCTTATTGGGGAAAGCACCATTCACAGCGGTGAAAGAAGCGAAATTTTACGTTGTTAGAGTCGACAGCCCGTATAATGGGATCCTGGGAAGACCGATTTTATCCCTATTCCAAGCTGTATCATCTATCCCCCACTTGAAATTGAAATTTCCAACCGAACACGGGATCGGAGAAATGAGAGGCGACCAAAAAGCCGCACGAATCATTATGTTGGAAGACCTAGAGAAGGAAAAAGATGTCGAAATGACCGAAGCGGGGAAAAGGAGAAGAAATGAGGCCGAAACAGGAGGTAGTCACCAACTACTGAATATCGAATTAGAGAAATTTGGAGCCGACCTGTCAAATCCGATAGCCGAACCGGCTGTCGAAACCGAAGAAGTTGAATTGTACGTAGGCCAAGCAGGGAAGATGATTCAGATAGGAAAGAACATGGAGCCAGAGCTGAAGGAGAAAGTCATCAAAGTCATTAGGGAGTTCCACGATGTATTTGCATGGAATCCCGAAGATATGCCGGGTTTGGATCCATCGGTAGCCAAACATTGTCTTAACGTAAAAACCAAAGCCCAGCCCGTGAAACAGAAAAAGAGAAATTTTGCCATGGAAAGACAGAAGGTGATTCAGGCCGAAGTCGAAAAATTGCTAGAGGCAAAATTCATCGAAGAGATAGACTACCCAGATTGGTTGGCGAACGTGGTTGTGGTGAAAAAGTCCAACGGCAAATGGAGAATGTGTGTGGACTACACCGACTTAAATAAGCACTGTCCGAAGGATCACTACCCTCTACCGAACATTGATCAACTGATAGATGCAACCTCGGGGCATCAAATACTCAGTTTCTTGGACGCGTTCTCGGGATATCACCAAATCGCCATGAACACCGAAGACATACCAAAGACTGCATTCATCACACCGAACGACACTTATGCTTACGTAAAAATGCCCTTCGGACTGAAGAACGCAGGGGCCATTTTCCAAAAAATGATCAACAAAGTATTTAAAGCTCAAATCGGTCGGAATATGGAGTGTTTTGTGGACGACATGATTGTCAAATCTCTCTTTAAGGACCACGCTGAAGATTTAAGAGAATGTTTTGTAACGCTCAGGGAAAACAACATGAGGATAAATCCGAACAAATGTACGTTCAGAGTCAACAGCGGAAAATTCTTGGGGTATATGGTTAGCGCAAGAGGAATTGAGGCAAACCCGGTCATCGATATGGAAGCACCGAAGACGATCAGGGATATTCAGAAGCTGACCGGACGGTTAGCCGCCCTGAGGGGGTTCATTTCCAGATTGGCCGAAAAGGCCTTGCCATTCTTTGAAGTACTTCGGGGACCCAAGAACTTCGAGTGGGGGACCAATTGCCAAAAAGAATTTGAGGAAGTTAAAGAATATCTAGTAAAAGCCCCACTCCTAATGAGGCCCGATCCGAAAGAAACTTTGCAGCTGTACTTAGCTGTGAACGACCGAACGCTCGGAGCAGTGTTAGTCAAAGAACACGAAGAGAACCAGCATCCGGTGTTCTACGTTTCTCATATTCTCAAAGATGCAGAAACTAGATATCCGAACGCAGAGAAGTTCGCCTACGGATTGATAATTGCAACAAGGAAATTAAGACACTATTTCCAAGGAAGGACGATCAAAGTAGTAACAGACCAACCCTTGAAGAAAATCTTACAAAGGCTAGAAGCATCGGGCAGAGTGGTAGCCTGGGCGATCGAACTTGGGGAGCACGACCTGGAATATACACCAAGAACTGCGATCAAAGCCCAGGCACTTGCAGATTTTATGGTAGAATGCTCATTTTCGGAACCGAAGGATTTGACTCCCGAAGAACAACTAATTCCGGCGCCAGGAAAATGGAAATTATTCGTTGACGGGTCGGTCGCCAAAGAAAAGTGTGGGGCCGGTTTAATTTTAACAAGTCCAGAAGGATTCGAAATACGCCAAGCTATCAGGTTCACTTTCCTTTTAACGAACAATGAGGCCGAATATGAAGCAGTTCTGGTAGGCCTAGATTTGGCAAGAAATTTGGAGGTTAACCACCTAAGAGCATTCAGCGACTCAATGTTGGTGGTAAAACATTTCACAGAAGAGTATGGACAAAAAGATCCCCGAACGAAGGCCTACGCCCTTAAGGTACGCGAGAAATCTCTACTATTTGAATCATTCGAATTAAATCAGGTAGCAAGAGAGAACAACAATCGGGCGGACGCTCTATCAAGGTTAGCCTCGGCAGAAACCCAAAACCTCAACGGGTCAATTTATCTGACCGAAGTAAAGACTCCTTCGATAGACAAAAAGCAATGCATGGAAATTCACCAAGGAACCAACTCGATGACCCCAATCAGAGCATTCCTAGAGAAAGGAACTTTGCCACTCGAACGAAGGGAGGCACAGAAGGTAAAACATCGATCGGCCAATTATACTATGGTTGGAGGCCGTTTGTTCAGAAGATCGGTGACGCAACCCCTTCTTCGATGTTTAAACAAAGATGAACAGGTTTTAGCCCTCGAAACAGTTCATGAGGGAATTTGCGGAGAACATCTAGCAGGAAGGTCTTTGGCCCTCAAAATTCTAAGGCAAGGGTTTTTCTGGCCAAAAATGAAGAAGGATGCGACCGAATACGCCAAAAGATGTATACAATGCCAGTTATTCAGCACTATACCGAAGCAACCACCCGAGGAGATGTCTTCAGTCCTTAGCCCCATTCCATTTGCTATGTGGGGTTGATATTGTAGGGATTTTGCCCACCAGTACCAAACAAACCAAGTACTGCATTGTGGCGATCGACTACATGACCAAGTGGATAGAAGCCCGACCACTTTCATCCATTACCAAAGAAGCAGCAAAGAAGTTCATGTTAGAACAAGTAATATTAAGATTAGATATCCCTATGGTATGTGTATCGGACAACGGAACCCAATTCATCGGAAGCAAATTCAGAAAATTCTTAGCTCAATTCGGGATTCGGCAAAAATTCAGTTCGGTCAGACATCCCCAGGGAAACGGGGCGATCGAAGCTGCAAACAAAATTATCTTCGACGGAATAAAGAAAAGGCTGGGAGAAGCCAAAGGACTTTGGGCCGAAGAGCTACCATGGGTTCTGTGGGCATACCGAACGACACCAAGGTCATCAACAGGAGAAACACCCTTCAAATTAGCTTTCGGAACAGATGCTCTTTTGCCAGTCGAAGTTTGCCTAGAATCTTACCGAACACAAGTTTTCAACATAGAGACAAACGAATGTGGTCTCCGAGCGAATGTGGACTTACTCGAAGAAGAAAGGGAAGCAGCTCACCAAAGGAACTTAAGGTACCAGCTTCAAGCAGCACAACACTACGATTCGGGAGTAAAAAAGAGATCATTCCGAATCGGAGACTTAGTGCTTCGAGAATTGGCCACATCAATGCCCACAAAACAAGGCAAACTTATGCCCAACTGGGAAGGCCCTTATGTGGTAAGCGAAGTGGTTCGACCGGGCACTTACAAGTTAGCTCATTCGGACGGCAGCTTATTAAGAACACCTGGCACGCTGCTCGCCTTCGCCGTTTTTACCAGTAAGCTTACTGGAAACATTTTATTACCCTTTTAAATTTGTGGTTTAATGCATGTTATCTTTTGAATTCCCTAAGTAAGCATCAATCTGTAATACAAAACCATGCGAGTCCCACATGATCAATAATAGATTGTTCGCTACATTTTTCTACATGCCATAATTAAGCAAAATGGACCCATGTTTGGGGCCGACCAAGTAAAACATGCGCCCCTCTAACTTGTTTCTAGTGTTCAAATACATTCTGATTTAAGTTACCAATACTTGACATATCCAAATTCGGGGCCGACCGAACGAAATTTGGACCCTTACAAGAATGTCCTAGTATTTAAGTGGCTTTGTCACTCATTAAGTCCGGGAGGAAATATTTTAACCGACCGAACGGGGCCTAAATCCTTTACAAAACCCCTTAAAAACTGGGGGCAGCTAGGTTACGACCAAAGACGCACAACATGCTAGGTTACGACCGAAGACGCATAAAAAATGAAAAATTATGCTAAGGTAATTGAAAGCCGAAGACGCATAAAAAATGAAAAATTATGCTAAGGCAATTGAAAGCCGAAGATGCATAAAAAATGAAAAATTATGCTAAGGCAATTGAAAGCCGAAGAGGAATAAAAAATGAAAAATTATGCTAAGGCAATTGAAAGCCGAAGATGCATAAAAAATGAAAAATTATGCTAAGGCAATTGAAAGCCGAAGAGGCATAAAAAATGAAAAATTATGCTAAGGCAATTGAAAGCCGAAGATGCATATAACAATTATGCTAAAGCAAAAACCGAAGATGCATAAGAATGAAAAGAAAAATTACGCTAAGGCAGAAAAAGCTAAGATACATTAAATTATGCCAAGGCAAATATAAAAAGCCCGAAGGCACCAATTCGTAGACTAAAGGCAAATGTTAAATTACAAAGCCCGAAGGCCATAAAATAAATATAAGGCTACTCCATCGAAGGCTCATCAGGAAGCGGCTCATCTTCTCCCGAAGAAATAACTTCAGGGTCATCAGACTTTTCCCTACCCACTGAATCAGTCATACCCATTGCAGCATCAAGCAGTTGGGTATGATCAAAACCAAGTGAATGGACCTTCACCACAGCATCATCATAACCCATCAGGTAGCATCGTTCCTCTGTCAAAAGAAGCTGCTTATGCAATTTCTGAGCATTCTTTCTTGATTGCTTCAGCTGGGTATTCCTCCATTCGGTGCGCCTTGAGCTTGTGGCCTTCAGCTTCTCCAACTCTTCCTTAAGGGCATCCCTTTCGGACCTTAAAGCCTCAGCCTCGGTAGAAGAGTTCCGAAGATCCTCTTCGGCTTTGACCGCTCTTATTTCCAGCTGATCAACTTGCTTCAGTCTGGTTTGCATCCCTTCTACCCGTTCAGTCACCACAGCTGACCAGGCAGCGCCCTGAGCACAAACATGGAAAAAGTTAAAAATATCTAAGGCAAGTATATTCGTACGAAAGAAAAGAAACTTACCATAGAAAGAAGGGTCATCATCTCAGTACAAGCTTCAACATCATTTAGCTTGGCGATAGTTGCTCGGTCGGCCGGAAGAATGAGGCCACGACATAAATCCGGACCCACATTTTTAGCTGAAGGAGGAACTGGTACTATTACCTGGTCAGTTTCCAAGACACCCCATTGAGGAGAATACACGTTCAACTCCGAATTTTCCGAACGAGGCCTCTTCCTCGGTTCGACAAGAGTATCCCGATTTGTTCCCTTCGATACTGACTCTCTGAGAGGCGAAGAAATAGGGGGAGTAATGATCAAGCTCTTTTCCCCTTGATCAAGAGCCAAGGTTTCCACCCCTTCGACCTGCTTAGCAGCATTTGCTTCGGCCGCCAGAGCAGCAGCAGCTAGGTCGGCCGCCTTCTTCCTCTTTCGTTCCAGAATATCCTCTCGAGTTGTCACTATACAAGATAAAGAAGAACATTATATACAGGCTAAAGGCAATAAACAGGAGTTATCATACTTTCGGAAAGATAAATTGCAAAAAAGAAGAACAGAACGAAGGAATGTTACCATTACCCCAAAGACCGACTAACCAGTCTCCATCCCTACTATCCGATAATGGTACCTTGTCCATAACAAGGTCACACAGTAATCGGTAATCATGCTTATCCGCCTCCGTGAGTTCGGGATATACAAACCTCGTAGGATCGACCACCTTCCAAACACCGAACTTCTCCAACTTCGGGCCAGAAACAAAAACCCATTTAATATGAGCCTCCTTATTATTTGAGTTTGTAAACGACCAGTCAGGCCTGCCCACTCGCCGAGCGATGGTGTAAAAACCCTTACTTTTCGGATTCCAGCGAAGCTCGTAATGATGCCAAAACAGTGACGTTCTTGGAGTCACTTTACTGGCCATGCATCGAGCTTGGAAAGTATTTACATGAATAAAACTGTTCGGGTCCAGCTGACCGATAGCGATGCCCGACTGCTTCAAGACACTCTTTAAAATACGCAATATGGGCAATTGGAAGCCACATTTGAATGCCGCTTCGGATATACCCGTAGCGAACCCTCCTCCACAAATAGCTGCGACTTGGGGATTTTGCCAAATCCTGTCATCCTTCCTTGGGGCGAAGAAATACCATACATATTGCAACACACAATAGGTCGAACAGAAATGCTCTATATCGTCTTCGGTCAGCTGAGAAGGACGATTGGCGGCCGGATACTCTACGACATTGCTAAAAGGAGAAGAGACCGAAGGATCTATACCTTCGTTTGACCGGTCCATATCCCTGCATTCGGAAATGTAGAGATTAGCCATGTACTCGGACAAAAATGAAAATAATTGAAAAGAAGAAAAAGATCGAGTATAGAGGGCTAGGACCGGCCAAAAAATCCCTACCATCTAAAGATAAAGTGATTCAGACTCACGACAGTCCGAAGAACACTCGACAGATTCAAATATCCCGAAGGATGTGTCTCTCCTAAACAATTTATAAGTTCCAGAAATCCTAACGAAACATGCAAATGGGGCAAAGGGACACTAACACGCCTATTTCTTATCCAAAGAACACAGGTAAAATCATGCGTATACTCACATATGTGTGTATATAGATACTTACATACAAATGCCTACATATATATTCAAGAACACATATTCAAGAATGTAAAGAGACGACATACAATTAATTGAAATGAAGAGTATAGAGACTTACTGTTCTGAAGATTGCTGATAAGATCGAGTTCCCGGGGATAAAATGGTTGAATGTGGACGTCAACCGGAACCGGAGAGTTAAAAGAAATCAGTGACGAAACGACGGCTCCAATGGTTGCTAAAGCTTTTCTCTAAAAGGATTCTTTTTCTCTGAAATTATGAGGGCGTATGTGTAAAGGGGAAAAGAAAAGAGATGAGGGTTTAATAGAGGGAGTGTGACGGTTGGATGATTGGCGTTTCAAATTCAACGGTTGAGATTGGGGCGTGAATCTTGAGAAAAGGCAGCTGTCAGTCATAAAGGGACACGACTTCCCAAGAAAAGACTCGACCTTGTCCTTCGTTCTCATTATCCAGATAATACAACCGAAGGCCGACTCAGTTTTTAATTTTCGTCCTAAAAAGTAATTTTTGGAAGGGCGTCCGAACGAATGTTCCGAAGATGGGCCAAGGCATTAACTTTTCTTTTTAAAAGTAATTTCGGGCGATCCAAAGGAGATATTCCAAAGAAAGACATAGGCTTTAGCCTTCGTCTTAAGGATTACTCCGAACGAAGCCTAGGGACATGTTAGAGGTCCAATCTCTTAATGGGCCGAACCAATGGTCCAATGTTAAGCCCAAGGAATAAAATAACCTGTTCTACATCAACGGTCACATGGCTGTCAATGGCCGACCGTGGCCATGATGAAAGGTATTTTACCTTTAAACGGTCACATGGCCCCATGATCCCAAGAATATTTGATACTCTGGAAAGCAGATCTACATCTCAACAACTGCAAAGAAAAATAAGTATAAAAGGAGGTAAGATTGTTCATAAAATCCAGGACTACACACACAACAATACAAATTCTCTACGTTCAAACTACCTTACAAAAAACCGACTAACTTATTCTCACACCGGAGGTGAATCGGGGGGCTCCACCCTCGCATTCAAAAAATAAAAATTAATTTGATTGGAGATCTTATTAGAACACTACGTATTGTCTAAAACTCGTAACTAGTGCTTTGTCCCAGATTATTGTTTCTATATTTTAAAAAACATTTATCGACGATCAAACCGTACATATGTCAATATATATCTAAAATAATGATATTCCCAAATTTTTAGAAAATAAAAAATTAATTTGGTTGGAGATCTTAGTAGAATACTACTATATTGTCTAGAACTCGTAACTAGTGTTCTGTCCCTTATTATTGTTTCTATTTTTTAAAATATATTTATCGACGATCCAATCGTACGGATGTCAAGACATATCTAATTTAATGATATTCCTAAATTTTCGAAAAATAAAGAATTAATTTGGGTAGAGATCTTAGTAGATCAATGCTATGTTGATCTGTACTCGTAACTAGAGTTCTGTCTCATATTATTGTTTCTATTTTTTAAAATATATTTCTCGACGATCAAACCGTACGGATGTCAAGACATATCTAATTTAATGATATTCCTAATTTTTTTTAAAATATAGAATTAATTTGGTTGGAGAACTTAGCAGATCAATACTATATTGACTAGTCTCGTAACTAGTGCTATGTCCCATATTATTGTTTCTATATTTTAAAATATATTTCTCGACAATCCAACCGCATGGATGTTAATATATATCTAATTTAATGATATTCCAAAAGTTTCAAAAAATAAAGAATTAATTTGGTTGGATAACTGAGTAGATCAATACTATATTGACTAGTACTCTTAACTAGTGCTCTGTCCCATATAATTGTTTCTATTTTTTAAAATATATTTTTTCGACGATCCAACCGTATGGATGTCAAGACATGTCTAATTTAATGATATTGCCAAATTTTCAAAAAAAAAAAAATTTATTTGGTTGGAGATTTTAGTAGATCAATACTATATTGACCCGTACTTGTAACTAGTGCTCTGTCCCAGATTATTGTTTCTATTTTTTTAAAAACATTTATCGACGATCCAACCGTACGGATGTCAATATATATATGAAATAATGATATTCCTAATTTTTTTAAAAAATAAAAAATTAAATTGGTTGGAGATCTTAGTAGAACACTACTATATTGTCTAAAACTCGTAACTAGTGCTTTGTCACAGATTATTGTTTCTATTTTTTAAAAAACATTTATCGACGATCTAACCGTACGGATGTCAATATATATATAAAATAATGATATTCCCAAATTTTCAAAAAATAAAAAATTAATTTGGTTGGAAATCTTACAAGAACACTACTATAATGTCTAGAACTCGTAACTAGTGCTTTGTCCCATATTACTGTTTCTATTTTTTAAAATATATTTCTTGACGATCCAATCGTACGAATGTCAAGACATATCTAATTTAATGATATTCCTAAATTTTCAAAAAATAAAGAATTAATTTGGTTAGAGATCTTAGTATATCAATACTATGTTGACTAGTACTCGTAACTAGTGCTCTGTCCCATATTATTGTTTCTATTTTTTTAAATATATTTATCGACGATCCAACCACACGGATGTCAATATATATCTAATTTAATGATAATCCCAAATTTTCAAAAAATAAAAAATTAATTTAATTGGACTAATAAAAGATTTTAAAAAATTAAATGCTAACTTACGACGGACTTCCGTCGTAAGTTATTTGCCGTTTTTTTTTTGATGAAAAATTTGAATTAACCGCCTATTTTTCGATGAAAAGTTGAATTTGACGCCAGACAACTTACGACGGATTCCGTCGTAAGTTCACTGCTGAACGAATTTACGACGAATTTGCCGTCATAAGTTCACTACTATAAAAAGTAATTCATTTTGCAATTAAATTAAATTACAATAAATGAATTTACGACGGATAATTCATCGTAAGTTGGCTACAAAAACGACATCGTTCCGCTATCAGTAAAATTAATTCATTATGCATTTAAATTTAATCGAAAAAAATCAATTTACGACGAAAATTCCGTCGTAAGTTTGCTACCAACACCGAACTTACGACGAATTTCCGTTATGTTGTAATAACTTATGACAGTTTTTTGTTTCCGTCGTAAGTATGGCGCGTAAAAAAAATCCGTCGTAAGTTGACCGTCGTAAATGACCTGATTTCTTGTAATGAAAGTCAAATTTTTGATACAATAAATGTAGGGATAGTTTTGTAAAATTACACTTAAATTTGCATTGAAAAGAGAAAAGGGACATGTAATTTGGGACAAATTTGTTTTAGAAAAGGAACATGTATTTTGGGACGGAGGGAGTATTATTTAATAATATCCACTATGAGTTTCACACGTAAGATCTCCAACCCACTATATCCCTTACCAATATTTTTGCCACATAGATGTATTTAGGGATTTTTTTTCCAAAAAACCAACTCCAACCACAATCATCCTTACCTAAAATTTTTAGGTGAGAGAAAATAGTTCCCTTCATTTGGGGATTCATTACCAACCCCTAAAACATGCCACATCATTAATATAGGCAATTTAGGTTGTATCATCTCCAACCATGCTACATATTAAAATATATGTAAGATATATATCTAAAATATTCTTTAAATATTATATTTAAAGTAAAGGGAATAAATATACTCCCTCTATCCCATGTAATTATTTACATTTGTGAACCAATTTCCGGCACGAATTTTAAGGTACATTTTAAGGATAGTTCGATAACTTATTTTTTTTTATTTTCTTTTTTTGTATAAAAATAGAAAAATCATATTTTTATACAAAAAAAGAAAATATCAAAATAAGTTATAGAACTATCCTTAAAATGCACCTTAAAATGCGTGACAAATACGCAGTTTTTATGTAAAAAAATGGATGGGACGGAGGAAGTAGGTAACATCATTGTAATAAAATAATTTTTTGCTTCCTCATATTTTAGGGAATCATTATTTTAATATATTTTAGAGAACCATTTTAGGTAAGTTGCTGTAAGTTCTATGTTTAGCAAAAACCCCATCAATATTGTATCTTCATCATTATCTTCTTACCAAAAATTTGTACTTCCCGTGACAAGTGTCTATATAAATTTGTATGTGATGAATGGACATGAATATTGTGACATCAAAATTTTTATGTTATTCTATTTCTAGCTCCTCTGTCTTTTATCACAATATTACTACAAAAATCTTTATATTTGCAGTTGCAGCGGAATATTGGGAAGCAACTACATTTTGGTTTCTTTGATACTGTATGATTTTCTATTTACGAGTATCCCTGGTTTCCCGACTATTCATAGGTGAGGGCTTCTCAAACATCCCCTAGTCAGCATTAACTGCATAGATGTGATCAATGGGGGCCACTAAAGGTGTGGACTGACCCTCATTCCATCCACTTTGAGCTCGTGGTGGTAACCTCCTTGGTGACCGCAACCCCTCATCTTTGGGCTCTTACTGCGATCCCGTCTTCGCATAGGGCTCCAAGAGTCCTTCCTCTTCACTCCCTTGCTCTTACTTCCATTGTTGCTAGCCTCATTATTCTTCTTAAGATCCTCCATCGACTTTTCAATCCATCTGTAAGGCTCGGCCTCCTTGTAGAACTCATAAAAGGTGCCGGGTGTCTATGCCTGCAACTTCTTCCAGAACTTGGTGCCCTCTCTCAGCCCAGCAATAAGAAAATTTTTAACGGCCTCGTCATTTGTTCCTCGCACCCTAGGGTCCTCGGCATTAAACCTCTTGAAGTAGTACTGTAGGGTCTCACCCTCCTTCTGCTTTATGTTCACCATGGTGGATACATGAGGTACATTGAGCTTGAAGGACTGAAAATGCTTAATGAAAATGTCCACGAACTGCTCCCAGGAGTCTATAGTGATGTGAGCCCCTAGCTTAGAGAACCACTGCTGGGCACTACCCCTCAACGAGGCTGCAAATAACCTGCACCTAGCCAATAGCGAGACTCGGTACACATCCATATCATTGTTGAATCGAATAACAAACTCTGCAGGGTCTGTGTCCCCATTATAAGTCATGTCTAGGTTAATACTCCGGAATATAGTGGGAAGCGGAGTGGTCTTGATCTCTTGAGTGAAAGGCGAGGCCGGACCTATGGGGTTAAGGATCCCCCTATCTGCATTTCTCTTATCCAAGGCCTTCTTTAGCTCCTCTAGCTTGTAGTCTCCAATCCTGGTCTTCTTATATTCAACTTTTTTCTTTCCCTTTCCCGTGTTGTCATGGTGGGATTGGGTCTTCTTGGGAGCTCTAGACTCATCTTGATCCTCCTTGCGATTTAGGGGGTCAGGTTTGTACTCCTCGGACCGCTCACGCTCTCGATGAGGAGAGGGGGATCGTTCCAAACCTTGGCTCCAAGCTTGGGATCGCTTATACTTCTTGTCAGCTATAAGTTTTCCGAGCTTGAGGCGGAGATCATGCTCTGCTAACCTCTTTCCAAGACGATCAAAGACACTAACTGACCTCCCCTTGGATGAGGATCCATTTTCGCTAACATAATCCATTGACCAGAATCAAATACCCCCATGAATTTAACGTAAGTACATTAATGTTGGACCACTTTTTTTTTTTTTTTTTTGTCAGGATTGGACCACTTTAATTTGAAGGTAAAACCTTCAAAATAGAAAATCAATTTATTCAATGGTCAATATTCAATCGTCAGTACATTAGTCGGATGATGTAACAACTGTCGTCCTTTTGCCGTATGAATACAAATTCTTGTTATACTCCCTCTGTCCCATCCATTTCTTTACAATTTCCTTTTTGGGTCGTCCCACCATTTTTTTACATTATCCAAAATAGTAAGTTTTAATATTATTACACCCACTAATTCACTTATTTTAACAATACTTTACACTATTTCACCCACTACTAAACTTATTTTAACAATAAAATCACTATTACACCCACTACTTCACTTATTTTAACAATAAAATCACTATTACACCCACTACTTCATTTATTTTAACAATATTACATCCAGTTTACACCCACTATCCTTGACCTCCGTGCCCAGCCGCCATGTAAAGAATCGGCTGGGACGGAGGGAGTACATGATAAGAGTTTTGAAGCTACTGCTTTCTTACAACATAAAATTCTTTCGATTTCATGAATTAAAATAGGAATACAACTATCATTATATAACTTCTATCTCTACAAAATTAACATAAATCTGATGAAACTAGAAACTCTAGGAACATAGAATTATGGAAATGAGTTGTTGTTTTTTTCCCAAATGCAGCTTAACATTATTAAGTAAGGAACCTAATCGATACTAATTATTGTAAAGTTATATATAAAATTAGAATTTCTAATGTGAATGTCATAAATGTCATTTATCATATATAGTGAAATGAAATGTTACTGTAATCGTTATGGATCATTTTAACTATCATTCTTAGATGAATTTGAAAATAAACAAAACTTAAAGTAAAAGATTTATTGAAACATAGAATTATAGAAGAAGTTATATATTATGTTTAGGCAAAAAATTAAATACTTTTATGATATCCGTATTAAAATATGAATCATAAATATCCACCAATCAAAATTTAACAACTCATCAAGCATGGATTCTTAGTATGTGCCCTTGAGCACACACTAGACAAACCCATTAAAATATTAATCGTATTTGATGTCTTACCGTATACATAAGACAGGCTAGTTTTTTATATTTTATAAGTTGGTTTTATCTTTAAATTATGGGTCCTGTTAACAACAGCCCTTACGGCTATGTTTAAGGATTAATTTTTGCCATGTGGTGGATTTTTATTTGATGATTTATGTGAATGCATGGGGGCACATACTTTTTTGCAAGTGGGGCACAACCTTAAGCCAATTAAAAACTAGCACATAACACCTTAACCATAGCCCTAAGGGTTGTGGTTAACCTTTTCCTTAAATTATAAGTACAAAGAAAGAACATATAAGATCTATATATGTAGAGATCATAAAACCAAGTTGCAGAAGTCATGATGATACTAGAACAACCTTTGTTTCTATGTATATGTTCTTTATTTTTTGTCTTGATGTTTCTCTATTTATGGTTGTCAACCAGCAAAAATCTGCCACCATCTCCTCGTAAGTTACCTATTATTGGTAACCTTCATCAGGTTAACCAAGACCCGCACGTAGCACTAAGATCTTTGGCTAAAAAATATGGTCCGATCATGCAACTTCACTTCGGAAGTGTACCTGTTCTTGTTGTCTCTTCAGCTGATGCGGCTAAGGAGATTATGAAAACCCATGATCTTGCTTTCGCAAACAGGCCTAACTCAAGTATTTGGAGTAGAATTTTCTATAATGGTAAGGACGTGGCCTTTGCTCCTTATACTGAATATTGGAGACAGGTAAAAAGTATATGTGTTCTTCAGCTCCTAAGTAACAAAAGGGTTCGATCATTTCACAACGTTAGAGAAGAAGAAGTAGGCCTTCTGGTCGAAAATATCAGAGATTCAGGTTCAGAAATAGTGAATTTGAGTGATTTGTTTTACACACTTCTCAGTAATGTAGTGTCCAGGATTGCCCTAGGAAAGAAATATACCAATTCTACTGAAGATGGTGAAGAAAATTCATTTAGGGAACTGTTTCAAAATATTGCTCAGTTAATAGGTTATTTCAGTTTTAGTGATTACATTCCATGGCTATACTGGATTGATTCTTTAAGTGGTTTGAAGGGAAGGGTTGAGAAAGCAGCTAATGAGATCGATGCTTTTCTAGAAGCTGTGATCAGCGATCACAGTATTGCATTAAATGCCGGTGCTTCAAGTGATGACCTTCTAAACAATTTGCTTGAGATTCAGAAACAGGATACCAATCCCGCCTTTTCAATCGATAATGAATCTATTAAAGGCGTTATCCTGGTAAGTACAGAAACTCTGTCTGGATTATCTTCAGATGATCAGTTCATAGTCTTTGTTAATTATTTGCATAAACATATAAAAGGTCATGTTTCACCTTAAACTATTTAATACATCCTATAATCTTTACATATTAACTAAAAATCACGGGAAATCACTGTCAGAGTACTACAATTCACCAGCTTGTAGTTTGTAGTCCCAAGTCATTTTTTATTGCAGCCAACACCTATACATATATACTTGGCATCAGGTAGGATATTCATTATAGATTCAAGAGTATATCATTAGTTTATCACTTGGACTCCTCTTTAACAATAACAGCCATTTATTCGATTACCCTTTTAATGACTTAGCCTTTTGACATGTTATATCCATCTTGTAGAATATGTACTTTGATGGGACTTGTTATTCCCGAATCTGGGCATAGATTTTAAACAGGCCTGATGGGCCAGAGTAGTGGTCCATAATTTATAATGGGCCTAAATATGATGATTGGGTCATCAAAGCCCACTATTGGGGGACTAGCCCACTACAGTATCAAGCTTATATCTCTACTTCGCACGCAGTCACTAGCGAGCTCGACCTCGCATCGCAGCTGACTACTAGCGAGCTCGACCTCGCATCGCTGCTGACTAAGCTCGACCTCGCATCGCACCTGACTTCCTGCTACTACTCAAAATGTCCTCTCATGCCAATAACAAAAGGAAAAGGGATCGCTTCGCACATAACCTCCAACACGGGGTCACTACAGCGAGATCACTATCTCCTCTTCTCTGGAAGGCTCATGGCCAGATCCCTCGAGGTCGCATGAGTAGCTGGACACTAGGGTTCGCTTCGCATCGCCTGACCCCTCGAGGTCGCATGTAAGGCCCTTGTTACTTCTCTACTAGCCAACTCTGTTCGTGCGAGACCATAGGCTTCCACATCTGGGCCATGGATCACGGATAGGGTTGATGACTCATTGCCACGTCAGCCCTAAACGAGTGGGCTTGGACTTTGGCTTATCTCTTAAAACCCTAGCCCGCCTAGGTAACTTGTTCTCCAAGAACTACGTCAGGCTTGATCCCTATAAATAGGGTACGTAGGCACCTTGATACGGGATGATTGACAGTTCATCACTGAAAACACCTATCAAGTGCAGCCACAAATAATCTCCAATCTCCTTCCGTGTTCTTCGTGTTCTTAGCAAAATATCCATATTTTGCTCCGTGATTCCAGCAAACCTCCAAAATATTGTTATACAATATTCTCCCTATAACATTTGGCGCTAGAAGGAGGGGCTAGTCATTAATTTGGGAGAACGATGACTAACTCGAACAAGAAGAAAGGAGAGGCCGATGAGCGAGACCCCGGGATAGCATATGACCCCGGGCTGCGACCCCCAAGGAGCGAAGCCAAGACCCCGGGGTAGCTTATGACACCCAAATGCGACCCCGGGCTGCGACCCACGAGGAGGAAGACCCCCAGGAGCGACCCCATAGGAGCGAGGCCATGCTTGCACCTAGCGTAGCGAGGCCGGGTTCGAGAAGGATAAGCTACATCACTAGAAGCGTGGCCAAGGCAATGGTCAAGGTTCTAAGCGACCCACATCTCCTAGCAAGGCCCCGATATGGAGTAACTATCGACATCTTGAGATGCCTCCTAGCGAGATGCCTCCTAGCTAGATGCCTTCTAGCGAGATGCCTATTAATGAAATACCTCTACATGAGATGCTTCTTCACTGGTGAAATACCTCTACGTCGAGGAGAGGGGGGACGCCCCTGATCCTTGTCGAGGAGAGGGGGGACGCCCCTGATCCTCGCCGACAATGAGGAGGTCATCGACTATCTCAAGAAATTTGGAAAAGCAAGCAACAAATAACGAGGCTGAACCCGAGGCTCTCATCATTGAACTCGAGCTCGCACTAGAGATGAAAGGAGAGAAGCCAAAGTAGTTGAAGATCAAAATGAGCTCAAGACCTCAATATCTTATTACATGTGCTCTCGTTTAGCCTTGGGAGTGCCTCGGGATAGCGTGATGAGGCCAACTAGCGGGATAACGTTGAAGAAGTCAGGTCTACTCATAGCGAGATCACATCAAATTTTCTTCACTATAGATGGTGTCAACTCCAAATAATACAAGAAGGTCGCTGAAACACTTTGATTCCTCATCACATCTACAATGATAATAAGGACTCAGAGGGTAGTAGCATTACATAAACACCTATTCTAGTGGGACATTTGAAATCTACGGGCTGAAAATGGTAAAACTATGCACATGCGAAGTGGATGGCTGGAGCAAAGTTGACTAGATCAACGGAGCCTGTACAAAATTGAAGCTTATGAAATTTGTGGGACATAGTTCAGAAATTGATGCTCCGGAAAAGTTAATACAAGCTAGGCAAAGCTTATCAACATTAGGGCCTCGCCCCTACTTGATCTACTTTAGGGCCTCGCCCCTACTTTATCAACGCTAGGGCCTCGCCCCTACTTGATCTACTTTAGGGCCTCGCCCCTACTTTATCAACGCTAGGGCCTCGCCCCTACTTTATCTACTTCAGGGCCTCGCCCCTACTTTATCAACGCTAGGGCCTCGCCCCTACTTGATCTACTTTAGGGCCTCGCCCCTACTTTATCAACGCTAGGGCCTCGCCCCTACTTGATCTACTTTAGGGCCTCGCCCCTACTTTATCAACGCTAGGGCCTCGCCCCTACATGATCTACTTTAGGGCCTCGCCCCTACTTTATCAACGCTAGGGCCTCGCCCCTACTTGATCTACTTTAGGGCCTCGCCCATACTTTATCAACGCTAGGGCCTCGCCCCTACTTGATCTACTTTAGGGCCTCGCCCCTACTTTATCAACTACAGGGCCTCGCCCCTATTGATCAACTACAGGCCTCGCCCCTACGTATCAACTACAGGGCCTCGCCCCTACGTATCAACTACAGGGCCTCGCCCCTACGTATCAACTACAGGGCCTCGCCCCTATGTTTCAACTACAGGGCCTCGCCCCTACGTGTCAACTTTAGGTCCGCGCCCCTACGTATCAACTTTAGGGCCTCGTCCCTACTTGTTTTTAAGGTCCAAGCCATCTCAACGATGCGGGGATCGTACTTGAAACTATCTCAAAGTAGTAACACACATCCTAAGCTATCTACAGCAATCAAAAGAATCTAAGCAAAGGAACACAAATCTGAAACTATTCAAGGCACTTCGCACCTGCGAGCACAGACTGCATCTCAACGTCTAAAGGAAAAGCTAAAGTAAAAATGACATCAACCTGAGGCTTAGCGACTGCGAAGCCAAATTACTCATGCAAGTATGTTATGTGCAAAAAAGACAACACAGGATGAAGAGTCAAAGCGATGCAAGTTCACAATCATAGGGTCGCCATGCGATCCCGATGCAATTAGAAACTTCTCCAAATTGCAAAATAAATTTAAGGAGCAGGTGGATCCTGGTTGACAGTAGAAGCTTCATTTACCAGCCTTGCCTCCTCTGCAAGTCTTGCTTCCTCTTCTAACCTCGCTTCAGCAGCATCCTCTTCGACGATCTCCTTCTCCTGTGTCTCTGCGAAGTCAGCATTACCAGGCCCGAGCTGGTCCCAATCAAAATTAGGGATTGTTCAAATGAATCCCTTCATGAAGGTAACTTGGCCCTTGACCAGGAATGTGTCTTCAGCAATTGCCAATTCGGCCTTGACAGCATTCAGATCGCCTGTCAGTCTTGCGATCCCATCAGCACTTTTCTTCGAAGCTTCCTCGCTTGATTTCTGCAGTTCCTTCAAGGACTTCTCAAACTCATTCCTCTCCCTTCAAGCAAGCCACAAATGATGCAAGGTAGAGCAGGTCAAATGGAGTAAAGTCAACAGGCATTTAAAAAATAAAATAAGAAAGGACGAAACAACGACAGGCAATGCCAGAACCAAGAAATCAAAGAAAAAGCCTTGTTCGATTGTAAGCATGGAGCAGAGTGACAAGCCAAAAGCTGATAGGCAAACTAAAGTTATTATTCTGGCTCGCGAAATTGGAAAATAAGGCGGGATCGAGATCAACTGAACAAGTACAAGGATCAATAAAACGGGTTGATTGATGAAGCGAGGACAAGGTTGAGGCTGTTAAATACAAGTGCGAGGAAATTATAGGGTGCGGCAAGGAGACTAGGGATTTAAGAATGCAAGCTATATGTGGTGAGTACAACGAAGTGGAATAGCCCAGCCTCGGGCACGGTTTGTGATGAAAAGCAAATAGGCGTCGCAAGGAGGAACCACTGTGATGTCGATGGTTTCTAGACCTGGATATACATATGTTTCATCAGACCCTCGTGCTGCTTCACATGAAGTTCCAACCTTGCAAAACTTCTTCACCATTATTTGCTCCATAGGAGATGATCCTAACAACTGAAACCGTGCAAGATTCGAAACCTATGGTTACAGGTTTGAGTACTGGCTTGACACAGTCCTTACGTCCAGTGGGGTCCGCTTGGAAAGACAAACCGAAAATGGCATGCAAATACAAAGCAACAAAATCGAAAGTTGTTAAGCGAGGAGGCCACGAGTAATCCTCCTATTCTATCAGCGAGGAGGCCATGAGGAGTTCTCCCGTTATATCAGCGGGACAAGGCCTCTCAACATAAAAGGGGTCCTCTCATCATAATAACAAGGAGCAAGCTCGGAGGAGAGTTCTCTCATCATATTCTAAAAAGAACCTCACGACACAAGTGGAATCATGAGCTCATATATCAGTTAAAAGAAGACATATTCAACTATTTATGACTGCAAGGCCCTATGGGGTCACCTCGCAAGGTCCCTGCAGGACCATATTGTGCTTGGAAGGATCCCTCGAGGTCACCATCACTTACATATACTTGGCTTCGCATCAACTGGAAGACACCCTTTTACTTGATTCCACATTGTATTTATAATGGCAACATGGAATCGGGGGGTAGTTGTTATTCCCGAATCTGGGCATAGATTCTAAACAGGCCTGATGGGCCAGAGTAGTGGTCCATAATCTATAATGGGCCTAAACATGATGATTGGGTCACCAAAGCCCACTATTGGGGGACTAGCCCACTACAGTATCAAGCTTATATCTCTACTTCGTACGCAGTCACTAGCGAGCTCGACCTCGCATCGCAGCTGACTACTAGCGAGCTCGACCTCGCATCGCAGCTGACTAAGCTCGACCTCGCATCGCACCTGACTTCCTCCTACTACTCAAAATGTCCTCTCATGCCAATAACAAAAGGAAAAGGGATCGCTTCGCACATAACCTCCAATACGGGGTCACTACAGCGAGATCACTATCTCCTCTTCTCTGGAAGGCTCATGGCCAGATCCCTCGAGGTCGCATGAGTAGCTGGACACTAGGGTTCGCTTCGCATCGCCTGACCCCTCGAGGTCGCATGCAAGGCCCTTGTTACTTCTCTACTAGCCAACTCTGTTCGTGCGAGACCATAGGCTTCCACATCTGGGCCATGGATCACGGATAGGGTTGATGACTCATTGCCACGTCAGCCCTAAACGAGTGGGCTTGGACTTTGGCTTATCTCTTAAAACCCTAGCCCGCCTAGGTAACTTGTTCTCCAAGAACTACGTCAGGCAGGCTTGATCCCTATAAATCCAAGAACTACGTCAGGCTTGATCCCTATAAATAGGGTACGTAGGCACCTTGATACGGGATGATTGACAGTTCATCACTGAAAACACCTATCAAGTGCAGCCACAAATAATCTCCAATCTCCTTCCGTGTTCTTCGTGTTCTTAGCAAAATATCCGTATTTTGCTCCGTGATTCCAGCAAACCTCCAAAATATTGTTATACAATATTCTCCCTATAACACGTGTCTTTGTGTATGACATGTTACTGTTCTAGACCTATGATCCACCATGTTCTTTGTGTTCGATCTTGTAAGCTATGATTGACTGTAGATACTTGGTTTGCCCTTTTGTGCTCAATTTCGGTTTCTCTCTTATGTGCTAGGTTACATATATAGGCAAGATAATGATGTAATTAATCGTCTAATTGTTAAAGATTAGTGACTTCTTGCTTCACCTTAGGGTTTTAGTAGAGTTTCTTGTACCAAAACTTAGTTCATTTTAAGTTTCAGTGTTGGTACCCCCTTAATTCGTGCAATAATATATGAAATAGGTCTCGAGTTTGAATGTTTGTGTGCCATGTACATTATGGTCGACGAGGTTTTGAGAGAGTTGGTCACATCTAACACCGATTCTCCTGTTTATATTATCTCCTAGTTTTTGTTGCCTCCTAAATCTAGGAACTGAAATTTTAAGTAGTTTAATCAAGTGATTCCAGCATAATTTCAGGGTAGAATATATGCATAATTATGTTATGCTACTTACATTGCTACTTGATCCTCTCCAAATTATGGAAAATGTAATCCCCATTATTTCTTAAGATTCCCAAATCTATGTTTATATATAACCTGTTAGTTTGTTGGGTAAGCGAAGTTTCCTTTGTAATATTGTACAGTCTACACGATGGTATTACAAGCAGGTGAAGATACCTTGCTTGGAAATGGGGTTGTTGGAATTCTTTCCGAGTCTACAAACAAGTGGGAAAGAAGGGTTCCTTTAACTCCATCTCACTGTGCTCGACTTCTACATGGTGGAAAGGGTCAAACTGGAGTTGCCCGCATTATTGTGCAGCCGTCCACAAAGCGCATCCATCATGATGCTCTCTATGAAGATGTTGGTTGTGAGGTTTCTGAAGACTTGTCAGATTGTGGACTTATCTTGGGTGTCAAACAGCCTAAGGTGCAGTATCTTCCCCCGATAACTATGCATGAAACTTAAAGCTTCAAAATGCGGTACCCTAAACTTATATGTCTGCAGTTGGAGATGATTCTTCCTAATAGAGCTTATGCATTCTTTTCACATACTCACAAGGCACAGAAAGAAAATATGCCTTTGTTAGATAAGGTATCTCAAATATTTTTATTTAATTTAGCCAATCACAGCATTATCTTATCACGATGATGTAACTTTTTGACTGCAATTTTCTCGGTTTTTTAGATCTTAGCTGAAAGGGCTTCATTGTATGATTATGAACTAATGGTTGGTGACCATGGGAAAAGAATGCTTGCATTTGGAAAATTTGCCGGTAGAGCTGGAATGATCGAGTTGTTGAGTGGATTAGGACAAAGTATGTATCCAGTAACAAATCCAGTTGAATATTTAGATGCTTGTTGAATTGTTAATGTAGTACCGTGTTGCTAGGCTTAATGGCAAATCAGCTAGTAAACATTAAGATACCTAGTTGATTCTGACCTCTTCGTTTCAGGGTATCTTAATCTTGGATATTCAATGCCTTTACTATCACTGGGTGCATCTTACATGTATTCATCTCTGGCTGCTGCTAAGGCTGCAGTGATCTCTGTGGGTGAAGAGATAGCAAATATTGGACTTCCATCTGGGATCTGTCCCTTAGTATTTGTTTTTACTGGTTCAGGAAATGGCATATTAACATTGTAAACTATTGAATATTTTTTAAAATTATATTTACATATTACAGTATCAGTTGTTCTTTCTTTACCTCTTAAAACTGCGATATTCAATAATTCTAATTTGTCACTGATTACTTCAGCGTACGATTGCATTTCCTCGTTAACCATAGCAAAAATATGTTTCTTTTTTACAATTTATCGTTTTCTGATACTTAGGTAAACATTTATTTTGTAATTAATAGCTTCTGTTCTCTAACTTTTTCCTTATGTATATATAGTTTCAAGTGGTGCCCAAGAGATTTTTAAGCTTCTGCCTCACACTTTCGTAGACCCCAAAAGACTTCCACAGCTATTTGCAGAGGTAGCTTTCGGCTGAGTTTATTTTTAATAAACAAATCATATCAAATTCCTGTATCATTTATATTATTATACAATTGTATTGCACATTGTACACATTGTTCAGGAGAAGGATCTGACTTCAGCGAGACCATTAAAACGAGTTTTCCAAGTATACGGATGTGTAGTGACTTCTGAAAACATCGTAGCACACAAAGATCATGAACAAGTCTTTAATAAGGTCTGTAAACCTTCTTGTATGTATTATTATGCCTGAGTTCCAAAGCTAATCGTTCAAATATAATTTTAACTGCATATATGCTTACCATGTTCTCTTTGTTTATTATTGTTTTTTTAAATCCCATTAATGGAGGGAAATCTCTAAATGCTTTAACTTGGTGGGCATTTTTATGTTTCCTGG
This sequence comes from Kitagawia praeruptora, assembly GCA_037693485.1. Classification (NCBI taxonomy): domain Eukaryota; kingdom Viridiplantae; phylum Streptophyta; class Magnoliopsida; order Apiales; family Apiaceae; genus Kitagawia; species Kitagawia praeruptora. The sequence goes on along the minus strand of CM075346.1, from coordinate 121,369,503 downwards.
TGTTTGATGATTGTCTGAAGATGGACAGCACTTTGCTTCATACTAATCCTCCTCCAGAGATTATATAAGTCAACCTTAGTTGGACTTATTTGAATAAGATACCAAATCAAGCATCTTGAATTTTTTTTTTTTTTTTTTTTTTTTTGCTAAATTCATCTTGAATTTTTCAGTACTGAATACATTGTATTCGTACTTAATAGTAAGTGTGCATTACTCAAATGTGTTGTACTAAAGAGTAGAGATTAGATCCTTCCGTAATATGTTGTTTGCAACAATCTTTTGTACATAACAAGGGTAATAATGTTTGAATTTCATTAAAAAGAAAATAGCAGACTGTTGTGGAGCACCTGATTAAGCTTCCGAACCGTACACAATAGCATTATATTTCTTCTCCTCTCAGCCCTATTTGGTTGTCATACTACTGATGGTCATGCATAAATTTATATTTCGGTTCAAATGTGGAAGGACTCTAAAATTTATAGAATAACATCTTCTTTTGTACATAATTAGTTATTATGTCTACACTTTCTTTAGAAAATATATTTTTATATATGGAAAACCTAAAGAATGAATGTTGTCCGGATTCTTTTTTGTAGTCTTATCCAGATTAGACAGGCTTAAATTTGTTCATTGTATTGAAGTCTGCAACTAAAATTTTCTGGACAACTGATGGTAAATGTCTTTAATTGTCTAATGTAGGCTGATTACTACGCACATCCGGAGCACTACAGGCCAGTTTTCCATGAAACAATAGCCCCATATGCATCTGTTATAGGTTTGGGATACTTACTCAATACAACTCATTTGCTTTTACCTTACATAAGAATTTTGTATTTACAAGCTGATGGCTAGGTAACATTAATTCAAACACCGAGTTGTCAAAATTGACACATGCCTCAAGGAGAAGCACATAGTTTTTAAAACAAAAGGCTTAACTAAAAAAGGCCATGGAATGAACAAAAAGATCCTCAGTTCTAGATGTCAGTTTTCATATACAAAATGCTTTGCATAACTGTGTGAAGTTGAATAACATGCAATGTATTCACTAAAATTCTAACTATAAAGTCCTCCAAACACTTTTTTGCAGCTCGTAACATGTTTAGTATAATTTTGATATGGTTCTGAACTTTAATATTTGGTTATATATACTGGCAAGTGGCGGAGATGCCTATTACTCTGATATTTGTTGCAAACTAAATGACATGCTTGTGTTTTTTCCCCTTTTTATAATCGTTGCATTCTTTTTTAGCAATGCCAAGTAATTCATGTCATCAATCAAAGAAGTTAATCTTAATGAACTGTTTAAAAACAGTTTATTGATGAGTAGTAAACGCCTCAATACAATTCTGACAGTGTATATCCCCTTCTATACCAGTTAATTGCATGTACTGGGAAAGAAGATTTCCTCGGTTGTTGACTACGAAACAGCTGCAAGATCTGATGAAGGAAGGGTGTCCACTAATCGGAATTTCTGATATAACCTGTGATATTGGGGGCTCGATAGAGTTCGTTAACCAAAACACATCAATTGACTCACCTTTCTTTAGGTACTATCTTGTGTTATATGTTATCATTATCTTCCCAGACTAGTCATATTTGAGTTCTATATCTGTATGTTGACCCTCCCGATTCTATTGAGTCACTAAACATAGATAATTGTGTCCATTATCGAGTGCAGATGTTGTTTACATTTGGTAGACATGTGATTTGGAAAAATCTGTTTGAACCTGTTGTTTAGTGTGCAATGTGTTTGAGTTACCAATTCTCCCAGAACCCTGACTTGTCAGGAGTGCTTCAAGTGTATTTCATGCTTATGTTCAAATTCAGTAAAGTTTGTCACCGGCTTTTCCCCAAGCCTTTGGTATTGTTCTGGAACCAGATCAAATACCTATCAAATTTATAACTCAGCAATAATTTGGACTTCACTCATTTCATGTTGGCAAAAATTGTGCATTATCATGTTCTTTTTCTTTTTGTCTTCTTTTTCGGAATTTTCTAGGACTAGAACATTAGGTTGTCCTTATATTGACTTGTAAATGTGGTAAAAACTTCTGCCAGATATGATCCCCTTAAAAATTTATACTATCGTGACATGGAGGGTGATGGTGTGATATGTTCAGCTGTCGACATTCTCCCGACTGAGTTCGCAAATGAGGTAACTGAAAGCTTGCTTTTTACTCGTGTTTGGTGCATCCAACAGTTGTTTCATTTTCTGGAGTAACTATATCTAATCTAATTCTCCTCTTAAAAGGCTTCTCAGCATTTCGGAGATATCCTATCCAAATTTATTGGAAGGTTGGCTTCTACAGATGACATTGAAAAACTACCAGCGCACTTGAATAGATCTTGTATAGCACACGGAGGAGCCCTTACTTCTTTGTATGAATATATACCACGGATGCGAAAGTCGAATCTAGAGTAAGTTGTTGGATAAAGAAAATGCCAGTAAGATTAAATTGAACCACCGACTTTTATGATGGAAGTCATTGCCATCATTTACATGGAAATAATTGCCATGATTGAAGCTGATAGGTCACTCCATTGAAGTGATTGATTACTCATCCTTAGTTTGAGCTCTGTGAGCATTTGAAGCAACTTGCATAACCAAGTTGATGTATTGTGCCTCGACTCTACTTTTGAAGTCTACCAAATTCTGTTGAGGTAGGCCATTGAGCCCTTGAAAAACCGCTTGGAGACACAAATTACTGGGGATGAAGAAGAAGAGAGATTGAGAGCGAAATGAAGCCAGTGCCTGAAGCCCGAGCCAGAGCCAGAGCCAAGAAGCCCGAGCCAGAGCCAGTGCCAGAAGCCAGAACCAGAAACAGTTGCAGTTGAGCTTGCATTGCGTCAAGTTGGCTGAATTAAATAGCGCTCGCATAACCAAGTTGCTACAATTGTGCCTCGATTCTCTGTTTAAATTCCAGCGCCAAATTCTGTTGAGGCGGCCATGACCCTTGAAGTAGGTCATTAGCCTTGAAGTAGCCTCTTGAAAACAAATGTTATTGGATGACAAGGAAGAAGAGATCGATGGAGATTTTTTAAAGGTGAAAAGCTGATGTGAATTCCAGCTATTGAGCTCTGTGACCATTGGTCTGAATGGCAGGAAATGGAGCACCTGTTGGACATTTATTGATCAAATACAGTACACTCCAACTGTTGTTTTAACCAAGTTGCTATACTATGGAAAAAAACAATGATTCCTGGTGTACAGATTCAGTACGCAGCTACCTTGACTGTCCTGTAACTTCTCCTGGTCAAACAATCAGATTGATGACAAGAATGGTGTGTGTGTAGTGCCATTTGAGGACTTTGATAAGACAAGTGACTGGAAAGAATGGGCAGAGCAACTAATTACTGATGATAATGCTTTGCCTCCCAATTGGGTTGACCTCCTTGTGGATGATACTGCCATTGCAGGACCAGAACCACAGATCCAATATCAAGTGTCCACCATACCTATGAACTACCCAATGCAGCAGCCACAAGTACATCAAGAGCTGCCATCATAATTTCTTCAAGCCAAGAGTTTCACTTTGTTTTTCACTCATTGGCTTGAGGGGGAGTATTAAGGAGTATGGGTAGTAATGTAATGTAGTGAGGAAGGGTAGTGTAGTCTTTGACTAACCTTCTATATATATGTCTTAAGGATGTAGCTTGTAACCTAATTGAAAAAGAAACAATGTAGCCGTTTAGTGCAAAATCAGTTTGTAAAAATACATTTTCTATCTCTTTGTTCATCTCCTTGTTCTTCAATTACTTGTCTTTAATCCTCAAATTTACAAAGTTATCACAAACATATTCTTAGGCCTTAGCAACAGCTAATTGGTGTTTTTCACCTAGCAACTATGGGTAATATTTTTTCCAGTATCGTCAGAGCCCTGTTTTTTGGACCTGGAAAAGCCTCAGTTTCATCAACTAGCATGTGTGAGTTAGACGTGAATCATAAACAATTAAAGAGATCTTTGTTTTTAGACAGTTGCGAGTACATTAATTCATCAATTTTATCAACCTTCACGTGTGAGATTTGCATGGATCATAAACCATTCAGGAAATCTTTTGCTATAAAGGGCTGTTCTCATTCTTATTGTTCTGATTGTGTTTGCGAGTACGTGACCTCCAAGATTCAAGATAAGATTACTCAAATATCTTGCCCTGTTTCGGGTTGTAATGGCAATTTGGACCCTGAACATTGCCGTTCTATTTTGGCCCCTGAGGTTTTTGATAAATGGGAGGATGAGTTATGTGAGGCCCTAATTTTAGCCCCTGATAAATTTTACTGTCCTTTTATAGACTGTTCAGCACTTCTGATTAAAGGTCCGGATTTTGATGACATTATTGAATCAGAATGTCCGCTTTGCCATAAGCTGTTTTGTGCAAAGTGCATGGTTCCTTGGCATGCTGGAATTAAGTGTAAGAAGTTTCAGAAGTTACATAAGGAGAGGAAACGGAATGATGTTCTGCTGATGCAACTTGCCAAGGAGAAGAGATGGACTCAGTGTCCGAAGTGCAAGTTCTATGTTGAAAGGACTGAAGGTTGCTTGTTTATAAGATGCAGGTCTGGTATCTACTTATGTAAAATTTTCCTTTGTGAATGATAATGTTTATATACACACTGTACTAGTATTTTCTTAGTGGACTTGATTCCGTTAAAAGTTTGGTCTTACTTGTGCACTGATTGGAACAGTATATGAACATACGAAGGTATAAAGGGAAGAAAGTGATATATTTCTCAGGCTTTGTTTGGAGCGGGTTGGGGCTTTTTAATATAGTTCTAAGCAGGTAAGTACTTCACTTATTAGTAGGAACAGTTTTATGAGCATGCTTTAATGGAAAGGGAAGCAAAATCAAGTAACGTTAGTTCAGAATTTCTTTAGTTTGTGTTTAGGAGGTAATGTTCAAGATCAGGAAACCTCTTGTTTTGATTATTTCATTTATTATTTGCAATCAAAACCATTAAGTATGGACTACAAAATGTTAGAATATAATATAAGGTTCAGTTGAGGCTTCTTCTGATACCTTAAGGTTTTAGAGTGACTGGTTACTTAAGATGGTGTTGTCCCAAAAATGAGTACCCGTGATCCACTCTTTGACCCAAAAATGGGCTTCCGAGTGAGGGGAAGTGTTAGTATATAATATAAGATCCAACTGGGCCATCCTCTGACAGGTTTTAGAGCGATGTATTACCTAACACGAAAAAACTGTTCAAGTAATACGAGAATCGTGCCATTTTGAGTTTGTCAGTTCTATCAGTTATTCAGTGTTTGGATCATACTGAGTAGTGTGTTTTGAAATTTAACTTCTATTTGATATTTTATGCTCTCAGGTGTGGATATACTTTCTGTTACAATTGTGGAGCTCATCTAACAAGTCACTACTGTAAAAAGTGCAAGCACTGATTCATGGTAATTATTAAGAGTTCTAAAATAGTTTCTTACGGTTTCTCTTACTCTTGTCATCTATAAGCAAACAAAACGTATTGATCTTGTATAACTAATCTATCTGTTGATTACTTTTACAGTTCACAATATGAGTTGAATAAAACGTCCTCTAATGGTTGGTCCATCATCACAGTTTTCTGAGAAGGTCGTGTTGGTGATCAGGCCGGGTATTACAATATTGAGTAGGCTCCTCTAATAGTGAAATCCCAAACCGTACAAGTAATACTACTATCACATCTGTTGATACTTTTTGGATATTTCATCGCTGCCTGAGCATATGGTTTCATATAATTGAAGTTCTGTACTGTTATTACATTCCGGAACCTTGAGGAAAATTTAGAGTTCAGCTCCATAACATAGTAGTATGTCCTAATTTCATATGGGATAGTTTAAAAGTTGAACTTTATATACAACTCAAAAGGTCAAAATTTAATAGAAAGGATCGATCTGAAATACTCTAGTAACCCAGGATTTGACAGGGGCATCTCCTGAGGCCTGAGTTTAATGCATCTTGTTAAGACAGTTTCATCGTAATAGTTGTTGGTCTCGGCCACGTACTCTGGAATCCTAGGTTAGTTGTTGTGCCAAATTACATGACAGCAGCATCAAACTATCAAATGAAACTGGTAACCACAAAAAGCAGTAACCAGAAAAGATTGGATCAACTCGCAAGACTGCTGTTCTTTAACTCTATCAAGACTGCTGCTTTTTTTTTTTTTTTTACAAAAAGCAACTCGCAAGGCTGGTGTTCTTTAACTCTATCAAGACTGCTGCTTTTTTTTTTTTCGGTTAACCGGATCATAATTGTTCAACTGTACCTAAATTTTTAGGTTAAACTCAAATTCATGCATTGAAGAAAACAGAGAGTTGATGTAAAATCAGAGAGTCTCCTTTCCAAAAAAATAGGGAGGTAAATTTGCGTGTTAAAATTAACCTGAATATCATTCCTTTATTAAGTAATCATGATATACTATTATATATTTTAAATATATTTCATAACTACTTATTCGTAAATCAACCACTTTTTTAATATAAAATCAATCAAAATCATATTATCATACATTATAAATTGATTTTCATAATATACTAGCCTAAAACCCGTGCCATGCACGGATTTTTTAATACTATATAAAAAATGTCATTAATTTAAATTAATTTGATAATAATTATATAAATGTTAGAGAGATTTTAAAAATAGGAAAATGAGAGATTTTAGTTAGAGAAAATAGAAAAGATAACGTGAAAATTAAAAAGGTGACATGCTTTATGTGAAAAAGATAATTGATTAGTTTATACTAATTATAATTTAATTATGTTATTTTACTAATTAAAATTACTTCTAGTGATTTTTAGAAAATGAGAAATTAACATTGCCCGTGATATTTCTAGAAAAAAAGGAATTTAATTAGAAAAAATAGAAAGATGATATATTTTAGCTGAAAAGATAATCGGCTAATTATTAGTATTGCAATGCACGGTTTTCTTGTATTATGTTATAAATTTAATTTAATATTATAATTATACTTTTATATAATCATTATTTTTTAATAATTTTAATTTGATATAATTTAATATACTCATGTTTACGGATTATAATATGTGTCCTTATCATAAACAATGTATATGATTTTTAAAATATTTTATTAATAATTGAAAATTTTGGTGTGATATTTTCGGGTATATATTAATGATTGTAAGATTTGTTGTAAATTAAAAAGGTAACATGTTTTAATTAGAAAAGAAATATTAATGATCGCGATTGATTTTTTAGGTGTTTATAAAATGTAATATATTCAACTGAGAGTAAATATGAAAAAGGCAATCGACTAATTACCATTGATTATATTATATTGTTATTTATTTTAGGTGTTATATTTTACTTGAAAATTATGGTGTGATATATTCGGGTATATATTAATGATTGAAAGATTTGTTTTAAATTAAAAAAGTAACGTGTTTTAGTTCGAATGATATGCTTGATGTTTTTAGGTATTTATAAGAGGTAATATCTTCAACTAAAAGTAAGTATGAAAAAGACAATCGATTGATTACCGTTAATTTTATTATACTGATGTGAAAAATGCAATTAACTAATTACCATTAATTTTATTATGTTAATCGATTAATTATCATTAATTATATTATGTTATTACTTATTTTATGTGTTATATTTTTCTTGAAAATTATGGTATGATATTTTCGGGTATATATTAAGGATTGTAAGATTTGTTTTAAAGTAAAAAGGTAACGTGTTTTAGTTCGAAAGGAAATATTAATGATGGAAAAATATGATTCAATTGATGTTTTTAGGTGTTTATAAAAAGTAATATCTTGATTAATTACCATTAATTATATTATGTTATTACTTATTTTAGGTGTATTTATTTTTCTTTTTTAATGAAGAGTAAATAAGTAAATTCACGAAGTACCAAAAAATAGGTACCAAAAAACAGGTACCAAAAAACTGGTACAAAAACTTTTAATGTTTCGGAATTTATATAATAGTATAGATATTGTATAATTATAACCGATTTTAAATAATTATTAAATAACTCAACTAGAAATATGAAAAACATTGGATTTGAAATCAAATTTTAAATAATTTGGATAATTTACATACCTTCAAATACTCAATTTTTTTTAAAACCTCAAAAAAATATTTATTCATAATTTGTTAATAAAATTAATTAATAAATACATATAAGCCAATGCTGCATATATTTTAATTTTTTTAAAAAAATATCGGATTTGAAATCAAATTTTAAATAATTTGGATAATTTCCATACCTTCAAATACTCGATTTTTTTTAAAAGCTCAAAAATTATTTATACATAATTTGTTAATAAAATTAATTAATAAATACATATAAGTCAATGCCGCATATATTTTAATTATTAAAAAAACATGGGATTTGAAATCAAATTTTAAATAATTTGGATAATTTCCATACCTTCAAATACTCAATTTTTTTTAAAAGCTCAAAAAAATATTTATTCATAATTTGTTAATAAAATTAATTAATAAATATATATAAGCCAGCGCTGCATATATTTTAAATATTTAAATTACTATATATACGATAAAAGAGTATTATTATTGGTTGGTGAATAAATTACCAATCAAAAAATAAAAATTATTTTAGAGACAATCGGAATTCACTTCTAAATTTTCAATCAATCAATCATATACAAAAATTTTATTATTTACCATGCTTATTCTAATTTACTAATTGCGGTTAAATTAAATTTAAATATAATAATATCTTCATTTAATAAATTTTTATAATAATAACTGAGTCTACTAATGGTCAATTAACCAATCAAAAAACTATGAATTATTTTAGAAGCAATCAGAGATAATTCCTAAATTTTAGATCAATCATGTTATATTAAGAGTTTTCCTTATTTACAAACTCACCCTATCTCATTAACCATGGTTAGTTAACACTTCTAATTTAAATATAATAATAATTTTATTAGACATATCCATTAATACATATTTTTTAATATTTACATATCCATAAATACATACTTTTTTAATAAAAAATTACTATTTTAATTTGAAATCAATCACGATATACTATTATATATTTTAAATTATATTTCATAACTACTCATTCGTTAATCAACCACTTTTTTAATATAAAATCAATCACAATCATATTATCATACATTATAAATTGATTTTTATAATATATATTGTATAATTATAACTGATTTTAAATAATTATAATATTTTTTTTTTGATAAACCAGAAATTTTATAGATAATAAAAGGCAAAGCCTTTGAGAGAATACAAGTACCACTGACAAGAGATAAACGGAATGATACAACTAGGGCTGTCAAACGGATAATTCGGATACGGATATGCCTATATCCGTTTCCGTATCCGAAATTGTCGGATTCAGATACGGATAATATCAGCTTTGTTTCGGATACGGATAATATCCGCTTTTTTTCGGATACGAATGCAGATATTTCGGACGGATATCGGATTTTTCAGATTTTTTTGACGCGTATTGATGATTTCAAAACAAAAAATTTTTCATTTTAAAAAAATAAAACTGTGAACGCCGTACTAAATATCTAATTTTATTATCTTTAAAATATTAAACTCAAATGAAATTTTTATATATGTCTATAATATTGTTACAATTATATAAAATTTGTATAAATGTATTATTTAATTAATAAACACACATAAACACTACATGCTAATAGAAAAAAAATCTTAAATTATATAATTTAAATATTATATATATTACATTTCGGATTCGGATACTCGGGATTCGGATACGGATAATATCCACTTTATTTCGGATACGGATAATATCCGCTTTTTCTCGGATACGAATGCAGATATTTCGGACGGATATCGGATTTGTCGGATTTTTTTGACAGCCCTAGATACAACTGAAGATCAAATATCTTACTACTAGCGAGAAAACAATATGACAGCTAAGAAAACATAGCAACCACAGACTTGGAACCGAATCATAGACTTGGAATAACACTGAGAAGCAATTACTAGCCCAAGAAACCCATGGAGGCTTGGTCGAACAGGGCCCATTCCAGGAGAGTATCATCCACTTCCATAAGATCATCCTGATGATAAGTAGGCAATGGATCAAAGTCCATGAACTTTCCAGGTTCCAATATCTTAATGCCTTTGTTAGTAGTTCTAGGACTAGTAACTTTGCCAAGCAGCTCATGCAAAGTACCCCGTACAGCGTAGTGAAGAATGTCTAGCAAAAATTCCATCAAATATTTCCTTATCCAGATCTATCACTGTCTTACCAAAGCATTTTGAGATTGAAGTTAGACGACCACTGTCAATGATTTCAATTGTCTTCTTGCTCATTAATCCATTGTCATTAAAAGCATAAGTAGCCAAGACTTTGGCCTTGCCTTTCTTGACATCTAACACAATAGTCTCTTCTGGTGCATTACTAGGTTTTGTTGCCTCCTCCTGCCAAAACCTTTATGGAGAATCCTCAGAATAGATAGGGAATCCCATATTAATGTTAATATTAACATTAACATTGAGATTGACAGTGATGTTGACATTTGATTGTTGAGAGGGTTGAGGAGGAATGTTCACTCTAGGCTGTTCATCAGGAAATTCAAACACATAGTCTGAGATAGTGTTCTGGATGTTATGAAGCACAAGTGCATTTGCGGCATCTGCATTAATTTCTTCCACCATGATCTCACCAAGAGTATCCTCATAAACAGTAGGGGATAAAGGCGGAGAAGCATCACATACTTCACCAAGACCAAAGTAATCTTCAACCTCAAAAGGAAGGAATAGTCCCATGTCTATATCCAGAAATGTCTTAAGCTCACCAAAAAGACCAGGAGCAGCAGCAAAAGTAGACATATTACGCATACCATAGCTGGCCATGTACTCTGCAGTTCTATTCATGGTAATCCGAACAAGAGAAGTCCTCCATTGAGTGAGACCTTCCACAAAGGTGTTTGCGTACAGGGTATTGAATTGCCTTGCCACTTGCTCTATATCTTCAGCTACAACTTGCTCCTCTTGTCTGCGAATGGTGTCATACACCCCTCTGTGAGTTGATTCTATATGTATTGAGACATATCACATGTAGCCCATGTATTTGTTGTTAGTGCAGTAGCACATGTATCAGTTGTATCACACTATCACTGCATTCACATGTTACTCACCACCTCACTGCAGTCACACGCCCATGCTGTGTAATGGAACCCATGCTGTGCCCATCATGTCCCCATCATTTAGTCACAATGTAGATTCCCTTGGCCTGTATAAAAGCCATGTCTGTAATCTTCATTTAATCATCTAAGCAGTTAACAATGTAGTCTTTGTATTGTTCTTGTGTTCTTACCTACACTGCAGTGTTCTTGTTCTTCTATTAATGTTCTTCTACGATCTCTCTATCCGCACATTATCAAACCTTGTTATGGTATCAGAGACTTATGCTTAACAGCCTTCCTCCGATCCTTCTTCTCTCCACAAGTTTTCTGCATCTACGCGTGCACCCACAATTTCTTTTCTCTTGCACTAAAAGTTTCTGTCAAACACAAGATCTCGATTTGATGTTTTTCTATGGTGATGTGATCATCTACTGCAGTTTGAATGCAGTGTTCTTTCTCCGCCTCTAAGGCCTCCAATGCATCTACTTTTTCTGCATACCTTGATTCTAATAATGCGATTGTTTCATGCAGACTGCATATTTGTCCATCTTGTCCACCTAGGTTTTCTACCAGTGATTTCCATTTCTACAGCTCAACCTCTACACTAATAGCTTCAGATATTCTCTTAGCCAACTCGGCATTTGCTTTTTCTAAAGCACTAAAACTCTCCTGCACACTGCAACCAATCTGCATCTTCTTCATCTCTCTTCCTCAACTCCTCCTCCTGTCTAAAAATACTTTCCAATCTTTGAACTTCCATCTTCAACAATCCTCCATCTTTCTTCTCTATTTCACAGCCCACCTTCAAAAACACAGCACCCCTATATATCCATCTCGACCACCTCTTTATCTCTTCTCTCTCGGCCACTAGCACCACCATCAACACCAGCCACATCTCACACTCTCCATTGCAGCCGCTACACATACCAGCACACACACACACACAAAGCAGCCAAACACACCAACCTGCATTTTGGCATAATCTTCCATCTTCAAATACACCTCTCATGTACAAACGCCCTATCTTACCTAGTTAATAAAATGGTGGTCACTCTTTTTTCCCAAAGTGGTTTTTAATGAGGACCTTCCCATAACCCATTTCTTCATCCGAATATATAAAAAAAAAAAAAAAGTTTCCTGCAGTATTTCGAATTTTTTCTGCACCTTTTGCATCATATTAGCACCTAGAAAGTGTGTCTCCATTCCGTCAAATTTTTCATTTTCAGTTTTCTGCAATTCCAAACAGTTTTCTGCACTTCCAAACAGTTTTTCTGCATGTTTTTCATCATTTTTCAGTCATGGTTTTGGGACCCCTGGACATCATTTTTCTGCATCATTTCACAACACCATTTTCCTTCGTTTTGGCACCTTGGCACCTTCTATCTTCATCCATTTACAGTCCCTGCACACAACATCATACACACTACCAAGACATTGCAAACACTACTTCTGCAACTCAATTCTTCAGTGCACCACAGTCTGCACTTACTTCTCCTCTACATTTAGACTGTCACAGTCTGCACAAACAACAATCAACACCACAATCATTTTCGAGCCTTCGTCGCTCACTCTTGTGAAGCTAATCCAATCTTCACCACAGAATCACTCTTGTGAAGCTAATCCAATCTTCACCACAGAATCACTCTTTATCTCAGTTTTTATTCCACTTTTTTCTGCAGTTTCTTCGAGCAAGTCTATAGCTGTTAATCGGTAAGTAGATAGCTTCACGTCCGTGTAAAGAACTGACTATTCCACTCCCAAATTAAAAGACGAAATTACAAGATAAAAGTGTTTTCTTAATTGACTGAGCAAGGATAATTAGGTTCATACAGATATTTGGCTTTCGAGAGGCCAATGCTCTCCCAAACGTAAAGAAAAGACACACTAACAATAATCTCGATGCCCTAATTCTTCTCATTTTCCCTCTTTTAGTTTGCACTCTCTCATTCCTCTTGGGCCTCTCTTGGGCCTACTTCCGAGTTGGACCAGTCCATTACAATACCCCGCTCCCAAAGAACGACCTTGTCCTCAAGGTCGAAGCCCAAAAACTGTACCATGTCTTCCCATTTTGGAACGTGTGGATCAAGCTAGCGAAGTTTATTAAAATCTGGGAACAACCAGAAAGCTTGATATGTTCAACAACCTTCATTATTTCATTAAAATTCCCTCTGTTACTATGCATCTTGATCGGGGAATTAAAGGTACAGATGTTAGGATTGCAGCCTGCCCTATTCATCTCTTCATAAACCCTTGTTGTAGCCTCATCCCTGCCATCCTTCGCAACGCCCGAAAATAGAGTACTATAAGTGAAGGTAACTAGTTTCATACCCCTTTTGACCATTTGATTTTTGAAATCCATTGCTTCATGCAATATACCATCCCTAGCATAAGCACATACTAATTCACTCTCAAGAATCACATCATTGATAGCAAAGTTATCAACCTTGATAGCACCATTGATAGCAAAGTTATCAACCTTGCAGTTGTAACTTTCACATATTGCCCATATCCAATGCAGAAGCATGTTCATTGGAGAGCCTGTGTTCAATTCCTCTACACAAACTCCACGTATTTTATGAATTTCCTCCGATAGAAGAATTTTGTTGATAAGAAGTGGAGCCAGTTTTGTGAAAATAGAAGAGTCGTGCTGCAGGACCTGAACTGCTCTGCATAAGCGTGCTCCATCTTGAAGATCTTTGAAGAGATTTGTTTTCCTAAAGTCATACTGGCTAAGATGACTCTGCATGTAAAATACTTTGAACCCCACCATCACTAGCTGTGCAAGAAGATTGTCATCTACATTCATCACATTCGAGGTTAAAAAGTCTTGGATCCTTTGTTGACTTGAGTTAACAATCGACTGTAAAGTGAATGGTATCGAAGAACCACCCTCTAACCCATCAAGACTACTTCGACACTTAGCTCTGTCAAGTAATAAAACTAGTAAAAGAAACCTCTCCACAAGAATATCCCCCAGTTTCTTCAAGTAACATGGCACCACGGGTTGATCAGAATCTCTAAGCAAGTCAAGTAAGTCATCTGGTTTGTCCAAAACATGCATAATCTGGTTGCCATATACCTCTTCCAGCAATAGTGTTTCGTCATTACGTAAAAAGCACGAGACATTTATAGCCCGAACTAGATCCTCACAATTTCCAAACCTGGGGACAATTACAGTTACAGTAACTGAATCAGACATACTACTCTCATCAGTGCTCAAAACTTCTTCTGCATTAGCCTCTTGACTTTGATTAGGAGTTCCTTGGAGAACTGCAGTCCGTGAATGCTTTTGATTTTCTGAATACATGCATCCTGTAAACTTGCAAATGTTGGTTTGATCACTTGCAAACAAAGAGGCCTTTACCTCCAAAACATCACTGGAAACCAAGTTGGGCACGTTAAGATACCTTATTCCCACATTATAGTGCACAAAATTAACCCGACAACCAAACAAACTCATACTTAATGACATAACTTCAACATCCCCTGCGGCCTTGAACCAACAAACAAACATTTCACAAACTCTGAACAAGAAATTGAAAAAAAATGGACCACCTGCCTCACCAGCAATAGCCTTGGCTAGAAGGGTTTTCCCAGCACCTGGTGGACCAACCAGAAGAACTCCCTTAGGCATGCGAGCACCCACTGCTGTGAACCTTTCAGGCTTCTTCAGAAACTCCACAACCTCCCAAAAATCCTGCTTAGCTTCATCTACTCCAGCAACGTCAGCAAATGTTACACCAGAGTTTGGTTCCATCTGGAATTTGGCTTTTGATTGACCAAATTGAAAAGGGAAACGTGGCCCGCCAATCAAAATCAATGGAAAAGTGAGATTTCCAATCAAGTTGAATAAAACGGAACTTGAGTCCTCTTGAGCAGTATGTGCGGCACAATCGATGTTTTTCTCCCTAAATTTCTGAAGAAGCTCCTGACTGAGTCCTGGGAGCTGTGCACAAACTTGCTGCACACGATTACCTAATTCATGGGAAACAGCCTCAACGATAGCGATTGTTCCATTCTCAAACCAATCTACTTTAGTGACTATGTCCTTGTCCAAATACTCCAAAGACCTTGAGTAAGACATCCTTGAGCTCGATGGACCCTGCTCACCATCCAAAGCATTTCCATCACCTAGTAATGCAGGTGTGGCAAGTCCTACATTTCCAAGCAATAGCTTTAAAAAGCCTCTTCTTCCTTCATGTTTCCTTTGGTCCAAGGTTGCTTTTACCGTGAGGGCTTTTGATATCATAGTCACTGATGGACGGGTTGAAGACGAATATAGATGCCGAACATATAATTCATTGGTCAGAAAAGTTTTAGTACTAGGAGTAGTTATACCACTTCCAACAACGCATGCGGTTGAAAATTTTCCATACTCGTTTTCATGAAACTTGTACGAAATAGTTTTATCAAACATAGCTACTTGGTCGGGAGTATTTACACTTACAGCCTTATCACGCTTGTCCGAAAGCCTAGACGTAAGGGTAGACCCATTTCCACCAGAACCAACAAACCCCTTGCTAACAGTTGTGAGAGTGATGTTAAAAGCTTCATCAATTAAAACAGAGTTTTCATCAGGAATTACCTCAAACACCTGTTGTGCAGAAAATTCAGTAGTGTTGATATAAGATGGCAGTGATGAACAGGTGTTTCTTTCAGATTTTTCATCAAACACCTGAAGTGCGGTCATCTCAGGTAGTAGTTTTGACATCTCCTTTGCTTGTGTTCCTTCTCCACCCACTTCAATTTCTCTTCCTCCCTCGTCGTTCTCTGTAGCAAGTTGTGATGTGCCTGCATAGTGCCATAGTTCTTTCCCATCTTCTTCGTCTTGGCTCTCCTTGACCCACTCCGCCAAAGATTGACGCATAACGTCCATTGCTTTCTCCATTGCCTCCTCCACCCCTTTCTTAATCAACTCCTTCATCTCCTCTCCAAAATCTGTCATCATCTTTACCATTAGATCGAATGCTCTGATACCAATTGTAAAGAACTGACTATTCCACTCCCAAATTAAAAGACGAAATTACAAGATAAAAGTGTTTTCTTAATTGACTGAGCAAGGATAATTAGGTTCATACAGATATTTGGCTTTCGAGAGGCCAATGCTCTCCCAAACGTAAAGAAAAGACACACTAACAATAATCTCGATGCCCTAATTCTTCTCATTTTCCCTCTTTTAGTTTGCACTCTCTCATTCCTCTTGGGCCTCTCTTGGGCTTACTTCCGAGTTGGACCAGTCCATTACAGTCCGGCATGTCTATAGCTGTTTTTATGGCATGTAGATAACTAGTGTGTTTGAAAGCTTCCTTCTCCAAGCAATCTCAACGAAGATTCTCCAAAATTGTGACGTTCAAGCCGGTCCAAGCACCGAAGATTCCCTCACCCGGTCACTGCAAAAGCACCACCGAAGCCGGTCTAGTACCGATGTTCAACAACACTTCCATTGGCCTTTCCAACCAAGGGAGGATATCGCCACTTCATTCTTCAAGCCGGTCACTGCATCAAGCACCACCGAAGCCGGTCCACGACCGATGTTTAATTCTTTCTGCAAGTTAAATGCTTTCGTTTCTCTCCACCATTAACTTGAGGGAGGATATTGAGACATATCACATGTAGCCCATGTATTTGTTGTTAGTGCAGTAGCACATGTATCAGTTGTATCACACTATCACTGCATTCACATGTTACTCACCACCTCACTGCAGTCACACGCCCATGCTGTGCCCATCATGTCCCCATCATTTAGTCACAATGTAGATTCCCTTGGCCTGTATAAAAGCCATGTCTGTAATCTTCATTTAATCATCTAAGCAGTTAACAATGTAGTCTTTGTATTGTTCTTGTGTTCTTACCTACACTGCAGTGTTCTTGTTCTTCTATTAATGTTCTTCTACGATCTCTCTATCCGCACATTATCAAACCTTGTTAATATGAACCTTGTATCTACCCATTAGGTTGCATTGTACCAGAGCTGATTGAATACCCCACAACAGTGCCTGAATCTCTGTTCTTCCTTGCATTGGCCCATAGCGCCCCATAGTTTTAGTCCATCTGAATCTCTCATGATGACACCCACCCCATTTTGATTACCATTCTATAGAGCATTCTCCTCTTCAACATAATGCACATTAACCTTAACGAACCACTCATCAGGCGGAGCCCAGAAATTCTCCATGAGAAGAGATGAGAGGAGAAAGAGAGGAAATTTGAAAACAGAGAGAGAGTGAAGAGAAAGAGATAGGATGGGTCAGGAATATAACCTAGAAAAGAAGCTGATTCCCGAGAAAATAAGCGGCTGGATGTAGCCATAATAATGATAGACTAGAAGGAGAAACCTCAAGCGTTTTCTCGGGAGAGAACATTGGATATGGGGAAGACAAAAAGCGCCACATTGCCCAAAGCAAATCTTTCGTAGAGATAACCTCGAGAATATTGGATCTATTAAACCCAAAAAATAATACTCCCTCCGGTCCATTATATAAGGCATTTGACTTTTCTGCACGTAACTTTAGGTGCTTTGACTACATAGCTAAAATAATTATTTTTTAATTTTTCTTTTTTTGAATAAAAATATAATATTTTAATTTTTATTTAGAAAAAGAAATTTTAAAAAATAATAATTTTAACTATGTATTCAAAGCACCTGAGTCAAATGCCTTATATAATGGACCGGAGGGAGTACTAGATTTTAATCAATAAAACCCAGTAGATATTTCTAAGGTTTAATAAAACGGAAAAAGATGAAGTCTGCTATGAGCCCAGAGATGGCAAGCCCAAAGACCCCTAGAGGACCTTGTCTAAAGGGGGCCCATTAAGATGGGTAGGAGGAAAACAGAGAGGGCCCGCACGAATCTCAGACTATGACTTGAAACCACTGACTTATCTATATATTATAAATTGCTGGATAACCCTTTCCTAAGGTTCGGGATCCATATTCAGGTTTGATAGATATCCATGATCCATTATAGTATTAAATTATATGCATAGGATTAGGTTCGGGATCCGTTTAAATTACCCATCCAGTTATATGATATGATCCATATTTTAAAATATATTGACCCGATATTTTATAAAATACACATCATGACAAACGACTCTTGCCAAAAATTATTTCCTTGATAATACCAAAAATTTGGCAGTTATTATTATTAATGCCAAATAATTGGTTATAATTATAATGGGCCCGCCAGGGCCATCCAATTAAAACAATCTTGCCAAAAAAAATTTCCTTGACAAAAACAATCTTGCCAAAAAAAATTTCCTTGACAAAACACGAATTATTTTGTTTCCAAAAATTATTTCCTTTCTAACAATTGTCAATTATAATTATAATGGGCCCGCCAGGGCCATCCAATTAAAACATTCTTGCCAAATCCGTTTATATTACCCATCCATTTATATGATATGATCCATATTTTAAAATATATTGACTCGATATTATGTAAAATACACATCATGACAAACCACTCTTGCCAAAAATTATTTCCTTGATAATACCAAAAAAATATTAACAAATGATTTTGATTGGTTATAATTATAATGTGCCCGCCAGGACCATCCAATTGAAATATTTCAAAATGCCAAAATATTATTTCCTTCACAAAACACAAATTATTTTCTTAACATTCTTGCCAAAAATTATTTCCTTCCACAAATTTTAAATTATTTTAATTTTTTTTAATCCATATTCAGGTTTGATAGATATCCATGACCTATTATAGTAGTAAATTATATGCTTAGGATTAGGTTATAGTGCGGTATAACTTTAATTTTGTGATATTATGATTTAATTATTTTAATTTATTCTTTATATCTACTACTATTACATTCATGATATAGTTGACATCACTAAAATAATGTTATAGTGTTTAATTTTTTGATGTTTTTAAAATAAATTAATATATTAATAATTTCTTATATTAATTGTAATTTAAATTATCAAAACAAACTCATGTTCTTAAAGAATTTAACATTTTAATTTATTAAAGTAGGCAACTTTTTAATACTACTACCAATTTTTATTTCTATATTGTAAAATTATATACTATAATTTATTAAAATTTAAAATAAATTTTATTTAAAATGTGAACTCCCGTATGCGAAGCACGGGCATTAAACTAGTTGAGATATAAAAGCAACATCCCAATATGATGACATAAGAGCATCTCCAAGGTTATTATGTAAAATGATTAGCTATATTGATTAGCTATCTTGATATTGTAAAATTTTTGCTAAGGATGAGGATGAACACTCCAATGCTATTATCTATAATTATGATTATGTAAAATTATACATAACAGCATCTCCAAGGACTAAAAGCTATTAGCTAAATTATCTATGTGGTGCATAGGTGGCATCTATGTGTCACTCTTTAGAGGATATCTAAAAATTGATGCACTCCAACCTTCTTCCCCTTAGCAAAAAATTATAGATAATCATATTTGATCTTCTATATTTGTTGAACCAATAGACCTCTTATGTATAATTTTACATGATTATTATTATAGATAACATCATTGGAGTGAATGTCCTTCCTTTTAGCTAAAATTTTACATAATAATTATAAAAGACCATTTTAGCTAACAATTTTACATATCATCCTTGGAGATGCTCTAAGGGGCTCATTGGTTCAACAAATATAGCAAATCAAAAATGGTTATCTATAATTTTTTGCTAAAGGTTTGATGGTTGGAGTACTCATACTTTTACATATTATCTAAATAATGCCATTAGATACCACTTAGGTGCCACATGGATAATTATAGCTAATGGTTTTGTACCCTTGGAGATGCTCTAAGTCCCCTATCCAATCCTTTTTTTGCTAAATTATCCGCATTTTGGTTTAAATCTCTCTGAACATAGCAAATGCAGGAGGATAGGCTGTCAAGGTCTACGTCTATGAAAACATCCCCAAAAAGCAGGTTTAGACGTTGTATACGGCTCCATACACTTCCTTCTCTTAGGAAATTGATAGAATCAACTGAGTCAGTACAAATTACAGCAGAGAAGCCTCTAAGTTTAACCTTATGCAGTTTGTTGAAGTATAATGTAACAGCTCCATGCGGGTTGACTCTGAACAAAGGGTCATTACCAAAAGGGAGTAGACCTGCAGCTTTGCCCCATTCGCAGACCCTGGTTAAAATGAGATGTTGTAGAGAGGCTTTTGTTATCTTTCTTCCAGTGAACGTGGCTTCATTTCTTGCCAACCAGATAGTCCATAGAGTAGCCGCAACTACTAGTTTCCAGGTATTGAGGATGGGGCCACTCTTCTGAACTTTGAACAACCCCCTCAAAGATAAATGGTCCAAAGAGGAGAAGGTTTTTTAGGCCCCCCACCAAGTGTCAACAAATTCCCAAGCCCACTTTGCAATCTCACATTTCCAGAAGAGATGGTTGAGAGATTCGCTCTCCATCAAGCACCAGGCACAAGTAGGAGATATAGAGATAATTATGGAATGAAGGAACTGATAGGTGTGAAGGACCTTCCATTGTATTTTCCATAAGAAAATTGAGACCTTTGGAGGTACCTTAGAGTTCCATATATGTCGCCAAATGTTGTTCATTCTGGGATCTGAAGTAGAGGATCTTTGGAGAGAATTATAAGCATCCTTTGTCGTAAAACCTTTATTGCCTGGTTTCCATATCAAATAGTCCTGCCCTTGTTGAAAGGTGATATCATCAATTATCAAGCCAAGTTGATCAACCCAGATGTCGTCTCTGCTTATCATGTTCCTGTTCCATAGAGATTCTCTAGATTCCACATTGTCTCTCCATAATTCCAAAAAAGACTTAATCGAATGATGTTTAGCAGCTGAGATTCTATAGAGACTTGGGAATCTGAGCATCAAAGGACCAGAATGGTGCCACCGGTCCTCCCAGAAGTATATTAGCTCCCCGTTGCCAATAATCCATTCAAAGTTATTCCTGGCTAGTAGATTTGATACTTCTGCTATTGCTTTGATGGATACAAAACTTTTAACGATGGGAGAGCTTGCTAAATTTAAGCATACCGAAGATAAGTCGTAGTTGATACTCTTTCCATACTTCTGAACCAGAATCTTGTTCCACAAACTTGATATGTCGTAATAACACTTCCACCACCATTTTGCTAGGAGAACATAGTTTTTGGTTCTAAGAGAAGAAATCCCCAGTCCCCCTAATTGCTTACTGGAACAAATCTTATTCCATTTGAGGGAATGAAGTTTTCTAGATGTTACTCCACCTTTCTCTATGTGACCCCATAGGAATTGCCTTCTAAATAAATCATTTTTATTCAGAACTGATAATGGAATGCGGTACAAATTAAACCAATACAATGGCAGGCTATCAATTGTTGCTTTGAGAAGGATTAGTCACCCTGCCATGGAAACACCACTCAAATCCAACTGTTCCAGTTTTTTCTTAATCCTTGAGGTTAGAGGGTCCCAGTATAAGATCCTATTGGGGGAGACTCCAAGAGTTACTCCCAGATATTTTATAGGACCAGATCCTACTTTGTATCCCAGATAGTTAGCCCATCTCTCTATCGAGGGTTTGTCATCGTTGAACCCAAATAACTCAATTTTGTGAAAGTTTATTTTCAGGCCTGACAGCAATTCAAAGCACTTTAGGACTCTTTTAATCCCTTGGATGGAATTATCGTCATTTCCCAGGAACAAAACTACGTCATCTGCATATTGCAGATGAGTCAACTCTAAATCACAGTTAGGCATAGTAATCCCATTGAATATACCTTTTGACTTTTCCATCGAGAGAATTGCAGACAGGACTGCTCCAACCAAGTTAAATAACAGAGGTGATATAGGGTCACCTTGTCTGAGTCCTCTTTGGGGTTTAAACTCATTCGTTGGTGAGCCATTAACAAGGACAGAGATGGATGAAGATTGAAATATTGACCTAATCCATAAGATCCATTTATTATCGAAGTTTATAGCTTCCAATGTGTCAAACATGAAATTCCAGTCAATGCTATCGAAAGCCTTTTCAAAGTCAATCTTGAATATTAATCCCTTGCATTTCTTAGCTTGCAATGAGGAGCATACTTCTTTCGCAACCACTATGCTATCTGAGATCTGACGCCCTTAGATGAAAGCTGACTGAGATGTGGGTACCAGAGTATCCATTACCTATTTGAGCCTATTTGATAAGACTTTTGTAAGAAACTTCATAGAAGCATTCATCAGGCTAATTGGTCGATAGTCAGAAGCCTTTTGAGGAGCACTTGACTTAGGGATTAAGGATATAAACGAGGAGTTAATGCCTTTTTGAATGTGTCCTGTATCATGAAATTTCTGGAAAAATAGCAACACATCCTCTATTAACTTATCCCAAACTGCTTTCAGTACACCAGCGTTCAGGCCATCTGGGCCAGGTGCCTTGTTAGAATCTGTCTCTTTTAAAGCTTTGTCAATTTCATCTAGCTCAAAATTTTTTATTAGGTTCTCTTTTTCAAGTCGTGACAATCTGTTAAGAACAAGTCCCCCAATCTTAAAAGCACCTTCATGGCTGCCTTTACTCAGGAAAGATCTGAAATGATCAAATAGAGCAGCTTTGATTTCAAATGGCCTCTGGAGTAGGATCCCCTTGCATTGAATTCGTTTGATCTGATTGGAGCAATTGCGCCGAATAATGGCTTTATGGAAGAAACTCGTGTTTCTTTCTCCTTTGAGTCCCCAGTTCAACCTTGATTTCTGACAAAGCATACTAGACTTCAGTTTATACAGGACTTCCAGTTTTGATTTTATCTCTAACTTGATCAAGCTGTCTTTGTTTTACATGTCTGCTTCATCTTGTTCCTTTTCTATAGAGCTTATCTTGTCGTTTATGTTACCAAAAGAGTTTCCATTCCAAGATTTAACACAGTCCTTGATTTGTTTCAGCTTCAATCCCAAACTATTGATATTGTGATCCTTACAGATGAGGCTTAGTTTTGACATAAGCCCCTCATCTTCTAGCCAGCAATGAAAGAATTTAAAGGGTTTGGGACCCCAATTAGTCTCCGAGCATTTGAGAACAATGGGTTTATGATCTGAGTTCCTTCTTTTTAAAGCAATAGCGCTCCACTTCCCAAAATTTGGCCAAGAATGGTTAACCAGTAATCTATCCAGTTTGCTTTTCTTATTGGCAGGACCAAACCATGTGAACCTTGAATTAATGAGTGGAATCTCGAACAGATTTGCTTTTGAGAAAGAAGAAAAGGCTATTGAATCAGACTTTCTGTACACACAAAAATCCTTCTCTGAATTGTGGAGAACACAGTTGAAATTTCCTAGCAACAGAGTAGGAACATCTGCTAGAGGAAGAAGTTTTACTAAAAGAAGTTCCCAAAGTTCCACTTTTTTACCTGGATTTTGAGGTGCATAGATGTTGACACAGATGATAGGTGAGTTTGATGTCTTACAAATTCCTTTTACCAAGATCCAATGTCTGGACGATTCAGCAAGAGAGAATTC
The DNA here is from genome assembly GCA_037693485.1 of Kitagawia praeruptora. Taxonomy (NCBI): domain Eukaryota; kingdom Viridiplantae; phylum Streptophyta; class Magnoliopsida; order Apiales; family Apiaceae; genus Kitagawia; species Kitagawia praeruptora. Next base: position 121,345,937 of record CM075346.1, on the reverse strand, counting down.
AAAGAACTCTTTATTCCAGAGGGAGAGTAGACCACCAGATAGCCCAAGGGGAGCCACTTCCACCCAGCCAACATTTTTTCCCATACCAAGAGAGGAAATTGATCTTTCTGTCCATTGCTTACATTTTGATTCCTGCAAGCATAATAACGTAGCTTTGGACTCACGAACCACTGAGAAAATGTTAAGTCTATTAGTGTTTGCACTAAATCACGCAAGCGTACATGGTCACAAGTAATATAGAATAAAGTTGAGTTCGTTCCCACAGAGATCCGGTTTAGGTTTTAATTCAGTAGATGTACCAATGCAGCAATGTATGGTTATTATGCACTGCTAAGACAATTAACAATAATGGGTTTTGATTATCTAAATTAAACTAAGATGCAACCTATTAAACTAAGAATTACTTAACTAATGATAATTAAAATCGAATTACTTACGCAAGATGAACCATGGAATCCTAACTTCATTAAATACTTCACTTAGATCTGACGCCTTTAATCACTATATGCAATGGTTATGATATCTGATCGGATAACACGAAACAAGTAAACGCTACTTCTCAGTATACGAATACCAAACTAAACATACATCCATAAAAGAGATAGAAGATGAATAGACACCAATTATGCTTAGACCCTATATGTCTATAGAATTTGAAAACATAACGGTTGAAGAACAAGTTATCCATAATGATCACATAGGGCAATATAAGTATTCTCATCTCATACTACGAATCATGTTGATAAACAATCATGAACCTATGCTAGCATGGCAAGTTCTAAATCTCAAGATCCACTTTCACTTCACAAAAGATTAACAAATTAGATGTTCATGACGCATCTACCAATTAAGCATAACCATACGAGGATATCAAATATACATCACACACACATCTTTAAAGCATCAAGATACTAAAGCTCCATAAATAAATCCGTTAGAATCCCATGACAACGATTAGTTCATAATCGAACCGCTCGTCATCATGGGATCTGATGAAACCATGATAAAAACAAAGTATGAAAAGATACAAATAAAACTAAGTAATTGATATGTAATGGTTATCCAAATTACAACGGTAGGATGTGTTTATATAGGCTCTATAATTCTTGCCCAGCAAGAAATTACCTTCTATTACAATTAGAATTCAATCAAGGTACTAAAAACTGCCCAAAATACAATTAGAACTTGAAAAGGGCAAACAGTAAATTCCCTGCTCCCAACATTCTGTTTGTCGTGCTGCCTGCTCTCTCCACATGCAACCTGCTCGTGCAACACCTATCCCATGTTGTATAAAATCTCCTAAGATTCGCGTGGACAGTAAGATCGCTGAAAACGGACTTATAGAACTCCAGATATGGCCAAAACAGTGTAGACTGCGCAACCGTCCCAGAAAATCCGAATTTTAATCAATTAATCCTCCAAAAATGATAGAAGCATCCACCATAATCGACATTCTTGCAAGCCTGCACATCTACACAAAACACATCAAAACTACAAGAAACTTGAGTCCAGGACAATCAATTTAAGCCGATATGGAACGCTCCAAGTGGATATAGAATCCACTTATCAATTAGCTTCATTGGAAGCCCCTCTGACGTTCCAACTAACAAAAACTTGATGATTCATTAAATAACCAAGTTCAAATGAGATCTGGGGAGGTGGCTCACATTTGGAGATTCTCTTTAATTAGTTTAAGAGTAATCTCTGCATCAACTGCAGGGATTAAACCTATATTAATGCCCGTATCAAGAATTGCATGGGCCTTATCTTGAACAATCATCTGCAAACCACTCTTGGGCTTGGATTCCTCATTAAGCCTCTTCCTACCTCTTCTAGTAGGCACCTTGAAGTATTTGTTCTCCTTGTTGTTTTGCCTTTTCCTTGGTCTACCTCGATTACTTTTCAACTTGATGTTGGTGATGTCATTTAGCAGGGCTAGCTGCATAATAGTCAAGTCGGATAAATCTTCACCCTTACTGTCTACCAGAATTGATTAGGCAAAAGAATTCCCCGAATCCGATTGAGATATTAACTCATTAGATATATCTCTGGGTTTCCACTTCCAGCTGTTACAATCCTCTATTGCTGAGTCAGATTCCTTAGAGTCCTTAGCTTGGCCGCTTCTAGGAGTGGTTAGATTAACAAGAGAACCTTCATCAGAATTATCAGATGTCTTAACTGTGGTATTAGCCAATTGAAATTGCTGCTGTCGATCTGTATGAGATGGGCAGCCTTCAACATTGAGATGAGGTTGATGAGATTCATGCAGGTTTCCCAGGAGTGCTTCATAAGCTGAGGAATCACAGTGGAATATATCAGAATTATTACCACTATCAAAGCTCTTGGGGCTGCAAGCCAAATCTGGCTTGTTCGGAGACCCTTGATCCTTTTGTAAGTCCAGGTTTTGCCCACTCTCTGCAGGCTGTTCCTTTGGGGTACTCATCGTAGGTACCGAAGGCTCACCATTAAATTCAGCTTTGGATTCTGTAGGTATGTTTGTCCAATCTACATCTACCATATCCCCCATCTCTAGGGAATTATCTCCAATACCTCCACATTCTACAATTCCACAGCGAAAGATTCTGTTCATAATGTCACAAGTGACCTCCGTGTTGATATTGAGAATTGCCTCTTGATACCTTTTAAGGAATTGATAATACTAAGTTGAGAAACCAAGAACAATAATACAGAGAATGCTCAGTCCACAAACAACTCAGAATAGATTCAAAACGTTAACCTGATCCAATACAAACTGTGGCTTAATAGCCAAATACTTCCACATAGTACACTAACAGAAATAGAACAGAGACAAAGCTCATAACTACTTAGACCTTACAGACCAAAAGAGAACAAAGAGCAAGAGCCAGGACTGGTCCCCTACTCATTTAGGTAAATAAAAGACATAACAAGAAACAATGACATGGACTGTAAAATGACATGGTAGTGACTAAGTATCCAGGTCAGACTAAGTATCCAGGTCACACTTCTCATCACTCCCCCTCAAGCTGGAGGTAGGTTCAACAGTAGCTCCAAGCTTGGACAACAGGTAATAATGCTGTTTAGATGACAGTGCCTTAGTTAGCAAATCAGCAAGCTGAGAATGAGAGGGAACATGTCTTGTCACGATGCTGCCTGAGTTGATTTTATCACGTATGAAGTGAAAATCTACTTCCACATGCTTCGTGCGCTCGTGCAGGACTGGATTGGCTGCTATGGCCACAACAGCTTGATTATCACAACTGAGAACTGCAGGTGGTAGATGGGAGAGACCCATATCTTTGAGCAAGGTGGACAGCCAAGTGATCTCACATGATGTGACTGCCATGGCTCGATATTCAGCTTCTGTTGTTGATCGAGCAACCACACTTTGTTTCTTCGTTTTCCAAGAGATAGGGGAAAATCCTAACAGCACACAAAACCCAGTGGTGGATTTACGAGACATAGGGCATGAGGACCAATCACTATCGCAAAAAGCATTGAGTTCTGTAGCAGAAGATGAGGAGAGGAGTATGCCTTGACCAGGGTTTAGTTTGAGATACCGTAACAGCTTCATAGCAGCAGCCATATGAGCAGAGGTAGGATGTTGCATGAACTGAGTTAGGATGTTGACTGTGAAGCATATGTCAGGTCTGCTTATCGTGAGATAAATAAGTTTGCCCATGATTCGTTGATAAGGGTGTGGATTCTGCAAGTACTCACCATCTCTGTGACTCAAGCGTAAGTGAACATCCATAGGGAGTTTCAAAGGAGTTGCATCACTCAGACCACAGGAGGCAATCAGGTCAAGAGCATATTTTTTCTGTGACACAAAAAAGCCAGCCTCACTTCTGTTGATTTCCAGCCCTAGGAAGTAGCTAACATCACCCAGATCCTTCATGTGAAAGTTAGAAGACAACATCGACTTGAGACGATCAATTTCATCCAGGTTATTTCCTGTGATAAGTAGGTCATCAACATACACTAACACATTGGTAATATGACTGTTGTTGGCATTGGTGAAGAGACTTTAAGACAGTAGACAATTTGCTGAACCAATTTCTGGGCGCTTGCCTGAGCCCATACAACGATCGTTTCAATTTGCATACAAGATTAGATGTTGCAGCCTTGGACTCCCCCTGATTTAGAACTATTCTGCACCCAAAGTTTGTGTAGCCACGAGGCATCTTCATGTATACATCCTCATCCAAATCACCGTGCAAGAATGCGTTGGTAACGTCCATCTGTATAGCATACCAGTTTTTACAGCAGTAACAGCTAATAGAGCTCGAACAGTTGTCATTTTGGCAACTGGAGCGAAAGTATGTTCATAATCAACCCCATACACCTGCCTGTTTCCCAATATTACCAACCTTGATTTGTACCGTTCTACTTCACCATCTAAACGATATTTAGTTTTGTAAAGCCATTGACACCCAATTGCTCGTTTATTCTCTGGCAAAGTAGTTATCTCCCAAGTGCCATTCGACTCCAATGCCTCTAATTCGAGATTCATAGCCTTAACCCAATTTTCATCCGTAACTGCTTGATTGAAGTTCTTTGGGTCAGCTTTAGAGGTTAGTGACGCCAGGAAGCATGTGAATTTAGTTCCCACTTGTTGAGAGGCAATTGTCACCAGATTTGTTGACGAAGAGGGAAATGGCTTGGTCACATATGATTGCATCCAGGATGGTGGTCTTGTGACTCTCGTTGTTCTACAAAGAGGCACTTCCTCACTTGTTTCTTCTTCACTCGTCTGATCTGCACTTTCTTCTTCATGCACATCACTCGATACAGGTTCAGTTTCATTGTTAGGTGCAGCAAAATCAAACTCAACATCATCGACAGATGTGTTGGTGGATGGTAGTGCAGTAGGCAAGGGCATCATGTAAGCACTTTCAGAGTTTTTATTGAAGGGAAAAACATCTTCATTGAATTGCACATCTCTTGACACAAACAACTTCATTGTGGTCAAGTCAAGTAACCTGTATCCTTTCTGGGTAGGTGCATAGCCCAGAAAAACAGATGGCACACCTCGAGCATGAAGTTTGTCTGCACTGTGAGCAGGATTTGCAGCGAACGACAGACAACCAAAGCTCCTCATCACTGAGTAATCAACATCTTCTCTGTATAGTACTTGATATGGACTTTTGTTGTTCAGCACTAAGGAAGGTAGCCTATTTATTATATACACTGCAGTAAGAACACACTCCCCCCAATAAGATGCAGAGACACCAGACTGGAATTTGAGTGCTCTGGCCACTTCAAGAAGATGACGATGCTTCCTCTCTACACGTGCATTCTGCTGTGGATGATAGGGGCAAGACGTCTGATGAAGTATGCCTCGTTCCTGATAAAATGCCTTTTCAAGATGCATCTCCAAACTCAAGTGCATTGTCCGAACGAACAATGTGTACACTTGTGTTGAACTGAGTTTGAATATAATTGTAGAAGGCTTTCATACATTGAAGATACTCAGATTTGTGCTCAACTAAATAAACCCAGGTCATACGTGAGAAATCATCCACTATTGTTAGAAAGTTCTTGTATTTCTGTCTGGTACATACCTTGTAAGGCCCCCAGATGTCCACATGAAGTAATTCAAAAGATTTTGATGCTCGAGACTCACTTAGGTTGTAGGGAAGTTTCACAAATTTGGCCATGGGACATGTCACACATACTTTATCACAATCAGTAACACAATATTTTATACACTCAATGTGTCTCAGTTTTGAAGACGGTGCATGTCCTAACCTATTGTGCCATAAGACATACTGATGTGACAAGTTCTGTTTCCCAGCTGTGAGACATGTAGATTTAAGCATAGACTCCCTATCACACATCACATTAGTTGAAAGATAATATAGCCCACCAGTTAATTTTCCTCCTCCTATGACTTTATTAGTCTTAGTGTCTCTCAAGATACAATTTGTTGGACTAAACAGAGCATGACAGTCATTATCTAGAGACAACTTATGTATAGACACCAAGTTGTGTGTAAACAGTGGCACATACAAGACTTTAAGCAATTTCAAACCATTCTTTAAATGCACATCACCAGTGTGAGAGACAGTAGCTTTATCACCTATAGGTAGTCTCACAGTGAGGTTGATGTCTGCAACTTTCACATTAGTCAGCATCTTGAGATTGGACGTCATGTGGTCCGTTGCTCCTGTGTCCATGATCCAACCATTTGCTTCAACACTCACTTTGTTACGAGTAATCATTCCAGAAAAAGGGCTGTCTAGGGCTTCAAATGAATCTTGAGAAGTACTCGGAATCATGTTCAGTAATTGTTGCAATTGTCGAGGTGAAAGTACGACATCTTGTGTTGTGTTGTCACTATCACCTTGATCAGCTACATTACTTTGTGATAGGTTGCTCATTTTCTGAGGAAGAGAAAGCCCTCCAACTTTGGTGTTCAGAAACTTTCCACCAGGACTTTTGGTTTGAGATTTGGGCTTGTATTTGTAATGCCATCTTGGGTAGCCAGTCACAGTCCAGCAATAAGAACTTGAGTGGCCCTTCCCCCCACACACAGTACAAGGAGGCTTGTCTTGAGAGATACTAGTTTTACCAAGCATTGCAGAGAGTTCTGGAACATGTGACTGAGGGGTCAAGATCTCACGTTGAGATTCCTCTTGCTGTAGCATGGCACAGGCTGCTGTTACACTTGGAAGAGGGGTCACCATCAATAGTTGACTTCTCTGAGGACCAAACTCCTCATTCAAGCCATTTAGAAACTGGAAAAGGTGTAGCTCTTCCTTCTGAATGTTCAGAACTGCTAATAGCTTAGTGATGTCTGCACCAACCGTGGTCACAGCTGGAAAAGCGTTCATTGAGTCAAGCTCCTCCCAAAGACTACTCAAACGAGTGTAATAATCAGCTATGCTAAGGCTGTTTTGTTTCAAACCAAACAGTTCTCTGCTTAGCTTGTATTTACGAGACCTATTCGTGAGTTGAAAACGAGTTTCAAGCTGAGACCAAGCCTCTGAAGCAGATGTAATAAAGAGAATAGATTTTTTAATAGCATCTGAGACGTTATTATGAATCCAAGAAGTAACCATACTGTTACATGTATCCCACTGAATAGCCTCAGTTGCATCTGAAACATTTCTTACCACAGTGCCATCTACAAAACCAATTTTTCATTTTGATGACAGTTGAATCTCCATAGAACGTTTCCACGTTCTGTAATCATCGGCTCCTTCAAGCTTAGTGACACTAACAGACAGAGGATTATCTGAAGGATGCAGAAACAATGGGTTCTGCATATCAGTAAAGGAGAATTTGCTAGTAGTTGCCATGAATGAAACTATCAAACAGCAAAGATGAACGTTTGAACTCAGAAGTAATAGAGAAATAGATTGTGAACAGACTAGCACACTCTGATGAATAAATAAAGCTCAACCAGTAGGCTCTGATACCATGATACCTTTTAAGGAATTGATAATACTAAGTTGAGAAACCAAGAACAATAATACAGAGAATGCTCAGTCCACAAACAACTCAGAATAGATTCAAAACGTTAACCTGATCCAATACAAACTGTGGCTTAATAGCCAAATACTTCCATATAGTACACTAACAGAAATAGAACAGAGACAAAGCTCATAACTACTTAGACCTTACAGACCAAAAGAGAACAAAGAGCAAGAGCCAGGACTGGTCCCCTACTCATTTAGGTAAATAAAAGACATAACAAGAAACAATGACATGGACTGTAAAATGACATGGTAGTGACTAAGTATCCAGGTCAGACTAAGTATCCAGGTCACACTTCTCATCACCTCTGTTTCAATCAAGATTCTTGGAGTCTTGTAGAACCCATCTTTATCCAAAATGGAATCATATCTAATTATGTTCCCAAAGGGTGATAGAATTTTTGCAAAATTCTCTTCTTTCCATGCTACAAGTGGTAATCCACGACATTCCACCCATACTATTCGTCTTAACTTCAAGTCTTGCCAGTTAGCTTGACTAACTTGAACGAATGCAATTGAGATGAAGTCCAGATCAATCTCCGATAAGTCTGTTTCGAATGGGAAATACACAATGAAGGAAGTGCTAGATATTCCTCTCACAATTGTCTCCTTATATCCCAAACCTTCGAGAATAAAGTTAACTGATTCTGGAGATTCTTTATTAACCGTTTAAATCCGTATACATGTTTTCATCTCCTCCCAAAAGGAAGCATTTGCCTCAAGTTTCATACATACAATATTCTGGGGTTTCTCATTTGCAGTGTGGCATTTGCTCGATTTGTGGCTGACACCATCTTTGTGGTTGACACCATCACTGGAAGGCTTGCTACCTTGAGATTTTGGAGAGTCAATTACGTTCAAAGGCTTAGCGCTGGTCATTGAGCCAACTTGCCTCTTACTGGATGCAGTAGGCTTTATCTTTCCTTTGGATTTAGCCATGGATAGATATAGCTTACAATTGCCGATCAACTTGCCATTGATGGAGCAAAGCATCCTTGAATGTCCTTGTATTTGCCTCAGCTGGTTCAAGAGTTTTGTGATGGATTTGACCCAACACTAGTGAGATAGCTTTATCATTTATAAATTTTCATGCATCTCTGAGAACGCTTGGTTCCACTAAATTACTGTGGTGATTTATGAAACTCAACCAAACATCTAGGTTTTCAGTAGTAATTGTCTGTCCATTTGAATTAAATCTCCTTTTTTGGTTCAGTCTTTCAATATCATAATCTTTTCGATTTGCATCAATAGCCTCTGGTGAATGTTTCCTAGACGCATTAGAGTTATCAGCTGCATTTCTTCTCTTACTATCCAGCTCCCTCTTGGCATTTAAGGATCCATAATGGATCTGATTAAGTGCCATTCTCACATCCTCCTCATTTCCTTTATGCAAGTCTTTAATAATGTTTGGATGGACCAGATGTCTATGTTGATTAATAAAATCTAACAGAAGATTCTCATATTTAAGGAGGTTGGAACTATCTTTTCCCAGGTCATAACCCAATGCTCTCAGATTTAAGTTGTTTGCCTTAACCCACCATCCTTTGTTAAAGAGAAGGGATTGAATCTTCACCAGGGCTTCCTCTTCTCCATTTAATCCTTCTTTAAGCCAGTCTTTCGGAATCACCTTCTTAATGAAATTAATTCTCGCCACTGCTAGGTTTCTGAACTTCAGATTGCCTTTTGCTATCGCCTTAGCCATGTCTTTTTCGAGTAGAAACCAATAAGGTAGAATCTCTGATTGAATTTTCCTTGAAGCTTCATCCAATGTTTTGTGAGATCCTTCTTCATCATCTTTCCCCCTGGACTCTGTAGTGTAGTTGCTAAGCTTTGTCTTAGTTTCCTTGCCTTGATTATCTTCGATTGGAGCCGCGATTGAGTCGCAAACCCTAGATCCCCTTTTCGCCGTCTCAATCTTCAATCTTTCTTATTGCCGATCTAACACCATCAATTTTTCTAAATAATAACTAACTAAGAGCAACTCCAAGAGACTCCTAATGAATTCCTTAAAAATATTATAAACAATTTACCTCTTAGTAATTTAGGACAAGTTAAGGAATGCTTAGAGCAAGTCCAACAATGTGCTAGTTAGTGTCCTATAAATATAATAAAATATAGTGTCCTAGTGATTTAAGTCACGATTTTTTTGTATCAATCCCAACAACATGCCTTATACTTGTGCCTTATAAATTAAAACAATAATATATTTGAATTAGAATTGGAGGAGAGGGAAAAAAGAAAGGAGTGAGAAGTGTAGAAAAGGAGGGAAGTTAATTTTTTATTGTTAAAAATGATTTAGGACAAGTATAGAGGTGCCTTAAAAAAAAGGCATGAGATGGATGTCCTAGTGTTTTAAGGCACCACTAGGACATTGTTGGAGCACAAAAAATGACTAAATGTCAATATTGATTTAGGACAATATTTAGGACATTGTTGGACTTGCTCTTACTCCAACAATGTTCCTTATATATGTTCCTTATTATTATTATAATATTAAAGTGAAAGAAAGAAGTAGGAGAGAGAGGAAAAGAATGTCAAAAAAAAGGAGGGAAATGAATATTTTATTGATGAAAATAATATAAGGGAGAACTAGGATACCCTTATAAATAAGGAAGAAGAGACATGTCTTAAGTTTTAAGGAGTCACTTAAGACACTGTTGGAGTGCATTTTTATGTCAAAATCCTTATATTTTGATTTAGGAGGCCTAATAGCCAGTCTCTTGGAGTTGCTCTAATTACCTATTCTAACTTTTCTAAATAATTATAATATAACTCAACTAGAAATATGAAAAACATCGGATTTGAAATCAAATTTTAAATAATTTGGATAATTTCCATACCTTCAAATACTCGATTTTTTTAAAAGCTCAAAAAAATATTTATTCATAATTTATTAATAAAATTAATTAATAAATACATATAAGCCAACGCTGCATATATTTTAATTATTTAAAAAAACATCGGATTTGAAATCAAATTTTAAATAATTTGGATAATTTCCATACCTTCAAATACTCGATTTTTTTAAAGATCAAAAAAATAATTTATTCATAATATGTTATTAAAATTAATTAATAAATACATATAAGTCAACGCTGCATGTATTTTAATTATTTAAAAAAACATGGGATTTGAAATCAAATTTTAAATAATTTGGATAATTTCCATACCTTCAAATACTCAATTTTTTTTAAAAGCTCAAAAAAATATTTATTCATAATTTGTTAATAAAATTAATTAATAAATATATATAAGTCAACGCCACATATATGTTAATTATTTAAATTACTATATATACGCTAGAAGAGTATTATTATTGGTTAGTGAATAAATTCTAATCAAAAAATAAAAATTATTTTAAAGACAATCAGAATTCACTTCTAAATTTTCATTCAATCAATCATATACAAAATTTTATTATTTACCATGCTTATTCTAATTTACTAATCGCGGTTAAATTAAATTTAAATATAATAATATCTTCATTTAATAAATTCGTATATCTCATGGTTTTTAATTTTAAAAACTTACTACTAACCGTAAATAATATTTTCTAAAAATCCACATAACAGTGAATTACAGATGTTTATACATCTTTTAGTTATGAATTTTTTTGAACATCCTTTATTATAATTAGGGTTGTCAAAAAAATTCGAAAAATTTGATATTCGTCCAAAAAATCTTTAATCGTATTCGAAAAAATAGGATATTATCCGCATCCGATATAAATAGGATATTATCTGTATCTGAATCCGGCATATCCGAATCCGAAAATGTAAAAATCAATATATATTTATATATAATATTAATAATTTATTTTATATTTATAATTAATAATATATGCCTTTATTCATTATTTAATATATTTTTCGAAGATATATTTAAGTGTATACATTTTTTAAACATATATATGATATAAATATAATATATTATATTAAAAATATATCATATATAAGTCTTTTTTTAAAAATATTATCAACTTGGATATCAAAAAAATTTGAAAAATCCGATATCCGTCCGAAATGTCTGTATTTGTATCCGAAAAAAATAGGATATTATCCGTATCCAAAATAAATAGAATATAATCCATATCCGTATCCGATAATTTCGGATACAGATGTGAATATAGACGTATCTGGCTCCGATATATCCGTTTGACACCCCTAATTATAATACCCGAATCTACCACGTATTAGCTAAACAATCGTAATATTGTGAATTATTTTAGTATCAATCACAGTCTAGATCAATTAAACTTGATGTAACATGTTTCTCTATTGGATCAAGATTCTACGTTCCAGCTAAAATTAAACTCAACTCAAGTTAAACTCATTAACAATTGATTTTTATTTTTTTATATCAATTAACTAATTATAATAAGTGTTTATATATAAAAAACTAAACATAATAACTACTAATTTTTATTTTAGCGATTAACTAATAATCTATTTACATAAAATAAAAATACCTCAAATATAAAATTCTTACAAACTGAAAAATAAAATTATTATATCAATTTAATCATTACAAGAAATTTAAGCCGCTTATTCCCTATTCTCCATCAGACCTAGCCAACTTTGATGAACTAAACGTCTGTATCAATTCTCCTCCTACTGCTTAAATCATATCAATTTCGGTTAAGGTACTACTTTGTAACTTTTTATTAAATGACAGACTATACTTGGATATATATATTATTTTTTATTTTGATTATATATACTAGCATTTTACCCGTGCTACGCACCGAAGGTACAATTCTAAAAAAAAATAATAATTACCAAAAATATTTGTAAGTATCAAAAAATAAAATTTTTATATTTAATTATTTAGATTGTAATGTTGAACTCTACTACTTCATCAATTTTTTATCTACTAACTCAGTTTGTTAAATTATGATGTATTCAAATATTTAATATCTATATTATATAAATAAAGTAATATAAAAGAATTACATACACAAATTTCGATCTGATCCGGGTTTTTCTGGGTTTGGACCGGACATGACGGAAAATCGGATTTTTTTTTTTAAGGACCGGAGATCGGATTACTTATATACGATTCGGTCCGGGTCTTGGATTGACAGACCCAGTCCAGTCTTATTTACCTGTCTAGATCGAAATACTCTGTAGCCCTAACTGCACTACACATAAATTACTTCTAGTAACTTGGTTTCTTATTCAGTTTTTACTTCGTTAATTTCATAAAAAAGTCTCTTTGGAATTCAAAAAAAAGTCTCAAAAGCATCAAAAGCTTGTTTATAATTTTTTCCCCGCGCAATGGATAAATTATATTAAGGATAATAAAAGAAATAATAAAAAGATATTTTTTATTGATGTATCGTAGAACAAACTATTAAATGCATTTTTTTAATGTGACTTGTGTGTTTTTCTCAAGAATCGACTTCCAAGGGTCTAGAAAAATTCTGCTTTAGAGGAATCGAGAAACTGATCTTATACGGGCGTTGACCCCTTCTAGAAAGGCCATATAAGAAAAACAATATCGTATTTTTAAATGTATGGACAATGATACAATATATATTTTAGTGATCATGAAGGTAAGTTATGAATGATAACATTGGCAACCCAACATTGTAAAAAAAACATTTATCTGTAGGCACGCCTAATAATGTAAACAAATCGGTGTAATATATGTGATAAGGATTAATGCCTACAATTCAGTAATTCACAGAATTATTGAAGCTGGCCACCGAATATTCTAATGGGAAGTAACGTTGGGAGGATGGATGATAAAATCCTAAATTGTTTTCAATTATTTTTTTTTGTCAGATTCGTTTTTCTGTTGATTTTATTGGACAATTAAAACACAAAACATATAATACATATATATAATCGAAATAAAAAATAATATATATCCAAGTATAGTCTGTCATTTAATAAAAAGATACAAAGTAGTACCTTAACCGAAATTGATATGATTTAAGTAGGAGGAGGAGAATTGATACAGACACTTAGTTCATCAAAGTTGGCTAGGTCTGATGGAGAATAGGGAATAAGCGGCTTAAATTTCTTGTAATGATTATATTGATATAATAATTTTATTTTTCAGTTTGTAAGAATTTTATATTTGAGGTTTTTTTATTTTATGTAAATTGATTATTAGTTAATCGTTAAAATAAAAATCAGTCTTTATTATATTCAATTTTTTTATATATAAGCAGTTATTATATTTAGTTAATTGATATAAAAAACAAAAATCTATTGTTAATGAGTTTAACTTGAGTTGAGTTTAATTTTGGCTGAAACGTAGAATCTAGATCCAATAGAGAAACATGTTACATTAAGTTTAATTGATCTAGAATCTGATTGATACTAAAATAATTCACAATCTAGATCCAATAGAGAAACATGTTACATTAAGTTTAGCTAACACGTGGTAGATTCGGGTATTATAATAAAGGATATTAAAAAAAAAACTCATAACTAAAAGATATATAAACATCTATAATTCACTGTTATGTGGATTTATAGAAAATATTATTTACGGTTAGTAGTAATTTTTTTAAATTAAAAATCATGTGATATACGAATTTATTTAATGAAGATATTATTATATTTAAATTTAATTTAACCACGATTAATAATTAGAATAAGCATGGTAAATAATAAAAAATTTGTAAATGATTGATTGCTTGAAAATTTAGAAGTGAATTCTGATTACCTCTAAAATAATTTTCATTTAATTTTTGATTGGTAATTTATTCACCAACTAATAATAATACTCTTCTAGCGTGAATAATTAATATATATGTAGTGTTGGCTTATATGCATTTATTAATTAATTTTATTAACAAATTATGAATAAATAAAATTTTGAGCTTTTTAAAAAAAATATAGTATTTGAAGGTATGGAAATTATCCATATTATTTAAAATTTGATTTCAAATCCAATGTTTTTTATATTTTTTTTTTACTAATTTGTTTTTCATATTTCTAGTTTAGTTATATTATAATTATTTAAATCAGTTATAATTATACAATATAGATTATGAAAATCAATTTATAATGTATGATAATATGATTGTGATTGATTTTATATTAAAAAGTGGTTGATTAACGAATGAGTAGTTATGAAATATAATTTAAAATATATAATAGTATATCGTGATTGATTTCAAATTAAAATAGTAATTTTATATTTAAAAATATGTATTTATGGATATGTAAATATTAAAAAATATGTATTTATGTATATGTCTAATAAAATCATTATTGTATTTTAATTAGAAGTGTTAACTAACCATGGTTAATGAGGTAGGGTGAGATTGTAAATAAGGAAAACTCTTAATATAACATGATTGGTCTAAAATTTAGGAATTATCTCTGATTGGTTCTAAAATAATTCATAGTTTTCTGATTGGTTAACTGAACATTGGTAGACTCAGGTATTATAATAAAGGATGTATATATCATGTGTTTTATGTTTTAATTGTCCAACAAAATTAATAGAAAAACGATTCTGACAAAAAACTAATTGAAAACGATTTAGGATTTTATCATCCCTATTCCAAATCCTCCCAAGGTTACTTCCCATTAGAATATTCGGTGGTCAGCTTCAATAATTTCGCGACTTACTGAATTGTAGGCATCACATATATTACACCAATTTGTTTACATTATTAGGCGTGCCTATAGATAAATATTTTTTTTTACAATGTTGGATTGCCAATGTTATTATTCATAACTTACATTCATGATCACTAAACTATATAATGTATTATTGTCCATACATTTCAAAGTACTACATAATTTTTCTTATATGGCCTTTCTGGAAGGGGTCAACGCCCGTATAAGATCAGTTTCTTGATTCCTCTAAAGCAGATTTTTTCTAGACCCTTGGAAGTCGATTCTTGAGAAAAACACACAAGTCACATTCAATAAAAATGTATTTAATAGTTTTTTTCTTCGATACATCAATAAAAAATCTATTTGCTTCATCAACTTAATTGCTAATAACTTTAATATTATATATATTGCTATTTTACCAACTTAATATTCAAAGGTACATCATGAATGGCCATAACCATTCAGAATGCATCTTGAATTTACAACACGAATCAATGAAAAAGGCACGGAAACAATATTAAAACCATTAATTGTCATTTATTTTGAACAAATTTTGAAATGTAATTATCATTTAAAATCAAACTCAATCATTTTTCTATAATTATCATTTTCATTATTTGCCCTAAATTTATTTTGTGGTTTCCTATTAGTTAAAAATTCAAGAGTGTAAAGTCAATTAATTAGTAAGTCCACATTAAAATTAACATTAAATTAGATTTATTAATAGTTAAATAAACGTTTTATAATTATCTTTCAAAATAAGAACGAACCATTTTTTTCATTATTAGAATTTTAAATATTTGTCCTTAATTTAATTTTTGGTTTACCATTAATTAAATGAAATCCAGAAATGTAAAGATAATTAATTAGCAAGTTCGACATAATATTAAATTAGATGTACAATTAGTTAAAAATATATTAATTTGATGTGATACATGTGTAAATAAAATATTAGTTTCAAAGATATAATTAATTAATTTATAATTTTAAAATTTATAATTTTTTTATGTCACATATTTTTCTCCGCTTCTAACCTTTTTCACTTCCATCTTTTACAAGTTAATCAAATTGATGTATATGAAATATATGCGTTAACTTGACAAATTAAAATAAGTTGAAATTATATCATTGTAAATTTTATTTGTAGTATGTTGTGAGATTAACAGACAAATCTACTGCAAAAAAAATCAGTCTCTCTATTTTTTTGAGATTATATCACACCCCGGTGAGCATCCTTATTCCTTGCTCAAACTAAGTATGACTACTGTAGTTGTATATCTACGAAGTGTTTTTATTTGTCAATTTAAATTATTAGATTGAGAAAAGTTAATATTTATGAATGATGCTGTTTTTTTTGTAAGAGTTAATCAGTACTTTATGTATCTACTTTTGATGTTCTTACTAACAAAAATACCTACACATTTATTCACACACACATGCATGTTCCAAATTAAAGCATATAACTTTTCTCAACTTAATAATACTTATATTAATATATTTGTTCGTGTGTCGAATACATATTATGCCACAATTTTTTTGTTGTCAGAATAGTTATAGAAACCATCTACATATATATATTCCAAAATCATTTATGTACTTTGGTAGTCAACTTTAACATAGGTACTCTAGAAGTTCAAGTCACGAAAATATATAACCTGCTAAGAGAATAAACTTTACCACTGCTTACTTCCTCAAAAGATGTTCAATTTTAGTCTTTTCTTATATTTTATGAATTTACATAATTGTTGGTGAATCCTAAATATGAATGAATTTCATGCCATAGTTAATGATTGTTATTGCTTATCCGAGAATATAAGATGAATTTTATTTTAAATTTTTTGGAAACTAAATTTTTCAGTTTACTTTATTGGCAGATCACCAAAACATACGCAAATAAGGCAAACAACGATATGTTATTAATGGGATATGTACTCTCAAAAAAGTACTTTATGTTATGGCTACAAACTTTTGTTGCCGCATTCGCATTCGAAAAAGTAAGAAAATATATGATAAATATGGTCGTTTGACCTGTGTCGCTAACAATATTTGTAACATTTTTCTGACCTTTATGGTTAATCGCAATTTTTTCTTATAAATAATTTGAAAATTACTGAATAATATATATAACTTTCTTATTTAATTAAAATCTATTATTATAGTCTCTATTAGTAACATAACAAACATGTTGATATCTCACATATTATGATAGAAAATTAACTCACTATATGAATGTCTTATAAGATCTTTATGGTTTTATAGATACATTGAATCAGGAAGTTACATCTATATATAACAAGATTGCTCGGTCAATAATGTGTTAAGGTTACTGGAAACGAGCTACTTCAATACGATGAAATTTCCATTTTGACTTTAAATGTAAATATTCATTTGTCATGGGTTTAAATGTTTCTAAACTTTTGACTTAAGATTTATTATATCACTCACTCATTCAATTTATGAAATGTTTCTAAACTTATGACTTAAGATTCATTTGTCATGGGTTTAAATGTTTCAACGAGACTTTTTTTATGAAATTAACGAAGTAAAAATTGAACAAGAAACCAAGTTACTAGAAGTAATTTATGTGTAGTGCAGTTAGGGCTACACAACATTTCGATCTAGACAGGTAAATAAGACTAGACCGGGTCTGTCAATCCAAGACCCAGACCGAATCGTATATAAGCAGTCCGGTCTCCGATCTTTAAAATAAAAAATCCGATTTTCCGTCATGTCCGGTCCAAACCCAGAAAAAACCCAGATCAGATCGAAGTTTGTGTATGTAATTCTTTATATTACTTTACTAGCTTAAAACCCGTGCGATGCACAGATTTCTTTTAATATTATATGATATGTTTTATTAATTCGATTTACTTTTTTTAAATATGAATTTTGGAGGTTTAAATTTTTAAATGAGATGATTTAATAATAATTATATAAATGTTATCCGTTATATTTCTATGAAAAGAGGGATTTTAGTTAGAAAATATTGAAAAGATAATACATCTAAGTTCAAAAAGGTAATCGGTTAATTATAAGTACTTATAAAATTATAATTTAATTTTATTAAATAGAATGCCGTGATTTAACTGAAAAAAGTGAGGTGTTAGTTAGAGAAAATTAAAAAGGAAACATGTTTTAGGTGGAAAAGGTAATTGATTAGTTTATAGTAATTATAATTCAATTATGTCATTTTACTAAATAAAATTGCTCGTAAAGTTTTAAGAAAAGGAAAAATTAGTGTTGCCCGTGATATTTTAAAGAAAATAGATATTTTAGTTAGAAAATATAGAAAAGATGATACATTTTAGCTGAAACTTAATCGGTTAATTTTAACATTATAATATTGTTATTTTATTTTATTAAATAGAACCGCCCGTGATATAATTGAAAAAAGACAGATTTTATTTAGAGAAAATAGAAAATGTAATGTGAAAATTAAAAAGATGACATGTTTTAGGTGAAAAAGGTAATTGATTAGTTTATAATAATTATAATTTAATTTATGTTATTTTAATAAATTAAATTGTTGTAATGTCTTTAGATAGTGAGAAATTAATATTGCCCGTGATATTTCTAGAAAAAAGTAATTCGAATTATAAAATATGGAAAATATGATACGTTTTAGCTGAAAAAGGTATTCAAAAAGGTAATCGTTTAATTATAAGTACTTATAAAATTATAATTTAATTTTATTAAATAGAATGTCGTGATTTAACTGAAAAAAGTGAGGTGTTAGTTAGAGAAAATTAAAAAGGAAACATGTTTTAGGTTAAAAAAGTTAATTGATTAGTTTATAGTAATTATAATTTAATTTATGTTATTTCACTAAATTAAATTGTTCGTAGTGTCTTTAGATAGTGAGAAATTAATGTTGATCGTGATATTTCTAGAAAAAAGGATTTTGAATTATAAAATATGGAAAAGATGATATGTTTTAGTTGAAAAAGGTAATTGATAATTATTAGTATTATAATATTATTATTTATTAAATAGAACCACCCGTGATATATTTTTAAAAAGAGATATTTTAGTTATAGAATAGAGAAAAGGTAACATATTTTGGCTGAAAAAGGTAATTGATTAGTTAATAGTAATTATAATATAATTATGTTATTTTATTAAACAAAATTGGTTGTAGTGTTTATAAGAAAGGAGAAATTTTAGTTAGATACAATATAAAAGATCTTGTGCTTTACCTGAAAAGGGAAATTAATTAGTTATTGAAAAATTGGAAAAGGTAATATGTTTAATTTGAAAAAGGAAATTATGTAATTATACTACAACACATCAGGCTTTTTTTGACAGATTTTTTGCACTAAATCCGTCAAAAATGGGGTCATTTTTGACGGATTCCATCTGTCCATTATAGTCTTGTCTAAAGGTTCTTTTTTTGTCACAAGTTTGAAATTTTGTCACAAGATCAAGTGTGGGACCCAATTTATATAAAGAAATATAAATTCAACTTTCGACGAAATGTTAGTCAAAAATTGATTATTTTATTATTTTTTAGTTGAAAAAAAGAAAAAGAAAAATTAAACATAAAAAAAACTTTTGACGGATATACAGTCAAAAAATTGTATTTTTTAAATATATATATATATATTCGGCAAAATGAAAAAGAAAATTGAATTTAAAAAATTCCTTTAGACGGACTTTCAGTCACAAGATTTTTTGATTGGTATTAAAAAAATAAATGAAATATAATATTTAATAGCTTGTGACGGAATATATCAAGAACATCTGTCACAAGTTTTACTACCCAGGAACTTCCTCCTGATTACCAGCCATCTTTGGCTTCCCATATTCAAAACATGCCAATTTGCATGTACAACATATATATAACCAAGTCATCCTAGCTAGCTAGAAACACAAGTCTAATTATACCAATAATTTCAAGAATCATAATTGCAACATAATTTTTGAAAGTCTGGTGATCATAACATTAATAATAAGATAACACGATACATAAGTCATCAAAGTAAGGTACATAGGCCATCACAAAAGCCATCACATAAGTCATCAACCATTAATTAATTGATGGACTACCTCTAGGTACAACACTACACGACATAGAAAATGCCTTATTGAAATCTCCGGGACTAGTGCAGGAACTTTGGCTGAGGGTCCAATGTATGTTACCTAGTAGAAAAAAACACACCACCACAAATTAGTAGAAAAAACAAAGAGTACAAATAAACGACTAAAATGAAAAGTTGAAGAACAGAGTAAAACTAAAAGTAAATGAAGTGGAACATCCTACAGGACCAAGAAACATCAAGAAGTTTAGATCAACCTGGCACAACCAAAGATATAAAAAATAAAATGCAAAGTAGAATTAGGTGACAAGAACCAAATACAAACATGGATAATTGTGATATCGAATATACACCGACCAAATATCTTTGATTTTTTCTATGAGATACTTGTATTTAAATAGATGACAAGTGGAAACATCTGGTCATTTAATAGCTATTTTTACCTTGTAATTAACTTATGTAAAAGGCTCTGTATCATTTTATCAGGAAGTTCTCTAAGAAATGAATATAATTTAGTAGTGTCTTGCCTGAAGCTTCTCCGAAAGCAGGTTATATGCTTGATGCAGGTTGTATGTCAACTTTTTCACTTTGTTTATGTATTTCGTAAATAATTCAAGTAGGCTAAACCAACTACACAGTCATATGCAACCGTTGATGCAAAATCAACTTGCACAAAGTGTCAAATTTCAGTATATAGTCATAGAAGTATACTTCTTGTCAGCTTGTGTAACATTACTAGAACTAAAGACAAGCATGCAGAGCAGCTGTCTTACCTGAATTGCCATAACTGCCCTAGAATCGCCGACGTTTGCTATAATCAAGACATCACCTTGAAAGAAATCATGAGCAAATATTAATACATAAAAGAACATGAATCAGATAGATAAAATAGATCCTACAAATCAGATGTGAATTAATTCTTTAATTATTACCAAGGAAAGAAGAGAATCACTAGGCTACAATGGCAGGTTCTACCCGAGTAGTTGTCATCCCCAGATTCAAAATCAAATCAAGAACCCTATATTACTATCCAAATCAACATGCAAATTAAGTAATTCATGAATACCTTACAAAAAATTAACCTTATATGGATGGTGAAATTTGCAGGTCATACCAAACTTGCATTGTCCTGTTTTAAGGTAGTACGAACACTCTTTTTCACCCTGTCACAACAACAGTAAATATAAAACTCTCCTTACAAAAAAAGGATGGGATGCCAATGTAATATGAATAAACAGCAGACCGGGCGAAGGGGATATCCAGAGATACTTATTGCTGCTAAGCTTGCAGATCCACCTTCATGTCTTGGATGGTGATAGTGATACTTACACGCAGCACCAAACTTGCACATTCCCGTCCTCATATAATACTACATGATGAATACGAATACCAGTGTTAAACAAAAAAAAGGTTTTAGAACCAAACCAACAGAGGAAAGACATATTCTTATAATGCAATAAAATGAGTAAATGTCTTACTTCTAGTAGCTGAATCCAAAGTCGGGCAAATTGACTTGTACTTTGTACAAAGTATCAAATGAATGTTTTACGATATTAGAAAATTCGTATGTTCTTTCTGACATCAACTAGTATTAGTTAGTAAAGCAAACTACTTAGAAAAGAAAGAACATAGCGAACATCTAAGAAACTTCCTATTACTGATTACTGAATATTGAGGAATATAAAGATAAACCAGAGTTCTTCATCAACTATTCTGGTGAAATAATATCTTACTGAGAACAATGTATCCATTCATACGTGCAAACAAATTAAATCTTCCTAATCCATTACAAAATTTATCAAATTTATGTTGACAAATACTGCCAGTTGAACACAGTGTCAACACAATGCAGCACAATAACCAAAAGGGTAGATTCCCTCTCCAAAAAATGTAGACCAAATGTTAAAAGACTGATACTCGGAACACAGAGTTGCAGCAATCCAAATATAGATAGATATAATTTGGAATAATTGCAGACCAGTCAAGCAAATAAAAAGCTTTTCAAACCAGGCATAAAGTTTGTTGGAATCAAATATTTTCAGAAATTTGAATTCACTTCCTAGGCCTTTTATATACACTTTAGGGAATAGAAACATATCCTGGTTGACTACATATGGCATACCCTCAACAGGTGATGGCTAAACTAGCAACATAAATAAGAGATTCTCGTTCTCTAAGCAATATTAAGACAAATTTATATCAACGAAATTGGAGATTATATCATAATTACATGATCCGAACATTTATATAAAAGTAAAATCAACTATACACTACTACATTTATATGTAAGGGGCGAGAGACACCTTACATAGAAACTGTAACTGATTCAAAAAGAAGATATACTCCCTTTACACATGCAAAACAAATTCAACTGAAGTACAAGAACAAGACGAAGAAAGAATATTCATGTATAGAACTGGAGGTGGCTGCATTTAAAAGCTAAGCAACGGGTAGATTAATTCCAGAACCAGCAATATCTGTCTTCCAATCTCAAACATATCAAGTTCAGATCTTTCATAATGTAAAGACGATTTAAGGAAGAGGACGAGCCATAACTAGAGATACTGAGATTAACTCACCCAATAACCAATTGGAGGTGTAGAGTTCATAAATTGAGTTTTTGGAGGTGTAGAGTTCATAAATTGAGTTTATGGAGAGAATTTGTGGAGAGTATGAAGAGAGGGTTCGTCGAGAGAGAGAGAGAGTAGAGTAGAGAGGGATATACTGTTTTTGGGGGAAATTAGAATAGAGAGGGAGGGAGTATGTCTGAAAATTTCGTAGAAGGGGGGAATTGTTCGCCCAAAATTTTGGTAAGGAGGGAAATTGTCCGCCCAAAATTTCTCCCCAATGTTCACCTGTTCACCTCTTAAGGCAAATTATTTTGGATATTTTAATTTTTTTTCTTTTTTTTAACACCAATTTTAATGTTTTAATTTTAAATTTATAAAATTTTAGAAAAACTAAAAACACAATGGATAAATATAAAAAATATATATGCAAAAATAGTAAAAATTTAAAACAAATTATTTATCAAAGAAATATCTATTTTGACCATTAAAAAATCAAACCAAATAAATCTAGGATTTTTTAAAAAAATTACCACATCACTTAAATCTTTAGATCTTGACATCCGTACGTTTTGAACGTCGAAAAAATAATTTTAAAAAATAGATTCATCGTTCGGGACAAGACTAGTTAGAAGAAAGGTCTACTTTGACCGATTTTACCATTATAAAAACAAAACAAAATAAATATAGGATTTTTTAAAAAATTACCACATCACTAAAATCGTTAGATCTTGACATCCGTACTTTTGGAACATCGAAAAAATAATTTAAAAAAAATAGATTCATCACTCGGTACAGCACTAGTTAAAAAGAATGTCTACTTTGATCGATTTGACCTTTATCAAAATCAAACAAAACAAATCAAGGATTTTTTAAAAACATTACCACATCACTAAAATCGTTAGATCTTGACATCCATAAGTTTGGAACGTCGAAAAAATAATTTTAAAAAATAGATATAGACTAATACTCGTAACTAGTGCTCTGTCCGATATTATTGTTTATATTTTTTAAAATATATTTCTCGACGATCGAACCGTGCGGATGTCAAGATATATTTAATTTAATGATATTCCCAAATTTTTAAAAAATAAAAAATTGATTTGGTTGGAGATCATAGTATATCATTATTATTTTGACTAGTACTCGTAATTAGTGCTATGTCCCATATTATTGTTTATATTTTTTGAAATATATTTCTCGTCGATCGAACCGTACGGATGTCAAGATATATCTAATTTAATGATATTCCCAAATTTGCAAAAAATAAAAATTTTATTTGTTTGGAGATCTTAGTAGATCACTACTATATTGACGAGTACTCGTAAGTAGTGCTCTATCCGATATTATTGTTTCTATTTTTTAAAATATATTTCTCGTCGATCGAACCGTACGGATGTCAAGATATATATAATTTAATGATATTCCCAAATTTTTAAAAAATAAAAAATTAATTTGGTTGGAGATCTTAGTAGATCACTACTATATTGACTAGTACTCGTAACTAAGCTCTGTCCGATATTATTGTTTATATTTTTTAAAATTTATTTCTCGATGATCGAACCGTACGGATGTCAAGATATATCTAATTTAATGATATTCCCAAATTTACAAAAAAAAATGATTTGGTTGGAGATCTTAATAGATCACTACTATATTGACTAGTACTCGTAACCAGTGATCTGACCCATATTATTGTTTCTATTTTTTAAAATATATTTCTCAACGATTGAACCATACGGATGTCAAGATATATCTAATTTAATGATATTCCCAAATTTTTAAAAAATAAAAAATTAATTTGGTTGGACATCTTAGTAGATCTATATTGACTAGTGCTCGTAAGTAGTGCTCTATCCGATATTATTGTTTATATTTTTTAAAATTTATTTCTCGATGATCGAACCGTACAGATGTCAAGATATATCTATTTTAATGATATTCCCAAATTTTCAAAAATTAAAAAATTGATTTAGTTGGAGATCATAGTATATCACTATTATTTTGGCTAGTACTCGTAACTAGTGCTTTGTCCCATATTATTGTTTCTATTTTTTTAAATATATTTTTTTCGATCGAACCGTACGGATGTCAAGATATATCTAATTTAATGATATTCCCAAATTTGCAAAAAAATAAAAAATTGATGTGGTTGGAGATCTTAGTAGATCACTACTATATTGACCAGTATTCGTAACTAGTGATCTGACCCATATTATTGTTTCTATTTTTTAAAATATATTTCTCAACGATTGAACCGTACGGATGTAAAGATATATCTAATTTAATGATATTCCCAAATTTTTAAAAAAATCAAAAATTGATTTGGTTGGAGATCTTAGTAGATCACAACTATATTGACCAGTATTCGTAACTAGTGATCTGACCCATATTATTGTTTCTATTTTTTAAAATTTATTTCTCGATGATCGAACCGTACGGATGTCAAGATATATCTAATTTAACGATATTCCCAAATTTTTAAAAAATAAAAAATTGATTTGGTTGGAGATCTTAGTAGATCACTACTATATTGACTAGTACTCGTAACTAGTGCTCTATCCGATATTATTGTTTATATTTTTAAAAATTTATTTCTCGATGATCGAACCGTACAGATGTCAAGATATATCAAATTTAATGATATTCCCAAATTTTCAAAAATTAAAAAATTGATTTGGTTGGAGATCTTAGTATATCACTATTATTTGTGTGTGCCTGATTAGTCTGTGTATTTTTATTTGTATTTTTGATGATTAAAATCTATTTAAATTATGCATTATTAATCTTATGAAAATTTTATAAAATTATCGGAGTTAGTAAAAATCACGATATCTTTTGTTTTATCTTCTTTATCAAATTATTTAGTTTATAAAATCATTGGAAGAATTATTTTGGGTTTTTAATTATTTTAAGAGTTGTGTTACATTTAAAGGATCAAAACTTGCAAAATTCGTATTTAATTCATTTTTTATCCTAAAAATATTTTAAAAAATATGGGAAGATAGTTA
Source organism: Kitagawia praeruptora (assembly GCA_037693485.1). Taxonomy (NCBI): domain Eukaryota; kingdom Viridiplantae; phylum Streptophyta; class Magnoliopsida; order Apiales; family Apiaceae; genus Kitagawia; species Kitagawia praeruptora. The sequence continues at coordinate 121,320,280 of CM075346.1, read as the reverse complement.
ATTTCATTCTCTGCATTTTAAAAATGTTATTGAGATTTTTTTTCATTTTTTGAAATATTATCTATTTATTTCTAATTTACAAAGCTAATTTAGAATGGTTTTAAAACAAAAAGCAGAATTATGAAATTACAATTAAATTAATTTTTTTAAAAGTAACGAAATTTATGACTGACGTACAATCCGTCGTAAGTTCATTGTAATTATTTTTCTTTTAAATTTTAATTGTTTGGACCTAGATTTTATTAATAAAATAATTATCTTGTGACGAACAGTCAACTATCCGTCAAAAGTATGACTTTAATTAATAATTTTAAAATGTTATTATAATATTGATATATGAATTTTGGACAGATAACTAAATCTGTCAAAAGGTCTGACAGATTTAATAGTAAAGAAATGTTGTGGGCCAACAAAAAAATTATATAATATGAACCCTTGGACGGAAAATGATAAAAAACTACATCCGTCAAAAGATTTAAGAATAAAGAAATGTTGTGGGTCAACAAAAAATTATATAATATACATCCGTCAAAAGATCCGTCAAAGGTTCTGGATCAGCCTAATTCGTCAAAAGAAGGCCGTCACAAATGGCCAGAAGTGTTGTAGTGATATATTAAATTAGTTAGTAGGTAAGCAAGGGTAAATAAGTAAAATCAACAGGTACCAAACAACCAAACTTTTAATGTTTCGGCTTTTATATAATAGTATAGATTTATATAATATAGTTATTAAATATTTGAATACATCATAATTTAACAAACCAAATTAGTAAATAAAAAATTGATGAAATAGTAGAGTTCAACATTACAATCTAAATAATTAAATGTAAAAGTTTTATTTTTTGATACTTATATATATTTTTGATAATTATTTAATATTTTTTAAAATTGTACCTTCGGTGCGTAACACGGGTAAAATGCTAGTTTAAAAAAAAAAAGGAGAGAGAAATTGGAAAAATAATACGACCACGATCGAATTATTAGGGCTGTAAATGAGTCGATACACTCACGAACAGTTCGGCGTTCGGTTCGAAAAAAGTTCGACTCGAGTTCGATTCGATTTGTTAACGAGTCGAACATGATCACAATTTTATGGTTCGTCTCGTAAATGAGCTGAACTTGAGCACAACATAGTTCGGCTCAATAGTTCGCGAACAAGTTCGATTATATAGTTCGTGAACAAGTTCGTTAACGTAGTTCGTGAACAAACTCGTAAATATATATGGTCCATGAATGAGTTCTTGTACAAATTCGATACATATTCTCATGAACATATTTAATTAAGATTTTACAGGAGTCCTTGAATTTACGATAATTAGTAAATAATTTAGTGTTTATGAAATAATATATTAGTTTATTTTGTATATTCATTATCTTCTTTTGTTAAATATAGGGTTAATTGGCTATTTCATAACTGAACTCGTGCTCAACTTGCAGTTGGGTAATCGAACTCAAAAAAATTGCACTAACGTCATTAAACTAATTAAACCTTGCAATCTCATAATTACCCATCTGCCAGTTGATGATCAGTTGAGTTATGAATTAGCCATTTTACCCATTAAAATTCTTGCCACGTGAGCTTGCCACGTCATTTTTCCGCCAGTCCCGTTAAATGAGTTAACGGCAGTTATGAGATTGCAAGTTTTAATTAGTATGATGAGTTGACTGCAAACTTTTTGAGTTCAATTACCCACTTGCAAGTTGAGGTTCAGTTCAGTGATGAATAAGCCAATTAACCCGTTAAATATATACATTATTTTTATTATAAATAATTAAATTAGGCATATGTTACACTGTAATTATAACATTAGTAGATTATTTATTAACTAAATTTATTCGAATCGTGGATAATTGTAGACTAGAAGGATATCTTTAATTTTTGAGGTTTTATCTTTTTTATTTTTAATGCATTAAAATTCTAGAATTAAATGAGGTATTTGTGAACACGAGATCATGGACAATATTCATGAGATGTTCATGAGCTAGTATTCATGAGAAGTTCGTGACCAATAGCTCGTGAGACATGTTCGTGAACTGTTCGCGAACATGTTCGTGAATAACATTTTTCTTAACGAGTCGATACACAAACAAAAAAATTGGCTCGATAAAAGTTCGAGCTCGAGTTCGAGTTCGAAATATTTTTAACGAGCTGATACATGAACAGTCAAGAGTTCGGCTCGGTTCGGCTCATTTACAGCCCTACGAATTATTGATATTCAGTCATATCTACTTGATATTCTGTATAACATACTTCGAGTTCAGGATACGATCTTGAAAACCTAGAATGCTTATCATTCTCGCCACAAGAGTTTTCATAAGAGATAGCGCCTAATACTCTCTAACGAGTTCGAATCAAGTTTTTTTTTTCTAAAGAACGAAGGGAATTCAATCTTTTTGAATGAGGATCAAACATCGTAAAAGGTATACTTGAAAACATGTTTTAGTAGCAAGTGTTTGAGGTTGCAGCATGCATGGGTGTGTGAGTAAGTTTTTTTTATAACTAACCTTTACCACAAAATGGTACTGTAGTTTATAACTGACCTTATGAAAATAATGTGTTTTAAATCATTGTAGTTTATAACTAACCTTTACGAAAGTAATGTGTTTTAAATCATTGTAGTGTATAACTAACCTTTACGAAAATAATGTGCTCTAGACTTAAGCTCTACTTTGATATCTGAAAATTACAAAATCATCCAGGAAATCCTCAGTGTCGTCAAGATTCAAGTGTGGCATTTGTGTGGATCGTAAACCGCTCAACACATTATTTGCTATAAAGGGTTGCAATCACTCCTATTGTTGTAATTCCATTCGCCAGTACGTGACCTCGAAAATTCAAAACAATATTCCCCGAATTTATTGTCCTGTTTCGGATTGTGGTGGTCGTCTGGAACCCGAACATTGTCGTTCTATCTTGCCTTCCAAGGAGTTTGATATATGGGGAGATGCATTACTGGAGGCTGTGGTTCCAGACTGTGATTAGTTTTAATGTCCCTCTAAAGATTGTTCTGCACTGCTGGTTGAGGGTCATGATTTTAAAGACATTGTGAAATCGGAATGGCCTATTTCCCATAAGTTGTTTTGTGCAAATTGTAAGGTTCCCTGGCATTCTAGAATTAAGTGCAAGGAGTATCAGAATTTACACAAGGACGAAAGGGAAAGAGAAGATATCATGATTATGCAACTTGCGAAGAAAATGGGATGGACCCGATGTTCCAAGTGCAAGTTCTATGTTGAAATAATCGAAGGTTGCTCATACATGAGATGCAGGTCTAAATTCTACTTACATACATTTTTGGTTCTATTGTTTTCAGCTGATACGTACCTTTGGTTGTGTCTTGATGAAATTACTTTCTTTTTGATGCAGGTGTGGACATGCTTTCTGTTACGATTGTGGAACTTCTTTAAGAAGCCACCACTGTCCTAAATGTAGTAGGTGCCTCTGATGAGCTAATGACTTTAGTACCAAGTATTTAGTAATTAACTTTAGTGTAAGCATGAATGCGATCTTTAAGTTACATTTTATGCAGTGTGTGATCTATTGCCAGTTTGGGTTGCATACTCATATCAATTTATATAAAGGGAAAGTTGGGTCGAGATTTGTACAATTGTCTTATCAATTACTCCCTCCGTCTCAAAAAACTCTTCCCATTTCAAAAAACACGTTTGCCAACGCACACTTTTGATCGTTAATATGTTCAATTTCGTATTAGTATTAAATATAAAAACTTCACTGTATTAAAGCACTCATAAATACGAATCCAACAAGATCACTCATGACTATATTTGGTCTTATAAATTATGCGTAAATTAGTAATTTGTCTCATGTTATGAACAGTGCCGACATTGTAAAGGGGAAGATTATTTTGTTACAGAGGGAGTAAGTACTAAGATCTTGAAATAAAATTTTCGGCTTAAAATCTTTTTTGTTTTGTGTTTATGGTTCGATGATGTGTATGCTATGTTATAGAAATCGGCCGATTTTTGAAAAATCGCCGATAAATCGGCCAAAAATCGGTCAAAATTTTGGAACCGATTCGGGCGATTTTGCAAAAATCGTCGATAAATCGCCGATTTTTCAACCAAATCACCCGATAAATCGTAAATCGGTACCCCAACCGAAAAGTTCCGATTTCCGAAATTTGTAACACTGTGTGTATGTAAGACAGATGGAAAGATTTGATGATGGTAATGTCTGAATTCAACCTTAAGCATTTCTTGGAACTGTCATAAAATTAGATAGTATCTTATGGACGCCCTTCTACTGTTCATTAGTGTGATACACCCTCCGTCCCAATTTACATGTCCCTTTTGAAAAAATATGCATATTAAGAAAAAGGTTGGTTGGAAAAGATTTTTCAATAAATAACCTTAATAAATGCATTGAAAAATGAGAATATAGTTAAGTTTTAAAGAAGTCAAGCATTGAAAATACAAATATAGTGGTAATTTTTGAAAATTAAACTTAAATTTGTATAGAAAGAAGAGATATTTGTATGGAAAGAAGAGGTGGACATGTAATTTGGGACAAATTTTTTTTGCAAAAGGGACATGTATTTTGGGACGGAGAAAGTAATACTTGACATGTTTACAGAGAACTTCGTTGAACACTCAGTCCATACTTGACATGTTTACGGAGAACTTCGTTGAACACTCAGTCCATTTATCCCCGTCCCAGGATATTATATCGGAGTACTTACGAAATACTGAACATTGCCATGATTAAGGTTGAGACTGTAAAAATGCAATGGCTGAACACTTTCAAGGACATTACGTGTATGTTTGGGGTATCTTAAAAAAAGTAGATTATGACTTATAAGCACTTATGTCATATAAGTGATGAGTAGAGCAGAGATTAGAGTGTTTGGTAAATCAGAACTTATAATCAGTAGACTGTTTGGGTAAATTAGAACTTATAAGTTAACTTTTTTTTATAATTTTCAAAATATTTATTTTTTATATATAACAATGGATAGATCTCGATGAATAGAGAAATTTGATATATACATATCAATTTTCTAATAAACGGATCGAGAGATATAAGATTTCGAAGATTTGAAGGATATTATGTGGGTGTTTGGGGTATCTTAAAAAATGTAGCTTATGACTTATAAGCATTTATGTCATATAATTGATAAGTAGAGCATAACTTATAAGTCAGTAAAGTGTTTGGTAAATCAGAACTTATAATCAGTAAACTGTTTGGGTAAATCAGAACTTATAAGTTAACTTTTTTCTATAATTTTCAAAATATTTGTTTTTTATATTTAACAATGGATGTCAATGAATAGATCTCGATGAGTAGAGAAATTTGAGATATACATATCAAATTTCTAATGAATGGATCGAGAGATATATGATTTTCAAGATTTGAAGGATATTATATATTGCGTATATCGAGAAATAAGTTATAAGCATAAGTTGAATGTTAGGATTTCCTAACATTCAACTTATGGGATTATAAGTTATAAGTTGAGCCAAAACTTATTTTGACAAACACCCCCCATAAGTGCTTATGGCCTTATAAGGCATAAGTTAACAGTAAAACGGGTTCCCAAACAGGCCCTATATATTGTGTATATCGAGAATAAGTTATAAGTTATAAGTTGAAAGTTAAGAATTCTTAACATTCAACTTATGGATTTATAAATTATAAGTTGAGCTAAAACTTACTTTGGCAAACACCCCCCATAAGAACTTATGGTCTTATAAGCCATAAGTCACGAGGTTTATGAAACCCCAAACGGGTCCTACATTTGCTAAATTTGGACATAAGTGATTTTTATGTAACTTATAAGTTGAATTTTGAACATTACATATGTACTTGTCTTAATGACTTACTTTGAATTTTGAAATTTGATCTCATAAAAACGAATACTCCCTCTGGTCCTTATTATAGGACGTTTGCAGTCTTTACACATGTATTAAGAAATTTATAAAATTAATAAAATAACTCTTATTTAGGTTGACTCTAGTATTAATGCTTAACTAGAAAATTGAACTGGTTTAATGACGTGACTGTATACATATACATCTACGTCTATGTTTGAGAGAAAAAGAAGTCATATTTATGATATTTAAGTACTTCTAGTTTGACTAAATATGGATGTACGTGCATTTATAATAAATAAACTTTGTTTTTATAAAAACGTCTTGTATATTGGACCATCCACATTTCTTTCAAACGTCCTATAATAAGGACTAGAGGGAGTACTATTCTTTTGTGAATGTAAAGCATATGTGGACATTATTTCTTTTGCTGCATCATTTACCATCTCTATTTGAGTAAAACGTAGAAGTGAAGTGAAAATGATATGTCAAGTCCTTCGAACCAATTGAAGATTTGAAGTGCACATTTTAAGCTGCTATTGAAATTTACCAAGAGAGACTTTTCATATTCTATAAATATGGCTATATTCTTTTTCCCTGTGCTTTCTTTTTACCCATATTTGGGTAAACGACAATACTCATAGGTATGGTTGTAGCTTGCTATTATAAGGTTGAGTGAGAAGAAAAAAGACTTTAATTTTTGAGGAATTCAAAAAAGTAATCATATGAACTCCTCGCACATTGAACTTTTCTTTTAGCTAGACATTCAATGTTAATATCATACACACACTCTAATCAAGAGAGCTATAACAAGTGTTGAAAACTTTGCACCTAGCTACTATGGGTAATACTTTTACCAGTTTCATCAGAACTTTAATTTTTTCAAGGGGAGGCTTTCCTCAGGCCCAGTTTGTCTGCTGTTCGCGTCACAAAGTTTTTGGACCTGCGAAATCCACAGGTTCATCAACTTTCGTGTGTCGGATTTGTGCGGATCATAAGCCATTGAAGAAATCTTTTTCCATAAAGGGTTGTACTTGTTAGGAATCTGCCCGATTCCCTGCGAATGCGGAAGCGATTTGGTAAATATGTGCGCTTAGATCCCACAAATATACGTGATAGTAATGAAGCAACAAACCAACAATACAGTAAAAGAGACAAGAGATTTAACGTGGTTCGGCCCAGCCTACATCCACAAGAGCAACAACTTCACACTAGATAAAAGAGATTACAATATCCGGGTATCCGGTCCCTTGAATTTCATACAAAAATTCAGCCCTACAATACCTATTATGTATATCCCCAACTCACTGAAGTGTTTATCTCAAAACCTCCCCCTATCACTGTTTCCCGACAACCTTTCCTTCTCTCCCTCTCCCAACCCGGACAGTGCCACACAACCTGATAGAAAGACCCCTGCAGCGGGACCACCTCCGATGGCTGCAGTCAGACCCAAATACCCTAAGGAATAGTTTAGGCACGAGGACCTTCTATCCCGACACTTCCTGAAAGCGGGCTAAACCGGCTTTCCTACTAGACGGACTATCTAGCAGCTATATAGAGAGAAGAGAGAATTATGGTGTGTTTTAGAATGAATGGGGAGGGAGGTATTTATAAGAGAAAAAATGTAGTAGGTGGGGGGAGGGGGTTGGTGAAGTTTGGTATGAGTTTGAAAATAACCTAGGCGGGCTGCCTAACAATCTCCCCCTCTTTCCAAACTCACAGCTCTTCACTTGCACTCCATACCTGCGCCATGTTGGCACAACTCCAACTTTTCCTCGATCCATACCATTCCCTACGACAAAACTCCCCCCCGAGTCCAAGACTCCAAACTATACCCTAGTTTGCACATTCATTCTCGAATGCCCACTTGCTATACGCACAAGTGTACCATTGACCTCTATTTGTCCAACTACATACATGTGAAGCAATCTGTTGTATACACACATACTCACTTGATTCACGTCGGCCAATCCCATATGTAGTCCATCACACACGCAAGTGTGACCATCACACACACAAGTGTGACCATCGATCTTTCATTTACTCCCCAACTGCATATCAAACAAATCAATCTGTTGCATGGTTCACTGCTCACTTGATTCGCGTTGATCGATGCCCATATGCAGCTGCAACACACCAACTACTCGTTGATGTCGTGGAAGCCCTTCGACCAAGCATCCATCCCAGCAGTCTTTGCACCATCGTCTAGACTTGACAGCAATACAACCGCAGCAGTATCCTTCAAGTCACTCTTCCCTCGTGCACGAGATAACCAGATTTTCGAAGTTCCAGTACGTTCTGGCCACGTACTAATCAGACGATATATTCCCCCACGTAGCTCTCCCTTTATCCGAACCACACGGTCTCTTTTGATATTCATAGCTCCCCCTACTACAGAGCATCTATAGCCTTCTGAAGCTAACCGACCGATAGACACAACTAGCTCTGATGCCAACTGTTAGGAATCTGCCCGATTCCCTGCGAATGCGGAAGCGATTTGGTAAATATGTGCGCTTAGATCCCACAAATATACGTGATAGTAATGAAGCAACAAACCAACAATACAGTAAAAGAGACAAGAGATTTAACGTGGTTCGGCCCAGCCTACATCCACAAGAGCAACAACTTCACACTAGATAAAAGAGATTACAATATCCGGGTATCCGGTCCCTTGAATTTCATACAAAAATTCAGCCCTACAATACCTATTATGTATATCCCCAACTCACTGAAGTGTTTATCTCAAAACCTCCCCCTATCACTGTTTCCCGACAACCTTTCCTTCTCTCCCTCTCCCAACCCGGACAGTGCCACACAACCTGATAGAAAGACCCCTGCAGCGGGACCACCTCCGATGGCTGCAGTCAGACCCAAATACCCTAAGGAATAGTTTAGGCACGAGAACCTTCTATCCCGACACTTCCTGAAAGCGGGCTAAACCGGCTTTCCTACTAGACGGACTATCTAGCAGCTATATAGAGAGAAGAAAGAATTATGGTGTGTTTTAGAATGAATGGGGAGGGAGGTATTTATAAGAGAAAAAATGTAGTAGGTGGGGGAGGGGGTTGGTGAAGTTTGGTATGAGTTTGAAAATAACCTAGGCGGGCTGCCTAACAGTACTCACTCTTATTGTTCTGATTGTGTTTGCGAGTACGTGATCTCCAAGATTCAAAACAAGGTTACTCGAATTTCTTGTCCTGTTTCGGGTTGTAATGGCAGTTTGGACCCCGAACATTGCTGTTCCATTTTGGCCTCCAAGGTTCTTGATAAATGGGGAGATTATTTATGTGAGGCTCTAATTTCAGCCTCTGATAAATTTTACTGTCCATTTAAAGATTGTTCTGCACTTCTAGTTAAAGGTCCTGATTTTAAAGACATTGTTGAATCAAAATGTCCGATTTGCCATAAGTTGTTTTGTGCAAAGTGTATGGTTCCTTGGCATTCTGGGATCAAGTGCAGGAAGTTTCAGAAATTACCCAAGGAGGAGGGGGACCAGAATGATATTTTGCTGAAGCAACTTGCTAAGAAGAAGAGATGGACTATGTGTTGGATAAAACTGCTTCTAATGGTTGGCCCATCAGGACAACGTTTTCTAACAAGGTCCTCTTGGTACTCCGGGTTATAATAATGTGTATGCTCCTCTGTTCAGCGTATGTTAATAGAAACAACAGGGAACCGTGTAAGTAAAATAGTAGTACTACTTATTGTATGTTGCACAAAACTCAGCATCAGCAGTATGTTAATTTGACATGTCAAAAGAGACATTTTCGCAGGAATGTTTTTTTTTTTTAACCTAATCAAGATTGCGGTTTGATTGCCTGATCGTGACTGCTGTTGTGTAACACTATTGTTAAGCGATTATAACTGTTCAACTGTTAATGAAATAAAAGCAAAACTCACACTGATGCATTCGCAAAAAGTAGATAATCAGAATTTACACATTGACACGTACACTTGACTTGATGGTCAAGTTCAATCATAAACTCCAAGAAACCAATACATTGCCAGGCCATTCTAAAAAAAAACTGAAGCAAAAACAGGGAGACAAAATTGCATTATTTTTCTGTTGTAATAGTAAATTATATAAATATCTAACAAGTAAGATAAAATCATTATGTATACATACAAGTTCTTGAATGTATCTTTGTTAAATATTCATAGTAAACAATAAACTGCTCTAGAATTTTTGGAAGAGGAAGAGAAAAGAGAAAAAAAAATCAGCCGAATTTTTTTGCAGAAGAAGGGTAAGCAACAAAAAGGAGGATACAATTTCTATAATTAAATTTTTCATTAAAGAATTTGATATTATAAAATAATAATCAGTAAATATTTTATATATTCAATATAAAAACTTAAAGTTCAGGGTACTATATATCTTGAAAACCTAGCATGCATAATTGCATATCATTCTCCTGACGAGTTTTCTCGAGACATAGCGCCTAATACTCTCTTAGGAGTACTTGTCAAAAATATTTTCCTGAAGAACTAACTGGGAATTCAATCTTTCTGAATGAGGATCAAACATCGTAAAAGGTATACTCGAAAACATGCTTTATTAGTAAATACTTGAACTATCCCTCGTATTGTGTTCTGCATATTAGCAAGAGTTCGAGGTTGCATCATGCATGGAGTGTGTGAATATATGCTTTTCTTTATACGTACAACAAAGATAGTATCATGAATTTTTGATCATCAAAAAGAATTAAACCACTATATGCAGTTTTTAACTGACCTTTAACAAAATAATGAGTTTTCTATGCTAAGGCTCTACTTCGATATCTGAATATTACATAATCATCCAGGAAATCCTCAGTGCCGTCAAGGTTTAGGTGTGGAATTTGCGCACACCGTAAACCATTTAACAATGCTTTTGCTATAAAGGGTTGTAATCACTGGTATTGTTGTGATTGCATTTGCCAGTACGTGACCTTGATTGTCCTGTTCCAGAGTGTGGTGGTCGTTTGGAACACGAACATTGCCGTTCTATATTGCCTTCCAAGGTGTTTGATAGATGGCCAGATGCATTACTTGAGGCTGTGATTCCAGATTGTGATAAGTTTTACTGTCCCTCCAAAGATTGTTCTGCACTTCCGGTCAAGGGTCATGATTTTGAAGACATTGTCAAATCGGAATGTCCTGTTTGCCACAAGTTGTTTTGTGCAAAGTGTAAGGTTCCTTGGCATTCTAGAATTAAGTGTGGGGAGTATCTGAGGAAAATTAAATGTTCGAGGCAAAAAATATAGTGCTCTACCATTCGGCCTCAGTCCCCGGGACAGATTGATATCCTCTGAATCTTATTAGTACAATTCCTTTGAAAAGATTTACAGTATGCATGTACTAGGCAATAAGTAACACTGATGATAATGGGTCTGAACTCTGAAATGATTCAGGGCTGTGAAATTTGACGTCCAGAGGTCTGTGTTTGACACTTATTCTTTACGCCGTTCATTATGAATATTTAGTTGGTCTTGGGCCTCTTGGCTTCTTTTCCAAATTCGCAAATATATTTTTTAGTCTCAGGGAAAATGAAAAGGTCGTAGCTGGTGTTGCAAGGCATTCATTGGTCCCAGGAAAAATAGAAAAGATTGTAGCTGGTGCTGCAGATTGTAAACTGTTTGCTTAGTAATGTTGCTCTTGGCCTCAGGATCCCTTTCCAAATCCAGAAATCACTTGAACATCAAACTGTTGAATGCAAAATGATAAAACTAAAAAGATGGTAAATTTATCTCAGGTAATGAGTTGTTAAATTGACTAGGCAAATGATATGCTTATGCAAAACTGCTGATGTTTAAACTTTAAGAGACTACCAAACTTACTTGACATGCATGCATTGATGATTTAAATTTATACATCGATGCACAAACATGACTTAATGGTTCACCCACAATTGTAAACTCTAAGAAGCCAATAGATTCTGGTCACACTGGAACGTAGAGTTATAGCAAACAGGGGGGCATATTTGCATTGTTTGCTTCTGTTGCAAGAAAATATAGGAAATTCAAAAAGGAAGTGAGAAAGAACTACTCCCTCTGTCCCAACCATTTCTTTACATAAGAAATTGCATATCTGACACGCATTTTAAGCTGCATTTTAAGGATAGTCTATAACTTATTTTTGATATTTTCTTTTTTTGTACGGGGTATAAAAATAGGATTGTTCTATTTTTATACAAAAAAATAAAATATCAAAAATAAGTTATAGAACTATCCTTAAAATGCACCTTAAAATCCGTGCCGGAAACTGGTCCGCAAACGTAAACTATTCCGTGGGACGGAGGGAGTAGGTCTTTATACATCTCTGGATCATAATTGGTGCATGTGCATGTTCATCTCAAACAATATTGGTACAAATTCATGTCTGCTTCAGAGACCTCTGCAATGTGCTTCCAATTTCAGTTGATGAATATTTATAGTTGCCAAAATTTTCCTAGAGTGCTGAATACCAATTGGATCTTGACTTCCAAAAGAAAGATGGCCAAGTAGCCCCAAACGATTGTTTGACTGGGTCAGTCCTTGACATCTGTTACTCCTTCTACAGCATTCTGAAACCTTGCTTCAGCTTCGGCCAAACAAGATGAACTGATTACTTTACAAATTCGCTCCTCTCCTCTTCCTTTACGTAGAGCTAGCCTGCAAGCATACCACATCTGACTATCAGCGATAAAGGAGTAAAGATCTGTATGTATATAACAATCTAAGCAATGTCATACCTCGTTGTAGAAGCATGAGCCATGGTGTTCCCACCAATTGGTTTAATTTGAGGCCCTGCAAATACTGAAGAACCATCCACTTGGGAAACAACTTGGTTGGTAATTACAACAGCAACGCCGAACTACAAACATAAAAACACTAGTATATGTTAAGAGTGCGAAAAAGATTGTTGAATATCATTTTAATCAGGTATGCTTCCAAGACTAAAATTTTTATGTACTAGTAGGGGAAAAGAGACTACCTCATCTGCTAACTTTTGCAAGCTCCTCAAGAACTTGCCAAGATGCATCTGCCTCGCTGACAGTTCTCCCCTTCCAGAAAAATCTGTTCTATATAGAGCAGTTGCACTGTCCACTACCACTAGCGCAAACCTAGCCAAAATGTACACACCAGTTAGCTAAGCGAAGTAAAGTTTCCAGTATGTGTAATCCACTTAATGTTAAATAAAAATAGTGTTAGTAGCATGAATTTAATGATTATTTGATTGAATGGTGTAAGCACTGTCACGAGTTATATTGAAGTAGCATTTATTGCAAAGTCCATGTACTGAAATTTAAACAAAAGTTCAGCAATTGAACATTAATTGGAAATTTTCATATTTTTTTTGGTAATGAAAGTTCCATTATTTCTTACTCCAGTATTTAGTGCATCAGTAACCTACAAATTGCTCTTTGACAACCAAAGTTAAATTTGAATAAAACATTAGGCTTTATCGGTTTACGTTCAGTGTCTAGCTTAAGAAATCAGTAACCAAATAAATCAAACATACCCATTATATCTTTACTTGTGACTTTTAGTTGTTTCACTGTTCTAGTGATAAAGTTATGACTCAGCAGTCAGCACCCAATACTTAGTCACTTAAAGTTAAAGCTAAATAGTTTTGGTGTGCAAGTATCAAATCACAATTCGACGTGTTGACTAGACTGTGATAACCCTGACCTATCTAACAGGAAAATGCTTGTTCTTGGAAAAGCAATCATGTGTGATGGTCACATAAAGAATTTGGCCTCCAAGTTAAGAGTTGACAATTGACACAGCGAAATCATCAGCAATGCTATTGCAGACATTGTTATAATATGAGGGACATAAAACTAATGCTAGTCTTAATGGCTGTGACAGTTACAATCAGCTGAATTAGAAGTCATACCTGGTCTCAATCATCATTGAAGCTGCTTCAAGCAAAAGCCTTGATTGATGATCAGTATTATATGCTCGAGCATATGCAACATTCTCCAAAACATCAGCCCCATTTAGCCCAAATCTCAGTGAATATAACGAAACATCAGTGATGACATGAGTTCAGAAAAACATTATGTGCATAAATTTCAAAAACAAAATATTTCGTTTTGAGTGCAGCAGAACACCTGTCAGCTATCTGCAAGAGCCTTTGTGGTCTGAAAGTCCCCTCAGCATCAATGTACATTGCTTTGCCTTCACCGCCACCTTGTTCTAAAGGAAGCTGAAAGATTAGCACATATGTCTGTGTTGTTAGTTCCCGCAGAAACTTACTCAGAATGTCAATTTGGCAAAAGGGTGCAACAAGAAGTATGATCAATGCTGTGTTTACTAGATGCCGTGTTGGTGAGCGCCATAAAGGATACCTGAAGTTGGCATATCCAAAACTATCTTTCTAGTATCATGTAATGCATATATGTCTAGTATGACTTATAAGACAACTCTAGATTTGTAATCCGTCTATAGTTCCCAAATTTGTGTGCTTCGTTCGTTTGTGGTGCCTTCTTACAAAATTTGAGAATTCTTTGCAATTATAATATTGAGTGTTGACCTTGATTATTACAGTAACCAAATAAGGTTGGGTTATTTAAAGGTGATAGAACAGAACAGTCCTTGAGGGGTTTGTTTTTAGACATTGTACTTACAGACTTCTTGCTATTGAGGCAGTTTATGTTGTACATCACATACCAACATATATAACTCTGTGAGACATTCTGTATTTGCTGACAAAATATATATGTTCTGATTACAAAATATAAAGGATTTTCAAGATGAACATATTGCAAAATTTACATGATTTTCAAGATTATCAATGAAATTGATATTCATATAACAAGATTTGCAAATAATAAATTTTAAAATATTTTGAATGCAAAACGTATATGTACTCCAAGTACTCTAATGTACTGATCCATAGAACTTTTCTTTAGGTAAATAAATTAAAATTCGATGTTAGAAATTTTTTTGAAGGCTCTAGATCGAAAAGAGGCCTCATTTCAATTTTTTTTTTATAATTCGGTGTCTGAATCAGCTTGCGCACACCTCGATTAATCCGGAGAGAATACTAGCACACTTATTTCATAAAAAAAAAAAGAAAAAAAAAAAAGGGGAGACCGGACTTATTTTATTTCGTTTATTTAGTTATGTATTTTTAATGTTCACCAAATAATTTTAGTTTTGTATTTTTACTGTTCACCAAATAGATAAAAAGTCCACTTTGAAAAAAAAAAATAGATTTGAAATACTATTTAATCAAAAAAATTAAAATATTATATTCTTGCGAAATATATGTAAAAATTTTACATTTCAAATGGGTTAAATATCAAATTGACCACTGAATAACTTGACATATCTCAGATTGCATACTGATAAATTCGGCGTCTCATTTAAAACACTTTTAAAGACATAAATATCAAATAGATACATTCAAAATGTACTCGGGAAGTAAAAATAATTTTTCATCGAGTTCTACGCATTTTTCTTAAATGCTACTTTAACCAAATGAAATATTATGAATTCTAGTATTTTTGATAATATATTTAGATTTTAAGAAATTTATTTACTATTTATTTTCAATTTTATGGTTATTTTCTTTGATTTAATTAAAATTAAATAGTAAATAAATTTCTTAAAATCTAAATATATTATCAAAAATACTAGAATTATTAACTTTTCATTTGGTTATGGTAGCATTCAAGAAAAATGTGTAGAACTCAATGAAAAATTATTTTTAGTTCCGAATACATTTTAAAAGTATCTGTTTGATTTTTACGTCTTTAAAAGTGTTTTAAATGAGACCCCGAATTTATCAGTGTGCAATCTGAGATATTTTAGTTATTCAGTGACCAATTTAATATTTAACCCCATTTCAAATTGTCAAGTTATTTGCTGGCTTTATTCAGGATTACGGTATCAACCACATAACTTAATCAACATAATAAACTCAGATACAGATTTGTACTAACAAATGCCAAAATTATAGCAATGCAGAAATTTTACATACAAAATGGACAAGAAAGGGGGGGGGGGCCCAATTGTCAATAGACCCTTACAATTGCACTCTTTTTTCTCGAGTTATATGAAAAACTAAACCCCACCCCCAGTCCGGCTGTGTACTTGACACCTGTTGATGGTAACCAAGAATTTCCCAGCAAGAAATTAGCCACAGTAAAACTGTTAACCTGATCCGAGGTATTCAACGCGTGGAAACCAGGCCTACGCCTGCACCAGGCCCTGAATTCATGTATTCGGCATAATATAAAGTGTCCAATGCAAATGCCTCGTTCCACTCTAGCCACCCTTCTGGCCTTATAGCACTACTAATATAAGATTGCATTACAACAGTCCTGGAATATAATTTCCAGGGCCGCCCGAGATAGGAATATGTCGAATTAACCATGACGTCTGGCTCGACTGATATGTTTGAAAACTGGATAGAAAAACCAGTAGGCTCAAGAGCCTCCTTTCGCCCTTGAGCTGTTATAGTGTTCTGTTATAACGGAAGCAAGAAAGATTATATGCAGAAGAGAAATAAGTTTATAGATCTGAGAGGATAAACAGATTACAGAGGTTTTTCAGATGATATTTACAATCTTTACATACATATCTATTTATAGACACAATTTAAGGGGTAGGTGGGTTAGGTATGGTCAAATCCGGCGGCTACAGTGGCGTCGCCGGCGGCCGGTATGGTCAAATCCGGCGGCTACAGTGGCGCCGCCGGCGGCCGCCGGCGACGGCTAGTCAATAGTGGCGGCGGTCAACAGATTCAAGGCAACTAACAAATCTCCACCTTGACTTGAATCCTCTCACAAAAAAATAGATCACAGATGTACCAGATGCATCATAATAGTGCCAGATGTACCAGATAAAAAAAACTCTTCCAGATGTACCAGATGCATCATAATAATGCCAGATGTACCAGATAAAAAAAACTCTTCCAGATGTACCAGATGCACCATAATAATGCCAGATGTACCAGATAAAAAAAAACTCTTCCAGATGTACCAGATGCATCATAATAATGCCAGATGTACCAGATGTACCAGAAAAAACTCTTCTGCCTCAGATTTTGCCCTCAAAAGGGCAGTCAACAACTCCGAACATTTAACAAGTCCAAACAATGTTGAAACTTGCTATGTGGAACCGGATTGGTGAGCATATCAGCTGGGTTATCAGCAGTACCCACTTTGCTCACCACAATTCTCTTGGGAGGCACCCCATAATTAGCTCTCCTTGATCTATCAAGAGCCAAACTGTGCTGATTCGCTACTGAAACTGATGATTCTGATTCTGATTGTGGTTGTTGAACTTCTTGTTGTGGTTCACTCTCATCTTGAGTGACTTCCTGCTCCACCTGTTTCTCAACACCACCACTTTCTGAAACAATCGTAGATCCACGATTTATCAGATAACCTGATGTACTAACTGCTTCTGCCGAGAATCTTCTAGTTAGTCCAGCATTAGAGAGCATGCACCTAGCTCTCTCCAGAAGTGTCTGATTCATACGCTCTGCTACACCATTCTGCTGCGGTGTATCCCTGACTGTATGATGCCTAGAAATCCATTCTCTCTCCAGAAGTGTATGATTCATACGCTCAGCTACACCGTTCTGCTGTGGTGTATCCCTGACGGTATGATGCCTAGAAATCCCTTCATTCTTACAGAACTCATCAAACTCAGATGAGCAAAATTCCAGACCATTATCAGTTTGCATCCTCTTAATCTTCTCCGAGGACGCGACAGCAAAAGAACCTGATAACGTAGAACCATGAAGAAGATACAAGGTACCACGTTTAACACCTTTCAGAACCACATCAGAACCCTTGTGGACATGTAAAACTCCACCTTCACCTTGAAAACTGAAACCTTTGATGTCTAACATACTCAAAGATATCAGATTCTTTGTTATTAGTGGAACATGCCTAACATCATTCAATGTGCAGAATTTACCATCATGTGTCCGAATTTTAATCGAGCCTATTCCAACCGTCTCACAAGCAAAACTGTTAGCCATAGAAATCTTGCCACCGTCTACTTGCTCGTAGGTTGTAAACCACTCCCTGCGTGGACATATATGATAAGACGCTCCAGAATCAAGAATCCACACATCAGAGTGATGCGTGTCCTTGACAGCAACTAGAGCAATATCTTCTTCAGAAGTAGCATCAGCTACAGCAGCAGTATCTGTCAAATTATCCTGTTGCTTCTTTTTCTTGGGACAGTCAGATTTCCAGTGTCCCTTCTCTTTACAGTAATTACAGATATCATTAGGTTTTGGACCCTTAGGAACTGATTTCTTCCCCGACTTTCCATGTCCATTACTCCAGCTAGCTACCAACCCAGCAGCATGATTATCTGCACCTGTACCAGCCGCCTTATGGCGCAGCTCTCTAGAATGAAGAGCAGATCTAACCTCCTCTAGAGAAATAGTATCTTTACCAACAATAAACGATTGCACAAAGTTCTCGTACGATAATGGTAAAGAAACTAACAGAATCAAAGCAGCATCCTCATCTTCAACTTTAACATCAATATTACGCAATTCTAATAAAATTGTGTTTAATTGATCTAAGTGATCTCGAAGAGGCATACCTTCCTGCATTCGCAGACTGAACAGACGTTGCTTCAGCAACAACTTGTTTGTTAAAGACTTCGTCATGTAAAGACTTTCAAGCTTCAACCACAGACCAGACGCGGTATCCTCCTCCGCAATTTCAGTAATAATATCATCTGCAAGACACAACAGAATCGTTGAATGTGCCTTTTCTTCCAGGGGCCATCTCAGCGCTTGTAGAAGCAACCATTTTTGTGTTCAACGACGCCCAGAGCCCCTGTTGTTTTAACAGGGCACGCATCTTGATTTGCCATAGACTGAAACTATTTCTCCCGGTAAATTTGTCGACCTTGACGCTAATACCACCAGAAATCTTTCTCCCAGAATCATATACGTGAACAGTACCGTATACGTGAACAGTACCGTTGAACAGTGCCCGTGAACAGTACCAATGAACAGTACCCGTGAATAGTGCCTGTGAACAGTACCCGTGAACAGTACCCGTGAACAGTACCGTATGAACAATACCGTATGAACAGTGCCGTATGAACAGTACCGTATGAACAGTGTCTTCTTCTCCGGCGATGAACAGTGTCGTCTTCTCCGGCGATGAACAGTAACTCCGCCTGGACAGTGTCGTCTTCTCCGGCGATGAACAGTAACTCCGGCAAAAAATTCCGGCGAGCTTAAAAAAAAATTCCGGCGAGAATTTTTTCAGCAGATTCAACCAAAGCTCTGATACCAGTTTGTTATAACGGAAGCAAGAAAGATTATATGCAGAAGAGAAATAAGTTTATAGATCTGAGAGGATAAACAGATTACAGAGGTTTTTCAGATGATATTTACAATCCTTACATACATATCTATTTATAGACACAATTTAAGGGGTAGGTGGGTTAGGTATGGTCAAATCCGGCGGCTACAGTGGCGCCGCCGGCGGCCGCCGGCGACGGCTAGTCAACAGTGGTGGCGGTCAACAGATTCAAGGCAACTAACATGTTCTTTTGGTTTGGTAAGCCTTTACGTGCTAAAATTTGACAGTTTTGAAAACGTTAACTACAGAAGCATCGCCAAATATAAAATCAACGGTGCCAGTAATTTGACATTCTCGGAAGAATTGACATTGGGAGTGAGCGTATAGAGTGTCTTGGTAACCACGAAATGCACACCCGTATAGTACGGATAAATCGGAGTTGAAACGGTATGCAACTGCCTGATGTTTTTCTGGCCCTGCTGTGTTCTCAAATGTAATGTCCCTGGCTATGATCCCTGCCCTTTAACAGCTGCAAATTCAACATCATTTCTATGGTCTTAGCACTGTAGGTAACTAAAAACTTTGTTGTATCAAATATTTTTTGTTGATGAGATTCAGGGATTATCCCATTGAAGAGTACAATAATGCAAATGCATGTGCACTAAATATTTTGTTACAGTAATTACTAAACCAACAATTAGTTAAAACGTCAACATATGTTGTTAGTACAGATATGATCCCATGATGAATGCACTGCAGAACTAACCATTTTCAGATAAAGATAATTTAGGCTGCACTAGATGATTGTGAGGATCAGGTAATATGACGGACCCAGAGGCTAATGGGTAGGGGGTCCAAAAATTTTAATCCTTTTAATAAAAAAAATAATTTCAATTTTTAAATAATTTAATGATTAAAAAATATTTATTACCATGATTAATGGATGATGTAAATAATATTAGGTTCGTTAAAAAGTAAATACGAAAAACAAATATTTATTACCCGGTTGAAGACATGAGCAATCAGCAAAATCATGCAAAAAGAGGATGGAAATGGGTTCGAACTTGAGTCTTTCCTACAAACCAAGAAATCTGAACCAACTGTGTTGGTTATAGAGATGCACAAAAAACCTGAGCTCGAAAATCTGGCCCGGCTCGATTCGGCAAAGCCCAGTCAAAACCCGGCTCGGTCAAAGCCCGGCCCGGTCAAGCCCGGCCCGAGTGCCTTAAACGGTCCCTATATTTTTGGGCAAAGCCCGGCCCGGCCCGGCCCGACAAAAGCCCGGTCTTAGCCCGGTCTTTTAAAAAGCCCGGTCTTCGGCCCGGCCCGATTAAAAGCCCGGTTCGGCCCGAAAAAACCCGGGTAAAATTTGATTATTCTAGTATACTTACATAAATATTTATGTATTTACACTTCCTACAAATATAAAAATAATTGAAGTACATATATATTTACATATTCATTATTAATAATAAGATTATTTTTATGCATATATTACGATACATGTACGAAAACAAGTTAAGTACACGTGTAATCAATTAATATATCATCAAATCAAAAAGTAAATCGATAAATGTAATATTTATATCGGCAAAATAGATTGTTTAACACATGTATGCCATTATTACATAAAGAACATTCTTATGTAACATAAAATCTCGATCCGATTTGATCCCGGAAAAAGCCCGATCCGGCCCGGCCTGTTTCAGGCCCGGAAACGGGCTCATATTTTTCATAGAAGCCCGGCCCGGCCCGGCCCGGTCAAAGTCAAAGCTCGGGCCGGGATTTGACCAAAAAGCCCTGGCTTTTCAAAACCCGGGCTTTTCAAAGCCCGGTCAATACCCAGTCCGATGGGCCTTTTGTGCATCTCTAGTTGGCTAGCACTACAAGAGATGTACTAAAACATAAATACATGGAGATACTAAGGATCCCAGGGTGGGCCATGGACCCCCTGTTCCGTCCCTGTATATATACACAATCAATATGCCTCATTGCATGTTCTATTTTCGATTCAACCCTTAAAACTCATTGCTAATCTAATATTGATTATTCTAAAGGAGTAATTTTTTTGTGTAGTATAATTTGAAAAAGTAAGAAGATTGCTGTTCAAAATTAGCCTTCATATATTTGGACATAGTTCCACTACATGGAACCACGGAGTATAATTTTTCTTTCAGTTATAACTTTTCTAAAATTTTATTCACTCACTGTATGGTTCTATTTTAACAAGTTAGCTATGTAATTTTTTTATTTTATTTTATTTTTTGTTTTTAATGTATGTTAATGATGCCTCTTACGGGTTTTTATTCTGTTAGTATTTATAGACCTCAACAAGATGGCGGTGGCTGGGTGAGCGAAGATTTTTCTAGATTGTTATCACATTTTTTAATTTGTTTTTATGATTAAATTTGTTGCTATATTATTAATAACTTTCTTCATCAATTTTGATGAGTTGTGCAAACCGGTAGGCTTCAGATGCCTCTATTATGGGGATCGAAAGGAGGCGTATATCAGATTATTATTAGATTTTACAAATAAGAATTTCAGACGTTAATTATTAACATATTATTGTATTTTATTTGTAATTTGTTGGAAAATTTCAAATCGTTTTAACCGGTTTTTAGAATTTTATAGAATTTTAGAATTAATAAATTTTATAAAATAAAAGAAAATAATAGTTTTAGAAGAAAACTAATTAAATTTAAATAGTTTCGATCTATTTTTTAACTTTCTTAAATAAAAGTTAAAATGTTCTCTCCATATATGTGAGAGTTTAGTTTTTCTCTCCTTTTATTAAAAGTGGGAGCATTGATTTGATTCAATGGCGAGGGTTGAAGATCTGGCGAATCAAATGTCAGAGATCAATATTGAAGACGAAGAAAATGAAGAATTCATTTTTGCGGAGGATGCAGTGGATGATTCCAATAAGTTTGAACTATGTCTAGTGGGACGTTTTTTAACAGAGAAAAGTATGAATACTAGGGCAATGAAATCAAAATTGGCTGACATTTGGAGACTTGCTCAAGGAATAAATATTAAAGATTTGAATCCTGGAGTGTTCTTGTTCCAATTTTATCATCTGGATGATTTGAAATGGGTTGCAGAGGGTGGGCCTTGGTCTTTTGATGGTGCCATGTTAGTGCTATCTTCAATTCCCAATGGAGAGGATCCGGTGAGTGTTCCATTGTTGGAGCTAAAGTTCTGGATTCAAATTCATGGTCTTCCTAGTGGGCTCATGACTGAAGCAGTGGGAAAACAATTGGGAGGTTTCTTCGGCAAGTTCATTCAGTATGATCCAAATAACAATACTAGTATTTGGAGAGAAAGCATGCGACTGAGGATAAGTGTAGATGTTATACGCCCTTTGAAATGCAAGAAAAAAATATGTAGAAAGGACGGGTCTGACTGTGTAGTTCAATGCAAGTATGAACGTCTGGGAGACTTCTGTTTTACTTGTGGTATGGTAACGCATACAGATAGATTTTGCAGGAAGAAAATGGAAACTTCATCGTCTAAGTTAGTTCGTGAATGGGGTGGGTGGCTCCGAGCTCCGCCACGGAAGGCGGCGAATTTTGAAAAAAGCAAATGGTTATGCGATGAGCGGGAGAATGATTGGGGCTCAAATTTAGGAAAGGATAATTATTATCAACAATCGGGGGATTTTCAAACGAGTAGTGTAACTAAAGGAGATAATATGGGGCGAGATTTCAGGGTTATTACTTATGGAGGGATAACTGTTTCAAAAGGAAAAGATATGGTTGTTAATTCAAATTCTCTGGCGGCAAATAAATCTTTTGTTCCTCATATTGGGCCCACGGATGAAGAGTTAATTGGGCTTAATTTAGAGGAGAGGAAACGTAGACGTAGTGGGCCTTTAGAAAACGAGTTCATGGATACAGATGGAGGACATGGACTGGTTAATTCAGATTCTTTACTTTCTGTTGCTGATTGTACTGAATCTTCTCCTGATGCTTTGGCTAGGCTTGTTAATTAAGTCAGCCAGTCGAAATGAATCTACTCAGCTGGAACTACCGGGGGTTGGGGAACTCTCGGACAGTTCGTGTGTTAAACGATCTTTTAAAGGATCGTAAACCCGATTTTCTGTTTTTAATTGAGACTATTTCGTTTGCTAATAAAATTGAAGACCTCAGGGTAAGGTTTGGCTTTGATCAATGTTTTTCTGTAGACCGTATCGGTCGTAGTGGTGGACTGGCTATATTTTGGAAACGTCATGTTAAATGTCAAGTTACAGGCTACTCTAATAATCACATTGATGTGGTTTTTTCGGAAGCAAATAACTCAGATTGGCGTCTCACTTGTTTTTATGGATATCCTAAAAGGTCGAGAAGGAGTCTTTCGTGGGATTTTCTTCGTCAACTGTCCTCTCTTTCTCCCCTGCCTTGGTGCGTGTGGGGGGATTTTAATGATCTCCTCTATTCGTCTGATAAAAAGGGTAACATTCCTCATCCTCCTAGTCTGTTTGAAGGATTTCGATGCTATTCATGATTGCAGTTTAACAGAACTTGATCTTCACGGAGGGAAGTTCACTTGGGAAAAAAGTAGAGGAACCAATGATTGGGTTCGTGAGCGATTGGATAGAGCTTTTGCCACTGCTTCTTGGTGGTCGAAATTTCCTCTCTGTAATCTCTGTGTTCATCATACAATGCGTTCTGATCATGATCCCATTCAGCTTGACACTATCTATGCTACAGTGTTAAAGAAAGTCTTCAGGTTTCGTTTTGAAAACATCTGGTTAAAGGAGCCCTCTTTCATCAAAGAAGTCACTGCAGTTTGGTCTGATTTACCAGCTATTCATTTGTTACCTAAGCTGTTTTCAGTTTCTTCATTTATGGCACGATGGGGCAAATCTTTCTTCCATAAGTTTCGAGAGAAAGTAAAACAACAAAAAGCAATCATTGCACGTCTTGTTGATTGTATAGATGATGTCAGTGTTCGTAAGTACTTGGTTGAAAGGGATAAGTTGAATGAGCTTTTACTTCATGAGGAGTTATATTGGAAGCAACGTGCCAAAATTTTCTGGCTTTCTGAGGGTGATGAGAACACCAGATTCTTCCATAAAAGTGCCTCGGCTAGGAAAAAAACAAATCATGTTAGCTTCTTGGTGAATGATAGTGGTGAACGAATTGAAGACCATGATGGTATGTGTGAGGTGGTTAAACAATACTTCTCTAATGTTTTTGCTGGTGACATGGGGGAAGTTAACATTTCGCAGACTCACAGTCCAAGGACTATCTCAAGTGCTCAGAATGAAAAGCTGATTGAGGATATAACTTTCAAAGAATTTACAGTTGCTATCAAGCAGATGCACCCCGACAAAGCCTCTGGCCCTGATGGGTTAAATCCAGCGTTTTTTCAAAGTTTTTGGTCGATTTTGGGTCGAGAAGTGTATCATTGTTGTAAAGGCTGGTTGCGAGATAATGCTTTCCCGTATGAACTGAACTTTACTAATGTGGTCCTAGTCCCTAAAAAAGACAATGCTGACTGCATGAAGGATCTTAGACCGATTGCATTATGCAATGTTTTATATAAGATTCTAGCTAAAGTCTTAGCCAATTGATTGAAGGTAGTTCTTTCTGATGTGATTTCAGAGAATCAATCAGCCTTTGTCCCCTACAGGAGCATAAACGATAATGTCTTAGTGGCATTCGAAGTCATTCACCACATGAAAAGAAAGAATTCAGGGAATGAGGGGGAGGTTGCTCTTAAGCTTGACATCAGTAAAGCATATGACCGGGTGAATTGGAACTTTCTTCGTCAAAGAATGAGAATTATGGGGTTTTGTGATAAATGGATAGGTTGGTTGATGTTGTGCATCAAGACTGTATCGTACAATATTGGATTAAATGGTTCGTTTATAGGTCTCATAAATCCTAGACGTGGTCACAGGGGGACCCTTTGTCCCCTTATTTGTTTTTGTTTTGTGTAGAGGGGATTTCTAATACTCTTGATCAAGCGTCTGAATCTGGTGGTATTCATGGTTGCAGTGTCAGTCCGCAAGCTCCTGTTATTTCTCACCTTCTCTTTGCCGACGACAGCTTCCTTTTCTTTAAAGCTACTACGGAGGAAACAAGGAGAGTTAAGAAGTTACTAGTAGATTATGAGAGGTGCTCAGGGCAGTCTGTAAACTTCCAGAAATCGGGAGTGTTTTTCAGTTCGAATGTTCGTTCTGACAAGAAACAAGAACTCAAAACGATTCTAGCTGTGCATAATGATATAGAGAATAGCAAGTATCTTGGACTTCCTTCTTTAATGGGCAGATCCAAGAAACGTGTTTTCGGTTTTCTTAAAGAGAGAGCTATTAAAAGAATTCAAGGGTGGCAGGCAAAGCCAATATCAAGAGGAGGGAAATCGATTCTAATTCGTAATGTTGCTCAGGCCATCCCTTCTTATTGTATGTCCTGTTTTCTACTCCCCAAAACTCTTTGTCAGGAGCTAGAGAAGTTGTTTAATAGTTATTGGTGGAGTTCTGGCTTGGGGGCAGGTAAAGGTGTTAAGTGGTTGTCGTGGGACAAGGTTAGTATGGTGAAAAGTAAGGGGGGATTGGGTTTCAGGAGCTTGTATGGATTCAATATTGGGTTGTTAGGGAAACATTGTTATAATTTCATGCAAAATCCAAATTCTCTTGTGTCCAGATTATATAAAGCTAGGTATTTCCCTCATTGTCACTTGTTGAAAGCCACTAAGGGAGTTGGGTCGAGTTTTATTTGGGCAGGTATTTGGACCGCAAAGGAGGAATTGTTTAAAGGCTTTAGATGGGTTGTTAGAGATGGGCAAGATATTAATGCTGTGAAGGACCAATGGTTGAGGAGGAAACCAGATTTTTGTGTCGAAAATGATAGTATGTATGAAGGTAGGAATGAAATGGTGTCAAGCTTATTTTTGCCAAACTCGAAACAGTGGAACTCTAATTTGGTGCACCAGCAGTACCTCGATGTAGATGCTGAAGCAATATTAGCAATTCATGTACCTCAACGAGAAATAAAAGATAGAGTTGTTTGGGTAGCCTCTTCTAATGGAGTATACACTGCTAAGGCAGGGTATCACTTTTGGCATGCTCAGAATATTGGCACATTAGATGTCCCTCAGTCGGGAGGTTGGAGTAAGATTTGGTGACTTCAGATTCATCACAAGCTGAAGATTTTTGTATGGCGGTTTTGTCGTAATACTGTACCTGTAAGGCAACGACTTAATTCAAAAGGTATCGATCTCCCAATCACTTGTCCTATGTGCAACTGTGATGCAGAACATTTGCTGCACCTTTTCTTTGATTGCAATTTCGCTGTACAATGCTGGCAACACGTAGGTTTTCAGTTTGATATGAGTTCTGTCGAGCTTGCTCCTATGTGGTTGCTTGGTAAGTTATGTGAGGCTCAACTGGATGAAGTGGTGAGAATTTGTACTGTTTTATGGGGCATTTGGTTTTGGAGGAATAAAAAGGTATGGGAAAACAAGAGTGTAACTCCTGCTATTGCAATGGAAGGTAGTATCAGAATGGTGACTGAATGGAGAGAAGCTAAGCGTACAAAGCATAAACCAAGCTTGCAGAAAGAGATGGGCATTCGGGCAAGCACTGATAAGTGGTCAGCTCCTAGTTCTGGACAGCTAAAGTTGAATGTCGATGCTTCGATTTTCCCAGAGGCTGATTCTTTTTCGGTAGGTATGGTGCTTCGAGACCATCATGGTGCTCTTCTTGTTGGTAAAGTTCTCAGGTTGCCTTCACCTACTTCAGTGTTTGAAGCCGAAACCATTGGGGTTAGAGAGGCTTTGTCTTGGATTATGGCTCAGCAGTTACATGGGATGAAAGTGCTAGTTGAAACAGACTCTTTGTTGACAGTGCAAGCGTTATATAACAATGCTATCAACTATCTTGAGGTGGGGGATGTCATTGTTAGTTGTCAAATTCAGCTACAACACCTAATAGATACTTCTGTTAGTTTTATCCGGAAACAATCAAATAGGGTAGCACATGAGATTGCTAAATTACCCTGTTTGGTTAATTGTCAGTTTGAGTTTACGTCTCCTCCTTCTTGTTTGTTGGAGACTCTATTGTTTGATGATTCTAAGTAATGGAAATTTTCTTTTCAAAAAAAAAAAAAACTTTCTTAAATTTTTAAAATTTTAAAAATTAATATTAATAATGACTAAAATATTCTTTAACTTAAAATAAGTAAAAAATGTAATGGAATTTGCAAAGGTAAAGAGTTCGAAGTGACGTGCCCGGACATTATTGGAAGTAGAATTACGCCGGTAAGTTCCATTAAAAATAGTGTATGTGTTTGTAAGACATAAATAAAAGTTATGTTGAAGGTAGAATAAGTGTTCAAATTTATACAAAAAAAAAAGAGAGAGATTAACTTATAAAAAAGACATATAATTAAAAGTTTTATTGGAAGTAGAATAGGTGTTTGAATTTGTAAAAGATAAGAGTTCGAATTTATAAAAATACATATAATAAAAGTTCTATTGAGAGTAGAATACGAGGACGATAACGTGTCATCTTTTACGTTCTTCTAAACTTATTTTTTTTCCCTAAAAAATTTTATTTAATTTTTTTTTGTTCAAATTAATTATACTTGCATTAGGAGAATGTATCAATGAATCTTATATTTTTCCCAAAGTTTTCGTATTTAAAAAGAAAAAGAGTTAAAGTTAATGTAACAGAAAGAAATTCCAAGCAAGAACCATAAATTTTCTCTTTTGCGTATGTATGTATATATATATTGTAATAACCCTAACTTCAGTAATGCTATAGTGGTTACATGAATAGTAAATTTCGAGGATTTAGAGAAATGGTATATAGGTACTCTATAATGGAAACGTAAAATGAATAAACAGAAACCATATTAGTATTGTACAATGGAAATAAGTGACTCGAAATGACGTTAGATTTCAGAAATTTCTAAAACATGGATTTTGAGGATTTTGACTTCTAAAGAGCTTCTATTGGATATTAAAGAGCATGGAACTATTAAATGAATTATATATTGAGAAATTAGAAGAATTAGGTTAAACCAAGGGATTATTAAGTTAAGAGAATACCAATGGAATTTGGATTGTTAAATGATTTCAAAACCACTGAGATAATGAGGTACATTCGAAACGAACCACAATTAGACGAATATGGAGACCAAGCAACCAAGATTAGTAATATAACAAGGATACATACCACATTATTTACCAATGTGATTGCCATTTTACTTAAAAAAAATTAAGAAATTGGGAGATTAGCTCATCCTAATGACATCACCATCCACTAACTTGTTTTAAGGGGGTAAATTAGTAACTTTGCTTGGTTTTAACCACAAATATCTTTACAAGCTTCCAAGACAAGCTAGATTAACAAGTAGTTAGCAAGATTAGATCAAAATCCAAGAGCAAAAACCTCTCCCCTTCTTCATTACTCCATTCGGCCCTTTCAAAAAAATAAAAAATAAAAAAATAAAAACCCTAGCTCTCTTCAATAACAAATCAAGAGGAAAATCATGGGTGATCTTGGAAGTTAGAAAGAGTGATCTACAAAGTTTCAAAGCCATCCAACTTCATTTACATAGGTAAGGAAAATCATGAAGTTGATGATGAATAGTAAATGAATAGTAAAATCTTAGTATTAACTTTGTTTTAATGGCTCCTTTAGTTAATCCAAGCTAATTCAAGGTTGTTCAAGGTGTGCCCAAGGATTATTAAGGATTATTAAGTGTTCTTCAAGCTTCAAAGAGGTATAACAACCCTTGCCCTTTTGTGTTTATGATGGATATTGTTATGTTTAGTGATTAAGTGGTATAAAGGTTATGTTTATGATGTTATAAGTGTTTGTAAGTGATTAAAGTTGATTTTGGAAGGAGTTTGGGATTGTAACCATGGCTGGTAATGAAGACCACATGGTGTAGGTGATGATTATTGTGTTTGATGATTGATTTTGGAGGAGTTTGATTTTGGAAAGTATGAAATTACAGCAGTTATAATGTCCGATTTCCGTTAGAACGAAATCTGCCCTGTTTTGTGACCCCTGCATTCGTATGGTACCTCACTGCCTAGGTTACCAATTGACCATGAAATGATAGAGCTTAGTTCATAGATCGTTTTGATATAAGGTGCGTTAAAATCTGATGAACGGTTTAGGAGAAAAGTCAGTTTTAGTGAAAAGTGTTCGAAAACCGAGAAACCGTAATTGTATCAACTTTGAGGCTATGATCAACCTACTTAGACATTTTTAAAAATTATGAAACGTTGGGATAATATGGTAGGGTAGTCAAAGAGACATTACCAGTTGACCTTGTAGTAAAAGTCGAAATCTATAATTTATGGGGATTTTTACAGTTAAGTGTGGTCGTTATGGAAAATGGTGAAAATCCCTGAAACTTCGATTTAGTTTATAAATGGTTGAGTTCTTGAACCTTTGGGGTAATAGTGATACGTTAGGCATATATTAAAGTATCAAGGGTAATGTTATACAAGAGTGTAGTGAGTAAGAGATGTGATATTCTAATGACGGTCCTTTTGTGTTTATAGAAACTCCGGAAGAGGGACCAGCATTACTGTCAGGATACAGGAACCGAGGCAAGATCTTTTTTATCCCTACTTGGAAATTATTTATCTTCAAAGAAACTTGATTCATGAAATATATATATGTGATGCTATTGTTACTATATTGTTAAGAAATGGTTTTCCTCGATTATTGATGTAAAAAGGGAAGGTATATGAGTATGATATGAATATGGATATGAGTATGAGTATGATATGGATATGAATATACATAGAGATGATTATGCATGAAGTGTACATGCCTTATGATTAAGGGAATATAAAGGAATGGTATCAGTTGTTATCTAAAGATATATAAAGGAATGGTATCAGTTGTTATCTAAAGATATATAAAGGAATGGAATCAGTTATTATCTAGGGTTATATGATTTATAATATTATATTCTTTCTAAGTATTGTGATTTAATAAATATTATTGAATAGTATTTAATACTTTTGAGATAAATGGAATACTCTACGTATATAAAAGCATATTTGAATTCTTGAATATAAAGGAGATGTTTGAATCATAATCAAAGTATTATGTTATATATATATTTTATAGAAGTAATGTGCGAGAATGGAAATGAGATGAGTGAATGACATATGGAAATGAAAGCGAGAAAATGGAAATATGGAATGATATTTTGTAAATGGAATAACGATTTGACAAAAGGGGGATAGCAACAAAAAGCGTAGGAGGCTGTGTGCTGCACAGTCCAGCAATCAATATTTCATTTCGGCCCAAGAGTTGCCGAAGGAGGATGTAGTGGTAGACCTTCCTCCTGGGGGATGGTGGCAGACCTACCTCCGTCTACCGGTAGTAAAAAGGGATGGGTACGGAGGACGACTGATCATCATGGCTCACGTATTCGGCAACAGTGAAAACCCCCACGATTATTGAACAAAGAATCAACGATAAAGTCAGATTGGTATACTGAAAAGGTAAAATGATATGAGACGATGGAATTATTGTTATAGATGAAGAGAAACTGATTTTATATTAATTTATATAATTGTTGCATAAGAAGGTCATGAGAAGATGATAGAGAGAGATTTATTCAAGTATTCATATTATTTTGAAATATTACACTGAAAATGTATATTGATGGTTATATTATTTGAAAAGAGAAACTGATACTGTATTATCCTAGATTTCTTCCTTATAATAGTAAGTGGATGATGTATTATTAAGTAAGAATTTTATTCTTCCTTGAAGTTTATAAATAGTTTCCGCTTTCATAGATATATATATACTTGTCCACATTTTAAATTCTAGTTTACCATATGATCTTGCTGAGCTATTATAGCTCACTCTTGCTACATATCTATATACAGCTAGGTATGCCAATACTTCGCAGAATGCCCCGCAAGAGGATAAGGGGAAGGCGACCTTCTGAGAGCACGCTAGCATCGATTCCTGAGGTAGTGATGAGACAGACGGGTGCTGGGAACTTTATGTATAATTAAGTGTGCAAGTGTGTAATAAACTTTTGATTGTTGAAATGCTTCATGTCGAAGTGTTATTCAGCAATGTACTTAAGTATGATCCTGGTTTGTAATAACTCTTTTAACTCTCAACTTTAAACTTTTATTATAGTAAATGTTGTTCTCTGAGCATATGACTGGTGTGGGTGTGTTTATTATTGCGGGGTCAATTGCATAAGTATTAATTATAAAAAAAACCCAAGAGATATTGATATTGAATGGAAATTGGTCCGTGATGGCCCAGATTTATGACCCCGGATTTTGGGCTGTCACAGTTTGGTATCAGAGCGAAGAGTCATAATGCTCATGAACAAGAGTGATAATAATAAATGTATTAGTTATGATATAAAATTGTGAACTTCCATCAAGTTCAAGGGGGGTTTATCGAACGAAGCGTTTATTCTAAGTAGTGATTATGATTTTATAGATTATTGCTAATAAAGGTTATTATGCCAAAAGTGTCAAGTTTATGTAGCACATGGGACTGATATGAGAAAAGGGAATAATTGAGGTAACAGGAAGTGTACGTTAGAAAATATTGTGAGTATGTGTGGTATGTTAGCATATACAATTTAGAAGTATAATTTGAAGGGTCCTTGATACCGGAGCAGTGTCAGGCTAAGACAATCAATATTACTTAAGTATATCGATTAGAGGGTTGTGTTCTATTATGGATAAAGGCAGAAAGTATCGAGCCAAGTCAAGACTAGGTAAATGACGATAACTGGGAATATAAGATGATAGTTTAAGGCTAAAGGATAAGTGCCAAATTTAAGAAATTTTGGAGAGTACGCAGTCTTAGATATATATGGTATTTGAGGAAAACCTTCCATTATTTGGGATTTTAAATTGGGCAGAGGCTATTAACGGTACCTATTCTTAGATTTTCTAAATCCCTGCTAAATTATGTTATTGAGTTTCAAATTTTCCTCTACTGGTGGGTAAATCCAGTTGTGATCTGGCACCTCTTATTCATTAAGGGTCGGTATCTTTTTAAAATATTTTGGTACCTTTGGAAGGTGTTTCAAAATTGTATTTAATCTATCTTAGTCAAAATATTTCTCTAAGATTATTTTCGAAAAATGGTGTTTATCATCGTGATTTAAATTTACCTCTATATTTCTTACTCCAACTAAGAGGAATAGCCCTATATGTATACACGGGGACAATCTATCTGTGTGATAGAAAGTCGGAGGGGACGCCCTCACTTGTGTGACGTACGGGTTCTTCCATCATATTGATTTCTCAAATATCCTTTTGTTTCAAATAAAAGTTATTTAAAACTCTTAATTTTATAAATTATTGTGGGACCCTTGCTTGTTTCTGGGTTCGTTTCAATTCAAAGTTTCTTAAATTCTATCAATTGTTTCGAATATAGAAGATTTCAGTAATGGATGGGATAATGGAAGCAAGGTTTAGGGTATACGTGATTATACGAGGAAACTCGAGATTTCAAGGGAAATTTCAATAAGAGATAATTAGAGCTAGAAGCGTTTCGCTATAAAAGAGGAAGGAATTTCGTGAGAAGAAAGGGGTATAATTGAGGATTAGTGAGACAAAAGAATAGGAGGAATTTTAAGGTATAATTGAGATTTACTATTGAAAGTAAGGTGTATTTTGAGGAAAAAGTCAGAATAAGGATAAACAAGGGAAGTGAGATAATTAATGAAGTTTGTGTATTCTGTCTAAATTCTATCGTATTTCGATATTAAATGTTGAGATTCCAGAATATTGATGTATATAAGGTGATTAACTTAAATGAAAAGGGTATTGTGCTAAAGGTGATACGCTTAATTGTTAAAGTGGAGTTGAGAATATTATGGTATATAAATGAGTTAACTGGTGATATAATTGTGCATATGAGAATGATGTATATATACCCTAAATTTGGGTAATTAATGAAGAATATTGCTATATACAGAATCATGCCGCCTAAGCGTAATAATAGAGCAAATGCAAAGGAAAATGAGAGAGATGAAGGAAGACGAAATAGACAGAATGAAAATGCTCATAACGAACAAAATCAGATGGGGCGAGAAAGTAAGAAAAGGAGATGTGAGGGTCAGAAAGGAGGTTCAAGCGAAGGAAGTTACTTTAACAAGGTTGGTAAGGGACAAAAATCTCAGTTTGTGGGAAAGACAGGGAGTAACAGGACTGTTAGTGAGACGGTGAATCAGGGTGGTAGATCCACAGGAACCTTTCAGTCTAATCAATCTCGAACACCATTTCCAGACTGTAACACGTGTGGTAGGAAGCATACGGGAGTGTGTAGGAGGTCGAAAGTAACTTGCTTTAAGTGCGGACAGAAAGGACACTATTATAATCAGTGCACATCAACTGACAAGATTGATATCAAGTGTTATCAATGTGGGAAACTAGGACACTTTGCTAGAGATTGCCGTTCCGGTGGGTCATCTGCGCCGGGACAAAGTATGACTGTTTCAAATAAACCTACTGCCAGAGTGTACAACATAACTTTAGGAGAAGCATTGAAAAAGCCGGATACAGATGCAGGTGAACATTTTTTTTTAGTATTTAAATCTTTAGTGTAAATGTTTGGTTAAGAAATAAATGTGGTCAATGAATGGTATATGTAGGTTGACAATCTAGATAAGGAAAATCAGTATCTGTTAGGGGTTAGAAATTCTATGAAAAGGAGAATAATAGTATTTTGGGGGTAAACCACAGACTTGTTTACATACGAACAGGAAATATATATTATAGGTAATATTTTCTTACATTTGTTTCAAAGAATCTTATTCTAGTCGGATTTCTGGAAGATTTTACAGAGACAAGATATAATAAGATCGAAGTGTGTATATTTTATGTCATGATAGAGATCAACATAGGGATAAACCATAAGTGAGATATACTACCATTCAGGGGAGGCCAATGTGGTGGCCGATACCCATAACCAAAAGAGGAATGTTGATGAATGACAAGCAAGTGTATGTTGGTGTATTTTTGCGCAAACAAGATAGAGATATTATGAAGGAAAAAGGATGTAGAAAGTGGTATAGAAGTTATAAGGTGTAGATGAAAAGATATCTACGGACATTTCTGACGTGATTCCGGGACGGAATCCTTTTAAGGGGGGAAGGATGTAATAACCCTAACTTCAGTAATGCTACAGTGGTTACATGAATAGTAAATTTCGAGGATTTAGAGAAATGGTATATAGGTACTCTATAATGGAAACGTAAAATGAATAAACAGAAACCATATTAGTATTGTACAATGGAAATAAGTGACTCGAAATGACGTTAGATTTCAGAAATTTCTAAAACATGGATTTTGAGGATTTTGACTTCTAAAGAGCTTCTATTGGATATTAAAGAGCATGGAACTATTAAAGGAATTATATATTGAGAAATTAGAAGAATTAGGTTAAACCAAGGGATTATTAAGTTAAGAGAATACCAATGGAATTTGGATTGTTAAATGATTTCAAAACCACTGAGATAATGAGGTACATTCGAAATGAACCACAATTAGACGAATATGGAGACCAAGCAACCAAGATTAGTAATATAACAAGGATACATACCACATTATTTACCAATGTAATTGCCATTTTACTTAAAAAAAATTAAGAAATTGGGAGATTAGCTCATCCTAATGACATCACCATCCACTAACTTGTTTTAAGGGGGTAAATTAGTAACTTTGCTTGGTTTTAACCACAAATATCTTTACAAGCTTCCAAGACAAGCTAGATTAACAAGTAGTTAGCAAGATTAGATCAAAATCCAAGAGCAAAAACCTCTCCCCTTCTTCATTACTCCATTCGGCCCTTTCAAAAAAATAAAAAATAAAAAAATAAAAACCCTAGCTCTCTTCAATAACAAATCAAGAGGAAAATCATAGGTGATCTTGGAGGTTAGAAAGAGTGAGCTACAAAGTTTCAAAGCCATCCAACTTCATTTACATAGGTAAGGAAAATCATGAAGTTGATGATGAATAGTAAATGAATAGTAAAATCTTAGTATTAACTTTGTTTTAATGGCTCCTTTAGTTAATCCAAGCTAATTCAAGGTTGTTCAAGGTGTGCCCAAGGATTATTAAGGATTATTAAGTGTTCTTCAAGCTTCAAAGAGGTATAACAACCCTTGCCCTTTTGTGTTTATGATGGATATTGTTATGTTTAGTGATTAAGTGGTATAAAGGTTATGTTTATGATGTTATAAGTGTTTGTAAGTGATTAAAGTTGATTTTGGAAGGAGTTTGGGATTGTAACCATGGCTGGTAATGAAGACCACATGGTGTAGGTGATGATTATTGTGTTTGATGATTGATTTTGGAGGAGTTTGATTTTGGAAAGTATGAAATTACAGCAGTTATAATGTCCGATTTTCGTTAGAACGAAATCTGCCCTGTTTTGTGACCCCTGCATTCGTATGGTACCTCACTGCCTAGGTTACCAATTGACCATGAAATGATAGAGCTTAGTTCATAGATCGTTTTGATATAAGGTGCGTTAAAATCTGATGAACGGTTTAGGAGAAAAGTCAGTTTTAGTGAAAAGTGTTCGAAAACCGAGAAACCGTAATTGTATCCACTTTGAGGCTATGATCAACCTACTTAGACATTTTTAAAAATTATGAAACTTTGGGATAATATGTTAGGGTAGTCAAAGAGACATTACCAGTTGACCTTGTAGTAAAAGCCGAAATCTATAATTTATGGGGATTTTTACAGTTAAGTGTGGTCGTTAGGGAAAATGGTGAAAATCCCTGAAACTTCGATTTAGTTTATAAATGGTTGAGTTCTTGAACCTTTGGGGTAATAGTGATACGTTAGGCATATATTAAAGTATCAAGGGTAATGTTATACAAGAGTGTAGTGAGTAAGAGATGTGATATTCTAATGACGGTCCTTTTGTGTTTATAGAAACTCCGGAAGAGGGACCAGCCTTACTGTCAGGATACAGGAACCGAGGCAAGATCTTTTTTATCCCTACTTGGAAATTATTTATCTTCAAAGAAACTTGATTCATGAAATATATATGTGATGCTATTGTTACTATATTGTTAAGAAATGGTTTTCCTCGATTATTGATGTAAAAAGGGAAGGTATATGAGTATGATATGAATATGGATATGAGTATGAGTATGAGATGGATATGAATATACATAGAGATGATTATGCATGAAGTGAACATGCCTTATGATTAAGGGAATATAAAGGAATGGTATCAGTTGTTATCTAAAGATATATAAAGGAATGGTATCAGTTGTTATCTAAAGATATATAAAGGAATGGAATCAGTTATTATCTAGGGTTATATGATTTATAATATTATATTCTTTCTAAGTATTGTGATTTAATAAATATTATTGAATAGTATTTAATACTTTTGAGATAAATGGAATACTCTACGTATATAAAAGCATATTTGAATTCTTGAATATAAAGGAGATGTTTGAATCATAATCAAAGTATTATGTTATATATATATTTTATAGAAGTAATGTGCGAGAATGGAAATGAGATGAGTGAATGACATATGGAAATGAAAGCGAGAAAATGGAAATGTGGAATGATATTTTGTAAATGGAATAACGATTTGACAAAAGGGGGATAGCAACAAAAAGCGTAGGAGGCTGTGTGCTGCACAGTCCAGCAATCAATATTTCATTTCGGTCCAATAGTTGCCGAAGGAGGATGTAGTGGTAGACCTTCCTCCTGGGGGATGGTGGCAGACCTACCTCCGTCTATCGGTAGTAAAAAGGGATGGGTACGGAGGACGACTGATCATCGTGGCTCACGTATTCGGCAACAGTGAAAACCCCCACGATTATTGAACAAAGAATCAACGATAAAGTCAGATTGGTATACTGAAAAGGTAAAATGATATGAGACGATGGAATTATTGTTATAGATGAAGAGAAACTGATTTTATATTAATTTATATAATTGTTGCATAAGAAGGTCATGAGAAGATGATAGAGAGAGATTTATTCAAGTATTCATATTATTTTGAAATATTACACTGAAAATGTATATTGATGGTTATATTATTTGAAAAGAGAAACTGATACTGTATTATCCTAGATTTCTTCCTTATAATAGTAAGTGGATGATGTATTATTAAGTAAGAATTTTATTCTTCCTTGAAGTTTATAAATAGTTTCCGCTTTCATAGATATATATATACTTGTCCACATTTTAAATTCTAGTTTACCATATGATCTTGCTGAGCTATTATTGAAAGTGAAAGTGTCCTAAACCAATCATGTATGATGAGTTAGGAAGAACTTTTATGTAATCTACTTAATTTCATTTATATTAATAAAAGACTTGTTTGTTTTATTACGGGCTTTTTCTATTTAAAGTGTTTTAAATTAGATGTTCCATAGTTTAGGGTAAAGCTTCTAGAATTATAATGAGATTATAATAATGAGATCTAGAAGATGATAACTCTAAACTTAAATTGTTCCTGGTCGTAGGATAACTAAATTGGTAGTTAGTTAATCCGTAAAGATCGGTACATACTATGCTTGCTTCTATATGTAGGATGCCTGTTCTCATAGGCATTTGTGTGGTGACACTATAGCTAGTATGTAGGTGCTTATTAGAGAATAAGTTCACTGAACATGACTCGAATAGTTGAACAACTAATGGAGTTCACTCACGTGTCAGTAGTTGTTCATATAGTGATGGTTGTACAAGTGTCCTTAGACTTGAGGTAATCATATTAATCTTGTGTACATTGAACTATGCTTTGGTTTAGTTCTTAGTCTCAAGAGACATTAATTAGGGCTCTTCTGGGCATAGGAATTTGTACACGAAGATAGTGATTGATCAATAGAGGATCTGCCCCTTCCAGTGAAGGAAGAGAATGTCCTATGTTATTCCACTTATGCTAGTTCAGGAATCTCTGGCCAGAGTGAATGAAATTAGAAAGAAGTTTCTAATTTGCATTAAAAGGAACTATGCATAATAAATAGGAAAATCATATGATTAAATTAAATAGGCTTGACACAAGATCCATGCCTTGTATTTAATCGGGACATTGTAGGGCAGAAGGAATTAATTGTACGAGAACCATTCACTGACTAGGTTCTAGATATTCTAAGCAGTGAATTCATATTATCCGGATAGTCGCGATATGCTGAGAAGTATCCCTCACGATGTAGAATAAATATGATTAATTATTTAATTAATTATATTTAATGAATTAGAAGAATTCATATAAATAATAATAAAATAGTTTTATTGTTATTTATTTCTACTACCGGCTTAATGTTGAACCTACAGGGTCACACAATAAAAGAGACTGATTTATTGATGGAGGAATTAATTAATAATGGCTATTAATTATTTATTTATGGAATAAATAATTTATTAGCAATTTTATAATTGATTAAATAAGATTTAATTGATTATAAATTAATTAAGAAGAGTTCTTAATATTATTAATTAAGGATTTAATTTAAGAAATTAAATCAAGAGAGAAAATTATTTTCTAAAGAGTTTAGAAAAAGAATTAATGATTAAAAGAGTTTTAATTATTAATTAATTGATTAATTAGATTAATTAATTAATAGGGTTAATATTTATGGGAAAAATATCAGTTGTGATTTGCCTATAAATATAATGTGATAAACCCTATTAGCCTCAACACTTTTTACGTAAGTTTAACCGAGGCAAACCTTATTTTCTCTCAACCCTTTTTTCTCCTTCAACGAGATCTGTTTCTTGGTGGATACTTGTGGAGTGCTTCACATACTGAGGAGCAACTGCTAGGAGGTTATTTACATCATCTATCATCAGTTTTAAAGGTTAGATTACGAATCTCATCTTTTATCCATGAATCGTATGTATATATATGCGATATATATGATTAGTTTTGTGTTTTACGCTTCCGTATATGCATAAAAACCCTTCAGTGGTATCAGAGCAGTAGGTTGTATGCATCTAGATTCGTGGAAAAATTTCAGAATTTTATGATGTCGTATGAATTTATTATGGATTTTGCAAGTTTATTTTGATTTAATTATGAATTAATTCGAAATAAATTTTTCTGTGATTTTTTATTGCTGATCTGGGTTCTATAATAGTTGCAGATCGTCTGCATATTTTATTCATAATTTTCTGATGTATAGATTATTTATTATGAATTTTTTAAATTGTTTTAATTAAATTCGTAATAATATTATATGCATCTGATGTGAATTATGTGTGTAATTATTTGATTGGTTGCACTGAAATCCAGACCTGACTCATGACTGACATCGTACATGAAAGCTCCTGTATGTGTCTGAATATTTGTATTAATGCACGGAAAAACAAGAGTTGTTGACTGACATCGTACATGTACTACTGTAATTATTTGATAAGTTAAATGTTTCTGTCGGTGGCTGAAAGGAAAAGGAGAGGGACCGCACGTCTGCATCAGGCGCGTGGCGCACACGCGCGACTGGTCCTGTAACGCATCTGTTGAATGCGTTATATCCTGTAACGCATTTCCGAAATGAGTGACAGCCTGTAACGCGTTTCTGAAATGCGTTACAGGATAGTTCTGATGGCTGTTTTCTTCTTTTGTCTTTTTCGGAAGCTAGGAGACTCCGTTTGAGGCGTGCAATATATCGTTGGATTCGTTTTTCCAAGACGGATCTGATGGTGTGGTCAAATATTTTTGTAAAAATAATTTTGAATTATTTAATTGCTCCGAAAATGTATTAAAGCATGTTAATTAATTATTTAATTGTTTTTAAATGCTTTTAATGCAATCCATGATACATAGAAATGTATATAATTGTGTTATATGATATAACATGCCTACTTTATGTTCATTTATGTTTATATATGTGATATATGCCTATGTTTACCATGCGATGATAGATTTAGGTGAACTTAAATCAACATAAGGCGTAGTTTAGACGATTTAGGATTTGTGAAATTGTTTCACAAGTTTAATATTAATATTATGAATACAATCATGAGATTCTTGTGTTTGTGAAACACGTAATTAAATATGAATTTTCAATATTGAGAGAAAGGATGATTCTGTCAAAAGCAGATTTCGATCTGTAAGAAAGGGGTATTAAGTGACGCCTCTTGACAATGCTCCCCCCGATCTGGGAATCATTCAATTATCGATTATTGATTTGAAATATTTAATTTAAAAGGAAGAATCTCTTTATAATATGA
The DNA here is from genome assembly GCA_037693485.1 of Kitagawia praeruptora. Classification (NCBI taxonomy): domain Eukaryota; kingdom Viridiplantae; phylum Streptophyta; class Magnoliopsida; order Apiales; family Apiaceae; genus Kitagawia; species Kitagawia praeruptora. The sequence goes on along the minus strand of CM075346.1, from coordinate 121,280,011 downwards.
TTATGATTGTAACATAATATAATCCCTCTAAAATTGAATAATATCAAGTAGTAATTGGTCAATGACACAACGGGCTTGTGTCGGTCATAGCCTTCCAACATGGTAGAAAGTATCTATTATTTTGAATCATTGTCGTTTCGTGCTACAGCCGAGGGCTTTGATTTCGAAGTAAGAAATACTTGCTATTACATAGAGATGTGTACAATAAATTGGAATCTAATGGTCGTTACGTGCTACAGCCGTGGGCTATTGGAATTCTGATTTAATTGTACAAGATGTTGGGTTTGACTTGACTTAGAATATTGAGTGAGTCGTGCCACAGCCGATACTCAATAATTCAAGAGGCTAAAAGATTTTAAGGAATAACATGAGATGTAATTGACAAGAGTTGTCTGCCTATGGAACATTGCATTGCGTTTCGTGCCACAGCCGAGCTGATGTAATGGAAAGTAAGATCCTTATTCTCACTGGCATTATGAATGCTAGTTATATATATAGAGGGTTGTATAACTTAGATAGAATAGTGGGAGCCACCAAGGAATAAAGACCCGATTCATTTGGTGTAATTAATAATGAAATTATTTATATGCTTATGTTGTTATGTGTTTACATTTCAGATACTATATATATCATGTCTTCTGCACTATCACTCCGTAGCATTCTTGATGCTAACAAGTTGACTGGTCCAAACTTTGCTGATTGGCTTCGAAACTTGAGAATTGTTCTCAAGTCAGAGAAGTTGGATTATGTGCTTGACTCACCATTGCCTAAGACCCCTACTGATGATGCACCATGTGATGAGCATCATGTCTATCGTACTTGGATGGATGAGGCAAATGTTGCCCAATGTGTAATGTTGGCATCTATGAACCCTGAGCTTCAGAGGCAACATGAGAAAATGGATGCTTACACTAAACTAGTACATCTACAAGAGTTGTATGATGTAGAGGGGAGGACAGCTCGATATGAGATATCAAAAGAGTTGTTCCGTTGTAAGATGGCAGAAGGGACATCTGTGAATGACCATGTGCTCAAGATGATCAATTTGATTGAACGTTTGGGGCAACTTGGTTTTGTCATGGATGGGGAGCTATGCCAAGACTTGGTCTTGCAATCGCTTCCAGATTCGTTCTCGCAGTTTGTTGTGAACTTCCACATGAATAAGATGAATGTTAGCTTGGCTGAACTTCATAACATGTTGAAAACTGCTGAGTCGAATTTTCCTTCGAAGAAGAGTTCTGTTCTTCTTATTGGAGAAGGCTCTACTTCCAAGAAAAGGAAGAGGACCTTTCCCAAGAAGAAGAAGGGTGGTGAGAAGCCTAATCCTGGAAAGGCTAAAGAAGACCCCAAAAGCAAAGCTGTTTGCTTCCACTGTAACAAGGTGGGTCACTGGAAGAGGAACTGCAAGTCTTACCTTGCAGAGGTGAAAAAGAAGAAGGCTAGTGAGACTACCGCTTCTGTTTCAGGTATGTTTATGATCGAAGTGAATTTGTCACTAAGTCAAAATTCTACTTGGGTATTAGATACCGCCTGTGGTTCTCATATTTGCAATTCATTGCAGGGACTAAGGGGAAGTAGGACTCTTGATGAAGATGAAGTGATTCTACGAATGGGCAATGGAGCAAGAGTTGCAGCCATAGCTGTAGGATCATTTAGCTTACATATGCCTACGGGCAAGACTATTATTTTGAATAAATGTTATTACGTTCCCTCAATTGTGAGGAATATTGTTTCTATTCCTATGTTGGATTTGGATGGTTTTTCATTTATTATTAAGAATAATGAATGTTCTATTCTTAGAGATAATGTTCTTTATGGTTGTGGTACTTTAAATAATGGTTTATATGTATGTGACTTAGATAATAATTTACTTGCAATTGAACAAACTAATAAAAGAAAAAGAGATGATGAAAATCCAACTTATTTATGGCACTGTAGGCTAGGTCATATTAGTGAGAAAAGATTACGTTCATTGCATAAGGATGGGTTACTTGAACCTTTTGATTTTGAATCATATCCGGTATGCGAATCTTGTCTCATGGGTAAGATGACCAAATCTCCATTTACTGGACATGGAGAGAGAGCTGCAGAAATGTTAGGGTTGGTACACACAGATGTATGTGGACCAATGTCAACACAAGCCATGGGAGGATTTTCATACTTCATTACTTTCACGGATGATCAATCCAGATTTGGACATGTGTATTTAATGAAATACAAGTCCGAAGCTTTTGAAAAGTTCAAAGAGTATAGAAATGAAGTAGAAAAACAAACCAAAAGGAGTATTAAAGTTCTTCGATCAGATCGAGGAGGTGAATACTTAAGTGGAGAGTTTTTGAATTATCTCAAAGATAATGGTATACTGTCTCAATGGACACCTCCAGCAACTCCACAATTGAATGGAGTGTCTGAAAGGAGGAACCGAACTTTGTTGGACATGGTTCGGTCCATGATGAGCTATACCGATCTTCCAGTATACCTTTGGGGTTATGCCTTACAAACTTCAGCATATTTACTAAACAAGGTACCTTCCAAATCTGTTCCTACAACTCCATATGAGATATGGAAAGGAAAGAAACCAAGTCTTAAACATGTTAAGATTTGGGGATGTCCAGCTTATGTCAAGAAGCTTGAACCTGAAAAACTGGAATCTAGATCCGTAAAATGTAGTTTTGTGGGATATCCTAAAGAAACTTTGGGATATTACTTCTACACCGATCAAAGGGTGTTTGTTGCTAGACATGCGACCTTCTTGGAGAAACAGTTTATCCTTGAAGGGAACAGTGGGAGCAAAATTGAACTTGATGAAGTTCAAGAAGCACAAACTACTACGGTTCACGAGGAAGTACCTGTTCAGAAAGAACAACCTTCTGTAGAACAACCTGTGCGTAGGTCAAATAGAGTGTCTCGCCAACCTGAGAGGTATTATGGCCTTGTCATTGAGAATGACAATGAGTTGACGCTCATTGATGATGAAGATCCTTTGACCTACAACGAGGCTATGAGTTGTGAAGACTCAGAGAAATGGCAGAGTGCCATGAAATCCGAAATGGAATCTATGTATACCAACCAAGTGTGGACTTTGGTTGAGGCACCTAAAGGTGTAAAGCCTATTGAGTGTAAGTGGGTATATAAAAGAAAGATTGGAGCAGATGGCCAGGTGGAGACCTATAAGGCCAGGCTTGTGGCAAAAGGATTTAAACAAAGACAAGGGATTGACTTTGATGAAACTTTTTCGCCTGTAGCCTTGCTCAAATCCATTCGGATTTTGCTTGCTATTGCGGCTTACTATGACTACGAGATCTGGCAAATGGACGTAAAGACGGCCTTCCTCAATGGGAAACTTGAAGAGGATGTGTATATGACACAACCAGAGGGTTTCGTTTCTAAAGGAAAGGAACATCTAGTTTGTAAACTACAAAGATCCATTTATGGATTGAGGCAAGCTTCTCGTACATGGAACTTCCGTTTTGATGAGATAATCAAAGAGTTTGATTTTATCAAAAACATGGATGAACCATGCATCTACAAGAAGGCTAGTGGGAGCGCGGTGGCATTTCTTATTTTGTATGTGGATGACATACTTCTTATAGGAAATGATATACCGTTGCTACAATCAGTCAAAGTGTGGCTATCAAAGAACTTCACCATGAAGGACTTGGGAGAGGCTTCTTACATTCTTGGAATGAAGATCTATAGAGATAGATCGAAGAGAATGTTAGGCCTGACCCAAAGTACATACATCGAAAAATTGCTAAAGAGGTTTAGCATGGAAAATTCCAAAAGAGGTCTCATTCCGATGAGCCATGGAATTTCTCTTTCCAAGAAAATGTCTCCACAGACATATGAGGAGAGAGAGCGTATGAGTAAGATTCCTTATGCTTCTGCAATAGGATCTATCATGTACGCGATGTTATGTACTCGGCCTGATGTTGCTCACTCACTTAGTGTGACAAGCAGATTTCAGTCCAATCCTGGTGAAGAACACTGGAAAGCAGTGAAAAACATTCTTAAGTACTTGAGAAGGACTAAGGATATTTTTCTTGTTTATGGTGGGTCTGAGTTGAAAATAGAGGGTTATACCGACTCTAGTTTTCAATCAGAAAGTGATGATAGTAAATCCATGTCAGGGTATGTATTTACTCTGAATGGTGGAGCTGTAAGTTGGAAGAGTTCCAAACAGCCCACAACGGCTGACTCCACAGCGGAAGCAGAGTATATAGCTGCAAGTGAGGCTGCAAAAGAAGCTGTTTGGATGAAGAAATTTGTTTCTGAGTTAGGAGTAGTTCCTAGCATAGAGGAGCCCATAGTGTTGTACTGTAACAACAATGCGGCAATAGCACAAGCTAAGGAACCAAGATCTCACAAGAGTTCCAAGCATGTCCTGCGGCGCTTTCATCTAATTAGGGAGATTGTTGAAAGAGGAGATGTAAAAGTCGAAAGGGTCGACACACATAACAACATAGCAGACCCGTTAACAAAGCCTCTTTCTCAAAATCACTTTGATCGTCATAAAGAGAAGATGGGTATTAGATACCAGAGTGATTGGCTTTAGTACAAGTGGGAGATTGAAAGTGAAAGTGTCCTAAACCAATCATGTATGATGAGTTAGGAAGAACTTTTATGTAATCTACTTAATTTCATTTATATTAATAAAAGACTTGTTTGTTTTATTACGGGCTTTTTCTATTTAAAGTGTTTTAAATTAGATGTTCCATAGTTTAGGGTAAAGCTTCTAGAATTATAATGAGATTATAATAATGAGATCTAGAAGATGATAACTCTAAACTTAAATTGTTCCTGGTCGTAGGATAACTAAATTGGTAGTTAGTTAATCCGTAAAGATCGGTACATACTATGCTTGCTTCTATATGTAGGATGCCTGTTCTCATAGGCATTTGTGTGGTGACACTATAGCTAGTATGTAGGTGCTTATTAGAGAATAAGTTCACTGAACATGACTCGAATAGTTGAACAACTAATGGAGTTCACTCACGTGTCAGTAGTTGTTCATATAGTGATGGTTGTACAAGTGTCCTTAGACTTGAGGTAATCATATTAATCTTGTGTACATTGAACTATGCTTTGGTTTAGTTCTTAGTCTCAAGAGACATTAATTAGGGCTCTTCTGGGCATAGGAATTTGTACACGAAGATAGTGATTGATCAATAGAGGATCTGCCCCTTCCAGTGAAGGAAGAGAATGTCCTATGTTATTCCACTTATGCTAGTTCAGGAATCTCTGGCCAGAGTGAATGAAATTAGAAAGAAGTTTCTAATTTGCATTAAAAGGAACTATGCATAATAAATAGGAAAATCATATGATTAAATTAAATAGGCTTGACACAAGATCCATGCCTTGTATTTAATCGGGACATTGTAGGGCAGAAGGAATTAATTGTACGAGAACCATTCACTGACTAGGTTCTAGATATTCTAAGCAGTGAATTCATATTATCCGGATAGTCGCGATATGCTGAGAAGTATCCCTCACGATGTAGAATAAATATGATTAATTATTTAATTAATTATATTTAATGAATTAGAAGAATTCATATAAATAATAATAAAATAGTTTTATTGTTATTTATTTCTACTACCGGCTTAATGTTGAACCTACAGGGTCACACAATAAAAGAGACTGATTTATTGATGGAGGAATTAATTAATAATGGCTATTAATTATTTATTTATGGAATAAATAATTTATTAGCAATTTTATAATTGATTAAATAAGATTTAATTGATTATAAATTAATTAAGAAGAGTTCTTAATATTATTAATTAAGGATTTAATTTAAGAAATTAAATCAAGAGAGAAAATTATTTTCTAAAGAGTTTAGAAAAAGAATTAATGATTAAAAGAGTTTTAATTATTAATTAATTGATTAATTAGATTAATTAATTAATAGGGTTAATATTTATGGGAAAAATATCAGTTGTGATTTGCCTATAAATATAATGTGATAAACCCTATTAGCCTCAACACTTTTTACGTAAGTTTAACCGAGGCAAACCTTATTTTCTCTCAACCCTTTTTTCTCCTTCAACGAGATCTGTTTCTTGGTGGATACTTGTGGAGTGCTTCACATACTGAGGAGCAACTGCTAGGAGGTTATTTACATCATCTATCATCAGTTTTAAAGGTTAGATTACGAATCTCATCTTTTATCCATGAATCGTATGTATATATATGCGATATATATGATTAGTTTTGTGTTTTACGCTTCCGTATATGCATAAAAACCCTTCAATTATAGCTCACTCTTGCTACATATCTATATACAGCTAGGTATGCCAATACTTCGCAGAATGCCCCGCAAGAGGATAAGGGGAAGGCGACCTTCTGAGAGCACGCTAGCATCGATTCCTGAGGTAGTGATGAGACAGACGGGTGCTGGGAACTTTATGTATAATTAAGTGTGCAAGTGTGTAATAAACTTTTGATTGTTGAAATGCTTCATGTCGAAGTGTTATTCAGCAATGTACTTAAGTATGATCCTGGTTTGTAATAACTCTTTTAACTCTCAACTTTAAACTTTTATTATAGTAAATGTTGTTCTCTGAGCATATGACTGGTGTGGGTGTGTTTATTATTGCGGGGTCAATTGCATAAGTATTAATTATAAAAAAAAAAACCCAAGAGATATTGATATTGAATGGAAATTGGTCCGTGATGGCCCAGATTTATGACCCCGGATTTGGGGCTGTCACATATATATATGAGTCTTCTTTTAGAGAGGACCTCCTTATATAGAGAATATGAGAGAACCATAAATTTTTTCTGATTCTACAAAAGAACCATTTTATAAAAAAAAATTCCCAAAAATATTTTTCCAAAAAAAAAAAAATACATCGCCACATCACTGCTGACGTGGCACTGCCACGCCATCACTGCTGACGTGGTAGTGCCACGTCATCGTTGCTGACGTAATTTTTCTACTAAATCACTTTGTTGTAGGTTATGACTTCACAAGTCACAGCTGGTCTTGTTCTACGGGGGGAGACACATACATGCAAAAATTTGTATGTATAGCTCAAATCTTCCATATTCAAGTTCTCAAATCACTTTGCACTAGCTATTAAGCCTCCCAACTTATCAGGTACTTTTCCAATTCATTCTTTTTCATTTTATTTTTGTCTTAAATTCTTTAATCAACTTAAACTTTTTAATTTGACTGAATTTTAGATTCTTTGTTTTGGTTTAATTGTTGGGTTTGATTAGTTATAAAAATTATCGATGACCCCTTGTTTATATTGGCTTACTAGTTGATTTGAACAATTTATGATGAGTTCTAGGCATTTGCTTAAGTAACGTTGTTAAGTGTTTGATGAAAGTCCCCTGAGAATTATTTTCCGATGAAAGTTAATGATAAGCGGGTGAATGAATGATTTATTGAAATTGTCTAAGATACACATATGGTATAGTGTTAATAGTCTAAGATACACAGCCCATGCCAAAAGGCATAAGAGTAGTGCTATAACCTGTAAACTGTAGAATCATTATAACATAATTATTTATTAGATAAGCATCTTAAGAAGGCTCGAAATTTGTGCTTAGAGTTTAGATTAGAAAGAAAAGCTCTTAATTGTGCCCTTGAAGAATTATCTCAACTCCTTGCATATGTCATGCCAATGCTAGCTTGGCGCCAGGCTCCCACCTAGAATAAACCACAATATATTCATTCTGACAATGATTTTAAAAAGTGATAGTGTTGTAATTGACTCGCCGATCCATCAAAATTCAAAAGTAACTTAAATACAACCCTCAGGCAAGGGATGAAACAAGGATGTGCGCTATTTGGTGACTAGGGTGTGCTATGAAGTGCTCGAAAATTTCAAAATATATATGATTTACGATGACTATAGTGAGATCATTAAACATATAATTTATATATATCAGATGTTTTAAACCTTCAGTTGTCTGAGTTGGTCTAAAGCTCTACATGGAGGTCTATCCTTTGGAACATGTAGCGCGCAACTAAATTTAAATAAAAGCTCCAACTATAACCAAGTCATGCCAACAAAAGACAAAAAGAAAATCAAGCATTTAAGACAACAGATAGCATGAAAAAAGACGTATTCAATTCTGTACAGGCCCTATTTCGTCAATACTTGAGCAAACTGGCAGAAAGAACATACAATTGTACATTGATAACCAAAGGGAAGAACTGGATAATTTCAAGAGAAACAAGATATAGAAGCTGATGTCCGAGAAGGTTTATTTGTAAGAACCATTCCTGAGGCTTTGGTAGTTGCTGGAGACGAGACAATTTTTCTGCAACTGCATATAATAATAAGTCAAGCTCTGGTCAGTAAGAAGAAAGCTAGAGTCACCAATATCATTAATAGAATTTATGAAATTTTAGCTAGCATAAAAAGAATCTAAACAAGACACAATAAGTGATAGCTAAGCGAATCCTATTACCTAAAGCTTAACAAGCCACATTGTTGTTGTTAATGTGGATTTCAAATATTATGTAAGCCAGCTCAAGCAAGTCAGTAAAGTATTTACCTAGAACATCTAAATGATAGCTAGTAAAAGAAATCGGGGGACCATGATAAATATTTGTCAAGATTGAGGAATCAATCCAAGAAATTAATACAGTGAATGGTTAAACAAAGGTCAGTTGTTGACGTAGAACGGAAGACTATGATCAACAAACGTTAATCTGTAAAAATAAAATCGAACCCGCGAACGCTAATTCAATTTATAAAAAAGATAAATATACGTATTTTGTGGTGGTTCTCTCTTGAACTCTATATAAGGTGGTTCTCTCTAGAGTGCCACCCTGCATATCTATGTTTATATATATTTATATAGGCCATTATTTCATAAAAACTACCCTTATATAAAGAAAAATAAAGAAAATAATAGAATATTACATAAAATCGCATTTAGATTCTATTTTCACATCAAAAATAGTTTTTCATGAATAAAAATAGAATCAACAAAAAATTTGAATAAAAAATAACATGATTACACATAATTTTATTGTCATAAGAATATATATAGGATTCTATACTGGATTTTATGTAACATTTGATATTTAAATTTAGATACGATTTTTACGTTAGATTTGATTTCGTAAGTTTAATTGTTGTTATAATTTGTGATTCCTATCATAACAAATCATTTTTTTTTTATCAAAAATAAAGTACTATGATGGTGTTAGCTATTGTTCTTTATATAAGATGTTTTTTATTTAGTGTAACTCATGTATGTATATGTGTGTGTGTGTATATATATATATGCCAAGGTTCAAGAGAGAACCCTTTTAAAAATTAAACTGAGAGAACCAGTTTAAAACATTAATTTTAAAATAAAAAAAATTATAAATATTTTTATATCTCTACCATGTTTCCAAAAAATCAATTACAAACAACAATTTGTTTGTAAATATTCCGATGTTAATGTGATGATTTTACTGGTAGAATAAAATCCAGCTTCGGTTTATTGTCTGGACTAAATGGGGCGTAATGGATAATTTTGAAGAAGACATAACATTGATCAATAATTTTGAAACTTGTAATCTAGACTATTTACTATGATGTGCTACATAATTATGACCGGCGAAAATTTGTATGCCAAACTATTTATTAATTTTTTTTTATGTTTATTGAGTATGTGTCCGACATGTTGAATGGGACATATAAGTTTTTAGATATAAAAACTTATGACTTAAGATTTAATATATCACTCACTCAATCAATTTATTATTTCTTTTTATTATTCATAATATAATTTATCCATTGCGCGCGAGAAAAAAATTATAAACAAGCTTTTGATGCTTTTGAGACTTTTTTTGAATTCCAACGAGACTTTTTTATGAAATTAACGAAGTAAAAACTGAACAAGAAACCAAGTTACTAGAAGTAATTTATGTGTAGTGCAGTTAAGGCTACACAACATTTCGATCTAGACAGGTAAAATGCTAGTTAACCACATATGTATCATGTAAAAGACCGTTTGTAAATTTTCAAAAATTAATCTTACATTTAAAACATTTTAAGTAAAAAGGTCGAACAACAAATACAAAAAAACATATTTTTTTTAAGTAAAAAAGTCGAACAACAAATAAAAAAAAATACATAATTTGTCTACTAAATCACTTTGTTGTAGGTTATGACTTCACAAGTCACAGCTGGTCTTGTTCTATGCGGGGAGACACATACATACAAAAATTTGTATGTATAGCTCAAATCTTCCATATTCAAGTTCTCAAATCGCTTTGCTCTAGCTATTAAGCCTCCCAACTTATCAGGTACTTTTCCACTTCATTCTTTTTCATCTTATTTTTGTCTTTAATTCTTTAATCAACTTAAACTTTTTAATTTGACTGATTTTTAGATTCTTTGTTTTAGTTTAATTGTTGGGTTTGATTAGTTATAGAAATTATCGATGCCCCCTTGTTTAAATTGGTTTAATAGTTGATTTGAACAATTTATGATGAGTTCTAGGCATTTGTTTAAGTAATGATGTTAAGTGTTTGATGAAAGTCCTCTGAGAATTTTTTTCCGAAGAAAGTTAATGATAAGCGGGTGAATGAATGATTTATTGAAATTGTCTTTGATACACATATGGTATAGTGTTAATTGTCTAAGATACACAGCCCATGCCTAAAGGCATAAGAGTAGTGTTATAACATGTAAACTGTAGCATCATTATAACATAGTTATTTTTCAGATAAACATCATAAGACGGCTCGAAATTTGTGCTTAGAGTTTATATTAGAACAGAAAAGCTCTTAATTGTGCCCTTGAAGAATTATCTCCACTCCTTGCATATGTCATGCCAATGCTAGCTTGGCGCCAGGCTCCCACCTAGGATAAACCACAATATATTCATTCTGACAATGATTTTAAAGAGTGATAGTGTTGTAATTGACTCGCCGATTCATCAAAATTCAAAAATAACTTAAATACAACCCTCAGGCAAGGGACGAAACAAGGAGGTTCGCTATTTGGTGACTAGGGTGTGCTATGAAGTGCTCAAAAATTTCAAAATATATATGATTTATGATGACTATAGTGAGATCATTAAACATATAATTTATATATATCAGATGTTTTAAACCTTCAGTTGTCTGAGTTGGTCTAAAGCTCTACGAGGTCTATCCTTTGGAACATGTAGCGCACAACTAAATTTAAATAAAAGCTCCAACTATAACCAAGTCATGCCAACAAAAGACAAAAAGGAATTCAAGCATTTAAGAAAACAGATAGCATGAAAAGAGACGTCAACAATTCTGTACAGGCCCCATATAACATCCAAGCCCATAACCGAATGCATACCGGACCCAACAACCCACCACAGGTCAGTCCAAAAATGCTAGCAAATTGGTACACATTAGTTATTGACTTGTATCTATAAAGATCCCAAATACTCTTATTCTAATCGATGTGGGATGTTACACCACACACAAACTAACTAAACCCGGGCAGTGACTCTGCACTTCCGGCCGGGCAGAGCTCTGATACCAACCAAGCCCATAACCGAATGCATACCGGACCCAACAACCCTCCACAGGTCAGTCCAAAAATGCTAGCAAATTGGTACACATTAGTTATTGACTTGTATCAATAAAGGTCCCAAATACTCTTATTCTAATCGATGTGGGATGTTACATACCATTTTGTCAATACTTGAGCAAACTGGCAGAAAGAACATACAGTTGTACATTGATAACCAAAGGGAAGAACGGGAAAATTTCAAGAGAAACAAGATACAGAAGCTGCTGTCCCGGAAGGTTTATTTGTAAGAACCATTCCTGAGGCTTTGGTAGTTGCTACAGACGAGGCAATTTTTCTGCAACTACATATAATAATAAGTCAAGCTCTGGCCAGTAAGAAGAAAGTTAGAGTCACCAATATCATTAATAGAATTTATGAAATTTTAGCTAGCATAAAAAGAATCTTAACAAGACACAGTAAGTTATAGCTAAGCGAATCCTATTACCTAAAGCTTAACAAGCCACATTGTTGTTGTTAAAGTGGATTCAAACATCATGTAAGCCAGATCAAGCAAGTCAGTAAAGTATTTACCTAGAACATCTAAATGATAGCTAGTAAAAGAAATCGGGGGACCATGATAAACATTCGTCAAGATTGACGAATCAATCCAAGAAATTAATACAGTGAATGGTTAAACAAAGGTCAGTTGTTGACGTAGAACGGAACACTAGGATCAACAAACGTTAATCCGTAAAAATAAAATTGAACCCGCGGACGCTAATTCAATTGATAAAAAAGATTAATATACGTATTTTGTGGTGGTTCTCTCTTGAACTCTATATAAGGTGGTTCTCTCTAGAGTGCCACCCTGCAAATCTATGTTTATATATATATATATATATATATATATATATATATATATATTTATATAGGCCATTATTTCATAAAAACTACCCTTATATAAAGAACAATAAAGAAAATCATAGAATATTACATAAAATCGCATTTAGATTCTATTTTCACATCAAAAATAGTTTTTCATGAATAAAAATAGAATCAACAAAAAATTTGAATAAAATATAACATGATTACACATAATTTTATTGTTATAAGAATATATATAGGATTCTATACTGGATTTTATGTGACATTTGATATTTAAATTTATTAGATTTGATTTCTTAAGTTTAATTATTGTTATAATTTGTGATTCTTATCATAACAAATAATTTTTTTTATCAAAAATAAAGTACTATGATGGTGTTAGCTATTACTCTTTATATAAGATGTTTTTTATAGAGTGTAACTCATGTATGTATGTGTGTGTGTGTGTGTGTGTGTATATATATATATATATATATATATATATATATATATATATATATACCAAGGTTCAAGAGAGAACCCTTTTAAAAATAGAACTGAGAGAACCACTTTAAAACATTAATTTTAAAATAAAAAAATTATATATATTTTTATATCTCTACCATGTTTCCAAAAAGTCAATTACAAACAACAATTTGTTTATAAATATTCCGATGTTAATGTGATGATTTTACTGGTAGAATAAAATGCAGCTTCAGTTTATTGTCTGGAACTGAATGGGGCGGAATGGATAATTTTTAACAAGACATAACATTGATCATAATTTTGAAACTTGTAGGCTAGACTATTTACTAAGATGTGCTACGTAATTATGACCGACAAAAATTTGTATGCCACACTATTTATTAGTTTTTTTCTATTTATTGAGTATGTGTCCGACATGTTGAATGAGACATATAAGTTTTTATGTATTAAAACTTTTGACTTAAGATTTAATATATCACTCAATTAATTTATTATTTCTTTTTATTATTCTTAATATAATTTATCCATTGCGCGAGAAAAAAATATTATAAACAAGCTTTTGATGCTTTTGAGACTTTTTTTGAATTCCTACGAGACTTTTTTATGAAATTAACGAAGTAAAAACTGAACAAGAAACCAAGTTACTAGAAGTAATTTATGTGTAGTGCAGTTAAGGCTACACAACATTTCGATCTAGACAGGTAAAATGCTAGTTAACCACATATGTATCATGTAAAAGACCGTTTGTAAATTTTCAAAAATTAATCTTACATTTAAAACATTTTAAGTAAAAAGGTCGAACAACAAATACAAAAAACATATTTTTTTAAAGTAAAAAAGTCGAACAACAAATAAAAAAATACATATTTTTTCTACTAAATCACTTTGTTGTAGGTTATGACTTCACAAGTCACAACTGGTCTTGTTCTACGCGGGGAGACACATACATACAAAAATTTGTATGTATAGCTCAAATCTTCCATATTCAAGTTCTCAAATCGCTTTGCACTAGCTATTAAGCCTCCCAACTTATCAGGTACTTTTCCACTTCATTCTTTTTCATCTTATTTTTGTCTTCAATTCTTTAAATTAACTTAAACTTTTTAATTTGACTGATTTTTAGATTCTTTGTTTTGGTTTAATTGTTGGGTTTGATTAGTTATAGAAATTATCGATGCCCCCTTGTTTAAATTGGCTTATTAGTTGATTTGAACAATTTATGATGAGTTCTAGGCATTTGTTTAAGTAATGATGTTAAGTGTTTGATGAAAGTCCCCTGAGAATTATTTTCCGAAGAAAGTTAATGATAAGCGGGTGAATGAATGATTTATTGAAATTGTCTAAGATACACATATGGTATAGTGTAAATTGTCTAAGATACATAGCCCATGCCTAAAGGCATAAGAGTAGTGATATAACATGTAAACTGTAGCATCATTATAACATAATTATTTTTCAGATAAACATCTTAAGAAGGCTCGAAATTTGTGCTTAGAGTTTAGATTAGAACCGGAAAGCTCTTAATTGTGCCCTTGAAGAATTATCTCAATTCCTTGCATATGTCATGCCAATGCTAGCTTGGTGCCAGGCTTCTACCTAGAATAAACAACAATATATTCATTCTGACAATGATTTTAAAGAGTGATAATGTTGTAATTGACACGCCGATCCATCAAAATTCAAAAGTAACTTAAATACAACCCTTAGGCAAGGGACGAAACAAGGAGGTGCGCTATTTGGTGACTAGGGTGTGCTATGAAGTGCTCGAAAATATCAAAATATATATGATTTACGATGACTATAGCGAGATCATTAAACATATAATTGATGTATATCAGATGTTTTAAACCTTCAGTTGTCTAAGTTGGTCTAAAGCTCTACATGGAGGTCTATCCTTTGGAACATGTAGCGCGCAACTAAATTTAAATAAAAGCTCCAACTATAACCAAGTCATGCCAACAAAAGACAAAAAAGAAATCAAGTGTTGAGTATTGAATACGTTAAAAGAATACAGAGGGGGGGGTGAATGGATTCTTGAACTTTTCTTGAATCGAGTCAATGTAGCAGATAAGTGCCTGTGTGTGTAGAAGTGAAGGTGCAGATAAAGAAACAACACAAGACACAATATCACTTTAATCTAATGTATTATTAGATAAAGGTTGCTACAATCTGTGAATACAAATGGTAGTATTCTCAGCTTCGTTTTTCTCAGAGAGATATAGCTTACAGTGTATGAAAAACTTGACTCACAAAAGTTACTAAGTTATGAAGTGAGGCTGTGTCCTTATAGAACATGGATACAGCCTACTTACTGCAAATAAGGTAGCTAAACAAATTACTTTCTAGTCTGTCTATCCTTTTTGAGTAAGTGTCCAAACGGTTACAGATTTGACTTTGCAAAGCCTGTTTAGATCTACATCTTTAGCTCCTTGTCTCTTCTATATCTCTCCAAGCTTCCTTGTAGGCTTTCCAGAGCACGTTACAGATTGTGGTCCATAAAGTGCATTGGCTTGTTGCAGGTTTCTGACTTGTACAATTTCTTCAGTATTTTGTCTCCAAGAATGTATTCGAGAAGTGACTAAGTAAGTGATTCGAGAACTAGAATTGACTTGATCGATAACTCTGAGTTCTCGAATACTGTTATATTGACATATCGAACCACTTCTCGAATAGCTCTTTTCCATCAGGATTCCTTGAGTTGTCGAATAGAACATTTGACTTATCGAATCCTCGAGATATCGAATAGCTTTCTGAGTCCTTGAGATATCGAATGGAACTTTGACTTGTTGACTCTTTGAGAACTCGAATACCATCTTGACTTGTTGACTTCTTGAGTTCTCGAATAGAGTAGTAGACATATCGAATCCATGAGATATCGAATGAGATATCGAACAGTGTATTCAGAGATATCGAATAGTGTCTTGAGATATCGAATCTCTGACTTCTCGAATGCTGGACTTCTCGAATAGACAAATATACTTCTCGAATTGGTACTTAGGCAAATTCTTCATTTCTTCAATCCCAACTGTGATTATTTGACAGTCTTTAACTCCTTGCTTGAGGCATGAACCTTGGAACTTCTTTCAAGCATTATTCTAGACTCTATTTGTACAATTACACAACTAGGATTTGATGCCTACTACAAGTACAATACAAACAGAAACTCTACAACTAGAGGTTCCCTCAGTTAAGAGGTCATGTAAGTAATGCAAAGCATTACAAACAATTAGGCTTGTTATTAGATGTGTACAGGCATGCCTCTGTAACTAACAATCTCCCCCAAATTGTGAGTGAGACCCTTAGTCAAAATTTCATGTCTGATAACAAGCCTAACATACATAAAGATAAAACTTTAAAAGTACAGGTATGTATATTGAACACATAAATGGAATTACAAGATGAATGCTCTTACAGTATGATGAGGTACTAGCCATTTTCATTTGATTGCATCTCCATTACTTTGGCTTGTAGATCATCATATGCTTTCTGTTTCATTTCTTTCTCCTTTCTTGCATTCTCATCTATTGCTCTTATGATTTCTGCCATAGCATCCAATTCTTCAATCATGATAGAGTTTTTGAAATCTTCAAGCACTGGCTTCAGAATGTAGGCAGGATAGTGACTGAGTAGGTTCATTCTTATATTGACATTGTCTCCATTTCTTCTCCTATACTTCACCACATAGGGATCAAGCTGAACTCTACACAATCCCTTTGCCCTTAGCTTTTCTGCTTCAATCTCCAGTCTGTCAATTTCTTTCTCCCTTTCTAACCACTTCTCATAGCAGTCCTTTCTTATCTTTTCAGCATAATCTCTCTTCATTTTCACAAAGTCAATCAATTCCAGCTTCCATACTTTCTCCACCTTGTCTTTAGAGTCCAGCAATGCAATGATTCTTTCTATCTCATACAATTTACCCCAATTCTGACAACCCCCTTGATTGAATTTCATTTCTCTCCCATCAGTGTACTTGATCTCAAGGTGGTCATCCACAATTGCAGCAAAGCATATCTTTTGAGCTCTTAGAAATTGCAATTGCTCTTCATCAAAGTCTTCATCAAGTGGCTGGAGTTTCAATCCTGGAATGATTGTTAGGGCTCTTGATCTGGATAGCTTCACTCTTCTTGCAACATGTTTAAATTTCATCCTCTTGACATGGTTGCTTGGCAAAAATCTTTGACCTTTGTTGGTAGACCATAGTAGTATTCCATTAGCAGTTTGCTTTCTGAAACATACACATGGTTTCTTGACTTGAATCTTCTTCTCTTCTTGAGGTGGCAAAACAGTTGCAGAAGCCATAGATGTAGATTTTGCTAGGTCACCACTAACAGTATTCACCCTAGACTTAGAGTCTTGTGTTGTGGTGAGGTTACTGCTAGCAATGCCTAAGGCTTGCTATTTTCCAATCTTCCTCTCATAGATTTTGCCTTGGTCATCATCATTCTTCTTGTCCTTGTCAGCCTTCTTCTTTTTGTCTTCATCACCCTTATCTCTCCTGTGATGTTTTCTCCTCCCATCACTTTTATCTTCAGAATCATCATCCTTATTTCTCCTAGGTTGAGCCATCTCTGGAATTTCACCAGTTGCAATATAAGTTCTGAGGATGTGCAGTGCCTCAGTTTCTTCAGCATTTCTGGCTCCAACCTTCTTCTGTAATTGATCAATGATAGCAATGATTAGTCTGTGATTTCTAGTGGTGAGATCATGGGGAATGACCAATTGCTTGATATCTTCAATTCTGGTGCCAGATTGATAAATGATTGTCCATGGCTTCTTGATCACTTCTGGTAGCCTTGAAGGTTGGTCATTCCTCAAGTCATCAAACAGACTCTTGTTGTTCTCATTCTTCTTCTCAATAAGCTCAAGTATGGCATTTATCTCTGAGTGTTTCAGTTCTTGTAGAGTCTTGTATGTTAGATGCCATATCTTCAACTTGGATATCATCACTATCTCCTTGATCCATAGATTATTGACTTTCTTAGGAATGACAGTGATGCAATCAATCTGCTTCTTCAGCTCCCTCAGATAGAACTGAGTGTCACCAACCTGTTCCCTTGTGGCTTTCAGAAACTCCAAGAAGGCTTTATCATGATAAACATTGGAGTTAGCAACTTCTTGTAGCTTGGCCTCAGTAACAACTTTAACTTCTACAGGCTTGGCACTCTCAGGTATGGAGGTTGGAGATTTGTCAGATGGCATACTCCCTGCAACCACTGTTGTAGTTATGGATTGCTTTTGTCCTCCAGGAGTAGTGATGTGCACAGTTGGTAGAGTGACAACTGGCAAGGTAGATGGAGGCTCATCCACTTTGGATTTTCCTTTGCCAGGCACATTTGGTAGAGATTTTGAAGCTCTTTGTTGACCACCCTCATTTATTTTTATGCCTTTCTCCCCCTTTGTATTTGATTTCCTTGCCTTCTTCTCCCCCTTAGGCTTGTTGTCAGGCACAGAGGCTGTAGAAATGTCCTTTGGGATTGAAGATTCATCAGGTAGAGGGAGACCCATATGCTTCATCATAGCAGCTAACATGGATTGTTGATGCAGAAGGACATCAGCTGTGGTGGATGCTTGAGTGTCCAACTGATCATTTAGAAGTGCAACCTTGTCTGTAAGATGAGCATTGGACTTAGTGAGAGTAGCCACCTCCTTCTCAAGTGCATTTACTTTGCTGAATAACTCAGTAGATTTGAAGCCAGACAGGGATTGTTCTTTGAGTCTCTGCACTTCAAATCTAGTCATGTCATGTACTGGGACCTCAGTGAGCAGTCTGTCTCCATATAAATTTTTGAACATGGTCCTCAGTATGGCAATGGCATCTGTGGTCTGATCAGATAGAATTTGAAATTGATGCCCCAGACCTGTGACAGTATCCTTTAGCAGAGCTAGCCCATTGTCCATTTTGGTGCAGGTAGTGTTGCAGTGTTTGATGTCCTTGAACACACTGTCTAGCTGAGGGAATTTGGCATCAAAGGTCCTCTTGATTGCTTCTACTGTGGTGGTGGTCTTATCACACACTCTATTGACCTCAGTCTTAACACCTTTTCCAAGATAATGTGCAGCCTTGAGGAATCCCTTGTGTGTATCATTCATAGCCTCATACACTTCACCAGGGGTCAGAGATTTGGCATTGGAACCCAGTGAAGTGAGGTATTCCTCCCTGAGATACTGAAGTGCTTCATCAAGAGTAATATCATATTTTCCTTGCAACCAGGCATCTATGTTGCCATCTCTCTCAGCATCATCAATGATCTTTGTCTTCTGTACCTCCACATCATCCCTATGGCATAACAAAATAGCCTCATAGTCTGGATTAGGCATGTCTGCAGTGAGAAGGTTCTGAGCAATCTTTGTGAACTCAGGAATCTGATCCACAATTAAGCTTTGAAGTGCTTCAACCGTCAATTGTTGTGGAACAGACCCTGATCCTGAAGCACTGTCATGTTGCACACGCTTCAGCCATTGTGACATGAAGTCAGAGCTAGAGCTAGGCAAGCTAGACTCCTCAGTTACAGATGCAACTTCTGTAACCGGATGGATTGACTCTACTACTGGTGTCACCACAGAAGTGGGAGGAATTACACCAGCAGTTGACACAGGCACAGAGTCTCTAGTAAAAACTAGTGGAACCTCTGTGTTTGTGATGGTGTCATCAGGAGATGCCTCAGCATGCATTCCCTCACCATCTAAATGTGGGTTCTGAGTGGTGAGCAAAGTGTCATGCACTAAGTCACTTGAAATTATTGGCTCATCAAGAGAAAAGAATTCTTGATGATCAATGCCTTGCATCTCAGTTGCCTGAGTTGCAGGTTCCAAAGAAATTTCAGAGTTAGATTCTGGAAGAGAAGTGTGTTTAAGAGTAGATTTTGGCAACTCCCCCTGAGAGATAGAGGGAGTTTCAAATGTGATGTGCTCTCCACTCAGTGTTGTGCCAGCCTTATCACTCCCATGTGTTGACTCTATACAAGAAGGTGCATTGGGGAGGATGCTTGATTCTATAGGTGCACCCTGTTGAGAGGATACACCTAGTGAGCTGTGTGCCCCTGATTTTACAACTTCAGCCATTTGTGTGACTGAAGAGGTGGTCTTAGTTTTCTTCTTCTTTGTCCTGTGTAAGGGTGACTCAGGTTCCTCACTTCCTAGACCTAATTCAACAGCTAATGCTGCTTCAGATAAGATATTTAATGGTGCAGACATTACTTCCTTTCTCT